>JAWZYU010000004.1:30912500-33362500 GCA_038380435.1 Ryuthela nishihirai
AGCAGCTAACTGATCTTTTACACGTTTATTAAGTTCTCTGTAATGCTTTCTATTAGGACTAGTAGGGTATTGATTAAGGACATTCCTGCAGTTCTTTCTTTCCGAAATAAGCTCAAGTGCCTTATCACTCAAATAATTCTGTCTCTTCTGCTCCTTTTTTCCTAAAAGAGTACTGTTAGTGTCCAAAAAAGCCTGTTTAAAATGATCCCACTCTTCCTCAACTTCAGTAGTAAGCATACCATGACTGTCATAATGACTAAGTAATCTATCATGGTAAGCTTTGGCTATAACTGGGTATTTCAGAGCTTCAGTATTAAAAGCAAATTTTTTAACCCTAGCACAACACTTTTTAAGTTTAATTTGCAAGACACTTTTAACTAGGCAATGGTCAGATCCAATTTCAGCTCCCCTATATGCCCTGGTATTTCTAGCAGAACTAGCCCATTTGCTGTTAATTAATATATAATCATTCATATTCCTATGCAGCCCATCAGGTGAAACCCATGTGTACTTATGAATGTCGCGGTGTTTGTAATATGTGTTAGTTATTCTGAAACCATTGAGTTTACTTACCTGTAGGAGACGTTGTCCATTGCCATTGCAGCTACCAATACCAAAAGGGCCAATCACCCCTCCCCAAAAGTCAGAGTCAGTACCAACTTTGGCATTGAAGTCACCAAGAACAAGGGTAATATCTCCTTCCTTGACAGAATTCAAAATATCCTGAAGTTGTTCATAAAACCTACCTTTCTCATCCTCATCGGCATCCTCAGTGGGGGCATAACAGCAGATAACATTCAGGTCTTTAACGCTTGTCTGAAATTTTGCTGTAAGAAACCTTTCATTAATGCACTCATATCCTAGAAGAGCATCACTAGCGTGTCTGCTGAGAAGCAGTCCCACGCCTTGGTGATGCTTATTGTCGTCCCTCCCTGAAAAGAGAAATTTAAGATTATTTTTAAGAATCTGACCTTCATCTGTCCATCTGGTCTCTTGCAAGCCGAGAATATCTAAATTATAATGGTGCAATTCTTGTGTGAGGACATCAAGAGAAAAAGCTCTGTGCAGAGTCCTCACATTCCAACTACCTATGGAGACAAAATGGTTAGTAGGATGTTTAAAGAAACTATGTTTATTGAGAGAGGAAATGCTGACAATATCAAACAGCCCCCTAATCGCAGACATGGGGCAAAGACCCGTTCCCCCACCACTAAAGGCTGAAGCCATCTACACTGGAAGACTTCCTCCAATGTAGAATTTGACGATGCCAATAGAAGCAAAGAGTTCAGGTGCCTGCGATGACCTCTGCTCAGGATTATCCACCAGATGATAAACATATCCTGTGAATCTATTCACTTGGGGCTGTCAACCCACAAACAAACAGAAAACACAGCGAAAGATTTTCCCTCCACAGAAGCCCACCAGTGCAGCAAAATCAGGATTCATAATCAAGCTCAGAGCCATATATCTGTCCAGTCCAGTGGGTGTATATGGTCAGCACCAGGACCCTGTGTGGTTGACCACTCCTCAGCACGGTAGAAAAAAAAGAAAAGTAGCCATAGTTGTCCAGATCAGTAGGCCACACTAACCTGGCAGCCCTCCCCTTCCGTTCACTTCCACAAGAGAGTATCTCTTTTGAAAGGTACTAAGGGTCTGCACCACGAGAAGGCGGGGTCGGACATTAGGTGCTAGGCCTGGCCGGTTCTATGCATCATCACAGGGGATTGGTGCATAGCTCTCCTTCCAGTGACTACCTAGCTACCATTTACGTCTATATCAAAGAGTTTTCTTAATGTTTTAATTTTTTTCGAAATCTTAATTTGTGGTTCGAAACAAAGATCTGGTATTTCCAGCTTTTTTCAACCCTAGAAGCCGCCTTTCGAGTTTTTATTTACCACCTTTAGTATTTTCTAACAGTGGAAATTCCAACTGCTGGGGATTCTAAAAATGTAAATATTAATATATTGTTAGTAACTCTAAACCACCTTCCCCCCCAAAAAAAAAGATTATTTCATTTATCTCTTAAAATAAAAAAGTTTATTTTCGCACCTCGTTTTAGCTAAGAGGGTTAAAGCCTTGCTGCCATTGTAAACCATGTGACCATAACACCGTACTAACAAAATTTTGGATTTCTAGTGTAATATTTTGGCTTTCTAGTTTGCAATATTCGTTTAAAATTTTAGCATTTTCCATCATTTTCCACCACTAGAGGGCGCTATGAAAGCTATTGGAAGATTTTAAAATTGCAAAGCGCAATATTTCTTTCAAATCTATCCAACCCAAAATATCAAACGAACATAACCAAACGATGTAGTTATGTTAGAAATTTGAAATTTTGGTGTTGAAATGCAAAGATTACGAAGTTACCATTGGCAACGTTCACTTAATCCTTTAGACCCGGGGGGGAAATGCAATTTTTTTTTGTTTTAACAGAAATTGTACGTTTTTAGAGACAAGTTAAAAATTCTTTTTGGGTTGGACAGGTATTGATGAAATATTACAATTTGCATTTTCCAAACCTCCCAAAAGCTATAATTGCGCCCTCTAACGGTGGAAAAAAACGAAAATTCCAAAAATTTAAAATGAATATAGTTGTTATGATAGAAATTTGAAATTTTGGTTATTGAATGTGACAGTCTTGAAACTTCCATTGACAACAATGAGTTGACGCTAATCCCAAGATAGGTAAAAAACGGAACGGTCTTGTTTTAAGAGAAAATTGAAAATCTCTTTTTTAGTTGGTTAGTAATGAAATGTAATTCGCATTTTCAAAGGTAGTTTTAATTTATTTAATTAGAGATCACTAAATATTGAAACTGCAAAACTTTTAACGAATGTTTCAAGTGATTTTTTATGGTAGAAATTTCGGCGTGTAAAGTTCTGTTATGGTAGAAATTCCACTGACAGCAATAATCTGCCACTATTTTCAGAGGAGCGAGAGAAAAGCAACTTTTTAAATTTAAGAACTAAAAGACAAATACTTTTTATTATTTATAATTACTAATAAAATACTACTATGTGCGTTTTTCTCCTTCATACATTAAAAAATCAATAAATAACCCTTCAAGCAGCTGCTTGTACAGAGGTCTGACAGGAGCCTATCAGTTTATACGCCATAGTAGAAGGTCCATGAGGATGGCAGGACCTCAGCAGATAAACAACACGAACATTCATAATTAAAACTTTAAGGGGTGAAAAAGAAGGCAAAGGAAGAACTTCATTCTCTTTGAAAATGAGATTCCCATATGCGCCAGAGGCGATATCCGTTCTTCTTGATATTTTACGTTTTCAATACCCTCTGACGGAAATTCGAAATACTGTAAAATTTAGAAAATAAACTATTAATATTTTATTAGTACCTGTAAAACATAATATATATATATATTTTTGTTTTTTTTCATTTATTCCTTAAAGCAGAAAAGTTGCATTTTACCAACAGGACAAATCATTACTCTTTGGGTAAACCACTTGATTATTAAACTCTATGACAAAAAATTTAAGTTTCTTACAAAAATAGATCGTTTGGAATATTTTTTTTTAAGATTTGGTATTTTCCAGCTTTTTTTCGCCGCTAGAGGTCGCTTTCGAGTTTTTATTTACCCCATTTAGCACTCTCTAAAACTGGAAATTTCACTAATGAAGATTCGAAAAATGTAAATATTAATAGTTTTATGGAAACAAATTTCGCCGACATACGGGATTCGAACCCACATCTTTCCAGAAACATGCCAGAGTATTCTAACCTGTTGAACTAACGTCGGCATTTTTCACAGAAAACATTTATCAATTTATAGACGTTTAAACGTCTACAGGTAACGCTGAGATTGTCAGATATTGTTTAAATCATTAATATTTTGTTACTGCCTGTAAAACAAATATATATATATATTGTTTCGTTTATCTCTTAAAAAAGTTTCATTTTCGCATTCCCTTTTGGCTAAGACGGCAAAACCTTGTGGCCATTGTGAAATTTCTGACAATACCACTCTACTACCAAAATTTCAGATTTCCAGTGTAAAAAGTTTTTAATATTCGTTTGAAATTTTATCGTTTTATATCTTTTCCCATCGCTAGAGGGCGCTATTAAATCTATTGAAATTTTTCGAAATTGCTAATCGAATATTTGTTCGATACCTCTCCAACCCAAAAAGAATTTTTCATTTAGTTCTAAAAGTAAAAAAAAATTGATTGTCGATAGATGGTCAGACAGGTTGAAAGACAGATGGACAGACAGACGAACAAATACTGGCATAGACAGACGACAAAGTGAAACATTAGCTCGTTCTTCTAACGAATCTTAAAAGAAATTATTGTTGGTTTTCAGTTAGCTCGTTTCACTTTTCCAACCGATTGCCGTCTTCTGATGGAGTTTCTCGGAAAAAATGTTCATTAATTTATTTCATTTAGTAAACTTTTTACCCTCAAATGCAGCGAAATGTGGCATTCATAAAATATGACAGCTTTTATAGACAAAAAAAAGTGAGAAAAATGTATAAAACTGAGAAACAACTGAGAAGTTTTAACTTGGTATGTACACTAACTCATAGGCTTTCGTCTCACGGTACGACAAAACATGGCGCCCATAAACCACGTGACTCAATCAACCAATGGCACTGAATCACCGAGATGGCCAGCCTCTAACTATACATTAATAGCACCCTCTCCAAACACACTACATCTTAACTACTTATTCAGAAGGGCCCAAACAGCAATACACAGACTCCGAACTGGCAGAGCGAACATCAACAAAGACTTATTTATGATTAGAAAAATACATTCTGCATTCAGCCCAAACTGCCAAGTGATAGAGGATATCCCCCACTACCTATTACACTGTCAAATATACAACACGCAAAGACACACCCTCTATCACAAACTTGCTACACTTGGAGTCACCACATTCACCTTACAGACCATCCTAAACCTCACCCACACAAAGGCAAAATCGCATTTCAGGGCCCTGGCCCATTTGATACAAAGTACTGGCAAAATCCTTTAACCTTCCAACTTCCTGCAGACTCTCCATCTCAATATGTGAAATATGACTCTCCTCCCTGCAGACACCTCCTACTCAAAAGATCCATTGGACACCAAAAGATCCAAAGGAACAAAAAGATCGATTAAAGGGACAAAAAAGAAGCATGTTGGACACATTACTGCACCACCTTATTTCCCTAGTGCAATTGTATTGATGTTTTCAAAAAAAAATACATATACATAATTATATTCTGTAACAATAGACTACAACTCCCAAAGTACCCTTTTTCAAAAATGATTACTAGTGGTGGCAAACCATCTGCCTGACCAATTTTCACGACTTTAGTTTTCTCTCTGCTAATAACCAAATCTACTATACCAGTCTCATCAACAGCTCGAATGAAAGAGTTCATCTCATGAACATCATTTGCCAAAAGAGCTAAATCATCAGCATATTCTAAAATCAGAAATTTTAAGATCTGCAGACCATTTTAGGCCATCCTTAATTGTAAGAGATTAGGGGCGATTCTGAATATTTACCTTGCACCCTTCTTACCAACTTCCGGCCAACATGGGCCACACAGTGATCACACACGCTACAATTTTCACTCCCAGAAGAATTTTACTCCAAATCTCTCCCCTCCCCACCCCCTTGCCACAAAACTACGACGCAGCACTTCCTTGGCACGAAACTTCAAACACCTCCTTCATTATTAGGCGTCCTGCGGCCAGAAGTCTATCGCCAACATGTAGGGTCGCTAGCACTTCACTGTACTGGTCCCTACTTTTTGAGGCACACAAAAAAACTTTTTTTCGTGGACCAGATGATAAAGGGGCCAAGGTCCCTTTTACAAAATGGTCCAGTTTTTAAAGAAGGATGTTAGACTCTACAGGACCTCTAATGGCACCAGCTCTGTTATCAGGAGGTTGTGGGTCGAATCACACCCGGCTCAAGACAATTTATCCCTGTACTCAGTATTAACAGAATACATCTGCGAAGTTAGCGGCTTCAAATAAATGCTAAAAATATTCTTGCACGTGTTAGTGAAGCTTAATGTAAAGGTTTCGTTTTAATTCGTTTTCATTCAATTTTCGGAGCAATTATTTCAACTGGCGTTGTTGCTATTAAATATTCCAATTTCCGTAATTCGCTAAACACCGAACGAATATTGCTGACATTATAGATTACAATGCATTTGATTCCTATTTAAAGTTCACTTTAGTCATTTTTTTTTTCAAAAAAATCTTATTTGAGAAGTTACTGAGTTTTGCATATGAGTTGAGAAAACACGGAAGTGTGTCTAATAAAGTGGCTGCTGAGTGTATAACTGAATATAAATGATCAAATTCAAGAATGACATAAAAATAGTAAGATACAGAGATAAAAAAAACCCAACAAAAGAAATCGTTATGTTCATCCCATTTATAACCAAAAAGCGTTAGTGCTTCCAGAATGCAAAGAGCAAATCTTAACATAAAATTTCTCAGCAGACGATCGAAATGCGGCGGTGTTTGTCCCAGTGAAAATGTGTTTAAAAGAAACCGAGATAACTTCATTGATCATCCCACCTTCCATTTCAGATGTTCCTTCCTATACAGTGCATGAAGATGTTCAAGTGTCGAGTTCGTCTGAATGCAGATGGATCTCATCCAGTGCGTTTTCCTTCCCTCCTTTCGACGTGTGCATTTTTCTCTCCCACCCTGCACGAGAGGAGCGAGAGAGAGATTTGCCAGATCCTCCATTTGGTGCGAGCATCTCTGGACAGTTATCATCCCAAATGATCCCTGACAGGGCCTCTGTTACCCTCGCGCTACCTCTTGCCCCGTTACTACTCTCGAGACTAGGCCTCCCTGTGGACCAATTACTGCAGATAATTGTGATTGGCCGGTCTTGATGAACGAGACGGTTTGCTTCCCGCAGGAGTAAAACGGAGCGGCTCTTCTATTCCGCAGCTTCTCCCTTCCTCTGGGATGAGGAGCATCTCTCTAATTCTCGGATGCAGAAGCTGCAACCCTCTGTCTTTCTGATAAGGGCTCCGTTGCAGACACGGCAGGCTTGCCGCAAAAATTGGGCGGAATGAGCGAGAACTCTTCTGAATGGAAACAAGTCCGCTCGTGCGTTCCTCTCACGAGAAGATAATTCAGGCCGAAGTCTTTTTCTCGCCGAATTGAATCCGACGCGCAACCTGGGTTACGAAGTGGTTCTGGGATTAAGGGAATTAAAGGCAGACGTCATTTGAATGCGCGCTTCTCGGAAAGGCACCTCGCTTCATCGACTAGATAAGTTCAAATCGACCCCTGAATGACACTTAACCCTAAATTAGAATTATTACTGATTCCTACTGTTCATCAGCGTCAATTCAGAGAGGAATCAGTTGCTAAGGAAAAATACGCGAATGCTCATGGAACGAAACTGAGTGGAGCGCGTGGAAACAATATTTGACTTTTAAAAGGTTCCCAAGGTCACTGATGCGTTGGGGTGGCAGCATTTGGAGACTTTCTCTGCCACGTTTGTTCGCCTCATTTTAACACTAGTGAAGCATGAATTTAAATTTAAGCATAAAAAGTGCTTCCATTTCACTCCAGAGACGAAGAACGAGTAGCAATCTGTCTAGATGTCATCCTCCACATTCAAGGTTTTTGGCTGCAGAATTTATTTCTCAGGTAAGGGTATCTCATTTCATGTGTTCATAAATTGCAACTGAAATCGAAAGATACAGGGAGACAAGAAACAGATCCGAATGCATCAACAGATGAAGTCCGAAGTCTTCCTGGGTTAACATTTTATTTTTAGAAAAAAAAAAGGGAAAAAGCAAAAATATCGCTTTATCTGCTGTTTCGGCGAGGAAGAAAATTGTTGGGCCGGGGGAGATCCTGAAGTAAAATTCTCGTGAGATATTTCTTTTGTCTGTTGCATTTCAGTTGCTCACTTTTAGGAGCAAGCGACTGATAGGTGCCGCGTCCAGACTTCGCTGATGCAACGTGGAGCTTAAAGGGCGCAGCGAAAGCATTTGTTCATCTTTCGCGTGTCTGCGCCCTTTAGACACCATTGGGTGTTTCCTTTTGCATTGCTTGTGCATTTGTTCATCTTTCGCGTGTCTGCTCCCATTAGACACCGTTGGATGTTTCCTTTTGCATTGCTTGTGCATTTGTTCATCTTTCGCGTGTCTGCGCCCTTTAGACATCGTTGGGTGTTTCCTTTTGCTTTGCTTGTGCATTTGTTCATCTTTCGCGCGTCTGCGCCCTTTAGACACCGTTGGGTGTTTCCTTTTGCATTGCTTGTGCATTTGTTCATCTTTCGCGTGTCTGCGCCCTTTAGACACCGTTGGGTGTTTCCTTTTGCATTGCTTGTGCATTTGTTCATCTTTCGCGTGTCTGCGCCCTTTAGACACCGTTGGGTGTTTCCTTTTGCATTGCTTGTGCATTTGTTCATCTTTCGCGTGTCTGCGCCCTTTAGACACCATTGGGTGTTTCCTTTTGCATTGCTTGTGCATTTGTTCATCTTTCGCGTGTCTGCGCCCTTTAGACACCGTTGGGTGTTTCCTTTTGCATTGCTTGTGCATTTGTTCATCTTTCGCGTGTCTGCGCCCTTTAGACACCATTGGGTGTTTCCTTTTGCATTGCTTGTGCATTTGTTCATCTTTCGCGTGTCTGCGCCCTTTAGACACCGTTGGGTGTTTCCTTTTGCATTGCTTGTGCATTTGTTCATCTTTCGCGTGTCTGCTCCCTTTAGACACCGTTGGGTGTTTCCTTTTGCATTGCTTGTGCATTTGTTCATCTTTCGCGTGTCTGCTCCCTTTAGACACCGTTGGGTGTTTCCTTTTGCATTGCTTGTGCATTTGTTCATCTTTCGCGTGTCTGCGCCCTTTAGACACCGTTGGGTGTTTCCTTTTGCATTGCTTGTGCATTTGTTCATCTTTCGCGTGTCTGCTCCCTTTAGACACCGTTGGGTGTTTCCTTTTGCATTGCTTGTGCATTTGTTCATCTTTCGCGTGTCTGCTCCCTTTAGACACCGTTGGATGTTTCCTTTTGCATTGCTTGTGCATTTGTTCATCTTTCGCGTGTCTGCTCCCTTTAGACACCGTTGGGTGTTTCCTTTTGCATTGCTTGTGCATTTGTTCATCTTTCGCGTGTCTGCGCCCTTTAGACACCATTGGGTGTTTCCTTTTGCATTGCTTGTGCATTTGTCCATCTTTCGCGTGTCTGCTCCCTTTAGACACCGTTGGATGTTTCCTTTTGCATTGCTTGTGCATTTGTTCATCTTTCGCGTGTCTGCTCCCTTTAGACACCGTTGGGTGTTTCCTTTTGCATTGCTTGTGCATTTGTTCATCTTTCGCGTGTCTGCTCCCTTTAGACACCATTGGGTGTTTACTTTTGCATTGCTTGTGCATTTGTTCATCTTTCGCGTGTCTGCGCCCTTTAGACACCGTTGGGTGTTTCCTTTTGCATTGCTTGTGCATTTGTTCATCTTTCGCGTGTCTGCGCCCTTTAGACACCGTTGGGTGTTTCCTTTTGCATTGCTTGTGCATTTGTCCATCTTTCGCGTGTCTACGCCCTTTAGACACCATTGGGTGTTTCCTTTTGCATTGCTTGTGCATTTGTTCATCTTTCGCGTGTCTGCGCCCTTTAGGCACCGTTGGGTGTTTCCTTTTGCATTGCTTGTGCATTTGTTCATCTTTCGCGTGTCTGCGCCCTTTAGACACCGTTGGGTGTTTCCTTTTGCATTGCTTGTGCATTTGTCCATCTTTCGCGTGTCTACGCCCTTTAGACACCATTGGGTGTTTCCTTTTGCATTGCTTGTGCATTTGTTCATCTTTCGCGTGTCTGCGCCCTTTAGACACCATTGGGTGTTTCCTTTTGCATTGCTTGTGCATTTGTTCATCTTTCGCGTGTCTGCGCCCTTTAGACACCATTGGGTGTTTCCTTTTGCATTGCTTGTGCATTTGTTCATCTTTCGCGTGTCTGCTCCCTTTAGACACCGTTGGGTGTTTCCTTTTGCATTGCTTGTGCATTTGTTCATCTTTCGCGTGTCTGCGCCCTTTAGACACCGTTGGGTGTTTCCTTTTGCATTGCTTGTGCAGTTGTTCATCTTTCGCGTGTCTGCGCCCTTTAGACACCGTTGGGTGTTTCCTTTTGCATTGCTTGTGCATTTGTTCATCTTTCGAGTGTCTGCGCCCTTTAGACACCGTTGGGTGTTTCCTTTTGCATTGCTTGTGCATTTGTTCATCTTTCGCGTGTCTGCGCCCTTTAGACACCGTTGGGTGTTTCCTTTTGCATTGCTTGTGCAGTTGTTCATCTTTCGCGTGTCTGCGCCCTTTAGACACCGTTGGGTGTTTCCTTTTGCATTGCTTGTGCAGTTGTTCATCTTTCGCGTGTCTGCGCCCTTTAGACACCATTGGGTGTTTCCTTTTGCATTGCTTGTGCATTTGTTCATCTTTCGCGTGTCTGCGCCCTTTAGACACCGTTGGGTGTTTCCTTTTGCATTGCTTGTGCATTTGTTCATCTTTCGCGTGTCTGCGCCCTTTAGACACCGTTGGGTGTTTCCTTTTGCATTGCTTGTGCAGTTGTTCATCTTTCGCGTGTCTGCGCCCTTTAGACACCGTTGGGTGTTTCCTTTTGCATTGCTTGTGCATTTGTTCATCTTTCGCGTGTCTGCTCCCTTTAGACACCGTTGGGTGTTTCCTTTTGCATTGCTTGTGCATTTGTTCATCTTTCGCGTGTCTGCGCCCTTTAGACACCGTTGGGTGTTTCCTTTTGCATTGCTTGTGCATTTGTTCATCTTTCGCGTGTCTGCGCCCTTTAGACACCGTTGGGTGTTTCCTTTTGCATTGCTTGTGCATTTGTTCATCTTTCGCGTGTCTGCGCCCTTTAGACACCGTTGGGTGTTTCCTTTTGCATTGCTTGTGCAGTTGTTCATCTTTCGCGTGTCTGCGCCCTTTAGACACCGTTGGGTGTTTCCTTTTGCATTGCTTGTGCATTTGTTCATCTTTCGCGTGTCTGCGCCCTTTAGACACCGTTGGGTGTTTCCTTTTGCATTGCTTGTGCAGTTGTTCATCTTTCGCGTGTCTGCGCCCTTTAGACACCGTTGGGTGTTTCCTTTTGCATTGCTTGTGCAGTTGTTCATCTTTCGCGTGTCTGCGCCCTTTAGACACCGTTGGGTGTTTCCTTTTGCATTGCTTGTGCATTTGTTCATCTTTCGCGTGTCTGCTCCCTTTAGACACCGTTGGGTGTTTCCTTTTGCATTGCTTGTGCAGTTGTTCATCTTTCGCGTGTCTGCGCCCTTTAGACACCGTTGGGTGTTTCCTTTTGCATTGCTTGTGCATTTGTTCATCTTTCGCGTGTCTGCGCCCTTTAGACACCGTTGGGTGTTTCCTTTTGCATTGCTTGTGCAGTTGTTCATCTTTCGCGTGTCTGCGCCCTTTAGACACCGTTGGGTGTTTCCTTTTGCATTGCTTGTGCAGTTGTTCATCTTTCGCGTGTCTGCGCCCTTTAGACACCATTGGGTGTTTCCTTTTGCATTGCTTGTGCATTTGTTCATCTTTCGCGTGTCTGCGCCCTTTAGACACCGTTGCGTGTTTCCTTTTGCATTGCTTGTGCATTTGTTCATCTTTCGCGTGTCTGCGCCCTTTAGACACCGTTGGGTGTTTCCTTTTGCATTGCTTGTGCAGTTGTTCATCTTTCGCGTGTCTGCGCCCTTTAGACACCGTTGGGTGTTTCCTTTTGCATTGCTTGTGCATTTGTTCATCTTTCGCGTGTCTGCTCCCTTTAGACACCGTTGGGTGTTTCCTTTTGCATTGCTTGTGCATTTGCTCATCTTTCGCGTGTCTGCGCCCTTTAGACACCGTTGGGTGTTTCCTTTTGCATTGCTTGTGCATTTGTTCATCTTTCGCGTGTCTGCGCCCTTTAGACACCGTTGGGTGTTTCCTTTTGCATTGCTTGTGCATTTGTTCATCTTTCGCGTGTCTGCTCCCTTTAGACACCGTTGGGTGTTTCCTTTTGCATTGCTTGTGCATTTGTTCATCTTTCGCGTGTCTGCGCCCTTTAGACACCGTTGGGTGTTTCCTTTTGCATTGCTTGTGCATTTGTTCATCTTTCGCGTGTCTGCTCCCTTTAGACACCGTTGGGTGTTTCCTTTTGCATTGCTTGTGCATTTGTTCATCTTTCGCGTGTCTGCTCCCTTTAGACACCGTTGGGTGTTTCCTTTTGCATTGCTTGTGCATTTGTTCATCTTTCGCGTGTCTGCGCCCTTTAGACACCGTTGGGTGTTTCCTTTTGCATTGCTTGTGCAGTTGTTCATCTTTCGCGTGTCTGCGCCCTTTAGACACCGTTGGGTGTTTCCTTTTGCATTGCTTGTGCATTTGTTCATCTTTCGCGTGTCTGCGCCCTTTAGACACCGTTGGGTGTTTCCTTTTGCATTGCTTGTGCATTTGTTCATCTTTCGCGTGTCTGCGCCCTTTAGACACCGTTGGGTGTTTCCTTTTGCATTGCTTGTGCATTTGTTCATCTTTCGCGTGTCTGCGCCCTTTAGACACCGTTGGGTGTTTCCTTTTGCATTGCTTGTGCAGTTGTTCATCTTTCGCGTGTCTGCGCCCTGTAGACACCATTGGGTGTTTCCTTTTGCATTGCTTGTGCATTTGTTCATCTTTCGCGTGTCTGCGCCCTTTAGACACCGTTGGGTGTTTCCTTTTGCATTGCTTGTGCATTTGTTCATCTTTCGCGTGTCTGCGCCCTTTAGACACCGTTGGGTGTTTCCTTTTGCATTGCTTGTGCAGTTGTTCATCTTTCGCGTGTCTGCGCCCTTTAGACACCGTTGGGTGTTTCCTTTTGCATTGCTTGTGCATTTGTTCATCTTTCGCGTGTCTGCGCCCTTTAGACACCATTGGGTGTTTCCTTTTGCATTGCTTGTGCATTTGTTCATCTTTCGCGTGTCTGCGCCCTTTAGACACCATTGGGTGTTTCCTTTTGCATTGCTTGTGCATTTGTTCATCTTTCGTGTGTCTGCACCCTTTAGACACCGTTGGGTGTTTCCTTTTGCATTGCTTGTGCATTTGTTCATCTTTCGCGTGTCTGCGCCCTTTAGACACCATTGGGTGTTTCCTTTTGCATTGCTTGTGCATTTGTTCATCTTTCGCGTGTCTGCGCCCTTTAGACACCGTTGGGTGTTTCCTTTTGCATTGCTTGTGCATTTGTTCATCTTTCGCGTGTCTGCGCCCTTTAGACACCATTGGGTGTTTCCTTTTGCATTGCTTGTGCATTTGTTCATCTTTCGCGTGTCTGCGCCCTTTAGACACCATTGGGTGTTTCCTTTTGCATTGCTTGTGCATTTGTTCATCTTTCGCGTGTCTGCGCCCTTTAGACACCGTTGGGTGTTTCCTTTTGCATTGCTTGTGCATTTGTTCATCTTTCGCGTGTCTGCGCCCTTTAGACACCGTTGGGTGTTTCCTTTTGCATTGCTTGTGCAGTTGTTCATCTTTCGCGTGTCTGCGCCCTTTAGACACCGTTGGGTGTTTCCTTTTGCATTGCTTCTGCAGTTGTTCATCTTTCGCGTGTCTGCGCCGTTTAGACACCATTGGGTGTTTCCTTTTGCATTGCTTGTGCATTTGTTCATCTTTCGCGTGTCTGCGCCCTTTAGACACCGTTGGGTGTTTCCTTTTGCATTGCTTGTGCATTTGTTCATCTTTCGCGTGTCTGCGCCCTTTAGACACCGTTGGGTGTTTCCTTTTGCATTGCTTGTGCAGTTGTTCATCTTTCGCGTGTCTGCTCCCTTTAGACACCGTTGGGTGTTTCCTTTTGCATTGCTTGTGCATTTGTTCATCTTTCGCGTGTCTGCTCCCTTTAGACACCGTTGGGTGTTTCCTTTTGCATTGCTTGTGCATTTGTTCATCTTTCGCGTGTCTGCGCCCTTTAGACACCGTTGGGTGTTTCCTTTTGCATTGCTTGTGCATTTGTTCATCTTTCGCGTGTCTGCGCCCTTTAGACACCGTTGGGTGTTTCCTTTTGCATTGCTTGTGCATTTGTTCATCTTTCGCGTGTCTGCTCCCTTTAGACACCGTTGGGTGTTTCCTTTTGCATTGCTTGTGCATTTGTTCATCTTTCGCGTGTCTGCTCCCTTTAGACACCGTTGGGTGTTTCCTTTTGCATTGCTTGTGCATTTGTTCATCTTTCGCGTGTCTGCGCCCTTTAGACACCGTTGGGTGTTTCCTTTTGCATTGCTTGTGCAGTTGTTCATCTTTCGCGTGTCTGCGCCCTTTAGACACCGTTGGGTGTTTCCTTTTGCATTGCTTGTGCATTTGTTCATCTTTCGCGTGTCTGCGCCCTTTAGACACCGTTGGGTGTTTCCTTTTGCATTGCTTGTGCATTTGTTCATCTTTCGCGTGTCTGCGCCCTTTAGACACCGTTGGGTGTTTCCTTTTGCATTGCTTGTGCAGTTGTTCATCTTTCGCGTGTCTGCGCCCTTTAGACACCATTGGGTGTTTCCTTTTGCATTGCTTGTGCATTTGTTCATCTTTCGCGTGTCTGCGCCCTTTAGACACCGTTGGGTGTTTCCTTTTGCATTGCTTGTGCATTTGTTCATCTTTCGCGTGTCTGCGCCCTTTAGACACCGTTGGGTGTTTCCTTTTGCATTGCTTGTGCATTTGTTCATCTTTCGCGTGTCTGCGCCCTTTAGACACCATTGGGTGTTTCCTTTTGCATTGCTTGTGCATTTGTTCATCTTTCGCGTGTCTGCGCCCTTTAGACACCGTTGGGTGTTTCCTTTTGCATTGCTTGTGCATTTGTTCATCTTTCGCGTGTCTGCGCCCTTTAGACACCATTGGGTGTTTCCTTTTGCATTGCTTGTGCATTTGTTCATCTTTCGCGTGTCTGCGCCCTTTAGACACCATTGGGTGTTTCCTTTTGCATTGCTTGTGCATTTGTTCATCTTTCGCGTGTCTGCGCCCTTTAGACACCATTGGGTGTGTCCTTTTGCATTGCTTGTGCATTTGTTCATCTTTCGCGTGTCTGCGCCCTTTAGACACCGTTGGGTGTTTCCTTTTGCATTGCTTGTGCATTTGTTCATCTTTCGCGTGTCTGCGCCCTTTAGACACCATTGGGTGTTTCCTTTTGCATTGCTTGTGCATTTGTCCATCTTTCGCGTGTCTACGCCCTTTAGACACCATTGGGTGTTTCCTTTTGCATTGCTTGTGCATTTGTTCATCTTTCGCGTGTCTGCGCCCTTTAGACACCATTGGGTGTTTCCTTTTGCATTGCTTGTGCATTTGTTCATCTTTCGCGTGTCTGCGCCCTTTAGACACCATTGGGTGTTTCCTTTTGCATTGCTTGTGCATTTGTTCATCTTTCGCGTGTCTGCTCCCTTTAGACACCGTTGGGTGTTTCCTTTTGCATTGCTTGTGCATTTGTTCATCTTTCGCGTGTCTGCGCCCTTTAGACACCGTTGGGTGTTTCCTTTTGCATTGCTTGTGCAGTTGTTCATCTTTCGCGTGTCTGCGCCCTTTAGACACCGTTGGGTGTTTCCTTTTGCATTGCTTGTGCATTTGTTCATCTTTCGAGTGTCTGCGCCCTTTAGACACCGTTGGGTGTTTCCTTTTGCATTGCTTGTGCATTTGTTCATCTTTCGCGTGTCTGCGCCCTTTAGACACCGTTGGGTGTTTCCTTTTGCATTGCTTGTGCAGTTGTTCATCTTTCGCGTGTCTGCGCCCTTTAGACACCGTTGGGTGTTTCCTTTTGCATTGCTTGTGCAGTTGTTCATCTTTCGCGTGTCTGCGCCCTTTAGACACCATTGGGTGTTTCCTTTTGCATTGCTTGTGCATTTGTTCATCTTTCGCGTGTCTGCGCCCTTTAGACACCGTTGGGTGTTTCCTTTTGCATTGCTTGTGCATTTGTTCATCTTTCGCGTGTCTGCGCCCTTTAGACACCGTTGGGTGTTTCCTTTTGCATTGCTTGTGCAGTTGTTCATCTTTCGCGTGTCTGCGCCCTTTAGACACCGTTGGGTGTTTCCTTTTGCATTGCTTGTGCATTTGTTCATCTTTCGCGTGTCTGCTCCCTTTAGACACCGTTGGGTGTTTCCTTTTGCATTGCTTGTGCATTTGTTCATCTTTCGCGTGTCTGCGCCCTTTAGACACCGTTGGGTGTTTCCTTTTGCATTGCTTGTGCATTTGTTCATCTTTCGCGTGTCTGCGCCCTTTAGACACCGTTGGGTGTTTCCTTTTGCATTGCTTGTGCATTTGTTCATCTTTCGCGTGTCTGCGCCCTTTAGACACCGTTGGGTGTTTCCTTTTGCATTGCTTGTGCAGTTGTTCATCTTTCGCGTGTCTGCGCCCTTTAGACACCGTTGGGTGTTTCCTTTTGCATTGCTTGTGCATTTGTTC
The DNA here is from genome assembly GCA_038380435.1 of Ryuthela nishihirai. Classification (NCBI taxonomy): domain Eukaryota; kingdom Metazoa; phylum Arthropoda; class Arachnida; order Araneae; family Heptathelidae; genus Ryuthela; species Ryuthela nishihirai. The sequence continues at coordinate 30,928,844 of JAWZYU010000004.1, forward strand.
ATCTTTCGCGTGTCTGCGCCCTTTAGACACCGTTGGGTGTTTCCTTTTGCATTGCTTGTGCAGTTGTTCATCTTTCGCGTGTCTGCGCCCTTTAGACACCGTTGGGTGTTTCCTTTTGCATTGCTTGTGCAGTTGTTCATCTTTCGCGTGTCTGCGCCCTTTAGACACCGTTGGGTGTTTCCTTTTGCATTGCTTGTGCATTTGTTCATCTTTCGCGTGTCTGCTCCCTTTAGACACCGTTGGGTGTTTCCTTTTGCATTGCTTGTGCAGTTGTTCATCTTTCGCGTGTCTGCGCCCTTTAGACACCGTTGGGTGTTTCCTTTTGCATTGCTTGTGCATTTGTTCATCTTTCGCGTGTCTGCGCCCTTTAGACACCGTTGGGTGTTTCCTTTTGCATTGCTTGTGCAGTTGTTCATCTTTCGCGTGTCTGCGCCCTTTAGACACCGTTGGGTGTTTCCTTTTGCATTGCTTGTGCAGTTGTTCATCTTTCGCGTGTCTGCGCCCTTTAGACACCATTGGGTGTTTCCTTTTGCATTGCTTGTGCATTTGTTCATCTTTCGCGTGTCTGCGCCCTTTAGACACCGTTGCGTGTTTCCTTTTGCATTGCTTGTGCATTTGTTCATCTTTCGCGTGTCTGCGCCCTTTAGACACCGTTGGGTGTTTCCTTTTGCATTGCTTGTGCATTTGTTCATCTTTCGCGTGTCTGCGCCCTTTAGACACCGTTGGGTGTTTCCTTTTGCATTGCTTGTGCATTTGTTCATCTTTCGCGTGTCTGCGCCCTTTAGACACCGTTGGGTGTTTCCTTTTGCATTGCTTGTGCATTTGTTCATCTTTCGCGTGTCTACGCCCTTTAGAAACCATTGGGTGTTTCCTTTTGCATTGCTTGTGCATTTGTTCATCTTTCGCGTGTCTACGCCCTTTAGAAACCATTGGGTGTTTCCTTTTGCATTGCTTGTGCATTTGTTCATCTTTCGCGTGTCTGCGCCCTTTAGACACCGTTGGGTGTTTCCTTTTGCATTGCTTGTGCATTTGTTCATCTTTCGCGTGTCTGCGCCCTTTAGACACCGTTGGGTGTTTCCTTTTGCATTGCTTGTGCATTTGTTCATCTTTCGCGTGTCTGCGCCCTTTAGACACCGTTGGGTGTTTCCTTTTGCATTGCTTGTGCATTTGTTCATCTTTCGCGTGTCTACGCCCTTTAGAAACCATTGGGTGTTTCCTTTTGCATTGCTTGTGCATTTGTTCATCTTTCGCGTGTCTACGCCCTTTAGAAACCATTGGGTGTTTCCTTTTGCATTGCTTGTGCATTTGTTCATCTTTCGCGTGTCTGCGCCCTTTAGACACCGTTGGGTGTTTCCTTTTGCATTGCTTGTGCATTTGTTCATCTTTCGCGTGTCTGCGCCCTTTAGACACCGTTGGGTGTTTCCTTTTGCATTGCTTGTGCATTTGTTCATCTTTCGCGTGTCTGCGCCCTTTAGACACCGTTGGGTGTTTCCTTTTGCATTGCTTGTGCATTTGTTCATCTTTCGCGTGTCTACGCCCTTTAGAAACCATTGGGTGTTTCCTTTTGCATTGCTTGTGCATTTGTTCATCTTTCGCGTGTCTACGCCCTTTAGAAACCATTGGGTGTTTCCTTTTGCATTGCTTGTGCATTTGTTCATCTTTCGCGTGTCTGCGCCCTTTAGACACCGTTGGGTGTTTCCTTTTGCATTGCTTGTGCATTTGTTCATCTTTCGCGTGTCTACGCCCTTTAGACACCGTTGGGTGTTTCCTTTTGCATTGCTTGTGCATTTGTTCATCTTTCGCGTGTCTGCGCCCTTTAGACACCATTGGGTGTTTCCTTTTGCATTGCTTGTGCATTTGTTCATCTTTCGCGTGTCTGCGCCCTTTAGAAACCATTGGGTATTTCCTTTTGCATTGCTTGTGCATAATCGCCCGCTCGATTCAATGAAGACATTGTGCATTTTAAGAAGCAAATTGTAGTGATCTAATAACACTTGATTGGATTCAATAAAGTTTCAAAATCCGTAGGTGACGCTGCGCAAAACGTTCTTAAAAACGTCTTAAAGTAACCTGAATATTTGTTTTTTGTTAATAAAACACATAATGTTTAATTTTTTCAAATTTACATATTTTCCTACATGCGCCGTAAACAAAGTAAAACGTAGTAATGACGAAATCATTCGCTCAATTTCAGATTAACTTCAAAGCAAGATGCGAAGGTGGAAAATTTTGTTCACTTGTTAAAAGAAATAATTTTTGTCTCTCTTTATTCCTTTCAAGTTACTGACTTCAGTAAGGGTGCGTTTCATATTATTATCATTGGTGCGTTTCACACTTTATTTTTTAACAAGCATATTGGAAAATAGGTTTTTTTTTAATTTTTAATTACATGTTTCATTATTTTCTTTTTAATGGCAACGTGTGTCCCTGTTTTCTTTCCTCTGATTCGGAAGAGAAAATGGTTGCATTCCTTATGCTACTCTGCACATTAAATAAGCTTTGATTTGGCATATGCTCGTTATGAGAATGAAAGTTCTCTACCCTTTTCGGGGGGGGGGGGGGGGGGGAGAAGGGAGAAGACAAATGTAGAGTATGACAATCCACACATAGAATAAGATTTCATTTGACCCACAATTCATTGCTTTCGGCCCTAGCATTCCAAAGATGCAATGGAACAACCCTTTGCATATTTACAAATTTGCTCTCATTAGGAGGGAAAAAAGCATGGGGACAAGAATATCCCTTATGATAAATGCACATATTATAAGAATTCTTTAATCTAGTTTCTTCATTTACATAAGGTTTGAAATCATAAAAGGATATCTTGTCTAAATATTCTATTTCGGATTTAGATATATGTCTTCTAATAAAATAACCTTTCTGTTTTTTATGTTTTTTTAATTTAGTACTCAATTCTGCAATATATTCTATAACTGAATATTGGATTCGGTTGTTTTACCTCTGAGCAGTACTTTTTTTGGACACACTGGGCTAAATAGCCAGGTCACAAGGACCCCCGAGGGTTCAGAGAAAGTTGGGGACAGGGGACCCACTGGACAGCTGTTAGGAGACAGATGGTAGCCTCACGTCAAGGCAATCCAGTGTTCTTTAACGTGCACAGGGTATGGCTCTCCGGAACACGTCTTAATGTCCCATCCGACGGAAGGCGGCCTTTCAAAGCCCATCGGTGTCCCCGGCTGACGTGGGAACTGAAGATTACGACCCTGGCGCGTAACTGACTGGGCCACCCTCGCCCATAACTGAGTCACCTGTAAATTATAAGAATTCTTTAATCTAGTTTCTTCATTTACATAAATTTAGGATTTAGGTATATAAAAATCTGATATCATAGAGATTCAAGTTCTCTGCAGCGAGTATATTTATTTTACAAAACAGTAAAGTTCAAAATTGAATGTTTAGCGCCTGCCATTTCTATTTTCATCTTTAAATTTGCAATATTGCTTAAATCAATAAATCTTTAAATTAAATAAGTTCTTAATTTTTTTATGGGGGAACGTTTTTCAGAACGAAAATATATATATATAGAATGCCAGAGATATTATTATAAATTTATCTTATTTCAATTTGAAATTAAAATTAAATTAGAGACTCACTGACTCTATTGCTGTTGTTTGTACTTAATAATATTTATGAAACTGGGCATTCAAAAAAATGTCACACGCATGTCATCACTGACATTTAAGCGGTTTCTGGTCTTCGTTTTGATATACATGAACAGGGGAAGACTAGCGCTTTTTTTTTTCAGGGACGGAGCTGCGATTAAAAAAAATTCTTCCTCTTTTCAAAATTCCTAATACTTATTCTGTTGATAATTCCTACGTGACGGTGACGCATAAAATAGGCTTTCCCCAATTTTTTTGAATTTATGTAGAATAACAGTGAATGAAATTTTCTGCCCGTATGAGGTTCCAGGGCCCCGCGACACTAAGTACAGGGACGCTTCTGCGCTGAGTGCTCCTTGTCAGTCCGCACCTCTATATGAGAGATGAAAATCCCATATCACATAAGTAGGAATTGAAGAAATAAAGTGTTTTTTCTCATGCCTCGCACCTCGAGGGGCTACGTGCACCACGGGTTAAGAACCACAGGTTTAAATCAGCAATTTTACTATTTATAACTTTATTATCTTTAAGCCATATTTTAATCAAAATAAATATATCTGTAAAAAACTTCACCTCATACAGCATGACCATTAAATCATTAAAATGAGCTCTTAAGGTTCTAATATCTGCTACAGTAAGTATAATTAAGAAATTCATAATTTGACAAAAACTGAGAAATTCGGTTACAGTTATCCAGCAATGTACTTTTCGTATTCCACATCAATAACCCAATGAGCATCCTCCATCTCTAGGCATTCTAAACGGGGTCCTTCTCAGTTCCGATTCTCGAAAATTCTTTCTTCCGATGAAAGATCTTTCCATCCTTAACCCAGAAACATTTCTCTCCATTTGATATATCTACACTGTTTCGTTAAGTACAATACTTTTACCTCGTTTTTTAAATGTGTGTTTATCAATATCAGTTTATTTCCAAATTTCTCATAAATATGTATTGATCTATATATATATATCACTTGTTTCAATTTCTTTCCCTTTTTCAACGACTCACCTCTTATGGATTTATGTTTTAGTTACTTTAATTTTCATGGCTGCAGTTCGGCCACTACCAATTTTAAATTTCCACAGGAATCTGAAACAGTTTTCATTTTTTAGATGCCAACTGTTATTTTTCAGAAGTTAAAATACCCTTTTTCATATCACTAATTGCTTCATAGAGTATATTAAGTGATATCCGTTACATTGTACAGATCTTGAGATCATTTCACTTCACGATTCAGTTTAGCGATGTTTATTTCTTGGTCATAATTTAATTTCGTGTATAGATCTCTTTCTCTTTTATTGACTGATGCACAACCACTCACTTTTTGATCTGCAGAATTGGTTTCGTAAAATTCTTCAGCTCTTTTTATTTTTTGAAAAAAGAGCTTTTGTTTTCAGTTTTCGTTTGTCCGTGTATAGACATTCAGTTCTTTTTTTTTTATTTTTAAAAGACAAATTTATTTTTTTGGTTTGGAGAGCTACAAATAGTATATGACGATTTTCATTTTCCTCATCTTTCAAATAATTAAAATTCCACCGCTAGAGGGTCTTAAATTTGGAAAATGGAATAACTTTAAATACTCTTGTAAGCAATCTATTCATGCTTCAGATTGACAGCAGCGATTTAACTCTCAGAAGGGAAAAAAAATTTTTTTTATTTTAAGAGAATTGAATAATTCTTCCTTTAGAAAGAGATGTAATAAACTATTCGTAGTTTTTAAATCATACGTTCGTTTCAATTTCCAACGTTAGAAGGACTAAATTTCAGAGAACAGAGATTGAAATAAAAAATCTTTTTCACTTTGAAAATAACATTCTATATTCACCAGGGATTTAAGCTTTCCTTGATGTGGCACTTAACACGAACAGCGGATTTTGCATTTTTTTATCAAAACTGATGGATGCTGTAATGCTTGTAATGAAAAAACAATAATGATTTAGTTAACAGACGACCTTTTATGTTATAACACTTCAGTTTAGAAGTGAAATATTTAAAAACGCGTTTGCTGAGAATTATAACAATAAAAAAAGACTATCTTCATTCGAATGATAAAATAGAAGCCACCTTTTCCGTATCTATAACAGTACGTTATTTTGAAAAGATGTCTCCCAGAAAAATGTTTACAGAAGCTACAGTAGACAAACAGCGATCAGAGAAATTATTCTGATAGCACGAATCAATCTCTTTGGCAGTGATATATCCATGTCCATACATGTTCAAGCATCATTGTCCTTTTTCGTGTATATTTGTTAATTAAATGGCAGACAGTGTTGTCTCCGCAAGCTTCCCCGTGCAAAAAGACAACACTGAAGTTTAGCGATGCAAAAGCCGCTCTGTAAATAATCCATTTCGGGACATGAAGGTTGGCGCAGCGGGGAACACCTCACGCAATATGCTAATGCAGAAGCCACAAGCGTGACAACACTGAAGGTCACGTGCGGTGGTTTTCCAATTACATCTCGTCATTGCCGAAGGGAGCATCAGTGTTCCAATTCATTTTAGAACACCGGGCTTGCTCGAGCCAACACTCTGCCGTCTGTCGAAATTTTCTCTGCTGAACCTCGGTGAAAAAGGGAAACTCGTGTACAGGAGAGTCATACCCTGTGCACATCAAAGAATACTTCGGATGTCTTTGACAAGAAACTTCCGTCTGGCTGCCAATGGATTCCCTCCTCTACCAAACCCTTGCTTCTCGGGATCCTTCGCACCTGGTCATTCAGCCAATTGGGTGCAAAAATGTTCCTCTTACATCTAAAATAACCCAAAACAAAAGAACGCATTTCTCAAGTTCGTTTTATTCTCTTCACTTATGATCAACTGATAACTTTCTTCCGTTAGACGGTATTCTCGAAAATTATCTAAGCCATGTATGTATTTGAGTAGCAGTTCATTGCCTCATATGCAGTTCAATAGCCGACTGATAGGGCATAGACAAATGCAATCTTCTCCAGATCTATTCATTGGGCGTTCTTTCTAATGCTAGAGTATATGGAAATCCTGCGAGAAGATTGGTGGTGTAGCTTTCCCGACACCCAAGGACCTTTCTAACGATATCGGTGATTCTCTCTCTCTCCTTTCTTAACGAGGGTACTGTATTTTCCAAGATCACCAGTGTCCTATTTCTCTCTCAAAGATGGTAAGACCCTTTCCAAGACGACGAGTGACTACTTTTTTAACGAGGACAGGACACTTTCCAAGGGTGCCAATGTCTCTCTTCCTGTAATGAATAAGAGATGGCAGGTGATTTTCCAAGAACACCAGTGTCTCTCTACTTTCTCATCGAGGGTACGGTATTTTGCAATATCACCAGTGTCACTCATCTTTTTCAACGAGGGAAGGACACTTTCCAAAGGAATCACTGCCACTCTCCTTTCTCAACGAGGTCATTACAATTCCCAAGGACAGCAATCTCTCTTCTCTTTCTCAACGACAGCAAGATATTTTTCATGGCCACCAATACCTCTCTTCTTCCTCGACGAGAACAGGACACTTTCCAAGGGCTCTCTTCTTTCTCAACGAGGTCATTAGACTTTCGAAAGACAGGATACTTTGCATGCGCACCAGCACCTTTTTCTCTCTCAAAGAGGGCAGGGCATTTACAATGGACAGCAGTACCTCTCTTCTTCTTCCTCAACGAAGTCATTACCATTTCCAAGGACACCACCATCCAAGAAGTGTCTGTTCTCTTTCTCAACGAGAGCAAGATATTTTACATGGGCATCAGTACCTCTCTTCTTTCTCAACGAAAGCCGGTCATTGCTTTCATTGATTACCTGGCCTAGTGATTTGCGTACGTGACTACCATTTCAGCTGGCATGTCCGTGATTGTATGTTGTATTCCTTGTGTAAATGTTTGAATAGTGTATGAGGAACCAACACAAGACATAAACTTACGGGTTATCTCCGTTCCTTTTTAATTAAATTAAAATAAAAAAATAATAAAAATTTCGAAGAGCAGCAGTGCTTCTTTTTTCTCAACTAGGGTAATAAACTTTCCAAGGGCACTGGTGTCTCTCTTCTTTCTCGCTATAGTAAGGAACTTTCCAAGAGCACGGGTACTGTCTCTTTTTCAACAAGGACATGTTCTAAGGGCACTCTCTCTGCCTTCTTTCTCGACAGGCAAGACATCTATCAGCACAATGTCTTTATTTGTCCTTATCCATTATATAGTTAACGTGCTCATTATGAAAACCTGACTCTGTATATTTATAATGAGCTACCAGATAATATATTTTTGGAAAAGTTATATCTAGATTAGATATAACTTGTCCAAAGCACAGGTGTCACTCTTCTCTTTCAACGAGGGCATTATGCTTTCCAAGAGTAACAGGATATGTTTCCTTTCTTAATTGAGGGTATTACACTTTCCAAAGTCACCAGGGTTTCTTTTCATTCTCAAGGAGTTCAAAATAATTTCCGAGGTCAGCAGGGTCTCTATTCTTTTTCAACGAGGGTAGGACACTTTCCACAGGCACCGATGCCTCTCTTCTTTCTTAACAAAGGTAAGACACTTCGTAGCCACTATATGTCCCATCCTGGCTTTCATGTTGCCTCTCCCCTATGTGATTGTATTATCAGGTGAAAGGTGCGGAACTCCGACCGACGCACCGTGGGGGGGGGGGGCGTGACGTGGAGTCGGCTGCTGCCTTACAGCGGGGAGGAAGGGGAGTGGAGCACATTAGGAAAAGGGAACCTCTCTCCTCACCGCCGAAACGGTCGGGTGGAATGGGAATCCCTGGCCATGGGAACCAGCATTTAGAAGAACTATTTTAATCAAATCTGGCGTGAGCATTCAGCGTTGTTTGGGTTGGGTTGTTTTATCTCTGAGAAGCACTTTTTTAACACAATGGGCTAAATAGCCATGTCACAAGGACCCCTAGGGCTCAGCGAAGTTTGTGGGGGAGGGGACCCAATGGACAGCTATTGGGAGACATATGGTAGTCTCCCAATCAAGGGTCATCCAGCGTATTCTTTAACGTTCACAGGGTATGGCTCTCCTGCACATGGGGCCTCGACTTCATGTCCCATCCAACAGAAGGCTGCCTTTCGAAGCCCATCGGTGTCCCCTACTGACTGAGGGCAGGGTAGAGAGTTTTGCGGAGAAAAATCTCTAGGCTGACAGAGGTGGGACTCGAACCCGGGAACTGCAGATTACGAGCCTGACACGTTACCGACTGAGCCACCCCCGCCCCAAAGGGCATTCGGAGGGTGCATTACTGTGTTACCTTGGTGGGGCAGTGGATTAAGGCTGTGCCCAATTAAAGTATTATATATGTGTTGATGTACAGTGAAGTGTGTGTTATATAACATATCTAATCTAAAGATACCGAGTCACTGTTTTCGTAACGAGCAGGTTAACTCTAGAGTGTGGTGGCTCAGTCGGTAGCGCGCCAGGCTCGTAATCTGTAGTTCCCAGGTTGGAGTCCGAGCTGGGTCAGCGTTGAGATTTATCTCCGCAAAATTCCCCGCCCTGCCCACGGTCAGTAGGGGACACCGATGGGCTTGGAAAGGCCACCGTCCGTCGGATGGGACGTTAAGCCGTGGCCCCGTGTGCGGGAGAGCCATACCCTGTGCACGTTAAAGAACACTCTGGATGGCCTTGACGGGAGGCTACCATCTGTCTCCCAACAGCTGTTCCAGTGGGTCTCCTCCCCCAACCTTCTCTGAGCCTTCGGGGTCCATGTGACCTGGCCATTTAGCCCATGGTGTGCAAAAAAGTGCGACTCAGAGGTAAAACCCAACCCAACCCAACTCTAGAGTGAACAAAGTCAAATAAAGACATTCTTCTGATAGATTCTCTGAATAAAGAACAGAAATCGTGACATTCTGGTGTCGTGAGGCGTGGGGGAGATTGATCCCACAGAAGCGTCAACGCTGAAGGGAGAGAGCGCCAGAGTTAAGGGACGTTCGGCTACCTAAGGAATTGCACATTGTGTTTTGGTCGAGTTCTTCGTCTGCGCTAATGCATAGTGACGAGAAAAATCTCGGAGTATCCGAATTGAGGAGCAGCTGTGTCCACGACTGCTCCAGCGGACAGGACGACAGCGGGAGTCCATTTCCACACGAGGGTATTGGTAAGCTGTAGGCTAAGAATCTTTGTGTGGGTTATGGAATCTGATAGCTCATTATGAAGCATGTAACGGAGTTCACATGTGCGATGCCTATCACAACCAAAAAAAAGTGAACAGGACACATAATTATTATTGTAGTTGAGGTTATGGATGAAATGAGTGAGACGCGGCACTGTTTAGCAGACCCGGCAACTTTTCTGTCCTGGAGTGCAGAAAGCTGCTATTCGAAGGACGAAGCGACCCATGAAGGAAATACAGCAGGAACTGGCGCTGCGTGGGAGAAAATTGCGGTGCAAACGCGACAATTTAGAGAGTAGGCGAAAGCAGTGCGCGTGGGAGATTGACGAGGCAGAGAGACGCGAGAAGCAAGAAAAAGAATCCATCGAAATTCAAGGTGGTCTTGTTTGTACATCTGTTGGGAAGCACTGGAATAAGGGATTTCATTACATATACATAGAAAATCTTCATGCAGCCATGCGCTACGGAAGTCCAACCAGACTGCCTGTCTGTCCTGAGCTACATCTGCTGCATCTGACTACTCTAGACCAATTCTAACGAGGTCTTTCTTGGCATTGTCTGTCCATCGCATCCTAGGTCTCTCCCTCTTTCTGAAAACTTTAGGTAGACTGTTCATAATCCTATTTCCCAGTCTATAGTTATGATATGGGCAACATGGCCAAACCAACGGAGTCTCTCTCTGCATAATATACTGTTCGAAGGAGATTTCCTACTCTTTTGTCAAATCTTATTATTACTTATAAAGTTGAAGCACCTGAAACCCAAGATACTGCGTAAACATCTAGAATCAAAAGCACGAAGTTTCGTGTTATTTTGCTTGAAAGGGTCCAAGTTTCACTACCATAACTAACTCTAGAAAGAACGAAATTATTATACAGCCTAATTTTAGTCTTTTGGTGTATACGTCTTAAAAGTCGCAGCAGCAATCCCGATTCTTCTGCTTAAAAACTCTGCTAATTTTTATTTTTCTCGTTATGTTTAAAATATATTGAGTTTCCAATCTGCAACGGAAGTGTACAACTTTATGCGGAACTGTTTTCAGCTGAAAATTCGTTTCACTTATATCAAATCTAAGATAACTATTTCTTCAATTATTATGCTCAGTCCTGTTTACTGGATATTCAGAACCTCAGCTGTTCATTACCGGATGAAAATTCCAATATGGAAAAAGGTTTAACTTCGTGTCAAGTAACTGAAAAATGATGTGGCCTCTACATGTCTTTATGTTGTAAGGGTGTTCATAAAATCTGTAATTTATTGAATTATATTGAAACGATGAATGCTTTGGAGGTTTCTACTTTTCATGTGTACGATACGATGAAACGAACATCACGCATGTCACAAAGGAAATCACAGTGGAAAGTTTTCATTGTGGAGCAAACCTTACTCTTATCGACAAGATGAGGAATGCGGATAAACAATCGTATTTGTTGGTTGGTTGACATCGGTGAGGGAAACAGGGAATGAAGAGACCAAAGGAAGTCGGTTATTGATTGTCAACAAGTCTTACGCTTTAAGAAAGGAGAATGAAATGGAAGAAGATGACGTAGGCAAAGGGAAAATTGTGACAAAGGAACATGGAGTACGGCAGATAAAATGTAGCCTTATGTTACGGTTAAATACCACTGATAATTTAATAAGAATTGATTTTAAAGGGGACTCTGAAGGATGAACCGATTACATGTAGTGGGCTGCATGATCTTAACATTGATGCAATAGGTGGGATACCATATGCGTAAGTGGCAAAAAGAGCCGTGAACTTTATAGGTTCCTTTTTGATCACATGAAAGGGATCTGTGTTCGAGCCCAGGGTAAGGAATGCATGGCTGCTTAGGTTGCTTTTCTGCTGAGGTCTCGCCTTCCTCACAGACCTTCTCTGGGCCGTATAAACTGACAGGCTCCTGTCAGATCTTTGTGGCAAGCAGCTGCTTGAGGGGATATTTACTACTTTTTAAAACTTTATACTGCCAAAATCGTTTCTAAAATAAATCTTCCAGCCCCTTCCCATCATCACCACATGCAAACGCAAAGAATACCGAGAGATGAGTGGATGTCAGTTTCAGCAGAGCTAAGAAGAGAAGAGCCGAGTTGCCAGATATCTATGGGAAGAGCAGAGGATCGATTTCGTGATACCACTGCAAAAGTTATTCTTGGCACCCTCGAACTCCTACCTTCAACAAATTCGATGCTCCTCCTTCCTTGACCAGAAGATAATCTGCTCTTTTTTTTTTAATTTTCCAATCAGATCCCCCATTACTCAAAATGACACGGCCAATATATCCTCTGGAATGTCTGCTCACCCCCCTCCCACAACCTTAACGTCTTTAAAACGCCTAAAACGAAATTCCCATGGAGGAAATTGAAGACCTTATAATCATCGTTTAATATCATTTAACAACAAAATAGAAATGCGAATAATAAACTTGTTGCATTGGATATTTTTAATTACTTTTTCATTGGTTCACAAAATTTTGCTCGTCGTAAACGGTAGCGAAAAGATGGCTGGGACTCCCCGACATAACAAAATTAAGTGAAAGAAATGCTTCTATCGGATGCAAAAGAAAAATCTGATCCAACTTGTGCTTGGAAAGAAACTTCAAAGCATCTCCTGAATGGCGTGTTTCAGCTTCTACTTCCTCTGACAGCAGCAGAACGGAAGCTGAGGCCAGATGCATCTCCCTTTCTGTTACTAGCCAAAGTAATTTATGGGCTGACTGGCACCCTCTAGCTACCGCGTAAGAGAGGAAAAAGGAGGCAAGAAGAGCGTTCATATTCCGAAGAGGGATTGAGCGATTGGCTGCAGGCTCCCAGCCGGAAAGGGATGAAGGAGAGCACGCATCACTGCTCATCCAAGATGTAACGCATCCACCAGATACGGCGAATAAAGGCGACGTACTGAATTAAGTAATTCGGTAAAGATCGCTCGATTCAATTTATGAAACGATAGTCCGTTAGTCTTGCTGATGCGAAGAGATCGCGTTTGTTTGGGCGGCACAGATGCGATGGCAGGTGCCGGAAGCATTCCTCCTTATCCTCATCCTCGCGGCAGCAACTAGATTAGCCTCACTTCTGAAATGATCCGTATCGAAAGATTGAATGGGTTTCTCTGGAGATTTATCTTCTCAGAATCCACTACTCAATAGAGTCGTACATAGTACTTAAAAATGTATACTGCCAAAATCGTCTCTAAAATAAATCTTCCAACCCCTTCCCATCATCACCACATACAAACGCTTATTATTAACGTTATTTTAAGTACTATGTACAACTCTATTGAGTAGTGGATTCTGAGAGGATAAATCATCAGTTCTTAGTCTAACACAAATTCTGTTGACTTGCATTGCTCTAAAGACGAGTGTCTCCTCCTCTGGTGCACAGTGGGCTAAATGGCTAGGTCACTAGAACCCCATCACATTAGGATCAGGTGAAAATATTCTGAAAGGAGAGGCCACGGATCGACGTCCATTCCTAATCCGTCAAGTGCTTCATGGGGAAGACAGACGGGAAGAGGACTGGCGACAATCTCAGATGGGAATCCAAATCCGCCTACGAATCTCATACGTCGCTAAATGAACCCTTCACGTGGAGAGAGGATTCCTCTAGAAGGGAAAAGGCCACTTTCATGCTCGCAATCAGAATCCAGGAAGAGCCCAGCAGAATTTCTAGCTCATCTACACTCTTTGTGTAGAAGAGTACCATATTCCCTTTAAAAAATGTTTTTAATTCGAGAGTCCTCTGGTGGGTATAAAAAGAGGCATTTGCACATTCTGATGAAATTTGGAAGAAATGTTTGAAATGTTTATTATTCAATAAAATACTTAGTCTGGTACTTCAGTTATGAAATGCTCATAATATTTTAACTCTAATGTTAAGTGTTGATAAAAATATAAATTTGACATAAGGGAGTGTAGATATATATATATTTATTTATTTTTCTATTACTGCACCTCATCCAACTACTTCTGACTCTGTTGACAGAATTTCAGTTTGATGAAGTTTGATCTTTCTATTTCTGTATCCAATTTGCGTTTTTTTTATGGAATGTTAAACCCCACACGGGAATTTCAAGAAAGTATATTGGACTCTAAATGAAAAAACTGGAGTCACAAATTCCCATTTACTTTTAAAACAACCGAAGCTCCCCTTTGAACAAGAAGAAAATGATGTTCGTAAAAGATTTTCAGATCTGGCTTTTATCAAGGGAAAATTGTTTTCATGACGCGGTGATTCTCATCCCTTTGCATCCGCCACCGTGCTATCTCTTCAGTTATCCCATCTAAGCAAACATGAAACTTTCCCTCCATTTCATTCTCTATCGTCGTCCCATCTCGCACTTCACCTCCGCACTTGCTCTCCGAGGTGGCGGCGATTTCTCCTTCTTATCTCTCCCCACTGCGCGAGGGGGTGTCCCTTTAACGCCGTCCTCGGCCACATCCCATTTATTTTTATTTCACATTTATCCACATAAATCCTCCCATCTCCTAATCCCAGACACGCCGACGCCGAAACACACTTTAGTTCTTTCACTCGCGGATGTGGTAACTTCCCCCGCGAGGGTTGTAAAAGGAACACCGAGAGCAAAGGGGGAAGGTGGCGAAAGAGATGCTGTACTGACGAAGATCCGTCGGCTTCCATAACATCCATCTTTCATTCGTCGACTCTGTTGCCAAGGTAACAGAGATCCTCTCCGTTTCTGTCAATAAGTCTAAGTGTACACGAAATGCTCCTACGCTGAGACATGTAAACATCGGAGGTCATCGAAATGGGAGCGAGCTTTAAAGCATCGCAGAGGAAGTGATGGATGCAGAGGGAAAGTGCACACGCGCATTCTCGTCTTTCGTTGCATCAGAGATACGTCACGGGACTAAACGAACGGAGGGTTTCCGAGAGTCTGCTGGATTATCCCGCGGGACGATCTCTTCCCCGTCGCATTCAGAAGGCAGCAGCGTTCGACACTATGATAATGACGACCATCGTTTGGTCAGCGAAATCTCTGTTCTTCGGTAAAACACAAAGGAGATGAGAAAAAGTAATGCAGACTTTTACTTTTATTCAGTTATCTCGTTGCTTATTTGTTTCCTCTTTTGTCGATCCCTTAAAGGAAAGAAAAATAAAAATGAAACCGAAGAAGTTTTCTCAGAGGAAGACGAGAAGAAAGGTCTTCAATTGAGAGGAAGAGAAAATTTAAGAAAACGCTCTCAAGTTCGAAGGGAAACATCCATATATCAAGAAATCATGTAGTTGTTCAAAATTAGAAGCATTTTGATTTTTCGCATCACTTTTCTTTTACTTCAGTTTTTTTTTTGGTCTCAGTGGGCTGGAGGGTAAAAATATTGCTCACCCCTCGAGTACACGTTCATGGTGTAAATGTACAAAGGAATGGGGAAGATAAGACATTTAAGCTGTTCGGTATTGATTGCGGTGATTGTAGGTATGGAGACATTTGCAAAATTATTAACCTAATAGATATTTTAATTTTTATTTTATCTTCTAAAGTGACAGGAGTCTCTGCAAACGGAACTTGCTTAGGTTCCGAGCAGATGTTCATCGATTTGTTTCATCTGTTATGTTGCGCCAACAATTCTGTCAGCGCTGAAAAGGCAGATAATGTAAATTAAGCATAAGTCTTTTCAAATATACGCATTAAAGTAGCGAATATTTGAAAAGAGACTTCTCTCATTCCAATCCATAGTAAATTCACAGATTACCTGCAGATAAAGAATCCAATAAGTACTTATGAGGAAAATGGGATTCTTATGGACTGTGTGGGACTCGAACCCACGACTCTCTAGATGCATGCCAGAGCGTTCTAATCAATAAACCAACCATCGGTTCAGTAATTTATTTCAGCAATGTGACCTTTACAATCTTTCGATGAACGTGGCGGACCTGATTATAGATTCCGCCACGAGGAGGAGGAGGAGGAGGAGGAGGTGGTGGTGGTGCTGGTGGTCAGATTTAAGGTTTGACATACTATGAGCTTATTACGTTGCTTTCGTAATATTTTAGAAAATTTAAGATATTTGTAAGACATGCCCTCTGCATATTGATGTAATGAGCTGATGTTATCATGTAAAGGACCTGTCCTCGGTCAGTAGGGGACACCAATGGGCTTGGAAACTCCACCGTCCGTTCGATGGGGCGTTAAGCCGTGGCTCCGTGTGCGGGAGAGCTTATCCTGTGCACATTAAAGAACATGCTAGATGGCCTTGACGAAAGACTACCATCTGTCTCCCAACAGCAGTGGGAGACAGATCTCTGAACTGATGGGTATATCCCCTGAACTGATGGGTATAAGGACTCTGAACTGAATATCTCTGAACTGATGAGTATAAGGACTCCGAGGGTTCAGAGACCTTTTCTGAACCCTCGGGGTCCTTGTGACCTAGCCATTTAGTCCACTGTTTCCAAAAAAACTGTGGCTCAAAGGTTAAACAACCCAAAAAATCATTTAATGACAGAAGGGCGTTGCTGTCGGTTCCTGGTATTGGTAGAATGTAATTGCTCCACAGTGCCCACAGGTAAGATAGTTAGATTTTGGTTCGTTCTGTATTGGGCTTTCGACATTTGAGATTTGCAGAATGATAACCAACTACAAGCTCAAATAAATAACAAAATATTTATTACGGAAGATATTACAGAGTCTGTCTCCCAGAGTACTGACGTTGGCTAATGGCTAAGTTGGTTACAAACGATCGTGTGCGGATGGCTTAGCAGGTTGCGACTCTACGCACCTAACAGAGGAGAACCTCTCACCATGTGCATTATCAATTCACCGAGCAGCCCTCGTCTACGTCTGCTCCAGCCAGTTACTAACTCAAAACTGCCTGACCTTCTCATGGTTAGTCCGTCGTTCGGTGCTGACCTCCCTGTTCCAAGGGACGGTCATTTGACCTGCGCTCCTTGATCAAAGGAACTGGGCCGGAAAAGGGACCAATCACTGACGATCAGGTATCATAAATCTTTCTTGCTGATTACAGCAAGACATAAACAGCTTTAAGTCAGTGGTGGGAGAAAGGAAAGAGTTTGGCGTAAAGGATTACAATGCAAAGTCACGTACAAATATATACATGAAATGACAAAATTATATCCATGTATCGCATTAAAACCTGACAGTTGCCAGCATCAAGGAAACCATTTTTGGTGATTTGCAACTTCCTCGTTGATTTATCAGTTCAGATTAGAAGGGAGAGTGAGGATCGATATTAAGGAAACGCAAAATTCCATTTTACTCATCAGAACCAGGTGAAATCCTAGAAATATGGAGAGAAAGAGACCTTAGCTTATATCATAGCCTTATGTGATGGTATTATTCAGTACCAGAAGACTGGAAGTCTACAGCGATAATACCGATGCACAATCTCTATATAGGAATATGCACTCATCTCTATATAGGAAATGAGATGAGCACATCTCTATATAGGAATATGCACTCATCTCTATATAGGAAATGAGATGAGCACATCTCTATATAGGAAATGAGATGAGCACATCTCTATATAGGAAATGAGATGAGCACATCTCTATATAGGAAATGAGAGGAGCACATCTCTATATAGGAAATGAGAGGAGCACATCTCTATATAGGAAATGAGATGAGCACATCTCTATATAGGAAATGAGATGGGCACATCTCTATATCGGAAATGAGAGGAGCACATCTCTATATAGGAAATGAGATGAGCACATCTCTATATAGGAAATGAGAGGAGCACATCTCTATATAGGAAATGAGAAAAGCACATCTCTATATAGGAAATGAGATGAGCACATCTCTAAATAGGAAATGAGAGGAGCACATCTCTATATAGGAAATGCGATGAGCACATCTCTATATAGGAAATGAGATGGGCACATCTCTATATAGGAAATGAGATGGGCACATCTCTATATCGGAAATGAGATGGGCACATCTCTATATCGGAAATGAGAGGAGCACATCTCTATATAGGAAATGAGAGGAGCACATCTCTATATAGGAAATGAGATGAACACATCTCTATATAGGAAATGAGATGAGCACATCTCTATATAGGAAATGAGATGAGCACATCTCTATATAGGAAATGAGATGAGCACATCTCTATATAGGAAATGAGATGAGCACATCTCTATATAGGAAATGAGATGAGCACATCTCTATATAGGAAATGAGAGGAGCACATCTCTATATAGGAAATGAGAGGAGCACATCTCTATATAGGAAATGAGATGAGCACATCTCTATATAGGAAATAAGATGAGCACATCTCTATATAGGAAATGAGAGGAGCACATCTCTATATAGGAAATGAGAGGAGCACATCTCTATATAGGAAATGAGATGAGCACATCTCTAAATAGGAAATGAGAGGAGCACATCTCTATATAGGAAATGAGATGAGCACATCTCTATATTGGAAATGAGATGAGCACATCTCTATATAGGAAATTAGAGGACCACATCTCTATATAGGAAATGAGATGAGCACATCTCTATATAGGAAATGAGATGAGCACATCTCTATGTAGGAAATTAGAGGAGCACATCTCTATATAGGAAATGAGATGAGCACATCTCTATATAGGAAATGAGATGAGCACATCTCTATATAGGAAATGAGATGAGCACATCTCTAAATAGGAAATGAGAGGAGCACATCTCTATATAGGAAATGAGATGAGCACATCTCTATATAGGAAATGAGATGAGCACATCTCTATATAGGAAATGAGATGAGCACATCTCTATATAGGAAATGAGATGAGCACATCTCTATATAGGAAATGAGATGAGCACATCTCTATATAGGAAATGAGATGAGCACATCTCTATATAGGAAATGAGAGGAGCACATCTCTATATAGGAAATGAGAGGAGCACATCTCTATATAGGAAATGAGATGAGCACATCTCTATATAGGAAATAAGATGAGCACATCTCTATATAGGAAATGAGAGGAGCACATCTCTATATAGGAAATGAGAGGAGCACATCTCTATATAGGAAATGAGATGAGCACATCTCTAAATAGGAAATGAGAGGAGCACATCTCTATATAGGAAATGAGATGAGCACATCTCTATATTGGAAATGAGATGAGCACATCTCTATATAGGAAATTAGAGGACCACATCTCTATATAGGAAATGAGATGAGCACATCTCTATATAGGAAATGAGATGAGCACATCTCTATGTAGGAAATTAGAGGAGCACATCTCTATATAGGAAATGAGATGAGCACATCTCTATATAGGAAATGAGATGAGCACATCTCTATATAGGAAATGAGATGAGCACATCTCTAAATAGGAAATGAGAGGAGCACATCTCTATATAGGAAATGAGATGAGCACATCTCTATATTGGAAATGAGATGAGCACATCTCTATATAGGAAATGAGATGAGCACATCTCTATATAGGAAATGAGATGAGCACATCTCTATATAGGAAATGAGAGGAGCACATCTCTATATAGGAAATGAGAGGAGCACATCTCTATATAGGAAATGAGAGGAGCACATCTCTATATAGGAAATGAGAGGAGCACATCTCTATATAGGAAATGAGAGGAGCACATCTCTATATAGGAAATGAGAGGAGCACATCTCTATATAGGAAATGAGATGAGCACATCTCTATATAGGAAATGAGAGGAGCACATCTCTATATAGGAAATGAGAGGAGCACATCTCTATATAGGAAATGAGATGAGCACATCTCTAAATAGGAAATGAGAGGAGCACATCTCTATATAGGAAATGAGAGGAGCACATCTCTATATAGGAAATGAGATGAGCACATCTCTATATAGGAAATGAGATGAGCACATCTCTATATAGGAAATGAGATGAGCACATCTCTATATAGGAAATGAGGTGAGCACATCTCTATATAGGAAATGAGATGAGCACATCTCTATATAAGAAATGAGAGGAGCACATCTCTATATAGGAAATGAGAGGAGCACATCTCTATATAGGAAATGAGAGGAGCACATCTCTATATAGGAAATGAGAGGAGCACATATCTATATAGGAAATGAGATGAGCACATCTCTATATAGGAAATGAGAGGAGCACATCTCTATGTAGGAAATGAGATGAGCACATCTCTATATAGGAAATGAGATGAGCACCTCTCTATATACCCATCAGTGGAAAGCGGGTTGAAATCAAAGGACGAGATGCAATGTAAAATCCTTCATTTAATATATACTACTGCTGAAAATTTACGGAGGTTGAACAGAAATGCAAATATTTCAAGAAATCCTTTTTAGAATTTGACGAAAGTTTCAGAGGGCATTTAATTTCACATATATTAATATTTACATTTGAAATACAGAATATATATCGGAATAATTGTCCATTTATAAAATTAAATTTCCAATATATGAATATATGGGAAAATATTACCAATTATGAAAAATTATAAATCACCGTAGATAGTGGGGCGGGGGTGGCTCATTCGGTAGCGCGCCAGGCTCGTAATCTGTAGTTCCCAGGTTCGAGTCCCAGCTGGGTCAGAGTTGAGATTTATGTCCGCAAAATTCCCCGCCCTGCCCACGGTCAGTAGGAGATACCGATGGGCTTGGAAAGGCCGCCATCCGTCGGGTGGGACGTTAAGCCGAGGCCCCGTGTGCGGAAGAGCCATACCCTGTGCACGTTAAAGAACACGCTGGATGGCCTTGACGGGGAGGCTACCATCTGTCTCCCAACAGCTGTTCCAGTGGGTCCCCTCCCCCAACCTTCTCTGAGCCTTCGGGGTCCATGTGACCTGGACATTTAGCCCATGGTTTGCAAAAAAAGTGCCGCTCAGAGGTAAAACAACCCAACCCAACCCAACCGTAGATAGTGACGTTAACGCTATTTAGTAAGGCGTATGCTTACCCCTAATAGCAACACAGCTTGCACAATGAGGTCTCATGCTTATTATAAAGGTTATCCAACAATGCAGAGGGCAGCAAATCCCAATCCTCCACAAGAGCATTTCTCTACTCATGAAGGGTTCTTGGATGGGGTTGACGATTAGCAACTCGCCTTCCCAAATCATCCCATACAGGTTCAATGAGATTTAGGTCAGAAGATCTCACTGGCGAATCCATTCTCTAGATATCTTTACCTCAAGGTATTCCTCCACTATCTGAGCTCTATGTGGACGAGCGTTATCATCCAAATAATGAATTCTGGCATAATGGCAAATCCATAAAGTCTAGGATCTTGTCTCTGTATCTTAGCTCAGTTAGAGTGTCTCCTGAGAAGACATGCAGACCATTATGTCCATTGATAGTGATACCTCCTCAGACCAACAAACCACTCCCACCAAAACGGTCCCTTTCCGCGAAATTCAAGGGATGATAATGTATCCCACCCTTACTCCAGATGCATTGGCACCGAGACTGCTTACGCTATAAATTCGTTCTATATGATTCGTTCGAAAAGAGAACCTGTCTCCATTGATCATTGGTCGAATTGAAGTGCTACCTGCTTCATTCCAGTTGTTCCTTTCCATGAGATGAGGTTAGTGGTATGCACACTACAGGTCTTTTAGATTATAACCCTCTTTCAAGAAGTTGTTGGGACATAGTTACTCTGGATGCTGTTCTTCCTGTGGCAGCTGATTGCTCCGATGCAATTTGGTATGCTGACATCATTCTATTGCACCTTGGAGTTAGGGATAGGAAAGATCATCTTGAACTGTTTCTGATCTGGCCGTACCCCGGCTCTTCTTCTAGAGCATGTTCCAGTGTCCTGAAAACATCTCCAGAGTCTGGAAATTCCGACACATTCATGAATCTGGCAACCTCTCTATGTGACCATCTTGCTTCCATCCGTCTGATGATCTCCACTCCTTCCATCCAAATGGTTCCTCTTTTACATATTAGCAAAACTGTAACCCGAAACTATCGATAAAGCCGCTCTTAATCCGAAATGAGAAGCACCTATTCCTAAAGTTGCTTTTATCTCCAGCTCAATTTGCATATCGCATCTTTCGCATTGAGAAATGAAAATTTCATAGAAGATAAATATGAGTTATTACACGCTAAATATACTTTGAAACTTTTGTTAAATTCCGAAAAGGATTTATCGAGATATGTACAATTTTGTTCAACTTCCTTAAAGTGTGAAGAGCAGTGTATTTGAAGAGGATATTTGGTAGCGGGATATTTGGGAAATAACTAGCAATTGAATTTCGAGGGCTAATGCTGGTTAATGTGGAAAATTTATGAAAACAGTAGTGTTCAATATTTACACGACCCTGCTACTATTGGAAAGTGAAGTCTATGGGCTGTGAATCTAAGAACGATAAGGAAGTTTCAGGTATTATATCAAAAATAATAAATTCACAACACCAGAGTTTGTGACAAGTGGTTGATAATTTGAATATACACAGATTGAGTGCTAAGAGATGTTCCAGGATACATCCGCTCCATCACGAACTGAAAGGGGTTGGATTGTTTTGGGTTGTTTAACCTCTGAGCGGCACTTTTTTGCACACCATGGGCTAAATGGCAAGGTCGCATGGACCCCGAAGGCTCAGAGAAGGTTGGGGGAGGGGACCCACTGGAACAGCTGTTGGGAGACAGATGGTAGCCTCCCGTCAAGGCCATCCAGCGTGTTCTTTAACGTGCACAGGGTATGGCTCTCCCGCACACGGGGCCACGGCTTAACGTCCCATCCGAAAGACGGCGGCCTTTCCAAGCCCATCGGTGTCCCCTACTGACCGTGGGCAGGGAGGGGAATTTTGCGGAGATAAATCTCAACGCTGACCCAGCTGGGACTCGAACCTGGGAACTGCAGGAACTGAAAGGGGAAATAATAGTTAACCTCTGCGTAACTTTCGGATTAAGAGTCGAATTCGTCACCAAACACTTTATTTTTAAGAGAAACGTAAATGAATAATAATAATAATGAAACCTTTACTATTTCAGATTCTGTCAATAAAACAAACTTGTTACATAACTTATTTTTTTAAAAATTAACTGTATACAGAGAAATACAAATGAATCCACAGTACATCATTGATATGTCATTGATATATATATATACATCATATATACATACATGCAGAATCCTTAAGCAGCCAGGTGCCACGGAGGTCCAACCCGAGTATGCAATTTAGTTCCCCAAACATATCTGACCTGAGCTATATCTGCTGCATCTCGCCACTGCACATCAATTCTAACAAGGTCCTGTTTGACATTGTCAACCCATCGCATCCTAGGTCTCCCCCGCCTTTGGGCACACTGTTCATAACCCTATTTGCCAATCTATGGGGCGGGGGTGGCTCAGTCGGCAGCGCGCCAGTCTCGTAATCTGTAGTTCCCAGGTTCGAGTCCCAGCTGGGTCAGCGTTGAGATTTATCTCCGCAAAAATTTCCCAGCAATGCCCACGGTCAGTAGGGGACACCGATGGGCTTGGAAAGGCCGTCGTCCGTCGGATGGGACGTTAAGCCGTGGCCCCGTGTGCGGGAGAGCCATACCCTGTGCACGTTAAAGAACACGCTGGATGGCCTTGACGGGAGGCTACCATCTGTCTCCCAACAGCTGTTCCAGTGGGTCCCCTCCCCCAACCTTCTCTGAGCCTTCGGGGTCCATGTGACCTGGCCATTTAGCCCATGGTGTGCAAAAAAGTGCCACTCAGAGGTAAAACAATCCAATCCAATCTATTTGCCAATCTATAATTATCCTTGGCAACATGGCCTAACCAAAGGAGTCTCTCTCTGCACAATATGCTGCTTAAAGGAGGTTGCAAACTCCTTTGCCTAACCTCATCATTAGTTACAAAGTTGAACCACCTAATAACCAAGATACTGCGTAAGCATCTGGAATCAAAAGCATCTAGTTTCCTGTTATCTTGTTTACAAAGTGTCCAAGTTTCACTACCATAACTAACCCTAGAAAGAACCAAACTATTATGCAGTCTAATTTTAGTCTTTAGGTGTATACACCTATTTCTCCACACTCCCCATAGATTCTTAAAAGTCCCGGCAGCAATCCCTATCCGTCTGTTAATCTCATGCCGCACATCACCAGTATCTGTTACATAGCTCGCAAGATAATTAAACTGAGACACCTTCTCAAGACTGCAACCATTGAGATGAACTGAATCACAACCTGCCTGACCAATTTTCTTCTCTTTAGTTTTCTGTCTGTTTATAACCAAACCTACTCTACTACCAGTCTCATCAACAGCTCGAATGAAAGAGTTCATCTCATCAACGTCATTTGACAAAAGGGCAAAATCATAAGAATAATCTAATTCAAAAATTTTCAGAAAAGTTCTTGATTATAAAAAAGCTGTATTTGGTAAAATTAAATGTAAGCAATGGCAACGATTAATCCATCTCCAAAGAATGTATCCATATAGATTGCCTAACCTTGCTTTAAATGGAAAGGATTCATGGAAAAGGAGGTAGAGGGAGACCAAGAAAAAATGGATTGATATGATCAATCCATTTTTTCTTGGTCTCCCTCTACCTCCTATACTATTTTTTCCTCTACTATTTTTTCTTGGTCTCTCCTCTACTGATATGATCAGGAGAAATGTCATCACCCAAACGTATAAAAAAATTGATAGCATTACTAGAAAACAAAGACAAATGGAGATCTCTTGCTCCAAGAGGAAACAAAGGAAAATGGAGATCTCTCCCTCGAAGAGGAAACAGAGGCAAATGGAGATCTCTCGATCGAAGTGGAAATAAAGGCAAATTGAGATCTATCCGTCGAAGTGGAAACAAAGGCAAATGGAGATCTCTCGCTCGAAGGGGAAACAAAGACAAATGGAGATCTTTTGATCGAAGTGGAAACAAAGGCAAATGGAGATCTCTCGCTCGAAGAGGAAGCAAAGGCAAATGGAGATGTCTTGCTCGATGAGGAAACAAAGGCAAATGGAGATCTCTGGCTCGAAGAAGAAACAAAGGCAAATGGAGATCTCTGGCTCGAAGAAGAAACAAAGGCAAATGGAGATCTCTCGCTCGAAGGGGATGCAAAGGCAAATGGAGATCTCTCGCTCGAAGGGGATGCAAAGGCAAATGGAGATCTCTCGCTCGACGGAGAAACAGAGGCAAATGGAGATCTCTCGATCGAAGTGGAAACAAAGGCAAATGGAGATCTCTCGCTCGAAGAGGAAACAAAGGCAAATGGAGATCTCTCGCTCGAAGTGGAGACAAAGGCAAATGGAGATCTCTCGCTCGAAGAGGAAGCAAAGGCAAATGGGAATCTCTGGCTCGATGAGGAAACAAAGGCAAATGGAGATCTCTCGCTCGAAGGGGAATCAGAGGCAAATGGAGATCTCTCGATCGAAGTGAAAACAAAGGCAAATGGAGATCTCTCGATTAAAGTTGAATCAAAGGCAAATGGAGATCTCTCTCTCGAAGGGGAAGCAGAGGCAAATGGAAATCTCTTGATCGAAGGGGAATGAGAGGCAAATGAAGATCTCTCGCTCGAAGGGGAATCAAAGGCAATGGAGATCTCTCGCTCAAAGAGGAAACAGAGGCAAATGGAAATCTCTCGCTCGAAGAGGAAACAAAGGCAAATGGAGATCTCTGGCTCGAAGAGAAAACAAAGGCAAATGGAGATCTCTCGCTCGAAGGGGATGCAAAGGCAAATGAAGATCTCTCGCTGGAAGAGGAAGCAAAGGCAAATGGGAATCTCT
Source organism: Ryuthela nishihirai (assembly GCA_038380435.1). Lineage (NCBI taxonomy): Eukaryota > Metazoa > Arthropoda > Arachnida > Araneae > Heptathelidae > Ryuthela > Ryuthela nishihirai. Next base: position 30,954,198 of record JAWZYU010000004.1, read on the forward strand.
GGCTCGATGAGGAAACAAAGGAAAATGGAGATCACTGGCTCGAAGACTAAACAAAGACAAATGGAGTTCTCTCGCTCAAAGGGGAAACAGAGGCAAATGGAAATCTCTCGGTCGAAGTGGAAACAAAGGCAAATGGAGATCTCTCGATGGAAGTGGAAACAAAGGCAAATGGAGATCTCTCGCTCGAAGGGGAAACAGAGGCGAATGGAGATCTCTCGCTCGAAGGGGAAACAGAGGCAAATGGAGATCTCTCGATCGAAGAGGAAACAAAAGCAAATTGAGATCTCTCGCTCGAAAGGGATGCAAAGGCAAATGGAGATCTCTCGCTCGACGGGGAAACAGAGGCAAATGGAGATCTCTCGATCGAAGTGGAAACAAAGGCAAATGGAGATCCCTCGCTCGAAGAGGAAACAAAGGAAAGTGGTGATCTCTTGCTCGAAGTGGATCCAACTCGTCTAACAAAAAATGAGAAGAAAATTTCCCTCAAATATCATATTTTCTTTTCATCTCAAAGGGACTTATTTTTAATTAAAATTTCTGCAAATGGGGGAATTCCACACGAATTGGCAAAACCAACAATGAACTGTTTCTTACAACCTAAGAACACAACTTAATAAAAACTAGTTGCGAACGCTAATGTGAAAAGAATTTGCCGTTATTTTTCCGTTTTTGTCTTTTCGATGATTCTGTGTTTCCATCAGCATGTAGATATTAAAGATATCAGAAACCAAAGGAATAAAAGGATCTTCCCTCGGCATCGTCCCTCTGCTTTCCGCACTAGGGACTTTGGCACGATTAGTATTTAAGCTCCCCGCCTTTCATTCCCCTTCAGCTGATTCTTCCCAGCAGAGCAACCGAATCCAGCAGATAAGACTCTCTCTCAGTTGCTGGGCTAAAAGCTGCCGTTGCCAACGCGAGTCACTCATTTGTAACTATAAAACTTCTCGCTCTCAATAATTAAACCGATATTATCTGGCGGGCAGACTGGGCGAGCAACTGCTGCTCACACACACAGAACGGTGGGCGCGAGCGACCACGCCCACTCTGCCATATCGTAGGTGGTGGATGGGTGGGCGGGTGCTTTCCCTCGCAGGCCCCACAGAGACCTAATGAAATAACCGGACTGGATGTAGTGGTGCTTAATGCGAGAAGAGCCAGCCAGCAATAAAGATATGGGAAGCACCAACTATTTACCTTTCTTCGCTCCATTCTCTTTGCTGGCTGACACATCGCGTGATTGGGAGCCAAATATACGAGTGATCGGGGCTTGCACGCTCCACAACTTGCATCGTAAATGTCAACAAGACTGTTACTAACGACGGGAAGCTCTGAACCTCTCCGTCTCTCTTTTTTTCCCTCTCTTCTGAATCTTTTTTCTTTGTGGCTAGTCGAATGCCAACGAGCTCCTCCGGGGCGTTCATTTATTTCTTCCTTATGAGAATATTTCCGCCAGATGAGGATGAAGCATGGGATGCTGCTAGCTTTTCGGATTTTGTTATCAACAGCGGAACTGAAGCCTTTTGAGGCGTTCGGTTACGTTGGAAACGGATAAACATCCGTCTTCGACGCAATTGACGATGCATGATGCGCCGCATTACAAATCAGTGGAATGAAAGAGTCAACCTTCTGCATTGGCCATTAGTACGATTCATTCGGGAAAAGAACATGCTCCTGCATGGGAACGAAAACTCGGGCAAAAAACGCATTAAATGCACGATGCCGAATCGTTCACGTGACCTGGCAGTGAGCGAATTTAGCCACAGCTCAAAGACCTTTCATTCGATCAGTACGTTCCTTCACAATGAGAGTCATTGCAATGATCGTATCAGACAGACTTTTGTGGTCAGTGAGTCCTCAGGAGAATTCTTCATTTAGTGATGGGTTGAGGCTCTGCAACGATTCACTTCCTATTGCGTTTGTATGCAGAATTCATTGGCTATGTATACTGCTCAGTTTGAATATTTGCAATTCTACGTCATATGCTTAAATGTAAGTTGTCTATCAACATTTGCCCTAGTTTGTGTAATAATTTTCGTAACACATCAAATCCCTGGGAAAAAAGTCTTTTCTGCAATGACATTTTTTTGTAATTAAAATTACCAAAGCTTCATTAGCATTGGAAGTCCTGAATTCCATTTGAGAAATGCAAACATCGGATAACATTAAATGGAAGTAGCCGTCCTGTGGCCGAGTGGTTAGCGCGCTTGGCTACTGATCTACGGGACCTGGGTTCGAGCCCCGGGTAAGGCATGGATGTTCGTGTTGTTTTCTGCTGAGATCCTGCCATCCTCTCAGATCTTCTACTGTGGCATATAAACTGACAGGCTCCTGTCAGACCTCTGTGGCAAGCAGCTGCTTGAGGGGGTATTTATTTATTTATTATTATATACAAGCCTGAACTTAGGTCCCATTTTAAAATGATGTCATCGTGTGCGAAATTAAGCATTGTGGCCCCTCCGGTGCGGTTATGAAAATGCCCATCAGCAACACTCGTATCGAAATGGATGCTTGTTAGATCACTGGTACAGGACTGTCGTTGTATGCTTTCTCATAAGGAGTACAATCAAGGTATCGTGACATCGAAAATAAAACTCCATCTCGAGGGTCATGATCAGGAAACCTTTCCGAGGTCCCTGAACTCCAAAAAACGATTTTTCAAACGTAGCTTTTCAAATCACAGATCACTTCCGCTTTCCCATTCAGACGACGATATTTCGCATCAGACTAAAGGGGAAGTGTCGTCATTCTCTAAAGCTCCTCTCAAAACGTCTCTATTCAAAGTATCGATTTGCTAAGAGCGCGGCAAAAGGGAACGAAACGTATTCGATTTTTTTTTCTGCTCTTCTTTTTAAGAAGAGTGACTTAGGGCATCGCACGGTAAAGCCCAACTAATACGAAAACAGTCGCCACAATGCACAGCTGTCAATGTAACGCTTCGAAATATATCGTCGCTGTCTCGTTGTGGATGCATCTGGAGGCGGCGTCATTCTCCTCTTTAAAGGATCCTAATTCCATCTGTCGAAAGAGAAAAATTCTGGCTGAAAATGAAGAGGAGGAAGCGACAGAGAAGGATTTCGAGTCGCGAGTGAAGAGGAAGCGACGCCGACAAAACCCGAAGCTGAGGCAAATGAAAGTCGAAATAAAGGTAAATTAGAATTTCAGGAGGAATGGAAGGGCGCGGACGAGATATGTTGACGATTATTCTTCTCCTTTCGGCAAATATCGAGATTTATCCGTCGCTTCCTCAGGATAGCAGCAGCAGGGCTCAGCATCAGTCATACATCTTGAAGGCCATAACGGGGAGCATTAGAGCGAGCAGCTGAAGCATCATCGATCGCGAAGGAATCAGCAGCCGCCGCTCTCCATATCTGGAAACATTTTGCAACATAAAATGCTCATGAATGATGGCGATGTAAGAGTTGCTTTTCTTTCCACGGAGTTTCGCGTTATCATCAACCCATTAGTCTGAGATCATCATAATGGCATTAATGTCTGGGGTCCGCACCGGAAGAAATCCATCTTCGCCCATTTTTCTCTTTTCATTCTGTCATTTTCTTTTCGGCTGGCTTTTCACAAACGAACGATTAAATTCACAAGATATCAAATAGAAAAGTGACCAAGAGTGTTCTTCGTAGCACACATATCAAAATAAAAGTCTAATTAATAATAAATATTACCTTAGTAGTCAGGTACGCTAACCATTAGACCAGCCCTACCTGGTCTAGTAGTTAGAGTGCCTGGCTACTTAGGCTTTTAGTTACTCTTTAGTTAGTTTTAGTCTTTGGTTAGTAAGACCAGCGGGACATGGCCTTGTGCAAGTGTCTGTATGAAAAACCAGGACAAGCAAGATACGGCTTCCAGGTTATCTCCGTCCTTTGTGTAGGGAAGCACTTTCTCCTTATTATAAATTTTTATTTGAATGCTGCTCTCTTTAATTTTTTATCTGAATCTCCTTTGTTTCTCATTTTGAACTTAAATCTCCTCTTATTTTCTTATGATTATTCGTTAGTTAAAAAATAAAACTAAATAATTCCTACAACCACCCATTTTCTAGATTAAGGGTTCTCAATGTGGGGTACGCGGTAAAATTTTTTGGGGTACGTTTGGAGTATATTTATTTTTTTTTTTTGGGGGGGGGGGTATATTTATCTATCTATACAATGGGTACGCCAGTTACATTCACATTTCCAGGAGGTGCGTGAAGCATAAAAGGTTGAGAACCACTGCTCTAGATTGTCGCGCTCAGGTTTAGAAAATTTCTTGAAGAGTCTCCAAACGCATTCATCCAAGCGTTGAGCCCATCCCAGGTAATATTCTCAATTCTTTCAAATCTTTTGTTATTATTATCATTTTCTGCTTTTCTTTATACTCTGGGACTGCGCTTTCCGATTTGCAAACTTAGCGGAATTCATATCCAGCAATCAAGGAGAAACGGATAAATTTTGATTAAAATGAAGGAGGAAAAAAATCTTATTTTTTTTAAGTACAACATAGTTTAACTTCTTTTTGAACAAGAGTCCTACGTCACAAGAATCTTAAATCCTTTACGGCTTAAGCTCTTAATCATTAATTTGCTCTTGCTTATTACTTTTATTTGCAGAGATGTCTAGAGCCGAATTTTAACCGCATAAAGTAAAGCAAAACCTCCTCTAACGAAATGGTTCTGCTACGAAACCTTTCCGTCATTACAAATTTCTTAAAAGAAAATTGCATTCAGTATAAGTGTTATTCGCAATGAAAATAACTACTTCTCAGGCGAACGAATTATTTGTAATATAATATGCAGCCCCCCCCCCCCCCAAGCACGTGCAGCTGGCATCGCCCCTTTGTTTCGAATCGATTTTGGTCAATCTTCCACTAAAAGTTAGGCTTCAGAATATAAAATTGAAAACATATTTCTATTTTCGGAACGTTAAGAAAGGTAAAAATGTATTCTGGATAAGTATAGGAATATTAATGATAATAAACAATGCATTTTTCTTACCAAATACTTTAACAATTAATATAATAAATTAATGTTATATATCACATATAATTTATAATATTGAATACACGACAATTATTTAATAAATCAATCAAAATATATATCTCCGCGAATGAGCACCTTACTCACCGCGGCCACCGAGAGAGAGAGAGAGGCCACCATCCTCACAGTCCAAATTCTACAAAACTTCCCTTTCGAACGTCAAGAGAGAGAGCTCGCATTTAGCCGATTATCTCAATTTCATTTTTTTTTCCATACACACAGATATAAAAAATGAAATATGTATATAACAGAAACATACGACAAATTTGCAGTTTAATGCATAATCTTACGGATTATTAAAAAACATACTAACCGATTAAAACGCAAAACTATATCTGACATTTATGAATCGATATCGTCACACAAAATGTGATTTCGTGTTTTCCGCATTTAAAAAAGTAATCTTAATTATGTTTCAACTTATTTTCACAGGCCTCATCTCTTTTGATATCGATATCCGTTTCCTTGTAAAGTTTCGGTGCATTTTAAAGACGAAGTGCATAATTTCTTTATTTTATTTAACAATATAATGCGCAATTGCAGAATTTCTCCTACCTTACGTTGTAGGAATCCAATCTTGATTTTTATACAAAGTTAATAAACATCGCTATATATAAAACATTTGCGTACTAGTATTACATAAAAGATATATGTCATGTATAGTCCCAAATTTCTAAATGCATGTAAGGTTAACTATTTCATTTTGCAAGCTTACTAATGACATTAAATTAGATATGCGTTTCCACCTTACTTGGTTATTCCAAAAGAGTTAAATTTACTCTGCGAAATAAACTGAAAGAAAGTTTTTTTCGACAAAAAGTTTCGAAAATAAAATTTATATCTTAATCTTTTACCCAAATGATCAACATGTCACTCCCATTTTAAATTCTCCTCTGTATATATATATTCCCAATATTTCCTACTGTCCACTTCTTTTATATATTTGTACCTAAATAAATTATAATTTTTGCAATTATTAATATGGAATTTGATTAGGTAATCTCTTTGCATTTTTTTTTAAACCAAAGTAAGAAAAATTTATTTCGACGTTTATGTATGAATTATTCTTAAAAATCATGTTCTGATGAAATGATTTGCTGAAAAATGAGTTTCGCTGTGATTGGGATTTGAACCCACGCCTCCTAGAGACATACCAGGCGTGCTGACCACTACACTACCAGTACCTTATGTGACTTAACCGTTTTATGAGTCCCATCTGTACTACAGGATATTTCTTGTGATACTCCACTGTTGAATATCATGTTCTAATTGCTGCTAGATCACTGTTAAATTAATTAAAAGAGATTTGCTCATTTTCTGCGGAATATGCTATTGCGGAAATGCGTCATCAACATAAGGTATAATCATTCCGTATAATCCTAAATTACAGATTTCGTTAATGCAAATGAAAAATAGTACCAGTCTCAAAATAGAACTCTAAGGCATATTTACATTTATAGATCAAATTTTTCTATTTATATTATTTATAATCATGCAACTGTTCATCCTTTCTTTGAATTCTCGATGTTCAATTCAATTTTCGAGTTTAATGTGACGTAGATTGTGACGATTTAATGGGTGGTTAAAAGGTTTAATGACTAATATCTTCAGCTATGAATACTTGAGAGAAGTTTTTGTACTTTTTGGGAGTTGAAAAATCTTTTTTTATATTTCAATATTTTACAATTATTAATTTTCAATAAATAAGTAAAAATAAATTATAATACAAATAAACTGTAAAACATTTAATAGGAAAATTATAAATTTCAAGATATGAAAAATAATTTTATTATGAATAATATAAAATATAATATTTTCATTTAAAAAATGGTAACACTAGAATACTGTGCACCTTGGCAAGTGTTTAATATGCCTTTTGGGAAAACCTGTCTTTGCAATGAATCATTCTAGTCTGATCCTTTCGTGTCAAGGGTGAAATCACTTAACTGGATTCCTATGAACTTCAAGGGTCAGCGTTGAGATTTATCTCCGCAAATTCCCCGCCCTGCCCACGGTCAGTAGGGGACACCGATGGGCTTGGAAAGGCCGCCGTCCGTCGGATGGGACGTTAAGCCATGGCCCCGTGTGCGGGAGAACCATACCCTGTGCACGTTAAAGAACACGCTGGATGGCATTGATGAGAGGCTACCATCTGTCTCCCAACAGCTGTTCCAGTGGGTCTCCTCCCCCAACCTTCTCTGAGCCTTCGGGGTCCATGTGACCTGGCCATTTAGCCCATGGTGTGCAAAAAAAGTGCCCCTCAGAGGTAAAACAACCCAACCTATGAACTTCAAAGGAGGAGAGAGTTTTTCAAAGGAGGATAGAGCGACAACATCAGCATTTTCTTATTTTTTTGAACAAAAGTGCCGATGCCCTATCTTCTTTTGTAAAGTATATTTAGTAAACCTATTGGAGGAAACCAATTGTTTGAACGTTTTTAGCAGTTTTTAACTTCACTTTTTTTTTAATGGGCAAGTACCAGTTTTCTAACACATTATGTGATTGTGACGATTTAATAGGAGACATAAGCTAATTAATTTTCTAGCACATTATGTAGTTGTGAGGGTTGGGTTGGGTTGTTTTACCTCTGAGCGGCACTTTTTTGCACACCATGGGCTAAATGGCCAGGTCACATGGACCCCGAAGGCTCAGAGAAGGTTGGGGGAGGGGACCCACTGGAACAGCTGTTGGGAGACAGATGGTAGCCTCCCTTCAAGGCCATCCAGCGTGTTCTTTAACGTGCACAGGGTATGGCTCTCCCGCACACGGGGCCACGGCTTAACGTCCCATCCGACGGACGGCGGCCTTTCCAAGCCCATCGGTGTCCCCTACTGACCGTGAGCAGGGCGGGGAATTTTGCGTAGTTGTGAGGATTTAATAGGTGTCATAAACTATTTAATATTTTCGCATATTATGTGATTGTGACGATCAAACTACTATGTGATTCTGCAACAAAAAACCAAACTATTTTTTCTTGCAATATTATTAATTAAGGTTCAAGGGAGCACAAAATAATTTAACACACAATATTAAGTTTAAATCATAATATGTTAAAAAAAAATTCCATAGTAAATATACAGATTGCCTGCAGGTATAGAAACCATTAAATATTCATGTGGAAAAATCATTGCCGACGGGTGGGGGGAATCGAACCCACGACTCTCTAAATGCATGCCAGAGTGCTCTAACCAAAACAACAACTATCAAACGATATCATCAGAGAATGTGTCAACTTATGGAAGTATCCCTAGAAATGCCTTCCTCGTTGAAGACACGCATTTTCGCAAATATCTTCCGGAATAATGAAGGACCCCTTTCGAGAGATATGCGGTCTTCACTCGCTTATACGACGAATCAGTTTTATGATGCGGACTCGTTATTCCTCGTGCTTATTTGACTCGTCCCTCGCCTCATTTTGAGAAGAATCAGTTTCATCCGAAGAAATGCGCACAGGAATTCACTGAAGCACTCGTAACGCTTTCTTACCTTTCTTAGTGTATTTCAGTTGTCATATTTTTAGTACGTATATGCATGGATGTATAAATTATGTCCACTGCAAATATGTAAAGATTGCATTGAAACTTTTGGTCTAGAAACACATCACTCAGTAGAGTATAAGGTTATTTAGGAAAATTCTTCCCGAGATAGGTTATTTCGAGATGCACTGGGTTTTAAAAGAAAGCATCGATGACGTAGGTCGAAGGAAGCTCTGTTAGCATAAAAAAATGGAACCAGTGAAAGGTAAAAAATGAATCCCCCCCCTCACCAGGCATCTGATTCCTTTACATGTCTAAAAGAAACCTCTCAGCATTATACGCTATAGACAAGATCTGAGAGGAACACGAGACCTCAGCACGAGAACACAAGGAAAAAGAATATTCTAATTCTGAAATAAATTGAAACAAATTTTGAAAACATCTATTCTTCTTATACTAGGTGACGAAAGGAAAAAAAATTAATTTCTTTTATTATTCTTTTTTATTATTTTTGGTGTAATTTTTTTTATTTTAAGCAAGTGTAATGAAATATCGAGATAAATATGATAAGGTTGAAATGCCACAGGTTACGAAATGTCAATGGGATGAACGTAAACTGGACTTTTAAGATTAAATGTATTAAACAAGGTAAATATTTAAGATTATTGATAAAGTAAGTTTAATGTCTTGATGTTCCAACTTTAACTCATTTGCATATTAGAAAAAAGGTTGAGCGATACCTGTCATCACATTACAGAGAGCAAATTGAAATTAAAAGACTGGTTTCTTTTTAAACGATGCTGGCAGGTGTGATGAAATACATCCTAAATGGCTTTTGCTAAATTATTTGTCTGAATAGCGTAATGAGTAAAGAACATCGTCTGTAAGCAGTGTGCATCGGGAATGGTTCCTCTGATATACAGATCTCCTCGCTGTCTGCTTGATTTACGAAGTTTGGTTGGAAAAGTGAATCTAGACTGAATCTTGAGAAGCGAGTTCAAAGTCAGCTGTGAAGATGCGAAAGGAAGAAGATGAAACTGACGCTAAGGGAATTAGGGAATCGTCGGATGCATTTCTTCCCTAACATTAAAGCAGACTTTTCTTTCTTTTGTTTTCTGGCCAATCTGCATGTGGCATCCAGTGAAATTTCTTTAGCGCAGCCAGTTGTAAGAGAGGAGGAGAAAGAGGCAGGGAGAAATGAAATATGGAAATGGACTTAGTTAGCAATTCAGAGAGCGCGTCGACTCTTTTATTATGGATATGCGTTGCATACTGAGCAAGCGAGCAATTAATATTGGATGACGACGAGGCGATGATTCGCGGCTCAAGAAGAAACTGGCCAAACGAACGTTTCATTCGAAATGAATGCGGTTGAAGTTATTGTTAGAGGCAGCGAGAGAGGAAAGAGTTCAGGTGGAGAATTAATTGCAATAAAGGGAGGATGTAAAAGGGAAGATGGAAATGGAAGGAGAAACTAAATGGCGGAAATGAAGAATGCTGCAGACCATGATGGAGTTGCTTTGCGAAGAATAATTTCATCTGAGAATGGAGACGGGAAATGGAAAAACCTTTGAAGCAGACGACTCAATTAAAACTTTGGACATCTAAGTAAACAACAAAATTCTCAATAATTCACTAATGAAAAAAACATTTGTTATACTACTATTAAGGTATTAGGCGAATTAATGTTGTTGCATTTTCTATTTATAGTGAACGATATAAGTTCATATAAATAAAAATTTATTAGGGAACTGGTGGTCCTTTCATATTCGTGACAGAAGAAAATTTAAAGTGGCTCTTGAAGTATTATCTTCCCACCTGGGTCATCTCATTTCTCAAGCAATGTCTTATACAGAGACGATCTGGTAATAAAGTTACCACAGAGTCCTCTTGCGTTGCAGACTGTTCTTACTCTGAAAAGGATGATAAAGAAGCTCGAAATTCCGATTTCTTTTTATTTAAAACTCATTTGTGTCTAAGACTTGTCAGAAGGTCTATTGTGAGCAGTTGAGTGAACACATGTTTGGTATCACTCTTAACTATAAGTTTCATTTTCTTTACTATATAATTTATCTGTTATTAATATCCAGATTTTATCTTGCTTATATGCACTCTACCTTTTGAGAGAACGTTTTTAATTTAGAGCATTTAGGAATTGATTTTGAAACCTCGTAACCTCAAGATCTACTCTATTTCATTTGTTGGCAATCGTGACGGAGTGGACGTCGTGGTCGTCAGCGTGAGTTAGATATATGCACAATTAATGATGTCACATGACAAAGCGAGGTACACCTGTACTTATATTTGCATAAATTTTCCTCTATCAGTACAATTTAATGCCTACCTGGACCTGCCAGGTTTGGAATATTGTCCCTCGAACAGCAGATGCAAGCTGCTACAAAAGTAATGCAAACTGGCGTTATTTGCACGGGCCCAGCTAGGAGGATTTCATATAATCCAGCTCACTGCAGAGCCTAAAACACGCTTCTCCTTTCCCTACGATGTGCAGAGAGCGATCTCTCTCTTTTTCCCGCTCACTCTCTCAGTGGGAAACTAAATCCCCGCCTCAACAAGACAAGTTCAACTATCATCCTTAGTTCTGCATGACACAGCTTGTGCTCCCATAGTTCACGATTGCGTTAATTAGCATTCCTTTCGTTTCCTTGAGACAGGAATATTCGAGAATGACCATCGTCCGCTTCCCGAAAGTCATAAATACGTTACATCCTCTCTTGTGGAGACTGCAGAAAGATGTTAGTTTTATAACTGGGAGGAGGATTTCAGACTTTTCTCCGAATTGTCAGTCTATAAAATTTGTTGGGTAGGGGAGGGGGATCACCTCTGAAACTTTTCACCATGATATAATTTGTGTAGGAAAAAGAAGAATGGAATGCAAGGGCTGAGAGATAAGGATGGCAAATGAGATTTCCGCCATGGCTAGATGGACTAAGAATCTCAAAGATGCCCTGGAAAATGTGGTTAGTTTTGTTCCCACTGAAATTATGATAGCTGTTTTACGGACATGAATACTGATCCTATTTCACGATCTGAAGTTACTTTGATTATCTCTAAATTGAAACTTCATAAAGCATCAGGAAAATCATCTTCTGAAATGCTTAGAGCTGCGAATTTTCTTTTCTAAGATAGCTGACTGTAGTGTTAAATATTTTGTTCAAAAACATGATCATAGTTCTTGTAATAATTATAGGAGGCGTCAGTCCACTCTCTGTTCCACGTAAAGTTCTGTACCGTGTTCTTCTCCACATAATCAAATGTTTCATAGATAGAAAACTTCGGGATGAGCATTGTAGGATAGCAGGGGATCGGAGAGAATGCTTACACAAAGCTTTTCATTTAGACAGATTTTTAAGAAATGCTTATAGTTTCAAACCCCTATTATTGCTTGCATTTTAGATTTCAAAAAGCTTTTATGTTGTTCGCCATAATTTTGGCTGATCGTGAGGTCGTATGGCATAACTGATAAGTTAGTTAACATAATGGTGGCTATAATAGAACTGATTTGTTCGAGAGTTGGTAAAGCTTGCAGGTATTTATTTAGCATTACTGCTGAAGTTTGACAAGGCTGCATAATCGTTATGAGGAATTTATTGCAAGGGAAAGACTAGCCTCAGATGTGAAAATATCTATCTTAGATTTGGTCCTTTTGAAAAATGATGTTGAAGAGATGAACTCTTTCAATAAAGCTATTGCTGCCATCCTCTCAGACATTCTACTATGGCATATAAACTGACAGGCTCCTGTCAGACCTCTGTGGCAAGCAGCTGCTTGAGGGGGTATTTATTTTTATTTATTTGTATTGATGAGACTGGTAATAGGATAGGTTTAGTGATAAATAGAGAGAATACTGCAGTGCTGAAAATTGGTCAGGTCGGTGGTTCGCCAACTTTTTTTAATATCTGTGCTCTTGAGCAAGTTTCTTAGTTTAAGCATCTCAGGGAAATGTGTGACAGATACTAATAATATGCGACTTGAGATAAACAGAAGAATAGGCATTGCTCATTGGACAAGAATCTGTGGAGATTGGAGAAAAATAGGCGTATAAATCTGAGGACAAATACGATGGCAAGTCAAATAAAAATCTTAATAATGAAAACAAAATGGGGAACCTACGATGTGCATCTGTAGGCACAATAAGTCATCAGGAAGGGTTTGAGGCCCACTGTGTGCGGTAGATATGGCAAAGCTGGCTGCATGTCATCAGCAGCAGAGCAGTGCGAGATGGCTTCTCCCTTGGAAGCATGAACGAAGGAGTAATCGAGTTCCGTCATCCGTTTCCAGATTAGCGAGAGTGTGAAATCCATCGCTTCAAGAAGTTGCAGTAGAGCAACGAGTGTTTATCACTGCAACTGCTCCGAAATTGGCTGCAAAAGATAACATTGCCACACTAGATAAGTCATTCTTAAATTTCGTACTCCATTCGTACACCTACTGTAACGATAAACAGACCACTTTTAACAACACCAGTTTTACGTTTTTTTACGATAACTCAAAATGGCTCGAAAATTACTTCGGTTTTAGCAATATTTCCAAACTATCAATGAAAATACAAGAGTGATTTCTAATAAATACACAGATTACCTGTAGAGATAGACTTCAAACATTAGTTGAAAGATTCTGAAAAAAAATCCATCGCCGACACTTTCCTTTCTTGCTTCCTTGGGTTCGGTGCCAGTGGATCGAATCGAGTTGTCATCAGGATCAGCTGTGAGGCTGCCTTATTTTCCAAATCATTTCGCCTCTTCACTTACAACACAACTTTCAGTTCTAAAGGGTGCGGAGGGAAAAGAATTCTTCCGTGTTAAGAACTCTTAATCGAGTTCCTCTTCCTCCTGCTCTTTATAAAAATGAAATGGCGGTTTAAGTTCTCAGCAACAATTAACGAATTGAAACTGTGGCCACGAAACAAACATTTGGAACGGATGCCTGGCTCTAAGATAATTATTTAAAGAAAGCAAAACAAATGCAATTAAATCAGAAATAAAACAATTCAACTGAAATTTAATGGGAATGAAACCAGTCACACAATTTTAAAACATAACTGTTAAATGAAGCTAATTTTGAATTTCTCTCTGTAGATTATCTTTACCAAATTGCCTTCAATCTAATTTAATTAGAAAACTGTGTGCATGAATAATGAGGACAGTTTTATAATTAGATTGAGAAGGGACCTAATAACGAAATGAAACAGAGTGGCATTTTTTTTTTAATTTTGGGGAGCGTAATAATGTTGCAGGTGATTTCTCTTAAAGTCGAGTGCAAAACTAAATCAACATGCGACCAGTGCAACTTATTCAGCCTACTGAAAATAAATTACAAGAATTAGTCATCGTAATTTCATTGAGACTCTGAAGCGAAGAGTAGAAATCCCAGGCGACGGATGTCGAGGTTGTGCAACAATCGAACAGATTGCTTTTCGATAAGGACACGTGGTACTCTGTAGGGAATAGAAATGAATGAAAATAAACTCTAACAAGAGAGTGGGTTTGCTTTTATTTGCAGATCTGATATCGTTAAATTTCAAATGATATTAGTAAGCATGTCGAATTAAGTGCAGTGCTAATCTGCAATATTAAGTGACCTTTTCAATGTGAAAATAACGCTGTATTTGAAAAAAAAAATACTTATTTGCAACTTATGAAGATTTAAAATTTGATTTTTGTCACTCATAAATCATGCAAGTCGTAAAATACTTGCAGCAAGCAATTGAAAAGACGAGGCAAAATTAGATTAGCAAAATATCAAAGTCAGCATCCCTTCGAAACTATGATTACAAGATCTCAAAAAATTAAGCACAAATCTCTGCTTGTTAGTTAATAACCACTGCTTTATTGAAACATAAGCGAATTTTCATTTTTACGCCAATGGGAAGATCATATCGACGTTATCTCATTTCTAAAATAAGTGTTTTGTGATAAAATACTATCAAAGGTTAAGAACTTCGTTAGGTTTATTTTCAACACTTTCAACACTTAGAGTTATGGAAATTGGGATATTTAAGAGCAGCAATAATTTTGAAGTAGAATACTTATAAAAAATTAACGAATCCTAAAGGGATTATTTGCACCAACTTCTGAAGCATGCAGATATTTATTAAATACTTCTACAAATTTATTTTTGAGCTTTTATTAACTCATGAGACGAATTCTTAAGACTAGCATTGCTGTTGTTGAATATTTTGGCTTCTGTAACACATCAAGCAATGAACGAATCGTGTGGAAATTAAAAGTTTAAGTCGACTTCATGTAGATTTTATCTTCGATGACGTTCTACAATAAAAAAAAACTTGTTTTAGAAGATGTAGAGTTTCGAAGTTAGTTTCCAATTGATATAACAGAGAATTAATTTCCTAATGTTTAGTTGTGTATTCCATTTCATACACATATTGTAATATGGGTGATGTTACGAAATGCCAGAATCCTCCCAGAACATGGGACCTTTCTGGGGCATATAAAGAAACGAATAATAAGAACTTCTGTGATCAATAATCATTAGAAGTGTTTCGTATACAGAAGTTGCGAATGTCTCCTGATTGAAGTTAACAGTGTCTACTGTAATTTTTATCTTCAGTTCCGGAACAGAGTGAGAATTATTTCTGCTTTTGAAAGTTATTTTGAAACTTTCCAAAAGAAAAAGTTTTTAATATGGTAAGCATCGATTAAAAAATGTGTCCAGCATTATGAAAAAAAAACAAAAAACAATTCATTCCCTGAACATATGTGTTTACAAGCAAAAAATGAAACACACTAAATTTCCTCTAGAAGAGAGATATGTCGTGAAACTTTATACATGGAAATATCTTTTAAAAATACAACTTGAACTATTGAACGAAAAGTAGTAACAGTTCAGGAGCGAATGGAAAGAGGTTCGAATTTTCTCCTTCTTTTTCTCTCCATTGAATGAAAGAGGCGAGCAGTGCAGCATCCACTCGCGAATCTCGAGCCCATTCGCAAACATGGCACGTTTCGCATTCTGACAGGCAGCAAGGCTCGGCTACACATTTATCTTTCACATTACAACTGTTCTGTTCACTTCGCCCCTTTGCGTCATCTCGAATGCAGGCACACTTTTGTGTCTGTCAAAGTAAAAACCGAATTGATTTTGCTCCCTGTTCGTTCCCCATCCTCACCCCTC
The DNA here is from genome assembly GCA_038380435.1 of Ryuthela nishihirai. Lineage (NCBI taxonomy): Eukaryota > Metazoa > Arthropoda > Arachnida > Araneae > Heptathelidae > Ryuthela > Ryuthela nishihirai. The sequence continues at coordinate 30,969,852 of JAWZYU010000004.1, forward strand.
TGTTGCTAGCGGGATTACTGATGAGGAGAATTCAGTCTCTGCCTCATCCTCACCACTACTCAATAAAAGACGATGACAAACTCTGCTCCCTTCTCCATCCACCTCCTCCTCCTCCTCCTCTTTCTCCTTTCTCATTTGCACGTGTTGCGCAACTGAAGAGGCCAACTTCAACTGCTGAAGCAATCTTCAAGTAAACTCTGCTTCGAATAAGTCCAACTTCTCTTCATTCTGACCTGATTCTTTTTCTGCTGAAAATCTAACAAGGAACGTCTGCAATATTTACCTGACATCTGTTCAATCTGATACATTTCGTGAAAGCACTTCTCGAAGAAAGCTGTTCGCTTCATTAAAGTTTGAATAAACCAACAGATGCAAAGTTTACTTGAAACGTGGTCATTAACATGGCTAGCGAAAATCGAGACAAATTTATTAGATTCTTGCGCACTCGCAGTGCCGTTAATTAGCAAGGCCTGCTCCCAAATATCAGAATATCAATTAACCTAATGAAGCTGACCTTTGAAGCAACACGGAAGGATGTCGGGGGGGGGGGGGGAAGCCTTTTCTCTAAGCATCAGGTGACCGAATATGATGCTTCATTACAGGCAACTCTAACACTGGTATAACTCATATCGTAAGCCTTTCATCCAATTCCTTCGATTATAATCACACTCTGGAATGTTTGAGAGGGAGTAGCGATTACTTCTTCCATTTCTATTATCATTTGGTGTTGAATATTTCCGATGATAAAAGTATTCTCTTTCATAAAGAATGGTTAATTATTTCAATTCCAAAGAAACGTTGCATCAGTTCTTACGCTGATAAGAGATACATGAGTTCATTTTCTGCATATCAAAGATAAGCTTTGCATAACTGTGCTAAATGGAATTAAACATTTCGTTGATGGATTACTTTGAGATGAAGAGTATGGTAGAAGAAATGGCAGGGGCTACTTAGATCAAAGTTTCAAACTTCAGCAAATCTATAGGAAATATACTAGTTTGCTACCAGCTGTAGTTACTAGCTTTGTAGGTTTCAGAAGAGTTAATAGCTTTGTAGGTTTCAGAATAGTTAATAGCTTTGTAGGTTTCAGAATAGTTACTAGCTTTGTAGGTTTCAGAAGAGTTAATAGCTTTGTAGGTTTCAGAATAGTTAATAAGCTTTGTAGGTTTCACAATAGTTAATAGCTTCGTAGGTTTCAGAATAGTTAATAGCTTTGTAGGTTTCAGAAGAGTTAATAGCTTTGTAGGTTTCAGAATAGTTAATAGCTTTGTAGGTTTCAGAATAGTTAATAGCTTTGTAGGTTTCAGAATAGTTAATAGCTTTGTAGGTTTCAGAATAGTTAATAGCTTTGTAGGTTTCAGAATAGTTAATAGCTTTGTAGGTTTCAGAAGAGTTAATAGCTTTGTAGGTTTCAGAATAGTTAATAGCTTTGTAGGTTTCAGAATAGTTAATAACTTTGTAGGTTTCAGAAGAGTTAATAGCTTTGTAGGTTTCAGAATAGTTAATAAGCTTTGTAGGTTTCACAATAGTTAATAGCTTCGTAGGTTTCAGAATAGTTAATAAGCTTTGTAGGTTTCACAATAGTTAATAGCTTCGTAGGTTTCAGAAGAGTTAATAGCTTTGTAGGTTTCAGAAGAGTTAATAGCTTTGTAGGTTTCAGAAGAGTTAATAGCTTTGTAGGGTTCAGAATAGTTAATAGCTTTGTAGGTTTCAGAATAGTTAATAACTTTGTAGGTTTCAGAAGAGTTAATAGCTTTGTAGGGTTCAGAATAGTTAATAGCTTTGTAGGTTTCAGAATAGTTAATAACTTTGTAGGTTTCAGAAGAGTTAATAGCTTTGTAGGGTTCAGAATAGTTAATAGCTTTGTAGGTTTCAGAAGAGTTAATAGCTTTGTAGGTTTCAGAAGAGTTAATAGCTTTGTAGGTTTCAGAATAGTTAATAGCTTTGTAGGTTTCAGAATAGTTAATAACTTTGTAGGTTTCAGAAGAGTTAATAGCTTTGTAGGTTTCAGAAGAGTTAATAAGCTTTGTAGGTTTCACAATAGTTAATAGCTTCGCAGGTTTCAGAATAGTTAATAAGCTTTGTAGGTTTCACAATAGTTAATAGCTTCGTAGGTTTCAGAAGAGTTAATAGCTTTGTAGGTTTCAGAAGAGTTAATAGCTTCGTAGGTTTCAGAAGAGTTAATAAGCTTTGTAGGTTTCACAATAGTTAATAGCTTCGCAGGTTTCAGAATAGTTAATAAGCTTTGTAGGTTTCACAATAGTTAATAGCTTCGTAGGTTTCAGAAGAGTTAATAGCTTTGTAGGTTCAGAAGAGTTAATAGCTTTGTAGGTTTCAGAATAGTCAATAGCTTTGTAGGTTTCAGAAGAGTTAATAGCTTTTTAGGTTTCAGAATAGTTAATAGCTTTGTAGGTTTCAAAATAGTTGCTATCATTTTAGGTTTTAGAAGGCTTTCGCCTGTATTGATTGACAGAATTTGTGGTTAATCTTAAGGTCTTGTAAAAAACTTGAAATGTTAGTTAATATAAGAAACTCTTTATGATGGCATTGAATCATTTGTGATAGTTGGTAAACCTGTTGCTTTTGTCGAAAATAATGATTATTGGTAAACTACAGTTACAGAAGGCAATATTTTGTTGCTTTTTCTCGGATCGGATAGGTGATCGGATAGGTTATGAGGAAAACTTTGCAAAGGAGCGATTAGTTACGCCTCGATTATTCTTTCGGCGAAGCGAACGCAATTGAACCAAATCCCAATTCCTCCCATGCATAGCATCCACTCAATGGCCATCTCCTGTTTCCTTCGCTTCAAGAGGAGGTTGAGGACGACAAGGCAGCTGCACTTAAGGAATGTCCTCCCCATACATACACTAAACAAAACTGTGATCTCGTTCCAAGTATCCAGTTTGGGGGACTAAGAGTTAACAAAATAGAATCTGAGCATCAGCACACTAAGATCCTACCAAATCCTTTCACTTGCATGAAAAATGCCAGGATCTCGGTGGCCAGCGACTCCAACGACCTGACTTCAGCCGCTGACCAAGGGACTTCTCCTCCCTCCAGCCATAGCGACTGATGTTCGAAGGACCAAGAAGGAACTCACGAACGCAGCACAGCAACCCCTTTCCTCTGGTTAACAGTTTATTGATGTGTGCACCGATTAATGAAATGCAAAGTTAAGTAACCGACTAGGTTGCGCCAGTTAGTACCATCAGAGGAAGAATAGTATCCTATGCAACAGTTAGCGTAATGACAGCAGAATGTCCCAATTTAAAATTGAAAATGTGAGTGTTATTCACAAGAGTAAAACATCTCCTCTGCCAAGGGGAGCGCTTGTGCCAAGAGGAGCCTTCTCTTTGCTAACCGATACAATTATTGGCAGTTAGTGAAGGGAACAAAACACAACGCGATAAACTTATAAATTAGTTATTGAGGTTTCCCAAACTTTAAAGTAAAGCGTTTAGTTATGAAACGTTTATAGCTGAGGACCGGTTTATTTATTTATTTATTTTCAGTTTTTTTTTTCCTTTTTTTTTGCAGTATAAACACATATAAAATTTTTAGGAGAAAAAGGAGAATAAATTTTTACTGTTTAATCTTGTAATAATAAGTCTTTTATTATGAGTGCGCTTTATATTATGCGTTATTATGTGTGCGTCTTTTGAAATAACTTAAAAGAGAAAATTAAGAAGAAAATGTGGAATATGCAATGGGAACCAATCATATCATGCTGATTTCAGGAATGTTGCAGGATAATATTAAGATCTTGTGAATATTTAATATTTTTTCTCATTTTTTTCCCCAAGGGCCACACTTTTGGAAACTATGATCTAGAGCAGTGGTTCCCCCACGAAGTTTCATTCCTCCTGTGACCCCCTCCCCCTACTAAGTCTCACTCTTTCTCTCGATCTCTTTTCATAATTACCTGATACATTTCCTTTAACTGAAATATAGATCCTCGCGATAAGGTATCCTTAAAAGTCCCAAGAATGGATTACATCTTTAGTTTTTTATTTGTTGCTTATTTATTGGTTGTTTTCAATTTGAATCTAAACACTTAAGCGGAGAAATTTGATTCGACAGAAACATATGATCAAAAGCCAATCACAGCCAATTCGAGACAAAAGTAATAAAATTTGACGAGGCTATCTAACCGGGATATATATATATATACAATTTCCTTTAGATCTATTTAAAATACGAAGTTTGAAAGTCCACCGTCCGTCGGATGGACGTTAAGCCGTGGCCCCTTATAGGGGAGAGAGATACATTGGGCACGTTAAAGAACACGCTGGATGGCCTTGACGAGAGGCTATCCTCTGTCTCCTAACAGTTGTCCAGTGGGTCCCCTTTTCTCAATCATCTCTGAGCCGTAGTGGTCCTTGTGACATGACCATTTAGCCCACTGTGTGCAAAATGTGCCTCTCAGAGTTAAAACAACCCAACTATTTGCAATATTAAAATTAGCTCGCGGACCCTTAGAGCTCCGAGGACCACAGGTTGCGTACCTCTGATCTCGAGCACGGACGTTCAACGAAAAGGCTTCAGAGGAAGTGAAGATGCGCATTAATATTTCTTCGTGGTTAAGAATTTTCATTCAATTTAGGGTACCTTATGTACTTTTGAATTCAACCACCACATTGTAGATACAAGGGCTTTGATCATGATTCACGATAATGGTATTAAAAAGCATTACTGAATCTTTAGTTTCAAATCTTTGTTACATTTAAACAGCATAATGCAATAATGTTTTCAATGGGGAAATATAATTGAAAAGTGGTCTATCTTTATTTCTGCTATTGAAACTGGTCGAACCCCCTTGGTCTAGAAGTCTTAAATCTGACTTAAATTATGATGAGGATTTGGACCTGACCCAAAATATGTAAGTCTACTGATATTGATAGACGATGTGTAAGAGATGAGAGAAAACAATAGAGAAATATTTATACAGAGAAAACTAAAATGATGGAAGCAGTTTAGGTACATGTAGAATTGTTGTTGTTGCCTCCCCTCCAACAATCTAATTCTACTCAGTGATTGTGCTCTTGATCAAAATTTGCAGTTTAAGTTTCTTTTTGATAGATACTGGAAATGCGCAACTAGAGGTAAGCTAGAGAATTGGCAGTGATGCAGGAAATTGTGGAAAAACAACCAGACTCATCCAAAAGCATAAAGATTTTTACCACTGAATAAAGATTACTTCAGTGGACCATCCGTTGCGTTCATCCATTACATTATACCCTTGTCTGAAGGCGCAGTGAAATTTTCGACTCTGCGAGTGCCTTCTTGAGGTGATTAACGATCGAAGTGGAGAGGAAAGTTTCTGCTCTGTGAGCTGCACCTGAGGTTTTAATTTCCCTTTCCGACAAAATCGTTTTCGATTTTTCCTCAGCGAGTTCCCACTGTAATCGTTTGTTGTTGATAACTGAAGAGCGAGTCCATCGGGGCAGTTCGATTATCAATTTTCTCTAGACAGCGTCAGCCTCTTAGCATCCGGGATAAGTTTCATTAAGATCGGGAGTTGCTTCAGCGAATATCCGCTCAGACGACGGACGTGTAAAACCGAAGCAAAAGTCTCGCGTAATTGGTGAGGCGTCCTGGGAGCGACGCCACAACAACGACCCACGAGGGAAGAGCAAAAAATTATCCGAAATCCATGCAGCACCAGCGCTTCTTTCGGAGTGATGAATGGAATTAGGGCGATGCAATTTGTGCCCGATCCCTGCAAGTAATCGCCCCTTGCTCGTGTAACGGAATATCAATCAATCACAGTCTGTTTATCATTTATTAAACGCGTGTTACGTGCGGCGGCCACCGCGTCTCCGAAGGGAGAAAGAGAGGAAGGAAACGTCACCTACCACGCTCCATCACTCCCGGGTGGAATTCCCGAAGGTCACATGACCTACAAGATAGATGTTGGGAAGCTTGCTGATGGAGGAAGAGACGTCATTATCGGAACAGCTTTACTCCAGGAATATATAAACCGCACCTATTAAATGACAAGTTCCCTTCTCAGCTACAGACTCCTCAGATTCGGATTTCGGACGTGCCATGCTAACAGATTTCTTCGCATCAAGTCGATGCATTCATTCTTTTAAAATTCTTTTAAAATCTTTCAAATTATTTTTTTCCACCTTGGAATCATTGTGACCTGGCCATTTCAAGCATTGTGAAGCGAAGGAAATAAATCGTTGAGAGGTGAAACAACCAAGCGTTTCAAATACACATCTTATGCTCTTACCAAAGACTAGGATCTCTTTTGCAACCTCCTATCTTCATCTTCTCGCAATGTTTTCGGCACAAAACATTATGACCACTTGCTTAATATAATGTTGGTCCTCCACGTGCCGCCTAAACAGCTCTTACCCAGTGAGGCATGGACGCTACAAGATTTCTAAAGGTGTCCTGTGGTATCTGATACCAACACGTTACCAGCAGATCCTATAATTCTTGTAAGTTACGTGGTTGAGATGCTGCAGATCGGATATGCTGATCCAATACAAGCCACAGATGCTCGATTGGATTGATGTCTGGGGAATTTGAAGGCCAGGGCAATACCGGGAAGTTTTCCTCATATTTCGCAAACCATTCTTTAACAATCCGTGCAGTGTGGCATGGCACGTTATTCTGCTGAAAGAAGGCACTACTAGAGGGTCATACCGTTGCCATGAAAATATGTACCTGGTCTGCAATGATGTTTAGGTAGGCAGTAAATGTCATAATTTCCTGCACATGAATGACTGGACCTAGGGTCTCCAAGCAGAACATTGCCCAAAGCATTACACTTCCTCCAATGGCATGTTTTAGTCCCACTGTGCATCCTGGTGCCAACACTTCCCCAGGTAAATGAGGCACATGTACGCGGCCGTTCACATGTGCAACAGGAAACGAGATTCATCGAACCAGATAGCCTTCTTCCAATCATTCAAGGTCAAGTTTTGATGCTCATGTGCTCATTGTAGATGCTTTCAACGGTGAACCAAGGTTAGCATGGGCACTATGAGTGGCTTGCGGCTATGCAGCCCATTTTCAGCATAGTTTGATGCCCTGTGTGTTGTTACACATTAGTCCCATCACTCGCATTCAAATTACAGGTGAGTAAAGCACAATATCCCTTCTGTTGGGTCTTACCATATGGGATAGCCTTCACTCACCTCTAGCGTCGATGACCCGTGGTCGACCCACACCTTGCCGACGGTTCGTGATTTTTCCCTCCTCGGACCACTTTTTGAAGGTATTAACCACGACTGACTGTGAGCACCACACATGCCTTGCAGTCTCGGAAATGCTCTGACTCAGTCGTCTGGCTATTACAATTTGGCCTTGTCAAACTCACTTAAGTCCGATGCCTTTCCCATCTGAAGAACAAGAATAACACTGATTAACAAAGCTCAGTATCAGTTGTTATTTACACAGTTTCATGACCTTCACACACGTCGTCATTTACCTGCAGTTGCTTCGATTTGCATAAAGACGCACTGATCATAACGTTTTGGCTCTTCGGTGCATTGAAATCAACATATTCATCCGCCCATTTCTTAAATACCTGAGATAGCCACACTTGATTCCGACGAAATCTGAAGGTCATCCTTCAGACACATTAGTCCGTTTATATATATATCTGCAGGAAGCGTACTTTCAGGAAGTCAATAGTCCCTCAGTCTGCCAATTTTTCTCTCCTCCATTAGTACCAGGATGAATTTCACGTAAGTGCCTCGATTCTCATCAGCTCCCATCCCTGGATTAATCTTCCCTCATCTTCACTTTGGATGTGATAGTCATTCGTCTCTTCATGGAATTCTCCTTAACTATCTGATTCAGCTATCTTTCATCTGGAAATGCCATCTTCCAGGCCCACCTTGATCTTATCTTGCAACTGACATCTCTCTTTCCTCTCCAGGGACAATTCAACAGAGACAGTCTTCTTTGCGGCAGTGGGACTGTTGTGCACCCCTGTTTATGCGTAGCTGAAAGGGGGAACAGTATAGGAATAGCCTTCGGGGTGGGGGTTGCTTTTAGTTTTGGCTTCAAGTTCTCTTAAAAATGTCGATTATAGTGGAATTTTATGCAATTCGTACAGCTAGTTGTTATTTACTTTTTCTCTGCCGTTATTATGGCACCATTTTCCATACTGACCGTTCATTTTATTCTGTCTCCTAGGCTCCCAGCCGGTCGGTTGAAGAAGAGAAATAAGGTAGAGTTACACAAGAAATGGTGGGACCACACCAGATTCAATTTTCTTAAGATAACAAACATTTATTGATTCACTTTTACAGACAAATACACATTAACTATTTCGGCTCATTCTCTGCTTGTTTTTAAGACGTTGGTGGGTAGGATTCATAACGCTTTACATAGCCAGGCAGATAATTGCCTTCCGAGGCTAATATGGAGAAAGGCGTAGGAAGGCAAATGCAATAATGGGAAAACAAAAAAAGGAAGACTTTCTGGACTGTTTCATCCATTCAGCGGTGCTCTGTACCTGCTGGATTATCTCCTCCATCCATTTACTGTCTGCTGGTCGATTCTTTCGCCAATCGTCTCAAGATGTTTCAGTTTGTTGAGCTAGTTGCTTAGCAAACTATTTCTCGTACTCGGGCCATCATAGGCACTCTCACTTTTCCACAAAACGGTACCCAGCATAAAACAAAAACATAGAACTGGACACCAGTTTTGACGTCCAACAGCAGCAATGGCAGCTCAGTGAAGACTCTCAAAAGTTCCACACAATGTTTTCAAACTCTGCCACCTCCAAGCCTTCCCATTGATGGGCCATGGTCCGGCAGACACAGCGCGTGATCTCAGTGATCTCGCATTGGCTAGATTGTTGTTAGAATTGGGTTGGGTTGTTTGGGTTGTTTTACCTCTGAGCGGCACTTTTTTGCACACCATGAGCTAAATGGTCAGGTCACAAGGACCTCGAAGGCTCAGAGAAGGTTGGGGAAGGGGACCCACTGGAACACTGTTGGGAGACAGATGGTAGCCTCCCGTCAAGGCCATCCAGCGTGCTCTTTAATGTGCACAGGGTATGGCTCTCCCGCACACGGGGCCACGGCTTAACGTCCCATCCGACGGACGGCGGCCTTTCCAAGCCCATCGGTGTCCCCTACTGACCGTGGGCAGGGCGGGGAATTTTGCGGAGATAAATCTCAATGCTGACCCAGCTGGGACTCGAACCTGGGAACTACAGATTACGAGCCTGGCACGCTACCGACTGAGCCACCCCCGCCCCATTGCTGCTAGAAACAGGCAGACACAGTTCTATGTAAATATACTGAAGTAGCAGAAACAAGGGAGGTGTTCTGTAGAATGTTCTCGATGCTTCTTTGGAGACAACAGGCCAATGACGATGCATTAACCAAAGACAGATGAGGAGGGGAACGTGCGGCAGACCATTTCAAGAATGGCGCCTAAAACAGAGGCTGTAGTTTCATGGTGGATTCGAAGTGAAACCTATGAGTACGACAGGACCAATGAGAAGGGTCGAATCATCAGGCAATGACTTGGGAATCAATTTCCTTTTCTTTTGAACAATGGTATCAGTGCGTATTTTCCCTACTTACAGTTTCATGGCCCTTCATCTTCTCTCCCCGATCGCTTCACACTTTACATGGGAGGTCGAAGAGAGCTCTTACAGGAGTAATCCCCTACCCGTGATATGGAATATCTCGCATGGAGGGCTGTGTGCCCTATCGTGCATATCACAGAACTAGAGGGTTGACAGGGCTTACTAGAGTGGTTTTGAACTTCTCTGTGACTTCAACCCTCACTCAGTGGGGGGGGGGGGGGGTGTTCAGTCAATAGCACGCCAGGCTTGTAACCTGCAGTTCTTAGGTTTGAGTCCCAGCTGGGCCAGCGATGAGATTTATCTCTACAAAACTCCCTGTCTTGTCCTTGGTCAGTAGGACACCACTGGGCTTGGAAAAGCCACCATCTGTCAGATAATAGGGTAAGCAATGAGATCTGTCCAGCTCTTGGATAGTAGGGTAAACCATCCAGTAAGTTTTTTAACGTGTCCAGGGTAGATCCATACCTTGGACACGTTAAAGAACATGCTGGATGGTCTTGACAGAAGATGACCATATGTCTCCCAACAGCTGTCCAGTGAGTTCCCAACCTTCTCTGAGCCCTTGGCGTCCTTGTGACTTAGCTATTTAGCCCATTGTGTGCAAAAAAAGTGCCGCTCAGAGATAAAACAACCCAACCCTCACCTCAGTCAGACTCGAGCCTATCAATATCACAATAGTGAAGATTACAGAAGTATCGTCACACAGCTACGTCTATCATCACAGACTTCGACACAATTTCCTGATTTCTGTGGGGAAATCCTGACTGCATCGCAGTTCACAAGACCCAGAATAAGGCTTGGGGTTGCTTCAGAGATATATGACTTTCTCTCACGTTGATACTGCTAAGCCCAGTAGGGTGAAGCCCGCTTCATCTGACGCCATAGCCAAAAGTAATCGTGTATCAACTATACATCTCCAATCACCTGCAGGACCAGTTCTTCGTTTGCAAGCAGGCGTTACGATCGGACATTCCTCGCAGACTTCCTGCCAGCAGGGTGTGTCCGCTGCCCTATCGTGACCGCGACCAGCGTGGGCCATCATCGGACTAGTAAGTGCCATAAACTTTATTGCTCCTAAGCGTCTTCTCCCCTTGCATCAGTCCGTCGTGTTTTACACAGTGCCTTGTGTAGAGCGAGCTGGATAAAATCAATTAAGCACCAGAACTTTAGGGCCCAATTTGTGCATCTTCCAATAGTGGTTCCCGCCGTTGAACTTGTGAGGACAATTGCTCCTAATGCCGACCATATCCTGTGCAGTGGATGCAAAGGGAAACTGCATTTTGGGTGTTCTGGCACAACGGAGGGAAATTGCATTTTGGGTGCTCTGGCACAACGGAGAGAAACTATAAAAAAATGACTCAAGAGAAGAAAAAAACGTGGCTCTGTACTGACTGCAAATTAAGCAGGATAAACAACAGACACGTTTCAGATAAGGAATATAGAGACAATACGCCTCTAAAGAATAACACACGTGTGTCACCCTCGCCGACATCGAATAACAACAGTGACTATAGCCAGGAGACATCCTTGGGTCACCGCTCCTCTAAGACACCTGGAGAAGACTGTAACTCTAATAGTAAACGGCCCCCATCTTCGGCGTAACAAGAAGCTAGAAACTTTCAAACGTTACTAAATGAAATAACGCACTTAAGAAACGAAATCAAAGACTTAAGGCATTCAGTAGAATTTTTCTCATCTCAATATGATACACTATTGAATAAATTTCACGAATATGAAGCGACGCAACTAGACACTATGAGTAAACTAGCTACCATTGAAACTACATGTGCAGATCTCACTCAAGGGAATACGGCTCTAAAGTTGCAAATTAATGATCTTGAACAATACGGCAGAAACCGAAATATCGAGATACATGGCATTCCAATGGACGACCAGGATGAGAAAGAAAATCTAAATCAGATAATGATCAATGTTGCAAAAGCGCTGGATATAAATAATTTTAACATTGATCAACTTGAAGCCTTACATAGACTGCCAACAAGGAACAAGAAAAAAACACCTGCGATCATTGCCCAATTTAAATCTAGAAACGAACGTGAACAATGGATGTCAAAAAAGAAATCAAAAATCTTTGCCAGTAACGTTATTGATGACGCTAAAAAAATGCCAGTGTATCTAAATGAAAATTGAACTCCAATAAACAGAGAACTTTTCTGGAAAGCGAGGTGCCTGGCCAAATCAAAAAATTTTAAATACGTCTGGTTTCGGAACGGGAAAATCATGATGAGAAAAACTGATGGTGACAGCGTAATTCGAATTGATATGCTCACGAATTTCGATGAATTTTAAACGGGAATTAACTTATTTATATGCTCCTCTATTTTTTTTCTGTCATGGCTACTTTTCATTTTGATGACTTACCAACATTTGATCACAACGAAAATGTTCTGTGCGACTATGAAGAAGTTAAGAAATGGTTCTTGACTAGTAAATTATATTATGAATCTGATGAACATTTAAGCTTTCTGCATGTGAACATTCGAAGTCTGAAAAAAAACTGGGAAACTCTCTGTGTTTATCTTAAAGATATTTTGAAATCTTTAGATATTATTATTATATTGATAGAAACTAATATCCTCAGCACAGATGCTTCATTGTTCAATCTAGAAAATTTTAATCAACTTTTTACGAGAACTCCTGGTCCGTTTGCACATGGGATTCTACTTTTCTTCCGCGACACATTATTAGTCAAAACGATACCTTCACTTGTAATTCCTGCTGAACATTGAATATAAATATCTACAAGGGTAATTTAACTTTCCATTTACTTGCTATTTACAGATCACCAAATTCGAACATTAACACTTTTCGTTCTAATCTCAAAAACTGGTTCTGATTTAGAATATGCTATTGGCAATCTACAAAATGATTTTAATAAAGCAATTAAATGGTTTGCTCTTAACAAACTGAGTGTAAACGAGAAAAAAAAACTAAATTTATGTGAATTGGTTCTCAACAACCTACCTTTAATAGAAGAATTACTAAGCATCGAATTAGTTGTACTATGCTGGATGGTTTATCACCTGGTATATGCAATTGTCCTAAAATAGAAGAAGTAAACGAAATAGTTTACCTAGGCTTGAAAATGAATTCGAAAATGAAATGGAATAAACATATTGATTGGATGTGTTCAAGACTATGATTTGTAGTGTTTAAAATGAGGAAACTTAAGATGTTTGTTGATACACAGATAACTATTTTAGTATATAAAGCACTTTTTGAATCTATAATTAGATATGGGATAACAGTTTATGGGACAGCCTATAAGACAGAATTAAGTAAAATTAAAAGAATACAAATTAGTCTGCTAAAAGGATTGTGTAATTCAGAAGTTAAATACTCCCTTACAACGAAAGATGATATATTCAGTTAGTTCAAAATTTTACCTATTGAAAGTTTATATGTGTTTGTTTCTGTTATCAATAACTTCTTTGATGATACCAATAAGCAAAATATTTGCCACAATAAGTTTACTAGAAAAAAGGCTATGGGTTTTTTGAAACAACCAAAATTTTTATAATAATTACGGACGAAATTCCAAAGAATATCAAATTCCCTACCTATTTAACTTGCTTCCTAGAGAAATAGTTAACTTAAAAAAATTTGTGATGTTAAAGATAAATTATTTCAGTGGTTGATAAAAAAGTGATGTTTTTATTTGGAAACTTTCATCTTTTTGTCGGTTTTTCATTTTCATTTATTCTTTTTTTCTCTCCTTCATTTTATGTACTACTGATGTAATCTAGATCATATCTGTAAAATCATATATGTACATTTCCGCTGATAAATTTCGGCTTAGTGGGATTTTTTATGTAAAATAATTATATATAATACATATTGAAAATAAATTTGAATTGAAAAAAAAAGCAAAACTGATAAAAATCGCAATCAAATACTAGTCGGAGACTTTAATTTAGATATCAAAAATATCAAAAAACACGGAGTTGCCAAATACGTAGAATTGTTAACCGAGTTTGGTTTCTCACCTGTCATTACTGGTATCACCAGGGAAGACATCATTAGTGACTCTCTCTCTCAGACATGCATTGATCACATTAACGTCCGACTTTACATTAAACTCGACACAAATTCAATGATTTTTTGCAGTACGATCGCAGACCACTACCTAATTGCGTCAACTTGCGGGGAAAAAAAAAAGCTTGGGAATTCGTCCAATCCACTAAAAAGCTAGAAAGCAATTTTAGCACGAAAACTATCTTCGATCATAAAAACGTATGCAAAGAAATAAGCCTAACAAACTGGCTGGACAGAGGCACTGGAAACGAAACCCCAAATTCAGATACAATAGACGTACTTTATGAAACATTCATAAAAAAAAACACGGCGATTGTTAACAATAACAAAATTAATAAACTGTCGGATTGCTCAAAAATTAAACAACGCAAATGAAGCAAAGACTGGATAAATCAGGAAATAATAAACCTAATACGAAAGAGAGACTCGGCTTGGATTGATTGCAAAAATAACAAGGGAAGCAGAAATTTTAAATTACTATGCACAAACTTAAGAAACACAGTCACGTCCCTCATTAGGTAGGAAAAGAAAATATATATCTTCAAACAATTTGAGTCTTGTAAAAATAATCCAAAGCAAAATTGGGAACTCATCAACCATATTATCAACAATAAACCTACAACTGTCATTGACGATTTTATCATAAAGAACATGCCACAAAGTATGTCTGAAACTCAAGCAGCAGAGAAATTTAACACCTTTGCATACATTACTGTCAATCTCAGAGACGATAACCATATACAGAATCTCTCTACAGTTCCTAAACGTATCCAACCTTCTGTTCCCTCAATTTTTATTCCTCCCATCTCAAAACAAGAAACTTTCAAAATTCTAAGTGACTTAAAGAAAATCATGTGGATACGATCAGGTGCACATAACGCACATTAAAGCATGCAAATTCTCCTTAGCTGATCTCGTGACAAACTTGAATAATGATGACTTTAATTTGATGAAAGCATATCTACAGGAAACATCCCTAATAAACTCAAAATTGCTATTCTAAGACCAATTTACAAAAGTGGAACTAAATCCGATTTCACTAACTATAGGCCCATTGCCATATTACCCGTTCTTCAAAAAATACTTGAAAGATATGTAGCTAATGTTCTAGCCAATTTCTTGAAAAAACATAACATTATTAGGGAAAAGCAATATGGTTTCCAAAAAGGTAAAAATACAATTACACTTTTAACGGAGTTTTCTGACGTCATTAATGGAACTTTAAACAACGGAAAACAGCAGCTGCTATCTTTCTGGACTTTCGTAAGGCATTTGATACGTTAGATCAAGATATTCTACTTCAAAAATTGTATACTTATGGTATCCGAGGTATTACCCTTAAATGGTATGAAAATTATTTAAAAAACAGAGTGTATGTTACCAAAATTAACAGCTGTTTTAGTGAGAAGAGGACAGTGTACACTGGTGTTCCAGAAGGTTCAATTTTAGGTCCGCTTTTATTCGTTATTTATATTAATGATGTCGCTAACCTTAAACTGAAGGGCTCTCCTTATATATATGCTGATGACACTGCCTTGGTTAACGTAAATCACAAAATAGGAGACGCTGTCCGAGACACATCATCATCATGATCATCCACAAGCAGCCATGGGCTATGGTACGGAGGTCCAACCAGACAGTACAATTTAGTTCTCCAAGCAAGTCTGTCCTGAGCTACATCTGCTACATCTAGCCACTGCACACCAATTTCAATAAGGACCTGTTTGACATTGTCTGCCCACCGCATCCTAGGTCTCCCCCTCTTTCTGAAGCCTTTAGGCACACTGTTCATAACCCTATTCGCCAATCTATAATTATTCATACGGACAATATGGCCAAACCAACGGAGTCTCTCTCTGCACAATATGCTGCTTAAAGGAGGTTGCAAACTCCTTTGCCTAACCTCATCATTAGTTACAAAGTTGAACCACCTAATGCCCAAGATACTGCGTAAGCATCTGGAATCAAAAACATCTAGTTTCCTGTTATCCTGTTTACAAAGTGTCCAAGTTTCACTGCCATAACTAACCCTAGAAAGAACCAAACTATTATGCAGTCTAATTTTAGTCTTTAGGTGTATACGCCTATTTCTCCACACTCTCCATAGATTCTTAAAAGTCCCGGCAGCAATCCCTATTCGTCTGTTAAACTCATGCCGCACATCACCATTATCTGTTACATAGCTCCCAAGATAATTAAACTGTGACACCTGTTCAAGATTGCAACCATTCATATTAACTGAAACACAGCCTGCCTGACGAATTTTCATCACTTTAGTTTTCTTTCTGTTTATAACCAAACCTACTCTACTACCAGACTCATCAACAGCTCGAATGAAACAGTTCATCCCATCAACATCATTTGCCAAACGGGCTAAATCATCAGCATAATCTAAATCAGAAATTTTCGTATCTCCAGTCCATTTAAGGCCAAAATCTTTCCCTTGAAGTGAATTTCGCCTAACGTAATCAACAACCAAATTAAAGAGAAAAGGGGACAAAATGCACCCTTGTCGAACACCAGAAGTAATGCTAAACCAATTGCTACAAGCCTTACCAACTCTCACACACGACTCAGTGTTATTATAGAGAGCTTTCATTATGTTAACTAACTTGTCAGGTATACCATATGATCTCACAATCAACCACAAATTATGACGATCAACAGAGTCGAAAGCCTTTTTGAAATCAACAAAGCTAGCAACCAATGGTTTCTGAAACTCTAAACATTTCTCAAGAATCTGCCTAAGTGAAAATATCTGATCCACACATCCCCTACCACTTCTGAATCCACATTGCTCATCACGCAATTGATTGTCAACCAGATTCTTAATTCTATTAAGCACAATCATGGAAAGAACTTTACCTGGAACAGAGAGTAGCTGATACCCCTATAGTAATCACAAGAACTGCGGCCCCCTTTTTTGAAAATAGGGATAATAATAGCTCTGGTAAAATACTTAAGAACCATGCCTTTATCATGAAAGATATTCAAAATTTCAGTCATCCAAGTGGTAACCGAAATATTCCCAGCTCTAAGCATTTCCGTAGTAATTTCATTTACACCGGGGGATTTATGTAGTTTAAGTTTAGAAACAGCCAAAATAACTTCAGAATGTGTTATAGGGCCAACATTAAAGCCACCAATGCATCTATCATCATTGCAAACAATGGGGTGTAGAACTAACCACATTGTTTAGATCATCACTGAAATGTTCAACCCACCTAGCCATGACAGAATCCTCACCTACAACCGTACCTTGTTTATCCTTTAATCCCTGTATACATTTCTGTTTTCTACCACACAAAACATTAACTATCTGGTACAGCTCTATGCTGTTGCTTCCTCGCTTTGTCAACCAAACCATCAAGCCAAAGATTCTAATCAGTAGCTAATTGATCCTTTACACGTTTATTAAGCTCTCTGTAATGCTTTCTATTAGGACTAGTAGGGTATTCATTAATGACATTCCTACAGTTGTTTCTTTCTGGAATAATCTCAAGTGCCTTATGACTCAGATAATTCTGTCTCCTCTGCTCCTTTTTTCCTAAACGAGTACTGTTAGTGTCCAAAAAATCCTGTTTAAAATGATCAAATTCTTCCTCAACTTCAGTAGTAAGCATACCATGACTGTCATAATGATTAAGTAACCTATCATAGTAAGCTTTGGCTATAACTGAGTCTTTCAGAGCGTCAGTATTAAAAGTAAATTTTTTAACCCTAGCACAACACTTTTTAAGTTTAAGTTGCAAGACACTTTTAACAAGGAAATGGGCAGATCCAATTTCAGCACCCCTATATGCCCTGGTATTCCTAACAGAACTAGCCCATTTGCTGTTAATTAATATGTAATCAATCATATTCTTATGCAGCCCATCAGGTGAAACCCATGTGTACTTATGTATGTCGTGGTGTTTGAAATAAGTGTTAGTTATTATGAAACCATTGAGTTTACTACCCTGTAGGAGACGTTGTCCATTGCCATTGCAGCTACCAATACCAAAAGAGCCTATCACCCTTCCCCAAAGGTCAGAGTCCGTACCAAATTTGGCATTGAAGTCACCAAGAACAAGGGTAATATCTCCTTTCTTGACAGAATTCAAAATATCCTGAAGTCGTCCATAAAACTTATCCTTCTCATCCTCATCGGCATCCTCAGTGGGGGCATAACAGCTGATAACATTCAAGTCTTTAATTCTTGTCTGAAATTTTGCTGTAAGAAACCTTTCATTAATGCACTCATATCCTAGAAGAGCATCACTAGCGTGTCTGCTAAGAAGCAGACCCACGCCTTGGTGATGCTTATTGTCGTCCCTCCCTGAAAAGAGATTTTTAAGATTATTTTTAAGAATCTGATCTTTATCTGTCCATCTGGTCTCTTGCAAGCCGAGAATATCTAAATTATAACGGTGGAATTCTTGTGTGAGGACATCAAGAGAAAAAGCTCGGTGTATAGTCCTCATATTTCAACTACCTACAGAGAGAAAATGTTTAGTGGGATGTTTAAAGAAACTATGTTTATTGAGAGAGGGAATACCGACAATATTAAGAGCCCCCTAATCGCAGACATGGGGCAAAGACCCGTTCCCCCACCACTAAAGGCTGAAGCCATCTACATGGAAGACTTCCTCCAAAGTAGAATTTGACGATGCCAATAGAAGCAAAGAGTTCAGGTGCCTGCAATGACCTCTGCTCAGGATTATCCTCCAGCTGATAAAACATATCCTGTGAATCTATTCACTTGGGGCTGTCAACCCACAAACAAACAGAAAACACAGCGGAAGATTTTCCCTCCACAGAAGCCCACCAGTGCAGCAAAATCAGGATCCATAATCAAGCTCAGAGCCATATATCTGTCCAGTCCAGTGGGTTTATATGGTCAGCACCAGGACCGTGTGTGGTTGACCACTCCTCAGCAGGGTAGAAAAAAAAGAAAAGTAGCCATAGTTGTCCAGATCAGTAGGCCACACTAATCTGGCAGCCCTCCCCTTCCGTTCACTTCCACAAGAGAGTATCTCTTTTGAAAGGTACTAACGGCCTGCACCACGAGAAGGCGCGGTCGGTCATTAGGTGTTAGACCTGGCCGGTTCTGTGCATCAATGACTGGGGATTGGTACACAGCTCTCCTTCCAGTTTATGCCTAGCTACCATTTACAGACCATCCGAGATACACAGGATGATTTTAACAAAATTATTAACAGGTGTAACTTCAATCGTATTTACATAAACTCAGATAAAACAAAATGGATGAGCTTTCATTCACCAGGATACTATGATCGTTCATCTTATGCAATTAAAAACCACGAACCCTTGGTTTGACAATATACGGCTCAACTAACCTAAAAAAAATAAAGAAAATAGAAACTATTCAATCATCCATTGCTAAAAATATAATCCCATACAACTTAAGAAATTCGTTTTATCATAGCGAAGAAAGACTAAATTATCTAGGCACACTCTCTTTTCACAACCTTTACAAATACAGCATCACTTTAAAATATTTTTTGACAATCAATTTAAATTTAAAATCTCTCATGGGAAAAACACAAGGTTACAATCCAAAAATTATTTCTAACTTCCAAAAATATTAAACAATTACGGGAAATGTACAAGGGCATATACAATACCTTACGTGTTCAATCAATTGCCAAGATAAATTATTTTATTAAATAAATTTAAAGAAATCAAAAATAAGACCAAAAAAGTTTCTTCTAGGCCCTAAATTCAATATAAAAATTTGAACCACACAATGGAGCTTCCACTGAAATTCACATAATTCGATGACATTGTTCTAAAATTATATCTTATGTATTTTCATGTAACGTTATTATTCTTCTCTCCTGCAGATAAGCAGATGCTTTGTGGGTCATTTGTTTAAACTTTTGTATAACTAACACGAATATGAATAAAGATTATTATTATCATAAAAAAAGGTCATGTTGGGTAAAGTTAAGATGTTTTTAACTCTTCTTCCCTCTCATTAATGTCATTGGATATAAATGGATGGATATTTGCCGATCTCACAGCAATTGCTATTACTCCTGGAAAATCCTTTTCCTGCATCACTTTCTGTTCCTATGCTCCCGGTTTTCTGGTGATGAAGAGCAAGGCCAAATACAGTTTGCCATCTTTTTCTTCGAATGCCAAGTCCTTCAACAGATCATTCACAGAGGAGATGGATTTGCATTCTTTTCATGATTTTTGCCATTTCCATTATACCATGTGCCAATATCTCTCACCATCGAATAAAAATCAGCTATTCCCCATTTTTAATCGTATTTTTCTCGAGAAGCAGCTTTTGTACTTCTGACTGGAGGCTATCATCATGATTTCTTCCAATTACCAGATGTGTACGATTGGTGCTGGAAAGAATCATTCCTTCCAACACCGATCTCTGGTATTTA
This sequence comes from Ryuthela nishihirai, assembly GCA_038380435.1. Classification (NCBI taxonomy): domain Eukaryota; kingdom Metazoa; phylum Arthropoda; class Arachnida; order Araneae; family Heptathelidae; genus Ryuthela; species Ryuthela nishihirai. The sequence continues at coordinate 30,989,880 of JAWZYU010000004.1, forward strand.
GAAACCGACAACCTTCTTTTCAACACCCAATTTTGGCCACCTTTCATTCGCTTGCAAAGTCACATCCCAATCTTCGTCCGAATATTATCTCCTCGCTCTTTCGATGCTGGAGGTGGTTATATTTTGACGCAGCCTTTCCCTCAAGAATAGATGCTTCCTCAAAGATGTCTTAAGAGGTACACTTTTTGCTGTTAAGATTATTCTCTCGTATGACGTCGTCATGTTTGATCCACCTACTGTACGCAATGCATCTATGTTGGTGATTTTAACATTGTGTTCATCTTTCAGCATGAGGGTTATTGAACAACAACTGCAGAGATCCTTAAGCAATAAATCTGTTCAAGCGAATGGGTTCGATTCTCTCCATAGAAGTCAATTTGTATGCACTTTTGCCACAAATGTAATCTTCATCTAGACACCGAGCTACGGCTCAAGACTTCCATCCATCCTTTTGTGGTAGAGACAGAGTTTTTTATCCTCACGTTTGACCAAAAATTGATCTTTTACCATACGTACAGCATCATTTATATACTCGTAAGTGGTCATCGAACACCATCAATGTCCTCTCTTCTTCGCAATTTCTCTTCTTCCCACAGATATCTTTGATTTGCCTGCACTATACACCCGTCTAGTTAAAACTGGACTACTGATTCCAAGTCTAATCAACATCCCGAGATTCAGTGATGTAGGTGTTGGATTCTTTCCATCTTCAGTTCCTCTGTGTGTTCATGGAAGCCTTCCTTATCTCCCCGACCCAGAGGTTTTACTTTGAAGCTGATGAACGATCATTCTCTTCACCATCAGAAGTTCTTCTTATAGGTATTTCTTGCAAACTACAATTCTTGCCAGTTCATCCCACTCGAAGATGCGCTTTAACTTCATATGGGAGACAACTTACACTCCTTGTCCAATTACCATTCTTCCTTTCAATTTAGGGTTTCCCAGATGCATTCGAGAGTCCCTTTGCCTTAAAAGGGAACCAAAAACAGTTCCGATAACGTCGACCGCTCGACAGATGAACTTTTCTATCAGGGCTTACTGTTTTTCGCGTTTATTTTTTCCTTTGCAAGTCGGGAAAAATTTCTACAGATTGCTGTGAACCTTTCAACAACTCTTTGTCAGCCACCTAGAGCTCATGCCTATCTTCATAAATGGATCAATGTCTGCACTGTCTTTTTTAGTGGTATCGGCCATAATCTGCTGTGGCATCATCACCGAGGACTAGATCCCTCCAGAATGCACCATCTTCACAGCAGGGTATATCATGCATAACGTCGAAGCATAATCATCTATTTGTGATTTACACTAATTCGCTTATCTCTCTACAGGCTTCGATTCTTGTGTGGCTGTCAGGCTCTGTGCTGCTGGTTCGATTCCTGGATTTGGGACTCGGGCAGTTACCTTAAAGGGGCAAACTTACAGCGACCTTAGTCGGAACAAATTAACAACAATCTGTTGCAAATAAAGCGTGCTTTAAACTGTAGCAGTCTTCTTTTCTCCGGAATCGAAAGGAGGACGTTGTACTTGCTCCATTCAACATAGGTCATGGAGTTGTAAAACATATTTCCTTTGGACGGAAAGGATTCCCACCACCAAACTATGTGTAAGTTTTGTCACATAATTTTAACCATTCATATTTTAGTCGTTTGTCCAGTTTTTAAACGAAGATGAATGTTTATTTATACTTTGGCTCTCATCATTTACATCCAAGACTAACATTCGGACGTCTTTTATCACTAATTTTCTATTTAACAAATTTCTCCGTTTCTTTTTAAGATATACCGGTTATTTTAATAGTGTTTAATATTTATATTCTGTGTTTTATATTATTTTTCTTGTAATTATTTAGTTTTTGCGTAGTCTTGCACACCATTGTTACTCTCTTTTTTTCGCATTTAGTGTTGTTGTTGGAGAAGGATACTTTGCTCTTAAGTATATATAATATTCGTCATAGATAGAAATATTGTAAGAGAGCTTTCATGAATTACCGCAATAAGCATACCTTTGTTATTAAGGGGAACAAATATAGGTAAAAATGTTTAAAAAAATTATTTTCTTAGTTAATTCAATGCAAACAATATTATTCTTCTGCAACTGAGGATAATTTGTTCTTCTCCGTTCCTAATACCTTTATACCTGTCACAAAACAGTTCGTTTCTCTGAATGCTATCGGTCAGCCATGTTTCAGTCAGACAAATTATATCACAGCCAGAAGAGAGAACAAAAATAAACAAGTCTGAAGTTTTTGTGCGTAAACCTCTGGCATTTTCATGTTTTAAGAAATAAATGAAACATTCTCTCTCTGGAGTTCAGATATTACCGAAATATTTGCATTTTCCGATTCATCTAGTAGTTCGAATTTCTACCGTTCGAAAGTGCTGACGGGAGAAAATGACGAACTTCATTTTCTTTGTAAACGAGCGTTCGATTTCCGCCAGAGTCGATATTTTGTTATTCTTGTAATTATTAGAATAGATCGAATAACCGTCATCTACTACTGACTCGTCCTCTCCTTAAAATCACTTACAACTTCGTGCTCCTTTTTTTTATTTTGTCAATAGCCACTTTTCCATTTCCCACCCTCTCGTTTCTTTTCCCTTCGGTTTTATTCTCTCGATTTAGCTTCATTCTCCCCCTAATCTCCCTTCATCCCCATCCTCCCTCTCCGCATCATCGCATTTGTTATTCAGTGCCACGGAACACCTTGCTTGCCTCTGGCTGACGAAGGACCGCTGCCTCGATGTAGCAGCAGAAGGTGAGACAGGAGGAGAGAGGAGAAAAAAGACGAGGAATGCGACGGCGGCGGGATGCCGTTTATGCCTCATCAGCTATGCTCCGATAAACGTATTCAAAATGGTATCGATTGATCTTCTCTATCACGAAGATGAACTGAAGCTGAATGCGAGTCCCTGCCTCTCTCAATGCAGAAATCAGTTTTTGAATTGCATTCTAAAGACCTAACTGGTCTAAGGAGGTTGGCAAAGGCTCTTCAGTAACGTTATGATGAGGAGGATACAGTAGAAGAAAATGATAAAGAAACTCGCTCTGCCTAAGTAAATGCAATTTGGATGTTTTCAGAGAAATCTTTTGAATTAGAACTTTCTTTATTTTTTATAAGAAGCCTGTTGCAAATATACTGAGGAGCAGGAATCTGTTTTGTCGTCTGCATGAAAAAAAAAAAACAGCAACTTTTCAATAAGCCATGTTATATTAGCACAGAAGTTTGCCTTCCTCAAATTTATATTCTAATGAATTCCCGCTACATTTTCGTTTTTTATTTTCCATTTTCCTTTCGTGATATTCAGCTCTTTTTTCTCCCATTTCTCTCTTCGCCTTTGTTTGCTGTTTCTTCAACCTCATTCAAATCATTATGCTATCAAAGAGTCAACTTTTTAAGCTTTTTTTCCGATCTCCCCAGATCCACAAAGTAGCGGATCATTCGAATACACTTCAGCATTTCTAACAAAGCTTTCTTTTCGATATCTTTCCCATTCAGGTTTAGGAATGCTGAGAAAACGTTTCGAGGGAGATTCAGAAAGCAGAGGCCAACGGCTTTCTTTTAACAACTTTTAAAGATTTAAGATAAATTTAATTCATAAAGCTTGATGCTGTCAAAGAGGGATCAGTGATAGACCCCAGAAGAAAGGTAATCGCTGTCGTCAAAGGCGTTATAATAGCGGACTTTTACGAAACAAATAGAATTCTCTCTCTCCTTTGGATATAAACGGAGATAATGACGATGATGTAATACAGTTGGTTGGTTGTTTTACCTCTGAGCGGCACTTTTTTGCACACCATGGGCTAAATGACCAGGTCACATGGACCCCGAAGGCTCAGAGAAGGTTGGGGGAGGGGACCCACTGGAACAGCTGTTGGGAGACAGATGGTAGCCTCCCGTCAAGGCCATCCAGTGTGTTCTTTAACGTGCACAGGGTATGGCTCTCCCGCACACGGGGCCACGGCTTAACGTCCCATCCGACGGACGGCGGCCTTTCCAAGCCCATCGGTGTCCCCTACTGACCGTGGACAGGGCGGGGAATTTTGCGGAGATAAATCTCAACGCTGACCCGGCTGGGACTCGAACCTGGGAACTACAGATTACGAGCCTGGCGCGCTACCGACTGAGCCACCCCCGCCCCATGTAATACAGTAGTTCTGTGTAATCCGAAAAGATTCATGATAATGTCATCTCTTGCAACGTTTTCTCAAAAAATAAAACATAAGAAAAATCCTGCAACCTCTTTTAAATATTTCTTCTGCAAAGTTATGTTCTAGTTGGGTCTTGCATTTGGTTTATCTGCACGCATCCTAATAAAGCAATTTATTCCCCTGGTATCTTTTACGGTCACTACATTTGCACTCAACCCCATCATAGGTGGTGCCTTGATTATCCTTAACTGGTACAATCTGTTGCAGCCATTGCAAACTTCAATAGGTTTATTCTTTGATGGACCGTACGAGTTAAGACACCAATTAAGTCACAAGTTATCAAGAAATCTTTAAAATCCTTTCCCTGCAGAAAGACTTATTGACATAATACTTTTTCAGAAATAGGCATTTATAAATAAAAAGAGTTTTTAGTTTTTTTACCGTTTCAACTCCTTTTAGGTTTCAGTGTGTAATACATTATGTATATTTCGTATGCAGTTCATGAAAGGAAGTTTGATTGCACATTCTTAAAGCAATATTTGGTGCCGTTTGGGTCAAAATATGCAAAAGAGGAAAAAAAAGACTTATTTGTAAAACACAATGCTGATGTTAAAAATTTAAACGACGTGGTAGAATATTTCGCGTTAATTTCCAACCCGAGCGTAGTCTAAAAGATCGTATAGCAGAGGAAAGAAGTTGTCTCCATTCTCAGTAGTAAATCTTGCAAAAAAAGAAATAAGATCGAAATCTTGAGCCTTACACGAAGCTCAGCATCTTCGAGGAGGAATCGCGATCCGACAGAGTGTGCTATCAAGCGAACTGACATCAAAGAGTGGGCTCTGCGAGCGACGGAGGAGATTCAGTTAATGGACTTTGCGTGTCTTCCAGAGAGAGGAAACGCCGACCTGACGTACGCTGCAAGGATTAGACGCATTGCCAACAAAAAGAAACGAAGGCGGAAAAAGGTTGAACAGCCTTTTTGCAGTACTAAATGCATCAGACGAAGTTACTTTCTTGCTTAAAAAATGCGAAATGAATTCTTTTTATGTATGCATATTAGGCAAAAAAAATCAAACTTTCTGCAGAGCGGAAACTATGAAAGGATATTAAAATAACTTTTTTTTGCTCTCTTTGGAATGAATACGACTTCTAAATGATCTAAATATGTGATACGAAACTCTCTCTGGACTAGGGTGGCCATTTCTCCAGAATTGAATTCATTTATTCCGTGTCCGGTATTAATTAGGCAGAAGACGCATTCTCCTGAAATGCAAACAAAGGCAGAACAACAGCGCTTTACTTTATTAACGAAAAGTCGTATTATGAAGAAGGCAGGATTGGTACTATCTATTTTTCTCTCAGAAGCGAATTATGTAATGATTATTTTAGCTATGATTATTAGTTGTATTGGGAAATTTTCCGCCCTTAAAATCCCACCTTGATGAAGGGTCTTTGGAGGGATGAAACGTTAAATGTTTCTCCCTTAGGGAACATTCACAGTGGAATTTTGAACTCCTGATGAATATTGCTTGCTTCAGGTCGAGATTCAGGAAACATTCAGCAAGGGAGCCAATGCAGAATTTCGGGAGGGGCCCAAATTAAAAAAAGAAAAATATGGTGGGGGGGGGGGGTGGAAATCGATAAAGCCGTAATATTTTTTACTTACTGATGGTAAAGCATGTTAATTACATAACTGGTTTCCATAAATTGAAGAAAAAAGGGAAAAAAACGTGATATAGTAAAACTTCGACTACTCTAATGCACGAAAATCATGTATCATATGTAAAACACGACGCAGAATTGAGGAAAGGTGTGCAAATGAATGGTCGTAACAGCGGTATATATAAATGTGTCGAGCGCTGAAACGGTCATTTCTAAGCTGTTCTCCTGCAAAGTGCGAGTTGGTATTTTCGAGACAACAGATTTGTAGCTATGTCTACCAGATTTGATTTATCGCAAGAAGGCTGGTGGATCAAGATCAGATTAAGATAAATCAAGAAAGATAAATCAGATTTGATTTATGGCAAGAAGGCCGGCAGAGGCAGACCAAAGTCAAGCACATGTTACCAGATACCTTAATATGAATCATTCAGTACTGTATAGACTTTGGCAGCGAATCGAACAAGGACGGAATGCATCCAGATGATTCAGTAGTGGACGACAAAGGGCAACAGTCTCAAGAGGGATCTCTATCTTATGCTACGCGACCTACAGGACGCCAACACTACGTCACCTGCGATCTGACCTGGCAGGGTGTAACGGCAATATCCTCACTCCCTGTACGCCAAAGTGTTCATGAAGTGTGCCTATATGCTAGGCAACTAGTGGTGTACGTACCCCTGACCCGTCTAAAGTGGTGCAGACATCTTGCGATCTGAACTCAGGATCAATGGCAGTCCGTGCTCTTCAGAATGAATCAAGATTTGCACTCCACAGTTTTGATATGGAGAAAACCAGGAACGCGTTATCATGTCACAAATATCCGTGAATGGTGCACCTACGGTTCTGGTAGTGTCATGGTTTGGGGAGGGATATCTTTGAGTGGACGCACAGATCTATACGTGCGAGTAGTTACAATGCACTTCCGCTATCAGTAAATCGATCTATACTGATATAATAATCGTAATCGTTTAAGGGGAAGTCCCATTATCGCTCTTTCGACCACGCCCCTTTTCAAAACTCCCCGATTTTTCTTCATTACAGACTCCCTTGGTTGACCCATCTGTATTTTTAAGCCCCCCTGAAAAGTCCCCGATTTTTCCTAACTCACGATTTTTGTAATTTATTTTTGATGGCGCCGTCTAGTGTATACCAAAAGTACTATATATTTAAAACAATCAATTTCCGTACGGTCACTCGATCCCGCCACCTCACGTTTAATCAGACAAACAACGTTCTAACCCACTACGCCACGGGTTTTATATGATTTGAAATGCTTAAAGATAGATGATCTCTTTGAAACTGAATAAACGTATTTTTTATTCTTAGAAAACCACATTTACCTTAGTAATAATTATTTTAATGCATTTTTATTCCTAGAAAACCACGTTTAACATAAGAATAATTATTTTAATGAATTTTTATTCTTAGAAAACCACATTTACCCTAGTAATAATTATTTTAATTAATTTTTATTCTTAGAAAACCACATTTAACATAGGAATAATTATTTTAAAATCACCTTTAACTTACAAATGAATGTTATATTCCTTGTAAATTAGGAATATATTTTTATAAATGAATTTTGTTTTAACCAAAGAATATATTATTTTCCTAAATCTTGTTTTATTTCTTCAAAACAAGCACGTCAACTTCTCACCCCACCTGTGGACCACGTTTTATTGAAGGATGAATCTGAAAAGTCCTGCTAAATAAATATGTTATTCCACGGGGATTAGATTCTTTACTGCAAAAAATAATTAGCACCGCAATTTATTTGGAAATACTTTCCCAATCTGAGAATTCAATGAAACATACCAACAAATAAACATTATTTTTTTCCAAGTCCATCCTTTGTCTGTATAATCATTAGTGGTTCGATTCTGAGAAATATTTTAAGAAATAAACTTACCCATTCTGCGAACTAAATGAAACAGACCATAAATTTATATCTTTCTCTGACATTTTTATTCTCAACCACGTTTTATTGACGGACAGAATAAAACATTTACAAACTGAAAAGTCCTACAAAAAATTTCCAAATTAGGAATCACTCGTCTCTAAAAAATAATTTATTAGAAAACTTTCTCAATCTGTGAAAGACAAAGTTCTCACATCTGATTAATACCATCATTTATTCCCGGGAGATTAACAAAAATCAATAAAAAGGGTGCAGGAATCGTGTTCGAAATATATATTTGTTAGAAATATGGATCCAAAAAAAAATTACTTCACGTTTTAGAACACTTATTTTAAGCAACTATTACAAGTTTTGATGATTTTCTACAGTGAGACCCTAGTATACTAATATTTTCATGGTTTTCATGTGATATTCCTTCTGCTAAAGAGGGACTTTTATCACTTAGTCTTTAAGATCACTTTTCCTCCACGAGATGGCACGAGTTAAAAGTCGTAGCTTAGAAAATTCCTGATTTTCCCCGTTTTTGTTTGTTGCATTTATCACTTCCTTTGAAATTTCTATCTTGTAGTTTTTTTGGCTCGGAAGAATAGCAAATAGATATTAAGAACCAGATACGTTATATGTTTCAGATAGATCTAAAATATTCTATTGTCTAATCCTGTATATTTTGAAGAGAATTGCTGTCCATTCCTGTGTACGTTGTTCATTTTCCGGTTTTCCTTCTATGCCTTCTTTTGTCTTGTGTGAGGTTTCTCAGTAATTTGCTGTTTTGAAGTGATTTTTACAGCCATTCGGAGATATTCTCTGATCCATTTCCATATTTTCGAAGATATTTTCTGATCCATTCCCGTGTACTTCGTTGATATTTTCAGACGTATTTCTCTCATCTATTCCAACATGTTTTGAAGGTATTCAATCAACTCCAGTGTACTTTGTTTGATTTTGCAATTATTGTACCATTCAGTTCCGAAGTATTTTGAAAATATTTTGCCATTCATTGCAATGTGTGCGTTGCAGTTATTCTGCCATCCATTTCACTGTGTTTTAGTGATTCTCATTGAATTTTACCAACCATTTCGTTGTTTTTCTAATTTTCGTTAACGGCTTATGAATCCAGCGTGCTACGGACTTGGTCAACCCGTGCCTCTGATTATATGCGATTTTACAGTTAATCTTTCTATATTATTACACTATGATGTCAACCCTCAAGTTCAGTACATTACGTTTCACATATTTTTTTATCAATCAGATCAGTCCATTCACGGTTTTACCACCATTCCCGTTTCTTATTCAAAGTGTTTTGCCAACACCTGTTTTTCTGTTCCAAGTTTTATCACCGAACCACTTTCTTGTTTAAAGTTTTACTACCTTAGCAATTTCTTGTTTGAAATATTTTAGTACCAGACATCAAGTTTCACACATACTTGTCATTTTTCCCATGTCCTATGATATTCATTTCTGTATTTTACCAACTAAACCAATTTTGGTTTAAAATGAAAACACGTTTTCAGTTTTGTGTTTCATCATCAAACCAATATTATGTTCAAAATCTTTTTGTATCCGATTCAAAATTTGTACACTAAAACACAAATCACATGTTAACCCTATGGGAAATAAAATTTCAGCTTACACCTTTTCTTGGTTGTTTATATTTCTATCTTGCATAAATTTTGTCTTTATTTTTCAACGAAAATTGTGTATAAGAACACGTGTCTTGTTTCATCACAAAATAAGTTTTCAAAAAAATTTCCTCTCCAACGCATGTTTTGCACGGTAAAACGTGAATTCTGTTTTCTCTATGGAAGTAAAATTCGTTCCTTACAGTAATTTTTGTTCGTTTTCATTTTGTATCTTACTCAAATTTTGTTTATATTTTTAGGTAAGATAAAATTTGGTGTGAAATAAGAACATGTTTTCTTGTTTAAAATTTGTCACTAAATTATTTTTCTGATCGTAATATATTAAATTGAATGAATTTCTCGTTGGAGCATATTTCTCCCCGACTCTGCGCCATAATAGTATATTCTTATGGAAAATGAGTGATTCCATCTGTCAAGTCACTAAATCTCATAAATTTTTAATCATAGTTTTCAAAGTAAGCTGAAATCTGGTGTGAAATAAGATGTTTTAGCATGAAATCAGTTTGTGCTCTTAATGAATGCAACTGAATGTATTTTCCGTAGGACTGTTTCAAGTTACTATCTCGCAAAAATTCTGTCCTTATTTTTTCAAAGTAAAATCTCGTGTATGCAAGTTTGCAAATCTTTTCTACCGTATGAATGCATTTTCCCAAATATCGTTTCATCCCCCGTCAAGGTGACAGTAAAATTTCTTCGCAGCATGTAAAAGCCTATCTAGCTCAAATTATGTCCGAATCACATAATCCTTCTCAATAGGGGAAGTGTTCGGTTCTTTCTTTCATATGTTTAAGATTACATCTTTTCTAAGAGACCTATCTTAGTTTTTGTGGACTGAGCTTCAACTGATACAGTCATGCATTTCAGATACGTTACCCCTTTACGAAATATCACGTAACTGAACTGTGTTGGAATAAATGATGGTATTAATCAGATGCCATGGTTTTCTGGTTCGTAGTATGGAAATGTTTATTCCCAAGAAATAGTTTTCCCTAAATAAATTCCGATGATAATTACTAATCAGATCTAAGAGTGTAAATCCCATTTTGGAAAAACTAATGTTTCCAATTTCTGGTTTGTAGAATGGAAAGGTTTATTCACAAGAAATAGTATTTCCCAAAATAAATTCCGATGATAATTACTATTCCGAGCTAAGAGTGTAATCGTCTCACCCTCCACAGACCTATTGGCAATCTCTTTAGTAACCTTTAGAGCGAGTTTTCTATTACTGTCGCTAATGAAGGGAATAGCTCCTCAGACCTTATCAGTAACAAATATAGCAGAGATCAGCCAGCGTCCTTCCGTAGTTCAATCTGTGAACCCTCGTGTCACCCCCAAAACAACATACTGATAAGAACAGACCATGAACTTTGTCAACAAGAAAGCACGATAATAGGTTAACTAAAACATTACATGTTAACCCTTGTAGTAGTTGCTTAAAATAAGTGTTTTAAAACGTGAAGTAATTTTTTTTCTTGGATCCATATTTCTAACAAATATATATTTCGAACACAATTCCTGCACCCTTTTTTATTGATTTTTTTTTAATCTCCCGGGAATAAATGATGGTATTAATCAGATGTGAGAACTTTGTCTTTCACAGATTGAGAAAGTTTTCTAATAAATTATTTTTTAGAGACGTGTGATTCCTAATTTGGAAATTTTTTGTAGGACTTTTCAGTTTGTAAATGTTTTTCCTGTCCATCAATAAAACGTGGTTGAGAATAAAAATATCAGAGAAAGATATAAATTTATGGTCTGTTTCATTTAGTTCGCAGAATGAGTAAGTTTATTTCTTAAAATATTTCTCAGAATCGAACCGCAAAGGGATGGACTTGGAAAAAAAATAATGTTTATTTGTTGGTCTGTTTCATTTAATTCTCAGATTGGGAAAGTATTTCCAAATAAATTGCGGTGATAATCATTTTTCGCAGTAAAGAGTCTAATCCCCGTGGGATAAAATATTTATTTAGCAGGACTTTTCAGATTCATCCGTCAATAAAACGTGGTCCATAGGTGGGGTGGGAAGTTGACGTGCTTGTTTCGAAGAAATAAAACAAGATTTAGGAAAATAATATATTCTTTGGTTAAAACAAAATTCATTTATAAAAATATATTCCTAATTTACAAGGAATATTACATTTATTCGTAAGTTAAAGGTGATTTTAAAATAATTATTCCTATGTTAAATGTGGTTTTCTAAGAATAAAAATTCATTAAACTAATTATTCCTATGTTAAATATGGTTTTCTAGGAATAAAAATGCATTAAAATAATTATTACTAAGGTAAATGCGGTTTTCTAACCAGGGGGTCTGTAATCAAAAAAAATCGGGGAGTTTTGAAAAGGGGCGTGGTCGAAAACGCGATAACGGGACTTCCCCTTAAACGATTACGATTATTATATCGATATGGATCGATTTACTGATAGCGGAAGTGCATTATAACTACTAGTGCGTCCAACAGGGTACGTCACTGGTTACAGGTACAAGGATTAAATCTTCAACTCCTTTGTGCGAACAGATGCGGGTGATACCTTTCTCCTAGAGTACGATAACATCCTCCCTCACAGGTTGTCTGCTTGTCGATTGTTATCTGGAGAAGACCACTTATTAACTGTATAGAGTGGCCAACCCATCTCCTTAACTATATCCGATAAAACATGCACGGTGTGCTCTCAGGAGATGGGTTGCTCTCTTTAATCCCGCTCCCGTGAGCCACCTGACACACTTTAAGTACTTTGCAGGAGAAATGGAGATTACTACCCCATAGTGTTGCTAGAGTCTTATCAACAGCAGAACACATTGCTGCAAGGCCTTCAATGCGGTAAGAGGTAACCACACACATTAAAACACTTGGGCAATCTCAGTTGACCTTCAACATTTTAGAATGCCACTGTATTTATATTTTGGAAATTAAAAGTGGTGTTCCATTTTCAAACTGTTATTCTTACGCATAGTGTTTATAAACGCTTATCTTCTGATTCGCATGCAACAGGTCCAAAGGGCTTTCGAGAAAAACTGGGTTTTCAGATTGTTCCTTAATTTATGAAAATTAGTATATATGCAATAGTAAGCAGTTTGAAAACAACTGAATTCAAGCAACAAAAAAATTAATTTCTCAGATCTTAATCTCTTTTAGAATTTCGGGGTGGGGAGGGGGGCTAACTACTTGGCTGGTATAAATTGTATTTCAACGGGCGACACTCTACAGCTGAAAGTTCCATTTAGATATTCAAATCAAGATTAAGTACATTGGGCAACAAATTCTCATAAAAGTAGCAATTTCTTTAAAATTTCAAGCTTCTGAACACGAATATGACAATGAAAATGCAAAATTTGATATGCTGATATTCGCGGTTTTATCCGCAGATATCAGCATTTAAAAACTCTCGGGTGGCAAAAGATTAATATTCAACACGGATAGCGGATAAAAAAAAAACTGCTGTTAACTCGGCCATCTTCCCAGACCTTCCACTATGGCATATTAAACTGGCCGGCTGCAGTCAGATCTCTGTGGCAAGCAGCTGCTTGAGGGAATATTTATTTGATTTTTTTATTTTTAACTCGGATAGTGGATAAAATCACGGATTTGATAACATGACTGAGATGAGTGTAAAACTAGAAGAACCCATATCGTCTGTGGCTATATGGTAATCTCGTTTTCAAAGAGAATGAGTTTTTTCGTTTACATACTTTTTCACTCCTCAAAAGTTTTAATTTGAACTAATGGATGATGGAGAAAATGGAAATAGTAGTGTTTTATTAGTGATTACAAAACTTAAAAAACGTTTGCCTTTTATTGCTTAAATTTAAAAAGTTGTTTTCCTCACACTCCTCTGAGAAAAAGGGGCAGATTGTTGCTGCCAATCGATGGAATATCTCTTGACGCTCTACCATCTGAATTTCAAACTTCCACCATAAACAGATCAGTTGCAACATTCTTCAAAAGATTCGCCGTTTCCACATTTAGTGATTTCTAACGATTATAAATTAAAACTACCTAAAGACTTGAAAAATACGAAATACAATATTTCATTAATATACCAATCCAGTTAAAAACGAGTTTTCCAATTATTTCTTGAAACGAAACATTTGTGTTTCGTATCCGTCTTGGGCTTAAGGGGTCAACTCATTGCTGCCAATGGAAACTTCATGACCTTCACTTCCACCAGCACCATTTTCTTAAAGGAACCTAAGATTAAAACTCTTACAACGAAAGCATTTGTAGTATCCCTTTTATGAAATGTAAATTTTGCTATATCAACTTTTCAATCAAAGAAAGAATAGTTGAGCTGCCGTTTTTCATACATCTTCCTGAGTTCGTCCGGCATCGGACATCAGGTTGGGGGTCAGCGGAGTCTGCTCCTTTTCCTCATTCTGGTGTAAGTGTGTGGGGGGGGGTCCTTATGGATATATATATATATATATATGACTTATATCCTTAGGCGCCCTTTTAACGACGGTTATGTCGCACGAGCTGCTATCGGATGAACCATCAGTTAACGGCTCACATGAGCACTCTCTCCTGGGGACAGTTGTCTTAATTGCTTGAGTTTGGGGGATGGGAAAAGGCAGATGCATTGTCCGTTCCACTGGAAGGTGGGGAGTTGCTTTCAACTGTTAAAGTCTTTCAGGACAAGCAGTGATGCCCTGCCTTTGATGCATTAAGTTATTTACGAAGTCGATTTGCGCACTAATCTCTTTGCAATTTGCCTCAGTCACTGTAGTTTAATCCGCTCACTAAACACTCTCGAATCAACATCATTCACTACCCTACTATATTGTCACTGCTCACTTCCTATGCATTTCGTACTTCACTACTCCTTTCCCATCCTTCTATCTTCCCGGAGAAGATCAGAGTTCTGGTCTCTCCATGCTTCTGCGCGTTCCGATCTAGCTGCTCACTCCAAAATCTCAGATCTGTCTAAAGTCCTTCTGTCCACTAAGTAATGTTTTCTCCCTTTGTTGTTCCCTTCAGTGCGAGCTCCTGTACGCAATGAGGGGACTACCGTGTGAAGGTTCCGCTGGCTTGGTTACCTTCACAGGGTCCTAAATGCTTACCCGCGTGTTTGCTGTGTGTGGAACCTGTGTCCCGGGAAAGGAGGATCCTGGTAGTTGCTCAGAGGTCCCCATCTTCTCTCCTCAGCTCATGACTGGCAGGGTCCTTTTGCCACCTTGCCATTGGGGAGCCTGTCTGTCATGGGGCTGGGCAGCGGATTCCGAGGCCTGTGCTATACACTGCTTTGACCTCTGCTTCCGCTTATCTCCTGATTCGGTGTATTCGGTGTATCTCTGATCTGATGGGTGGCCTCCCAGAAGCAATCGGCTGGTGGGCAGGTCCTGCTACGGTCAACTATGCAAAGCAGTGAGTAACCTTGCCCATGGTCCGGGTACAGGTGCGCAAGTTTCCTCACAACAAATTATACTTCCTTTGTGAGGCCAGTTTGATCTTTCACAATTTTGTTATTTTACGCTTTGTTCCTTTTGGGTAGAATGTTTTTGTTCTGCACATTTCTCTTTTTATTTTACTTTTATTTATTTGTGAGGGCTTAGCTCACTGTCTGTGTGGGTATAGTGCCTGCATAGCCCTGGCGCCCGACTGGGCATCCCCTTGTTGGGCTCCATGGAGGGTGGGGACAGTGGGCACTGAACCACACAAAAAAATGAAAGAAAATGATGAAAATAATGCGATCGATGCGGCTAAGAGGGCTTGCCATGAGCCCCCATCTTCCTCTTTTGTATAAGTTATCTTTGCCATTGTCTTCTTTGTCTGTGTTGTTCCCCAGATTCCTGATCATCCACTCCACGGGTGATCAGGTACTTGGGGACATGTCCCCTTTTTTCGTCAACAAAGGTTTCAAAGGTCTTGCGGGAGAGCCGAAATCCATCAAGCGCTTACGATCTGGAGACTTGCAGGTTGAGACTGCTTGTTCCAAACACTCGGAACTGCTCCTGAAAGTCAAAGAAATTGGTGGGGTGGCTGTCGAAGTCACTCCCCATAAAACTTTGAATTCCTCTCGGGGTGTGATCACTGAGTGGGGCCTCCTCAATGTCACTGAGGAGGAAATCCTCTCGGAGCTCACACCTCAAGGAGTAACAGTGGTCAACTGGGTTTCGACACGCCGTGATGGGAAATTGGCACCCACCTGGGTGCTGATTGTGACAATCACCACGCCCCGCCTGCCTTCTTCCCTCAAGGCAGGTTATTTGCATTGTGAGGTACGACCGTATGTACCAAATCCTCTGTGCTGTTTTCAGTGTGAGATATATGGTCATGCCCGCACAGCTTGCCGGGGCACACCCACCTGTGCTCGCTGTGGCAGTAAGGATCATCTGGATCCTGACTGCACAGCAGAAAAAACAAGCTGTGTGATCTGCAGTGGTGAACATCCGGTGTACTCTTGTGACTGTCCGAAATGAAAGGAGGAAAAGGAGTTTCAACGTCTAAAGGTCATGAAAAACATCTCTTACACTGAGGCAAGAAAGCTCACTGCACCACCCGCCCCATCTGGCAAGGTTTCCTATGCCAGTGCAGTAATTGGAAAGCCTATCATTCCAATGACTTCGGTGGCGGTGCAGACTGACATCAGTGTACCACCTACTGAGTCTTTCTTTGCCCGCAGCCAAGTACCTCCTTACACAGGTGAAGCCGAGGGTGGTGTCGACTTCGATATCAACCCCAGTTTCCATTCCTGCAACTCAGTCTTCCACCTTCACCGGAAGGCCTCCACCTCTCCGTCCTCAGACAGCAAGACCTTCCAAACATAAGGGGCCCCCACCATGGCCCAAAAAGAAACAAATCACTCCGATCAAGGGCGGTCACCGATCCATGTCCCACAGACGATTCCGAGGACATGGATACTGACCACCCCCTATTCACTAACATCCTCTGTGGCGGTTAAGCTGAATAGGAATTCGTCATCTGCCCACTCTTCTTAGTCCTGAGATGACCACACTCCTACAATGGAATTGTCATGGATTTCAGAGGAATCTTGACGACATCAAGGCACTCCTTCAGGCACACTAGCCCATCTGTGTGTGCCTGCAGGAGACATACTTGCAGCCAGTCACAGATCCCACGATCCGGCACTTTTCATTAGTTTGCCGGGACCGGAATGGAGATGGTCCAGCTCACAGGGGTGTCGACATCCTCATGAGCCACCATTCTCCATTCCAGGTCACACCCCTTACCACCAACTTAGAGGCAGTTGCCATCCGCCTCTTCGTGGGCTTCTTGCTGACTGTCTGCTCTGTATATCTTCCACCAAGGAGCATTGTCTTCAAGGAAGACCTTGATGATCTCGTCTCGCAGCTGCTGCCCCCCTTCCTCATAATGGGGGACTTCAACAGACACAATCCACTTTGGGGCAGTGCTGACACCAACAGGTGGAGTGGGGTCCGGGAGCAGTGGCTCCTGGATCCTTCTCTCTCCATGTTGAACACCGGTGTCAGTGCATACTTTCACTCCCCAACCTGCACATTCACTGCCATTGACCTTTCCATCTGGTCCTCCTCGATCCTTCCACTCTTTACATGGGTGGTCGAGGACAACCCATATGGAAGCGATCACCTCCCCGTGGTGTGCTCCATCTCTCGTGGGGGGTCTTGCAGCCCTTCACGCGTCTCACGGTGGGGGCTCGATCGGGCTTACTGGGGTGGTTTTGAGCAGCTCTCTGAGCTCGATGACCACTCTGTCAGCCAGGAGCCAATCATTGTGGCAGTAGCGGAGATAACGGACTGTATCGTAGATGCAGCTGCATCCACAATTCCTCAAACTTCGACACGGTTTCCTCGTTTTCCGAAATCGTTTTTTCTCGTATTTCAGAGATATCCGACGACCCCCAACCTCGAAACGTTCAAACACGCCAGGGAAAAAGCTCGTTTCGTCCAGCACCAGAGCCAGAAGGAATCTTGGATCAGATATACGTCTTCTATCACCCACACGACCAGTTCAAAGGTCGTGTGGGACAAAGTTCGGAAGATGGGTGGGAACTACATGTCCCACTCGTTATCGATCCTGGAGCCCAATGGAGAGCCAATTGCTGACATTCTGGGGGAGTCATTCTCCTCCATCTCTTCATCTTCCTCTTACTCCCCTGAGTTTCTGGCCCAGAAGGGCAGGGCGGAACACTCTCTGCTGTCATTCCACTAGAATGGCCTGGAGGCTTACAACAGGCCATTCACAGCAGAGGATCTTTGCCTTGCTCTGCACTCCTCTCGTGCATCTGCTGTTGGGTCAGACAATGTCCATTTTGCCATGCTCCAACATCTCTCACCGTCGAGTAAGGATCGGCTGCTCCGACTCTTCAATCACATTTTTCTTGAGGAGCAGTTTCCGGACTCCTGGTGGGAGGCCATCGTCTTGGGATTCCCAAAGCCAGGAAAGTATTCCAAGATTCCTTCCAATTATCGTCCCATCATGTTGACGAGCTGCGTGTGCAAGGTGTTGGAAAGAACGGTAAATGCCAGACTCATCTGGTATTTAGAACACCACAACCTTCTTTCCAACACCCAGTGTGGCTTTCGCAGGCAACAGTCAACTCTTGACCATCTGATACGCCTCGAATCGGCTATCAGAAACTCATTTTTTCGTAGAGAGCACCTGGTGTCAATTTTCTTTGACATCGAAAAAGCGTATGACACGGCTTGGAGATTCGGCATTCTTCGTGACCACCACAGCTTCAGCTTGAGAGGTCACATGCCGATCTTCATCTACAACTTCTTATCGACACGTTCTTTTTGTGTACGTGTTGGCAACACTCTGTCGCAGCCCTACTCCCAAGAACAGGGCGTGCCACAAGACTGCGTTCTGAGTGTTACGCTTTTTGCTGTCAAGATTAATTCTATTACTAGACAACTTCCTCCATCTGTAGGCAATGCTCTCTATGTTGATGACTTTAGCATCTTTTGCTCATCGTCCATAATGAGGGTCATTGAAAGACAACTGCAAATATCCCTGAACAATCTTTCTGTTTGGGCGATGGCAAACGAGTTTTGGTTCTCCCCACAGAAGACCACTTGTGTGCACTTTTGTCACAAGCGTAATCTTCACCTGGATCCCAAGCTATGGCTCGGGGGTAACATCATTCCAGTTGTGGCAGAGACCAAGTTTCTTGGTCTCATATTCGATTGGAAATTGACCTTTTTACCACACATACGTCATCTCAGGTCCAAGTGCATGCAGGCATTCAATATAATTAAGGTCCTCTCCTCCCTTTCTTGGGGGGCAGACCGATGTTCTTTGCTCCCCTTGTACCATGCACTTGTCCGATCAAAACTGGACTACGGATCCCAGGTATACAACTTCGCCCGGGATTCGGTGGTGAAGGAGATGGACCCCCTCCATCACCAGGCTCTCCATGTTTGCACAAGAGTCTTCTGCACCTCACCAATCCAGAATCTTTACGTTGAGACCGACGAACCCTCTTCATCTCTTCGCCGTCAGCAGTTGTCCCTACAATATGCATCTAAATTGCGATACCTGCCTGGCCATCCCACTTGGGACTGCGTTTTTAGTCCAAAGTGGGAAATGCTTTATACTAATCAGCTGACTGCCATTCGTCCATTTGGTTTGCGAGTACAAGGCTACCTCAGAGACATCAACACCAGTCTCGATAGCGTCGCACAGTCGACAGTCAAGCCACTCCCACCGAGGCTCGCTGTTTCCCCTTCCTGTGATTTTTCCATGTGCAGGACGGGAACGACTTTACACCCGACTGTGTGTACCGGCAACTCTTTGCCAGCCATTGTGCTGAGCAGCCGGACTTCTTGCCTGTCTTTACAGATGATTCGAAGTCCAGCACATCAGTGGGATCGGCCATGATCTGCTGTGATGTAATCATTGCAGACCAGATCCCACTGCAGTGTTCCATCTTCGTTGCAGAGTTGCACGCTATCAGTCTCGCCTTGGACCATGTGGCGGCTAAGCATCATCGTCGGTGCGTGCTTTACACCGACTTGCTTAGCTCGCTACAGGCTTTGATCTCAGTGAGGCGTTGGCCTCACCCTGTTCTCTCCAAGATCCGCCAACAGCTCCATCGTCTGGCAGCCACCACCAATGTCCTCTTCTGTTGGGTGCCCTGTCACGTCTGGATCAGGGGCAATGACTTGGTAGACGCTGCTGTCAAGTCAGCCACGCCCTTGTCCGACTCTCCACTGCTGGTTCCATATCTGGATTTCTGGCAGTGTATTACCACCAAGCTCCGGGCACAGTGGCAGAGATCTTGGTCAGAACAGCTTACGAACCAGCTTTTTGAGATCAAACCTATCATCAAACCATGGAAGTCTTGTTACCGCAGGAATTGCAAGGAAGAAGTTGTACTTACTCGACTCCGCTTAGGTCATTCGTTTCTTCTACGGGCAGACGACGTAACAAAGTGTTTTGTGACACCGTTTTAAGTGAGTTTTGTGACACCGTTTTAACCGTTAAACATGTTTTAATTGAATGTGAAGCTTTTAATACTGAAAGAAAATAGTATTTTAACTTTCATGATTTTGCATCCGAGGCTCTTACACTCGGACATCTTTTAACTGATCATTGCTTTTTACCGCCAATTTTTGCTTTTTTACAGTATACAGGTTATTTTAACAGGTTATGATTTTATGGATTTCTTATTTATTCGCCATCTGACCTAGGTCATTTACATATTGGTTAGTTTTATCCATTGTATGTACTGTATATATATAAATATAAATATTTGTTGTTTTACACAAATTTTTATTGTTGTTTTTTTTTAGAAATATTTTGTTGATATTGTCTTTCCCTGTTTTACACTTGTTGCTCTTTTTTTGTTGTATTTTATCACATTTAGATATTGCTTTTAATTTTGGTTGTAGGTTTACACGATTTTTATCTCTTATTTACTATTTGTCTTTGTCTGACGCATTATGGCCTCAGTTGCCGATGCGCCAATAAACCTCAACCAACCAACCAATCAACCCCTTGTTGTTTTCCACGAATATCTGCTATGTACAACGACGACCATCTGCAGACCATCTGCAGATGAACTTAAGAATCGTAATTTCCATCCTTATGGTTCTGCGCTAGACGTTGACACACTGTTGACATCGGCGTCTGGGAGAACGGAATTTGTCGTCGGTGAATATCAACAGTGGACAATGTTGTTTAGCTGTACTTCTGCAGCTGGCCATGGGTACGATTTCGTGGCGGTGTTTTCCGTGTGAAGTCGCATTTTTGCAGTCTGCATTTATTCTCACCACTGGACAGTTCGGTATCTGACCTTCTCAAGTAGGGGTAAACTATCTGACCTTCTCAAGTAGTGTAAGGGAATAAATCTCAGTTGCAAACAGCACTGAATCTGAAAAAAAAAATTGTGGGGAAGAGGAGGGGGGAGCAAGAGACTGGATTTGCATTTCAGCATAACATTTCCCTTTGGCTTTAAAGGTGTTTTAAATATTTCATGATAAGTGCATCAGATATGTACAAATTTAATAATTTTTGGTCTCTATTTTCCTTACTAACATTCTCAAGGGGGGGGGGAGGGGGAACTTTCTCTCCCTAGATCCATCCCTGACTGCAATAATGTATTTATGCTGAAAATTTAAAATAATTTTGCTGGTGGAAGTGAAGGTCGTGAATTTCCATTGCAGCAATGAGTTGACCCCTTAAGCCCATGCGGATAGGAAACACAACTGTTTTGTTTCAAGAAATAATTGGAAAACTTTGGTTCTTAGGTTTCCAATTATTTCTTGAATAACTTTGGTTTAATTGAATAAATACATAAGGATGGTTTGAATAACTTCTTAATAAACTTTGGTTTAGTTTTTAGTTGGATAAAATGTGCAAGCATTACAAGACACCTTGTGAAGTGCATGAGTTAGTACTATCACAGGACACCCTGAAACACCTTTTTGAAGTCCATGTCCCTGCATGTATGGCCTGATTACGGGCAAAAGATGATACCACGAGATATTAGTAGGTGTTGCTAATGCAAAGAGAACTCAATGTATAGGGAACTTGAGTGACTGGTTTAGGAAGCTAGAATGAGATGGATGATCGATTATATTCTCCTAGTACAGGGGGACAAACAGCTGTACCATTTATTAAAAACGCATTTAATCAGAAGAAAATAAAAATCAAAGTTGTTTTCTTTCCTGTTCCCACTGGGTATATTAAAAAAAAACCATGAAGGGTAGCCATTCACTGGTATATGTTAGTTACTAATTGCCATATTCATATATAGAGTAAAATGTCAGTATAACGAACACCAGAATAACGAAATATTCAGTTTAGCGAAAATTCCTCCCTCCATCCAAATTTACTCTGTAGAAATATTTCATTCAACGAATACCAGTTTAACAAAAATATCAGCTTAATGAAATAAATATTTATTCTGATACAAAAAAAAATATTATAATTATAATAAAATGTCTAAGAAGATAATCCTTAAACAATATGCACAATGCATTTTTAGCATCTGGCGACCCTGCAATGATTTGGGTTGTTTTACCTCTCAGATGCTCTTTTTGGCATACAATGGGCTAAATGACCAGGTCACAAGGATTCCGGAGGCTCAGAGAAAGTTGTTGGTGGAGACCTACCGGAACAGCTGTTGGTAGACAGATGGTATCCTCCCGTGAAGGCCACCCAATGTGTTCTTTAACGTGAACAGGATATGATTCTCCCACACATGGTCCACGGCTTAACGTCCTATCCGACGGACGGTTGCATTTCCAAATCTATTGTTGTCCCTTACTGACCGTGGACAGGGCAGGGAGATTTGTGGAGATGAATCTCAATGCTGGCCCAGCCGGAACTCGAACCTGGGAACTGCAGATTACGAGCCTGGTACACTATCGACTGACCCATCCTCGCCTCCCCCCCTGCAATGATTTAAACCCTGTGAAATATCTAAACAATACTGTGCCATGAATCACGTGCTATTGTATATATCCATTATGTATGTCCTGCAAGCATTTCCGCTGATCTTAATATCTGGCATAGATGCTCTCCACGTGTCATTCTGGCTTAATGCGATGTTACCATATTTCCCTAATATAAGAGGAGGATTTTCAAAACTGGAGATTGTCGCGATCTTCTTTTGAGTGGCGGTGAACTCCTGAACTTTCTTTTAAATTGTCCTTCAATTAACATATTTCACTTAACAAATCTTCACCCCTGATTCTAGGTGAATCCATAGATCCAAGGTTGTTACAGCAGTGCTTCAATCTGCATCGGACTATATTTGCCATCAATGCAAGAAGTAAATGTCCAATGCACTGTAAAATGCAGAGGATGATACACCATTTATTTACACATTTTATCTTCACACTTCTCTATATACATACACTATGAGAATACACCTGATTCTGCGCTCAACATTTTGCTGAATGAAATGGCTTAATTTGACAGGATTTGAATACTTTCATCAATCTGCTTAATATAGCTAGAATGCTGCTTTGCGTTTACAGACATTGACTTAATGAGGCAAAAAACTCTACTTTTGCATACAGAAACCACTTGACAAACCTCAGAACTCAGCAAGAAGATATTCCTACATCCTCTGGTTCACCACAGAGCTGAGCCCTGCTCCGTTAGGGTTTTCGAGAAAGAGCTACATCACCTTTTGACACACTGAAGTACCTGATATCCTGCCAATTCATCAGCCCCTCTAGTTATTCCTCTGTGGTTCATCAGCCCCTCTAGGTATTCCTCTCATGGTTACTCACATACTAACCATTCTGACTAAATGAATGGAGTTGAGCGACGAAGGTGTAATAAAACCATTTAGTGCATTTGCTGCAACAAATCTCTATGCATTAAACATCTAGAAAAAGCATAGCTAAGCCATAAATGAGAACTAATCAGCAACATTCCCATTTAAAACACTTCTGAAAATACACATATAACAGAAATAGACGAAAAAAGAACAAAGCAGCAAATAAAATAAATTAGAGAGACACAACACGCCCCAAATGAAAGTTTGTTAGTCTTCTGAAAGATTACGAAAGTCTCACTGTGTCACTCTAATGCTAATGGCATCCCAGTTGTCTAGTAAACAATGTCTTCATTCGAAGACTTCACAGTTGATTGATTAGGAGTGAACCCTAATTGTTCCAGCCACTCAGAAGTATTTAACTGAGTGTTCACCGACTTGATGGCTTTTATTACACTTTAAGAAGGAACCCCACAACTGTGTTTGGTGTATGGTCTTCTAACACTTCTCACTTTTACAACCTTTAAGTCGCCATACCCACTCCTTTCATAGAATTTCCTAACACTAATCTGCAAATCCCTTAGGAGTTCTTCTGTTAATGTAACAGTGCTTTCGTATAGAGTCAAACCCGGTGTATGAGAGAAGTGCCAAGTCCGTCTTCTGCACCTAGACTTCGTTTTCTCTTTTATTTTACAATTCTTCCTTCTACTCACGAATTTATAAGTTTTACTTTAAAATTTTCTCGTTACCTGTTTTCGTGCACACTTGTTTCCTTTACTGTCCTATCTATTATTAACGAATAACTATTACTATTATTAATGAAAACACGATTATTTTCTCGGTATTTTCCTGAGGATCAGTCATGCCATTGTTTTCCACTAAGTTGCTGTCATTTAAAACATTATTTTTAAACGAAATGTTATCATTTATTCCTGAAATGAACTTATTTACCTTATTTTTATTCTTTACTTATTAATATTGAATTTTGTACTTTCATTATTAGATCCTTTATTAATTGTTAATGACCAATTAGGTCTTCATCTGTTCACTTTTCCTTCTCTAAAAAGTCTCCATATTCATTTTCTGCATATCAAAACGTTTTCCTATCTCTCCCTTAACGGTTAGTTCACTTGATGAGAAAGAGAATTATTAAAGCCATTTTCACCTTCTGTGTCACCCCTAGCATTACACTTCAATTTCTTAGATTTATTTCTTTTCATAAATGGTAGCTGCTTTACTTTTATCATTCATCTGAGGAAATGGAATTTTGTGTACACATTTATTTACAGCTTTGTCTACTAGGGCAACACCTTGTCTAAATATTTCTCTAACTTTAGCTTCATCTGGACCATTAAGGAAAATCGCATCTTTTCTCTCTTCATACCTTCATCAGCAATTAACTGAACATCTAGCACTTTCCCTTTATCGTGAATTATAGAATCTAATACCTTAAGATCGGTTTTGTCTAAAAATCTCTCATCTGCCTCCATTACCATTACCTCTTTATCACTCCAAATTACACAATCCTTACTGTTAATCTCGTTCTTATACTTATAACATAATTCCTCGATATTTACATTTCCGATCTGAAGCAAATTCTCAGTTAGACTCTTATTTTTCAGTACTTGTCTCGTTTTCTCTGAGTTACCTTCATCAAATACCTGTGCATTATCTGTTATTTCAGAACTATATCTATTACTTATCTGATCTTTATCTATCGTTTTAGATCTACCTGTGTTTTCTACACAAACATTAGCCTCTAACATTAGTTACACTTTCTACCTCATAATTATTCTGAACATCAGATTTGCGCATTTTACCTAACTGAAATTTATTGCTACTTTCCGAATTACATTTCTCACTTATTTTAACACCACACTTTACATCAGGATTGTTTACTTTGTCTACTTCCCGTTGTTCTTTACCTTCTAAGATCAGTCACCTTATCTAATGGTGTTCTATCTTTAATTTCAGATTTACACAATATTTCATACTTATCACCCATAGAAATATTTTCCTCATTAATTTTTAAAACATTTTCAACCTTAGATTAATTTCATCACTTGATGGAATGCTTTTCTCATTAGACACTTTAGACAAAATCTTGTTCTTCCCATTTTCGGAAAGCATTTCATTTTTATCTTTATAAATGCGATTTGTTTGACAATAATTATTTTTATTATAACATTGAAATTTATTACCTCTTATTTAACTTATATTGCTTTTTCTTATATGCTCAGCCTACTTATCCAGTTTTGATTCTCCCTATTGGTTCTCAGCCAACTTATCTAGGGTTCTGAAATTATTTAATAGTATTTAGTTTGTCAACATTTAAATCTTCTACTATCGCACACGAAACTTCACAGTTCCCTCTACAATACCCTGCCAGATTTCCATCAGTAGCTAGCTTAATAGGGACTTTGATTAACGAGCCTCCATGTGGTCTCCAAGCACAAGAACCAACTCGATATTTCTCTGAGGTCTCTTTTATTTTTCTGGGGTTTAAGAACTTTGTATAATCGAAATCTGAGTTCCTGAATCCACAATGGTATTACATTTCTTATCCCCACACTGAACAGAGGCACTCGTCAAATATTCCAGATCATGAAAAGGGCCCCTCCACTTCAGGCTATATACAGAGGGCGTTCAAAAAGTTCTTGACACTTGTCTGCAGATTTGTGCTCATTCCTCCAAAGTTAACGAACTGTAATTTGTTTGAAAGCTTTTCTAAACTTGTCATTACGTGTTAAAAACAAAGGCCGTATCATCATTTCTCACTTCGCTGGTGGTGAGTAAAGTTCGGCATGCAAAATCTGTGCGTTTTTGCTATGAAGCTACTATAGATGGGAAATGATTTTACATTTTCACAAGGACGCAGCATGGGGATGACGCAAAAAAAAATCCATGCCAATTTATCACAAGTATATGAGAATCATGTCTCTTCATATAGCACTGTTACCGAATGGGTGTGCAAATTCAGAGAAGGACGACAGAGCTCTGAAAACTTCCTTTGTGCAGGAAGACCAAAAGGGACCTGGAACGAGAGAACCATCGCTGCTATTCGTGACTCATTAAGGAAAACGCACACATCAGGCAACGTCAGGCACATGTTCAGGCAATTAGATATCAGTGTATCGATTGGCAGTGTGGAAACAATTATTCATCAATATTTGAAGTTCCAAAAGATATTGGTAAATAGACACCCCATAAACTGCAGAAAAACCATAGCAGAAAATAAACTTAAAAATTTAAAAAATACCCGCCGAGTGGTTAACGCGCTTGGCTACTGATCTACAGGACCTGGGTTCGAGCCCCGGGTAAGGCATGGATGTATGTGTCGTTTTTCTGCTGAGGTCCTGCCATCCTCTCAGACCTTCTACTATGGCATATAAACTGACAGGCTCCTGTCAGACCTCTGTGGCAAGCAGCTGCTTGAGGGGGTATTTATTTATTATTATATCTTCCTATTGGACCATAAAGAGTAGAAAATAAACCTAAAGCATATCGATGGTGCAATTAGTCACTGAATTCGTATTCACTTCAAGGAAGATAGGGTGCCGGCAATCTCGTTGAGTAGGTAAATCGGCACTCTATCTTCCTTTAAACTGAATACTAATTCAATGACTGACTGCACCTTCGATAAGCTTTAGGTTTATTTTCCACTTTTTAGGGCGCTATAGGAAGATGGGTATTGTTTAATTTTTAAAAAAATGATATCCAGCATTTGTACAACCGATTGCATGCCAGACTGGAAGCTTGTATTGCTGCTCGAGGAGGTTTAACACCTTTTTAAAATGTGCCTTCTGTGAAATGTAATACTCATTAAAAGGTAAAAGGTTAAAGGTAATCACTTCAGACGTGTGATCACTGTCCTTTCTGAACAAGTTGTTTCTACTAAATAAATCTTATAACTTATGCTTCAAATGTTAACAGTGTTCTTTTTTCAATTTCCGCCAGTGTACTCTGTATCTAAAATATTATTCCGTATCTTATCGATATATATCTTTGAGAGTATCCAAATTATATCTGTACTTATTTAATGTACGGGAGCAAGTACATTCTTAACACAGAAGTGTGTTATCAATGGTTAATTAGACTCAATAGGCTAAATTCTACGGTCAAATAGACTAAATTCTAGGAAAGTCGTCCACTTATTCGTTACATATCCAAATGAGAATCTTTAGAAATGTAGCAAGGATTGATTAACCCATAAAGAAATTTTGCACCAGGGCCCAAGCTGATCACGATACGTCCCTGCTTTCACAACTACATGTCACCACTACAGTATCTATGATGATAATTTAGCTCCTCTTTAAAATAATCTGTTTCACTTTCCCTAATTCTAAATGCTCATATACTTTGTTTTCTTGATGTTTAACTCCAATCTGTTCTTATGGAACCAGTGTATTATTTTGCATAAATCATTGTTTATTTGGTTAATTGTTATGTCTTCTCTACAAGAAAAACTATTGTTGTGTCATCTGCAAAAGTAATTATTTTACCATTTAACCGTAAATCACACAAGTCATTAATATAAATTAAAAATACCACTGGACTCAATACAGATTTCTGGGGTTCTCCAAATTGCAATGTAACTTCATCACTGCTTTTATTTTTAATTCTTACCCTTTGTTTCCTGTGAATTAAATAGCTTTGAAACCATTTCAACATAACCCACCTAAACTCAGCTGCTTGTAATCTGCACAATAAAATTTCATGTGAAACAGTATCAAAGGCTTTTTTTATATATAAAAGCAGAATTAATGTTTTTTTGTTTTTGTTTACATTATTATATCTCATGGAAGTCAATTCAAATACCGCATTTTCTGTTCCTGTACCTTTCTTGAATCCAAACTGATTTGAAGAAATAAAGCTTTTTTTTTTATCTAAGAAACATATTATTTTTCGCTTTACAAGTTTTTCATAATATATGTTCGAGAATATAGAAAACACCGACATTGGTCTATAATTTTACAAACGTTTTGCTTCCCCTCCCTTATAAATTGGTAAAATAATTGCTATTTTCAAAACTGCTGGGAAAATACAATCTTAAAGGATTTGTTCAATAATAAATATAAAATATCTTTCATTTCTGGATAAATTTCCTCAGCAATATTTGCAGTAATGCAAAATGCTCGATGTATATGACACAAATATCGAGTACATTTCCCCTTCCCGCTTTTGGAGCCATGAATGAAGTAGCCTGTGACATTCGAGATGCCACAAGCTTTAATTTGAGATAGGACCCCAAGATTGAATGATTTTTTTCCTCCTCCAAATATGCTGTAACTTGCTAGGTTTTTGTGAGCACTGGGATTTTCATGGAAAAGGAGAATCCTTGACACACCTGTTGTTGGATGTTGCTCCTTAATCTCCTTAACCATTTGGGGAAAAACAATGTTTTTGCAGTATTGGTCATATATAGTCATTTTTACTGGTAAGGCGTCAATGGTTAGCACTTCTTGGGAATTGAAAAAGTTGTGAACATTCTCTTCCTTAATGAAATTTTTTGTTGGAGAAGGGTTGTTTATTTTCATCACTCCAAAAATAGTTGTCGATCTTTCTTGGAGTTGTATAGTAATAAAACCACATCTCATCACTTGTGACGATATCTCTTAATCGTTTGGGCACTAGGTTCAAACATTGCCAGCATCTCCTTGCACGAAACAAATCTAGCCTTTTTTGTTGTTCTGACAGTTTTTGCGGTAACCAGTTGCACAGATCTTTGGAACTATAAATAATTATTTTCACACTGTCAACTGATTCACTGACATATAAACGTATTTCCTGAAAGATAATGTTTGGGTTTTCCTTAACGAGTTGACGAACAGCAGTGATAGTTCGCTCGTTCACATCTTCCTTCTGTCTTCCTTCACGAGGGTGGTTTTCAAAGTCCTGCTGTGCTACTCTGAATTTACACATCCATCCAGGAACATTGTCATGTGTATAGGCATAATCCCCATGTACTTGTGATATATCAGTATGAATTTTTTTCGCATCATCTCCAAGCTGCATCCTTGTGAAAATATAAAATCTTTCCCCATCTTTAGTAGGCATGGCCGAGTGGTTAGCACGCTTGTCTACTGATCTAAGGGACCTGGGTTCGAGCCCCGGGTAAGGCATGGCTGTTTGTGTCGTTTTTCTGCTGAGGTCCTGCCAACCTCTCAGACCTTCTACTATGGCATATAAACTGACAGGCTCCTGTCAGACCTCTGTGGCTAGCAGCTGCTTGAGGGGGTATTTATTTTTTTTTATTTATAGCAACAACTCACAGATTTCACAAACCAAACTTTATGTGCTGCCAGTGAAGAGAGAAATAATAATATGGCCTTTGTTTTGAACATGGAGTAACAAACAAGTCGTAGTTCTTTAATTTTGGAGGAACGAGTGCAGATCTATAGACATGTATGAAGAACATTTTGAACACCCTCCATATGTAACAGATACTGCTGGTGTGTGTCATGAGATAAACAGAGGAATGGGGATTGTTGCTAGGACTTTTAAAAATTTATGGAGAGTGTCTAGAAATAAGCATATGCACCTAAATAGTAAAATTGGGTTAAATAATTCGTTTGGTCCTTTCTATCATTAGTATTGGCAACGAAACATGTACTTTTGTAAACAAGATAACAGTAAACTTGATGCCTTGGATTAAAGATGTTTACACAGTATCTTGGTTAGGTGTGTAACCTTATGAGGTAATGTTGATAAGGTGAACAAATGTCATTCGAGTGTTTATGGGACTAGTAGTAGAATAGGTTAGGTGATAAAGAGAAAGAAAACTAAAGAGATGAAAATTGATCAAGAACATGGTGCTTCAGTTACTTTGAATGGCTGCACTCTCGAGAAGTTACTTAGTTTCATTTTCTTGGAAGCTACGAAACAGATACTGGTGTATCACGTCAATCTAGCCATTTCATCTCTATTAATTAATCTGCGATCCATTACAATGTTAATTTATCATGACATTAATTCATCGCTAATGTCAATTCATCACAGGCTCAATTTATCACAACTTCAATTAATCGCAGTGTCAATTCATTTTTTGCAGCATGAGTCCATCGCAGTTGCAGACATATTTTGCTGACTTTAATTTCTAATTTTGAGAGGTAAAACATGCATCATAAAAATTTCTCTCAGAAATTAATTAAAACTTAAATAACATTGTTTTAGACCATGTGATAAAATATGCATTTCACAAGTTTGCTTAATGATTATTTCAACATAGGGCAATTATGAATGACTTTTATGAAATATAATTTGTTGTTAAATATTCCAGCTTCTGTAACTCTTTAAATATTGAAAGAATATTGTTGGAATCGATATTTAATTAGATTCGATTAGGGTCTTTAAATTATCATCAGTCATATTTTGCCATTAAATACATATTTGAAAAGTTATAGAGCTTCAAAATAGATTCCTAATGAAATAACATGGAAATTCTCCATTTTGTTACCTTCTAGGTAAATTTTCGTAAATTTGTCTTAAAACAAAAGTTGTTCATCTCCTTCCCTCCCCAGTGTCAAAAAGGAAAATTATTATCAATAATTCCTAGGCACTCTACCAATGACACTCCCCCAACAAAAGTTTTATATTCCTTATAAATAAATAGTTTATAATATTGGTCTTAAATTTTGCCATTTTCCAAAATTTTCGACATTCGAGCTATCAATTTAAGCTAGTGGGAAATTTTGAAAATGCGAATAGTAATATTTCATCAGTACCTATCCAACCAAAAATAATCTAAAATTTATCTCTAGAAAAATTTGAATATCTCTGATGAAAAATGTATGTAATTTATTTTATGGAACTCACCGTTTTCGAGAAAATGGTCATTTGAAAAATTAATTTCATTGATTTTTTTGATACTTATATATTTTATAAAAAATTGATTTTCGAAAAACTCAGCATTCAAACAATCAATTTTCGAACAATTTACTAGATTACAGATGTTTCAGATGTGTTCCCTCTTCTCTCTCCTCTATCATAAACCTTTAAGTTACGCCCACTTCCTCTTCCTAATCTACCTCTTACAACTCTTCTTTCGTAAATTGTATATTACGAGAGTTCTTCTTAATCTTTCTCCTCTTCATTTAAAATATCTTTAAAACCCCAAAGAAATTTTTGCGAAGGTAAAGACTAAATATTCGATTGTAAATTTGATTTTGATCTTTTATTTACTTGTGACATTCTGTGCCATATTTTATTTAAAAAAATATATATACATATATAAATATGTGTTGTAAGTAGCAAAACGTAATAAGTTGCTTTTATCTTTATTACTTATAATCTGCCATGTATTATTCCAATGTCAATTTAATTTCAAAGCTGTATAATTTTTCAAATATGCATTTAATGTAAAAATATGTTACTCAAGATAAAATAAAGGTCATAATCTAATCTATTTAAATCTCGATTTTCAAAAATATTCTTTCTGTACTTAAAAAGTTTAAAAAATTTCGTTCTGTACATTATTTATATCCGTTCTGTATTTAAAGAGTTAGGGAAGCTGAAATACTTAACAATAAATTCTCTTTCATAAAAATCATTCCTAATCGCCTAATATTGAAGTAATCATTACACAAATTTTTATAACGTATATTTTATTAAATAGTTTGAAACAATACTTGTTATCTATGTTTTAATTAATTCTTTAGAGAAATTCTTATGATGTAGGTTTTACTTCTCAAAATCAAAATTAAATAATTCATTTCAGCACAGATGTAGGAAGTCAATAACTATTACTGCGATGAACTCATGCTGCGATAAATTGATGTTGCAGTGAGTTGACACTGGAATGAATTGATGCTGCAATCAATTGACGCGGCGAATTTATAATATGATGAATTGATGTTGCACTCAATTGACACTGCGAATTGATGTTATGATGAATTGGCCATGAAGAATTGATGTAGAACCAGATACTGATGATGTGCAGCATTAGATAAACAGACGAATAGGAATTGCTGCCGGGACCTTTAAGATTCTATGGAGAGTGTGGAGAAATAGGTTATACACCTAAAGACTAAAATTAAGCTACCCAATAGTTTGGTCATTTTTAAAGTTAGTTATGGTAGTGAAACAAGGAACTTTTGTGAACAAGAAAACAAGAAACTTAATATCTTTAATTCTTGATGTTTGTGCAGTATATTGGTCATTAGGTGGTTTAACTGGACAAATAATGGTGATGTTAGGAAAGGGAGTAAGCAACCTATAGTGAGCAGCATATTGTGCCGAGATAGACTCCATTGGTTTCGAGATGTTTCCAGTACACATAACTATAGATTAGTAAATCGGATTATGAAGAGTGTGCCTAAAGGTCTAGTAAAGAGGAAGAGACATTCCCCAACTCTCTGATATTATTTTCTAGGTGGATTCCAGCTCTTGTCTTATCCCCTCCCTATTTCCTTCTCGAACCGAGCCTTTATGTTACGTATTTGTTGAGTACTGTTTATCGTTGTTTTCTGCATAAAATATTTTCGAGAAATCATAGGGAACACATCAATAAACTTTAAAAACTAAGTAATCAGTTGTTTAATTATTGTTCTTTCATTCCGATTCACCTATTTTTATCAAACGTTTGTGATTCTCAAAATAACATTAATAAAAGAAAATACTCCCTCAAACAACTGCTTGCCACAGAGGTCTGATAGGAGACTGTCAGTAACGGCAAAGTATTTGTAATACTCTGCTACAGCTATTCGATGCTGAAATATTCATAACCTGAATTAAAAGAAAAATAATGTAATCAAAATAATGAAAATGCACTTTATCTGAGATATAATATTATCTTTCTACATGTCGTATATACATGACTTCCTATGTACCTGAAAGAATAATCATTCACATGATTAACCAATGAGTTATTTAATCACGAACGTAATTACCATCAGCAGATATGACGATTTCCAACGAACTACAAATTTGTAGATGCCATCCCTGCAGAAATGTTTGTTCTTCGCGGCAATGATGTTGGCAATGCACTCTTTCACCTCGTCGTCATTCCGAAACTTCCTATTGAATAATGAAATTGTTTAGTGATTGGAATACTTTGGAGAGTGAGCCAGTTCCGTGAATATGAGGGATGCATCATTATTTTGCAGTCCAATTGCCACAGCTTCTGTGGTGTCATAATGCAACATGGGGTTTTGCATTGTCCTGATGGAATACACCTTTTCTGTTTCCTACGCCTGGTTTTTGGCCTTCAGTGGTGCACTTAGGTGGTGAAACTGCTCATAGTAGACATCCAAGTTGATGGTTTGGGACCAGTCGAAAAGTTCATTGTGGATGATCCCCCTGCAATCCCATCAAGAATCACCTTACATGGGGATGCTTGGTCTTTGGTGGGATTGCACCTTCTGCTTGACACCATGATTTTTTATGGATAACATTATCGTTAAAGATTCAATTTTCGTCCCGTGTAATCATTCTGTCAAGAAACCATCTGTCTTTTGCCAAGTACGCAATAAAGCGCATTCAGTGTAGCGTGCCACCATGTTCTGCTATATCTAGTGATTTGGGTTCAGGTATTCAGTTCTTCCACATACCCCAACTTTTGTAGGTATCAACGACAGAGGACTGATTAGTGTTTCGTAGCTGCGTCAAATTTCCTGTATTTGCGATGTTTATTTTCGTGCAGCAGTGACTTGAAATGGTCATTGTTCAACTCTACATGCCAGCCGCTTCGAGGTTCGTTTCCTAGCTGAAAGTTGCCTGACTGGAACTTCTCATACCATTGGAAACAGTTTCTTTCAGAGACGACTCTGTTCCGCAAACGCTTTGCACACTTTACTCAAACACTCTTAGACACTAACACTAAGGTTCTCATTATTTCCCATTATTGTTGCATCAACCCAATAATAAGAATAGTAATAGCAATACAATGCTTGTTTCTGAAGCAGCAACATGACCATCACTCTGCTGCGGCGGCATCATGGGGTCGGAAAGGGGAAGCTCATTAAGGCGTATCCTCTCATTTCTACCTCCGTTTAAAATAACTGTAAAAAAGTCTGTCAAATTTTGAAACGTCTACTATATTGCAATATTGCGGGTTTTTGTATGCAAACAGCGGAAAGAGCATTTTTAATTACTGAACAGAATTATTCCATAGAACTCTTAGGTCATCCTTGATATTTAAATAACTGTTTAATATCTTGTTGCCAGTTCAGAAACCCATGGGTTTATGGTTTATGTCATTAAGTTAAACGCGGGAAGTTGAGCGCGTGCAGCAGTGTTGTCTGCTGTTGCATTAACCTCTTGTGGCGACATTTGGACAGTAGTGTTTGCGGTTGAAAGGCAGTGTTAAAAATATAGTGTAATTATTATTGTGTAGGTAAGATTAAATATTTTATTTGGGGAATAAGATTATAGATTGTAAATTGTGCTTAAAGTAGTAATTTAACGACTTCGCATTGACAAAAATACGTATATTTGACGAAAGGAAAGGTATGTGCTCGAATAATTAACTTTTATAACATTTACTAAAATATGTCAAAAGCTCAAAGCTTGTATCAAAATGCTCATTGACGAATAATGCTGTGTAAAAAAATGCGATACAGACTCTTGTAACTAGTTTCTGGAAATTGTAATGCTTTTTTTTCTGCCGAGGTCCTCCATTCCCACATTTTCTACTCTGGTGTATAAACTGGCGGATCTTGTGAGACCAATGGCAAGCAGCTGCTTGAGGGGGTATTATTTTTAAGTTTCAAAACGTTCAATGTTAGTTCTGTACACAAAATCCTCAGAGAGGCAAAGGTTATTTGAGGTCCAAAGAGACTGAGTTTATGGAATTTGAACTGGACTACTCCAAATGGTGTTATTCTTTTCCCTTCTCTAGGCCATATTTGGTGTTCAAGGGGTAAACTAAATGCAAATTCTTATTTGCAATTAATCCCTAACAGCATTTGACCTTGATGAAGTTAAAGATTCATAGGCACAGAATAATATATTACTAAAATGCTTTTCATATGAGGAAAGGTTTGAGACCTGCCTGGGTCCATTGAGATTTTTCTACATAAATCTACCTGCCTTTGGTCAGTAGAGGCAAAGAAGGTCTAAGTAGAAGGCCAGCTTTGCACAAGCATAAGTGATGCTGCTCTGTGGAATTTTGCCAAGGCTGAACATGGCAAATTGGTGTGTAGCCACAAAAACAACTATAGGGGTGATCTGTGCAGTGTCATCAATTTTGCAAAATTTAAAAAATTAGCATTTTAATTAATACAAATCATCTTGCGAATATGTGTCAATGCATGTTGCAGTTTTGTGCTCCCTGGAGCATATCGATGAATATAAGTTTCTGTAGTTTATTTTAATAGTGTAGTTTTTTATGGTTGATACGAGAAGTACATGCTGCAATCTGTTGACAGTTTAGACAAGTAAGAAACTCGATATAATTTTTATTGAAAATATGTACAAGTGTATAATATATAATTATAGAAAACTTGTTATCGTGCATTGAGACATAAATCTCAATTCATTATAATATACTAAATATTATACAGTGTTCAAAATACACTGCTGGCCATTAAAAGTGCAACATCAGGAAAGACGAGATATCAAAGCCATATTTAGTGAATACATAGTTTATGTTACAAGGATCAAATGATTACAAATGCAACTCGGTTAGACTTGTGGAATATAAATAAATCAGCTACTATGAGCGGCACTAACCGCTACAATATGGTCCAGCATTGAGAGGATTAGATGTTGGATGTATGTTTGGGGAATGTCAGTCCATGAAGTTTCAATACGTAACCAAAGTTTATCTGTTGTAGCAGCTGCTGGTGTCTGGTGTGCTAGTTGTCATGAGATCATGGACCAGACATGTTCAATTGGGGGCAGATCCTGTGAATGTGCAGGCCAAGGCAGAAGTGTCAGATGATGGCTATCCAGGAATTGTTGGACAATGCATGCCACATGTGTATGGGCATTGTCCTATTGGTAAATGGCACCAGAGACTCTGAAGGTAAGGTACAATGACAGGCTGCAACACCTCAGTGATGTAACACAGGTTGTTCAAAGTACCTGTAATGCATAGGAGGTACGTGTGTGAGTGGAATCCAATGGCACCCTATACCATAACACCAGGGACCAGACCTGTATGGGACTGCATCATGCATGTCTCTGAGCCTGTTACTACGATACTGCCAGATACGGATTCGTCCATTGTGATGCTGCATACTGAAGCATGATTCATCTAAAAAGACTGCGATGCCTTTCGCACATCCATGAATGATATTCTTTGCACCATTGCATTCGCATATGCCTGTGTTGTAGAGTCAATGGTAGTTGAAGCAATGGCCACTTAGCAAAGATGCCCTGATGCTCCAGATGATATTGAACCATATGTGTGGACGCTGGTTGATGTGCAACACACCCTAACTGTTGAGCTAAGGTGTTTGATGTGGTTGTACGATCATTCACAGCCATGTGCATGAGATGTCTGTCCTCTCGTTTGTGTGACAGGGCCGTTGAGATCCCTCATGTCGGTGAGTTTGCTCCTCTACCCATTGACGCCATATTCTCATCACTGTGGGAGCATTCTGTGCAACACGAGCACTGATGTCTCGGTAGATAATCTGCCTTCCCGTAATCCCACAATTCTCCCTCAATCAAAGTAAAAGGAAAACCTGGTCATATGGATGCAGTGTTCTTCGACAGGGCATACTTGATCCTTTAGTGTGCAAGAACTCAAGCAATCACAATTCCAGTGCTTTACACTGGCTCTTTGTAATCTCTGATACCACTTCTAGGGGGTGTTACTGTCACACATGATGTGCATATGTGCTGCACTTTAAATTATTTACATGTTCTCCCATGGGCTACCTATCTTTCATATTTCGGGACAATCTATAAGTTCTTCCTGGTGTTGCACTTTTAATGGCCAGCAGTGTATTAAAATTTTCTTGTTGAGTACAGCTGCTACCTATTTTATAAAATGGGATTTTATTAAGAAAAGTAATTTTGATTACTCCTTGTTATTTTCTCTAAATGAAAAGAAAATTATATTAGTGCCTCGTGAAGGAGACAATTTGGAAATGAACGTTTTTCAGTTAATTATTAATTTAATTAATACCCCCTCAAGCAGCTGCTTGCCACAGAGGTCTGACAGGAGCCTGTCAGTTTATATGCCATAGTAGAAGATCTGAGAGGATGGCAGGCCCTCAGCAGAAAACAACACGAACATCCATACCTTACCCGGGACTCGAACCCAGGTCCCGTAGATCAGTAGCCAAGCGCGCTAACCACTCGGCCACAGGACAGCTTTTCAGTTAAAGTGTATGTAAAATTACCCGTGGTGTAAGCAATTGAAAATCTTGCTCGGAAGTGAAAAAATAATGTTGGGAACTCGCTCCTCTCTCTGGCTAGGTGACTTCATTGTCATGTTTAGAGGGTGCTGCAATCGAAAAAATTACATCTACAGAAGCTGGCTATCTTGTCCATTAGACACTCCTTGAGTAGGGGACACTGATGGGCTTGGAAAGGATCACTTTCCCTCAGATGGTATGTTAAGCTGTGTGTGGGACAGCCATACCCTGTGCACTTTAAAGAACACACTGGATGGCTTTGGTGGGAGGCTACCTTCTATCTCCTAACAGCTGTCCAGTGGATCCTCTCTCCTCACCACTGAGGTCTCAGGATTCTGCTGATCTGGCCATTTGGCCTGTTATTTGCAGAAAGGTACTGTACCAGGGGTAAAACAACCCTACACTATGAGGGATATATATCACTATTACCTAAATCAGTCGCACAATATTGCATTCATAGAAGAGAAATAAGCACTATGATGTAATAAAAGATTTTAGAGTACTAAAATATTTTCCGTTCTTTTATGGAAACCCTGACTCGCTCTACTTTTATAGAGATGGCAGATTCCATGATGAAAAATGGATTTAGGAGGCCCCTGAAATTAGGTGCTGTAGCATAACACTGAAATGTCACAATTGTTGAGAAACAGTCTTTGTTGGCAATTGATGTGAGAACTTCAGGTTATACTATTAAGATATGTAAAGCATCACAGGTGGTTTATCCTGGTTGTTGAACTATGGTGTTGGTATACACTATACAAATGTTAAAAGCTTCTTCACAAGTGATTATCATGGCTAAGTACTGCTGTAGTTTTCAAAAATAAAGGCAATGGAAGAGCATTAAAGAAATGCATTTAAACTAAGTGAAATTTAGTTAAAAGTGATGTTACATGTGGCTTCTGCAGTGTGTGTTTGTATTATTGATGACTTTTATCAGGCAGGTGGAGCTTAAAAGTGAATTAAGTGATGAGACAAAGTTCCAAGCAGGTGATAAGGGTGAGATGTCAGTGTTGCATAAAAATGTATGTTTTGAATAATGTTTTCAAGATAGTTGAGTTAATATTTGGTGGGGGGAGAAGTCAGTAATTTATATTGTGGTTGAGTGTAGGAAAATTATTACTAATTATTTTTTGAATTAGGGATATATTTATCATTTATATTTCTTAGATCATTCTTATGTTATTTTAAGTATTCTATCATTTAGTGGTATGCTTTTCTTACATAGTTCCTGTTAGATAACTTATCAGAGTCAAATATTTCTGTTACACAAACTTTCCACCTGTGTGGAGCTCTTTCATTACCAGAGTTTTTATGTTATTGTTGATGGTAATTGGCACTTTTAAGTTAATTTTTTGTAATTGTAAGTATACCTCATGTTCGTGGATGGTATGGGAATGTGATAATAAATCTGTTAGATTCATGTTGAGTGGGGAACATTGAGAATTTATTCAGTATTTACATTTTACTCTTCTTTAACCATTTCTCTCATATCGGCCAAAACTGCAGGTTGGCTCCGTGAATTTACAGTAATTTAGTTATTTCTAGCACTTTGGGGGTTAAGAAATTCTTATCTTTAAAGAATAGTAAGTAATATTAAGTAATATTGAGGGGAACTTTTACGACCACAAGATAATCATACCTAAATTTGGAGTTTGACAACAATACAGCATATCAAAAGTTCCACATTTTAGAAAAAAAATTTTGTTACAACATTGAATAAGTAGCAACATACATCAGTGTTCTTCATCCAGTGTGCCACAAAGCAATACTAAATGGGCTGTTAAATTTTAAAAATATTCTTACTAAAAATAATTTAATTTTAAAATTATATATTGTAGCAGTAATTTCTTCCTGTCATTTGAACATCATGTCACAAAAATTTGATTGCTATGAGTTGAAATCAAATCCATTTCAGGGGAAGTTTTTATAGCTACTGTTGGAAAAGTAATCCACTACGAAAATTCTGGATCAAATTTCTGAATAACTGACACTGCACAGCACCATCAGTTATTTTCATCTCTTTGTGCATTGTTGAAATTGAGAAAAAACTACATAATTAAAAGACTTTCTTGCTCAGAAATTAATTAAAGTAACTTAAAATTCTCTGTTGAGCAACAAATTTTTTTAAAGTTTATCCTTTACACTATTTGCGTGCTAAAAGTTTTTAGGAGAAAAATTTACTGAGGACGGAGCACTGTCCTTGTTCCAGAAAGCTTCTGAGTTTTCTAAAAACTTTTAATACATAAATAGTTTGAAGGATAAACTTAAAATTCTGTTGTTGAGCAATAGAATTTTTTAAGTTACTTTTTGAAAGAAAATTAACAATCTGCTCTCAGACATGGAAGAAAGAATGAGTGTAAACCAGTGAGATTAAGGTCAGTTAACTTATGCAAATTTAAAGCAGTTTAGCTCATAAAATAATCAAAACAGTATTTGATCACTGCAAATTGGGTAAGATGTACTTACCTCTAACAGAGAAGTTACTTAACCCTTCCAGTGTCCAGCCTGAAAAACTGGTTTACATCCAGAGGCCAAATTTAACTTGAGAACTTTTTTGCCAAATAATTAGTGAAAGGAGTTATGACATGTTATATGCCAAATTAATCAACATTTAATTTTGGATTTTTTGAAAATAAAATATTTAACAAAAAAGACCATATGTTTCATTTTAATAGGACTTTTTTTAGAGTCGTGTAGTAAAAAAATGCATCTGGCAACACAAAAATTTATAAAAAAAAAAAAGCTAATAGACAGAAATGATTATAATGCACATTAATAGAAAGGCTATTTATTTCTAAATAACAAAATAATTCTTTTTTCTTGTTTAAAGTAAACATTTCTTTTATTTTGAAATTTTTTTCTTATACTTTGAGAAAAAGTCCAGGCTTGTTGCAGAGTCCAATAAACAAGTCAACTTTAG
The DNA here is from genome assembly GCA_038380435.1 of Ryuthela nishihirai. Classification (NCBI taxonomy): domain Eukaryota; kingdom Metazoa; phylum Arthropoda; class Arachnida; order Araneae; family Heptathelidae; genus Ryuthela; species Ryuthela nishihirai. The sequence goes on from JAWZYU010000004.1 coordinate 31,030,149, forward strand.
AATATTTTTAATAAATAACTAATCAATAGAAATAGCTCATGTTATATACCAAATTAAAAAAAGTTTAATTCTGAATTTTATTGAAGTAAAAAATTTGAACACTGTAGTAACATATTAATTTTAATAACATTTTTACAGTGATATACCAAAAAAAAAACACATTTCATAATTACTTCCAAAATCTTCCATTTTTAAAAAGTAGCAGTTCTTTGATAATTATCAAGAGATTTTAAAAACTTTAAGGAAAAATTTGTTGATAATAGTTCAAATCAAACTTCTGAGCTTAAATTAGGGGATTGCTTCAGCACAGAGTAATGTTAACAAACAAATTGGCAATACCTTATATAACTTCTAAGAAATGGCAAACAAATGGCTTTAATAAATTATTTATGTCATAGTTTAATAAAATATGCATCAAATAAGAAAAGAAAATATTTATCAAGCTTAAATTACATATTTTTATAAGATATCTATTGAAAAAAATTTAAAATGGCAATTTTTATTTTTTTTTTAATTGTTTTCTTTTATTGTACAAAAAACGGATATATACATTCTGGACAATGGAAGGGTTAAAAACTAGTTGTAGTAGTAGATGGCTAAACACTTAATTTTGGAGTTTCCTTGTCCTACCTCATTAAGGGTTAACAAAATAAGAGAATTGTCAACTGGAAATTTTATGTATTGCTGTATAGACCAGCCAAAATATTCTTACTATTCACAGAGTAACTATTTGTTTTTCAAAGATAAATGAAGGGGAATGTTTGCAATGCTTGTATATGCATTTTTTTTTAAGGTATCACAACACCAATTATGAATACTGCGGCTGAGATAACTCGTCTTGTATCTCCAATGAAGCCATCAGAAAAACAGGTTGAGCCTGCTGAAGAAGCTCATTTGCAATTTGAAGATACCCTTAGAGCAGAAAAAAATATTTTTCCTAAAAGTGATGAGGGTGAATATTATAAAAATTTATTTCATTCTCAAGTTTGAATATTGCTATATAACTGTTTAAGAAAATTAAAATCATTTTGTTTGTTAAAATCTTTCTCAATAACAGATTGGCTAAATGGTAGCTAGGTAGTCACTGGAAGGAGAGCTATGCACCAATCCCCTGTGATGATGCATAGAACTGGCCAGGCCTAGCACCTAATATCCGACCCCGCTTTCTCGTGGTGCAGACCGTTAGTACCTTTCAAAAGAGATACTCTCTTGTGGAAGTGAACGGAAGGGGAGGGCTGCCAGATTAGTGTGGCCTACTGATCTGGACAACTATGGCTACTTTTTTTTTTTTCTACGTTGCTGAGGAGTGGTCAACCACACAAGATCCTGGTGCAGACCATATAAACTTACTGGACTTTATTAAGGCTCTGAGCTTGATTATGGATCCTGATTTTGCTCCACTGGTGAGCTTCTCTGGAGGGAGAATCTTCCACTGTGTTTTCTGTTTGTGGGCTGACAGCCATAAGTGCATAGATTCACAGGATATGTTTATCAGCTGGTGGATAATCCTGAGCAGAGGTCATCGCAGGCACCTGAACTCTTGCTTCTACTGATATTGTCAAATTCTACATTGGAGGAAGTCTTCCAGTGTAGATGGCTTCAGCCTTTAGTGGTGGGGGAAACATGAAGGGTAAACACTGTGCTGAATTAAAGATAGATGAAGTTAACCCTATAAACCATTGGTGTCCAACCTTTTGACTTCCCTGGGCCACATTGAGTGAAGATGAATTGCTTTGGGCCACACATAAAATAGCCAGAAAAGTTTTTAATTGGGATATTTGCTTGTGTCACTAATACTTTTGTCATTAGTGCTCTGTAGTAACAACAGCACTTTCAGCCTCTACGCTCTCGAACATCCTCAAAATAGCCGTTTTGCACTCTAACCTGCAGCTCTTACCAGATTCCTCAGATTGTCTCCCATCCATCGAAATGCTTTCTACAGTCTTCTTCAACAACACTGATTGGATGTATTCCTCGATATGCTTATCGACCCAATCATTCTCCTGTACTTTTTATGATAGCTCGTCACAATTCCTTCCCAAGTCATTACATAAGGAATAATTGTGACAACACACTTCTGTATAAGCCCAAGCTCCTTTGCCAGTAGATAATACTTCATCTTTTCTACCTCCACGGTCATAAGATTGTCCTGGAAGGTTATTCCAACCTCTATGATTACAATCTCGTTCCGTGCTTTGCCACATGTAACCATATCCGGCCAGTTATGCTGGACATTTACATCCATCTTGATTGGACTATCTACTCATATTATTGCATTACTATTTTCCACTCTGCTTTCAACCCTATGCGCTCTTAAATTCTTATTCACAGTTATTCCGTATTTTCTGCACTGTAATAGGTGAAGGCACTTAATAACCTCATTAAGCCTCACTGTCTAATCATGATGCAGCATTTGAGCACATTGTGTTGCCATGAAATATATAATATAGTTAATGTATATGAATAATAAAACTTCATTTATTTTCTTATGTTTTTTATTATAAAATTTAAAAAAGGGCAACATAAAACTAGTGGGATATTTGACTCTCTTTTTGTGAAACTAATGCATCAATGTCTGGTTCGATGGAAGTGGTCGCAATTCTCAGTGAGTTCTCAAGTTGCTCGTCAGAAATTTTTGTCCTACTTTTATTCTTAGTGTGCTTCATCCTTGAAAATAGTTGCTCACAAATGTATGTGCTGACAAAAAGCGATTACATAAATAAGGCATGATTGTGAAGATAGGGATATTTTTTTCTCGGATGGTAGGTCTTATAAAAGTCCAATAAAGAGACCTGATGAAATTTTTCTTTGAGTTGAATGTCTGATTGCAACTCTATACATTCCATTTGAAAATTCACAGGTAATGTATTTATGTCGACTGAAAATGGGGTTGCAAATAAAATAAAACGGAAAGCGAAGCTGCATATTTTTCGCTGTTCATAGGACTATGTTTAACCAATGTATCAAAATGTATAAAATTATTTGCCATAGCTTGAGTTTTCCATAATTTAAGTTTTGTTTCGAAAGCTGTTATAGTTTGAAACATGACATTAATGAGTTGGTTTTGTGGGCCGCATTACCAACTGTCCAGGGCCCCGGGTTGGACACGTCTGCTATAAACACTAGGGTTGGGTTGTTTTACCTCTGAGCGGCACTTTTTTGCGCACCATGGGCTAAATAGCTAGGTCACATGGCCCCCAAAGGCTCAGAGAAGGTTGGGGGAGGGGACTCACTGGAACAGCGGTTGGGAAACAGATGGTAGCCTCCCGTCTAGGCCATCCAGCATGTTCTTTAACGTGCACAGGGTATGGCTTTTCTGCACACGGGTCTATGGCTTAACATCTCATTCGACGGACGGCGGCCTTTCCAAGCCCATCGGTGTCCCCTACTGACCGTGGACAGGGCAGGGGGTTTTGCGGAGATAAATCTCAACGCTGACCCAGCTGGGACTCCAACCTGGGAACTACAGATTACGAGCCTGGCACGCTACTGACTGAGCCACCCCCGCCCCAATATATAAACACTAGGTTTCCGCATTAGTCACATGTTATCGCGACAAACAATTGGCTCATTGACACTAATATGGTAATTAATGGTTGTAAATCGGTGCCAGGAAGTTTAGGTTAAATAGTCATAATTGCATTTTCTTCGTTCTTCTAGTGGTAGCTTTGTAGGTTGTTGTTATCCGAAATTATCCTCTTTGAACAACTGACGAAGCTACTTCTAGAAGAACGAAGAAAATGTAGGTTTGATTATTTAACCTAAACTTCATCACACCGATCTACGACCATCAATTACCACATTAGTGTTAATGAGCCGATTGTTTGTCATGATGATATGTGACTAGTTCAGCACCTACAGTGTTTATAGTTAACTTTATCTATCTATAAATATTCATTTTGTGTCTAATAGTTATTGATGGGTCTGTAAACAGTAGCTAGGTAGTCACTGGTACCTAGTAGTGGTAGGAGAGCTGTGCACCAATCCCCTGCGATGATCCGGCCAGACCTAGCATCTAATGTTCGACTACGCCTTCTTGTGGTGCAGGCTGTTTGAACCTTTCAAAAGTGATACTCCCTTGTGAAAGTGAACAGCGGTGGAAGGATGCCAATTCAGTGTGGCCTACTGATCTGAACAAATATGGCTACTTTTTTCTACCCTGCTTAGGAGTGGTCAACCACACAAGGTTCTGGTGCTGATCATATAAACCTACTGGACTGAATTAAGGCTCTGAACTTGATTATGGATCCTGAATCTGTTGCACTGGTGGGCTTCTATGGAGGGAAAATCTTCCGCTATGTTTTCTGTTTGTTGCTGGGTTGACAGCCCCCAGTGAATAAATTTACAGGATGTTTTATCAGTTGGTGGATAATCCTGAACAGAGGTCATTGCAGGCACCTGAACTCTTTGCTTCTACTGGCATCTTCAAATTCTTCCAGTATAGATAAGGCGGGGATGGCTCAGTCGGTAGTGCGCCAGACTCGTAATCTGTAGCTCCTAGGTTTGAGTCAGCATTGAGTTTTTTCTCCGCATAATTCCCTGTCCTGCCCATGGTCAGTAGGGGACACTGATGGGTTTGGAAAGGCTGCCATCCGTCGTATGGGACGTTAAGCCGTGGCCCCATGTGTGGGAGAGCCATATCCTATGCACGTTAAAGAACATGCTGGATTTCCTTGACAGGAGCCTACCATCTGTCTCCCACAGCTGTTTCAGTGGGTCCCCTCCCCCAACTTTCTCTGAGCCTCCAGGGTCCTTGTGACCTGGCCATTTAGCCCACGGTGTGCAAAAAAGTGCCGCTCAGAGGTAAAACAACCCAATCCAGTGTAGATGGCTTCAGCCATTAGTGGTGGGGGAACAGGTCTTTGCCCCATGTCTGCAATTAGGGGGCTGTTTGATATTGTCAGCATTCCCTCTATCAATAAACATAGTTTCTTTAAACATCCTACTAACCATTTTCTCTCCATAGCTAGTTGGAATATGAGAACTCTACACAGAGCTTTTTCTCTTGATGTCCTCACACAAAAATTCCACCGTTAAAATTTAGATATTCTCGGCTTGCAAGAGACCAGATGGATAAAGGTCAGATTCTTAAATTTAATCTTAAATTTCTCTTTTCACAGAGGGAAGACAATAAATATCAACCAGACATTGGTCTGCTTTTCAATAGACATGCTAGTGATGCTCTTCTAGGATATGAGTGCATTAATGAAAGGTTTCTTACAGCAAAATTTCAGACAAGCGTTAAAGACTTGAATGTTATCTGTTATGTCCCCACTGAATGTGCCGATGAGGATGAGAAGGATAGATTTTACAGACAACTTCAGGATATTTTGAATTCTGTCGAGAAAGGAGATATTACCCTTGTTCTAGGCGACTTCGATGCCAAAGTTGGTACTGACTCTGACCTTTGGGGAGGAGTGATAGGTCCTCTTGGTATTGGTAGCTGCAACGGCAATGGGCAACGTCTCCTACAGGTGAGTAAACTCAATGGTTTCAAAATAATTAACATTTATTACAAACACCGTGACATAGATAAGTACACATGGGTTTCGCCTGATGGGCTGCATAAGAATATGATTGATTATGTATTAATTAATAGCAAATGGGCTAGTTCTGTTAGGAATACCAGGGCATATAAGGGAGCTGAAATTGGATCTGACTATTTCCTTGTTAAAAGTGTCTTGCAACTTAAACTTAAGAAGTATTGTGCTAAGGTTAAAAATTTACCTTTCATACTGAAGCTCTGAAAGACCCAGTTATAGCCAAAGCTTACCATGATAGGTTACTTAGTCATTATGACAGTCATGGTTTGGCTTACTGCTGAAGTTGAGGAAGAATGGGACCATTTTAAACAGGCTTTATTGGAAACTAACAGTACTCTTTTAGGGAAAAAGGAGCAGAGGAGGCAGAATTATGTGAGTGATAAGGCACTTCAGCTTATTTCAGAAAGAAAGAACTGCAAGAATGTCCTTAATCAATACCCTACTAGTCCTAATAGGAAGCATTACAGAGAGATTAATAAATGTGTAAAGGATCAATTAGCTGCTGATAAGAATCTTTGAATTGATGTCTTGGCTGAAAAAGCAGAGGAAGCAGTTAAGCAGCACAACAGCAGAGAGCTGTACCAGATCTTAATGTTTTGTGTGGTAGAAAAGAGATTGGTATACAGGGATTGAAGGATAAACCAGGTAAGGTTATAGAAAGTGAGGATTCTGTCATGGCTAGGTGGGCTGAGCATTTCAGTAATGTTCCCCCACCACTAAAAGCTGAAGCCATCTACACTGGAAGACTTCCTCCAATGTAGAAGCTGATGATGCCAATAGAGGCAAAGAGTTCAGGTGCCTGTGATGACCTCTGCTCAGGATTATCCACCAGCTAATAAAATTAAACATTAACTTTGTTAATACATATCTAAATATCTATATACTTGAGTAGAAGGGGTTAAGGAGGCACCGAACTTAACCGAAGTCATGCTGAAAAACTAACATCGAGACTTAGATTTGGTTTTTATAAGTTATATTAAAAAAGATAGTCTCTAAAGTATTTCAAATAATTTTATATTATGTGTTCTAGTTCACAGTTTGGATAAGAGATTATTTAAATAATTTACATAGCTTATTTAGAATACACAGACATTTTTAAACTTGCGTGTCTGGTTACGTCCATGAATTTGGGTTTTCCTTAATTTAATGCAAATTTTAAAAAAATACAGGAGCCTGTCAGTTTATGCATTTAAAATTATACTGCTCTTGTATCAACAACAACAGTATTTACCTGAAAAGGTTACTCATGGTGAAATTAGACAAAAGGATTTGCTATTTTGAAGTACCTCTAGTAAAAAAAAATCCAGCAAAGACACTTTCTATATCTTGCATCTAAATTGTATAATGTTAAGTTTAGAAATGAGAACTAAAAGAAATATGGCAACTTTAAAAAAAAATTATGTAATACTGTTCTAAATTTGTCATATTTTGAAATCATTTTCAGATAATGTATATAAAAAGTTTGCTGTATTTCAGAAAATTTCCACTGTTGACAAATTTAATATATTAGTTTCTAATAGAATATGGACAGACTGATATGCTACTTGATTCTAAATGTGAAATGCTGTGTTTTTTTTAAAGCTATTTTGAGTTTTTCTCACTGTATAAATGTACAGGGGTTTATGAAAATAATGGAAACACATATTGTTTGTGGAGAATATTTTTACGCTATAGGCCCACCTCGGGAGTTCAGAACAGACGCAATTAAACATGGAATAACTCTGCCGTCCCGTGGTCGAGTGGTTAGCACGCTTGGCTACTGATCTATGGGACCTGGGTTCGAGTCCCGGGTTAAGGCATGGATGTGTATATGTCGTTTTTCTGCTGAGGTCCTGCCATCCTCTCAGACCTTCTACTTTGGCATATAAACTGACAGGCTCCTGTCAGACCTCTGTGGCAAGCAGCTGCTTGAGGGGGTATTTATATATATATATATATTTTAGACTTATACAAGTCATGCACATACAGTAAGTGAATGTTCTACCATTCTTCCTATAAAATATGGACCAATTGTGCCAGTGATGCTGGAGGTGGAAAGTGTGATCTGACCTTGCGCTCCAGATATTCCCACAAATGTTCAATAATATTGAGGTCTGGAGATTGAGGTGGCCAGGGTATCTGCTGTACCTCATCCTCACGCTCTGAAAACCACAACTTGACACGTTTCACACAATGCATTGATGCATTAACCGCTTGAAACCAGGGACAGTCTTTAGGGAACAATGCCCATAACACTGGGTGCAGGTGGTCCCCAAGAATGGATTCGTACATTGCTGATGTGACACAACCTGCAGAATAACTAATGGCCCTAAAGAATGCCATGATATGGTACCCCACAACATCAGGGATCCACTTCCATGCTTCACAGTCTGGGTGGTATGCTTCTGCAGGTTTTCACCAGATGTACACTCTACCAGTGGTGGGAAACAATGTGTAGCACGGCGCATCAGACCAGATGACATGTTACCAGACTTTAGCATCCCAGTTTTTATGTGCTTTGCACCACCTTACACATTTTGTTGCATTGATGTTGGTAATCAGAGGTTTGTGGATTGCAGGCACGACCATAAATACTGGCACAATGAAGTTCCAGATGAACTGTTATGATGGAAACGGAATCATTCTGATTGGTGTTCAACTCTGCTGCTTTTGTGGTGCTGTGGTCTTGTGCTTCTGTTGTACAATCCATGCCAATGTTTGCCTATCCCTATCTGACAACTTCGTATGGAATCCATAATTTGCTTATTTGGAGATAGTGCCCTGTCCTTTTTGATGGTAGTCATAATCTTCGATACATTTCCTAGTGTTACACCTACTATTTCCGCCATTCTGGTTACTGAAGCTCCTGTAAGACGCTCACCAATGATCATGCCTTTTTGAGAGGTGACTGAGATCTGATTTGTTGACAGTTACACCACAGCAGCTGTTTCACCTGTGCCTGTTACACTGCTATGTGATGGCCGACATCGTACTTCTCCCCTTTACCTGACATCGTGGATGACATCCCTGTGATATGCATAGTGCATTGCATATACTCTAGTCACTGTCGGTGTTTCCATTATTTTGATAAACCCCTGTATTCTATTGCAATAATCACTTTCTATACATAATAATTTTATAATCACAATATATTAAATAATTATGCAAATAAATTATTAAAACTTACTTTAGCTCCTGATTTTATTTTGAATTCAATTTTATTAGGAGTCATGGCAGACGGATTAATTACTCAAGAAATGATTGATGAAGAGAAAAAACTGCAGGAAGAAACTTTAGCTGATGAACAAAAATTCCTTGAAAAGGTTTGTAATTAGAAGTCTGTTTTCCTAAAAGTAAAAGATTACAAGTTAGTTTGGAATTATAATCTAAACTTGCATTACGATATAGTTTTTTGGAATTTTTTCTTTTGGCAAAAGTATTTGGTCTCATGTTTCCTTTCATTCTGATTACTGTCAATATCACAAGGTGAGCTAAATATTTTAACAACTTTGACATGCTCAAGTTAACTTGAGTTTTCACATTATAGTTTCCTAATTAAGTTTTAAAAAATATGGGCAGAGGTGGCTCAATTGGTAGCACACCAGGCTTGTAATCTGTAGTTCCGGTTGGAATCCCAGCTGGGTCAGCGTTGAGATTTATCGCTGCAAAATTCTCCACCCTGCCCACAGTCAGTAGGGAACACCGATGGGCTTGGAAAGGCCGCCGTCCGTTGGATGGGACATTAAACAGTGGCCCCGTGTGCGGAAGAGCCATACCCTGTGCACGTTAAAGAACACGCTGGATGGCCGTGACGGGAGGCTGCCATCTGTCTCCCAATAGCTGTTCCAGTGGGTCCCCTCTCCCAACCTTCTCTGAGCCTTCGGGGTCCATGTGATCTGGTCATTTAGCCCATGGTGTGCAAAAAAGTGCCACTCAGAGGTAAAACAACCCAACAACAACAATTAAAAAATATGGTTTGCTACCACATGTTACTTTGCCCTTCAGATAATGAACTAGGATAGTTCTAATATTGAAAGAGAAGAGGTGGACTTTGAGGTTTCCAGTTCAAATCAAGTTTTTCTCAAGAGAAGCTCAGATTCTGAGGATACTGCAGATCCAGTGGAAGTAGGGCAATGGTATGAAAAGTTCAGACCCTCCTCCTTTTGTCCACCTATCCCCTTTGATGTACCTTATACATTTTATTTTAAATGAGATTCTTTGATCAGCTTCAAAGTTGACTGTATGATGTTATGCAGTATTTTGAGCTTTTTTTCAGTGAAAATTGTAATGGTCATATCATTGATGAAACCAATTGCTACATGATCTGTTTCTTCAGACAAAATCCATTTAGTTCAAACAGTGATAAGCAGCTCAATGGCAAGACACTGTTAGCCCCAGAATTCATGGTTTTTCCATTCTTGTTGCAGAGTATAGCAAGGAAGCCAAATCAGCAGTTTTGTTGGTCAAAAAAAAACAATATTTGCTATTCTGTGTTTCGGACAATATTTGCACCTCATTAATAACCTGAAAACATATCAACTCAAAACTGAACAAAATATTGGTGGCTTTCCAAAAGTTGGATAAGAAGTTCAGAAGTCTCTATATCCCTTCAAGAGATAAAGGAATAAACAAAGGTCTATTGTTTTGTGAACGAAGTTAGAGTGGTGCCATTATATGCCTCAAAAAAGAGAGATTCAGAATCAAAACTTTTATGGAAATCATGAAGGATGCATGTGGTCAGTTGTTATTTATAGGTGTATTGTCCTGGATAAAGAATTTGAAAAGATGCCCAAGTGGTGATCTCCATTATAAGGCCTTTGTTAGAGAAAGTGTATTATTGCATTATGAGTGACAGTTTTTATGCATCACTGGAATTAACTAATTTGCTTGTTTTATGGTTAATTAATGGTCTGTAAATGGTAGCTAGGTAATCATTGGAAGGAGAGCTATGCACCAATCTCCTGTGATGATGCATAGAACCGGCCTGGCCTAGCACCTAATGTCCGACCCCCACCTTCTCGTGGTGCAGACCATTAGTACCTTTCAAAAGAGATACTCTCTTGTGGAAGTGAATGGGAGGGGAGGGCTGCCAGATTAGCGTGGCCTACTGATCTGGACAACTATGGCTACTTTTCTTTTTTTTTCTACCCTGCTGAGGAGTGGTCAACTACACAGGGTCCTGGTGCTGACCATATAAACCCACTGGACTGGACAGATATATGGCTCTGAGCTTGATTATGGATCCTGATTTTGCTGCACTGGTGGGCTTCTGTGGAGAGAAAATCTTCTGCTGTGTTTTCTGTTTGTGGATTGACAGCCCCAAGTGAATGGATTCACAGGATATGTTTATCAGCTGGTGGATAATCCTGAGCAGAGGTCATCGCAGGCACCTGAACTCTTTGCTTCTATTGGCATCGTCAAATTCTACATTGGAGGAAGTCTTCCAGTGTAGATGGCTTCAGCCTTTAGTGGTGGGGGAATGGGTCTTTGCTCCACGTCTGCGATTAGGGGGCTGTTTGATATTGTCAGCATTCCCTCTCTCAATAAACATACTTTCTTTAAACCTCCCACTAACCATTTTCTCTCCATAGGTAGTTGGAATGTGGGGACTCTGCACAGAGCTTTTTCTCTTGATGTCCTCACACAAGAATTCCACCTTTATAATTTAGATATTCTCGGCTTGCAAGAGACCAGATGGACAGATAAAAGTCAGATTCATAACAATAATCAGGTTCTTAATAATAAATCCGGGAGGAACAATAATAAGCATCACCAAGGCGTGGGTCTGCTTCTCAGCAGACACGCTAGTGATGCTCTTCTAGGATATGAGTGCATTAATGAAAGGTTTCTTACAGCAAAATTTCAGACAAGCATTAAAGATTTGAATGTTATCTGCTGTTTTGTCACCACTGAGGATGAGAAGGATAGGTTTTTATGGACAACTTCAGGATAATTTGAATTCTGTCAAGAAAGGAGATATTACCCATGTTTTAGGTGACTTCAATGCCAAACTGACCTTTGGGGAGGGGTGATAGAGCCTTTTGGTATTGGTAGCTACAATGGCAATGGGCAACATCTCCTACAGGTAAGTAAACTCAATGGTTTCAGAATAACTAACACTTATTACAAACACCACGACATACATAAGTACACATGGGTTTCTCCTGATGGGCTGCATAAGAATATGATTGGTTATATATTAATGGACAGGAAATGGGCTAGATTCTGCTAGGAATAGCAGGGCATAAGGGGAGCTGAAATTAATCTGATCATTACAATGTTTAAAGTGTCTTGCAACCCCATGTTAAAAGTGTCAATACCCTATTAGCCCTAATATCATTACAGAGGGCTTAATAAACGTGTAAAGGATCAGTTAGCTGCTGATAGGAATCTTTTGCTTGTTGGCTTGGCTGACAAAGCCAAGGAAGCAGTTAAACAGCACAACAGCAGAGAGCTGTACCAGATCTTAATGTTTTGTGTGGTAGAAAATGGATAGGTATACAGGGATTGAAAGATAAACAAGGTTAGGTTATAGAAGGTGAGGATTCTCTCATGGCTTGGTGAGCTGAGCATTTCAGTGATGTTCTAAACAATGTGGTTAGTTCTACTCCCATTGTTTGTAATGATGATAGATGCATTGGCGGCCTTAATCTTGGCCCTATAACACAGTCTGAAGTTATTTTGGCTATTTCTAATCTTAAACTTCATAAATCCCCAGGGGTAGATGAAATTACTACAGAAATGCTTAGAGCTGGGAATGTTTCGGTTACCACATGGATGAATGAAATTTGTAATATCTTTTATGATAAAGGCATGGTCCCTAAGGATTTTATCAGAGCTATTATAATCCCTATTTTAGAAAAGATGATCAGAATTCTTGTGATAACTATAGGGTATTAGCCTACTCTCTGTTCCAGGTAAAGTTCTTTCTATGATTGTGCGTAATAGAATTAAGAATCTGGTTGACAGGCAATTGCATGATGAGCAATGTGGATTCAGAAGTGGTAGGGAGATGTGTGGATCAGATATTTTCACTTAGGCAGATTCTTGAGAAATGTTTAGAGTTTCAGAATCCTTTGGTTGCTAGTTTTGTTGATTTCAAAAAAGCTTTCGACTCTGTTGATCGTCATAATTTGTGGTTGATTGTGAAATCATATGGTATACCTGACAAATTAGTTAACATAATGAAAGCTCTCTATAATAACACTGAGTCGTGTGTGAGAGTTGTTAATGCTTGTAGCAATTGGTTTAGCATTACTTCTGATGTTCGACAAAGGTGCATTTTGTCTCCTTTTCTCTTTAGTTTGGTTATTGATTATGATATGCGAAATTCACTGCAAGAGAAATATTTTGGCCTTAAATGGGCTGGATATAGGAAAATTTCTGATTTAGATTATGCTGATGGTTTAGCCCTTTTGGCAAATGATGTTGATGAGACGAACTCTTTCATTTGAGCTGTTTATGAAACTGGTACTAGAATAGGTTTGGTTATTAACAGAAAGAAAACTAAAGTGATGAAAATTGGTCAGGCAGGCAGTGTTTCAGTTAATATGAATGGTTGCAATCTTGAACAGGTGTCACAGTTTAATTATCTTGGGAGCTATGTAACAGATAATGGTGATGTGCGGCATGAGATTAACAGATGAATAGGGATTGCTGCCAGGACTTTTAAGAATCTATGGAGAGTGTGGAGAAATAGGTGTATACACCTAAAGACTAAAATTAGACTGTATAATAGTTTGGTTCTTTCTAGGGTTAGTTATGGTAGTGAAACTTAGACGACGCTTTGTAAACAAGATAACAGGAAACTAGATGCTTTTGATTCCAGATGCTTACGCAGTATCTTGAGCATTAGGTGGTTCAGCTTTGTAACTAATGATGAGGTTAGGCAAAGGAGTTTGCAACCTCCTTTAAGCAGCATATTGTGCAGAGAGAGACTCTGTTGGTTTTGCCATGTTGCCTGTATGGATAATTATGAATTGGTGAATAGGGTTATGAGCAATGTGCCTAAAGGCCTCAGAAAGAGGGGGAGACCTAAGATGCGGTGAGCAGAGAATGTCAAACAGGACTTTGTTAGAATTGGTGTGCAGTGTCCAGATGTAGCCCAGGACAGATGTGCTTGGAGGACTAAACTGCATGGTCTGGTTGTACCTCCATAGCCCATGGCTGTTTGATGATGATCAAAGAAAAGGTGCCAACAATATTGTTAAGTAGGTAAATTGGTGACCTAGATAATTATTTTTAATGCTGAAGATCTGAAAGATTCAGATATAGACAAAGCAAACCATGATAGGCTGCTTAGTCATTAAGGCAATCATGGTTTGCCTACTGCTGAAGTTGAGGAAGAATGGGACTGTTTTAAACAGGCTTCTCTTGAAACTAACAGCACTCTTTTAGGTAAAAGGAAGCAGAGAAACAAAATTATTTGAATGATAAGGCACTCAAGCTTATTTTGGAAAGAAAACTGCAGGAATGTCCTTAATCAATACCCTACTAGTCCTAACAGAAAGTGTTAGAAAGAGCTTATAAATCAGTAAGAATCAGCAGTTGATAAGAATCTTTTGCTAGATGGCTTGGCTGGCAAAACCAAAGAAGTGAATAGAAAGCACAATAGCAGAGAGCTATCTCAGATAGTTAATGTTTTATGTGGAAAAAAAATGGACAGATATGCAGCAATTGAAGAATATACAAGGTAAGGTTATTGAAGGTGAGGTTTCTGCCATGGCTAGGTGGGTTGAGCATTTTAGAGTTTTTTAAACAATAATTGATAATCTCAGCATTACCTGTTGACATATAAATCAATAAATATTTTTGTGGAAAAAATTTTGCTGACATACAGCATTTGAACCCTCATCTCCAGAAATATGCCAGAGTATTCTAACCTGTTGAACTAATACCAGCTCAGTCTTTTTTCCACTAATAATATCTAATACTATTCACATGAATTTTAGAGGGCCAAAATTCACAGGAAGTGATAAAAAAGAGACAGCTGACATTAGTTCAGCAGGTTAGAATACTCGGTAATATTTCTGGAGATATTATACAACAATTAATAGTTCAGTTAAATAATGTGCAAGAGGAGTTACTTAATTTAGGATATAAGTTCGCTTAACCCCCTCCCAAACCTCATACCCCATATTGAACAGATTATTGATTAATCTCCTGCAATATAAAAAGATAAAAGTCCACTTTCAATTATAGAGAACTATAAAACACAATAGGACCTAATGAAAATAACCAAAAACACTGGAAAAAGACATTAATACATTAAAATATTTAAAAAAACAACACAGACATTAAAATTATACTAGCAAACAAAACAGATCAAATAGTGCTAATCAATAAAGATTATAACACCAAAATAAATAAAACTTTAAAGGAATTAAAATGTCATAAAATCGCTAACAACCCTATATGTAATATACTACAGAAATTAACAAAATTAAGAAGTGATCCATTGCTACCCACCAAAATCTCTAAAGCCTGCGCACACCCCATGTACCTGGGTATACCACAGATGTTTGTAAAAATAAAACTGCAGAAATCTGATCACCCTTTCAGACCTCTAATTTTGAACAGGAAATTGCCAACATACAACCTCAAACAAGCATTCTACCATTTTTTAAACCTTTCTTCCTACCTATGCAATATACTGCTAGCACAGCACAAGAGGTTGTCAGAACCATCCTAAACACCCCGATCTTTGCAAATACAACAATACATTCATTTCACTGTACCTAGTACCCCAGTGTTGGATGCAGCAATGTGACTGAAAACAATTTGGTCACAGGATGCCAGACCCACAGCTGAAGAGTACTTTAGCATGCATGAGGCCCTGACCTAGCCATCTCATCGAACTGATTTCTGGTAAACAGAGAAACCTGGGTTTAGACGGAGGGCATGCCCATGGTCTCCTCTCTTCGGGCTAATGGCTGATGCAGTAATGAGACATGTAGAAGAAACAGTACTGGTTGAAAGTGAACTAAAACCGACACTATATCGATATTACATAGACAATATTTTAATATTCTGGGACCACAGCCAAGAGGAAATCATATAAATTTTAGACATCTTTAATATATTTCCCACCATAAAGTTTACATGACAATGAAACCAACCAGCAGTTATCATATTTCGACATAATGATAACATATAATAATCAAAAATGCAATATAACAGTGTGTAGAAAAAACCACTTTGTACCAAACCTAATATCAGCAAAATCAAACCACCCTATTTCGTATAAAGTAGCAACTTTGAACTCGTATTTTTATAGAGCACGTCGCTATGCTTCATATAAAACATTACTAAGAAATTAACTTTATTTATGAAACAGGACAAGAAGTCAGTAATGAAAAAGCTTTCATAATGAAAATCCATAATCAATTCACATACAAACTTAAGCCTGGCACTCAACCAACACCAGCACAATAAGAATATGTTAAACCTAATTATACTATAACTTTTCCATAATACCAGGTGTTTTACATTCACTAAATATTTTAAAGAAGTACAATATGAAAACTCCTGACTCTGTAACAAATACCATAAAGAAAGTTGTACTCAATGACAGAGAAAAAGTTTAAACCAACAGTAGGAATATATAATATAAAAATTGAGACCTCACACCAATTATTACAAAACAAACTATATAGGGAAAACATACAGAACTCAATTGTATTATCGAACATGAAACTGACATTAACCTTGCAGTGTCAAGTTTCTGAAACCAAACTCACTGTGGTGACCTGATTTGAAGTGTTTTCAGAAAATAAAACAAATAACTTTAGAACCTCATCCTGAAGTAACTAATGAACATAAATCATCTTCATCCAGCCATGGAATACAGAGGTCTAACCAGGCAGTACAATTTAGTTCTCCAAGCATAACTCTCCTGATCTATATCTGCTGAATCTGACTACTGCACACCAATTCTAACAAGGTCCTGTTTGACATTGTCAACCCATCACATCCTGGGTCTCCCCCACCTTTGGGCACACTGTTCATAATCCTATTTGCCAATCTATAATTATCCTTGGCAATATGGCCAAACTAAAGGAGTCTCTCTCTGCACAATATGCTGCTTAAAGGAGTTTGCAAACTCCTTTGCCTAACCTCATCATTAGTTACAAAGTTGAACCACCTAATACCCAAGATACTACGTAAGCATCTGAAATCAAAAGCATCTAGTTTCCTGTTATCTTGTTTACAAAGTGTCCAAGTTTCACTACCATAACTAACCCTAGAAAGAGCCAAACTATTATACAGTCTAATTTTAGTCTTTAGGTGTATACGCCTATTTCTCCACACTCTCCATGGATTCTTAAAAGTCCTGGCAGCAATCCCTATTCGTCTGTTAATCTCGTGCCGCACATCACCAGTACCTGTTACATAGTTCCCAAGATAATTAAACTGTGACACCTGCTCAAGACTGCAACCATTCAGATTAACTGAATCATAACCTGCCTGACCAATTTTCATCACTTTAATTTTCTCTCTGTTTATAACCAAACCAACTCTACTACCAGTCTCATTAACAGCTCGAATGAAAGAGTTCATCTCATCAACATCATTTGCCAAAAGGGCTAAATCATCAGCATAATCTAAATCAGAAATTTTCGTATCTCCAGTCCATTTAAGGCCAAAATCTTTCCCTTGAAGTGAATTTCGCCTAACATAATCAACAACCAAAGTAAAGAGAAAAGTGGACAAAATGCACCCTTGTCGAACACCAGAAGTAATGCTAAACCAATTGCTACAAGCCTTACCAACTCGCACACATGACTCAGTGTTATTATAGAGAGCTTTCATTATGTTAACTAACTTGTCAGGTATACCATATGATCTCGCAATCAACCACAAATTATGACGATCAACAGAGTCGAAAGCCTTTTTGAAACAAAGCTAGCAACCAATGGTTTCTGAAACTCTAAACATTTCTCAAAAACCTGCCTAAGTGAAAATATCTGATCCACACATCCCCTACCACTTCTGAATCCACATTGCTCATCACGCAATTGACTGTCAACCAGATTCTTAATTCTGTTACGTACAATCATGGCAAGAACTTTACCTGGAACAGAGAGTAGGCTGATACCCCTATAGTTATCACAAAAACTGCGATCACCTTTTTTGAAAATAGGGATAACAATAGCTCTGGTAAAATCCTTAGGAACCATGCCTTTATCATAAAAGATATTAAGAATTTCAGTTATCCAAGTGGTAACCGAAAAATTCTCAGGTCTAAGCATTTCCATAGTAATTTCATCTACCCCTGGGGATTTATGAAGTTTAAGTTTAGAAACAGCTAAAATAACTTTAGACTGCATTATTGGGCCAACATTAAAGCCAGTAATGCAATCATTATTATAAACAATGGGAGTAGAACCATGGCTGTCTATATACCTACCAGGCCCGAACATTCTGTTTTTGACGTTACAAATGTGGGGCTATGGAAGAGTCATAGACTACAACAAGATATAGGGTTCATCGCTTGCTTTGGCTGAAAAAGATGTTTTAAACTAATAAATCATCATCATCATCCTCAAGCAGATGTTTTAAACTAATAAATCATCATCATCATCATCATCATCCTCAAGCAGCCATGGGCTACGGAGGTCCAACCAGACCGTGCAATTTAGTTCTCCAAGCAAGTCTATCCTGAGCTACATCTACTGCATCTGGCCACTGCACACCAATTCTAACAAGGTCCTGTTTGACATTGTCTGCCCACCGCATCCTAGGTCTCCCCTTCTTTCTGAGGCCTTTAGGCACACTGTTCATAACTCTATTCGCCAATCTATAATTATTCATACGAGCAACATGGCCAAACCAGCAGAGTCTCTCTCTGCACAATATGCTGCTTAAAGGAGGTTGCAGACTCCTTTGCCTAACCTCATCATTAGTTACAAAGTTGAACCACCTAATGCCCAAGATACTGCGTAAACATCTGGAATCAAAAGCATCTAGTTTCCTGTTATCTTGTTTACACAGCGTCCAAGTTTCACTACCATAACTAACCCTAGAAAGAACCAAACTATTATACAGTCTAATTTTAGTCTTTAGGTGTAAACGCCTATTTCTCCACACTCTCCATAGGTTCTTAAAAGTCCCGGCAGCAATCCCTGTTCGTCTGTTAATCTCATGCTGCACATCACCATTATCTGTTACATAGCTCCCAAGATAATTAAACTGTGACACCTGCTCAAGACTGCAACCATTCAGATTAACTGAATCACAGCCTGCCTGACCAATTTTCATCACTTTAGTTTTCTCTCTGTTTATAACCAAACCTACTCTACTACCAGTCTCATCAACAGCTCGAATGAAAGAGTTCATCTCATCAACATCATTTGCAAAAAAATCTAAATCAGAAATTTTCATATCTCCAGCCCATTTAAGGCCAAAATCTTTCCCTTGAAGTGAATTTCGCATAACATAATCAATAACCAAGCTAAAGAGAAAAGGAGACAAAATGCACCCTTGTCGAACACCAGAAGTAATGCTAAACCAATTGGTACAAGCCTTACCAACTCTCACACACGACTCAGTGTTATTATAGAGAGCTTTCATAATGTTAACTAACTTGTCTGGTATACCATATGATCTCACAATCAACCACAAATTATGACGATCAACAGAGTCGAAAGCCTTTTTGAAATCAACAAAGCTAGCAACCAAAGGTTTCTGAAACTCTAAACATTTCTCAAGAATCTGCCTAAGTGAAAATATCTGATCCACACATCCCCTACCACTTCTGAATCCACATTGCTCATCACGCAATTGACTATCAACCAGATCCTTAATCCTATTAAGCACAATCATGGAAAGAACGTTACCTGGAACAGAGAGTAGGCTGATACCCCTATAGTTATCACAAGAACTGCGATCACCTTTTTTGAAAATAGGGATAACAATAGCTCTGATAAAATCCTTAGGAACCATGCCTTTATCATAAAAGATATTCAGAATTTCAGTCATCCAAGTGGTAACCGAAACATTCCCAGGTCTAAGCATTTCTGTAGTAATTTCATCTACCCCTGGGGATTTATGAAGTTTAAGTTTAGAAATAGCCAAAATAACTTCAGATTGTGTTATAGGGCCAACATTAAAGCCACCAATGCATCTATCATCATTGCAAACAATGGGAGTAGAACTAACTACATTGTTTAGAACATCACTGAAATGCTCAGCCCACCTAGCCATGACAGAATCCTCCCCTTCTATAACCTTACCTTGTGTATCCTTCAATCCTTGTATGCCTGTCCGTTTTCTACCACACAAAACATTAACTATCTGGTACAGCTCTCTGCTGTTGTGCTGTCTAACTGCTTCCTCGGCAGTGTCATAAAAAAAAAACAATTTTGCTTAAAACTAGATGATTGAAAAAAAATTGAAAAATATATAAGAAAAATGATAAAGAACAATGAAAAAATTTTAAAAAAATGTTTCAAAGCATTTAAAATTTAATCAATGCACTGATTTTCAGAACAAATCGCTTTATTATGAAGCTACATAACTGCTACAGAAAAGTCTAATTCTAAAATTTTGGTTAAAAAATCGCAATTTCCTGACTATTTGTTTGTATGCTTTAAATGTGATTAAGAATATTGATAAACCCCTACCGTTTAAAAATCGCTCTCTGGGTAATCCTAATGCTTGCTCTGATTGCTGCCATTATAGATTGCTAACAGTTTCATTTTTAATAGTTGCTAATTAATTATTGTTTATAATCGCAGTATCCATTTGAGAAGCAATAAAAATAATTTATGAAGCAATAAAGTAAATAAAGTCTGCTAAAATATTGATCAAAAGCCGATGTGTATAGCTCCCGAATTATGCAGTTTCCAGTACTAAAATAAAAAATCAGTATCCTTAGATTAGAAGTTTAAAAAGCATTACAACTCTAGTAGAGCTATAAATAGCAAAAAAGCGTGGGAAATGCAACCGATTGATGATCTAAAGCACCGTACAGCAGAATAAAGACAGGAACTGAATAGGCACTACTCAATACTGTTTACGGTGACTGAACATGTGCATCCGACTCAAATTTCTTTTTTAACTTTTTCATAATTTTTTTCAAGTGTAATCAACAGTAAAAAATTTATATCTTAGATTTAAATGTTATTTTGATATCTGATTAGAAATGGTTGAAAAAAATTCAAATTTCTATACAGGAAATTTTTTTTTTACAGCCTTGTACTATGGGAAGCAGCTGCTTGAGGGGGTATTTATTTTTTTTTTTTTACTATGGGAGTGAAGCTTCAATGTCTGACCACTAGAATGAGAAAGATGAAAGCAATTCTTATGGCTTCGACACGGTAAAGGTTGAAAAAAATATAGGTCATACAACTTTAATGCAAACAATTTATCAGTAGGTCAAACATAGCAAGTCGACTTTCAGCATGCAGAGATAAACTCAATTATAAAATATTAGCATCACCTCCCACAAAATTTCAGCTAAGCTACATAGAAAATTAAATTATAAACCTTAAAAAATAACTATGCAACACCGATCTGGACCCCCTCCACCCATTTGGAGCTTACTATTACACAATTTCTGGTCTAAATTATAGTAGCACCACTAGGGGGACCACATTATATCAACCCCATCTGCCAAGGAGGGGATGTCATCTTAAAATGTCAGCAAGAGACTGACGAAATGTATCATGATCAAAATGTGAAATGTGTATAGCAGCAGCAGATAGCTTCTACAATTACTCGTCAACCATATAAAACTTCATGAAAAACTTCATTATAGTAGAACCCCCATACCAAGTTGACTTTCAGCATGCAGAGATCAATAACAGACTCCATGTGTTCAAATGAACATTTCATACACTAGCTGATAATGACAACCACTTGGCAATACTATTGGATTGGTGACCACTGGCAGCAACTACATCGAATTTACCTGCAAAGGATACCTCTCCCATAGTGGTACATATAACTACTAAGCTTTTAGCTGCACAATATATAAAATGAACAATTACACCGATTCGTTTTTGCATCTCAAGCTGCAACACAGGAGACATAACTCTCCTAAAAGTGATATTGTGAAATTAATCCTTTTATTGTAATTAATCATGTTTAATTTGGTACATCGCTTTTTCTCATCTTTAGTTATTTAGTTATATGACAAAAAAGTTCTCAATAAATTTTATTATTTTTGCTTAGCACAGGGGAAATTGCTGTGGCTTCAGAATTCATTTCTGTTTTTCAGGTCGAACATAGGAGAAGGGTCAAGCAGTTTTATGTACAGATTTTTGATTTGACAGGTTATCTTTGTATAGAATGACAGATTAGTGAGTAGAATTTTGAATGAATTGCCTAGAGGAATGGATTTTATGTGCTTGTGTGTTTAAAAAAATTTGTTTGCTTTTTTTTAGTCATTACAAAATAAAGATGAAAAGGAACAGTGTTTCAAACGCCTCCTACATTTACTAAATCGTAGCAACATTTATGCCCAGTTTTTGGTGAAGAAAATGGAACAACAGGAGGAACAAGAGAAAAAGAAAAGAGAACTTGAAATGCAACAGAAAGAAAGACAAAGTTTAAAAGAACTTCATCAAGTAAATATATTTAAAGAAGTTTTATCTGAATTTTTAGTCTTCAATTTTAATTTCTTGCCTTTACTATTTTGGCTTTAGAAAGCAGATATTTGTTCTGATGATTAAGCAAACACAGAAACTAAAATGTTTTTTGGTTTGAATGTAAAACTATTTATTTATGTAATACCAAAAATGCCTATAAAATTACATTATTTCATTTCTTTTGCTCTGAATAGTAATATTTTGTAATAATACATCTAGAACAGAAGTCTAGTATACAGTGTTGCCAATTTACATGTAATAAAATAAATTAGACAAAACTCTAAAAAAAAATTTTTGCATGAAAAAAAGCTAGTTTTAATTTTTGAGAAAATATTTTCTTTGGATAGCAACTTGTGCAGCGAAGCTTATATTTGAGTTTTTGGGCTGGTAAAAACTCCATTTTGTGAATATTGAAAAATGATTTAGAAATTAAATATAATGAAACAGATGGAATAGTGACTGAAGTGAAATATTTGTGTGTTTCATATCAATGACTGCAGAACGTGTGGCATTTCCATATGTGACTGTTGCACATATGTACCAGGATTACATTAAAACACAAAACCTGCAGTCACTGGGAAAAATGTGGCCATAACTAGGCCTTTATGTTTGAGATGAGTACCACCTCTCTCATATTGTTATGTTGAAATGGAGGACTACAGTGAAGATGATAGATAATGTTGCCATTCAGCGATGGAGCAGCTATGAAGGTTAGTGCGAAGATCACTGACTTATGGCGGCATGACTAGGCTACGGCAGCAGATGCCCAACTGAATACTCTTGTTAATAGCCTGTCACCAGGCTATGAGGCTGCAGTGGGTGAAGGAACATTGCCTATGGGATGTGGAAGACTGGAAATGGGTAACTTGGTCCTACAAATTGAGGTTCCAACTACAAAAGGAGGCTATGTGTCTGGCTTAGATCACATGAGGCCTTGGACCTCAACTGTCATATTAGGTGTATTACTGGGGTGGAGGCAGTGTAATATTCTGGGATATGTTTAAGTGGGCCACCTTGGAGTCCTCTTGTACCTTTTGAGACCACCATCACCACACAAGGCTATGTTTACATACTCACTGATCTTTCATGGCTATCCACTTCCTGAGCAGGATGCCTTCTTTCAACAAGAATTCCATCTTATTGATGGATGGAATTCAATAAGAATTATTGAATGGAATTCAACAAGAATTCCATCCCATAATGTTCCATCTTATTGCTCCCATTTTGGCAAGACTGGTTGGAGGAACATTCCAGTTAGTGCATAACCCTCAAATGGTCCTCTGACTCCAAATTTGAACCCTATTGAGCATCTGTGGTGCAAAGTGGAGTGATGCATTTGAGCCTGAAATCTACCACCAGCAAATCTTAGCAGTTTATGGTTGGTGCCCTGGAATCATGGGTCACAATACTACCCCATCATTTGCAAGACCTAGTAGAGTCCATGCTACAATGTGTTACTGCTGTTGTGAGGGTGAAAGGTGGACCCACACATTAGATGGGTGTGTATAATAAATTGTCTTTTCATTATGTTACAAAATAAGTTATTAATGGTGTAATGAAATTTTTTTGTTTTCTCAGAAGGTAAAACCTGTTTGGATACAGCAATATGACATTCAATTTGTAAATAACCTGCTGAATCATTGGGGTGGGTGGCTCAGTTGGTAGCATGCCAGGCTCATAATCTGCAGTTTCCAGGTTCGAGTCCCAGTTGGGTCAGCATTAAGATTTATCTCCGCAAAACTCCCCGCCCTGCCCATGGTCAGTAGGGTACCCCACTGGGCTTGGAAAGGCTGTCGTCCGTCCGTTGGGACATTAAGCCATGGACCCGTGTATGGGAGAGACATACCCTGTGTACACTGGATGGCCTTGACAGGAGGCTACCATCTGCCTCCCAACAGCTGTTCCGGTGGGTCCCCTCCTCCAACCTTCTCTGAGCCTTCGGGTTCCCTGTGACTTGGCCATTTAGCCCATTGTGTGCAAAAAAATGCTGCCCAAAGGTAAAGCAACCGAAGTTGGATCATCAATGTCATTCAAGGAATGGCAAGGAATTAATATAGATCTGGACTTGGAGGTTTAGGAAATGTGTCTGTGGTGGTAGTATTTGTAGACGCTTTAGTCCATGCCTCAGTGGATAAGCATAAGTAATCCATGATCTGTTGTTTCTGAAATAGTTGTTTTTTCATAGGACAGCTTGGCTAATTTTCTTAAAAGTGTACCAACATAATATTAAGTGTCGTAGTTTGAGTAAACCAACCATGAAAAGTGGGATAATAAGGTGATTACTGAGTTAAGAACTGATAGTGCAGATAGTGTATGTAACTAATAAAAAGTTATATATTAGCATATACAGGGGTTTATCAAAATAATGGAAACACATACTGTTTGTGGAGAGCATTTTATTAATAAGCTGTAGGCCCACCTCAGGCATTCAGAACAGATGCAATTCGATGTGGAATAGACTTTAATAAGTCATGCATATACGATAAGAGAATGTTGTAATGCTCCAAAGATTATTAACTTTCTCAAGTTGGACCTTTTGTCTGATCCAAAATAGATTCAAACTCTGGATAGCTTATCAGGCACCAAGCAATATTAACTTGCCAAATAAGTTCATATAGAGTTCGTTAATGTATATAGTGTTACTTATCAAGCAAGAATTTAAAAAAAATCGTCAAATTGTTAGAGTTGAAATCTAATCAAAAATCAATTAAAGTTGCTCAAGAGAAAAAGCAAAAGTCAGATATAGATAACAAAGTTTATTTCCAAAAAATTGAAGACTCACTATAAATATTGATGATACAAAAAGTGGAGTAACTAAAAAAACTCCATCTCTAAATGTGACTCAAAAAAAAACTGACTAATAATGTCTTCCTCCTTCACCACCTTCCAACTCCAACTAACTACTACTAATTCCATACTGACTCTTAATTTCCTAACTACATACTGACTGTGACCTAACGTCACTTAGTATAACAAGCGGCGTACAACTGACTTGTGTTGCTGGTTAAGAAAAGTAAAAGGTGAATGGGTGGACCATCACTATGTGGAATCATCCTTCCTGTATAGTATGACTGAACCTGTGCCAGTGATGCTGGAGGGGGAAAGTGTGATCTGACTTTGCACTCCAGATATTTCCACAAATGTTCAATAATATTGAGGTGACCAGGGTATCTGCTGTACCTCATCCTCACGCTCTGAAAACCACAACTTGACACATTTCACACAATGCACTGATGCATTAACCGCTTGAAACCAGGGACAGTCTTTAGGGAACAATGCCCATAACACTGGGTGCAGGTGGTCCCCAAGAATGGATTCGTACATTGTGGATGCGACGACCTGCAGAATAACTAATGGCCCTAAAGAATGCCATGATATGGTACCCCACAACATCAGGGATCCACTTCCTTGCTTTACAGTCTGGGTGGTATGCTTATGCAGGTTTTCACCAGATGTACACTCTACCAGTGGTGGAAACAATGTGTAGCATGATTCATCAGATCAGATGACATGTTGCCAGACTTTAGCATCCCAGTTTTTATGTGCTTTGCACCACCTTACACATTTTGTTGCATTGATGTTGGTAATCAGAGGTTTGTGGATTACAGCACAGCCATAAATACCTGCATGATGAAGTTTCCCGATGAACTGTTATGACGGAAACAGGGTCATTCCAATGTCTTCAACTATGCTGCTATTTGTGGTGCCGTAGTCTTATGCTTCCATTATACAATCCATGCCAACGTTTGCCTATCCCTATCCGACAACTTCATATGATGTCCACAATTTGCACGTTTTGAGGCAATGCCCTTTCCTTTTTGATAGGTAGTCATAAAATTTGATACAGTTCCTAGTGTTACACCTACTATTTCTGCCATTCTGGCTATTGAAACTCCTGCAAGACACACACCAATGATCATGCTTTTTGGAAGTCACCGAGATCTGACATTGTCAACAATTGCACCACAACAGCTCTTTCCCTGCACCTGTGGCACTGCTATGTGATAGTCAACATTGTACTTCTCCCCTTTATGTACCTCACTTTGCAGGTAAGTTGTCCCTGTGATATGCATTGATTGTATTCGAGTTGCCATCAGTGTTTCCATTATTTTGATAAACCCCTGTATGATTACTGTTTTTGCAATTTAGTAAATTGCTAGATAAACTTTAAAAAAAAACTAAAGCATATTGATGGAGGAGAATAGGGGGCTGATTTTTTTCTACACAACAAGATTGCCAGTTATCTATCTTTCTTTGAAGTCAATATGGATTCAGTAACTGATTGCCTCATCAGTATGCTTTAGTTTATTTTATACTTTTTGGAACACATATAGGAAGATGGGTATTTTTTAATATATATTTTTAATAGGTCCTTTGTAATTTCCTAAATACTTGAATATTGTCTGATTCCACATTTCTTACACAGGTTTAGCTTGTGTCAACTTGTGTTGCAATGAGAATTCAAATCTATACTTATATTTAATTGAACCCTAATAGAACCTTGAATTGGAGATTGGATTGGGCATAATATAAATAGTTAACAGAGTTTGCTGTATGTTAAATCATACATACCTGTTCTGCAGTTGGTTTAACAACCCATTGTAACACTAATGATGAATTGATGACTTTTTGCAAATCTTCAAACAGCCATGGGCTTTGGAGGTCAAACCAGACTGTAATTTAGTCCTCCAAACATATCTAAGCTATTACTGCAACATTTGGCTACCTCAGCCCAATTTTAACAAGGTCTTGTTTGACTTTACCATAGCATTCTGTCTTCCTCTTTTTTCTGAGGCCTTTAGTCACACTGTTCATAACCTTCCTCACTGGACACTCTCCCCCCAATCATTTCTTTATTATTGCTGTTTGCTTTTGGTAGCTGGTTGACAAAAAAGGATGCTATGGAAAAAGCTAATGGCCTTTAGCTTGATTATGGATCCTGTACTTGATGCACTGGTGGGCTTCTGTTAAGAAAATCTGCTGCTATGTTTCTGTTGCAGCTGCAAGTGGATATATGCACAGGATACGTTATATCAGCTGATGGATAATCCTGATCAGAAGCCATTGCTTGTAGAGCAACTTATTATTGCCAAACTGACATTGGGGAAAGTTTCTACCAACATGGTTAACTAAAGCTTTTAGTGGTGGTGAGGTAAACAGGTCTTAGCCCCATGCTTTCTATTGGAGAGCTGCTCGATATTATTTCTACTAACCATTTTCTTTGCTCGGTACATGGAATGTGAGGACTCCACATAGAGATTATGCTCTTGATTCCTCACACAGGAATTCCAGTATTACAACTTGATATTCTGGGCTTGCAAGAGACAGAGAGATGGGTAAAGATAAGATATTTAAAAATAATATTAAATTTATCTTTTTGCAGAGGGAGTATGGAAAGCATCTGCAAGACATGGGTTTCTTCTCAGCAGACATGCCAGTGATATTCTAGGATATGACTGCATTTAACACTTCCAGAGTCCATCAATTATACACATTGACAAAACCTAAAACAAGGGCCAGAAACAGTTGCATCTATTTTTAATACAACAAATAATTTAATAAAATCTATAACACTGTATATAATTAAAACACAGCAGAAATGAAGCAGTATAATCCAACATGAATAATAACAGTAAAGTATCTGTATTTAAGGTGGTAAAATATTTCAAAATGGTTGCCGATGGCACATAAAACATGTCTTTCTTTCAGATACAGAATTATCTCCTTTGCCTAGAATACATTTTATATATTTCTATAGAATATGATTGCTAATACAAGATATGTTGACAATATATGCACCTTTTAGGTAAGATAAACATTGTGAGGTGAGATGTTACATATCAGTTATTGTATGTCAGTACCTTAAAAGGGTAGTGACTATGATGTTATACAGTGAAATTGCACGAAAATATTTTTAAGTTGAAGGTAAGTATGCCATGCAAGGCGAATTATTATATATTTAATGTTACTCTACTGTGTGCTAATTGTATTTTAAATGCATGGACATCACTAACCAAGATAGTAGCATTGATGTTATTGTTTAAAGTAAATGGTGTGCTTAACTTGACCAAAATACCTTAGCAAGGTTGATTTACCTTAACTATTTCAGTGCCAATGCCTGCTTACCTGACCTATTACTTTACCTTTCCGATTTCTTACCTACCAATTATATAAGACTAGCATATTATTTAGTTATTGGAAGTTTTTAGACATCAGATAATGTAAAAGATAATACTTTTTTCGTTTATCATTTAGTGAAATTTTGATATAACTTATTATAAGTCTTAGTTGGGAGAATGTATTAAAGATTACCATTGTTTGTTGGATGTCTCTGCTCTGCTGCAGTTTGATGTGTTTCATGATCCAAGAGTTTGGTTGCATCTTTGGTAGGCAACATGCAAGACATGGGTTAAGACATAGTAATATGTAACATCTCACCTTGCATGGTGCAGCAGTGCCATCTACTCCTATTTTTGGTTTAAAATCCGAAAATCCGATTTTTAGGGTTTTTTCAGTTTCACACAAAAGAAAATCTGCCTCAAAATTGTACAGTAATTTTTCCCTTTTTCTAAAAGGAGAGTGCTAATGAAAGGGAGGAATTGTCTCTGATTTAGCTCGTACTGTACTCAAGTTGCAACTGTATCACTACTCCCTAATCTGTGCTTGCTTTGTGGGCTCATCAGCACACCAATCAGAGGAAATCTATGACTCCAGTTGGCCATTTCTGGACAGAACACATGGCAAAGTCCACACCTAAATTCTCTTACAGAGCTGAAGGTCATCATAGATTGTTTCTAAATGAATGTTTATTGAAAAATAGCAGAAATTCAAATGTTTCTAAAACAAAGTTTATTTCCAAAAAATTCAAAGACTCACCAGATTCAATGAAGAATACAAAAGTTGGAGTACTAACAACTCACATCTATCTAAATCTCTACTACATCTCCACTGACAATACTCATTCTAATTCACTGACAGCACTCTCTCCACTAACTGTCAATTTTGACTACACTGTCTCACAAAAACTAACTTTGTGACCTAAGACCTAACGTCACTTAGTTATAACATGCTGCGTACAAATCCGGCACGGGTCTGTTGCATACCAGGAAAACATTTGAATAATCTGACAATTGTGCTAGCTATGACACAAGAGGGATTATGTCCTACATGCACGCATTAGCAGCTGACAATCAAAAGATCAAGGTTGTGCATGCACAACTCCTTCGCTTGGAAACAAGAATTGCAAGCAGTCTAGAAAAATGAAATAATCCTCAAAATGATAACCAGTTTTACTTTATTTAAGTTATATTTAAGGAAAAGTGAATGGGTGGACCTTCACAACTCCCCTCCCATAGGGAGTCAAAATTTAACCTAACAGAGTTTGATGAGTGAATTTAGAGTAATAGGACACTTATGTCATTTGCACATCGTTGAACATAAAATAAAGTAAAAAGTATGCTTACACAAAAGTTTGATAATATTATCTAATCTCACTTTGACATTATTTTCATCACAACCAAAGATACCTCCTCCCATTCCTCATCAAAAGCATACAGCTACCTGTTGTAAATGTATGCCAATGGTTGTGACAGTTAACTGCATGCTAGCATTATTGGACTACCTAATACCACATTCTGATACAAACTTCACAAGTTGCATACAATAACCTGTACAAAAAGTTGATTAATATTTCTCCTGTCATTAACTTCTAAAAAGGTTAAAGAAAAAAATAATTCATTTACATCAAATTCTGCTCTTTTACAGAATAATAACAGACTTGGTATCAAATGGGGTACAGAACTTCTGCTTATTCTCCTAATCATAATCAAAATATGTGAAAGTTAAATCTTCTACTATACATAAAAATATAGGTATTGGAACACCATTAAATCCTCCTAACTACATCAAACATACGAATCTAAGAAATTCAAATTTTACAGACAAGAGGGAGTGTAATCATCAGCTATATCTTCTCCTAAACACAATCGCGAGCTAGCTGAAATAAAGGAATGCATTATTGCCTCCCCTCTTCAAGCTCTACATCCTACTTCCAAAGGAGTTATGCTGGTGACTGTCTCGATCACCAGACTATGCCATTGGGGACAGCTCCAAAGGGGTACCAAAAAAAAAAACTTGCAAGACATCATGGTCAGCTCATATATTTATGCATCATTGACGAATCAATAGCACTGATGATACCGAACAGATTTAAACACACGTACATACATCGTATCTAAGAGTAAAGAATAACTGTATCAATAATTTGTAATATATGACACTAACATTTCATCTAATACAATTCCATTCACTTTTTACATGAAAACACCTTTGCATGTAAAAAATTCACTTCAAAATACAAAAATACAGCTCAAAATATTTAATCACTGTACTAAATTCTCATCATTTGTATCCATAAACATTTTACAATTTCTAAATTCTAACTTAATGCTAACTTACAGTTCAGCTTTCAGTCAGCTGAAATGAAAAAAAAATTAGAAAAATACACTTTAAATCACATAAATACAATATAAGAAATAGAACTTCAGGTGAACAAAAATACATAAAAAAATTCTATTCACATCACAGTACAAACTCAAACTATAAATCTTGAATAGTAAATTCGTTTTTCAAAAAATAAATATCGAAACTACAAGAAATAAACAAGAAATTAAACATTTCAAAATCTCTTAATATGTAAATCACAATAAATATTGGTTCTCTCTTCTCTGTCTTCATCTATTCCATAGAAAAGAAATAAAACATTATAAATCATTAGTGCCACAGTGGAAAAATAATATACTTAAATTTTCATTGTTGGCACTCCGTTGCGATAAATCTTCATCCAGTCCGTTTCCCAGTGATATCCTTCCCTTGTTGATCGATAAGCTAGGTGTAAGCACTTCTGAAGATCTTGTTGGTGACGTCTATTCTATGTTGACTACTCCTTTGCTGGTTGTTGCTCTGCAGTCTGTGATCGTTTCGTTGACATCTCGTCGTTACGTGCTTGTTTTTGAACAGCCTGGCTTTGTGCTTTCCAGGTTTATTGCTGCCCGCCTCCAAATGATGCTTCAACAGTTAGAAACTTCTGAACTTGTTAGATTCAGCAGGATTATTTGCACTCAAAATAATTTCTGGGATGCTATTCTCATTAACTAATAGTTCTTCATTAGCGTCATTTTCCTTTCAAATCTCTGATTCAAAACGTTTGTCATTAACAATTTCAGCACTATTTTCATTAAAACTTCTACTCCGAAAACTATTTCATCAACTAATTTTGTACTATTTTCCTTTAAGACTATATCAATGCATTTCTCATTATCAATTTGCTTTCCATCATCTTGTTTCTCTAAATTTACATTAATTACACTAATAGGACATTTTATAGGTTCTTCTTGAACATGCTTTGGACTGCAAGATAATTTAGAAAGTCCACTGGACCGCAGCTGCAATTTCAATTGATAATTGTCATAAATATCATCTACAATTTGCTCATTTGATCATGAAAGATCGGCTTCTGTATCATTGCAATCTTTTCAGTTTCTTTGTGACAAGTCTTAACAAAATGTAAATCTATAACGTGTACCAACACTGGCAAGACTTAACTTATGAGAGGGCTTTTCTTGGGGAACTTTGGCCTCTCGCTTCAAAGATCTTAATTTAAGTTACCAGAATTGCCATTCTTTTCTGTAGCAATATTGCTCTGTGTGCCCTAATCAGCCACAAAATTTACATCTGAAAGTCTCTATTATTTGTAGCAAAAGTTTGTGGTTTAGTGTCATTGAAGCTTGACGTAAAACATAATCTCTGCTTCATTCATTCTGCATCATTATAGGTACGTTCGGCGCAAATTGTTGGGACTGTGTAACTTCCGGTTGTACTGGAGTCATTTTGCGAGACAACGTGATAACGTTGCTTTGGCGAGGATTGCATCCATTGTTGGTTTAATGCAGTTTCTGAAGATTCTCTTCTTGCGGTGTACTGCTGAGCCAATTTGACCAACGTTGAAATTGAATTTACATTTCTTACTTCTAAGAATTCCCTAATGGGCAAAGTAATTGAGACAATATGCAGTTTATAATGTCAATTTCGGCAGCATCAGCATCATATAGGTGGTAAAACTGCTGTACCCCAGATGAATTTTTTGATGATATCTCCTTCCTTTTGTCTTCGTGAAAACAGTTCTGTAGCTAACTGTGTAAAGTCACTATATTCATGTGTTCAGTCTGTTCATTCACATGTTCAATCTACAATATTGTTAGTTGGAGAGAACATTACGAAACAAAATTCTGAAGGTTGTTATGAATAACAATATTACGAATTTAAAAAATGCGATTATTGAAAATAAAATTTTGGATTTAAGACATTTATATAATTTAAGACCTGTAAATGGTAGCTAGGCGTAAACTGGAAGGAGAGCTGTGTACCAATCCCTAGTGATGATGCACGGAACCGGCCAGGTCTAGCACCTAATGTCCGACCCTGCCTTCTCGTGGTGCAGGCCGTTAGTACCTTTCAAAAGAGATATTCTCTTGTGGAAGAGAACAGAAGGGGAGGGCTGCCAGTTCAGTATGGCCTACTGATCTGGTCATCTATGGCCACTTTTTTTTTTCAACCCTGCTGAGGTGTGTCAACTTCACAGGGTCCTGGTGCTGACCATTTATACCTACTAGACTGGACTTGTTTATGGATTTGAGCTTGATTATGGATCCTGGACTTGCTGCACTGGTGGGCCTCTGTTGAGGGAGAGTCTGCTGCTGTGTTTTTTTTGCATTTTTTTAGGATTGCCAGCTCTAAGTGAACAGAGGCATGGGATACCTTATATCAGCTGGTGGATAATCCTAATCAGAGGCCATCGCAGGTACCTGAACCTTACTTAGCTAGTTGGGCATCGTCAAGCCTAAACTGGAGTAATGTGTCTCAGGCAGGCCATATGGCTCTTGAAAAAGTCCACTTGAAAAGGTGGTGCCTGACGTTCCTACCAGCATCGGTGACTTCAGCCTTTAGCGGAGGAGGAACAGGTCTTTGCCCCATGCTTGCGATCAGGGGGCTGTTTGATATTGTTGGCCCTACCAATCTCAATAAACCTAATTTCTTTAAAAATCCTACTAATCATTTTCTCTCTGCAGGAACGTGGAACGTGAGGACATTACATAGAGATTATTCTCTTGATGTCCTCGTGCAGGAATTCCAGCGCTATAACCTAGATATTCTAGGCTTGCAAGAGACCAGATGGACAGGTAAAGGTGAGATACTTAAAATAACTTTAAATTTATCTTTACAGAGAGGAAGGATGGAAAGCATCACCAAGGTGTGGGTCTGCTGCTCAGCAGACATGCTAGTGATGCTCTTCTAGGATATGAGTGCATTAATGAAAGGTTTCTTACAGCAAAATTTCAGACAAGCATTAAAGACTTGAATGTTATCTGCTGTTATGCCCCCACTGAGGATGCCGATGAGGATGAGAAGGATAGGTTTTATGGATAACTTCAGGATATTTTGAATTCTGTCAAGAAAGGAGATATTACCCTTGTTCTTGGTGACTTCAATGCCAAAGTTGGTACCGACTCTGACCTTTGGGGAGGAGTAATAGGCCCTTTTGGTATTGGTAGCTGCAATGGCAATGGGCAATGTCTCTCCTATAGGTAAGTAAACTCGATGGTTTCAGAATAACTAACGCATATTACAAACACTGCGACATACATAAATACACATGGGTTTCACCTGATGGGCTGCATAAGAATATGATTGATTTTATATTTATTAACAGCAAATGGGCTAGTTCTGTTAGGAATACCAGTGCATATAGGGGAGCTGAAATTGGATCTGACCATTACCTTGTTAAAAGTGTCTTGCAACTTAAACTTAAAAAGTGTTGTGCTAGGGTTAAAAAATTTACCTTTAATACTGAAGCTCTGAAAGACCCAGTTATAGCTAAAGCTTACCATGATAGGTTACTTAGTCATTATGACAGTCATGGTTTGCTTAATACTGAAGTTGAGGAAGAATGGGGCCATTTTAAACAGGCTTTTTTGACACTAACAGTACTCGTTTAGGAAAAAAGGAGCAGAGGAGAAAGAATTATTTAAGTGATAAGGCACTTGAGCTTATTTCCGAAAGAAGGAACTGCAGGAATGTCCTTAATCAGTACCCTACTAGTCCTAATAGAAAGGATTACAGAGAGCTTAATAAACGTGTAAAGGATCAGTTAACTATTGATAAGAATCTTTGGCTTGATGGCTTGGCTGACAAAGCTGAGGAAGCAGTTAGGCAGCACAACAGCAGAGAGCTTAAATAAATTAAGATAATTAATTTTTTAAATTAAATAATTAATATTTTTAATTAATAAGATTAAGATAGTGTTTTATGTGGTAGAAAACGGACAAGCATACAAGGAATGCAGGATAAACAAGGTGAGGATTCTGTCATGGCTAGGTGGGCTGAGCATTTCAGTGATGTTCTAAATAATGTGGTTAGTTCTACTCCCATTGTTTGTAATGATAGAATCATTGGCAGCTTTAATGTTGGCCCTATAACACAATCTGAAGTTATTTTGGCTATTTCTAAACTTAAACTTCATAAATCCCCAGGGGTAGATGAAATTACTACAGAAATGCTCAGAGCTGGGAATGTTTCGGTTACCACTCGGATGACTGAAATTTTGAATCTTTTATGATAAAGGCATTGTCCCTAAGGATTTTACCAGAGCTATTATTATCCCTATTTTCAAAAAAGGTGATCGCAGTTCTTGTGATAACTATAGGGGTATCAGCCTACTCTCTGTTCCAGGTAAAGTTCTTTCCATGACTGTGCTTAATAGAATTAAGAATCTGGTTAACAGGCAATTGCGTGATGAGCAATGTGGATTCAGAAGTGGTAGGGGATGTGTGGATCAGATATTTTCACTTAGGCAGATTCTGAGAAATGTTTAGAGTTTCATAGACCTTTGATTGCTAGCTTTGTTGATTTCAAAAAGGTTTTCGACTCTGTTGATCGTCATAATTTGTGGTTGATTGTGAGATCATATGGTATACCAGACAAGTTAGTTAACATAATGAAAGCTCTCTATAATAACACTGAGTCATGTGTGAGAGTTGGTAAGTCTTGTAGCAATTGGTTTAGTATTACGTCTGGTGTTCGACAAGGGTGCATTTTGTCTCCTTTTCTCATTAGTTTGGTTGTTGATTATGTTATGCGAAATTCACTTCGAGGGAAAGATTTTGGCCTTAAATGGGCTGGAGATACGAAAATTTCTGATTTAGATTATGCTGATGATTTAGCCCTTTTGGCAAATGATGTTGATGAGATGAACTCTTTCATTCGAGCTGTTGATGAGACTTGTAGTAGAGTAGGTTTGGTTATAAACAGAGAAAAAACTAAAGTGATGAAAATTGGTCAGGCAGGCTGTGATTCAGTTAATCTGAATGGTTGCAGTCTTGAGCAGGTGTCACAGTTTAATTACCTTGGGAGCTGTGTAACTGATACTGGTGATGTGCGGCATGAGATTAACAGACGAATAGGTATTGCTGCCGGGACTTTTAAGAATCTATGGAGATTGTGGAGAAATAGGCGGATACACCTAAAGACTAAAATTAGACTGTATAATAGTTTGGTTCTTTCTAGGGTTAGTTATGGTAGTGAAACTTGGACGCTGTGTAAACAAGATAACAGGAAACTAGATGCTTTGGGTTCTAGATGCTTACGCAGTATCTTGGGTATTAGGTGGTTTAACTTTGTAACTAATGATGAGGTTAGGCAAAGGAGTCTGCAACCTCCTTTAAGCAGCATATTGTGCAGAGAGAGACTCCGCTGGTTTGGCCATGTTGCCCGTATGGATAATTATAGATTGGCGAATAGGGTTATGAACAGTGTGCCTAAAGGCCTGAGAAAGAAGGGGAGACCTAGGATGCGGTGGGCAGACAATGTCAAACAGGACCTTGTTAGAATTGGTGTGCAGTGGCTGGATGCAGCAGATGTAGCTCAGGACAGATATGCTTGGAGAATTAAACTGCGCAGTCTGGTTGGACCTCCGTAGCCCATGGTTGCTTGAGGATGATGATGATGATGAAATATTTATAAAAATCCTTATGTTTGTATTTAAAAACCCAGATTTCTTAAAATTGCAATTTACAAAATAAATCTTAGAAATAGCAAACTTTATTATGTACCTTTTTTGAGAAAAGAAATTATCCATAAATATTTAATGATTCTAGCTACACAAAATTTTAATAAATTACTGAAAAGTATAAAGGAAGAAAAAAAAATTGAAACTATCTTTAAAATCAAAATTAGGCAAAGATTATTAAACATAAACAGTATTGAGTCTTTATTTCACTGTTAAGTGATACCTCATTTTATGTCATTAGTAAATAAATCAAATTATTAGTGTTTTCCACTCTTAAACCTTTGAATCTGTACTATAAAAATGCATATTGATAAAAATAATGTAATTTGACAACCTGTAAGAGCATAAAGCTTATTGGTTATTCTTATATGGCTTCTATTTTAATGATTTCATTTCACAGTAAATATTTTACATACGTGGTTTTATTTATGTTCAATTGTATATATTTGTTCATATTGAATTGTGGATATTGACAACCGGTCAATAAACATATATATATTATATTTTAACTTGTTATTTAGGTGTAAGCATTATGTCATATTTATGTTTATTATTAAGTGAATTATATGTTATATATGGTCAATAAACATATTTATTTATTTACATTGCTGATTATGATGGCCAACTTACAGCTTGTTATTGTGGGTATTTTTTTCGACATCACATAAGGTTGTATGTAATATTTTACTATTTCTTCATTTTCCAGTCAAAAACTTTGATCTTTTATCATTTCTTGAAAATGAATGATGTCCTGGATGTGCAAAGCAAAAAGGATTTAATTGGCAGGGAAATCAGTCCTCATATGGTTATGGCAATTTCAGTATATATATATACATACAAAAATCCTCATGCTGCCATGGACTATGTATGGAGGGAGGTCTTACCAGACTATAATTATCTTCTTCAGACACATCTGTTTTTAGCTGGAGCTGCAGCATTTGGCCACTGTAGGCAAATTCTACCAAGGACCTGTTTGACATTGTCTACTCAATGAAACCTAGGTCTCCCCCTTTTCCTGATGTCTTTAGGCACACTGTTAATAGCTAATTCGACAATCTGCAGTACAACAAGCACCATGGCCAAATCTACCATCTGCATGACCAATTTTCATTTTCTTTATGTTTATTGCCAAACCTATTCTATTATTAGTCTCATCGGCAGCCCTAATGAAAGAATTCGTCTCATCAACATCATTAGCTAACAGGGATAAACCATCTGCAAAATGTAAATTGAAATCTCAAGACTATTTGAGGCCAAAATCTTCCCTTGCAAAGAATTCTGCATAACATAATCAGTAACCAAAGAGAAAAGGAGACAAAATGCTCCCTTGTCTAATTCCACTAGTAATACTAAACCAATCACTACAAGCCTTACCAACTCTCTCATATGACTCAGTGTTATCATAGAGAGCTTTCATTATGCTAACTTGTCAGGTATTCCATATTATCTAGCAATGAACCACAAATTATGATCAACAGAGTCAAAAGAATTTTTTTTATGTTGATCATAATCTTTTTGAAATTTGCAAAACTAGTAATCACAGGTTTCTGAAACTAAACATTTCTCAACAATCTGCCTAAGTACAAAAAATCTGATCAGTGGTGATTTTATTCACCAATGCAGATTTATGCAGTTTAACCTAGGGATAACCAAGGTGATTTCACAATATATAGATCTAGCATTAAAGCTGCTAATGCATCTATCTCTATCCTCATTACAAACAATGGAAGTAGAAATAACCACATGTTTATCTGAAATGCTCAGTCCACCTAGCTGTGACAGAATCCTCACCTTCAACGTTAGTATGTTTATCCCTGTATGCTAGCCTGTTTCTTACCACACAGAAGGGTAACTTTCTGTTGGGCTGTCAAAAAGTTCCTTGCAGTTGCCCCAAGGAAATTGTGTGAATGATTTTTCCTCTGCATCATCCAAATAGGTCTGAGCACAAGTCATAAAGTTAAGTTTATAAAATGAAAACCTGTGACAGGGAGTGAAATTTAACAGGTATTGACAGAAGATATTGGGGATTGATTGGCTTGATGGGTGAACATCAGGGATGAAGGGAGAGTAAAATCTGTTGAGAAATGATCATAACTGGTTCAGCAGCAATGAAGCTTATGATGTTTAGAATTTAGAATAACATGGAAAATATACATAGACGATTTTGATTGACTGATGGCTGACTTACAGGGGATCATTCTAATTTTAACTATGATAAAGAAATGGTAGAGCTCTGAAAGTTTGTACCTAGAGGTAATTTGGGTCATAGATTTTGGGAAAAATCCAAATTTGACCTCTGTATCCTTCAAGATCAGAGGTCAAAACTTGATCTATGAGTGCTAGAAATGTGAAAATTTGTGTCTGGGTGCGTTTCATGTTGTAGATGTCGGAAACATGAAATTTTGGATCTGAATAAATTTGACCTTTGACGTCAAAGGTCAAATTTAGATCTACTGGTGGTAGATAGCTAAAAATTGGTTCCTCGAGTTATTTTGGGTCATAGAATTCTTGTAAATGCAAAATTTTGGATGCAGTTAGCTCTTTGAAGTAAAAGGTGGTGTTAGAGGTAAAAATTGGTGCTAGAGGGTAAAAATTGGTGCTGGGGGTATTTCGAGTTGTAGATCTCAGAAGTTATGCCAAATTTTGGATGTGACGTGTTCTTTGAGGTCAAAAGTCAAATTTGAATATGCTGCTGCTGGATGGCTAAAAATTTATGAATGAGGCTATTTCAGGCAGTTGAAATCGGAAATAAGAGAAATTTTCAGATCTGCCGTCTTGTTCAAGGTCAAGTAGTGGTCAATCAGTCTAGAAATCAAACACTGCCAAAGGCACAGATTGATTTCTAGTATGGAATATAACTTTTTCAAAGCAGAGGAAAGATAGACGTTTGTAATGAAAAAGTCTGCCACTAAAAATGGAACAATTGAATATATAAATTAAAACTTTTAACAACTTATATATGACTTAAAAGCTATTATTTGCATTGCAATGTGCCAATGGTCTAATTGCCTACTCACTTGATATTAACTTCAAAGAAAATGGTGTACTAAAACTAGTTTCAATCTTCAGTTTAAAAAGATTGTTTGTGCTCTGTCTTTTGAAATTAATATAAATTGAGTGATTTTTACAATTGTTGTGTTTAAATTGTCCCATGGCCGAGTGGTTAGTACGCTTGGCTACTGATCAAAGGGAACTTTGTTCGAGCCCAGGTAAGGCATGGATGTGTATGTGTTGTTTTTCTGCTGAGGTCCTGCCATCCTCACAGACCTTCTACTATGGCATTATAAACTGACAGGCTCCTGTCAGACCTCTGTGGCAAGCAGCTGCTTGAGGGGGTATTTTATGTATTATTTATGTATTAATATTATGAGCAAATTTTGTTAAAATATGTGCAAGTAGCTTTCTTATGCTTAAATGGAACAGAATATACAGGTACACCATCCTTTGATTTACACAGTAGATTCCATAAATTCACTAAAACAAAACTGTGCAAATTGAAACCAACAAATTATGTCGGAGGGGGGGGAGAGGAATAGATTCCCAAAATAACTTGCTATTAATGAAATGTGCATTGAAGTTTTATTTGTAGAGATACCCTCTTGTGGAAGTGAACGGAAGGGGAGGGCTGTCAGATTAGTGTGGCCTACTGATCTGGACAACTATGGCTACTTTTCTTTTTTTTTCTACCCTGCTGAGGAGTGGTCAACCACACAGGGTCCTGGTGCTGACCATATAAACCTACTGGACTGGACAGATATATGGCTCTGAGCTTGATTATGGATCCTGATTTTGCTGCACTGGTGGTCTTCTGTGGAGGGATAATCTTCCGCTGTGTTCTCTGTTTGTTTGTGGGTTGACAGCCCCAAGTGAATAGATTCACAGGATATGTTTATCAGCTGGTGGATAATCCTGAGCAGAGGTCATTGCAGGCACCTGAACTTTTTGCTTCTATTGGCATCGTCAAATTCTACATTGGAGGAAGTCTTGCAGTGTAGATGGCTTCAGCCTTTAGTAGTGGGAGAACGGGTCTTTGCCCCATGTCTGCGACTAGGGGGCTGTTTGATATTGTCGGCATTCCCTCTCTCAATAAACATAGTTTCTTTAAACATTCCACTAACCATTTTCTCTCCATAGGTAGTTGGAATGTGGGGACTCTGCACAGAGCTTTTTCTCTTGATATACTCACACAAGAATTCCACCATTATAATTTAGATATTCTCGGCTTGCAAGAGACCAGATGGACAGATAAAGGTCAGATTCTTAAAAATAATCTTATATTTCTCTTTTCAGGGGGGGACGACAATACGCATCACCAAGACGTGGGTCTGCTTTTCAGCAGACATGCTAGTGATGCTCTTCTAGGATAAGAGTGCATTAATGAATTGTTTCTTATAGCTAAATTTCAGACAAGCATTAAAAGACTTGAATGTTATCTGCTGTTATGTCCTCACTGAGGATGAGGATAGGTTTTACGGACAACTTCAGGATATTTTGAATTCTGTCAAGAAAGGAGATATTACCCTTGTTCTTGGTGACTTCAATGCCAAAGTTGATGCTGACTCTGACCTTTGGGGAGGAGTAATAGGCCCTTTTGGTATCGGTAGCTGCAATGACAATGGGCAACGTCTCCTACAAGTAAGTAAATTCAATGGATTCAGAATAACTAACACTTATTACAAACACCGCGACATACATAAATACACATGGGTTTCACTTGATGGGCTGCATAAGAATATGATTAATTATATATTAATTAACAGCAAATGGGCTAGTTCTGTTAGGATACCAGGCCATATAGGGGAGCTGAAATTGGATCTGACCATTACCTTGTTAAAAGTGTCTTGCAACTTAAACTTAAAAAGTGTTGTGCTAGAGTTAAAAAATTTACTATTAATACTGAAGCTCTGAAAGATCCAGTTATAGCCAAAGCTTACCATGATAGGTTACTTAGTCATTATGACAGTCATGGTATGCTTACTACTGAAGTTGAGGAAGAATGGGATCATTTTAAACAGGCTTTTTTGAACACAAACAGTAATCTTTTAGGAAAAAAGGAGCAGAAGAGACGGACTTATCTGAGGGATAAGGAACTTGAGCTTATTTCAGATAGAAAGAACTGCAGGAATGTCCTTAATCAATACCCTACTAGTCCTAATAGAAAGCATTACAGAGAGCTTAATAAACGTGAAAAGGATCAGTTAGCTGCTGATAAGAATCTTTGGCTCGATGGTTTGGCTGACAAAGCCGAGGAAGCAGTTAGACAGCACAACAGCAGAGAACTGTACTAGTTAGTTCATGTTTTGTGTGGTAGAAAACGGACAGATATACAGGGATTGAAGGATAAACAAGGTAAGGTTATGGAAGGTGAAGATTCTGTCATGGCTAGGTGGGCTGAGCATTTCAGTGATATTCTAAACAATGGGGTTAGTTCTATTCCCATTGTTTGCAATGATAATAGATGCGTTGGTGGCTTTAATATTGGCCCTATAACACAATTTGAAGTGATTTTGTCCATTTCTAAACTTAAACTTCATAAATCCCCAGATGTAGATGAAATCACTAGGAAATGCTTAGAGCTGGGAATGTTTCGGTTACCACTTGGATGACTGAAATTCTAAATATCTTTTATGATAAAGGCATGGTTCCTAAGGATTTTACCAGAGCTATTGTTATCCCTATTTTCAAAAAAGGCGATCGCAGTTCTTGTGATAACTATAGGGGTATCAGCCTACTCTCTGTTCCAAGTAAAGTTCTTTCCATGATTGTGCTTATTGAATTAAGAATCTGGTTGACAGTCAATTGCGTGATGAGCAATGTGGATTCAGAAGTGGTAGGGGATGTGTGGATCAGATATTTTGACTTAGGCAGATTCTTGAGAAATGTTTAGAGTTTCAGAAACCTTTGCTTTGGTTGCTAGCTCTGTTGATTTCGAAAATCTTTCGACTCTGTTGATCGTCATAATTTGTGGTTGATTGTGAGACATTTGGAAAAGGAGACATTTTGTCTCCTTTTCTCTTTAGTTTGGTT
This sequence comes from Ryuthela nishihirai, assembly GCA_038380435.1. NCBI lineage: Eukaryota > Metazoa > Arthropoda > Arachnida > Araneae > Heptathelidae > Ryuthela > Ryuthela nishihirai. Next base: position 31,072,412 of record JAWZYU010000004.1, read on the forward strand.
ATTGATTAAGTTATGCGAAATTCACTTCAAGGAAAAGATTTTGACCTTAAATGGGCTGGAGATACCAAAATTTCTGATTTAGATTATGCTGATGATTTAGCCCTTTTGGCAAATGATGTTGATTAGATGAACTCTTTCATTCGAGCTGTTGATGAGACTGGTAGTAGAGTAGGTTTGGTTATAAACAGAGAGAAAACTAAAGTGATGAAAATTAGTCAGGCAGGTTGTGATTCAGTTCATCTGAATGGTTGCACTCTTGAGTAGGTGTCACAGTTTAATTATCTTGGGAGCTATGTAACAGATACTGGTGATGTGCAGCATGAGATTAACAGATGAATAGGGATAGCTGTCGGGACTGTTAAGAATCTATGGAGAGTGTGGAGAAATAGGCGTATACACCTAAAGACTAAAATTACACTATAATAGTTTGGTTCTTTCTAGGGTTAGTTATGGTAATGAAAAGTTAACGCTTTGTAAACAAAATAACAGGAAACTAGATGCTTTTGATTCTAGATGCTTATGCAGTATCTTGGGCATTAGGTGGTTCGGCTTTGTAACTAATGATGAGGTTAGGCAAAGGAATCAGCAACATCCTTTAAGCAGCATATTGTGCAAAGAGACTCCATTGGTTTGACTATGTTGCCCGTAGGGATAATTATAGATTGACGAATAGGGTTATGAACAGCGTGCCTAGAGGCCTCAGAAGGAGGGGGAGACCTAGGATGCGGTGGGCAGACAATGTCAAACAGGACCTTGTTAGAATTGGTGTGCAGTGGCCAGATGCAGTAGATGTAGCTCAGTCTAGACTTGCTTGGAGAACTAAATTGCACGGTCTGGTTGGACCTCCGTAGCCCATAGCTGCTGGAGGAGGAGGATGATATTGAATTTCAAATTTCATTTCAGCAGTAATAATAAACTTTAACATAACATGATTTTGTACTTTATTTGCACTTATTCAGATAAGCTTAATTTCTCATTTTCTTTTTGGTTATGAAATATACTCATCACTAATGTAGATGTACACTATCAAATTTGGGTTGTGTTGTTTTACCTCTGAGCAGCACTTTTTTGCACACCATGAGCTAAATGGACAGGTCACAAGGACCCCGAAGGCTCAGAGAAAATTGGGAGAAGGGACCCACTGGAACAGCTGTTGGGAGACAGATGGTAGCCTCCCGTCAAGGCCATCCAGTATGTTCTTTAACGTGCAAAGGGTATGACTCTCCCGCACATGGGGCCACGGCTTAACGTCCCAGATGGCAGCCTTTCCAAGCCCATCAGTGTCCCCTACTGACCATGGGCAGGGTGGGGAGTTTTGCGGAGATAAATCTCAACGCTGACCCAGCTGGGACTTGAACCTGGGAACTGCAGATTACGAGCCTGGCATGCTACCGACTGAGCCACCCCTGCCCCCTATCAAATTTGGATATTAAATTTGAAAGACAGATATTTAGGAACTGAATATGAATTAGAAGTTAAACATTTTTGCCAACACTTAATATTTTGCAAGATTAGTATTTATGATATTTTATCAAACATTGTACTTATGAACCAACTATATAATAAGCCGTCCCATGGCTGAGTGGTTAGCGCAATTATATACTGATCTAAAGGACCTGGGTTCAAGTCCCGGGTAAGGCATGAATGTTCACATTGTTTTTCTGCTGAGGTCCTGCCATCCTCACAGATCTTCTACTATGGCATATTAACTGACAGACTCCTGTCAGACCTCTGTGGCAAGCAGCTGCTTGAGGGGGGTTTTTTTTTTTGTTTAATAGTCCACAAAGTTAAACTTGCTGCTAAAAATCGGGTAAAATGTTTTTGCTAGCTTTAAAAGAATTCAGTCTAAAAAAAAAGTTGGATCTCACTGATAATCCAAAACATATTTTATTTGATTAAGATGTCTTGTGATATACAAGACAGATTGTGTTAATGTGGCAAGAATACAGTTTTATGTAATAATATAAATATAATTGGTCACAGATGATAATTTTATTAATAAAGGAATTTATTATGTATTCTTGAAAATAAATGATATCAACAAAATCATTTAGTTGATTTTTACTTTGGAATGGCAATCTAATAGTCTTCCTTGATACTTCATTTTACATTTTCTTGACCTCATAAATCGAAGGATGGATGTATTTTAATCAACATTGGTACTCAAAAGTTAAGCAACAAAAACATGAATTGTACACAAGTCCTTGATTGAATTTCAATGAAATGTTCAGGTGAAATGCATGATCATGTATCCCACCTGAAAAATGAATTCCCCTGAATATTTGGGGATGGTTCAGTCCATAGTGTGCCAAGTTCATAATCTGCATTTCCCACATTAGAGTCCCACTTGGGCCAGCATTGAGATTTATCTTTTCTAAACTCCCTGCCTTGTCCTCAGTCAGTATGGGACACTGATGGGCTTGGAAAGGCTGTTGTCTGTCTCCCAACAATTGTCCAATGTGTCCCCTCCCTCCAACCTTCTCTGAGCTCTTGGAGTCCTTTTGACCTGCCATTTAGTGCATTGTGTGCAAAAAAAGTGCTGCTCAGAGGTAAAACAACCTAACACCTGAATATTTAATGAGATATTCAAATTAGAAAATTACCTCAGAATGGCATATAAAAGTTCAATGATAACATACATTTAATATGGTGTGTAATCACCTTGAACAGCAACACAGGCTACACAATGACTCATCATCATGCTGCAATTTAGGGTGTGAATGAGGATTTGAGGAGTAATTGCCATTCATGCATGAGTGCAGATGTAGTTCCCATAGGGTCCTTGGGAGGTGGATCCTGCCTTGCGGAGACATCATCCTAAAGTCCCAAGCATGTTCTATCGGATTTAGGTCAGGTGATCAGGAATGCCAGTCCATAATGGTTTCACTCTCAACATATTGGTTCACAAAGTGAGCTTTTTTAGACCAAGCATTATTGTCCATTAACACAGAATCTTGATCCATTGCTGTAAGAAATGTAAAAACATAAGGTTCAAGGATCTTGTTGCAATACCTTATAGCTGTTAGTCTGTCCTGGGAAGACATGAAGGTCTGTGTGGCCATTGAGTGTGATGCCTCCAACTCTGAAACTCTTTTTCTGGATGTTAATGTGATATCTAATTCTGGGCTGTTTTTCACACCAAGTCATCAGGTATCAGTTTGCAGACTAAATTGGGATTCATCGGTGAGCAGAACATTGTTCTCATTGATGTTGTTGAGACCAATTCAGTCTGGATGGCTGGACGTCAAGTTACTTGAACATTTCAATTAATATCTAAAATTGGCTATACCTTGGCTACACTGAAGTGCCATTGAAATAGGGATAGGAGACATTATCCAAATTCAGTACTGCAAGTCCCACATTTGTATGCATGCTTGGCTGAAACTCTGGTCATATATAGCTGTCAGCTTTGGCTTCCCCAAGCATTCATTGTGAGAAGCATAATGGGAAAGGTGCGGGATTTAGATGCATTTGACAGAGGGCAGATCGTAGGTGCCTGATGGATGGGACATGATCTGAAATTGTCAATGAACTTGGACTTGCTCATACGACAGTTTCAAGAGTGTTCCAGGAATATGAAAATTCTGGCAAAAAAAAGGCACTCAGACAAACTGCAAAGGACAACCAGCCTTGAATGATCGTGGGCTTCGCCGTCTGACCTGCATTATCAGACCAACAGGGGTCAGACATTATCTGAAATCACCTCCCATCTGAACACAGGTTCCAGCCAGGAACTCGGTGCATGGACCATGCAATGCTCGCTTCATTGTCTCGGCTTCGGGAGCCACCGACCTATGAGAGTCCCACTTCTAATGGGGGGCGGGGGTGGCTCAGTCGGTAGCGCGCCAGGCTCGTAATCTGCAGTTCCCAGGTTCGAGTCCCAGCTGGGTCAGCGTCGAGATTTATCTCCACAAAATTCCCCGCCCTGTCCACGGTCAGTAGGGGACATCGATGGGCTTGGAAAGGCCACCGTCCGTCGGATGGGACATTAAGCCTTGGCCCTGTGTGCGGGAGAGCCATACCCTGTGCACGTTAAAGAACACGCTGGATGGCCTTGACGGGAGGCTACCATCTGTCTCCCAACAGCTGTTCCAGTGGGTCCCCTCCCCCAACCTTCTCTGAGCCTTCGGGGTCCATGTGACCTGGCCATTTAGCCCATGGTGTGCAAAAAAGTGCTGCTCAGAGGTAAAACAACCCAACCCACTTCTAATGGCACGACGCCAGACTTAACATCTTGCCTGGGCTAAAGAACATTGAAACTGGACCATCGAAAATTGGCAACATATAGCCTGGAGTGTTGAATCTCGATTTAAACTTTGTCACGCTGATGGGAGGCTAAGGGTATGGCCTCAGCCCCATAAAGTCCTGAATCCTGCATGTTAGGTCGGAACAGTACAAGCTGGTGGTGGCTCAGTGATGGCCTGGGGTGTCTTCAGTTGGACATCTGTGGGACTTTTGGTACGTGTACCGACTTTCAATGCATCTTGATGTGTAGAACTTGTGGCTGACCATTTACACCCATTTATAGCCATCATGCATCCCAATGGAGATGGCATCTACCAGCAAGACAACTGTTCATCTCACAAGTCCAGGTTGGCTACTGCTTGGTTGCAGGAGCATACTGCTGACTTTGAAATAATGAATTGGCCACCTAGAAGTCTCCAGATTTAAATCCCATCGAAAATCTTTGGGATAACATCGAGCAGAGTGTTAAGACCCATGTCCGACTGGAGGATGCATGGGTTGACATACCTGTGGAACATTTACGCAAGCTTGTGGAATCCTTGCGTCATGTGGCGGCCTTTTTCAGGGCCATAGGGGTCCAACATGTTACTAGGTTGCTATCCCTAATTCAATGGCACTTCAGTGTATAACCCCCTGCATGGGATAATTAATAATAATAAAAGGACACATACAACTGATTATTTTGTATAAAGATGATCTGCATGAATTCTGGATACAGTTTTCTGTGGTACAGCCTATCCTGTATATGCAGCAAGGTCGAAAGCAAGCTGGCATGCTGTATGAGTTCTATGGTGCCTAGCATTTAGGAGCAGGTAATGATCATCCCTAGTCGATGTGGCCTTTGGAAGTCCAAGAACAGGTCTTCTAGTGAGGATATGGCTTATTTGAAATCAATTCCAAAGGTGGCTTACAGTGCTATGATTCACATTTAGCCATCTGACCCTCTGACTGATGTTGTCGAGCCTTGAGCCTCCCAATTGCTTGCCATTTAATTTCTTCACTCAAAAGATTTCTTCCTACCATTATCTAATGATTGGCTGTCTCAGATGTCGTACATGAAGACTAACACTGACACCTACATACAAATAAGGTGCTTTTTGTACTGACCTATTTTGCATGCCTGACTGTGTTTAATGCAAAGTTAATCACACTCATGCATGCAGTGACTTTTTTTGTACATATTTGAACTCAGCGTCATTTTTTTTTTATGTAAAAAATGACTTTTGTTATTGTCAATTATCGCACAAGATATGCCCATTTTTGCATTTGTTGTTTAACTTTTGAGCACCAGTGTAGTAGAAAAAATCCTGCATTCTTTTAATGTTTGCAATTGATATTTGCATTTTAATTTATGGAATATTAATCAGAAATTGGATTTTTTTTCTAATATAATGTTTTTTTTTTAGCTAGCAAATGTTCAGAAACACCCTGAAACCAGAGGTCAAAGTAAGTCTCCAAATAATCAAGTTTTTGAAGATAGAAATTTTAATAGCAGACAAAGAAAGAAACAACAGAAAAGCAGTGTGAAAACTCTTGAAAGTGGAGAAAATCAATCTACAGTTATTGGAAAAAGTAAGATATACTAAATGTAATACACAAGAACTGATTGCTGAAAATCTCTAATATTAACACTTGTGTTCATGGCTGTCTTTGTATTGAGCAAATTCAATTTCTAGCAGTTGCAAAGGACAAATAGCTTAATTCCTTACTTGAAATTTTCCTAAGATCTTTTTGGTAGACTCTGCTACCATTGTCAGTGTAGTAGAGTCTACCAAAAAAATATTGGGAAAGTTTCAAATAAGGAATTAAGCCATTTGTCTTTTGCAATTGTTAGAAACTGAATTTATTCAATACATATTCAGTTGGAGCCCATGTCTTGTGGGGAGGAGAGCCATACCCTATGCACATTAAAGATCACATTGGATGGCCTTGACAGGAGGCTACCATTTGATAGCTGTCAGTCAGTGGGTTCACTTCCACCAACCTTCTCTGAGCCCTTTGGGTCATTGTAACTAGTTATTTTGCCCAATATATACAAAAAAGCCACTCAGAGGTAAAACAGGTAACCATTATTTGATTCAGAATATACCAACCTTTTTCATGATTGGAACTTGACTAATGCAATTTAAGTTGCTGGTGTACCAAAAAAGATACTGCTGCAATATGAATTACTGCAATTCTGTGTCATTTTCTTTATCCTAGCTCTTTTCATGTTTTTGTTGGCAACACGGTTGAAGCCTTTTCATCAAGAACAGTCGGGGGGGGGGGGGGGGGGGCGGTCCTTAAGGCTGCAACTTGAGTATTATTACACTTTTCACTGTCAAGATCAATTCTGTCAACTACCTTTTTCTGTAGGCAATGCTTTTCATGAGTTTAGAATTTTTTTATTCATTTCCATCATGAGGTCATCAAACACAACTGCAAGCTGTCCTGAACAATATAGACTGGGTAAGAAACAAAAAATGGTTTCCAATTTTAGGAAAAAATTAATTGATCATTTGCATAAAACAGAATTTGATTTATATTCTTTTATGCAGTTAATTGTTCATAGGATCATGCATTTTTTATTTTGGAACTCAAAAAATTAAAGCATTTGTTGCAAGTTTCAGTTATTTCAGAACTAGTAATCAAATAGCCAATAATCTGATACAAAACATTTTGTTCTTGTTACACACCACAGATTTGCACTGAATTTGTGGACCAAAACGTTGCAAAACTAACATTGACCCATTTGAATGCTTTAATTCTTTTACATGATCAAGAAAACCAGAAGGAAATTCTCAGTCATCAATATCATAGCTAACATTTGTGACTTTTTTTCAAGTACTGAGCAATGCATGTCAGTTTTAAGTTCTTGAACTGAAGTGCTTTAAAATAACTTATTTGAACAAAATTATTGAAAATAAATTTTCTAAGTTATTAAATACTTCAATAACATCTTCCAAAAATCTGATAGTTTCAGAGTGTTTTTCTGCATCAGATATGCTGATTGCCATCACCAAGTTTCTTGAGGTCATCAGATTAAACCATTTATTAACTAGTTCAATAAACCAAGCTGTTGTAAATCATTCACCATTACCATCAGCTAAATATTTAATTCTAGAACTAATGTCATAACTAAGTACGTGTGTAGCAAGTGAGACTTTCATTTTATCAAAGTGGTGACAGATGGTAGCCTCCTGTCAAGGCCATCCAGTGTGTTCTTTAACATGCACAGGATATGGCTGTTCTGCACACAGTTTAACGTCCCATCCGACAGACAGCGGCCTTTTCGAGCCCATTGGTGTCCCCTATTACTGAAGCAGGGTGGGGAGTTTTGCTAAGATAAATCTCAGTGCTGTGCCAGGAAAGACTTTAAAGGTTATGAGCCTGGTGCACTACCAACTGAGCACTCCAGCCCCATTTCACTTGTGGAGGCAGAAAAATATATTCAGTGCCAAAAATGATGATCATTTGAGATCATAAAAATGGTATAAACCTTTGATGTGACAAAACTGAAATTAGGGAAAAATGTATTATGAATTGTATTAGTGGTGGGGGGAGATACCAAAATAATTTATTTTGGTAAGTGGGTGGCAGCAAAAGTAAATTTGCTTTTGGGTGGCAAATGTATTAACCCGACATTGACTGCAATTTAATCCTTTCTCAGAACCACACATGAAATGGAAGCTGTAATAACTCAATGAAATGGAAATCTTCACAATAATTACATATCAGTATTGCATACTTCTGCACTCCAGAAACATCAGTTTGTGGAGAAACATACTCATTCTTGACCAACTCTTACAATAATGAGCATATTTAAATTGGTCACTAACTAAATAAACTTAAATCTCTTTATATTCAGAAAAATGCATTTTTCTATAAAAACACACACACACACACAGGCACTCAACAAACTTATCCAATTCTGCATTAAATGGAACTTAAAGATTAATATAAAAAAAACTTATTGTATTCATTTTTACAGAAACAGGTATATTTATCCAAAATTTGTATTAAAAAATAATAATAATATTATCACACAAGTTAATCAATGCAAACTGCTTGGATTTCATTTAGACTCTAAACTCAATTGGAATTCACACCTAGAACATGCTTTTAACTCAGGTTCCAAATTACTCAATATATTCAAATACTTTGCTTTTAAAAAAGATGGTACTTCTCCACAAACCTTAATAACTCTATACAAAAACTTAATTAGAACTAAAATAGAATATGGCTTAGAATTAATTGATTTTCCTAGTCCACCTAAACTTAAAAAATTAAATATTATTCAAAATAAATGTTTAAAGATTGCCTTGGGTCTTCCCAGTTTCTGCCCCACACTTGCACTTCTGGCAGAAACTGCTTTTTCAAATTTTGAGATTAGACATTCCATTTTAACTTTAAAATACTATATTAGACTTCATTTTAAATTACCAGATCATCCATTTTACCTAAAATATAAAAGACTACCATTTTACAAAATTTTAAAAGACAACCCCATCTTATTTAATTATTTTAATAAATTTCAAAAAGGAGATCTTAAAGGAGATTGTTCAGAAAATTTTGCATTCTGGTGTTCTTTTTCACCCAACTTTTACACTGAGATTCCCCTTTTAAATGTTAAAAATGACACCTTAACTGAGGCTATTTTACAACTTTTTTATAATTTTAAACAAGAAAACTAATAATTTTTTAGAAATTTTTACAGATGGATCTTTCATCCAAGACTCTGGATCAGCTACAGCTGCAGTTTATATTCCTTCACTAAATACATCTTTGAGCTTTAAACTACCAAACCACACTCCTATTTTACATGCAGAAATTTATGCTATTCTTGCTGCATTTCACTGGCTTTTACTAAATATTAAAAATCAATCTATTGTTATATATATTGACTCAAAGGGAGCAATACAAACTTTAAAACAACACCCTTCTAATACAGACTATCCTTATTACATTAATACTCTTCTAAAATTAAATACTGAAAACTTGAATAGAAATAATAACAAAATTACACTAAGCTGGATTCCAGGACATTCTGGAATCAAAGAAAATGAAGAAGTGGACAATATTGCAAAATCAGCTCATAATTTAAATATATATATACTCCAATTCATAATTTTTATGCTCGAACTAAAAAAGAGATAAAAAACTTAGAATTTATCATTTTGGAAAAATACTTTCAAATAAATTCATTCATCAAACCAAACTTTAGATACTTTCTTTCTAATAAAATTAATCATTCCTTAAATTTTCCATTCAAAAGACAAGAAATTAGAGCTCTTATGCGTCTAAGAACAGATACTATTATGTTAAACAAATCTAAATTTTTATTAAAAATAAGTAATAGTCCAAATTGTTCTTTATGCAACCTAAAAGAAAATTCTATTCATTTGATATTAAATTGTGATAAATTTAACATACAAAGAAAAAAAATTTTTTTGGAGCTTGAAAATATAGGAATAAATGATTTTAATTTAAATTCAATTCTAAATTATCCAAAATTTTCTACACAAATAAAAATTTATCGCCTCTTACTTGATTTCCTTCAAGATACAGATATATGGTTCAAGATATAAAAAAAAAAAAGATATATATATATATATTAAAAATATATATAAATATAAAAAATATAAAAAATAACAAAAATATGAAAAAAAAATAATAAAAAATAATATGGAAAAAAATATAAAAAAAATATATGAAAAAAAAATATGAAAAAAAATAAATACATAAATATATAAAAAAAATGTATAAAAAATGTGTAAATAAATATAGCTTATCAAAAAAAAAGAGTGAAAAAATAGAGAGGAAAATAAAAAACTAAAATAACTAAGTGAAACATACTTTTTCTGGGAAAGCCTGTATAAGGACCTCCCAATTTTTGTGACGTTACTACTACACACACAGGCTAGTACAGTATTTTATTTCACTTTTAATAGAAAGTTGTATTAAATTTGAAATTATACAACTGGAGAGTCAAACATCCTTAGTCCAAAAATTTTATACAACCAGAAACTCCATAGTTTCAATGTTAAACTCAGTTTTTGCATTTTGGAAAGTTCTGAGGCATTGCCATTTTCAGTTAGATCCTGTATCATTCCATCATTTAAATTCATTACGTTATTTTTAAAGGCATGTTAATTAAAAATAATTATGCATTTGTTTATATTTGAATTTAATTTTCTGCACTGACTGATAACTTTTACATTAATGGAGAGCTTTAATTCCTAAATCAATTGCTTAAAATTTCAAAATAACTATTTTATACAACCAGAAACTCCATAGTTTCAATGTTAAACTCAGTTTTCATTTTGGAAAGTTCTGAGGCATTGCCGTTTTCAATTAGATCCTGTATCATTCCATCATTTAAATTCATTACGTTATTTTTAAAGGCATGTTAATTAAAAATAATTATATGCATTTGTTTATATTTGAATTTAATTTTCTGCACTGACTGATAACTTTTACATTAATGGAGAGCTTTAATTCCTAAATCGCTTAAAATTTCAAAATAACTGGAAATATTTCTAAACTTCCTTGCAAAGATAACTTGCATCAGTAGGTTTCCAATTTAATGCTTACCTCATACCAAATCTCTTCTCGACATTATTATGGCAATTTGCAGCTGAACAGCAAGGCATTTTGTTCAAAGTGCAATAATACAATTGTAACATATACTAAATTTCAAACTCTATCCTTTTAGCTCAAGTTGTCGAATAGATCCCAACGGAAACAAGGACTTGATTATAATGTTCAAGTAGACCGAAAAAAAAAGTTAAAAATAACTTCCCTTGTTATCAAGAAAGATATCACTTGTGATGGTCCACCCATTCACTTTTACTTTTCCTTAACCAGTTTTGCTTTATTTACATTATATTTATCAGTTTGGAGATTTTAATTCATTTTGTGGACTGTCTGGATCCTCCTCTGAGTTGCGCATGCACAACTCCAACCCTTTGATTGACAACCACTAAAGCGCCCGTGTTAAGGACACAACCTCTCTTGTGTCATAGCTTGCGTGATCGTCAGTTTATGCAAATGTCTTTCCCGTCGTGCAACATGAAACGTGCTGGCTTTGTAGCCTCTTGTTATAATAACCTGATGACGTTAGGTCACAGAGTTAGTAAGAGATTGTGTAATAGAAATGAAGTAGAGATAGTGATGAGTTGAGATGTAGTAGCAGAGTTTTTGTTCGAGATTGAATTTTTGGAAATAAACTTTGTTTTAGAAACTTTGGAACCATTGCTATTTTTTCTCTTGAGCAACGTGAATTAATTTCTGATTGTATTTAATATTTAAACTTGACAATCATTTTTGAATTCTTACTTGATAAATAACGGTTGGCAAATAAACGAACCCCATTTCAACTTTTATTTGCAAGTTATTATTGCCTGGCGCCCGATAGAGCTATCTGGAATTTGAATAAATTGGATCAGATAAAAGATCCAGACTTTAAAAGTTATTAATCTTTGAAGTGTTACACACTCTGAATTTAACATTGATCAATTGTAGAGGAAAAAATTTTGAGTCTGGTGGGATATGAACCCATGACCTGCTAACAGGAGTTGTGGATTATATGATAAAATATATGATAAGCCTACACACACACACACACCATGTTACAGAAATATTTGCTTTAAAAACTATATAACTCAGTGATTCAGAAACATCAAGTACCTGAACAATGTTCTGCTCCAATTATTCATAAAATTTAAAAAAAATTTCCTGTTTAATAATTTGGAAACCTATATGCTGGAATGGAGCTCTGGTTTAATGATTTAAAAGCATAAGTGCTGGAACTGCATTCTGATTCACTGATTTGGAAACAAATACCAGAATGGCATTCCCACTCAATTTGAACAATTCTTTTATAATTGCTTCCCCCATTCAAAAAGTTACGCTTTTGTCACTGATAAGTATATTTTGATAAATTATAGATACCAAACTCTTAAGAATTTCAAATGCATGTTAAAAATTAAAAAAAATTTAATTTCTTAATTTTTTTACATACTTTAACCAAAATATACATAATGTATATAGTACATAAATAGCTGCTATGGATACACTGGATGGAGAGCTGTGCACCAGTCACCTGTGAGGATTCACAGAACAGTCCAGGCCTTCTGTGCCTGGCCAGTTCTGTGGATCCTCACAGGTGACTGGTGCACAGCTCTCCATCCAGTGTATACCTAGCAACTATTTATGTACTATATACATTTACACACACCTCACTGGTGTGTGTGTGGGGGGGGGGGGGGGGGGCTTATCATATATATCTTATCATGTAATATAATCTGACACTGCCTTCTTGTGTTGCAGGCTATTATTACCTTTTGAAAGAGATATTTTCTAGAAGGGGAGGGCCACCAGACTAGGTGTGGCCTACTGATCTGGTCATCAGTGGCTGCACTTTTTTGTTTTGTGCCATGCTGAGGAGTGGTCAACTTCACAGGGTCCTGTGCTGACCATTTAAACCCACTGGACTGGCTTACCTCTTTGAGCTTGATTAAGGATCCTGAACTACACTGATGGGCTCCTGTTTGAAGAAAAATCTACCACTATGCTTTTTCTGTTTACAAGTAAGTTGTCAGCCCTAATTGAACAGATGCCTTATATCAGCTGGTGGATAATCCTGATCAGAGATCAGTGCAGGTACATAAACCCTTCTGTGGGCATTAACCTGGAGTAATGTATCTGAGACAGGAGTTTCTATTTTGATTCTGGTTCATGAAAAGATCCTCTTCTAAAGGTAGCACTTGAAGTTCCAGCATTGGTGGTTTAAGCTTTTAGTTGTGGGGGAACATGTGTTTGTCTCATGCCTGTGATTTGGGGGCTGTTTGATATTGTTGGCCCTGCCTCTCTCAAACCTAGTTTTTAAAAAAAACTTAATATTTTCTATCCACAGGCACATGGAACATGAGGACATTGCATAGAGATTATTCTATTGTTGTCTGCACACAGGAATTCTAGCATTATCTAGATATTCTAGATATCTGAGGTATTCTGAAATAAGTATATAACACAGAACTACACAATTTGAAGATACATGAAATATATAAACTGTTAAAATAACTTTAAAGTTCTCTGTCATTGAACAATAAAATTTTGAAGTTGATCTTTCAACTCTCTGCATATCAAAAAGTTCAGTGAAATGACACCACTAAAAACAGTGCTGTCCTTGCTCTGAAAAGCTGAGTTTGCTCCTAAAAACTTTTTAATATGCAAATATTTTAAAGGATAACCTTCAAAGTTTTGTTGCTCAATGACATAACTTTAATTTTTTTAATTGTTTTCTGAGGAAGGTCTTTTTAATTATATATACTGTGATTCCTTCTTTTAGTATGTTGCTATCCATGCAATTGAAAGTTTTGGTGTTCAATTTTCACTGGAGTCAATAGCAAAAGAATAAAAGCAAAGGTAATAAAATTACTGTGCAGTGTGATATTTATGTTTAGGTGGTCCACTTGCTTATTTCAGGCTTCCAACTGTTAATACAATTGGTGTTTACTTGTGTCCCATAGCTTGCAAATTGCTTATTACCAAGAGAAATTTTTAACTTTTTTTAAAATCTGTGCAATACTTCCATGCACCATTTGCCAATGTGTTTCAAGGCCATGGTTTCATTTTCATGAAAATAAAGCCATGCTTTGAAATGTGAACTTTGTTAGAAATGACCTACGTGGCCAAATGCAGCTTCTTTAGCTCAGGACAAATGTTTAGAGAACAAAATGACAGTCTGGTTAGACTTCTTTAGCCCATAGTTGTATGAGGATTTTGTATGTATAATATTTTATTTGTGTATTTCAAAAAAGAAAATATAGAGTTAGGAAAAAGTCAGAAATTATTATTTAGAGCCAAATTTTTTAAAGAGCATTACCATTCAGTTAACATTGTGCAAACTTAATGCAAACAGTAATGTGGCCAAAATGGGCACTGCCTACTTCCTGTTGAATATTTAGTTGAAGATTGACAAAGATAATTGGGTTGAAAACTAAGGTAAAAGGCATTTTCTTTCCAGGCTTGTTTGTCTTTTTGATGTTGGGTTTCCTTCACAGGAACCCCAGTCTCCTGTCACATCTCTATAGAAAAAGCACTTTCTGCATAGATTTTTTTTGTGTTTAAAGTTGAAATTTGTAAGTCTTAAACTGTTTTCAAATGATTGCATGTTATGCATCTTTGGATAATTTGGTTTTAAACTTTGCATTAGTCTACTGAAAATGTTTGAAATTTTTTTTGAAATAGCTAAGTATAAGTTTTAATGCAAATTATATTTCTTTTGTTAATAGGCTTGAAGAGAAAGAGAAATGAAATGAAATTGAGTGACTATTTCGGTAAAGAGGTAATATTTGTTTAATCAGGAAAATTCAGTTTTCTGTTATATTCTATATGCATGTAAATTCAAAGCTAATAAATTTCATCAGAATTATTCCTTCAGTGTAAACTTTTATCAGTATTAATGTATATATATACACATTGTAAAGTATTAGTATATTCTATATACATGTAAATTCAAAGTTAAAGAATGTGATTTCTGTGAGATTTCTTCAGTTTAAAATTTTATCGGTATAAATATTTATCATATAAAATGAAGTATTTCTTCTGTTTAACTTAAAAGTATAATAGCCACAAAGCATAGCCACAAGCCACACTACGAGTGCCCATGCTAACCTTGGTTCACCATTGAAATCATCTACAATGGGCACACAAGCATCAAAACTGGACCTTAATGATTGGAAGAAGGCTGTCTGGTCCAATAAATCTTGTTTCCTGTTACACCACGTGGATGGCCGGGTATGTGTGCATTGTTTACCTGGGGAAGTGTTGGCATCAGGATGCACAGCGGGAAGGAAAGAAGCCAGTGGAGAAAGTGTAATGCTTTGGATAATGTTCTGCTGGAAAAACCTGGGTCCAGTCACTCTTGTTCATGAAACTATGACATCTGCCACCTACCTACACATCATTGCACACCAGGTACATCCTTTCATGACAATGGTATTCCACTCTAGTAGTGCCTTCTTTCAGCAGGATAATGCGCCATGCCACTCTGCCTGGATTGTTTGAGAATGGTTCGCAGAACGTGAGGAAGACTTTCAGGTATTGCCCTGGCCACCAAATTCCCCAGACAGCAACCCAATCAAGTATCTATGGTTTGTGTTCTAACTGTTGATACAATTGGTGTTTACTTGTGTCCCATTGCTTGCAAATTGCTTATTGCCAAGAGAATTTTTAACTTTTTTTCACTCTGTGCAATAATTCCATGCACCATATCCGATCTGTGGTGGCTCAACCACGTAACTTACAATTTACAAGACTTAAAGGATCTGCTGGTAAAAGGTTGCTACCAGATATTACAAGACACCTTTAGAAATCTTGTAGTGTTCATGCCTTGCTGGGTAAGAGCTGTTTTGGCAGCACATGGAGGACCAACATCATATTAGTACGTGGTCATAATGTTTTAGATCTTCGGTGTTTAATATCCCATATGAGTAACATGATCAAAACAACAGATCCTCTCTCTGCGAATATGTTGCACAAAGGAAGTTGTCTATTCCTTTGCCTAACCTCACCATTACTTTAAAGTTCAACCATCTAATGCCCAAGATACTGCATAAGCATCTAGAATCACAAGCATCAAGTTTTCTGTTGTTTACAAAGCATCCAAGTGTCACTATCATAACTAACCCTAGAAAGAACCATACTATTATACAGTCTAATTTTAGTCTTTGGGTGTATATGCCTATTTCTCCACGCTCTCCATAGATTCTTAAAAGTCCTGGCAGCAATACCTATCTGTCGTTAATCTCATGCAGCACATCACCAATATCTGTTACTTAGCTCCCAAGATAATTAAACTGAGACACCTTCTCAAGAATGTAGCTATTCAGATTAACTGAATCACAGCCTGCCTGGCAAATTTTCATCACTTTAGTTTTCTCTATGATTATAACCAAACCTAATTTACTAACAGTCTCATCAACAGCTCAAATGAAAGAGTTCATCTCATCAACATCATTTGCCAAAAGGGCTAAATCATCAGCATAATCTAAATAAAAAATTTTCGTTTCTCCAGCCCATTTAAGGCCAAAATCTTTCCCTTGCAGTGAATTTCACATAACATAATCAATAATCAAAGGAAGAAAAGGAGACAAAATGCACCCTTGTTGAACACCAGAAGTAATGCTAAACCAATTACTGCAAGCAGTACGAACTCTCACACGACTCAATGTTATTATAGAGAGCTTTCATTATGTTAACTAACTTGTCAGGTATACCATATGATCTCACCGTCAACCACAAATTATACGATCAAGAGAGTCAAAAGCCTTTTTGAAATCAACAAAGCTAGTGATAAAAGGTTTCTGAAAGCTAAACATTTCTGAAGATTCTTTCTGAGTGAAAATATCTGATCTACACATCCCCTACACTTCTGAATCCACATTGCTCATCACACAATTGCCTGTCAACCAGATTCTTAATTCTGTTAAGCACAGTCATACAAAGAACTTTATCTGCAACAGAAAGTAGGCTGATATCCCTATAGTTATCACAAGAACTGCAATCTCCCTTTTTTTAAAAATAGGGAAAATAATAGCTCTGGTAAAATCCTTAGGAACCATGCCTGTATCATAAAAGTTGTTCAAAATTTCACTCATCCACATGTTAATCGAAACATTCCCAGCAGTTTTGTATATGACACATTTTTAGCCTTACAGATTAAGAATTTCCGTAGTAATTTCATCTACCCCCTTGGAATTTATTACAGTTTATGTAGTTTAGAAATAGCCAAAATATCTTCAGACTGTGTTATAGAGCCAACGTTAAAGCCAGCAATACATCTATGATCATAATAAAAAATGGGAGTAGAATTAACCACACTGTTTAGAACACCAGTGAAATGATCAGCCCACCTATCCATGAAAGAATCCTCACCTTCTATAACCTTACATTGTTCATCATTTTATCACTCTATACCTGTCTGTTTTCTACCACACAAAACATTAACTATCTGGTATAGCTCTCAGTTGTTGTGCTGTCTGTTTCCTCGGCTTTATCAGCCAAGCCATCAAGCCAAAGATCCCTTATCAGCAGCAAATTGATCCTTTACATGTTTATTAAGCTCTCTGTAATGCTTTGTATTAGGACTAGTAGAGTTTTGATTAAGGACGTTCCTGCAGTTCTTTCTTTCTGTAGCTTAAGTGTCTTTATCACTCTAAAAATTTTGCCTCCTTTGCTTGTTTTTTCCTAAAATAGTACTGTTAGTTTCCAAAAAAGCCTGTTTAAAATGGTCCCATTCTTCCTCAACTTCAGTGTTAAGCAAACCATGGCCATCATAATGACTAAATAACTTATCATGGTAAGCTTTAGCTATAACTGGGTCTTTCAGAACTTCAGAATTAAAGATAAATTTTTTAACCTTAGCACAACACTTCTTAAGTTTAAATTGTAAAACACTTTTAACAAGGTAATGGTCAGATCCAATTTCATCGTCATCCTCAAGCAGCCGTGGGCTACGGAGGTCCAACCAGACCGTGCAATTTGGTTCTCCAAGCAAGTCTGTCCTGAGCTACATCTGCTGCATCTGGCAACTGCACACCAATTTTAATAAGGTCCTGTTTGACATTGTCTACCCACTGCATCCTAGGTCTCCCCCTCTTTCTGATACCTTCAGGCACACTCTTCATAACCCTATTCACCAGTCTATAATTATCCATACGGGCAACATGGCCAAACAAGCGGAGTCTCTCTCTGCACAATATGTTACTTAAAGGAGGTTGCTGATTCCTTTGCCTAACCTCATCATTAGTTACAAAGTTGAACCACCTAATGCCCAAGATACTGTGTAAGCATCTAGAATCAAAAGCATCTAGTTTCCTGTCATCTTGTTTACAAAGTGTCCCAATTTTCACTACCATAACTAACCCTAGAAAGAACCAAACTATTATACAGTCTAATTTTAGTCTTTAGGTGTATATGCCTATTTCTCCACACTCTCCATAGATTCTTAAAAGTCCCGGCAGCAATACCTATTCGTCTGTTAATCTCATGCTGCACATCACCAGTATCTGTTAAATAGCTCCCAGATAATTAAATTGTGG
The DNA here is from genome assembly GCA_038380435.1 of Ryuthela nishihirai. Taxonomy (NCBI): domain Eukaryota; kingdom Metazoa; phylum Arthropoda; class Arachnida; order Araneae; family Heptathelidae; genus Ryuthela; species Ryuthela nishihirai. The sequence goes on from JAWZYU010000004.1 coordinate 31,090,744, forward strand.
CACCTGCTCAAGTCTGCAACCATTCGAATTAACTGAATCACAGCCTGCCTTACCAATTTTCATCACTTTGGTTTTCTCTCTGTTTATAACCAAACCTACTCTACTACCAGTCTCATCAACAACTCGAATGAAAGAGTTCATCTCATCAACATCATTTGTCAAAAGGGCTAAATCATCAGCATAGTCCAAATCAGAAATTTTTTTGTCTCCAGCCCATTTAAGGCCAAAATCTTTGCCTTGAAGTGAATTTTGCATAACATAATCAACAACCAAACTAAACAGAAAAGGAGACAAAAATGCAGCCTGGTTGAACATAAGAAGTAATGCTAAACCAATTGCTACAAGCCTTACCAACTCTCACACACAACTCAGTGTTATTATAGAGAGCTTTCATTATGTTAACTAACTTGTCAGGTATACCATATGATCTTACAATCAACCACAAATTATGACGATCAACAGAGTCGAAAGCCTTTTTGAAATCAACAAAGCTAGCAACCAAAGGTTTCTGAAACTCTAAACATTTCTCAAGAATCTGCCTAAGTGAAAAAATCTGATCCACACATCCCCTACCAATTCTGAATCCACATTGCTCATCACGCAATTGACTGTCAACCAGATTCTTAATTCTATTACATACAATCATGGAAAGAACTTTACCTGGAACAGAGAGTAGGCTGATACCCCTATAGTTATCACAAGAACTGCGATCACCTTTTTTGAAAATAGGGATAACAATAGCTCTGGTAAAATTCTTAGGAATCATGCCTTTATCATAAAAGATATTCAGAATTTCAGTCATCCTAGTGGTAACCGAAATATTCCCAGCTCTAAGCATTTCTGTAGTAATTTCATCTACCCCTGGGGATTTATGTAGTTTAAGTTTAGAAACAGCCAAAATAACTTCAGATTGTGTTATATGGCCAACATTAAAGCCACCAATGCATCTATCATCATTGCAAACAATGGGAATAGAACTAACCACATTGTTTAGAGTATCGCTGAAATGCTCAGCCCACCTAGCCATGACAGAATCCTCACCTTCCATAACCTTACCTTGTTTATCCTTCAATCCCTGTATACCTGTCTGTTTTCTACCACACAAAACATTAACTATCTGGTACTGCTCTCTGCTGTTGTGCTGTCTAACTGCTTCCTCGGCTTTGTCAGCCAAACCATCAAGCCAAAGATTCTTATCAGCAGCTAACTGATCCTTTACAAGTTTATTAAGGTCTCTGTAATGCTTTCTATTAGGACTAGTAGGGTATTGATTAAGGACATTCCTGCAGTTCCTTCTATCTGAAATAAGCTCAAGTTCCTTATCACTCAGATGTCTGCCACTTCTGCTCCTTTTTTCCTAAAAGTTTACTGTTTATGTCCAAAAAAGCCAGTTTAAAATGATTTCTTCCTCAACTTCAGTAGTAAGCATACCATGACTGTCATAATGACTAAGTAACCTATCATGGTAAGCTTTGGCTATAACTGGGTCGTTCAGAGCTTTAGTATTAAAAGTAAATTTTTTAACGCTAGCACAACACTTTTTAAGTTTAAGTTGCAAGACACTTTTAACAAGGTAATGGTCAGATCCAAATTCAGCTCCCCTATATGACCTGGTATTCCTAACAGAACTAGCCCATTTGTTGTTAATATATAATCTATCATATTCTTATGCAGCCCATCAGGTGAAACCCATGTGTACTTATGTATATCACGGTGTTTGTAATAAGTGTTAGTTATTCTGAAACCATTGAGTTCACTTACCTGTAGGAGATGTTGCTCATTGCAGCTACCAATACCAAAAAGGGCCTATCACTCCTCCCCAAAGGTCAGTCAGTACCAACTTTGGCATTTATGTCACCTAGAACAAGGGTAATATCTCCTTTTTTGACAGAATTCAAAATATCCTGAAGTTGTCCGTAAAATCTTCCTTCTCATCCTCATCCTCAGTGGGGGCATAACAGCAGATAACATTCAAGTCTTTAACACTTGTCTGAAATTTTGCTGTAAGATCAGCTCCCCTATATGACCTGGTGTTCCTAACAGAACTAGCCCATTTTTTCTGTGAATTAATATGTAATCAATCATATTCTTATGCCGCCCATCAGGTTAAACCCAAGTGTACTTATGCATGTCGCAGTGTTAGTTATTCTGAAATTAAGTTTGCTTACCTGTAGGAGACGTTGCCCATTGCAGCTACTGATACCAAAAGGGCCTATCACCCATCCCCAAGTCAGTCAGTACCAACTTTGGCATTAAAGTCACCTAGAAAAGGTTAATGTGACAGAATCAAAATATCCTGAAGTTTTTTGTAAAACCTATCGTCATCCTCAGTGGGGGCATAACAGCAGATAACATTCAAGTCTTTAATGCTTGTCTGAAAATTTGCTGTAAAAAACCTTTCCTTTATGCACTCATATCCTAGAAGAGCATCGCTAGCATGTCTGCTGAGAAGCAGACCCATGCCTTGGTGAAGTTTATTGTTTTCCCTCCCTGAAAAGAGAAATTTAAGATTATTTTTAGGAATCTCACTTTTATCTGTCCATCTGGTCTTTTGCAAGCCGGGAATATCTGTGTGTGGACATCAAAAGAAAATGCTCTGTGCAGAGTCCTCACATTCCAACTACCTATGGAGAGAAAATGTTTGTGGGATATTTAAAGAAACTAATGACACAGTTTCCTCTCAATAAAACATATTGTTGCAATATAAAATGGATGAGCACTGAGTGTGAATTCAAGTAAAAATTGGTCAATGAAAATTACAATACAATGCAATTTATTACAAAAATATGGATAAAATCATTTATAAACAAAGGCAGCCGGCACGAAACTCTATAATAATATAAAGATAAGCTTTCAGACGAATGTATTAAATTCCTAAATAATTATACACAAAACTGCAACTAAATGTACTGGTGTTTTAGAACTAATTGTTTTCATATGTTGATCACCATGCACAAGATGATAATATTTTCCTTTTTATACACCAGCTTACCAATATAATCCATACCAATAAAGTAGTCGATCTCCTGCACACACGCTAAAAGCATTTATTCATTAAACTGTCGTGCACAGACTCTTATGCCTCCTTTTGGATATCACAACTTCAACACACTTCTCTCTTTCTTATATTTCAGATCAGTTCTATGTTCTAATTCGTTGGTTAATTAATTCTCATGCAGAAGCACACACGATAGTTCATGGCATGCCCATCACAAACTCATTGCAGCATGTTCATCTGTCGTAACAATATCTGAAAATTACTTAAAGTATCTTAAAATTTTGTCATTAAGCATTAAAATTATTAAGTTTATCCTTCAAATTGAAAGGTAAACTTAATTTTATTGCTCAATAACAGAGTGCTTTTAAGTTATTTTAATTATTTTGGAGCAAGAAATTTTTTTAATTGGGTATAAAAAGTTACTATGACTGTACAATGAACACTTTTTTTTTTTCTAGAGATCCACTGATATAATTGAATTTTTGTTCCAGCTTCAACCTTAATGGTATCAACTGTTGTCAAACTGTTTTTAAGTGTGTTTTATTTGTATAATCATTATCTAAACTCAGAATTCTATATAGTTTTTAATACTTTCTCTATTCTAACTAATATATTTCTAATACTAACTAATACTTAAATCACATACCATGAATGTTATACATTATTTCACTTTATTGTTTTGGCAATTTTTGGGTGATTTTTTTAAAAGGTGACTGTTTTTCAGGAATTATGTAAGCAAGTATCTCAACCAGAAGAGACAGTTCTACCACATGATACTTTCTGTCGAATAATCAATGATGAACGTGTTTCAGACAGACAGCCAACCTTATTTTCTGGTGGTGTAATGAGAGGGTATCAGCTGGAAGGTTTTGAGTGGCTTAAGGTATGTATTGCATTATATGTCGGGCTTTATATTATATGTCATTGTTCTAGCCTCTGAACTTAATTAAAATTTAATTACACCGACATATAATATACAGAGTGATCATTGAATTTTGATCACCTATTTAGTATTGTGTTGGGCCACCTTTAACCTGTGTAATGGCCCTTAACCTCCTTGATATCAATTCCACTTGATACCTAAAGGTGTTGGAATAGGTCTGTAATCATGTGGTCTGAAAGGCATCCCACAGTTACTGAATGGAGGACAGCACCAGCTCTACTTCTCAACATGTTCCAGAAAGTGAGACATTGATACCAGGTGAATTTGGTGGCCAGATAGTATGGGTGATGTATGCTATGTGTTATGGTATACCAGACAAGTTAGTTAACATAATGAAAGCTCTCTATAATAACACTGAGTCGTGTGTGAGAGTTGGTAAGGCTTGTAGCAATTGGTTTAGCATTACTTCTGGTGTACGACAAGGGTGTATTTTGTCTCCTTTTCTCTTTAGCTTGGTTATTGATTATGTTATGCGAAATTCACTTCTAGGGAAGGATTTTGGCCTTAAATGGACTGGAGATACGAAAATTTCTGATTTAGATTATGCTGATGATTTGGCCCTTTTGGCAAATGATGTTGATGAGATGAACTCTTTCATTCGAGCTGTTAATGAGACTGGTAGTAGAGTTGGTTTGGTTATAAACAGAGAGAAAATTAAAGTGATGAAAATTGGTCAGGCAGGCTGTGATTCAGTTAATCTGAATGGTTGCAGTCTTGAGCAGGTGTCAGTTTAATTACCTTGGGAGCTACGTAACTGATACTGGTGATGTGCGGCATGAGATTAACAGACAAATAGGGATTGCTGCCATGACTTTTAAGAATCTATGGAGAGTGTGGAGAAATAGGCATATACACCTAAAGACTAAAATTAGACTGTATAATAGTTTGGTTCTTTCTAGGGTTAGTTATGGTAGTGAAACTTGGACACTTTGTAAACATAACAGGAAACTAGATGCTTTTGATTCTAGATACTTACGCAGTATCTTGGGCATTAGGTGGTTCAACTTTGTAACTTATGATGAGGTTAGGCAAAGGAATCAGCAACCTCCTTTAAGCAACATATTGTGCAGTGAGAGACTCCGTTGGTTTGGCCATGTTGCCCGTATGGATAATTATAGATTGGCGAATAGGGTTATGAACAATGTGCCTAAAGGCCTCAGAAAGAGGGGGAGACCTAGGATGCGGTGGGCAGACAATGTCAAACAGGACCTTGTTAGAATTGGTGTGCAGTGACCGGATGCAACAGATGTAGCTCAGGAAAGATATGCTTGGAGAACTAAATTGCACGGTCTGGTTGGACCTCCGTAGCCCATGGCTGCTTGAGGATGATGATGCTGTGTGTTCCTTGAACCATGCCTGTACAGTCCTAACTGGTAACACAGTGCATTATCATCCTGGAAGATTCCATCCTTATCTGTGGGAATAAGTGCAATATCATGGAGTGCTTATGATCTCATAAGTACTGCCAGCAGCCCTACCTATCACATGTTGGTCCTATTTCAGACCATAGAAACATTCCCCATGTCATACCATCAGCTTAGACAGTGGATACACACTGCACAAAGAGCCCACCAATTCATGTTGTTTGTGCAATGTGCAAAAGCATCTATCCATGGGGTGCGGCTAAAATTGACTTGTCAGACCAGCACACATTTTTCCACTCCTCAGTTGTCCCTGGCACACTACTGACAACAACAACCTGAGGCGAGGAGCCGAGGTCTTGTGGGTTCTGGGGTTCCATAGAGATACACATTGTATCTTTATGATATCTCATTCCAGGCAGGCAATCAGACAATTTAGTTCCTCAAGCATATCTGTCCTCAGCTACAGTTTTTACATTTGGCCATTGTAGGCCAATTTTAGCATTGTCTGCCCACTATATCCTAGGCTTTCCCATTTTTCTGAGGCTTTTAGCTATGCTGCTCATAATCCTATTCACTAATCTGTAGTCATGCATATGGGCAACCTGGCCAAAGCAACATAGTCTCTCTCTGCACAATACTCTGCTCAAAAATGGTTGAGGATTTCTAGACCTAACTTCATCATTATTTAAAAAGTCGAACCACCTAATGCCCAAGATAATGTTTAAGCATCTAGAATCAAAGTAATTTATTTTTGTATTATTTTGCTTACAGAGGATCCAAGTTTCACTATTGTAACAAACTTTAAAAGGATTCAAAATATTATATAGTCTAATTTTAGTTTTTATGTTTATATGCTTCTCATTACACACTTTCCGTAGATTCATATAGGTCCCAGCAACAATCCCTATTTTTTTTTTTTGTTAATTATATGCTGCCATCACTAATATCTGTTATACAACTCCTGAGGTAATTGAACTGAGAAACTTTCTCAAGGACACAATCAATGAAAAAATCTGAAGGTTAAAATTTTAAAATTGTCCCTTCAAGTAAGTGCTTGCCACTGAGGTTTAAACCTGTCACTTTATGCACCATAGTAAAAGGTCTATGAGGAAGACAAGCAGAGAAACAACAAAAACATCCATGCCTTACCCTGGGCTCAAACCTAAGTCCCTTTGATCAGTAGTCAGGCACATTAACCATTTAATCCTTTCAGGGTCCCACCTAAAAAAACCCACCTGAGATATTGATTTTACATCCATATGCCCAGCTATTTTTACACTATGATCAGCCAAAAAAAATTTGAAAATTTTTTGCCAAATAACTAATGAAAGGAATTATGGTATATTATATGCCAAATTAATCAACATTTAATTATGAAATTTTCTGAAAATAAAATATTTCATGGAAAAGACTACTGTTTTATTTTAATAGGGCTTTTATAGAAGAGTGTAGTACTACAAAAATGCATTTGGCAGTGCAAATAAAAATTTATTTAAAAAAACTAATGTAAATTACAATGCATATGAATAGAAAGGCTATTTATTTCTGAGTAACAAAAAATATTTACTTGAAGCAAGAAAATTACTGTTTTGTAATTTTTTTCTCTGTACCATACTCTGTACCATTTTTTGCCAAATGCGCTGAGTCATCAACAAGTCAATTTTTTTTAAAATTACGATCAAATGAAATAGGTCATGTTATATACCAAATTAAACAGAATTTAATTAAAATTTTATGAAAATAAAAAATTAGGATAAATTTACAAGCATATTAATTTTAATAAGATGTTTTCACATATAGTGAAAAAATAGATTGCACTGTGCAATTAAGGCTTAATGTTGGAAAATGTGATTAATAAAAACAGTTAAATTATATATTAATCGAAAGTAAATTTCTTCCCAAATAATGTAATATTTATTTCCTGATTCTTTTCAGTATGGTATATTTAAAACATGGCCAGCATTATACAAGGCAACTTGGATTACTTGCAATAATGAGTTGGTTTTTTTTTGTCCTTTTATGAAATGCAAAAAACACTTTCTTGACTGCCTTTTCTTTTAGTAGACATTGTGAAATTTTTCTTTGGGTGTTGAAGTTTGGTAATCTTGGGTGAGTGCAGAAAAATTTGTGCACCCAATGGTAAAAAAACTGTCATCTATATCACCAGAGTGGTACAGCCATTACATTGAGGGGGGGAGTAAATCTTTTAAAACCATTGAATATAAGCTTAAAAAACTTATAATTTAAAAAAATCTGTTGGGGGGGGGGGATTAAAACTTTGCCAAAATTGCCCTCCCACAGAAGTCTTCTATGCTTTCATATCCAAAACGGGTGGGGGTAGCTCAGCTGGTAACATGCCATGCTTGTAATCTACAGTTCCTTGGTTTGAGTCTCAACTGGGTCAGCATTGAAATTTATCTCTGCAAAACTTCCTGCCCTAACCACATCAGTAGGGATACTGATGGTCTTGGAAATGTTGCTGTCCAGCAGATGGGACATTAAGCCGTGCCTCCCTTGTGTGGGAGAGCCATACACTGTGCAAGTTAAAGAACATCCTGGATGCCTTGATGGGAGGCTACCATGTCTCCCAACAGCTGTCCAGTGGGTCCCCTCCCCCAACCTGCTGAGCCCTTGGGGACCCTATGACCTGGCCATTTTAGCCCATTGTGTGCAAAAAGTGTTGCTCAGAGGTAAAACAACCCAACATATCCAAGATCTCATTCATTTTCAAAAAACCATGCAAGATCAAACTTTTTTACAGGAAAATAAAGAAATAAAGGAAAAAATTAACATATAACCTAATGTGATGTTAAATTAAATATTCACAGCAGAAAGTTGTAAGCTGGCCATCCAATGTAGTGTAACTACAAAAAATAAAAAAAATCGATAATAATTGATCAACCAAAAGATTGGGAAAGATCGATAATTTATGGAAATAAATATGCAGAAATGAAAACTAAGGTTTAAATATAAAAGTATAAATACTGACTAGATGTATGGTGAATTTATCCACAGTATGAGAACTGTCTTGTTGTAAACAATCCACTTTATTGTCACTTGACTGCCACAAGTGAAAAAAAAAAACTGGATCATGACACCTGGCTCTGTTTCCCAGCAGTTTCACAATAACTAAGGCTATAATGATAACAGCACTGGCCTTTCTCTGAGTAATGTGTTTCTTTTACTTTTTAGTTTTACATATAGTTTCAATTTGAATGTGATGGTCCACCCATTCACTTTTCCTTAATCGGTTTTTCTTTATTTGCATTATATTTATCATTTTGGGGATTATTTTTAGTTGGCCATCATTTTTCCTCATTCCGATCTGCTAAAGGGAGTTCCGCATGTGCAATTCGGACTTTTGATTGACAGCTACTAATGTATGCTGTTCTTAACACACACCCTCTTGTGTCATTCATAGCAAGCACATGATCTTAAGATTATGCAAATGTTTTACGCAGCTTGCAGCACACGTGTCGGTTGTATGTCGCATGTAATACTAAGTGACGCTAGGTCACGAAGTAATAGTGAAGAATGTAACAATGAGAGTAATAGTGAATAGAGTAATAGTGTAATATAGTATAATAGAGTAATAGTGAAGAATGAGAACAATGTTAGCTGAGAAGTTTGTCAGTTTTGGAGATGTTTAAATGAATTTTTATTTGCTTAGACTACTATTGTATTCATCAATTTATATGGCTAGTCATGAATTTTTTTGGAAATAAACTTTATTTGTTATATGAATATTTTTACTTTGCTGTTTTTTCTCTTGAGCAGTGATAATTGATTTTTGATTAAGATATAATTTTAAATATTTCACAATATTTTGATTTCTTACTCAATAAGTAATGCCCATATACTTAACATACCCTCATTTAACTTTATTTGGTAAGTTAATATTGCCTGGTGCCCGATATGCTATCCGGGGTTTTGATTTAATTTGGCTCAGTCAAAAGGTCCAAAGAGAAGAAGTTCAATAATCCTTTGGAGCGTTACATGAAGAGCAGGGAAAATGCATAGAATGCTGAGATAAATGATGTAAATGATAAAAATAATTCTATGAATACTGAAATAAATTTAAGGCATAAAATTGAGGGTGGGGGGGGGAGAGAACAGAGGTACATACTTTGCAATTATTTCCAAAATCTTCTGTTTTTAAAAATAGCAGTGTTTGATTTTCAGGAGATTTTGGAAACTTTAAGGAAAAATTTGTTCATAATAGTTCAAATCAAACTTGTGAGCTTAAATCAGGTGATTGCTTCAATACAGAAAAATGTTAACAAATTGGCAATAACAAAGCATTTCTAAAATATGGCAATCGGATGTTTTATCAAAATATTTATTTTGTAGTTTAGTAAATTATGCATCAAGTGAAGAAAGAAAATACTTGAACACTTGAATTACGTGTCTTTCAAAGGATATATGTAAGAAAATATTCAAATGGCAATTTCTATTTTTAAAAAATGGTTTGTTTGTTTTTTTGGTCAACGTCTGTTCTTTGGGGACCTGGGAAGGGATGCCTTTTGACGGCTGCTCAGTTTCTCAGATCTGTCTGCTGTAGCAGCATATTTTCTACCAAATTCCTACAAAGAAGTAGGAAGAGAAGCACAGCTCCCAGTTTACAATAACCCTCTCTGTTCATTAGTTAATCCTCTTAATTGCTCCCACCCTAGTTGCTTCTGGGCATATTATGTCACAACTGCTCCTTCTGGTTATCTTTTTGGTAAAGGATTCCTCCATAATAATTAGTTTTACAGAATATATAATATGTATCACATTGACTTTTTTATGCTGTTAATACTAGCTTTTTAAAACATATTAATGGGAATTTAAAAAAAAAAATGAAGTAAAAATGATGCACTGTAAAAATGAATTATAAATGTTCAAAATTTTAGGTTGTGGATTTCTATTAAATTTTACAATACACATGAGGTGGAGGCGATAATTTTGATACATTTGCATAGCAACATATACATTTTTAGGCATTTGCAACATATAAGCAAGAGAAAATTAAACAAGCATATTTCCCAAAATAATGTATATTTTTAATTTTTGTAATGTTTGCTGAATATAGTGCAGTATACTTCATTTGGCATTTGTTGATTCTCTGTTCTGGAAAATGAAGGATATAAGCATAAGCTAATTTTTTGCCTCCATTAACTTTCTAACATATTCAAAGCCCCCCCCTCACTCACACACACTATCACCACACACACACACTAGATCTGGCCCTGACTGGGGTGATTTATCTACAAAATGCATTTCAAAATTTCCTCAGATCTATCACAGCTTGTAACCTTTAAAAAACTGAATTTTGAGTTGGTTATCCTTGGTTTAGTAATTGCTAATACTGTTGACTAGCAAGAATAATTTGTACAAAAACTTTTTCATGTCACACAAAAGAATAAATAAATGGTTTGTCCATTTCTTTGAGATAGCTATAATTTTGGATATCAGGACAAATATCAGCTGAGTGAATAGAGATATTCAACTGTGGAGATTGCTGATTAATTAATCCAATTATTTTAGTTGCCACCTCCTGATAGTCTACATCAATTTCTGAGCTACAATCAGAATCTTCAAAATTTTCGTTTAATTCAAGACATCGTAATTCATCTTGAATTTCTTTTTCCATCAAACCTCTATGCTTTGGCATGACAAAGCACGAAAAAAACCCAACTTCAACAAAAGGGAGAAAATGTATGTAATGTGAAATTTTGGAAAAGCTAAACACAACAACTGAAAAATAACCAAAGAATGAACCTAATTAGCCTCCTCTCCAAACTTTTGCTGCAACAGGAAACAAGCTCTTTAGTTGGGGCCTATTGTCTGCATCATCACTGCAAGCTGTAGGGATTACTCACTCCCTCTAATGCCACCAGCAGTGCAAGGGAACACAACTTTATTTCCATCCCCCCCCCCCTCTATGAACAGTTTCAAAACTGTCCCAGCTTCTAGCAAGGCATGTAAATGTGATGAGACAGCTGCATAACGGATCAGTTAGCTGCTGATAAGAATCTTTGGCTTGATGGCTTGGCTGACAAAGCCAAGGAAGCAGTTAGACAGCACAACAGTAGAGAGCTGTACCAAATACCATATTTCTTCGATTCTAAGATGCACTTTTTTTCCCACATAAACATCTCTAAAAACGGGGTGCATCTTAGAATCGATGGCGTCTTAGAAACGTAGAAAAAGACGGTTCAGAAGAATCAGACTCTAATATTGATTCAGAAGGAAGTGAAGAATAGCATACTTACTGATAAATAAGTACTATTGTTGTTAGTAAATTGAATTCTATTATAATAAAAATATTTGTTAGATATATTTTAGCATTTTATTTTATTTATTTTTTGTTAGAATCAAAGCTTTTTGTCTGTTGGTGGTGCTGAAATTAAGGTGCGTCTTAGAATCGATGGTGTCTTAGAATCGAAGAAATACAGAAGTTAATGTTTTGTGTGGTAAAAAAATGACAGGGATTGAAGGCTAAATAAGCTAAGGTTATAGAAGGTGAGGATTCAGTCATGACTAAGTGGGATATAGGAGTTGCACATGCACAGCTCCTATGCTCGGAAATGAGAACACAGTGGGCTTGGAAAAGCTCACTGTCCATTGGGTGGGTTGTTAAGTTGGTAGCCCTTTGAGCAGGAGGTCATAGCCTCTGCACATTAAAGAACATGCTCGGTGGCCTTGATGGAAGGTATCCATCTGTCTCCTAACAGCTCTTCTCAGAAGTAAAACAATCCAACCCTGTAATTGAAGTTAGATATATCTGCACTGCTATGAGTCCAAAAGCATGATTTGGAGGTATCACAGTTTTGTCAGCAAATGTGCAACTGTCTCATAAACAGAGTAAATGACAGTGCATGCATAGCTCTGGTATCTATTGTTCTCTACCTACATTTAATCCTTACAAGTGGCAACTAACATTTCACAATACTAATGCAATATGTGTGTAATAACACTAACTGCTTCCTCGGCTTTGTCAGCCAAGCCATCAAGCCAAAGATTCCTATCAGCAGCTGACTGATCTTTTACATGTTTATTTACTCTCTGTAATTACTGAGCAGGGGAGACAGTAAGTGACTCAGATTGTAATGAGCAGCTAAACATTTGAAAATTAAATTAGCAGAAAATATTCTTATCTCAGTCAGGCATCTGACAATGAAATCCTCACCAGTTATATCAGCATTTCATCAGTAATTTCATCTATGTGCAATGACCTGTTTTCTTTTGTTGATGTGTAAATCAAAGTGCTTTTTCTTATTTTGTTATGGGATTCTTTCTTTAGCTATTGTTTATTCCACTTCTTTGTGTGAAAGAACAGATTATGAAAGAAAAAAAATAAATGTTAATAACCTAAACATGCATTACTTTTACTAGGTTTTATATGAAAATGGAGTCAATGGAATTCTTGCTGATGAGATGGGTCTTGGTAAAACTATCCAATGTATTGCTTTGTTAGCACATTTGATGAAGATGGGAGTTCCTGGACCATTTTTGATTTGTGCACCATTATCTACTTTACCAAATTGGATGTTAGAGTTCCAAAGATTTACTCCAAAGGTAGTCAATTTTGGTAATTAATGTAATCATAGAAAGTAACCATTAAGAGAAAACTTTATGAAATCTGATACATAGAGCACTTTTATTTTTCATTCAGCTATTATATATATTTATTTTGCAAAATCCTCAATGCTGTCTTGGAAACATTTGTCTGCGCATGGAACTTTGGTTGACTTTCTGCTTTGTCTTATTCACCTGGAAATACCATCTTTCAGGATGACATCAATTATTTCATCTTGCAGCTGTTGTCCATCTTATGGACATGGTCCTCTGGCTATTTGAAACAGTCAGACACCAATGTCATGGGTATGACTCTTGAGTGCCTGGCTTGGGTGTTTGTTTGTACAACCTTGAGGTACTTCTTTAGGCACATAAGCCCACCTGCATGTGTCTGCAGACAATCCATGATAGGGATAGAGATGATCCAGCTCATGAGGTTGGCACTATCCTCATGAGCCACCATTCTCCACTCCAAAATGTACCCTTCACTACCCTAGGGGAAGTTGCTGTGTACCAAGAATATCTAAATTTTAATAGTGGAATTCTTGTGTGAGGACATCCAGAGAATAAGCTCTGTGCAGAATCCTCACATTCCAATTACCTAAGGAGAGAAAATGGTTAGTGGGATATTTAAAGAAATTTGTTTATTGAGAGAGGGAATGCTGACAATATCAAACAGCCCCCTAATCGCAGGCATGGGGCAAAGACCCATTCCCCCACCACTAAAGGCTGAAGCCATCTGCATTGGAAGACTTCCTCCAATGTAGAATTTGACAATGTCCATAGAAGTAAGAGTTCAGGTACCTGCGATGACCTCTGCTCAGAATTATCCATCAGCTGATAAAACATATTCTGTGAATCTATTCACTTTGGGCTGTCAACCAGAAAACACAACGAAAGATTTTCTCTCTACAGAAGCCCACCAGTTCAGCAAATTCAGGATCCATAAACAAGCTCAGAGCCTTATTTCAGTCCAGTCTGGTAGGTTTATATGATCAGCACCAGAACCCTGTGTGGTTGACCATTCTTCAGCAGGGTAGAAAAAAAGGAAAAGTAGCCATAGTTGTTCATGTTTGAAAAACTGGTGGTAGTTTTTGAGAGATTCCACAGACAGCAATAATCGACCCATTTTTCTGAGAAAGGTGTGGGAAATGCAACCTTTTAGATTTAAGAATTAAAAGACTGATACTTTTATGTTGTATAATTACTAATGAAATACTATTTGCATTTATCCCATTATCCATTAGCTCAAATTAAAATCTGCAAAAACCATAAAACTCCCCATACTGCCCTCTGTCAATAGGGGACACCGATGGTCTTGGAAAGGCCACTGTCTGTCGGATGGGAAGTTAAACTTTGGCCCATGTGCAGGAGAGCCATACAGTGTGCATGTTAAAGAACAGAATGGATGGCTTGATGGGAGGCTACCATCTGTCTCCCAACAGCTATTCCAGTGGGTCCCCTCCCCCAATCTTCTCTGAGCCTTTGAGGTCATTGTGACCTTTCCATTTAGCTCATTGTGTGCAAAAAGTGCCCCTCAGAGGTAAAACAACCCAAATCAAATTTAAACTTTTACGAAATGAAACAGTGGGTAAAGGAAAAACTTCTTTGTCTTTGAAAACAAGACTCTCATATGCGCCAGAGGCAATATGCATCCTTCTAGTTCTGAAGTTTTGATGCTGATGTCTCTGCTTCCTCACAGATCTTCTCTGAGGCATATTACACTGATGGATCCTGTTAGACTTTGGTGCAAGCAGCTACTTGAGAAGTAATTTTTTAATTAATAGTTTTGTGAAAAAATTTAGTGTTGATGATTCTCCAGATTCTTGCCAGAGTCTTCTAACCCCTAAACTAGCATTGGCTCCATATTTATCCACTAATGTGACATAATAAAATATGTGGTCATTTATTCCCTAATGTGACATAAATCTACCCAAACTTATTGCCCATAGTGCATCTATGATCAGGGAAGGAAACTGCTTTTATTTAATGTTGCTCTGAATAAAATGCAAAAAGAAAGTAACTCATGCTTTAAAGCATTATTAATAAAATAATCAGTGAATATTAATACATGGAGTTAGCTGTTTGGGTATAGTTAGAAAAATAAATTCTGTTTCTAAATTTTGAAAACTGACAGCAGTTTTTGTTTTATGAAAGAGAATGGGATAATGTGTGCAAATTATAAAATTGTATTCTGGACATATATTGTAAAAAAAATTAAAGACGTAGCTTATTATTGGATAAAAATATTTGCTAGTAAATAAATAGTTTATAATTATATAAATTGTCAGGCATGAATCTGGATAGACATAGGTTTGAGTTCTGCATGTTGGCAAAACTAATTTTTTAACAAAACTATTTATTGACATATTGATTTCTGTGTCAACAGGTAACTATATGTATTTACTATTAAGTATTTATTTTTCCTTATCTATGACTGCTATGATTTTTATTTCTTTACAGATTCCTGTGATTTTGTATCATGGGCTTAAAACAGAAAGAGTAGCATTACGAGAAAAGATTAATAGAAGGCTTCCTTTGGATGGTAATTTTATTCACCCTGTAGTGGTAACCTCTTACGAGATAGCAATGAAAGATAGGAGTAAGTTTGCGAGGTTTGAATGGAGATACATAATTGTCGATGAAGGACACAGAATCAAGAATTTTCAGTGTAAACTTGTAAGGTGAGTTAAAAATTTGCATATTACATTATTCTGTTTTGCTAATGATAAAATACTAGTTTTGTTTAATGTTTTTATTTCCTCCTATGCTACTGAGAATTGGCCAACTTCAGAACATCTGCTGACCATTTAAACTGTCATGACTTGATTGTGACTACAGATACTGGACATATGTAGCAGTTTTGAGAGAGAATTTACCTCTGACTTTTTAATTAATTTGTGTACCACCATCCCCGAATGAACAGACACCCAAGATGCCTTATATCAGCTGGTAGCTTAATCTTAACGAAAGCTATCACTGAACCATTAAATGGTGTCCCGCACATTTAATGTATGGTAATTAAATGGTGCTTAACCCTTTCATTACCAAAAACAGCAGAATTTTAAATGGACTCATCCAATTAATACTATTCCTTCCTCTTCACTACCTTCTAGCTGCAGTTTGGTGTAACGCTCCAAAGAAATGCAAAATACTTTTAAAGTTTGGACCCTTTTTCTGATCCAATTTGTTTTATGCTCCGGATAGCTGAGACAGGTGCCACGCAATAATTAACAAATTGCCAAAAAAAAAAAAATAAAGTTAAATTAGGGTTCAAAATACCAGCGAGCGTTAATGAGTAAGAATTCAAAAATGATAGTCAAAACGTAAAGATAAATGCTAATCAAACAATTAACGTTGCTCAAGAGAAAAAATGAGTGAAGATCCAAAGGTTTAAATAACAAACAAATTTATTTCCAAAAATCACTCACCAAACTTCAATGAAAAAGATACATTCTTCATTGAATTCTGTTAGAACTGCAGTAATCAATTCTGATTACACATTGCACTAACTATGCTCCTCCATGCTTACTACTCTCTGCACTACAGTGCGCTCAACTGAGCTTCTACCTCTGTCTCTCTCACTTCCGAGCTCACTGAGTTCACTCCAACTACTTGAGCTACTGCTCTAACTCCTGTGACAACGTCACCAGTTTTTAACAAGAGGTACAAAGCCGGCACGTGTCATGTTGCACGCCGGGAAAGACATTTGAATAAATTGACGAGCGACACAAGCTATGATGCAAGCGGGGGCATTAGCGGTGCACGTGCTTTAGCGGGTGACAATCAAAAGTTCGGAGTTGCGCATGTGCAACTCCTAACTCTTGGAAATGAGTGCTGTGATGCCAAAAAGGTAATAAAAAGCCCCAAAATGATAAATATAAAGTAAATTAAACAAAACTGGTTAAGGTACAGTAAAAGTGAACGATGGGGCATCACATTGGGACAGTATGGCAGTGAAAGGGTTAAAATTACAGACCGTGAAATTTCTTTATAATAGAAACTCGAAGGATGAAGAAAAAGGCCCATTGGAGATTTTCATTTTAACCCTCGTGGCGTCACACATTTATTCTTCTGTTTCCAGTTAACCTGGACTGCCATTTCACAATCCAGCATCTAAAATTTGTTTGACTCCATACCTTGTGTACAGCAAGTCACAAGAGGGGTAGACATGTTCATTATTTAACAAATTGGTATGAAACTCTCCAGTTGCTCTCATATTGTAATAATTTATTACTACAATAAAGATATATTGATCCCCTAATGAACAGATACCCAGGATATCATATATTTCTCAAGTTCAAAATTGAATGTGTTCTGATTCGTCCTTCTTGGGTTCTGATTTTCTTGAACACCAGTGTAGCTTGGCTCAACAACAACAATTGGTTGATGCTGCCACTGAACCTGACACTCAACAGTCTTTTAGAAGTTGGACTGTGAATCTTTGAAATCAGCTGTGGTGCACACCATGAAGTTTGAGTGTGCTAGGCAATCTTCCCGAGGTCCCAAAAGCACAGTAAGAATTGTAACTACTGAAAATACTTCAGAAAAGAAAAATGACAACAGCTCACCAAAGCCATCCTATCTATTCTTAAGGAAGTTAAGAATGCTTCTCCAAAGACTTCTATGAAACTGTTAGAACTGCAGTAAAACTAGACATTATTCAAGCCAGTTGCAACAAGAAATATAAAAATGAGTAGTGCATCTATCAGATGACAGAAGGGGCAAATGCTAGCTGTTGATTGGTTGGCACCAGGAAAAGTCTCCCACATTTTGGCACTGTGTGGTGGAGACAGTGGATTGATAACTGATGGTACAGAGAGTGAAGTGCCTTTTGCATGATGGTAGATACTGGTGCAAATGTGACCCTGCTCAGACTTGACATAGTTAAAAAGATAACACCTGAAACAACTAGTACTAGTATTCTAAATATCCAAAGATCATTCTGCAGATAGTCACTGGAGATAATATTAAAATCCATGGGAAGATAGAACTCAACATTGGAGACAATAGCTGTTTTGTACCTCATACTGCTTACATCACTGACATCTGCGATGAATGCATTTTAGGCCTTGACTTCCTAAAAAGGTATGGATTTAGTAATAAATCTAGTGATATTGTACTGATCTACAGGTCAGCAGATTTCTTTTGCTAAGCCAAACATCTATTTATCAACTATGACCATAGTATTGGTGACAGAAGACATTGAAATTCCAGTCTGAAGTGAAGTCGTTGCCCATGATCATCAGGTGGAGACTTCTGTGGCCTTCCAGTTAGCAGCCACTGATTATCAGGAAAAGGAGCTTCAGCTCATGACAACCTGGTTGCAAGAACTCTTGTCAAAATTGATCAAGGAGAGATTCCTATTAGAGTAATGAACTGTAACAGAACCAATAAGTTGTTAAAAAGAGGTGAAGAACAGGCAATATGCGAGTCTGATACATGGGTAATTCATGCAAAATGCTAAAGAAACTGCTGACTTAGAAACCAAAATAAAATTAAAATCTCAAGGTTTGAGGTGTAAGTTTCAGTGAAAGTAGCCTCCAATAAGGGACTCCCTACATCGGTCACAACAGATGGGCGAAATAGCAGATGCAGAAGAAACTGCCTCTCAGCTATCTATCGAAGCTAATAAGAGTACTAATCAAGAAAAGAAAAAAAGAAAACATTAGACCTTGCAGAAGAGGCCAGTGTTCTGAAAGAAATCAGTGACCATTTGGAAGCACGTTTGCTGCAGCTTCACATTGTGGTGATTACCAAGAGGAGAAGTGATGGAGTAGTCGGTGGTTCTGATAGCACGAAGCTCCCGGGACAAGCTTCTCTTTCGACATTGTAGCGGGAGCAGTTGAGCAGAATGTGGGATACAGTCTCAGGTGTGCTGCAAGTGGCACAGTTTGGACTGTAAGCTTTGCTGAGAGTGTGAAGCATAAAGTTGTAGATGAGACCAACTCAGAGAGGAGGGTCTCCTCAGATCTGCGAAGATTACCGAGGTTAAGAGTAGTGAGAAAGGGTCAACCAGGTACCTGAATGAGGAACAGCTGCTGACCTTCTGCCACTGAGCAAGACGATACTGACTCATCAGTTTTGAGACAACTCTTGCAGTCGCTGAGAGAGGGGTGGGGGGTATTTAGTTACATTCCTCTGACTCTCGAGCACCTCTTTCGCAGTGGGATCAGCAAGCTTATTGCCAGGTATCCCTACATGGGAAGGGATCCACTGGAAATGAACCATGATTCCAGCAGAAGTGACCTTGGAGCAAGTCTCCATGATTTTCTAGATGAGGAAGGGGTTGCAGCTCTTACTCTTTCGCTTCTGGAGAGCTTCCAAGGCCGACTTTGAGTAACAGAGTTGCCATTCTCAAGGCTGAGGATGAAGAGTACAACTTTAAGGATAGCATGAAGTTCTGCATAGGTGGAGGAAACAAGATGTGGGGGATGGAAACCTCTGGCAGTGCCTGTATCAGATGGCAGATGTAGCCTCTCCCAGTCCACAGATCCGTCAGTGTAGACCTCAAAACATCTCATATCGTGCAATGACGTAGGAGGTGTAGAGAAATCTGAGTCGCTCTTTCAACCTAGAGAAGGTTGAAAACTGGAGAAACAGTAATCCGTGACATCGATCATAAGATTACTGTTTCTCCAGGGTGGAAGGTCAGGGAAGAGTGTATTGCCAGCAGTGGAGCTGGCAGGGATGACTCGGTCATAGAAGTCAGTGGCAGACATGGCGATGGCAGAGTCTGGCCTGTCTTTCAACTTCTTGAGAAACTCATGTTTAAAGTGGAGGGAATGGAGTCTCAAGCTCGCTTCGGGCCCAACAACCTGTCGAAGACTTTGCTAACTTTGCTAAGATCAACCGAGGTCGAAGACATCGCTGACCGGTTTAGTGGCCCGGTTGGACGGTGTCAAGACCTCAACATCAGGTGCTCCGTGGAGCAGTTCAAGGGCACGGCTGAACGGATTTGGTCACCTAGTAGGCACAAGCTTTTTTCAAAGTCTGGGCCCCACTAAGAGTCTCCATCCCAGGTGCCGAGCGAACTTGGTTCTACATATCCTTGTTCATGGCTAACTGGGGAACAGATTAAATTTCAGGTTTCTACCAGTGGTTAGCTTTCCTTCTATAGGACTGCTGCCATGTGAGGTTGGGGATGAGATGCATCTATATGATATATTCTGCATGCTGTATTCTTGCCCCCGACTCTAGATAGTCACGGCTTTCTGTTAACTTGGTAGTGTCGTGAGACAGAACCGGGGATTGCCGTGGTTGCTGAACATCTGGCAATAAATAGTACAATATCTCTCTTCTGGTGCAGGTGGAAAACGCAGGTCATCAGACTCTGCAATGAGGCACATTTGGTGTGTTAGGGCAGAGGCACAGACAGAGGCACAGAGATAATAGTGTGTATAGTGGCCAACTTGCTCAGCAGTGAAGCAGAGGCATTGCTCAGAAGGTGACCAATGTAGTTGATGTGGGAGAGGATCAAGGGCTGGTACAAGACCAGGAGGGTCTTGCAGGAACTATCCCAGTGAGTACCAGCAAGGAAAGACAGTATATTTCTCTGTGCTGTGGCAACTGTCTTAAGATGCTGGATGTGAGGTCCCCAGATCAGCCTGTTGTCCAAGACCACACCAAGGAACTAATGCTGTTTAACGACCTTGATGTGGTCTTGCCCAAGCATGAGGTCAGGGAAGGTGGGAGGAAGGCATCTCTTCGTGAGAACCATGGCCACAGTCTTATCAGAGGAAAGAGTGAGGCTTAGGTTGTTAAAGAACTTGATAACCATGGACGCAACTCATTTCATCTTGAGCTGAGCATAGGAGAGGTCCTGGCAAGGGAACCAGATGCAGATGTCATCTGCATAGATGGAAATACCCACTCTATTCTTGAGTTGAGAGAGTAGGCCTGACAGCAAGATGTTCAGTAACATCAGGCTGAGGACACCCCCTTGAGGTACTCCATGATTGATAGTGTGAGAGGCACTGAGCATGCTGCCCAACTTCACATGAACTGTCCTGTTGGAAAGGTAAGCCGAGATCCATATTGCCTCTGAGGCCGAGATCATGGAGCCTGCAGAGATTATCCGAGTGGGACAGGGAGTTGAATGCCTTCTGAATGTTGAAGAAGACAGCAACTGTAGCCTGTCCCTCAGACAGCACCTGATCAGCAGCAGAGGTGAATTCGATAAGATTATCAGATGTGCACCACCCTTTGTGGAAACCCGAGAGGCTATCAGGGAGGAGACCCTTGGACTCTAGATGCCATTCTAGGCGTTCAAGGATCAGTCTCTCTAAGATCTTGCAGAGGCAAAATAATAGAGCAATGGGCCTGTAAGAGGACAGCTAAGTGGCGGGTTTTCCCTGTTTCAAGATAGGCACAATGTTTGTTGCCTTCCATGAAACAGGTACTGTGCAGGTAGTCCAGGGATGATTGAAGGCTTTAAGAAGCACAAGCAGAGCCTCAGGTGACAGGTTAGCTAACTGAGTAAAGCTGACACCGTCAGGGCCTAGAACCGACGAGCGCTTCGAAGCTCCAATTGCAGAGGTGAGTTCCTACAAGGTGAAAGGATCATTATAGTAAGTCTCAGTCCCAGAGCAGGGCTGCTGATCCGTATCCTGATCAGTTACCAGTGGGGCAGGAAAGGAAAAGGTGAGGTACCGCAAGAAGGCATTAGCAGTGGCAGCTAAATCCTCCCCATGGGACAGGGCAAGGTTATGGAAAGGGAGTCAGGAAGCCTCCCTTTTCATAACCTTGCTGTCCATGTGGATACGGCTTCCCCGTCAGGTTCCTGATGTACTTCCAGACTTTCCCAGAAAGGGTGAAGACATTGATGCTGGAGCAGAAGTATTGCCACCTTTCACTGCGATTCAGGTACCTTCTGATCACAGCATGTAGCCTTCTAGCATGAAGAATGACTGGAAATCTACCAGAGCGGTGGGCGCACCTTTAGGCTTGGCAGTGAATGGTGCGAAGCCGCTTATAGCGGATATCTGGAGGGGGAAGATTCCCGGGTGTCAAGATCATAACAGTGCAGGCAACAGTGAGAGCCTCTGACACTGCACTGAGATCTCTAGCATCGATGGCGGCGAGTCCTTCAGTCGAGATCTGCTGAAAGAGCTGCCAGTCGGTAAGCTTCGACGTTCTTCTCGGAGCTGCACATCCCTTGAGAAGCAAGGAGATGTGTTGTGGGAAGTGGTCACTGCCCCAGGTGTCAGGGTCAACTGACCAGCTGAGGCTCTGACCAATGCTGGAAGAACAGAGGGTCAGGTCAATGGAGCTGTAGGTACTCGGAGGTCTGTAGAATGTGGGCAGCCATCGTTGGCGATAAAGAGATTGTGCTGCAAGATGACACTCTCGATATCCTCCCCTTGCTGATCACTGATATCTCTGCCCCAGGATGGCTGTGGGCATTATGGTCCCCACAGAGAATGCAGTGCTGAGGGCACTGCGATAGAATATCCTGTAAGGTGGATACAGGAAAGGCAGTGGAAGGCCGGGTGTAACAAGATATCAGGATGATATCATGGATATTCAGCCATATGTGGTATGCTACGAAATCGCTGTTCGCATCAGTGAAAGTGAGATCAATAGCATGATGCATGACATTCTTGTGCACAAGAATTGCCACATTTTGCGGGAGAGTAGATGACTCTTGCTTGTGTGCACAATATAGGGCTTGAAGTCATAGTGATCAGGGAGGTTGACCTCACAGAGAGCAAGGATGGGAACTGGCATGATATTTATGTAGTTTCAGATGTCAGCAGCCTTGCTCCTGAAGCCCCTGCAGTTCCACTGAAGGATGGAAGGGATGTTAGGCACTCCGTTGACCATGCACGTAGTCAGGGTCGGAAGAAGGAACCTTGGAGAAAAGCTAGTCAACACAGAGTGACATCTTTCATTTTTACATCTTCTCAGCTACATTAAACGATTATGGTTGGACTAATCTGACCAAGCATAACATCTGTACTGGTGATACCCCTCCCATTCATTTTGCAGCAAGAAGGCCTCCATTAGCAAAATAAAAGGAGACAGAACAACTAATAAGAGACATGGAAGCCCAAGACATTATAGAACTATCATCCAGTCCCTGGACATCACCAGTAGTCCTCATTAAGAAAATGAACAGCTCAACTAGATTTTGTGTTGATTATCAAAGGTTAAACATTGTAACTAAAGAGAACTGCTTTCCCTTACCAGAATTGATGACACACTCGATACTCTATCTGAGTCAGAATGGTTCTCAGCTCTAGGTGTAAAGAGTGGTTATTGGCAAGTTGGTGTACATCCAACAGACTGAGAAAAGATAGCTTTTACTACAGGAAATGGACTTTGGCAGCTTAAGGTGATGCTATTTGGACTTCATAATGCACCTGCAATGTTTGAACGACTGATAGAATCAGTACTCAAAGGTTTGTCATTGAAGGTCTGATATGTGGACAAATCATCCTAGAAAAAATTTTTGAGGAACACATGGAGAATCTTCATCAACTGTGCAAGAAAAAGTCAGCAGCAAAGCTAAACTGGGACCAACTAAGTGCAAAGTATTCCAACAAGAAATCCATTATCTTGGTTGTCATCACTATATCAGGGGTCAAGACTGACCCTAGTAAATTAGAAGCTGTGAGAGACTGGCCACAATCCCATGATGTTCATCAATTTTGAAGTTTTATTGGACTGTGTATGTACTAAGAAGATTTGTCAAGGGCTTCACAAAGTCACTACATCAGCTAATGGAGGAGATTCCTGTTGACCCCAAGTGTGAAATAGCCTCGCAACTGAAAGAGGTCCTCTCCACATGCCAGTGTTAGCCTACCCACAAGCTGGTAAACAATTCACTATAGATACTGATGCAAGTAACACAGGAGTTGCTGTCCTTTCAAAACTACAAGAAGGGTAAGGAGTAATTGCCCACTTCAGTAAAACCTTATCCAAACCTGAACAAAATTATTGTATGACAAGAAAAGAACTATTAGCAATAGTGAAAGCCATAGAACATTTCCATCATTACCTTTATTGCCAAAGTTTCTTATTCATACTGACCAAGCTGCTCTCGGATGGTTGCTAAAGTTTAAAAATCCTTAAGGACAAATAGCCAAGGTCAATACAGTGTCTGCAGAAGTATGACTTTTCCATCAAGCATCGTAGTGGCAAGTTACATAGGAATGCAGATGCCGTGCATTGATGACTGTAAGCACTGTTGTAATATAGAGATGAGATGTGGTACTCATGATGCTCATTTAGCAGATAACACCAACACAAGACAACAGCTGTACACCTGACATCTGGAGCCCCATAGAAATCAGTAAAGCTCAACAGGGTAATTAAGATACAGGACCAATACTAGATTTGATGGAATTATCTGTACATGACCAAAGTTTAGGAGCAAGTATCGAGATATAGCCCAGCTACCAAAAGCTATTGAGCACAGTGAGACTCCTGTACAGAAGATGGGAGAAACCCACTGGATGACTGATTTGCTGGGAGATCATCCTTCCTCACTCATGAGCGGAATTGGTGATGAGAGATGTTCTCCAGTGACTCTATCATGGACACTTCGGTGTCAACAGAGCATTAGTGAAGACCAGGGAATGGTTATTTCTTTGGATGAAGATTAGGGCTGACAATGAGAGATAGTGTAGACAATGTGAGGCCTATGCAGTAAAAAAAAGTCCTAAGACCAAGAGTCAGGGCAAGCTGCAAACTACAACATTGAGATCTCTTTTAAAGGAATGGCCATAGATGTTATGGAGACCATTCCCTGGGACTGAGGATGGAAATCACTGTTTTTTGGTGGCAATATATTATTTCACGAAGTGGCATGAAGTTTATCCCATCAAGTGGCAACAACAATAGCAGAGATATTAATGAATAACATGATCAGCAGTTATGGAGTGCCTTTACAATTCCACTTGAATCAAGGGTGGAATTTTTGAGTTCATTGTGTTTTTAGGTATATACCAGTTGTTAGGCATCTAGAAGAACTCCCTTATATTCTTAGTTGGATTTCATGTTGAAAGATTCAACCAAACGAATGCTCAACATCTAATATTATTTGTCAATAACCATTAACACAGCTGGGTTTGCCATATACCATTCTTTTTTATTGACTTACAGAACAGCAAGCAGTACATGAAACAACCGGACAGTCACCTTCCATGATGATGCTCTTTGGGAGAGAATTGTCTTCCCTGTGACCTTTTGCATGGTTGACCTGAAAAAAATACATGTATCCATGACACAATATGTACAAGATCTTCAACAATGGCTAGAAGTAATCCATCAAGTGTAACATCAGATTGGCAAGTGAAAGAACAAATATTAATTATCGCCTGTTCATGATGTACACCATAACAGTAAAACAAATATAACTCATTTCAATGAGAGATGCTGTCTGGGTAAAAGAAAACAACTTTCTCCAAAATGTCAAAAGCTTTCATGTCTCTGAGGCTAATTTAGATACATTAATATCAGTCTCTATAGTATCACCGGTCTGTAAATGGTAGAAAGGTAGTCACTGGAAGGAGAGCTATGCACCAATCCCCTGTGATGCTGCATAGAACCAGCCAGTCCTAGCACCTAATATCTGACCCCACCATCTTGTGGTACAGACTGTTAGTACCTTTCAAAAGAGATACTCTCTTGTGGAAGTGAACGGAAGGGGATGGCTGCAAGAGTAGTGTTGCCTACTGATCTGGACAACTATGGCTACTTTTCTTTTTTTACCCTGCTAAGGAGTGGTCAACCACACAGGGTCCTGATGCTGACCATATAAACCTATTGGACTGGACAGATACATGGCTCTGAGCTTGATTACGGATCCTGATTTTGCTGCACTGGTGGGCTTCTGTGGAGGGAAAATCTTCCGCTGTGTTTTCTGTTTGTGGGTTGACAGCCCCAAGGGAATAGATTCACAGGATATGTTTATCAGCTGGTGGATAATCCTGAGCAGAGGTCATCACAGGCACCTGAACTCTTTGCTTCTATTGGCATCGTCAAATTCTACATTGGAGGAAGTCTTCCAGTGTAGATGGCTTCAGCCTTTAGTGGTGGGGGAATGGGTCTTTGCCCCATGTCTGTGATTAGGGTGCTGTTTGATATTGTCGGCATTCCCTCTCTCAATAAACATAGTTTCTTTAAACATCCCACTAACCATTTTCTCTCCCTAGGTAGTTGGATTGTGAGGACTCTGCACAGAGCTTTTTCTCATGATGTCCTCACACAAGAATTCCACCATTATAATTTAGATATTCTCGGCCTGCCAAGAGACCAGATGGACAGATAAAGGTCAGATTCTTAAAAATAATCTTAAATTTCTCTTTTCAGGGAGGGAAGACAATAACATCACCAAGGCGTGGGTCTGCTTCTCAGCAGACATGCTAGTGATGCTCTTCTAGGATACGAGTTCATTAATGAAAGGTTCATCATCATCATCATCATCCTCAAGCAGCCATGGGCTACGGAGGTCCAACCAGACTGTTCAATTTAGTTCTCCAAGCAAGTCTATCCTGAGCTACATCTACTGCATCTGGCCACTGCACACCAATTCTAACAAGGTCCTGTTTGACATTGTCTGCCCACGGCATCCTAGGTCTCCCCTTCTTTCTGAGGCCTTTAGGCACACCGTTCATAACCCTATTCGCCAATCTATAATTATTCATACGGGCAACATGGCCAAACCAACGGAGTCTCTCTTTGCAAAATATGCTGCTTAAAGGAGGTTGCAAACTCCTTTGCCTAACCTCATCATTAGTTACAAAGTTGAACCACCTAATGCCCAAGATACTGCGTAAGCATCTGGAATCAAAAGCATCTAGTTTCCTGTTATCTTGTTTACAAAGTGTCCAAGTTTCACTACCGTAACTAACCCTAGAAAGAACCAAACTATTATACAGTCTAATTTTAGTCTTTAGGTGTATACGCCTATTTCTCCACACTCTCCATAGATTCTTAAAAGTCCTGGCAGCAATCCCTATTCGCCTGTTAATCTCATTCCGCACATCACCATTATCAGTTACATAGCTCCCAAGATAATTAAACTGTGACACCTGCTCAAGACTGCAACCATTCAGATTAACTGAATCACAGCCTGCCTGACCAATTTTCATCACTTTAGTTTTCTCTCTGTTTATAACCAAACCTACTCTACTACCATTTTCATCAACAGCTCGAATGAAAGAGTTCATCTCATCAACATCATTTGCCAAAAGGGCTAAATCATCAGCATAATCTAAATCAGAAATTTTCCTATTTCCAGCCCATTTAAGGCCAAAATCTTTCCCTTGAAGTGAATTTCGCCTAACATAATCAACAACCAAGCTAAAGAGAAAAGGAGACAAAATGCACCCTTGTCGAACACCAGAAGTAATGCTAAACCAATTGCTACAAGCCTTACCAACTCTCACACACGACTCAGTGTTATTATAGAGAGCTTTCATTATGTTAACTAACTTGTCTGGTATACCATATGATCTCACAATCAACCACAAATTATGACGATCAACAGAGGCGAAAGCCTTTTTGAAATCAACAAAGCTAGCAACCAAAGGTTTCTGAAACTTTAAACATTTCTCAAGAATCTGCCTAAGTGAAAATATCTGATCCACACATCCCCTACCACTTCTGAATCCACATTGCTCATCACGCAATTGACTGTCAACCAGATTCTTAATTCTATTACGTACAATCATGGAAAGAACTTTACCTGGAACAGAGAGTAGGCTGATACCCCTATAGTTATCACAAGAACTGCGATCACCTTTTTTGAAAATAGGGATAAAAATAGCTCTGGTAAAATCCTTAGGAACCATGACTTTATCATAATTCAGAATTTCAGTCATCCAAGTGGTAACCAAAATATTCCCAGCTCTAAGCATTTCTATAGTAATTTCATCTACCCCTGGGGATTTATGTAGTTTAAGTTTAGAAACAGCCAAAATAACTGCAGATTGTGTTATAGGGCCAACATTAAAGCCACCAATGCATCTAGCATCACTGCAAACAATGGGAGTAGAACTAACTACATTGTTTAGAACATCACTGAAATGCTCAGCCCACCTAGCCATGACAGAATCCTCACCTTCTATAACCTTATTTTGTTTATCCTTCAATCCCTGTATACCTGTCGGTTTTCTACCACACAAAACATTAACTATCTGGTACAGCTCTCTGCTGTTGTGCTGTCTAACTGCTTCCTCGGCTTTGTCAGCCAAACCATCAAGCCAAAGATTCTTATTAGCAGCTAACTTATCTTTTACATGTTTATTAAGTTCTCTGTAATGCTTTCTATTAGGACTAGTAGGGTATTGATTAAGGACATTCCTGCAGTTCTTTCTTTCTGAAATAAGCTCAAGTGCCCTATCACTCAGATAATTCTGTCTCTTCTGCTCCTTTTTTCCTAAAAAAGTACTGTTAGTGTCCAAAAAAACCTGTTTAAAATGATCCCATTCTTCCTTAACTTCAGTAGTAAGCATACCATGACTGTCATAATGACTAAGTAACCTATCATGGTAAGCTTTGGCTATAACTGGGTCTTTCAGAGCTTCAGTATTAAAAGTAAATTTTTTAACCCTAGCACAACACTTTTTAAGTTTAAGTTGCAACACACTTTTAACAAGGTAATTGTCAGATCGAATTTCAGCTCCCCTATATGCCCTGGTATTCCTAACAGAACTAGCCAATTTGCTGTTAATTAATATGTAATCAATCATATTCTTATGCAGCCCATCAGGTGAAACCCATGTGTACTTATGTATGTCGCGGTGTTTGTAATAAGTGTTAGTTATTCTGAAACCATTGAGTTTACTTACTTACCTGTAGGAGACGTTGCCCATTGCAGCTACCAGTACCAAAAGGGCCTATCACCCCTGTCCAAAAGTCAGAGTCAATACCGACTTTGGCATTGAAGTAATCTAGAACAAGAAGTAATCTAATCTCCTTTCTTGACAGAATTTAAAATATCCTGAAGTTGTCCGTAAAACCTATCCTTCTTATCCTCATCGGCATCCTCAGTGGGGGCATAACAGCAGATAACATTCAAGTCTTTAACGCTTGTCTGAAATTTTGCTGTAAGAAACCTTTCATTAATGCACTCATATCCTAGAAGAGCATCACTAGTGTGTCTGCTGAGAAGCAGACCCACGCCTTGGTGATGCTTATTGTCGTCCCTCCCTGAAAAGGAAAATTTAAGATTATTTTTAAGAATCTGAACTTTATATGTCCATCTGGTCTCTTGAAAGCCGAGAATATCTAAATTATAATGGTGGAATTCTTGTTTGAGGACATCAAAAGAAAAAGCTCTGTGCAGAGTCCTCGCATTCCAACTACCTATGGAGAGAAAATGGCTAGTGGGATGTTTAAAGAAACTATGTTTATTGAGAGAATGAATGCCGACAATATCAAACAGCCCCCTAATCACAGACATGGGGCAAAGACCCGTTCCCCCACCACTAAAGGCTGAACCACCTACAGGAAGATTTCCTCCAATGTAGAATTTGACGATGCCAATAGAAGCAAAGAGTTCAGGTGCTTGCGATGACCTCTGCTCAGGATTATCCACCAGCTGAAAAACATATCCTGTGAATCTATTCACTTGGGGCTGTCAACCCACAAACAAACAGAAAACACAGCGGAAGATTTTCCCTCCACAGAAGCCCACCAATGCAGCAAAATCAGGATCCATAATCAAACTCAGAGCCATAAATCCGTTCAGTTTGGTATATACGGTCAGCACCAGGACCCTGTGTGGTTGACCACTCCTCAGCAGGGTAAAAAAAGAAAAGTAGCCATAGTTGTCCAGATTAGTAGGCCACACTAATCTGGCAACCCTCCCCTTCCATTCACTTCCACAAGAGAGTATCTCTTTTGAAAGGTACTAACGGTCTGCACCACGAGAAGGTGGGGTTGGACATTAGATGCTAGGCCTGGCCGGTTCTATGCATCATCACAGGGGATTGGTGCATAGCTCTCCTTCCAGTGACTACCTAGCTACCATTTACAGACTAATATGCAGGATGTACCACATGTCCTTATATATAGGTGTTCCCGTACATTCATATACATGGTCACAAGTAAAAATAACTGTGTTTTTCTTTGTTTCAGATTAGTTGACATGATGAATGACAGAGTAACAATGTATTGCCCCACACCCCGGGAGAATTGGTACTTATTCATTTTGGTGGAAAATGTCAGTGTGAAGCATGTGAAGAATTTCACAGGCTACATCAATACAATCAAGCCATATCACGTTTTCATCAGTAATATTCTGAAGAGACTAAGGAGACTGGTCTGGTAACAGATAAACATAGACCAAGTCATCCGAGTAGTACTATAAATGAAGACCACACTGTGGATGTTCTGGCTAAAGTCAAAGTTAGCCCTTGCCGGTCCATAAGGAAAATTACACAGGAGGTGGGAATTGGAAAATCATCTGTCCAGAATCCTGAGTAGAAATAGGTTCCACTCATATAAAATGCAAATGATACAGGAATTGCATGGTGATGATATGGAGCATAGAGAGCAGTTCTGTAATTGGGTACTAGAAAAACTTCAGGAACAACCATCTCTCCTGGTTGACATAATCTTCAGCAATGAAGCAAACTTCTGCTTGAAAGAGACAATCAACTGCCACAGTTATCATTACTGGGCTGTGACACAACCACACTGGGTTAAAGATACATATGTACAGAATGATCCCGGGTATCTGTTCGATATGAAATTTATGGTGACATCATAGGACCTTACATTTATTCAGCACAGTCACCAGTGACTCTTATTTGCCAGTGTTAAATGTCATTTTTGTACCCTACTTACAGGACACACCCTTAGCACGTTACCACATTTTCTTTCAGCAGCATACCATAACTGTCCAAACTTGGTTGGATTAAATACTATCCCACAAGTGGATAGGCTGATGTGGAGTGGTGTAATGGCTGCCTTGAAGTCCATATTTGACTCCCTCTGAATTTTTTTTTTTCTATGAGTGCCACCTAAAATTTCACATACCAAAGTTGCCCTCAAACATGAATTAAAGGAGATCATTCACAGTGAATGTTATAATGCAGTTCTTTCTCCATAATATGCATCAGTCACTCAGACACAGGATTGCCTTGTGCAAACAATGCAGAGATGCTCAGTTTGAGAATATGATGTCAGTTATTGGTGTGTTGGCAAACAAAATGAAAATCATTCCTTTACATTTTTCGTTACAGCCAAAAATTTAATATTGTTTTTCATTACATTAATGTTATTTTGAAATATTTTTAGTACAAATACAAAGTAATGAAATATATGTTCATCATTTTTGTTTGATATATATGCAGTAGTGTTGTCCAACATTTTGCAATAGTAAATCAATCCACTTGTTGAAAAACAAGCAAAAAAATTTTTGGAATAATATAAGTAATGTATACAATTGAAACACCTAAAAACAGGCATGTGCCAGGAATTAGTTTCGGGGAATGGGGGAGGACCCAGAATTTAGTATCGGAGAGGGTTCAAAAATTTAGTTTCGAGGCAGGAGAAAATTTAGTTAGTCCTCGAGTTTAGCAGAAGCAGTTCATTGCGATTGGATGTTCCTCATAGAGCTCCTGCCAGCAAGGGGGTGTCTGCTGCCTCTCATGACCTCAACCACTTCAGTTGACCTGGGCCGTCGTCAGAGTAGTAAATGCCATAAACTTTATTGTTCCTATGAGTCCTCTCCACCTTGCATCAGTCCGTCATGTTTTACACAGTGCCTTGTGTAGAGTGAGCTGGCTAAAATCAATTAAGCACCTGAACTTTAGGGCCCATTTTGTGCATCTCCCAATAGTGGTTCCTGCTGTTGGACTTGTAAGTCAAAACTCTCTACACAATGAATTCAATGTGTTACAGCTGTGAAGAGACAATTGCTCCTAATGACAACCATATGCTGTGCAGTGGATGCAAAAGGAAACTGCATGCAAAAGGAGACTGCACAAAAGGAAACAATTCAAAAAGTGAATGCAAAAGGAAACAATATTTAAAATATGAATTTTGGATTTACTATTGCAAAATGTTGGAAATTTGACAGCATATGGTTGTTTCTTAGTGATACAGTTGCATTTTGTGTGCTCTGGTACAATGGAGAGAACTACAAAAAGATGACCCAAGAGAAGAAAAAAAACTGCTCTGTACTGATTGAAAATTTAGCAGAACAAACAACATACCCGTTTCAGATAAAGAAAACAGAGACAATACACCTCTGAAGAATAACACACATGTATCACCCTTGCTGACATCAAATGACAACATTGACTACAGCCAGGAGTCATCCTTGGGTCACCGCTCCTCTAAGACACTTGGAGAAGGCTGTAACTCTAGTATACGACCCCAGTCTTCAGCACAACAAGAAGCTAGAAACTTTCAAATGTTACTAAATGAAATAACGCACTTAAGAAATGAAATCAAAGGCTTAAGGCATTCAGTAGAATTTTTCTCATCTCAGTATGATACACTATTGAATAAATTTCACAACTATGAAGTGACACAACTAGACACTATGAGTAAGCTGGCTACCATTGAAGTTACATTTGCAAATCTCACTCAAGAGAATATGGCTTTAAAGTTGCAAATTAATGATCTTGAACAATACGGCAGACACTGAAATATTGAGATACATGGCATTCCAATGGACAACCAAGACGAAAAAGAAAACCTAAATCAGATAACGATCAATGTTGCAAAAGCGCTGCATATAAACAATTTTAGCATTGATCAACTTGAAGCCTTACGTAGACTGCCAACAAGGAAAAACACCTGCGATTATTACCCAATTTAAATCTAGAAACGAATGTGAACAATGGATGTCAAAAAAGAAATCTAAAATCTTTGCCAGTAACGTTATTGATGACGCTAAAAAAACGCCAGTGTATCTAAATGAAAATTGAACTCCAGTAAACAGAGAACTTTTCTGGAAAGCGGCCAAATCAAAAAATTTTAAATACTTCTGGTTTCGGAAAGGGAAAATCATGATGAGAATAACTGATGGTGACAACGTAATTCCGAATTGATATGCTGACGAATTTCGAGGAATTTTAAATGGGAATTAACTTACTTATATACTGCTATTTTTTTTCTGTCATGGCGACTTTTCATTTTGATGACTTACCAACATTTGATCACAAAAAAAAAATGCTCTGTGCGACCATGAAGAAGTTAAGAAATGGTTCTTGACTAGTAAATTGTGTTATGAATCTGATGAACATTTAAAGTCTGTTACATTCGAAGTCTGAAAAAAAAAAACACTGGGGTACTCTCTGTGTTTATCTTAAAGATATTTTGAAATTTTTAGATATTATTATATCGACAGAAACTAACATCCTCAGCACTGATGCTCCAGTGTTCGATTTAGAAAATTTTAATCAACTTTTTGCGAGAACTCCTGGTCTGTTTGAACATGGGATTCTACTTTTCTTCCACAACATTATTAGTCAAAACGATACCTTCGCTTGCGATTCCTGCTGAAACATTGGATATAAATATCTACAAATGTAATTTAACTTTCAATTTACTTGGATTTACAGATCACCAAGTTTGGACATTAACACTTTTCTTTCTAATCTCAAAAACTGGTTCCAAACAATTGATAAACATCACAATCAAATACTAGTTGGAGACTTTGATTAGATATCAAAAAACACGGAGTTGCCAAATACATAGAGTTGCTAACTGAGTTTGGTTTCTTACCTAGCATTACTGGTATCACCAGGGAACACCAGGGAAGACATCATTGGTGACTCTCTCTCTGTCAGACATGCATTGATCACATTAATGTCCGACTTGACATTAAACTTGACACAGAATCAATGATTTTTTGTACTGGGATGGATAGCAAACCACTACTTAATTGCATCAACTTGCGGGGGGGGACGCAATTCGTCCAATCACACTAAAGAGCAAAACAGCAATTTTAACACGAAAACTATCTTCGATCATAAAAACGTATGCAAAGAAATAAGCCTAACAAACTGGCTGGACAGAGGCACTGGAAACGAAACCCCAAATTCAGATACAATAGACATACTTTATGAAACATTCATAAAAAAATATACTACAATGGTTAACAATTTAACAAAATTAATAAACTATCTGATGTCTCAAAAATGAAACAATGCAATTGTAACAAAGATTGGATATATCAGGAAATAATAACCTTATAAGAAAAAGAGACTCAGCTTGGATTGACTACAAAAATAACAAGAGAAACAGAAATTTTAAATTACTATACACAAACTTAAGAAACAGAGTCACACACCATATTAGGCAGGAAAAGAAAAAATATTACTTCAAGTCCTGTAAAAACAACCCGAAGGAAAATTTGGAACTCGTAAACCAAATTATCAACAATAAACCTAAACTGCCATTGACGATTTTATTCAGAATATGCCACAAGGTATGTCTGAAACTCAAGCAGCAGAGAAATTTAACTCCTTTGCAGACATTGTCAATCTTTGAGACGATAACCTTATGCATAATCTCTCTACAGTCATAAACATATCCAACCTTCTATTCCCTCAATTTTTATTCCTCCCATCTCAAAACAAGAAACTTTCAAAATCGTAAGTGACTTAAATGAAAGAAAATCATATGGATACGATCAGGTACACATAAAGCACATTAAAGCATGCAAAATCTCTTTAGCTGATCTCATGACGAACTTTATCAATGAAAGCATATCTATAGGAAACATCCATAAAAAAACTCAAAATTGCTATTTTAAGGCCAATTTACAAAAGTGGAACTAAATCTGATTGCACTAACTATAGGCCCATTCCATCTTACCCATTCTTCACAAAAGCCTTGAAAGATATGTAGCTAATGTTGTAGCCAATTTCTTGAAAAAACATAACATTATTAGTGAAAAGCAATATGGTTTTCAAAATGGTAAAAAATGCAATTACACTTTTAATGGAGTTTTCTGACGTCATTAACAGAACTTTAAACAATGGGAAAAAAAGCAGCTGCTATATTTCTGGACTTCCGTAAGGCATTTCATACGTTAGATCATATGTAATTTCAAAAATTGTAAATCTATGGTATTCGAGGTATTACCCTTAAATGATTTGAAAATTATTTTGAAACAGTGCATGTTACTAAAATTAATGGTGTTTTTAGTGAGAAGAGAACAGTATACACTGGTGTCCCACAAGGTTCAATTTTACTTCCACTCTTATTCATTATTTGTATTAATGATGTAGCTAACTTTAAATTGAAGGGCTCTCCTTATATATATGCTGATGACACCGCCTTGGTTAACATGAATCACAATTTAGGAGATGCAGTCCGAGATACACAGAATGATTTTAACAAAAATTTTAACTGATCTCACATTAATCGTATTTACATAAACTCAGATGAAACCAAATGGATAAGCTTTCATTCACCAGGATATTGTGATCTTTCATCTTATGCAATTAAAAACAACTAACCTTTGTGTCCTCATAACAATGATAACTCATGACCATGACTGCTGCGACTGTGATGTTATTGAGCGTGTTGAGAGCCATAAATATCTTGGACTTTACATGAACACAACCTTATGATGGAATACACATATTCAAAAGTTAGCAGGGAAATTGCGTCTGTATATCTGAACTTTGCAAACTACAATTTGTTGCTAGCACACATACATGTATTTTGGTTTACAAAGTTATCTGTAAATCTATATTGACTTATGGTTTGACAATATATGGCTCAACTAACCTCACAAATATGAAGAAAATAGAAACTATTTAGTCATCCATTGCTAAAAATATAATCCCATACAACTTCAGAAATTTATTTGATCATAGCGAAGAAAAAGACTAACTTATCTAGGCATACTTTCTTTTCACAACCTTTTACAAATACAGCATTACTTTAAAATATTTTTTGAGAATTAATTTTGATCTAAAATCTCTCATGGGGGGGAAAAACACAAGGTTACAATCCAAAAATTATTTCCAACTTGCAAAAATGTTAAACAGTTACGGGAAATGTACAAGGGCATATACAGTAAGTACCTTACATGTTCAATCAATTACCAAAGGAAATTATTAAACAAATTTTAAAAAAATTAAAATAAGACTAAAAATTTTCACAAAAAAATCAAAAATAAGCACTAAAATCAATATAAAAATTTGAACCACTACAATGGAGCTTCCATTGAAATTCACATAATTCGATGGCATTGTTTTAAACTATATCTTATGTATTTTTCATGTAACATTATTATTCTCCTGCAGATAAGCAGATGCCTTGCGGGTCATCTGTTTAAACTCTTGTATAACTAATATGAATGTGAATAAAGTTTCGGGGGGGGGGGGGGGGGGGGGGTTAGTTTTTGGGAAGGGTGGAGTATGAGAATAAGACTTGAGTAGGGTTTTACAATTACTAAAATAAAATATTCCACCCTACAGGAATGATATTCTATATGGAATAAAATTTTATAATTTATTTTTTTACATCTACTTTTAGTGTTTGGTATAAAATATGAGATTAAAATAAAATTATACAAAAATGCCTATTGTGGATTTCATAGCAGGTAGACAAGTTTGAAATTTCACATAAGGCAATCAGATAATTGGGGTGGGAGGTTAACCCTCCATCCCCCTGGATACATCCCTAACTGAAGAAATTTGCACCAAATTTCTAAGAATTGTTCAGAATAAAATGGAACATTATTAATAAAAATTTCTGAGCATAAGTATGCGATCATAATCCTTAGTACTGTAACGATTTTTGTGCATAGGTTAATATTTATAAAGCACGTTGCTAAAATGACTCAAGTAAGTTTTTAAAAAAATGAAATTCCCTTCAGAAAAATTAGCATTATAATGCAATCAACATTATTCTATTTTATTCATCGTTATAAGTAAAAATATGTGATAATTTTGAATCCAAATTATTTTTTTTGTTAGAGAGAATCTATTTGAACGTAGAAAAAACTTTCTGCAGATACCTGAGTTGCAGGTAACGCTAGAGCAAATCTTACAAGTCTTTGCAGTGTTTAGTTTTGATTTTTCCAGTAGTGAAAAATATTTTCCTTTGTAGAAATTTTCTTTCTCCTCCAGTTTTTCAGTTTCATCAAGATAGATTTCCAGCAAATCATTTGTTGAGTGAGCCATTTTTATTGATGCTTTCCTGAAGAAGAGCTCATGCAAAATAAATAAATGAGTTTTCTCTGAAATAGACTTCAAATAGCATAAAAATAATCTAATGAATAAATATAAGTAAAGAAATTGTAAACATTGCTTATTTAACTTTATGCAGTCTCTTCTTAAAGGAGCTTAAGAGAAGTACAAGATACACATCATCACTGCTCAATTGAAACATGAGAATTTCCTCTTTAATTTTTCTCACCATATGAAAAGATATGGTATCAACCTTATCTTTTCTTATGTTAATGGATTTGCAAACATGGGGGTTTTGGTGCGAAGATCAAAACAGAAAGTTTTGACTGTTGTCAAGAAGTTAATGGCTCCTTCCTTCAATTTTCTATCCTATACCCAAATTATCTCACGTACATAGTTCCTTTTTAAGTGTCTAAACCAATCACAGGGAATTGTAATATACCTGAAATTTTTGCCCTGTTGTAATTGCTCTGTTTTCCTTTTGCATTAATTAATGGAGACCCACCCTTCCTTACCGAAGCTGTTATCTGGTTATCACAAATCCCTTTCTCTGAGCTCTAGTTGTGAAGAAGGTGGCTGAGACAGCTGCTTCGCAAATTCTTTAGGAATGTGTCTTTGAGCAGAATCACTGAAAGTCTTTGTGCATTGATAATAAAAGTAAATTGCACATCTGTTTGTTTTTGCACAAATTTCTAAGTATATCTTATAAAGGAAAAAATCTGAAATATCAACACAAAAACAGTGAAAATAACGAAATAAAATTTTCTGTTATTTGTTTAGTTTTATCATTATAAATATTTTGAAATTCTGTTAACGTTTTCCAACACTGCTTAGTATGGATTCAGTACAGTTGAATAAAGTTATAAACATTGAATATATGCACAGTTGAATATTACTGCTTTGCCTGTTTATAGGGACTTATGGGACACCTTGTGTATATATTGTATAACAGTATTATAGACTAATGGCTTACATCTGAAACTGATTTAACATCTTGAATTAGTTTCATGTTTTAACCCAATTTCTTTTTCTAGAGAATTGAAACAATACCATTCAGTGAACAGGTTGTTATTAACTGGAACCCCTTTGCAAAATAACTTGGCTGAGCTTTGGTCTCTTCTGAATTTTCTTCTTCCAGAAATATTTGACGATCTTCAAGTGTGAGTATTTTTTGATATAGTAGTTATAAAATTGTTAAAAATTATATTTTCAAAAGTAATTTTAAGTTACCAAAAGTCTAAACATGCTATTTTTTTGCACATAATTTTACAAGGTAAATGCTTAAAGATTAAATCATTCATTTTATAATACGGTACAAGTCAATTGTAGCTAGGATATTATAAGGTACAAGTCAATGGTAGCTGGGATATAATAAGGTACAAGTCAATGGTAGCACTAAAAGGAAAGCTGTGCACCAATCCCTTGTGATGAGGGGCGGGGGTGGCTCAGTCGGTAGCGCGCCAGGCTCGTAATCTGTAGTTCCCAGGTTCGAGTCCCAGCTGGGTCAGCATTGAGATTTATCTCCGCAAAATTCCCCGCCCTGCCCACGGTCAGTAGGGGACACCGATGGGTTTGGAAAGGCCGCCGTCCGTCGGATGGGACGTTAAGCCGTGGCCCCGTGTGCGGGAGAGCCATACCCTGTGCACGTTAAAGAACACGCTGGATGGCCTTGACGGGAGGCTACCATCTGTCTCCCAACAGCTGTTCCAGTGGGTCCCCTCCCCCAACCTTCTCTGAGCCTTCGGGGTCCATGTGACCTGGCCATTTAGCCCATGTTGTGCAAAAAAGTGCCGCTAGAGGTAAAACAACCCAAGTGATGATGCACAGAACCAGCCAGGCCTAGCACCTAAAAGTTCAACCCCACTTTCTCATGTTGCAGACCATTACATTCATACACACACAATCCTTTTACAGCCATGGGCTATGGAGCAGTGTGAATGAAGGAAGGGTGGTGCCCACTCCATGAGGAAGCATTTCTTGATGATCATTGACTAGGTGTTTTGATGTCACAGTGGGGAGACAATGGTAAACAAAGTTTATAAGAAGTATACTTTAACATAGATTTGTGTTGACAGAAGAAAGTGAAAAAAATTACAATTTTATTTCTCTTTGAATTAAAAATTTGAGGTTTAAGTCGGCTATCAGAGAACTATTGTTATGGATATATATTAATAATACGGATTTTTTATGATTACAAAATATGTACTTCATTATTGAATTTACTACAGAATTTGTAATTAATAGTTCTGCCTATTTTGATCTTGCTCTTAAAATTAAATTCAATAGAATCAAAACACCAAATCTCAATTTATTACAACTTTTTTCCCATTATATTAATAATCATGATGAAAATCTAAAAAGAATTTGATTTTTTTTGCTGATTAAATTACTGTTTTAAATTCATACCAAGAAATTAAAATTTTTAATATTCTTTATTTCTAAATATTTAACTAAAATATTGTAAAATATATTGTAGTGTATTAAATTGTATTAACAGTATACGTGACAATCAGTATTTTTATTAACTGTTGCTACCAGAACAAGATCAAACATTAAACAAAAGTAATGTTTTAATGATTAATTCGCTTTTTTACCTTCTGTTTGCTGCGCTCTTTATGCTGTCATTGCAGACTTTAACTATTTGAGAGACTTTCCTTTCCTGCCATCAGATTCATCTATCATCCTTTGCTTTTCCATTTGTGGCTAATTCTAATTGCAGTCCTTGTTTTTGCAAAAATCTTTAAGATTTGTTCTGGCACATGAGGGAACAAAATATTTATATGCGCAATGAATTTTTTAATTACACCTCTGCCTCACTTTGTTTTCCCCATGAAAAAGTTTGAATTCATTTTCCAGCCAATTCATGGTGTTCATCAAATGTTGACTAGGCTTTAATAATTTGCCATGACTCACAGTTTCTATCCAACTGTTATTATCTTTGTTCATTGGACACATTGTTCCTAAGGTAGGATCAGTTGATTTGACCTCATATTCAAGGTATCCTGCAACATATCAGAGCTTCATGCTCCATTCTAATTTTAAAATTGATGTTGCATAGTACTGTGTTTTCACTATTCATTTTATGAACTCTGAGTTCTAGCACAAAATCTGTGAAATCTGATGAAACAGAAGATGGGGCAGTTAATATTGCCCCATCTTTTTCTTCAAATTCTGTTTTCCCATTATAATGTTTGTCCCAACCATATTGGAGCCAACTAAAATCTGCTTTAAACAATACATGAAGTCGAGGGGAGAAGGATGGTCATGAAAAATCTCAAAGATTTTATTTTCGAAAATAAAGACTTCAAGCAATCCTGGTTTATTCTACTTGTCATAAAGTATGAGAGTGTTCTTTAAATACTCGTATAGAGCAATCATCAAGGATGTAGACATCAAAATTCCTCTTTGAAAGGGAAGTAAATTCTTCCTACCAATTATTCTAATTTCTCTGCAGGTTTCTTGCATTGTTTTTAGAATCTCCCTCTGCAATGCAAAATTAATTCCTAAATCAGATTTTGCAGGTTCATGGAAAATGTATGACATCTAGAGTTCATTACATCAAACAAATTTTTACTAACTAAAAAAATTCTGCACGCTCAATCTGCTTTGGGCTTAGATACTTTATAGCTCTAGAGGTGCTGTAGGAAAATAGTTGAGCTGTTAGTCAAACATTCATCCTTTGTCTGCCAAATAAATTGATGTGCATCCATTTCAATTGGTGCACATAATTTTTAATTATCTGTCATCGGCTCTTAATAAGCATTCGATTATTTTTTTTATTTATTATTCTACCACTTGGCAACATGATTCCACTATCCAAGAAATGATTTCTGAGTAACTTAAAAAGATGTGGAACATCTGTAAAGAAATAAACTAGGTGATTTGGTCATGGGATAATGAAGAAAGTGTTATTTCCGCTGATACTGAATTCTTTCCATAATCCCATGTTATTTCCTTCTACTACTTGATATCTTATAATGTCTAACAGTAGAGGATATGTGATTTTACAATCGAAATGATAGAAAATGGGTTTCCACTTCCCAGCTGTCCCTCTAATCATAACAACCATAACATTTTTATGAGGGCCTAAGGATTGTTCATATTCTTTAGTCAAAGTATATCTGAGAATCAATGTTCATCTCATCAAAACAAAGAATGCATTTTTTTTTTCAATATCACTCATTTCTTTTGCTTGCATTTTCATTACAGCCAAAGGCCTAGTTAAAATGGCAGGAGGCATGAAAATTTTGTGATCCATCTTCTAAGCATTGTTAAGCCAGGAAGTGGAATATGTAATTTATTCCTCAGATATATAAGTATGCTTTCTTTGAAACAGTTCAAAGAGTAAGAGCCATTGAAATGTCTTCTTTGTTCCAAACGAGGATTTTTTCCCCTTCCAAAAAACGTTTAATTTGACCTGGCATAAAATTTTTAATTTACTAACAAAATTTTCCTTGAATTATCTAATAAAATGGCTCCATTTTTTGTTGTTATTTTTTCACTTGAATTTCGAAGTGTGTTATTCTGTTGTATTAATTTGTATTTATATAAATTCCACCGTTTTTGCTTTGATCGTAATCTTGTTTGCAACACAGAGTTTTTCCCATCTGCTTTATTTTGTTTTTTAATAGTAGTTTTCAACTGCTGCTCTAACTGTTTAATGCATGGATTCTGACTTTCACATACTGACAATAAATATTTATTCTTGTGAATCAGTGCACTATCTGCCGAAGTATTTAAATTATCAGTTGCTAGTGATAATGCTGCTTTTTTATTGGGCACATTTGTTGTGGTTTCAAGTTCATCAATTAATTTTTTCAATATTATTTTCTGTGTTTCCCAAGACAACAATCATTTGGCCTGATTAGAAATGGTTGTCGCAACCAAGACTGAATTTTCACATGGAAGGTTTTTATCAGGAAGAGCATTATCCTTTAGCTTACATCTAACAGGCAGTCCTAAGAGTTCCTTTTGTAGATCATGATCATAACATTTCATAGATCATGATCATAACAAATATCTGAAAAATGTTCACTTCATATCTTAGCATGCTGCACATTGAATTTATCTTGTTGCCGACTGTTTCACCCATTTCTAATGTTGTTTTTTTCTGATGGAAATTTATAATGTGAAACATTGCTTTTCTTATTCTTTGAAGTAAAATTCCTGCAATTTGCTACTGCATGGTTCAGTATGATAAAAAAACAACAAAAATTACCTGAAAGACTTCACAGAGAGATTACCAAGTGAAGAACAAAGCAAGACACGAAATAATGGACTATTATCATAACCTTTAGCTGAGCTTCCCCACTGTGATGCATTGGGGCACACCCCCTCACCGACACTCAAATGACCTTGGTAAAACATAGCCTTGTGGAACCACCTTATGTATACTCACCTTGCTATGATGGTCCTACCAGGCTGGGTAATTTTCATCTCCAGACATGTCTGTTCTGAGCTAAAGCTGCTGCTTTTGGCCACTGTAGGTCAATTCTAGCAAAGTCCTGTTTGATATTGTCTGCCCATCGTGTCATAGGTCTTCCCCTTTCGTGAAGCCTTAAGGCACACTGTTCATAATCTTGTGTGCCAATCTGCAGCTGTGCATACAGGCAACATGGCCAAACCAATACAGTCTCTCTCTACATAAAATGTTGCTAAAAGTAGGTTGATGACTCCTATTAACCTCATCATTACTTACAAAGTCAAACCCCTAATGCCCAAGATACTGCACAAGCATCTAGAATCAAAGGCATCAAGTTTTTTGTTATCCTGCTTACAAAGGGTCCATGTTTTGCTACTATATAAAACCTTAGAAGGAATCTAACTATTACACAGCTTAATTTCAGTCTTTATGTGTACACACCTATTTTTCCATCTCTCCACAGATTCTTAAAAGTCCCAGCAGCAATTTCTATTCTTCTATTTATCTCATGCCACACATCACCATTATTGTTACATAGCTCCCAAGATATTAAACTGAAGCACTTTAGTTTTTTCTCTGTCTCATCAACAGCCGTAATAAACAAATTCATCTCATCAATATCATTAGGCAACAGGGCCAAATCATCTGCATAATCTAAATCAGAAATTTTAAAATCTCTAGACCATTTAAGGCCAAAATCTTTACCTTGCAATGAAATTCGTATAACATAATTAATGATCAAACTAAAGAGAAAAGGAGACAAAATGCACCCTTGTCGAGCACCAGAAGTAATGCTAAACCAATTGATACAAGCCTTACCAACTCTCACACACAACTCGGTGTTATTATAGAGAGCTCTCATTACACTAACTTATCAGGTATTCCATATGTTCTAACTCAACTACATATTATGTCGATCAACAGAGTCAAAAGCCTTTTTGCAATCTATAAAGCTAGCAACCACAGGTTACTGAAACTCTAAACATTTCTCAAGAATCTGCCTAATTGAAAATATTTGATCAATACATATCCACACTGTTTATCATGCAGTTGCCCATCAATTCTATTAAGTATATCATGCAAAGAACTTTACCTGGAACAGAAAGTGAACTAATTCCTCTATAATTATCACAGGACCTACGATCACCTTTTTTTTAAAAAAGGGATAATGATAGCTCTAGTAAAATCCTTAGGAATAACACCTTTATCATAAAAAATTTTATTTGATAAAATTTTTTTAATTTATTTATATTTTTACTACATTACTCTAAAAAAACTCTACTAAACTATTACTCTTCCCTATTAAAATAAAACTAGCCATCTTTTTTGTTAAATGTTTTGTTTTCAGAAAATCCAGAATTAAATGTTGATTAATTTGGCATATAAGATGTCATAATTCCTTTCATTAATTGTTTGAAAAAAAAATTTATGAAGTTAATTTTTTTTTTGGTTGAACATAGTGAAAAAAATAGCTGGCCTCTGGATATAAATCATATTCTCAGACTGGACTCTGGAAGGCTTAACAGAGGCCTCCCATCAAAATAGCCAAAATACAGTTCATTGTTTAGTTGGTCAATGAGTTCATTGTTTAGTTAGTCAATTTGATTGATATGTCATGCAGAGGGCAGAGAAACCTAAAATTTGTTTAAAAACTTATAAATTTAAGATAATTAATATATTTTGTATTTCAAAATATTGCTGGCAATATAGTACAGTTTATAAGATAATTCCAATTATTTTGCAGATTTGAATCCTGGTTTGATATTACAACATTAACTCGGAAGGAAGGTGATGAGCAAATTATTGCTCAAGAACAAGAGAAGCAAATAATATCAACTATTCATCAGGTTAGTAGACTGGCCATAAATTTATAAAATAATGTACAATAAAAATTCTTTATAACAAGCACCAATATTATGAAAAATGCCTTTAGTATAAGATTTTTTAAAGGTCCTGACAATTATATATGCTTACACATGTTTAGTTCCTTATAACAACTTAAATTTAATAAAATTCTATACAATGAACCAAACATCAACTCTTTTGTTAAAATACAAATGCTTTTTGTAGTTTTTTTAAAATATTTAATATTTTGGTTCAATCATAGAAAAATATAAAAAATGATTTGAATAAATGTTTTTGCGAACTGCATTATGTTATAAGCATCCTGCATATGTGCTGCTACCTAAAGGGGTCTGTTTGCTTCCTGCTAT
Organism: Ryuthela nishihirai; assembly: GCA_038380435.1. Classification (NCBI taxonomy): domain Eukaryota; kingdom Metazoa; phylum Arthropoda; class Arachnida; order Araneae; family Heptathelidae; genus Ryuthela; species Ryuthela nishihirai. Next base: position 31,135,366 of record JAWZYU010000004.1, read on the forward strand.
CACTTATAGTGCCCCCACAAATTCTGTTTAGTAACCACACACTATCAACCTCAACTTTGCATTCAAGTGTAAAGTGCAGGGGCAAAATGTTAAGAAAAAGTTCTCCATAGAGTTTAAGTTGTCAATACTACAAGACATCAAAAATGGTGTTCAAAAAGTTGATGGTTCTGCAAAATAACTTTCTGAAGGAGAGGACACAAAATCAAATCATTCAAGGAAAGCAAGAATATTTTTTGTTCTAGGGTGAGAGGATTTGGGCAAATACCTTGCTAAACTGCCCACCTCTCCATTAATTTTTATATCCTAACATTTATAAAAATCGCACAGCCAATTAGCAGAGGCTCTTAAATTTTTCCTCCTCAATCATAAATGTAAGCTGTTCAAGCAAAATCAGTCCTTTATGTGAAATATTTTCTCATGTCTTTGAAGAAGCAGCCATTGAATAATATCTTAATATTTTGACCCCAATCAGGGATTCAAAATATTAGAATATTTATTCACAAATAAGTGAATCTCTTTGTTGTAAGTTCAACCCATATTGATATTTATCTATTCTAAAACAGCCATAAATGCAACTATTGGTGACATGGTTTGAGATCACTTTCAGAGAGTGGGAAGTGTTGAAATGACAGAAAACAAAAATTATAGTATCAATTATTTTATAAAGCTTTTAAGTGTTCAAATACAATTTCAGTCTTTCAGTACTACAAAATAAATGTGGAATGTTAGTATTCAGTATTATCACTATTGTTGGGATTCCAGCCGATAGTTTATCTCTCGTGATTTGTAAATTGATGGTCTTTAGGACAAATTCCAACTTTGTGCAGTTATTTTGACGAACTTTGCTTTATCTGCCTTTTTTCATAATACAACACATAAATATATATATATATATTTCCAGTGTAGCATCACCTGCAAAGTAATTTTTCAGTATAACATGAGAAAAAAACTTAAAAATTTTCAAACCCATTCACCAGACAAATGCTTTGAATATTTAGCTTCCCTGCAACACTAATAACACAACAAAGTGTAGTATCACTGATATTCTGCTTCTTACATTATGTCTATGGAGCCTTGCCTTCTATGTTTATTTGGTCATGGATGTGTAATTCAAATTTGGGCCTCAATTTTCCAAACCCACCGTATATTTCATTTTGTCCAACTTGCCAGAATTCCTTCCCATTTCCCTGAAATGTCCACTTGTAAAATATAAATTATTTGGAAGAAGTGCATACCTGCCAACTCTCCCAGTTTATTGGGAAACTTCTGATTTTCAACCCATTTTTCCAGTTAAAGTATTTTTTTTTAAATTAATATATTTTCCCACCTTTTTTGTCATTTTATCCAGAAGTTAAATGCAATTTTGATATTAGCATTAAGTACTAAGGAAATTATTGAAAATGAAGAAAAAAAGTTTTATATATTTGTATTTTAGGCCCATGTGATATTAATCAAAATGTAGGCCAGGCTTTTTCTCAATAGTACTGAGTCAAAATAAAAATCAAAACTTATACTATGTTGAAAAAGTATCTGGACACTTCCATGTTATGTGAATGGAAAACCACTTTCAAAGCTCCCTAACATTGAAAATAAACCTTTAACGGAAAAAAGTCATAGACATAAATTGAAGATCTTGGTCAGAGCTCTAAATCTCTATTTTCTATAATATTAATCTAAAGAGTTATGGAAGCTGAAACATTTAAGTGAAACTTTTGCTGATTTTGGAAATTTACTTCAAAAAGTTAAATCACAACTGTTTTGCTAATCTATAATTTTGCATACAGGCAACGTGACCAAACCAATGGAGTCTCTCTCTGCACAATATGCTTCTTAACCCCTTCCATATGAGTCTTGATATTAGCACCATGCCACACATGAATTTTATTGGGCTTTTAACTAATAGCATATCTGATAATTGTGGCCCTTGTTGAGGTCCGACATCAAATACTTCAGAATTATGCTTCCAGCCTCCCATCATTTCTTGGGGTTTTTGCTCTTCATCTTCAGATTTATTATCAGTAAGGTCAGAAATATCTCTACCACTCCAATCCATATCACTTTCATCAGGAATATATTCACTTTCACTATCACTAAATTCCTCTTCACTTGACATATTTATTGTATTTTTATTCAATCAAATATGAAAATGAAATCACGATTAGCTGCAAATTAGCACACATCACATTTGCCCGAATGCCTGTTGACAACTGATTTTTTTAGCCTCCCTCAAGCCTTATATGGTGTGGTAAATTTTTATTGTTCAAAAAAAATATGACATATCACTGATAAGCATTACAAAAGCTCCAAGAACTCATAAGTGAGCATTTTGAATTATGTGCCCCAAAAGCAACTTAATTTTGATGGCTCCAACTTTGGAGTCATCGAGAACATGTATATTCATTGTTTAGTACTGTCTGCTAAACATGTTGACTTGTTCATGGGGCCACACTTTCCTATTACTTGTAATCAATTCATTATAGCATGAATCTTGGGTGAGCTATGTGACCTGAACTAAAAACTTAGATGCAAAACAAATATGATTCGTGCAGTGTAGTAGTCTAGAACAAGTGTGAAACATATACAGTTCATATGACAGTCAATGTGTTAATCCATCTATGATTACTCCAATAAATCAATAAAATTACTCCAATAAACTCCATCTATGATTGCAGTGCTCTTTCAGTGAAGTCACATTTCTTAGTGCATATGAAAGATAATTGCTTTTATTTAAAGGTGATTATATATGTTTTTATTTTCTTCACAGATTCTTGCTCCATTTTTACTAAGAAGGACTAAAGCTGATATTGAACTTAATTTACCTCCTAAAAAAGAAATCATAGTATATGCTCCTCTTAGTTCCCAACAGCAGACTTTTTATGCAGCTACAGTTGACAGAACAATCAAGAAACTGATAGAAAATAAGGTTTGTTTTCCATGTTTTGTAATTTTATTAGTATGCTTTGAAATTTGCTAAATACCTAAAATCAGTGTAAGGTAATAGAAAATTGTCTTAAACTACAGGGGTTTATCAAAATAATGGAAACACATACTGTTTTTGGAGAACATTTATTAATAAGCTGTAGACCCACCTCAGGTATTTGGAAGACTCAATTCGACATGGAATAGACTTATACAAGTCATGCATTTACAGTAATGGAATGTGGGACCATTCTTCCTGTAAAATATGACCCAACTGTGCCAGTGATGCTGGAGGTAGAAAGTGTGATCTAGCCTTGCACTTCAGATATTCCCACAAATGTTCAATAATACTGAGGTCTGAAAATTGAGGTGGCCAGGGTAGCCACTGTATCTCGTGCTCTGTAAACCATAACTTGACATATTTTGCACAATGCACAGGTGCATTATCTGCTTGAAGCCAGGGACGGTCATTAGGGAATGATACCCACAATATTGGGTGCAGGTGATCTCTGAGAATGGATTCGTATGTTGTGGATGTGACATGACCCTGCAGAATAAGTGATGGCCTTAAGGAATGCCATGATATGGCACCCCACATCATCAGCGATCCACCTCCACTCTTCTCTCCTTTATATAACATATCACATTGTGTGTGACATTGTCCCTTTGCATACGGCACATTGCATGTACTCTGGAGGCAGGGGGCTCAGTCAGTAGCATTCCAGGCTCTTAATCTGTAGCTCCCAGGTTCGAGTCCCAGCTGGGTCAGCGTTGAGATTTATCTCTGCAAAATTCCCCGCCCCGCCCCGCCCACGATCAGTAGGAGACACCGATGGGCTTGTAAAGGCCATCATCCGTCAGATGGGACGTTAAACCATGGCCCCGTGTGTGGGAGAGAGAGCCATACCCTGTGCGTATTAACATTAAAGAACACGCTGGATGGCCTTGACAGGAGGCTACCATCTGTCTCCCAACAGCTGTTCCACTGGGTCCCCTCCCCCAACCTTCTCTGAGCCTTCGAGGTTCATGTGACCTGGCCATTTAGCCCATTGCTGCTCAGAGGTAAAACAACTCAACGCATGTACTCTGATCGCCATCAGTGTTTCCATTATTTTGATAAACCCCTGTACATGAGATATGAATCCTTCCTCCTGATAATTTATGAGTTGCTCTAATCACTGAGCTATGAAATCAACATTTTTGCCAACTTCAACTGAGTCTTATAAGTTTATTGTAAGACATATTTATATAAAAAGTATTATTTGCTTGAAAGGGAATATGTTAAACTCTGCAAAGTTTTTTTTTTTTACAACAAATGACAGAAGCAGATATTTGTTGATATCCTTCTGACACTGCTATTTGGCAAATTGTGTGAAAATATTGCTCAGATTCAAAGCAATTCAACATGAAAATAAAAATAACGTTGAGGTGGCAAAATGAAGAATTGCTATTGGATGCCAACTTGAACAGTACTTCCTCGGAATGTATGGTTCAAAAACTTGTCTACACAATCCACTTTCTTAACAAATCTCTCATTTGTTTAGTGAGTGAACAGAACATTTTAGATATCTCTACTAATGGTGAACTTGAGAGAAAAGAGTGCATTTAGACATTTAAGGCTGAAAAGGCACATTTTTTGCATTGACCTACAGATTTTTTTTTTTTCTTTTTTGTTGAAAATAAAAGAGTTATTAGTAATATTAAAAGTAATTTGCTTATATATATATGATGCAAGTATATGCAATTTTATATTGAACTCATAGGAATATAATTATTATATACTTATTGAATATATATATATACACTTTGGAAGAGCATTTAAAATCTGGTAAAAATTGGATATCACAACAGTAGTTGTGTACCAGATAGTAAATATTTTGTTTGTTAAAATTCTGAATGGTATACAGAGATAGAAAGGATAAAGAAATAAGATAATCAAAGGATTCTGCAATGTCAAAGTGGGCTGAAAAAATTCAACGATTAACTTAGCCTTTCCAGTGTCGCTGTTGATTATTCACATTGTCAGAATCTGAAATGAGAGGCTCAAGATGTATGTATCGTTTTTAGTACAACACATTAAATTTCAATTTTTAGAAAGCAAATTGTCACTTGAAAATTTTCTTACATTACCTAACAGTATGTAATTTCATCTTGAAAAATAATGTTTTCTTTTTTCATGTGATATCTATTTTATTAAGCTAGGATATAAATAATTTGTTAAAACCATCGAATCACCATTTCTTAGAAGTGATATACAGGATTGTTGATTTATTTGCTACTCTATGCTGAAGCAACCCCTAATCTAAGCTCACAAGTTTGATTCCAACTATTGTAAATAGATTTTTTCTGAAATTTTTGAAAATTAACCAAAACCTGCTATTTTAAAATAGGAATATTTGGAAATAACTGCAAATTATTACCTCTATTTTTTATAACTTTCTTTTTCTGCCTTAAAACTGTTTCAATATAAATAGAAAATATCCCCTGAAGCAGCTGCTTGCCACAGAGGTCTGACAGGAACCTGCCAGTGTAATATGCCATAATAGGTAGTCTGTGATGATGGTGGGACCTTAACAGAAAAACAACATCCATGTCTTACCTGAGACTTGAACCTAGATCCCTTTAATCAGTAGGCAAGCATGCCAACCACTGTTATCGGCATTGCCTCTCTCAATAAACATAGTTTCCTTAAACATCCCACTAGCCATTTTCTCTCCATAGGTAGTTGGAATGTGAGGACTCTGCACAGAGCTATTCTCTTGATGTCCTACACAAGAATTCCACTGTTATAATTTAGATATTCTTGGCTTGCAAGAGACTAGATGGACAGATAAAGGTCAGAATCTTAAAAATAATCTTAAATTTCTCTTTTCAGGGAGGAGGATAATAAGTATCACCAAGGTACAGGTCTCTTTCTCAGCAGACATGCCATTGATGCTCTTCTAGGATAGAAGCATAGTGCTAAATTAAAGGATATGAATTCATTAATAAAAGGTTTCTTACAGCAAAATTCGGACAAGCATTAAAGACTTGAATGTTATCTGTTGTTATGCCCCCACTAAGGATGCTGATGAGGCTGAGAAGGATAGGTTTTACGGACAACTTCAGGATATTTTGAATTCTGTCAAGAAAGGAGATATTACCCTTGTTCTAGGTGACTTCAATGCCAAAGTTGGTACTGACTCTGACCGTAGGGGAGGGGTGATAAGCCCTTTTGGTATTGGCAGCTCAATGGGCAACATCTACAGGTAAATAGATTTAATGGTTTGAAAATAACTAACAGTTATTACAAATACCGCAACATACATAAGTACACATGGGTTTCACCAGATGGGCTGCTTAATGGTTTGAGAATAACTAACAGTTGTTAGAAATACTGAAACATACATAAGTACACATGGGTTTCACCAGATGGGCTGCATAAGAATATAATAGATTATATATTAATTAATAGCAAATGAGCTAGTTCTGTTAGGAAAACCATGTCCTATAGGGGAGCTGAAATTGTATCTTACCATTACCTTGTTAAAAGTGTCTTGCAAATTAAACTTAAGAAGCATAGTGCTAAATTAAAGAAAAATTACCTTTAATTCTGAAGCTCTGAAAGACCCAGTTATAGCTAAAGCTTACCATCATAGATTACTTAGTCATTATGACAGTCATGGTTTGATTACTACTGAAGTTGAGGACGAATGGGACTGTTTTAAACAGGCTTTTTTGGAAAGTAACAGTACTCTTTTTGGGAAAAAAAAGGAACAGAGGAGGCAGAATTATTTGAGTGATAAGGCACTTGAGCTTATTTCAGAAAGAAGGATCTGAAGGAATGTCCTTAATCAATACCCTACTAGTCCTAATAGAAAGCATTACAGAGAGCTTAATAAATGTGTAAAGGATCAGTTAGCTGCTGATAAGAAACTTTGGCTTGATGGCTTGGCTGACAAAGCTGAGGAAGCAGTTAGACAGCACAACAGCAGAGAGCTGTACCAGATAGTTAATGTTTTGTGTGGTAGGAATCTTTGGCTTACAGGAATTGAAGGATAAACAAGGTAATGTTATAGAAGGTGAGGATTATGTCATGGCTAGGTGGGCTGAGCATTTCAGTGATGTTCTAAACGATGTGGTTATTTCTACCCCCATTATTTGTAATGATGATAGTTGCATTAATGGCTTTAATGTTGGCCTTATAACACAATCTGAAGTTATTTTGGCTGTTTCTAAACTTAAACTTCATAAATCCCCAGGGGTAGATGAAATTACTACTGAAATGCTTAGAGCTGGGAATGTTTCGGTTACCACTTGGATGACTGAAATACTGAATATCTTTTATGATAAAGGCATGGTTCCTAAGGATTTTACCAGAGCTATTGTTATCCCTATTTTCAAAAAAGGTGATCGCAGTTTTTGTGATAACTAGGGGTATCAGCCTACTTTCTGTTCCAGGTAAATTCTTTGCATGATTATGCTTAATAGAATTAAGAATCTGGTTGACAGGCAATTGCATGATGAGCATTGTTGATTCAGAAGTATTAGGAGACGTGTAGACCAGATATTTTCACGCAGGTAGTTTCTTGAGAAATGTTTAGAGTTTCAGAAACCTTATTTTAATTCTACACGAATAAATACTGTACAATAAAATTATTCTATGTTCAGTAATGCCACCTTGGACCAGTACAATGCATTGAGTATTACAAATGGCGTATATCTGTTCTTATTATGACGGTTATATGTCAATTACTCATTTTAGGGTAATTTTTTAATTACCCCTTTCCAGGTGGTGGAGAGGTAATCATTGTAGCTGTTTTTGATATGACACGACTGATCATACAAACTTAGAGTTAAATGAAAAGCAGCTGTATGTGCATCCATCGTTGCTGATATATATGGTATAATAGGACTGGTCGCACAAGTTGGAAAATACGACAATTTTGTCGGGACCAACATTAACATCTGTTGATGCAGTTTTTCCAGCCTACGTACAAGTTTATGGTAATATTATCCTTTTGTAATTGCTTAACTAGTACTCTTTGATAGCTGTTAAAGATAGTACGTTAGTTAGTAATGCTAAGTGATAAATAGTTGGTTTTGAAGATATATCTATGTCTGAAGTATATGATAATAGAAAGGGATGTACTAACCCTAAAATGGGTAATTGACATATAATTGTCATAATAAGAATATATATATACGCCATTTGTAATACTCAATGCGTTGTACTGGTCCAAGGTGGCATTACTGAACATAGAATAATTTTATTGTACAGTATTTATTCATGTAGAATTAAAATAAGTTTTATCCTACTGTGCTCTTTAATATTTAGAAGAGTTTCAGAAACCTTTGGTTACTAGCTTTGTTGATTTGAAAAAGACTTTCGACTCTGTTGATCATCATAATTTATGGTTGATTGTGAGGTCGTATGTCATACCAGACAAGTTAGTTAACATAATGAAAGCTCTCTATAATAACACTGAGTCGTGTGTGAGAGTTGGTAAGGCTTGTAGCAATTGGTTTAGCATTACTTCTGGTGTTCGACAAGGGTGCATTTTGTCTCGTTTTCTCTTTAGCTTGGTTATTGATTATGTTATGCGAAATTCACTTCAAGGGAAATATTTTGGCCTTAAATGGACTGAAGATACGAAAATATCTGATTTAGATTATGCTGATGATTTAGCCCTTTTGGCAAATGATGTTGATGAGATGAACTCTTTCATTCGAGTTGTTGATGAGACTGGTAGTAGAGTAGGTTTGGTTATAAACAGAGAGAAATCTGAAGTGATGAAAATTGGTCAGGCAGGCTGTGTTCATTTAATCTGAATGGTTGCAGTCTTGAGCAGGTATCATAGTTTAATTATCTTGGGAGCTATGTAACAGATACTGGTGATCTGCGGCATGAGATTAACAGATGAATAGGGATTGCTGCCAGAACTTTTAAGAATCTATGCAGAGAGTGGAAAAATAGGCATATATACCTAAAGACTAAAATTAGACTATATAGTAGTTTGGTTCTTTCTAGGGTTAGTTGTGGTAGTGAAACTTGGACGCTTTGTAAACAAGATAACAGGAAACTAGATGCTTGCACAGTATCTTGGGCATTAAGTGGTTCAACTTTGTAAGTAATGATGAGGTTAGGCAAAAGAGTCAGCAACCTCCTTTAAGCAACATATTGTGCAGAGAGAGACCATTGGTTAGGCCATGTTGCTTGTGTGGATAATTATAGATTAGGTAATAGGGTTATGAACAGTGTGCCCAAAGGTCTCAGAAAGAGCGGGAAACCTAGGATGTAGTTGGCAGACAATGTCGAACAGGACCTTGTTAGAATTGGTGTGCAGTGGCCAGATGTAGCTCAGGACAGATATGCTTTGAGAACTAAATTGGTGGTCTGGTTGGACCTCCGTAGCCCATGACTGCTTGAGGAGGATTTTATTCGCATTTTTATTTCTATTTTAATATTTATGTATCAATCATTCAGAGTTATGCTACATCACTTGGTATGATGACTGCCTTACAACTTTTGCTGTGGATATTTTTTTTTACATTGATAGGTTGTATTATTTTAATTACTTAATTTTCCAGCCAAAAGACTGATCTTTTATCATTTCCTAAAATGAATGAGGTTTTGTTTATGGAAACAAAAAGCTTTAGCACAGAAATCAGTCCTCCTACAGTTGGAAAGGCAATTTCTTTCTAACTACCCCTACCCTCCTCTTGCTTGGCATTCATAAGAAAAAAATGCATACTGTTTAGAAAAAATAAAGCCTAAAAACTGTTGATTAGTTATTTGTTTTAAAACATTGTACATTTGACTCGACAGTGTTTGCAAAAAGCCTAGAAATTTTTCATAGTACCAAAAGAAAATTGCAAAAAAGAGTAATTTTCATGTTTCAAGTAAAAAATTATTTTACTTTTATTTTAAAATATCCTTTTTATTTGCAATGCCAGATGCATTTTCTTACTGCATGACTCCAAAAAACGCTATTAAAGTAAAACATTGTACTTTGTTAAATGTTTTATTTTTTAGAAAAAATCCAGAATTAAATGCTGATTAATTTGTCATATAACATGCCATAATTCCTCTCCTTTGTTATTTTTGCAAAAAAGTTCTAAAATTAAAAAAAAAAAATTTTGATTGAGCATAGAGTTAAGAAATAGCTGGGCCTCTGGATGTAAACCAGTTTTTCAGACTGGACCCTTGAAGGGCTAAGAGCAGATATTGAAGATAAAATGTAGATTACACCATGGCTACCCTTGCACCAACCATATTAGTAGCTGAATACATTTGAGCGTGGTTGGATTGTCGGGTTGTGGGGAGCCAAATGGTCGATCTGCTATGTCACCACACAAGTGGCTGGACATTGTAGGCCCCAATGATCTCAAGAAGCACTTAGAATTGTCATACAGGGTCAACACTGTCAGATGCCCAACATTGGCAGACCACTGGATTTAGTGGCAGATAGCAGAGCATACCCAACTGCTACCATTTAATGAACTATAACTGCTGCTATGGAAGTTACCATCATGATCAGGACCATTGCACAAACTGTCCTTGACTGCATGCCACTCTCAGATTCTGCTGGATTGGTGTCAAGTTAAAGTTAGTTGGAATGAGGGATTGCAACACATCTTCAGCAGTGAGTCATGGTTCTGTCTAGGTACTGATGATCTTCACATTCACATCTGGATACATTGTAGACAGAGGGCAGTCCATCTTATCTGCAAATGACATATCACTTACCCACAGGATGTACTTGTTTGGGAAACCATCAGATGTGACAGATCACCTCTGCTACATGTATCAGTAATATGAATTCCCGCAATATACATTGATGTCCTACAGTCAATTGCACACCATTTCTGGCTGATATCCCTGTCACCTTCCTGCAAGATGACACTACACATAAACATAACGTTAAGAATTTTAAGTTTTAGGTAAGGGATAGGGCGAAAAAAAGCAAAGGCCAAGTGATGGCATCTTACATCCTTAAATGTGCAAATAACTGGACAATTATTTGCAATCCTGTAAATCCTTTTGCAGCTTATATTTCAAATTAACATGTTTCTGCCATACTTGATACCCAACTTGGAAGGCCACACATAACTTCAATCCAAGCACCACTGGAGCAAGGGGGGGGGGGGGGAACACTGCTGCTTGAGCTGATCAGTTTTGATGAGTAAGACTGCTGAGACCAGATGACACATCATCACCATCCAGCCATGGTTACATAGCTTCAACCAGATTCCCCAAATACATCTCTCCTGAGTACATCTGCTGCATCTCACCACTGTAGACCAATTCTTACAAGGTCCTGTTTCACATTGTTTGCCCACTGGATCCTAGGCCTTCCCCTCTTTCTGAGGTCTTTTGGCATAACCCTATTCGCTAATCTAATAATTATCTATACAGGCAACATGGCCAAACCAAGTCTCTCTGAATAATATACTGCTCAGAGGATGGTTGCCAACTCCTTTGCCTAACCTCATCATTACTTACAAAGTTGAAACACCTAATGCCCAAGCTATTGTGTGCCTATAGTCAAGATATTGTATGCCCTAGAATCAAAAGCATCAAGTTTCCTGTTATCTTGCTTACAAAGGATCCAAGTTTCACTACCAAAATTAACTTTAGAGAGAATTGTTAGTCTAATTTTAGTCTTTAGGTGCATACACCTATTTCTCCACATTCTCCATAGATTCTTAAAAGCCCTGGGATCAATCCCTATTCATCTGTTAATCTCATGCTGCACATCACCAGTATCTGTTACATAGCTCCCAAGATAATTAAACTGAGACACCTGCTCAAGAGTGGAACTATTCAGATTAACTGAACCACAGCCTGCCTCACCTATTTTCATCACTTAAATTTTCTCTCTTTATTCCCAAACCTACTCTACTACCAGTCTCATCAACAGCTCTAATGAAAGAATTCATCTCATCAGCATCATTTTCCAAAAGGACTCGATCATTGGGGCGGGGTGGCTCAGTCGGTAGCGCGCCAGGCTCGTAATCTGCAGTTCCTAGGTTTGAGTCCCAGCTGGGTCAGCGTTGAGATTCATTCTCAACACTGACCCAGCTGGCAGTTGAGATCCACAAAATTCCCCGCCCTGCCCACAGCCAGTAGGGGACACCTGTGGGCTTGGAAAGGCCGTCGTCCGTCGGAGGGACGTTAAGCCATGGCTCTGTGTGTGGGAGAGCCATACCTGTGCACGTTAAAGAACACGCTGGATGGCCTTGACGGGAGGCTACCATCTGTCTCCCAACAGCTGTTCCAGTGGGTCCCCTCCTCCAACTTTCTCTGAGCCTTCGGGGTTCTAATGACTTGGCCATTTAGCCCATTGTGTGCAAAAAAGTGCCACTCAGAGGTAAAACAACCAACCAACCAACGACTCAATCATCAGCATAATCTAAATCAGAAATTTTCAGATCTCTAAATAGTTTAGAGATTCCTGCAGTGAATTTCTCATAACCTAATCAATAACCAGATTAAAGAGGAAAGGTGACAAGATGCACCCTTGTTAAAAAAATGCTAAACCAATTGCTACAAGCTTTTGTAGCAATTGGTTTAGTATTGCTTCTGCTGTTCGTTATTATAGAGTGCTTTCATTGTGTTAACTAACTTGTAAGGTATGCCATACAATCTCACAATCAATCGTAAATTGTGACAATCAACAGAGTCAAAAGCCTTTTTGAAATCTACAAACCTAGTAACCACAGGTTTCTGAAACTTTAAGCATTTCTCAAGAATCTGCCTAAGTGAAAAAAATCTGATATACACATCCTCTAACACTTGTGAATCCACACTGGTCATCACGCAATTGTCCCTCAACCAGATTCTTAACCTTTACAGTGTCACAGCCCAAAGAATCACTTTCATCTTTCCCGCTCTAGTGATCATAGACTAAATCTTCGCTCCTCTAGTATAAGGTTGTAAAAAAAAAATTCGAATAGAAATCTGATTTTTTTTTACTGTTTCTAATTAAATATTAAAAATAACACCTTCCAGTGTCCAGCCTGATAGACAGATTTCCATCCAGAGGCCAAGCTATTTTTTTCACTATTCTCAGTCAAAAAAAAAAACTTGAACTTTAGAACTTTTTTTGCCAAATAACTAAATGAAAGGAATTATGACATGTTGTATGCCAAATTAATCAGCATTTAATTCTGGATTTCCTAAAAATAAAGTATTTAACAAAAAAGATACATTTTATTTTAATAGGACTTTTTTTAGAGTCATGTAGTAAAAAAATGCATCTGGCAACGCAAATAAAAATTTATTTGAAAAAAAAAATAATAGACAGAAATGATTACAATGCACATGAATGGAATGGCTATGTATTTCTGAATAGCAAAAAAAATTTTTTTTGATTTTAAGTAAATATTTTTCTCAGTACCATATTCTGAAAATATTCCAGGCTTTTAGCCAATTGTGTTAAGTCAAATAAACAAGTCAGCTTCAGAATTAAAAAAAATCACCAATCAATGGAAATAGGTCACTTTTATATACCAAATTAAACAGAATTTAATTGCGAATTTCATGAAAATAAATAATATAGACAAATTTGCCAGCATATTGATTTTAATAAGCCTTTTTCAATGTGATGTGAAAAAAAATTGCACTATGTAATTAAGGCTTCACTTTGGAAAACCTGATGAATAAAAATAGTTAAATTTTATATATATTGAAAGGAAATTTCCTCTCAAATAATAACATTTTCAACCTGAAATATGATTTTTATTTCTAAAAGAAATTCTGTATTGTATATTTTAAACACAGTCAGTGTTATTCAAAGTGACTTGGACTTCTCACATTCATGGGATTTTCTGAATTGGTTATGAAATAGAAAAAAAAAACTTACTCAGCTGTTTTTTTTTTATTATGAATTTTTTCTTTGGGTGTTGAAGTTTGGCAATCTTGTCTAAGTGCAGAAAGGTTTGTGCACCCAAAGCAAAAAAAAAACAAAACAGAGTGTATATCGTGGCACACAGCCAAGGTACTGATGAGTGGTGGGTTGCCTTTAAAATCATTCAATATAAACATAAAAACTCTAATTTAAAAAAATATTTTTTTTTTTTTTCTAGATGGTGGGGGGGGGGGTGAAACTTTCACCGTGAGTTCAGCAGATGGGACACCTTAAATTGCCTTCCTACATGATTGATTTTCGTAGCGAGGAAGTCTATTTTGCTTCCGTATCCTAGATATTCAATTTCAGAAAATGGTTCAAGCTAAAAGATATTTTTATTAAAAACAAGAAATAGTGAAAGAAAAATTATGTATAGCCTAATGGTATTTTAAATAAAATATCCGCAACAACTTTTAAGCTTGCCTCCGATCTAGCATAACTCGGAAAGATCGATAAATCAGCTGATTGAAGATTGCTAACTAATGAAAGTAAATATAAAAAAATGAATTTGCTTTCATATCCAAGAGTTAATTTATTTTCAGAAAATGATACTATATCAAAGTTTTACTGGAAAAGAAATAAATTAATAAAATAAAAATTAGCATATAACCTAATGCGATGTTAAAATATCCATAGCAACAAGTTGTAGGCCAGCCATACAATATAATATAACTATAAAAAAAAAACACTTATCGATCGGCCAAAGAATTGCTAATTTCCAAAAAATAATTTTACTGGAATAAAAACTAAGGTTTTAATATAAAAAAAAAACTACCTTTACAAAGAGTATCCAATATGCTGGACCAAAACTGTAAAAAACACTTATAGCACACGGAACATAGATAGCGTGTGTCAGCCATCTGAATCTTGTTTGACTCAGTGAAGCATAACTAATTAAATGCAGGTGCAACCAGAATTTCAAAGAAGGATGTGTTTACATTCAGTTTCAATTTGAAAGGTGGGAAAGATGCATAGAATGCTGGGAAAAATGATACAAATAACTTGGGAATACTGAAATAGGTTTATGACAGAAAAGAGTGTGAAACGGAAAAAAAAAATGCGGTACGTATTTTGTAATTACTTCCAAAATCTATGGTTTTTAAAAATAAGTTTTTTTTTGTTAATTTTTAGGAGATTTTTGAAAATTCAAGGAAAAATTTGTTCATAATAGCTCAAATTAAACTTGTGAGCTTAAATCAGAAAGTTGCTTCAGCAAATAGGAACATTAACAAGCAAATCAGCAATACTGTCTAGTGCCTCTAAGAAATGGGAATCAGATGGGTTTATAAAATTATTTATATTGTATTTTAATAAAATATGCATCAAATTAAAAAACAGTATTTTTGAAGTCTGAATTATATATTTTTTGTAAGATATAAATAAAAAAAAATACAACGACAATTTTTTTCTTGGCCTCTCTATTTAGATTCTCCGAACGTATACAGATGACTTGGACACTGGAAGGGTTAAAGCTATGATATAAATTTTTTACCTGTTGATTCTACTTGAAAAAATTATGATAAAGTTTAAAAATAAATCTATTTGAGTCAGATGCGCATGTTCAGTCACTGTAAACAGCATCAAGTAGTGCCGATTCAGTTCATGCCTATATTCTGCCGTACTGTGCTTAGATTATTTATCGGTTGCGTTTCCCGCTGTTTTCTGCTATTTATAGCTCTACTAGAGTTGTAATGCTTTCTAAACTTTTAACGTAATGAAATTGATTTTTTTACTACTGGAAATTGGGTCATCCAAGAACTACATACATCGGCTTTCAATCAATATTTTAACAGACTTTTTTATTTACTTTAATGCTGCCAAATTTTTTTTATTGCTTCTCAAATGGATACTGCGATTATAAACAATATTTAGAGACGATCGAAAATGAAACTGCTAGCGATCTGAAATGGTGGCAATCAGAGCAAGCATTTGGATTACTCAGTGCAATTTTTAAATGGTAGGACTTTATCAATACACCTATCCCTCGATTTAGACGGTACTCAGTTCACACATTTTTGGCTTTGCACGGTCAAAAAATGCAACCAGTTTCGATTTACATGGTACTGATTGAGATTTCCTTTCTATGTACGACTGTCAGTACCGTGTAAATCGAAACTGGTTGCATTTTTTGACTGTGCAAAGCCAAAATTGTGTGAACTGAGTATCGTGTAAATCGAGGGATAGGTGTATTTTGAATTGGAAATTGCAAATTTTAATCAAAATTTCTCCCAGAACTTTAGGATAAAACTTTTCCCTCGTGGTGTAGACCGTTAGTTCCTTTCAAAAGAGATACTCTCTTGTGGAAGTGAACGGAAGGGGAGGGCTGCCAGGTTAGTGTGGCCTACTAATCTGGACAACTATGGCTACTTTTCTTTTTTTTTCTACCCTGCTGAGGAGTGATCAACCACACAGGGTCCTGGTGCTGACCATATAAACCCACTAGACTGGACAGATATATGGCTCTGAGCTTGATTATGGATCCTGATTTTGCTGCACTGGTGGGCTTCTGTGGAGGGAAAATCTTCCGCTGTGTTTTCTGTTTGTTTGTGGGTTGACAGCCCCAAGTGAATAGATTCACAGGATATGTTTATCAGCTGGTGGATAATCCTAAGCAGAAGTCATCGCAGGCACCTGAACTCTTTGCTTCTATTGGCATCGTCAAATTCTACATTGGAGGAAGTCTTCCAGTGTAGATGGCTTCAGCCTTTAGTGGTGGGGGAACGGGTCTTTGCACCATGTCTGCGATTAGGGGGCTGTTTGATATTGTCGGCATTCCCTCTCTCAATAAACATAGTTTCTTTAAACATCCCACTAACCATTTTCTCTCCATAGGTAGTTGGAATGTGAGGACTCTGCACAGAGCTTTTTCTCTTGATGTCCTCACACAAGAATTCCACCATTATAATTTAGATATTCTCGGCTTGCAAGAGACCAGATGGACAGATAAAGGTCAGATTCTTAAAAATAATCTTAAATTTCTCTTTTCAGGGAGGGACGACAATAAGCATCACCAAGGCGGGGGTCTGCTTCTCAGCAGACACGCTAGTAATGCTCTTCTAGGATATGAGTGCATTAATGAAAGGTTTCTTACATCAAAATTTCAGACAAGTGTTAAAGACTTGAATGTTATCTGCTGTTATGCCCTCACTGAGGATGCCGATGAGGATGAGAAGGATAGGTTTTGTGAACAACTTCAGGATACTTTGAATTCTGTCAAGAAAGGAGATATTACCCTTGTTCTAGGTGACTTCAATGCCAAAGTTGCATGATTCATGCCAAAGCGTCTGACTCTGATGTTTGGGGAGGAGTAATAGGCCCTTTTGGTATTGGTAGCTGCAATGGCAATGGGCAACGTCTGTTACAGGTAAGTAAACTCAATGGATTCAGAATAACTAACACTTATTACAAACACCATGACATACATAAGTACACATGGGTTTCACCTGATGGGCTGCATAAGAATATGATTGATTACATATTAATTAATAGCAAATGGGCTAGTTCTGTTAGGAATACCAGGGCATATAGGGGAGCTGAAATTGGATCTGACCATTACCTTGTTAAAAGTGTGTTGCAACTTAAAAAGTGTTGTGCAAGGGTTAAAAAATTTACCTTTAATACTGAAGCTGTGAAAGACCGAGTTATAGCTAAAGCTTACCATGATAGGTTACTTAGTCATTATGACAGTCATAGTTTGCTTACTACTGAAGTTGAGGAAGAATGGGGCCATTTTAAACAGGCTTTTTTGGAAACCAACAGTACCCTTTTGAGAAAAAAGGAGCAGAGGAGGCAGAATTATTTGAGTGATAAGACACTCGAGTTCATTTCAGAAAGAAAGAACTGCAGGAATGTCCTTAGTCAATACCCTACTAGTCCTAATAGAAAGCATTACAGAGAACTTAATAAACGTGTAAAAGATCAGTTAGCTGCTGATAAGAATCTTTGGCTTGATGGTTTGGCTGACAAAGCCGAGGAAGCAGTAAGACAGCACAACAGCAGAGAGGTGTATCAGATAGTTAATGTTTTGTGTGGTAGAAAACGGACAGGTATACAAGGATTGAAGGATAAACAAGGTAAGGTTATAGAAGGGGACGATTCTGTCATGGCTAGGTGGGCTGAGCATTTCAGTGATGTTCTAAACAATGTGGTTAGTTCTACTCCCATTGTTTGCAATGATGATAGATGCATTGGTGGCTTTAATGTTGGCCCTATAACACAATCTGAAGTTATTTTGGCTGTTTGTAAACTTAAACTTCATAAATCCCCAGGGGTAGATGAAATTACTACTGAAATGCTTAGAGCTGGGAATGTTTCGGTTACCATTTGGATGACTGAAATTTTGAATAACTTTTATGATAAAGGCATGTTTCCTAAAGAGTTTACCAGAGCTATTATTATCCCTATTTTCAAAAAATGTGATTGCAGTTCTTGTGATAACTATAGAAGTATCAGTCTACTTTCCGTTCCAGGTAAAGTTTTTTGCATGATTATGCTTAATAGAATTAAGAATCTGGTTGACAAGCAATTGCATGATGAGCAATGTGGATTCAGAAGTGGTAGGGGATGTGTGGATCAGATATTTTCACTTAGGCAGATTCTTGAGAAATATTTAGAGTTTCAGAAACCTTTGGTTGCTAGCTTTGTTGATTTCAAAAAGGCTTTCGACTCTGTTGATCGTCATAATTTGTGGTTGATTGTGAGATCATATGGTATACCTGACAAGTTAATTAACATAATGAAAGCTCTCTATAATAGCACTGAGTCGTGTGTGAGAGTTGGTAAGGCTTGTAGCAATTGGTTTAGCATTACTTCTGGTGTTCGACAAGAGTGCAATTTGTCTCGTTTTCTCTTTAGCTTGGTTATTGATTATGTTATGTGAAATTCACTTCAAGGGAAAGATTTTGGCCTTAAATGGACTGGAGATACGAAAATTTCTGATTTAGATTATGCTGATGATTTAGCCCTTTTGGCAAATGTTGTTGATGAGATGAACTCTTTCATTCGAGCTGTTGATGAGACTGGTAGTAGAGTAGGTTTGGTTATAAACAGAGAGAAAACCGAAGTGATGAAAATTGGTCAGGCAGGCTGTGATTCAATTAATCTGAATGGTTGCAGTCTTGAGCAGGTGTCACAGTTTAATTATCTTGGGAGCTCTGTAACAGATAATGGTGATGTGTGGCATGAGATTAACAGACGAATAGGGATTGCTGCTGAGACTTTTAAGAATCTATGGAGAGTGTGGAGAAATAGGCTTATACACCTAAAGACTAAAATTGGACTGTATAATAGTTTGGTTCTTTCTAGGGTTAGTTATGGTAGTGAAACTTGGACACTTTGTAAACAAGATAACAGGAAACTAGATACTTTTGATTCTAGATGCTTACGCAGTATCTTGGGCATTAGATGGTTCAACTTTGTAACTAATGATGAGGTTAGGCAAAGGAGTCTGCAACCTCCTTTAAGCAGCATATTGTGCAGAGAGAGACTCCGTTGGTTTGACCATGTTGCCTGTATGAATAATTATAGATTGGCGAATAGGGTTATGAACAGTGTGCCTAAAGGCCTCAGAAAGAGGGGGAGACCTAGGATGCGGTGGGCAGAGAATGTCAAACAGGATCTTCTTAGAATTGGTGTGCAGTGGCCAGATGCAGTAGATGTAGCTCAGGATAGACTTGAGAACTAAATTGCATGGTCTGGTTGGACCTCCGTAGTGCATGGCTGCTTGAGGAGGATGATGATGATAGCAGTTATGCAGCTTTATAATAAAGCAACTAGTTCTCAAGTTCAGTGCATCAGTTAAACTTTAAATGCTTTGATACATTTTTTCAATTTTTTTTTCATAATTCTTTATAAATTTTCTGATATATTTTTCACTTTTTAAAAACATCTAGTTTTTAAAGCAAATTTGTTTTTTTTTTATGACACTGCTTTACTTAGGCTTAGAGTTTGTTGATTATCAAATGTCTAAGAATATGTATTATATGTATAAATGACTGAATAATTTAGAAAAAATGAAATTAATTAAAGATTTAAGCAATAATTGAAATATTACGAACTGTTTATAGTAGAATAATAAAATATAGAAAAAAAATGGAAAAATATATTTGAAATTTTACTAAAGTGGAAAATAATACAGTGAAATTTTGCAGTGTTTAAAAAAAAATTGCTTAAAAATTTTAACTTAACATTTTTTCTTCAAATTTTTACCATTTAAGCACAATTAAATGCTCTTTCTTTTGATGTATAATGTGACATATTTCTGTTCATTAGTTACTTCAAGATGAGGTTCTAAAGTTGTTTTTTTATTTTCTGATAGGACCTTAAAATAAATCCAGCCACCACAGTGAGTTCAGTTTCAGAAACCTGACACTGTAAGGGTTAATTCTATTGAGCACAATCATACAAAGAAATTTACCTGGAACAGAAAGTAGGGTGATACCCCTGTAATTATAAAAACTGGAATCTCCTTTTTATAAAAATAGGTATTTAAAATTTCAGTCATCCATGTGGTAACTGAAACCGGTGCCTATGTATACCTGCCGATTTCAAGACGTGAAGCGACAGCAGCACTAGTTACATTTTTGTCTGCTTGGCTCTGGCAATCTGCTGTTTTGCTTGCTACATAGCAGCATAGGTTATTATGCTGTTTACTGCTTGCTTCGAAATCGGATTCTGGTACAGATTTGTTTGTATGTGATTATTTACTATTCTATCTACTTTCTGCTGTTTTTAACTAGAAGTCTGAACAATGATGCAGTATTATGTGATGTTTTGCAGAAGTGAAACTCAGTTTCTATCGAATCTCTTCCAAACTGGATCTGCAAGACAGGTGGTAGCTGCATCAATATGTCAACAACATAACGATGACATGAGTAATTGGAAAAAATTTCTGAGAAACCTTTACAATATATGGAACTGAGTTACACCGCCCTAACAAAATATTACAGAATTTCTGTGTTATGTGAAAGGGAATCTTACTATAATTCCAGATCATAATCTTATCTATTTAAATCTCGATTTTCAAAAGCATTCATATAGTATTTAAGGAAAAAATCTAAATTTTGTTCTTTAAAAAATTACCATTAAATAATATTATTGGGTAAACACTTGAAAATTTCGGATTTTAATGGATAATTATTTTCAATTGTAACACAATTATTTTTAAACATATTTTTCGTTATGGAGAGTTTAAATCATTATTCCCTTTTGTATCTCTAAGAAAGATTCTAGTTTATTGTATTTGATTAGCCATCTGTCCGATTCTTTACCATATGACTTCGACCAAATCGCTATATACTTACCATTAGCATAGGTTAGCTTACTGCGGAACGGTGCCTCCCTCATGTGCGCGCTTGCTAACATGAAGAATCGCGGAAATCGGCAGGCATTCCCATTATGTAGGCACCACTGAAACATTACCAGCTCTAAGCATTTCAATAGTAATTTCATCTACCCTTGGGGATTTATGTACTTTAAGTTTAGAAATAGCCATAATAACTCCGGACTGTGATATAACGCCAACATTAAAGCCAGTAATGCATCTATCCTCATTGCAAACAATAGGAGTGGAACTAACCACATTGTTTAGTACATCTCTGAAATGCTCAGCCCATCATGACAGAATCCTCACCTTCAATAGCCTTACCTTGTTTATTCTTCAATCCCTGTATACCTAGTCGTTTTCTACCACACAAAACATTAACTATCTGGTACAGCTCTCTGCTGTTGTGCTGTCTAATTGCTTCCTCGGCTTTGTCAGCCAAGCCATCAAGCCAAAGATTCTTATCAGCAGCTAACTGATCCTTTACATGTTTATTAAACTCTCTGTAATGCTTTCTATTAGGACTAGTAGGGTACTGATTAAGGACATTCCTGCACTTCCTTCTTTCTGAAATGAACTCGAGTGCCTTATCACTCAAATAATTCTACCTCCTTTGCTCCTTTTTCCCTAAAAGGGTTCTGTTGGTTTCCAAAAAAGCCTGTTTAAAATGGTCCCATTCATCCTCAACTTCATAAGTAAGTAACCTGTCATGGTAAGCCTTAGCAATAACTGGGTCTTTCAAAGCTTCAGTATTAAAGGTAGATTTTTTAACCCTTGGACAACACTTTTTAAGTTGCAAGATACTTTTAACAAGGTAATGGTCAGATCCAATTTCAGCTCCCCTATATGACCTGGTATTCCTAACAGAACTAGCCCATTTGCTGTTAATTAATATATAATCAATCATATTCTTATGCAGCCCATCAGGTGAAACCCATGTGTCTTTATGTATGTCACAGTGTTTGTAATAAGTGTTAGTTATTCTAAAACCATTAAGTTTGCTTACCTGTAGGATACATTGCCCATTGCAACTACCAATACCAAAAGGGCCTATCACTCTTCCTCAAAGGTCAGTCAGTACCAACTTTGGCTTTGAAGTCACCTAGAATAAGGGTAATATTTCCTTTCTTGACAGAATTCAAAATATCCTGAAGTTGTCTGTAAAACTTATCCTTGTCATCTTCGTTGAGGTCCTCAGTGGGGGTATAACAGCAGATAACATTCAAGTCTTTAATGCTTGTCTGAAATTTGGCTGTAAGGAACCTTTCATTTAATACACTGATATCCTAGAAGAGCATCACTAGTGTGTGCTGAAAAGCAAACTTGTGCCTTGGAGATGCTTCTTATCTGACCTTTATCCATCTGGTCTCTTGCAAGCCGAGAATATCTAAATTTTAATGGTGGAATTCTTGTGTGAGGACATCCAGAGAATAAGCTCTGTGCAGAATCCACACATTCCAACTATCTATGGAGAGAAAATGGTTAGAGGATGTTTGAAGAAACTGTTTATTGAGAAAGGGAATGCCAACAATATCAAACAGCACCGGTTCCCCCACCACTAAAGGCTGAAGCCATCTACACTGGAAGACTTCCTCTAATGTTGGTGTGACGATGCCCATAGAAGCAAGAGTTCAGGTACCTGTGATGGCCACTGATCAGGATTATCCACCAACTGATAAAACATATCCTGTGAATCTATTCACTTAGGGCTGTCAACCCAAAAAAAAAACAGAAAACAAGCAGAAGATTCTCCTTCCACAGAAGCCCACCAGTGCAGCAAATTCAGGATCCATATTCAAGCTCAGAGCCATTATTCCATTCAGGTTAGTATATATGGTCAGCACCAGGACCCTATGTGGTTGACTACTTCTCAGCAGGGTAGAAAAAAAAACATGCCCATGTGTATCATGCAGCAGCAAACATGTTAAGCAAAAGTAAATAACTAAAATACTATTTGAAAATATTTCAAAAGACAAAATTTGCTATCAACACCAAAATAAAAGGTACAAACAAAATTACATTTAATTACTACCTTTCTATCTGTATATTAACTTCATCCACATAAAACACTATCATTAGACATTTTAAAACTAATATACAAATCACTGTGTTGTACCAGTCATAAGGAATTTATGCTTAATTTTTTTTCCCCCCATTTACAGGGAAATGTTAGTTTTGAAGATCAATGTATTATGGGAGAGAAAAGAAAAAGAAAATATGTAAGAGAAATCAATTATAGTGAATTAGAAAATTCTGAGTCAGATGAAGATTATGAATCATTGCCAAAAGTTGACCTTGACCAATCATCAGACACAGCTTCTGTTTCAAAGTATGTTATTTCATATATGTATATGAATAGATATTTTCAGAGAGGGAAGGAATGCGATGTCTTTAATCATTTATGTTTGCTTTTCTACTTATGTTACTTATATTTTAAAATGATTCTGAATATCACAATTTGTGAAAGGACTGTCAAATTTTGTCATTGAAAATCTAATTTTTGTCGCTCTTGTAATGCAATGGGAAACAGCTTTTCTATGAATTCGTTGTAGTTAAACTGAGTAGCTACTATAGGCCTGGCTTGGTATCAGCTTTAATTGTTGACTGTTTTGGAGCAATAATTTTATAATAATCTAGATTATTAGCTCTCTTTGACAAATTTCTATCTGAATTTATTATTATTTGTTTTTGTCACCAAATCTTTAGACATCTAATTTTTTCTAATTATTAAGAGTTAAAGTTGTAGAAAGCTTATTGAAATTCGATGGCTGAAAACTGAAAATTCAAAATGACAAACTAAAGAGAGTAAAGGAAAAAAAATTGTTGCAGGCTTTTTAATAGGATTCGCTAGGTTGGTGCTATTAGACAAACTGATTCTTCGTGGCCAACATATAGGTGGTTACATCAGTAGGGACCCACAATAGTTATGGTTGATCACCCTGTTTTTCTCAGTAGTTTCTGAATAGCAGTCAGTGAGTTGATTCATAGAGAATTCATTCTCTTATGTACTTCCCCAAACTACAAAAAATCCAATTTTTTGCTTCCATAGTAGTCTATCTGTAGTTAAATAAGGCCACTCTGAAACTGCAAAAGACTTATTGCAAACTGTAACTTGGAAATAGCTAAAGTCAAAAAACTTTGTAACGCAGTAATGTTAAAATATGGAAACTCTAAAAACAGCCCGTCAGTTCAATTATAGGTAATCTGCCATTTTTTTTTTTATAAATGAAGACAAAGAAATTGTAATTTCTGCAAAGTTAATAGTCACCTGAAGTATGCAGTTTCAGAGTCCAGTTAGCATGCAGCATTCTAGTTCCGTCCGACGGATGGGACGTTAAGCCGTGGCCCCGTGTGCGGGAGAGCCATACCCTGTGCACGTTAAAGAACACGCTGGATGGCCTTGACGGGAGGCTACCATCTGTCTCCCAACAGCTGTTCCAGTGGGTCTTCTCCCCCAACCTTCTCTGAGCCTTCGGGGTCCATGTGACCTGGCCATTTAGCCCATGGTGTGCAAAAAAGTGCCGCTCAGAGGTAAAACAACCCAAAAAAACAAAGCATTCTAGTTAATATTTCCAATGTATTTTTGGTTTAAAATGTCTTGATACTTTTTTTAACATAAAAGTTAAAAATAAAGAAAAAATTATATGTTTTTAACATATGTTTCAGTCATGTAGTTTAAGTGTATTTTACATCTGTTGTAGTATACAAAAGCAGATTAAAAACCACAGTAAAATCAGTTAAAAACTAAAAAAAATACTATGACTACCATTATAACATTAAAAGCATAGTGATATTGGTGCAGTAATGAATCTCATACCTGATCTTTTACTAGTCTCATCAACAGTTCTAATGGAAGTTAATCTTATCAATATTATTTACCAAAAGGGTGAAATCATCACTGTAATGGTTGTCATAGCGACCAAAGCAAACTTTGGTCAGTTCTGGACTTCCAGAGCTCTGTGGGCAAGGGTAACATTTTTTTTAGCTCATGCACAACGTTTCTTAAACTTCAACTGTAAGACACTTTAAACCAGGTAATGAGCAGACCATCTCAGCTCCCCTGTAAGACCTGGTGTTTGTAATAGAATTTGCCCATTTACTTGATATATAATCAATCATATTCCTGAGCAATTCCATCTCAATAGAGGGTGTCATGTGCGACTATTCTTAGTAAGAACATTGCAATGGAATCTACCTTTGATCAAAAAAAGTTTTTCAAAATTTATGTCCACTTGAAAATAATGGGTTCAAAATGGCATGTGTTTTATTTCTAATATTTAAAAAACTATTCATTCATTTTTTTAATTCAAAAGACCTATCTGATACATACAATTGAAAGTTATTTGGTTCTTTTATAGCAAATAGAAATTTTCTGAAAAACTGTCAAAATACTGTTAGAAATGATTTTTTTTTTTCACATTACAGTTCAAATCTGGCAACACCCTAAAACATTATACTGTTTGGTAGATAACATAGTCATCTCTCCACACAAAAATTTAGGCTTTAATATATTAAATATTAGTGCCCCAAAAATGCATAAACATTGTAAATTGGAAAAAAAACTTGAAAAATTGGCATTTTTTAAAAATTTTAAAATAAAAAACTGGAACTTTTACAAATTAAAGACAAAGATTTGACTTAACTGTAGAAACTTTGATGTATTTTAGTTTAATAGTTTTTTTTTTGTCTTTGAATATTTTGTTAGCTTTATTACTGCAGAATTATGAAGGAACTGTACTTAATATTTAAAAAACTATTCAAACATTTTATTTAAGAAATCATATTTGAAACATACACAGGAAAGTTATTTGATTCCTTTATTGTTAATAGAAAATTTAGGAAAAATCGACAAAATAATGTTAAAACTTAACTTTTCTTTTTCACATTACAGTTCAAAAAAAAATTTTTTTTTTTTTGTTCATTTGTAACAGGACAGAGAAGAATCATGGAAGCTACTCCTAGCATCTACAGGCCTCATATAAAGCCATGCCCTAGTAAGACCGAAGTCACTGCGGACTACTGCCTCAGTTAGGGCTAACACAAAGTTTGCCCTGTTGGAATAGTAGCTAGCTTCCTAAACTACTAGGCAGTTAAGGCCTAGATGATTCTGGCAACACCTTAAAAAATTAGACTTTGGTAATTATCTCTCCACACAAAAAATTGCACTTTAATATTGGATTGAATCAAAATTCATCAGATTTTTCCCAAGAGAATTCACTGGACTTGATCTGCAAAACCCCATGCATTAGCAGCATAAATAGTGTATCCAATTTGAAAAATGGATGGTCCAAAGGTGCATTTTCGCCATCTTATGCTGTTTTTTTCCACATTAATCCAAACTAACCATGGAGCACCACAAGAGAGATTGCTGAGACACTAAAAATATTGCCGACATCAGTTGTAAGGCATTTGGAATAGCTGGGATATGTGTGGGTGCTGCATCAATTCAGCAAAAAACATTTAATGGACTGCATCTCGGCTTGTGCAACACAATGAAAATACCCCATTTTTGAAGTGATTAGTGACAGACAATGGAAAATGGATCCTTTACAGAACATCCAAAGAAAAAGATCCTGATGCAAGTAAGCCTTATTACTGCAACCTAAGGCTAGCCTGCATCCAAAGAAGGTCATGCTCTATGTATAGTGGGATTGGAAGGGAATCCTTCACTAGGAGCTGTAACCAAGCAAACAAACAATTAATTCATATCGGTATTGCTTGCATTTGGATTGACTGAAGGCAGCGATCAATGAAAAATGTTTGGAATTGGCAAATCACAAAGGAGTTGTGTTCCACCATGACAATGTGAGACTACATGTCTTAGACTCCTGGCAAAAATGTTGCAGTTGGATTCAAAAAATGTTGCAGTTGGACATAAAACATTAACTGTCTGGTACAGCTCTCTGCCGTTGTGCTGCCTAGCTGCTTCCTCAGCTTTGTCAGCCAAGCCATCAAGCCAAAGATTCTTATCAGCAGCTAACTGATCCTTTACATGTTTATTAAACTCTCTGTAATGCTTTCTATTAGGACTAGTAGGGTATTGATTAAGGACATTCCTGCACTTTCTTCTTTCTGAAATGAACTCGAGTGTCTTATCACTCAAATAATTCTGCCTCCTCTGCTCCTTTTTTCTCAAAAGGGTACTGTTGGTTTCCAAAAAAGCCTGTTTAAAATGGCCCCATTCTTCCTCAACTTCAGTAGTAAGCAAACTATGACTGTCATAATGACTAAGTAACCTGTCATGGTAAGCTTTAGCTATAACTGGGTCTTTCACAGCTTCAGTATTAAAGGTAAATTTTTTAACCCTTGCACAACACTTTTTAAGTTTAAGTTGCAAGACACTTTTAACAAGATAATGGTCAGATCCAATTTCAGCTCCCCTATATGCCCTGGTAAACCTATCCTTCTCATCCCCATCGGCATCCTCGGTGGGAGCATAACAGCAGATAACATTCAAGTCTTTAATGCTTGTCTGAAATTTTGCCGTAAGAAACCTTTCATTAATGCACTCATATCCTAGAAGAGCATCACTAGCATGTCTGCTGAGAAGCAGACTCACACCTTGGTGATGCTTTCCATCCTCCTCCCTTTAAATAAATTTAAAATTATTTTTAAGTATCTCACCTTTACCTGTCCATCTGGTCTCTTGCAAGCCTAGAATATCTAGGTTATAGTGCTGGAATTCCTTCATGAGGACATCAAGAGAATAATCTCTATGTAATGTCCTCAAGTTCCAAGTTCCTGCAGAGAGAAAATGAATAGTAGGGCCAACAATATCAAACAGCCCCTGATCATAGGCATGGGGCAAAGGACCTGTTCCCCCTCCACTAAAGGCTGAAGTCACCGATGCTGGTAGGAACTTCAGGCACCACCTTTTCAAGTGGACTTTTTCAAGAGCCATATGGCCTGACTGAGACACATTACTCCAGTTTAGGCTTGACGATGCCCAACTAGCTCCAGGCTCGTAATCTGCAGTTCCCAAGTTCAAGTCTCAGCTGAGTCAGAGTTGAGATTTATCTCCCCAAAATTCCCCGCCCTTCCCACGGTCAGGAGGGGACACCGATGGGCCTGGAAAGACCGCCACCCGCCAGATGGGATGTTAAGCCGTGGCCCCATATGCGGGAGAGCCATACCCTGTGCACGTTAAAGAACACGCTGGATGGCCTTGACGAGAGGCTACCATCTGTCTCCCAACAGCTATTCCAGTGGGTCCCCTTCCCCAACCTTCTCTGAGCCTTCGGGGTCCTTGTGACCTGGCCATTTAACCCACGGTGTGCAAAAAAGTGCCACTCAGAGGTAAAACAACCCAACCCGATGCCCAACTAGCTAAGTGAGGTTCAGGTACCTGCGATGGCCTCTGATTAGGATTATCCACCAGCTGATATAAGATATCCCATGCCTCTGTTCACTTAGGGCTGCAATCCGGAAAGCAAACAGAAAACACAGCGGCAGATTCTCCCTCAACAAGGCCCACCAGTGCAACAAGTCCAGTATCCATAATCAAGCTCAAATCCATAAACCAGTCCAGTCTAGTAAGTATAAATGGTCAGCACCAGGACCCTGTGAAGTTGATCACTCCTCAGCAGGGTTGGGGAAAAAAAAGAAAAAAGTGGCCATAGATGACCAGATCAGTAGGCCATACTGAACTGGCAGCCCTCCCCTTCCAAAACAGAATATTTCTTTTGAAAGGTACTAACAGCCTGCACCACAAGAAGGCGGAGTCCGACATTAGGTGTTAGACCTGGCCGATTCTGTGCATCATCACTGGGGATTGGTACACAGCTCTCCTTCCAGTTTATGCCTATTTACTTACAAGTAATACAGTTGATAAATAATTAATAAACTCGACATACTTGGTTTTAACCTATAAATTACCACTTTGAAGTCGATTTAAATTTTAGAGGAAAAATTGTCTAATTGTCTAGAGCACCTGACATGTTATCAGGAGTTTGTGGGTTCATATCCCACCCAGCGCAAGACAATTTTTCCTCTAAGAGTTAAATCGACTTCAAAGTGGTAATTTATAGGTTAATATCTGAGTTTAAATTTTTGCCTAAAATGCAAATGAACTTTTGGTTCAACTGACATATTAAATGTTAGTTCTCTAAATAAAAATTGAAAACATTGAAAATATGGAAAAAACTTGAAAAAGTGGCATATTTTAAATACTTGAACTTTTGCAAATTATAGACAATAATTTGAATAAAATAAATGTGTAAATTTTTTTGATGTATTGTAGTTTAATAATATGTTTTTGGTCTGTGAATATTACATTTTTAACAAATTGTTATGCTAAAAAAGGTTAAATTGAATTTGAGATTCACTCTTTTTTGAAGAAATAATGGTTTAACTAGATTTTATTCAATTGTAATGTTTATAAAGCTGAATTATTACAGAAGATTAATTTGCAGAAGACAACAAAAGTGATAAGTAGAAAAAATGTTTTTTTTTTTTAAGAAAAAGTTGCAAATTAGAAAACTGATATATACACCATTGTAGAAGTGACATTTGGTTGATTATATCATAAATGGTTGTGCCCTTATATATGTCCAAAATTCCTATTGTAGAGTGATGGATGTCCATTTTATATGTCTTTCAGGCATAGATGGTAGAGTTGCTGTTTATGAAATGTTGCATAATATCTGAACTTGTTATTGTCACTTCATCTAGTAGATAAATAGAATTAGCACATGCTATGATCAATTTCACTTTATCTTGAAAGTACCAGTAGGCATGCATGTTTTTCTGCTTCCTTGGTGGTGAGAATATGACTGACATGTTTTTGATAAGGGAGCATTTGAGGTAATAGATGTTTATAGTGTTGTACATATACCAGAGCCGTCTCATGGCCAAATGGTTAGCACTCTTGGCTAATGATCAGAGGGACCTGGGTTCTAGCCCTGGGAAGACATGGAAGTTTGTGTTTTCCTGCTGAGGTCCTGCCGTCCTCACAGACCTACTCTGGGTATAAACTGACAGACTCCTGTCAGACCTCTGTGGCAAGCAGCTGCTTGAGGTGGTATTTATTATTTACATATACCAGAGGTGTTCCAAAATTTATTAGACTATGGAGATAAAATGGAACTGGGTGAACTCATTACCTAAGTTTGAACCCTTTCAATGAAAAATAATGCAATCGTCTGAAAAGCAGACTTGAGGGACTTATTTCAGGATCTGGAAAGATCCCTCAAACTATTGTATACACATCCAAGGAAACTACTTCAAAGGTGATAATAAACATTAGGAGTGAGCTCATCCATTTTATCTCTGTAATTTGATAAATTTTGGAACACCCCTCATATAGGTACAATAGAATAAACATCTGTTATTGCCAATGTTCCCCATTAAATACCAAAAACATGACCAACTCACCACCAAGGGAGCAGAAAGAATGCCTTAATAATGATATTTTCAAGTTGGAGTGAAACTGATCACAGCATATGCTAATTGTATTTATCTATTGGATGAAGTGATAACATGTTGAGATATGCAATGTTTGTGAACAGCAACTCTACTACCATTTACACCTGAAAGATGTATAAATGGACTTTCATCACCTCTACAATAACAGTTTGAGCAGATATTGAGTCAAGACCATTCTCCTGATATAGTTAACTAAATGTCACTTCTCTACAATGATGTTTATATCAATAATATAATTTGCATTTTTTTTTAACTTATCCAAACCATATTTTTTCTACTACATCACTTTTGCTGTCATTCACAAATTAATCTTCCATAATAATTCATCTTTATAAAATATACAATTCAACAAAAAAACAGTTGTTTCCACAAAAATGAGTGAATCTCAAATTCAATTTAATATAACATAACATTTTGTTGAAATTCTATTATGTTCCATCATAATGCTGCAGCAAGGAAAACATTTCAGGGTATATGTAATTGTATATTGTATTATACCATGTATTCATATCTATGGAAATAAATGATTTATTGATGAAGCTATTGAAATATTCAAAGACTTAAAAACACATTGTTAAAATGCAATACATCAAAATTTCTTTCCGCGGTTATTTAAGTGGTCTTTAATTTGCAAAAGTTGCAGATTTTTTGGATAAGATTTTTTTTAATGGTTTTTAAAATATGCCATTTTACCAAGTTTTACAAATTTTTGACATTAAAAAAAATTTGGGGGGTTATTAATTTATTTAATTTGGGGGGTTAATTTGACCAGTTAGTATCACTGGTTTACAAGGTTTTTATAACATGAACAATTGTAGCTGCTTTTAACTATTTTTCAGGTGGTGATTTCAGATCTAGCCTTAAAAAATGGCTAGCACATGTTATTGGTCATTTTGACTCCTATTAAGATCTTCCTATACCAATGCCTCCAGGCAACTAGGAGGATACTAGATATTTTACTTTTTGTGGCTGGCAACACTGATTGCCAAGTGGGAGAAAACGTAACATTGACCTAACCTCAGACCGTTGTTCTTGTGGTTTTCATTTTAGTAGGAACACATGCTGTACGTTGAAGAGTGAATTTTGGCATTTAAATGGCACAAAGGCAACATCACAGATGTGTTAATGTGTCAGATAAGTTTTGTTATGTGTGTGGAAATAATATTTTAAAATCCTACAGTCATTCTTTGACAAAGATTGTGAAGAAAGCCTATAACTTGTATTTTGGATATCATATTGGCCATCAAGTCAAAACATGGGCTCCACATGTGTGCTGCATTTTGTGCTTTGTTGGCCTGAGTGAATGGTTGAAAGGTAAGATAAAATCCATGCCCTTTGCAATTCCAATGGTTTGGCTTGAGCCAACTAGTCACTTGCATGATTGTTATTTTTGTTTAACTAAAGTGTTGGGCTTTTCAAAAAAGAAGAAAAGCAAAATACAATATCCAAATGTGCCTTCAGCCATAAGGCCAGTTCCTCATGGAGATCTTCCTATACCAACACCTCCAATCAACTTGGAGGAGATGGATTCACATTCATCAGAGGAAGACTTTGAGGCATATACAGATCCTGATCTTATATACACCCCTAAAAAGTTAGACGAGCCTCATCTGATTCAGCAAAATGAACTAAATGATCTTGTTCGAGACCTAAGGCTTTCCAAACAACAAGCTGAGGTTTTAGGTTCAAGACTTCAAGAGTGGAATCTTGTGGTCAAGGGTACCAGAGTGTCTCTGTTCAGAAAGAGAAATTTGACTTATCTGCTTGTTACGAGATGCAAGATGGTTTGTTTTTCCCAAGAACTTAGGAGCTGTCAGTGATGAGCAAGGGGAAAGATTTCACCAGTATATCTGAACCATGAAGGACAGATACCAAGGCAGATAGGACCCAGCAATGATGAGTGACTACTGCTGGTTCTTGCAGAAGGAAGATATCTCAGCACATAAAAGACAAAAATGAACTAAGTATAAAAGATCCTTACCCATTGTTTTCTTATTTTGCATTTCAATATTTCATTTGTTACTTTATATTCAGTTGTCTCTAACTATGATGTTTCTAATTTTTTTCACTGTAATCATGAAATTAATAAATTTTAAGTTGCAATTTAATAAAATAGTCACATTTATTTTCATTTCCCAGATATGCATTTCACTGAAATTTGAAATACACCAATCTGTAATTAAAAAAAGACAACTAAATGCTGCAGAATTTTTACAGCCATATTTGAATTTAGCCCCCCAAAATTAGTTAAAAACATCCTATTTGACCTATGTTTTATGAAAAAAAAGTTTTAACTTGGCTAGTGTATTTAATATATTAAAGCTTAACTTTTTGTGTGGAGAGATGACTGCATTATCTACCAAATCATATAATTTTTTTTAGGGTGTTGCCAGAATTTGAACAGTAATGTGAACAAGAAATTAAGAAAAATTATTTTTTTTCATAAATTTTTTATTAGTGATAAAAGAATCAAATAACTTACAGAAACAGAAGAACCAAAGCATTATGACCAGTGCATCTTTATGCAAATCAAAACAACTGCAGGTAAACAGTAGTGCATGTGAAGATCATGAAACGGTATAAATAACACCTGATACTGAGCTCTGTTAATCAGTGTTATTCTTGTTCTTCAGATGGGAAAGGCAGTGGACTTAAGTGAGTTTGACAAAGGCCAAATTGTAATGGCAGACTGGTCAGAGCATTTTCGGAACGACAAGGCTTGTGAGGTGCTTACAGTCAGCTGTGGTACCTTCAAAAAGTGGTACGAGCAGAGAAATACCATGAACCGCTGGCAAGGTGTGGGCCGACCATGGCTCATTGATGCTAGAGGTAGGCGAAGGCTATCCCATATGGTACGAGCCAACAGAAGGGATACTGTGGAACTCGCCTGTAATTCAAATGCTGGTGACGGGGGTTATAATGTGTCGCAACACACATTACATTGAACCGTGCTGAAAATGGGGCTGCATAGCTGCAGGCCACTCCGAGTACCCATGCTAACTTCAGTTCACCATCAAAAGTGCCTACAATGGGCATGTGAACATCAAAATTGGACATTGAATGATTTGAAGAATGTCATCTGGTCTGATGAATCTTGTTTCCTGTTGCACTATGTGGACGGCCAGGTATGTGTGCATCATTTACCTGGGGAAGTGTTGGCACCAAGATGCACTGTAGGATGAAAACCAGCTGGTGGAGGAAGTGTGATGCTTTGGGCAATGTTCTGCTGGAAAACCCTGGGTCCAGTCACTCATGTGCAGGAAACTATGACATCTACCACTTACCTAAACACCATTGCAGATCAGATATATCCTTTCATGGCAATGGTATTCCCCTCTAGTAGTGCCTTCTTTCATCGGGATAATGCGTCATTCCACACTGCCTGGATTGTTCGAGAATGGTTCAGGGAACATGAGGAAGACTTACTGGTATTGCCCTGACCTCCAACTTCCCCAGACATCATTCTGTGGCGGCTCAACCATGCAACTTACAAGGGTTAGGGATCTGCTGGTAATGTGTTGGTACCAGATACCACAAGACACCTTTAGAAATCTTGTAGCATCGATGCCTTGCCAGGTAAGAGTTGTTTTGGTGGCACGTAGAGGACCAATATATTAGGCAGTTGGTCATAATGTTTTCATAATAAATCCAAAAGACCATATCTGACACACACACTGAAGAGGGTGTATGTGTGTCAGATATGGTCTTTTGAATTAAAAAAACATAAATGTTTAAATAGTTTTTGAATATTATATGAAAAATATAATATTTAAAAATGTTTTCACATATGTCTCAGAGTCCAAGGATGTCAGTGGGATCAGCTATGGTCTGCTGTTATGCTATCATTGTAGATTAGATTCCATAGTAGTGTTACATCTTCATTGCAGAGTTGCCCACTATCAGTCTTGCCTTGAACCATATAGTGGCTTAGTATCATCTTTGTGTTTTGTGCTTTATGCCAACTCATTTAGCTTGCTATAGGCTTTGATTGCAGTGAAGCCTTGGCCTCACCCTGTTCTTTCCAAGATCCAGCAGC
Organism: Ryuthela nishihirai; assembly: GCA_038380435.1. NCBI lineage: Eukaryota > Metazoa > Arthropoda > Arachnida > Araneae > Heptathelidae > Ryuthela > Ryuthela nishihirai. Next base: position 31,169,957 of record JAWZYU010000004.1, read on the forward strand.
AGCTCCATTGTCATCCCTGTATGGCTCTCCACTGCCGGTTCCATACTTGGATTACGTCCAGTGTTTTTTCCACAAAGCTACTGGCACAGTGGAAGAGAACTTGGCCAGAAAGATGGCAAACAAACTTTTTGAGATCAAGCCAATTGTCAAATCATGGCAATCATGTTTTCACAGGAATCTTAAGGAGGAAGTTGTACTTGCTTGTCTCCACTTAAGTCTTTCATTTATTACACATTCACTTCTTTTACCAGCAGACAATGAACCTAAATGTGAGTTTTATGATACTGTTTTAACAGTTAAACATTTTCTTTTAACCTGTAACACTGAATTTATTTTACCTTTTATGATTCTATGTCCGAGCTCCTTACACTTGGACATCTTTATCTTATGAGTCTGTTTTAGCTCCTGTATTTAATTTTTTTATGTTTTACAGGTTATTTTAACAGACTGTAATTTTATTGCTATGTTGTTTATAGTATTTTCTGGCTGGCTTGGATTAGTTCTTTTTTTTTTTGTATATATCATCTTAATATATATTATATAACTCCTGTTGTTTTACTTGCTATTTCTACATTTGTTCTTTGTTTTACAGTTAACCTATTTTTAACTTTTAGTTGAAGAGAGTACATGACTTTTATCTGTTTATCTTTTACTATTTATCATGTTTGGCACAGCATGGCTTCAGTTGCCCTTTCATCATAAACTCCAAGTAACCAAAGTATAATCTTGTTAAAATTAAATGATTTCAGGTATTTGCCATGACCTCTGATTGGAATCAACTACCAGCTAAAGTAAGGTCCTCTATGTTACCTGTTCATGTGGGGCTGCCAACTAACAAATAAATTGAAAACACCCTCTCATCAACCAATAATTATTTTCTAACTGGTCAACTTTATCTAGAATCAAAATATAATTCAAATTCCAAAATAGTTTTTTTTTCTTCATTATAATATTCGAAATTCCTAAATATGTAAAGTTCTGGAAACTAATTGTATGAGTTCTATATATTAATAAGCTCTCTTAAGTGGGCAAGTGCTCTCAAGAAGGGAAATAATCACTAAATAAATTATGAATAAAACACCTAACAGAGCTCTCAGCTAGGTGTTTGCTTGTAAGCTACAGTTCCCAGATTTGAGTCCTGCCTGGGCCAGTCCCTTAACACAGTGGGGAAAGGGGGGGGGGGGGTAAACACTCCTGAAAAAATTACCCTCCCAACCATAGGAAGACTGATTTTTTCCTAAGGAAATCCTTTTTGTTCCATATCCAAGATCTCATTCATTCTCAGGAAATGATTAAAAGACTGGGAAAACAAAGAAATAATTAAACATTGCTTTAGGTTATTTGTTAATTTTTTAAAAAAAATATCTGCCACAAGAAATTGTAAAACTTCCCCATTATAAGAAAACTAACAATGTAGCACAATTGCAAAAGATCAATGATAATATATAAATCTATGGAAATGATAAATAAGGCTTATAAAAAATAAAAATAAATACCCCCACAAGCAGCTGCTTGCCACAGAGGTCTGACAGGAGCCCATCAGTTTATATGCCAGAGTAGAAGGTCTGAGAGGATGGCAGGACCTCAGCAGAAAAACGACGCATACATCCACGGCTTACCCGGGGCTCGAAACCAGGTCCCTTAGATCAGTAGCCCAAGCACGCTAACCATTCGGCCATGACAGGGAAATTCACAGCCCTCAGTTGATTTCATCATGTATTTTAACCACTATTAAGCTGTCCTAAATCAACAGGGCAAAGATGGTGCAGAGGAAAAATTGTCTTTACTGACCATGATCCACATCATCAGGAGGACATGGGTTCAGATCCCACCTGGCCCAAGACGATTTTTCCTCTGCACCCACATAACTGCTTCTGAAATCCTCTGATTTTAAAAAATATGGCTTTTGGTTAATTTTCAAAATAATTTCAAAATTTTAACTAAAAATTAGTTTTAATAGTTTTAGATCAGTGGTTCTCAACATTTTACGATTCACATACCTCCTGGAAATGTGTATGTCCATGTGTTGAAGTGCTTAAAAACATTTAGCAGTGTCTTAGAGAATTAAATAATTTTAATTACCGTACTGTGTACCTCTACTTTAATTTTTCTCGCACTCTAGTTTAGATGTACTATGAACCCATCCAAGCACCTTATATAGATAGATAAAATTATAGTTATAGTATAATAATGCCAACTTAGCAACTTTCTTATTAGATCTAGCAACTTTTGAGCTCTCACGGCGTACCCCAAAAAAAGTTTCGCATACCCCACGTTGAGAATCCCTGGTTTAGATGAAACTCTTGAGCGTAAATCAGAAGGTTGCTTCAGTGCAGAAAGGTGGAAACTATCAGAGCTGCTTTGACATATATCACACCTAAAAAATGGTAATCAGAATCTGAATGAATATTGTTGACAATCAAGATATTGATATATTTGATATCTTGATCTGCTATCACATTTTTCAAAACAAAAAATTATTTTATTAGTTATAGAGTTTTGATGTTAGTTTCCCATTGAAATGACATACAGTCGTATCAGAATAATATGACCACCTTTGGAATCACAGTGTACCCGCCCAGGCACGGCGGGTACACTGGAGATAAAGGTCGACCACATGGAGATATAAGTGGCCGGCCAGAACAGATGAGTCATAGTGTGTAACATGAGCACAGTGGACAGAGGTATTGATTTGATGGATGTTCAAAAAGGAATGATCATCGGCTACCACGCCAAGGGTGGAAGCATCTCGGAAACAGACTTCGTGGGCTGTTCGCAACATGCTGTAGTAAGGGTGTACCAAGAATGGATCGCTGGCACACCGAGTACCTCCAGACATCATAACTGTAAAGCCCCAAAGCCATCGACCCCAGAGGAGAACATCACTTCTGTCAACTGGTAAAGGGCAATTGACGTTCAGCAATTGGCCACTCAAATGAATGCTGGGGCACCCAGGTACATGTCCCCGATAACAGTAGAGCGGACCCTGTTACGCATGGGTCTCCAGAGTCGACACTGCATAATGGTGCCCATGTTAACCAAGGTCCATCGGCAACGCCGCCTTCAGTTCGCACGGGACTACCATCATTGGACAGTGGAAAAAGGTTGCCTTCTCCAACAAATCAAGGTTTCTACTCCACAGAAGTGACAGGCGGTAGCGAATATGGCATCAGACACGAAAACCAACACCCGGACATGCTTGTCAGTCAAGTACCGGCCAGCGGTGGCAGTGTGCATGTCTGGAGGATGTTTTCCTGGTATTACCTGGGACCTCTGGTACCACTGGATGGGTCCCTAAGCACCAATGGCTACCTATCCATCCTTGCTGACCACATGCATCTCTTCATGTTGGATGTTTACCCTGGTGGTGATGGTGTCTACCAACAGGACAGTGCACCCTGCCATGTCGCTAAGGTGGTGTGTGACTGGTTCCAGGAACATGACAGTGATGTCTTCATTCTCCATTGGCCAGCTAAATTGCCCGACCTCAATCCCATAGACCACTTGTGGGACCATTTGTATTGACAGGTTCAGCATGCGGACCTACAACCATGTCATCTCTGAAACCTCTGTGCTCTGCTGGAATCTGAATGGGCACGTGTGCCTCTGGCAAACTTCCAGGGCCTTGTTGCATTCATGCCACGCTGCTGTCATCTGGGCCAAGGGTGATTATTCCCATTATTAGGTAGGTGGTCATATTATTCTGATACCACTGTGTAAGGTTGTTCCTTCATTCAATCAGTGTATTTTTGTGAGATTATATAAGAAAATTTTCAAATGGCATTTTCTGTTTTTAAGAAATCAAAGTGTCGTGTTGTACTAAAAATGGATAGACCCATTCTGGGCTCTCATTTCGGATTCTGTTAATGTGTACAGATGATAGGGACCCTGGAAGGGTTAAATTCATCCCCTTCTGAACTCTCATCTGAAAGAGTTAAACATGCTGATAATTTTCACTTTCCAACAAGTAATAGCTATTCAAAAGCTTTTATAAATAACAGTAAAATATTTTGAATTTATACTAAAATACAATGAATTTATGATAAACGCGTCATGAACGCTTGTGTATGCTTCAGCATGAGAGCTACGTCACCAACAGCATAGAACAAACTACTGAAAAAATAAGGAATAAAGTTTTGTTATGAAGTGTAGATGGAGTGCAAAAGGAAATGTAGTAGTCTTAGTTTTTATGTGACAGAATAATCTAAAGAAGTATTTTATGTGGTGAATATGTGGGAGGTTAAAAAGTAAGTGTAGAATTTTGTTAGTAAAACTAGTAAGAAAAGACAGGATTGTTTACACTGAAGTGAAGGTTATTCAAGAGACATGGCAATAAAAATGAAAAGGTAATATGTTAGTCGACTAGACAGAGCTGGTCTTAACTTTTCTTACAGAAAAGTTCATAACTTACAATTTAATTGTTCACAAATAGTGCTGTTACATTTTAATTCATCTAAAACTTATCGTATCCCAAGTTGTGAGGAGTGCAAAAGGCTGTATAACATGAATTGTATATATCAGTTATTAACCACTAATTATCTAATTTCAACTCATAATTAGGTCTTTATAATTATTACATAACTAGACTAAATAACATATACTAGACTAATTAGTAATGTAAAACTAATTACCAGTATTTGTTGGCTGGTACACCTGCTTAGGAGTTCTCATCAGAATCATCATGTACATCACCTCATCAGTACGTAACAAGAAGCTGAATGCCTTCAGTGGATGTTACACTGCATAGTTGTTGTTATTTACTAGTCTTTAGCTACCAGTCTTTGAAAAAGCACTTAAGTATATCAATGTTATAGTAGACACTAATTCGAGGTTTTCATCTCGTGCAAGCTGATAAAAGTTCACTGCGATGTTTTTACTGTTGTCTTCTTTCCGCTAGATGTAGCACAAGTATTGAAGTTTCAATATTGTGCTTTTACTCCACATATTTTGATGTTAATATATATTAACTATTTGTCCTTTGCTATTGTAGTATAATTGCTATTGTAATATACTTTTGTAGTATAATTGCATGATTACCTACTACCACTTTTACCGATATTTGGTTTTTACAGCTTTTTATTTGACACTTCATACATTTCATCTAATTCTTAGACATTAAGTTGAAAAGAAGACTTCAACTTTTGTTATATACTTATGATGATGTTATATTTCCATTTCGAATTAAAGTCCTTATACCCTTGCACTATAACTGGCACATAGTTTTTTAGGAAACTATTGCACGTTTCTCAAATCTTAAGACTCGACTTATAAAGATAAACATTTAAAATCGTCAAACTACTAACTGTTAAAATACATTAAAAGCATAGGCCATGCCAGCGCCCTGATGTTGGTGGTCTAATTTATGGCATCCTCAGGCTCTGTACATGACAAGTGAAAGGCTCTGCTATATACCTGTCTTGCCTCTTATGTCAGTGATCATCTATTCTTACATACTTGTATGTGTGCATGCTTGTTGATGTGACAGGAGATTCCATGCTGACGGCAGGGGAGGAATCTCGGTGTTGCATATTTTATTTAATTGTGCATGTATTAACATTTTTCTGCATAAAGTAGTTGAAATTTTGTTTTAAGTGCTGATAATGGTTTATAATCAATTTCGTTTATTTGAATATTATTATCTAATATTGTTTGTGTGAAAGGTGTATTAGGAATTTGTTTTAATATGTTGTTTTGGTGTTCTCGCATTCTGTCAATGTATTGTCTAAATGTTTTAACTATTTATTTTTTTCCATTTTGTATGTATAGAGGATCTGGTATATTTATGTGATATGCACCTCCTGTGGGTGGTTTTTTATCTCTGTTGTTAATTTTAAAAAAATTTTATGGTGTGAATTATTGTGATAGGTAGTTTGATGTTGCATCTTTTAAGGATATTTTCCTTATTATTATTATTTGAAATTTTCTTGGTATACGGGAAATTGTGTGCATAATTTTCATCTGGTTTAGCCTGATTTGGGTTTGGTTTGGGTTGGTTGGAAGTCTTTAATAACTATATATTTAGCATTTTTTCCCCACCTGTTTAACGTTTGTTGTGTGTATCCTGCTTCGATTGCTGTCTGGTTTATATAATTTATCTCTTTATGAAAAATTGATTGTTCTGAACAATATCGATGTGCTGAATACTGGCTTTTTAATACTTGAATGGATGTGCTGGTATGCTGTGGAATGGATGTGCTGGTATGTTTGTGGGAGTATGTGTTCGAAATGGAAATATAACATCATAAGTATGCAACAAAAGTTAGTCTTCTTTTCAATTTAATGTCTAAGAATTAGATGAAATGTATGAAGTGTCAAAGGCAATACTCCAAGAAAAAGCTGTAAAAACCAAACGTCAACAAAAGTGGTAGTAGGTAACCACGCAATTATACTAGAGCAAAGGACAAAAAGTCAATATATATTAACATCAAAATATGTGGATAAAAGCACCTTTTTCAGCTTGCACAAGAAGAAAACTTTGAATTAGTGTCTACTACTGCGGTGCCCAACCCGTAGCTCGCGTACCGTTTTAATGTGGCTTGTGGCTCGCGTATTCAGATTCATCACGTTTATTAAAAATAAAATAGTTTTAAAAATTATATATAAATAAATATATATAAATTAATTTTAATTAGTAACCATTTAGGATATACGTCCCTTTCAGCCCAAGTGACACGCCTAACAATCGGCTGGCCTTGAACGATGCGCATTTGACATGTGCATCTACTGACACCTCCCACCTCTCTCCTTCCCCTTAATGCATCAAGTTATCATGCGCCGCGAGAGCAGTGTATGTATATTTTTTATAGTGGTTGTATGTTTTTATTTTCGTAATATTTAACGTGTTTCTGTCTTTACACGGAGTGAACTTTGAATTTGTGTATGAACTGACGGATGGTTCCAACCAGGTATAAAAATATTTGTTTGATTTATTTTAAGGGTTAATATACTAACAATTATATTTATCTTATAGTTACCCTAATTATGTCTGAATATGAGCCAGAGAAAAAGAAAAAACGGACATACACTTACTATTTTCAAGAAGATTGGGAAGAGAAATATTTTTTTATTTATTTTAAGAACAAATGTATTTGTTTGATTTGCCATTCAACAGTTGCTAGTGGAAAAAGTGCAACGTAGAACAACATTTTACAACGGTTCATAAAAAATATGATGCTAAATATCCTATTAACAGCAGTTTAAGAAAATCTAAAGTGAAAGATTTGAAAACCACGTTTAGTTGCCCAACAATCTATATTTACTAAGTCCGTGACTAAATCAAGAGCTGCTATAATTGCTTCATTTAAGATTGCACATATGCTTGCAATGCACAAAAAACCCTTTGATGATGACAACATAATTAAAGAAGCAATGCTTGCTGCACCAGAAACATTGTTTCAAGAATTTAAAAGTAAGAAGGAAATTATATCAGCTATTGAAGATGTTCAATTATCAAGAAATTCAGTCACTCGTAGAATAGAAGCAATGTCTGAAAATATCAAATTACAAAGAAAAAAAGATTTAGAAAAATGCGTTTTTAAGTTTACACTGTGATTAATCAACAGACATCTGCAATATTGCTCAAATAAATATTTTTATAAGGATGGTCTTTAACGATTGCTCGGTAAAAGAAGATATACTCTCAGTTTTGCCACTACAAGGAAATACACATGGAAAGGACATATACCAAGTTATTAAAAACTACATTAAAGAAATTAATCTGCCCCTTCGAAAACTTGTGTCCATAACAACGGAGCACCTACCATGATTGGTTCTGGTGTTGGCTTCATCACATTATGTAAGAATGATGCTGAGTTTGCAAATTTTTTTCGTTATCACTGCATCATTCATCAACAGGCATTATGTACCAAAGTGTTGCATTATGAACATGTCATGAAAGTTGTTCTAAAAATTGTAAATTCTATTCGAGCCAGACCACTTCAGAGCAGATTATTCAAAATACTGACTGATGAACTTGATGCTGAGTATGGAACTTTAATGTTACATTCTGAAGTTAGATGGCTTGGTAAGGGAAAAGTTCTACAACGATTTGTAGAGCTTCTTCCAGAGATAAAACTGTTTGTAGAATCCAGAAACGAAACTTATGAAGAACTTAATGATCATGGCTGGTGGTCAGATTTATCCTTTCTTACAGATATAACAATCAAAATGAATAAATTCAATCTTGAACTTCAGGGGAAACAAAGAACTCTTTTTGAATTAATAGGAAGTGTAAATGCATTTCAGTCAAAATTAAATTTGGGATATCCCAAATTAAAGAATGTAACTTCAGCCATTTTCCAAATTTAGAGAACTATATTCATAAATATAAGGAAATTGAATCAGATAAATATTCTGAAAATCTCGCTGAACTTAAAAATAATTTCGATATTAGATTTTCTGATTTTCGTAAAATTCATCCAATCGTTTCATTCATTTTAAATCCATTTGTTGATATTAATGTTTCTGAAATATCGCAAAAGATTGCAAGTATGTTGAATAAAAATGTCAGTATTTTAGAAATGGAAATAATTGATTTTCAATCTGACCTACAGTTAAAAACAAGAGTATTACAAACTGATTTTTGGACACTTGTGGATGAGAGAAAATATCCACTTGTAAAGGAAACTTTTCAAAGGTTAAAATTCCTGCTTTGGATCAACTTACCTTTGTAAAAGGACTTTTCGACAATTAAATTTTTTGAATCAAAGTTCAGATCCAGAATAACAAATGAACATCTGAATGATTGTATGACTCTTGCTGTAACACCTTATGTACCAGAGTACAATAAACTGGCCGAAGACATGCAATGTCAGTCTTCACATTGATTATTAATAAGTTTTGTTTGTCCTGTATTGTATTTAATTTGTAGTAGATTAGTAGTAGTAATGAACAGTAGTAGTGTAATATTATTGTGTTTTCTTTTACCTACTGTTGCTGATTTTTTCAAAAAACAAAAGGTCGTCGTCCTGTATGTGGCTTGCCTAAAATTTCTTAATTTTTAATTTGCTCGAGATAGACTAAAGATTGGGCACCACTGGTCTACTATAACACCGGTACACTTATGTGCTTTTTCAAAGGACGTGTAGCTAAAGACTAGTAAATAACAACAACTATGCAGTGTAACATCCACTAAAGGCATTCAGCTTCTTGATGAGAATTAAGCAGATGTATCAGCCAACAAATACTGGTAATTAGTTTTATGTTACTAATTAGTCTAGTATACTTTTGAGTTACTTTACAAAGGATGCATCTAAGGCTATGTAATGATTAATAAAGACCTAATTATGAATTGAAATTAGATTATTAGTGGTTAATAACTACTGATATCTACAATTCATGTTATACAACCTTTTGCACTCCTCACAACTTGGGATATGATAAGTTTTAGATGAATTTAAATGTAATAGCACTATTCGTGAACAATTAAATTGTATTAAGTTAGCTGTGTTCATCTTTATTTAAATAAAAGTTCATCACTTTGTATATAATTACATTTAGTTGTTTGTAAGATTCTCAATAGATTGTAGATTTGCTCACATATATGATAAGCACTGGTTGAATTTAGTTTGTATAAATGTTTTCATCCATACTTTTGTAATAAATTACATTGTTTTAGAATTATCATTGTTATATACGATTTAATTGAATTCACCATCAGTTTCATCCATTTAAATTTGTAACAATATTTTTTTATCTGCCAATAGTTTCTGTATGTGGTAACATTATTAAGTTTGTTAAATTTTAAATTTTTTTTTCACCCTGATACTTGAAAGTTAGTGATTTGTAGTCATGCAGTTTCTTTTTTTTTTCTTTTCAGGCCTAACTCTAAGCTTTTTGAAACATCAATAAAGATGCAAAATATCTTAATGTTGTTAAGAAAAATATGTAACCATCCATACCTTTTAGAGTATCCTTTGGATGCTTCTACCAATGAATACAAGATAGATGAACAATTAATCAAGGCCAGTGGAAAACTATTAGTATTGGATTCTATGCTTCCTGAGCTTAAGAAAAGGGGCCATAAGGTATAAGTAGTAACTATTTTTAGTATTTATATTTAACCTTGTGTTATGTGTATTTTGATTCAGATTTTGTTAAAATCTGTTCAGGCCATGAAGTAAAAAAAAAAAATTTTTTTTTTGTGCGATTGCCCACTCTCCAGAAAACTATTTATACTTCTATTCATTAGGATTATGGTTGAGTGGTTAGCATGTAGATTTCAGCAATAAAATTGTTCATTGTTAAAGTTCAGATTTTATTTTTATTAAACAATTTATTTTAGTACTCTTTGAGAACAAATCTAACAGTTAACTAACTCAAATTATCACACTAATTTGGAACTTTTTTCAGCAAAAAATAAGTACTTTATTAAATAATTTTTTTTTTCAAATGTGAAAATATTCTTTTTGAAATATTAAAACCAGCAGTTTCTTAGTAATGACTACAGTTCAACAATGATACAAAATGAATCATCCCTCAAGCACCTGTTTGCCACAAAGATCTAATAGGAGTCTGTCAGTATAATATCCATTATACTGACACTTATGGTGTATATCAGTATGTACACCATAACTGAAATCTGTGATAAAGGCGAGACCTCAGTTAAAATATGGCACAAGAAAAGAAATATCCTTCCCATTTCTGGAGCTCAAACTAAAGTCTATTTGATATGCAACTCAGCATGCTAACTAATTGGCTGCTATTCCTGTGAATTGATGTTAGCTGAGTTAGTTTTAGTGGCAGTGGTGAATCAAGAATAAATCTGGTTTTTATTACTTATCTTCCAGTTAGTGACAATGCTCCAATCTAGGTTGAATTGGGTTATGAAATCTCATAATCACTACTACTAAATATTACTGGATTCAGAGCATGTAAATCTACTGCAAATAGCCTCTTAGGTCTTTTGCATGAAATATAACTTAACACTATATCTTTAAGTGAATATGCAAATGTGGTATTCATCGATCTGCACAAAGCAAATGATTCCATCTGGGTGGAAGGACTGCTTCGTAAAATTTTGATATTGGTTATCCCAGAAGAACTCTCCAGTTTGAAATTTCCCCATGGGCAGGAAAACAAAATTTAATTGGGATCCACTCTTATCTTCAAGTGGTTCTTAGCCCCCTCTCTTCAATTTTTTTCAAGAGTTGCATCATTCAGTTTCATTCTTCCTGTTTGCTAATGGCAATTTGGGTCCATAATAAAAAAAATTTTATCTTTAATGCAGAAATATCTGCAGACTTCCTTGGATCAACTTCATCTGCATTGTGTCAAGTGGGATCTCTGCATTTCCCCCCAAAAGTCTTCTATATGATCTTCAGAAGAAGATGGAAACAATTAAATATATATTTGAAAATGAATGATACCCTCAACCAAGTAACTTCTCAAACTTTTTGGGATTAATATTTGATCCCAAATGGAATTGGAATATGCAGATCATGGAAATTGTCAATAAATCATAATTGATAAATAATAAATAAACTCGACATATTTGGTATTAACCTATAAATTACCACTTTGAAGTCAATTTAAATTTTAGAAGAAAAATTGTCTTGAGCCGGGTGGGATATGAACCCACGACCTCCTGATAACATATCAGGTGCTCTGGATCACTGAGCTACCGGCCGCTGATCAAGATCTCCTCTAATTGATGATACGAACCTTTTCAACCTACATTACATCATATGTAGGGAGTGTTCCGGCAATTTTTGCCACAAGCGGCATACGCATGCCATATAGATGGAAATATTTCTTACAAGTAATACAGTTGATAAATAAACTCGACATATTTGGTATTAACCTATAAATTATCACTTGGAAGTCAATTTAAATTTTAGAGGAAAAATTGTCTTAAGCCGGGTGGGATACGAACCCACGACCTCCTGACATGTTATCAGGAGGTCATGACCACCAAGTGCTGAAGCGGATGGTGCAACAAAATTGCTTGTCTTTGGTTGCTATACTCGCCACAGAGTTCCAAAATGCCAGCACCATAACAGTCGCGAGCTGTAGGAAATGGATTTCCATGGCTGGGCAGTGACACACAAGCCTAACCTCAACAAGATCAGCACCAAATGTCAGTTGGAGTGGTGTCAAGCACAGCACCAGTAAACTCTTTAGCAGTGGAACTGCTTTCTCTGGAGTGATGAATCACGATTCACCTGGCAGTCCGACAGACAATTCTGGGTGTGGAGGATGCCAGGTGAATGCTAGCTGCCTGACTGTGTTGTACCAATTGTGAAGTTTGGGGAGGAGGTATCATGCTTTGGAGCTGTTTTTCATGGTTCAGGCTAGGCCCCCTAGTTTCAGTGAATGGGGCTCTGAACGCCACTGCTTATAATGACATTCTCAACAATTCTATGCTCCCAGCTTTATGGCAAGAGTTTGGTGAAGACCTTTTCTTGTACCAACATGACAATGCCCCCATCCACAAAGGGAAGACCATGCAGGAATGGTTTTATGAGATGGGCGTGAAAGAACTTGACTGGTCTGCACAGAGCCTTGATCTCATGGAACATCTTTGGGAGGAATTGAACCCCATAGAACATCTTTGGATGGATTGGAATGTTTACTGCAGCCAGGCCAAACCACACAACAGTGACCAGCCTCACTAATGTTATTGTGGCAGAATGGTAAGTAATTTCGGCAGCAAAGTGCCAAAATCTAGTGGAAAGCTTCCTTGCAGAGTGGATGGTGGGATAGCAGCAAAGGGTGGTCCAATGCGATATTAATTCCTTTCCTATTACTGGGAGATTGTGGGTGAGCAAGTGTCTGGATACTTTTGATCATATAGTGTGTGTGTGTGTATACACCTTTTCCACTGATGTTAGCACAGAAGTTTTTAAATGTTCATATGAAAATGATGTCCTTAGATAAGCAGAATACATTGTGAAAGTTAAATCTTTGTTACATCATGGAATAAATTAATCTTACTATGCTTCTCTGGATATTCTGTCCTAAGGACATAATTTTCATATGAACATTTCACAATTCCTGTATTAATATCAGTAGAAAATATGTACATATATTTGAATTCTTAAATATTTAGGAGGAAAAAAACTTGGTCTATATGTGTCTCAATTTCTGACAATCTACAAAACTCTTATCTTGAGCAGGATAGATTATAATTTATACCTGTTTCAAAATTTATCAATCAGTGCACTTGCAGAAATGGAAAGAATATAGACCCAGGTCCTGAAAATCAGTTTCGGAATTTCTAGATGTTGCAATTCTCCTGCACTTTTGGATGAGGCAAATTGCCTACCTTTTCATCCTTGAAGGAAACTCTTGCTTTCTAAACATTTATGCAAGATTTCAGGTATCACAAGAGGACCCTTCATTACTACAATGTGTTGTTAACACTCACATGAATAATTCCTATTGCAGTAGTGTTTCCCAAGCTGTTTCCAAGAGTTGTTAACAGGTGTTCCACAAAGAAAAAAGGAAAATTATTCCTTAAAAAGTAAAACTTAGAAAAATAAAGTTTTGATCATTTTATGCAGCAATATGCCAGTAGCAAATCATTTATTAATGGTCTGTGTTCTATTAATGTGTTCCAAATAAAAAAAAATATTCCATGGTTAAATGAGTTTGGGATCCTTTGCATTAGAATGTTTCCACTTTTTTCACAGTGCATTCATATTAGTGCTGAAGTTACAGGTGTTCTCTTCCTTTCTGTCACTTGTCAGACTTTTCATTCCTGGACTTTCCCACAGAAAATTGTTGCCTGTTGATGTCATCCACCACATATATCTGTTTTTTCTTACATCCACTTATGCTGGTTTCTTGCAGATCTACACAGCCAGCTCCTTTTGGAAGATTGATAAGTGTGTAGCATCTGCTCCCTTGTTCCCAGTCTCATTGCTTCTGGTGTGAAATTCAGAAATGTTCATGATTCTACTACTCCTGAACTCCCACGTATTGGAGGGAGGGGACATTATCAGTGCTGAAAGTGACATTCTCGTTATTAATTGGAATTTTGCACTTCTCAAGGATAATGCTAAAGATATTCCAAACATTAGTTTTGGATTTGTATGCAAAGAAACGGATGCACTAGAGTCTCAACACAGCTACAATGTTTGCAATTCCTCTGATCTGGTCCACAGGTGTGATGAGAGCAGAAGTCTCCTGTAAGCAGGAGAGCATCAAGTGCATGTTCTTGTTAAACAGATTTTTTGGCAAGCTTGAAATATAAGCTTTTATTCTAATTAACATTTCTTAACCATTTCTTATTCTAATTAACATTTGAATTTTTCCTTACTTGTGATGGCAACATTTCATCTTGAATAAGGTCTCTATTATTTCTTTTGCACTGCCCAGTTGAAGGTTGTATGCTTAAAATGAAAGATTATATTAATTAAATATTTGTAAAAGGGCCCAAGCTCTAAAAAACAACATTGCTGTTTGTGTTTTTCAGTTGGAATACCAGCCAATATTGCATGAGCAGAAACCAAATTTTCTCATTCTGTTTGCCTATTACATCTTTTAAGTGGTGGAGGATGTATGTGACAGATGTTGGGCCCTCTCCAAGTTCTGTTATACATTACCTTTCACTTCAGCTTATCTAAAATCCTATTGTTTCTATGTCGGATAATATTTTCTTGTGGGGGACTATGAAGTTACTAATGTACTGAATTTTGCTAAAGATCATTGTTTTGTCTGTTGGATTACCTTTCCCATCCATTTAGTTAATGTGTTCAATATGGGTTGGGACTGTGTGCTGTCCCTTATCCCTAAATGTGAAGCCTAATACCTTAATAGACTCTGAAATTTTATGCACCTTGTATAGTAGAATTTATCTCATTTCAAGGCAGGTTGAAACAATTCAAAAGCAAATACTAGTTTCTTCCTCACTTTTTCTGTAGTGCAAATGTTTGAAACATCAGCCTGGGCAGCAACCTTGCTTTTAGCTGGTTTTGAGAAGTGGCTTAAAAATGAGGATGAAGAGGGTCATTGATAGAGGGTGTCCTATCTTACCCATCTCTGCACAATACAAGAGTTGGTAAAGAAACCATTTACAATGACAGAACTTGCACTCTTCAAGTACATGCAATTGATGTATTTGAAATGGTCACACATGCTCTGTGGAGTGTGTTGCATGAAAATGTAATTCACTCGATCAAATGCATGAATGAAGTCAGCACATATGCAAATTCATCATGTCAATGTAATCATATGCATTATATAAGTGATGTAGATTTTCATGAATCCTTTGCTCAGGCATCACACGTTTGCTTCCCCAATGCCAGTTTACTTGTAATAGAGTTTAATTGTTTAGCAATAATTTAGAGATATTGGCAGATCATAATTTCTGTACAAACTGTTGAGATTTATGTTATTCAATGGATATGGGCCATCTTTGAGTCCCCAAATACTTAACTGATCTGTCCCAAATTCTCCTTCCCCCCCCCCCCCCCATAGGGGACCACCTTGATGTGATGGGGGGCTTAAGGTGTCCTTGTGAAGTTGGGGTCCCATCTCGATTGGTGTCTCTGGCATGCCATGGTAGGTTGCAGCCCAGATGGAGAGGCCTGTAGTTGAGGGCCCTGCTGACTGAGAGTGGGCTCCCTGTCAAGTGAGCTCATCAATGGAGCCTCTATGAAGTTGAGAGTCCCAGCTGATTGGTAATGCTAGGGTGCTATCGGGGTGCAGCCCCGATGGAAAGAATGAAGTTGAGGGCCCTGCTGAACAGGAGTAGGATCCCCTATTAGGTGGGGCTCATTGATGGACAGCCAAACTAAGAGTCTCCACCCCGGGAGCCAAGGTCAACTTGGATCTATATATATCCTTGTTTGTGGCTAACCGGGGAACAGATTAAATTTAGGTTTTGACTGATGGATGAGCTTTACTTCTATAGTACTGTTCGCCATAGGGTAGTCATGGATGAGCTGTATCTTTATGGTACTGACTTGCCCCGACCATAGGTAGCGGAAAGCGTGGCATTATCCCCATAGATGGTGTGCAGCCATATGCTGCGGTCCATCTGGGACTTGCCATTTACCTAATTTCCTGTCCCAAATTTCGCATGTTTCCCATGTTCTGCCCTGTATTGCATTAAAAAATCAAGTATCATATATACACTTACACTGTAATATAGTTCTGTCTTGTATAAACCCATTGCACTACTTGTGCAAAATAAAAGTCTGGGTGATATCTTTCACCATACAAAATGAATAGTTTTCATTAAAAATTTAAGACCTTAATGTTCCTATGTTTCCAAAAATATTAAAAAGGGCATATAAAAGGAGGTGGAGTAAACATTCAAAAGAATTATATTTACCAATGTTGTCTCTTAGGCTTCTTCTGTAGTCATAGTTTGTTTATGCCTGATTGCCATCCATCTCCAGTGGCAAAATGCACTTATGTTGCTTTAGCTTAGAAGTATATTCCATACAGTTTGTGTCATAGCATAACTAGCCAATACATACATATTTAGGACTTTTATTTGCTGAAGTGCATCACTGTAGGAGATTATATGGAATGCCCTGTGCTAGCATTCTGGCACCACTCCTTGCAGTCATGTGTAGTTTGGTTTGGAGTGTTTCCAATGTGTTGGCTGTACTTGTTTCAATTCTATGTACAAGTGTTTTCCATTCTTTTTCTGTATCCAGTATAAGTATCTATGGAACTGGAAGCTGGTTTATCTCTTCATTACTGCAGTTGTTCTTATGCCCCTATATTATTAATTTCATGTGCATATACAGTTGTTGCTGCTTTGGGGTGTTTTCATAATTTTCATTTTACACAATCTGGTTTAGCTCCATTTATACATAGCTCTCATTCATCATTTTATTTTTTATTTTATTCTATATATCTCTTATGTATTTCATGTGCCTTTTTCATACTTTTAACGCATAAAAACATTTTTTAATGACAATTAAAGTCTTCACCTTTTTAAGAAAATGTTTATTTTGTATGGTGAAAGGTGTCACCCCAAAGACTTCTATTATGCACTTGTAGTGTGACAGGTCTATACAAGATAGAAGTATATTACAGTGTAATATTGTATAAATGATTGTATATGAAAAAATTCATTTATGAAACTAAATTTATTTTGTTTTAATTAATGTAAAACTTTTTTATTTGCAGATTTTGATTTTTTCACAAATGGTAATGATGCTACGTATTCTACAAGATTATTGTGAATTTAGAAATTTTCGGTACAACCTTCTGCATGGAAGCATTAAACTGGAAGACAGGCAGGAGCAAATTAAAGATTTTAATGAAAATCCATTATCTTTTCTGTTTTTAATAAGCACTCGAGCTGGAGGACTTGGTATCAACTTAGCTAGTGCTGATACTGTCATCATATATGATTCTGATTGGGTAAGTTTAAAATAAAAAGTTCAAAGTTGCATTAAATTTTCACTCTAATATAGGAAGAGTTTGTGTCTTTCCACTTATGCACTTGGCCCCCAGAATAGTTAGAAGGACCAAACTTTGCATGAACGTTTCTTTTGCCCTGTGAAAGAATTTAGGCTATGTGCGAACCCATTGGGATCAACCAACACAGGCATCTCTCATAGACTTAGAATTAGCAGTTATTCAAAATCACTTGAGTGCCATCTACTACAACTTTAGAAAGTTTCAGACTTCCTCTAAAGAGGAGGAGAAAAATTATACTTGGGGAGTGGGATACAAATTGATTGTAATGAGTTTTATGCCAAATGAAAGCTTGCAAATTGGGGTTGGATTGTTTTATCCCTAAGCATTTTTTTTTTCACACAGTGGCCTAATTATGTAGTTCATAAAGACCCCAAGGACTCAGAATGCTGGGGGAGAGGACTGGAAAGTTGTTAGGTGGTAGATCCCCCCCCCCTCCCTCAAGGACAACCACTGTGTTCTTTTACGTACACAGGGTAATGGCTTTCTCACACGTCCTATCCGATGGATGGCAGCCTTTCTAAGCCCATCATTGTTCCCTACTGACCAAGGGCAGGGAGTTTTGGGAAGATAAATCTGAAGCTGGCAGCTGGGACTTGAACTTGGAAACTGCAGATTATGAGCCTGGTGCACTTATCTACTGAACTGCCCTCACAAAGAGAGGAGTGATACTTTAGATAGTATCAGGCATCTTTAGATAGTATCATCTACTATATACTTTAGATAGTATCAGGCAGCCCTTTGAAGAGGGGGAATAAAAAGTTTACCAGGTGGAGGGGTTGCAGGGGAATGAAATGATTGTAATGAGTTGTATGCCAAATGAAAGCTGGTGACTTTGGGCATGTCATAGTGATGATGCACAGAACCAGCTAGGTCTAGCACCTAATGTCCGACCCCACCTTCTCGTGGTGCAGGTCGTTAGTACCTTTCGAAAGAGATATTCTCTTTTGAAGGGAACGAAGGAGAGGGCTGCCAGTTCAGTATGGCCTACTGATCTGGTCATCTATGGCCACTTTTTTCCTTTTTTCAACCCTGCTGAGGAGTGGTCAACTTCACAGGGTCCTGATGCTGACCATTTATACCTACTAGACTGGACTTGTTTATGGATTTGAGCTTAATTATGGATCCTGGACTTGCTGCACTGGTGGGCCTCGGTTGAGGGAGAATCTGCCGCTGTGTTTTCTGTTTGCTTCTGGGTTGCCAGCCCTAAGTGAACAGAGGCATGGGATACCTTATATCAGCTGGTGGATAATCCTAATCAGAGGCCATTGCAGGTACTTGAACCTTACTTAGCTAGTTGGGCATCGTCAAGCCTAAACTGAAGTAAGGTGTCTCAGACAGGCCATGTGGCTCTTGAAAAAGTCCACTTGAAAAGATGGTGTCTGAAGTTCCTACCAGCATCGGTGACTTCAGCCTTTAGCGGAGGAGGAACAGGTCTTTGCCCCATGCCTGCGATCAGTGGGCTGTTTGATATTGTTGGCCCTACCAATCTCAATAAACCTAGTTTCTTTAAAAATCCTACTAATAATTTTCTCTCTGCTGGAACGTGAGGACATTACGTAGAGATTATTCTCTTGATGTCCTCATGAAGGAATTCCAGCACTATAACCTAGTTATTCTAGGCTTGCAAGAGACCAGATGGACAGGTAAAGGTGAGATACTTAAAAATAATTTTAAATTTATTTAAAGGGAGGGAGGATGGAAAGCATCACCAAGGTGTGAGTCTGCTTCTCAGCAGACATGCTAGTGATGCTCTTTTAGAATATGAGTGCATTAATGAAAAGTATCTTACAGCAAAATTTCAGACAAGCTTTAAAGACTTGAATGTTATCTGCTGTTATGCCCCCACTGAGGATGCCGATGAGGATGAGAAGGATAGGTTTTACAGATAACTTCAGGATATTTCGAATTCTGTCAAGAAAGGAGATATTACCCTTGTTCTTGGTGACTTCAATGCCAAAGTTGGTACCGACTCTGACCTTTGGGGAGGAGTAATAGGCCCTTTTGGTATTGGTAGCTGCAATGTCAATGGGCAATGTCTCCTACAGGTAAGTAAACTCGATGGTTTCAGAATAACTAACACATATTACAAACACTGTGACATACATAAATACACATGGGTTTCACCTGATGGGCTGCATAAGAATATGATTGATTATATATTAATTAACAGCAAATGGGCTAGTTCTGTTAGGAATACCAGTGCATATAGGGTAGCTGAAATTGGATCTGACCATTACCTTGTTAAAAGTGTCTTGCAACTTAAACTTAAAAAGTGTTGTGCTAAAGTTAAAAAATTTACCTTTAATACTGAAGCTCTGAAAGACCCAGTTATAGCTAAAGCTTATCACGATAGGTTACTTAGTCATTATGACAGTCATGGTTTGCTTACTACTGAAGTTGACGAAGAATGGGGACGTTTTAAACAGGCTTTTTTGGAAACTAACAATACTCTTTTAGGAAAAAAGGAGCAAAGGAGGCAGAATTATTTGAGTGATAAGGCACTTGAGCTTATTTCAGAAAGAAAGAATTGCAGGAATGTCCTTAATCAATACCCTATTAGTCCTAATAGAGAGCATTACAGAGAGCTTAATAAACATGTAAAGGATCAGTTAGCTACTGATAAGAATCTTTGGCGTGATGGTTTGGCTGACAAAGCCGAGGAAGCAATTAGACAGCACAACAGCAGAGAGCTGTACCAGATAGTTAATGTTTTGTGTGGTAGAAAACGGACAGGTATACAAGGATTGAAGGATAAACAAGGTAAGGTTATAGAAGGGGACGATTCTGTCATGGCTAGGTGGGCTGAGCATTTCAGTGATGTTCTAAACAATGTGGTTAGTTCTACTCCCATTGTTTACAATGATGATAGATGCATTGGTGGCTTTAATGTTGGCCCTATAACACAATCTGAAGTTATTTTGGCTGTTTGTAAACTTAAACTTCATAAATCCCCAGGGGTAGATGAAATTACTACTGAAATGCTTAGAGCTGGCAATGTTTCGGTTACCATTTGGATGACTGAAATTTTGAATAACTTTAATGATAAAGGCATGGTTCCTAAAGAGTTTACCAGAGCTATTATTATCCCTATTTTCAAAAAATGTGATTGCAGTTCTTGTGATAACTATAGAAGTATCAGCCTACTTTCCGTTCCAAGTAAAGTTTTTTGCATGATTATACTTAATAGAATTAAGAATCTGGTTGACAAGCAATTGCATGATGAGCAATGTGGATTCAGAAGTGGTAGGGGATGTGTGGATCAGATATTTTCACTTTGGCAGATTCTTGAGAAATGTTTAGAGTTTCAGAAACCTTTGGTTGCTAGCTTTGTTGATTTCAAAAAGGCTTTCGACTCTGTTGATCGTCATAATTTGTGGCTGATTGTGAGATCATATGGTATACCTGACAAGTTAGTTAACATAATGAAAGCTCTCTATAATAACACTGAGTCTTTTTATGAGAGTTGGTAAATCTTGTAGCAATTGGTTTAGCATCACTTCTGGTGTTCGACAAGGGTGCATTTTATCTCCTTTTCTCTTTAGTTTGGTTATTGATTATGTTATGCGAAATTCACTTCAAGGGAAAGATTTTGGCCTTAAATGGACTGGAGATACGAAAATTTCTGATTTAGATTATGCTGATGATTTAGCCCTTTTGGCAAATGATGTTGATGAGATGAACTCTTTCATTCGAGCTGTTGATGAGATTGGTAGTAGAGTAGGTTTGGTTATAAACAGAGAGAAAACCAAAGTGATGAAAATTGGTCAGGCAGGCTGGGATTCAGTTAATCTGAATGGTTGCAGTCTTGAGCAGGTGTCACAGTTTAATTATCTTGGGAGCTCTGTAACAGATAATGGTGATGTGCGGCATGAGATTAACAGACGAATAGGGATTGCTGCCGGAACTTTTAAGAATCTATGGAGAGTGTGGAGAAATAGGCGTATACACCTAAAGACTAAAATTAGACTGTATAATAGTTTGGTTCTTTCTAGGGTTAGTTATGGTAGTGAAACTTGGACGCTGTGTAAACAAGAACAGGAAACTAGATGCTTTTGATTCCAGAAGCTTACGCAGCATCTTGGGCATTAGGTGGTTCAACTTTGTAACTAATGATGAGGTTAGACAAAGGAGTCTGCAACCTCCTTTAAGCAACATATTGTGTAGAGAGAGACTTCGCTGGTTTGGCCATGTTGCCCATATGGATAATTATAGATTGGCAAATAGGGTTATGAACAGTGTGCCTAGAGGCCTCAGAAGGAGGAGGAGACCTAGGATGTGGTGGGCAGACAATGTCAAACAGGACCTTGTTAGAATTGGTGTGCAGTGGCCGGATGCAGAAGATGTAGCTCAGGACAGATATGCTTGGAGAATTAAACTGCACGGTCTGGTTGGTCCTCCATAGCCCATGGCTGCTTGAGGATGATCATGATAAGTGTACTATACATGTAATAATGTAGTTGCATATTTTTCATGCATGTGTGACTTGTTTTACAATATGTTTTATTATTCATATTTTGCCAATAATTATGTACCGTTTAAATTCTCAGAAGTTCCAACAATAAACAATTGTTGCATTGGCAGGAAGGAACTTAGTTCTTTCTGTTTTAACACTTAGTATCTGGTTTCGGAAACTGAATTCACTCTGGGGCTGAATTAATTTTGAAGTGTTTTTAGAAAGTAAACCTTATTCTGAAGTAACTAACAAACAGAAATAGGTCTGTATATGTCAAAAGGAAAACGTTTCATTGTGATTAATAAAATAGTAAAGATTCAAAGGTAGGTAAAAAGAATACCGAAAGAAAAATGCAAAATTTTATTGAATTATTTTCATTTTAACTTCATTAAAATATTTAGAAAAGATATAATTTTTGCCTTTTTTAATTATTTAATTAGTCTATTATAAATAGCTCATAATGATATCTGCTATCACAATTTTTTTTTTCTTTTCTAAAATTTTTAGTGTATGTATAGTATAATCTTAGCTTTTCGGCAGTCAGCATACATAAAACTAATAAGTAGTCTTACAGTTTGCTCTTGAACAAAGTAAAACTAAAAAGAAGTAAAGAACTGTCAAAAAATTAACATAATTTCTGGCATATATTCTGCAGCAAGGTATAAGCTGTAAAACCATGGAATGAGTGAAAAAGAAAAAATAATCTGTAATGTCACATAATACATAGCTGAAGAATAAATGGATCATTCCCCTCTTTTGTCAAAATATCTTCTTTAGCCAAAAATAAAACAGTATTTTTGCCTTTCATTAGGATTTAAACTTAAATTAATTGATCAGCCACTTCACTGAAATCAAGAAAAAAAAACCTGATGCACAACATAAAACAAATACATACCAGTAATCTGCCAATGCTATACTTTTAGTCAAAATTATCAAACCGTAAATATTTTTTTTTTGTGAACATCAATTGAAGCAACACTTCAATGGAAATAGCGCTACTTCCATAAGCATCAACAATACAGCTTAGAGGCAGTCAAACTAAGCAGTTCCTCATCCCTGTTTATAATTTAACTTCGGTATGGAGAAAGATGAAACATTCTCATCTGATAATGTAATTCTAAATTGTTTAAAGTAGAAGGATAACAATCTGATTATCACGAATAATATTGAGTAATTTCTTGTTGGCCTATTTTGGAAATTCCATATCCTTTTGAGAATAAATCAACAAGTAATTTTTATTTTGAATTACAATTTGCAAACTCATATTGTAGTTAAAGTAACTTAATTTCTTTTGGGGGAAAATAGTATTACGTAATAATCTATTACCATCTAGCATGTGAATCAATTTTTTAGAAAACAATATATTGACATTTGGCACATTGAGAGTAAATTATATACAGTCAAACTTGGAGGTAACAAGCATGGAAATAACAAGATCACAGTTGTAATTAGCAAAAAAAAAGCCATAACGATTTTAATTTATGCATATTCCCATAGAATTGCTCACTTCTATAACGAGCGTACTACCTAGATGTATCATACAAATTTTGGTAACTATGGAGACGTGAACATTCTTAATTGCTTGGGTAATCGGAAATGATAGCCAATTCTTGGAATAGACAAAAATGAAATGGGTGACTTAGCTTTTATGACCACCTGCATCGGATTACTGGCCAGTTTATGACCTAACCTTGTCCTTGGGGATCATCCCCACTCTACCTACTTCTCCAATGTGTAGCCTCTGGCCCTGCTCCCCCACTTTACCCAAACACTGCCATGACTGTAAAATCAGTTTGAGACGAACCCTTCCATTGGAAACATATCTATTAACAAATGAAAGTGTCTCTCAATTCGCAAAAAGGCAAAATTATTCGTAAGAATGTGGTGCGAAAAATGTTGAAGTGTGTAAAGAGTTTTTTTTTGTCCTCTTTGACAATATTAACATTGTGGAAGAATAAAGATGTTTGCATATTGGCATTGGAAAAATAACATAGCTGAAAAAAAATTTTGAAAGTGTGAGCTTACAAACATCAATGAAGCATTTCTTCAATGGTTCACTATTTTAATTCACTACAAAAAATTATGGACAAATGAATTGTGTTTAATATTAAGTGTATTGTAGTTTATACAAGCATTAATACAAATCTCTAATATTTCTTTTGTTTTTTGAATATCTTTTTATCAAGATAGTGAGAATTTAAAAGAAAAATAGGAGGTAGATTTAACTCATCACTGATATAGAGAGTAATGGTTATAAAGAGGAAATTTTCTTGGTCCCTAGTGCTCATTATATAACCAAGTTCAACTGTATATCTTAAAACAGCATACAGTCTTTTACTTTTGTAATAGATCATCATTGCTTACTTTTATGTAGTCTAATATGTTATGTTTGAAGGAAATTTTTTTTACAAGTAATATGTTTTAATTCAGAATCCTCAGTGTGATCTTCAAGCCCAAGACAGGTGCCATAGAATAGGCCAAACAAAACCAGTTGTTGTGTATAGATTGGTTACTGCTGATACAGTAGATGAAAAAATAGTAGTAAGAGCAAGTGCCAAGCGTAAACTAGAAAAATTGATAATTCAGAATGGTATGTTTCAAGCCTATGATTTTTTAACAGTTACCTTTTTTGCATAATTTATGCACAAAGATATAATTGTAGTATATTATGAAATAAATTTAGTATGGAAGCTTCCTTCTATCTGCTTCCCAGATTTGGACATGGGATCTCATACTTACTCTCAAGTTGCTCTACAAGTTCTTGTTTGACACAAGATAGCCTTTGTTGTTCTTGCACCATAATACCTCAAACAAACAACCAAACTCTACAAGTTAAGCTTAAGGTGGTGGCAATTTATACTTGCATAAGTAAGGTTATAGACATAAGATCATAATTTTAAGATGCTACCACAAACCATTTTAAATATTTAAAAATAAATTACCCCTCAACCAGCTTCTTGGGACACAAATCTACAGGAGCCTATCAATATAATATACACCACAGAAAAGCTCTGTGAGAAAGGTGGGTCCTCAATAGGAAGACAATACAAGAAATATCCATGTTTTGTCTGGGACTTGAACCCAGGATTTTTCTTAGGACTCTTGATGGAATGCCAGGCCTTTTGAGCCCTCTATCCCAGAACCCAGGTCTCTTTGATCTCAGCAGGTTCCCTTAATCTGCAGCCAAGCACACTTACCACTTAATTATTGAAACTCAATGAAAACCTTGATCCTGATTAATGACTGCACATTTATTCCAATGCTAATAGCATTTGAATAACCATCTAATTAACACTAAGTTTCTTATATGTTTAAATAGTACATGGAGTAATAAGTAAATACTAATATAAGACCCTGATGATATTGTCCATATCCTTATGCAATTGTGAATTGCTGCTGCCTTATTTCAATTGCTAGAGCAACTGGAATGTAAACAAGATCCCATGTTTGAATCCATGTAATATGAATAGATAATAAAAAATAAAATAGATTCATTCAAGCAGCTGCTTGCCACAGAGGTCTGACAGGAGCCTGTCAGTTTATACAGCATAGTAGAAGGTCTGTGAGGATAGGTGACTCTTTTATCATATTATCAGAATTAAACTTTTTGCTTTAAAGCTGAAATAATTATTTCTAATAATATATAATATTGTGAATGTGTAAATGACACAAATGTATCCTGGTTATAAAAAAACTTTTTACTGCTTAGTATAAGATTACTTATTAAGTACAGTTGAACTTCCCTAATTTATCATACTCCCTAAGATCATCATGATTCCAGTAAACTATATTTGGATATAACCATTTATCATCAGTGTATTGCATTGTTTTCTGTATGAATCCTTCAATTATCCCTAATTTAAATGTTACAGAATAAAAAGCTTTAATAAATTTCTTGGGAAAAACAAAATCTTTAAAAGCAAGTATCAGATAATATTGTTAAAAGTTAAGTCATGGGATCAGTAAATACTAATATAAGATTCTCTTCTCTCATTGTGTTAAGAAACTGACTGTGGTACCACTTATATATGTCGTTGTGACCAAGAGTTGGGAAATCTCATGTATCAGCCACAGGTGGCTTGGAATATGGAGGTGTCCTGCACTGCACTTGTTTACTCAATCACTATTGCCACAGCCTCCTGGCAATCACTTCTTAATTATCACAGAATAGCCTTCTTATGCACAATTGACACACATGATAGATCATGCCTGGGCAAACTATGGCCCACTACCTCTTTTTGTGTGGCCCACAAGCTACTGATGAAAATTTGTAAAAGAGAAAAAAGTCCCAACATCAGGGAAGCATGTTCTCATTAAAATACTTAATTTTAATATAATTGTGTATATTTCACCTTTTTTTTTTTGCATTGGTTATACTTACATTATTGATTATACTAATCAAATATACACCAAAAGTTTGGCGTGAAATATATATGACCATCTTCCCATTGATAAATTCATTCACAGCTTTCCGCCATAATGTACTACTCCATTCACAAGGTAAAATACATATTTCATAATTACTTCCAAAATCTTCAATTTTTAAAAATAAGTTTTTTTTTTGTTAATTATCAGGAGATTTTAGAAACTTGAAGGAAAATTTTGTTGATAATAGTTTAAATCAAACTTCTGAGCTTAAATTAGGGGATTGCTTCAGCATTAAGTAATGTTAGCAAACAAATCGGCAATACCTTATATTGCTTCTAAGAAATGGCTTCAACAAATTATTTATGTCATAGCTTAATAAAATATATATCAAATGAATAAAAAGAAAATAATATTTATTAAGCTTGAAATATATATATTTTTTTATAAGACATCTGTGGAAAAAAATAAAAATGGCAAATTTTTTAATTGATTCAGTCCCTTTATTACCCCCATAAAAACAGATATATACATCCTGGACACTAGAAGGTCTAAACCAGTTGGCATGTCCCTGTGCATGTTTGTATATTGTGTGAGAAATCAGGACAAGCCCAATATAATCTCTAGGTTATCTCCACCCTTTGTGTAGGGGAGTACCATACCTTTTCTTTTTAAAAAAAGATTAGAAAAATTTGCAATATCACTCTGAAAAAGAGTCATTTAATTACTAAATTTCTTGATTAGATTTTTGGGTTCTATAAAATTTAGAAGTAAATGCTTTTTATTTTGATATGTAACATGACTTATTTTTTGGCTGAGTAGAGTGAAAATGTACTTAGACATCCAGCTAGGTTCATTCCAGTTTTTCATATTCTGCACATGAGAAAGGTTAATGATTCAATAAAATCCTAGTTTCTCATTTTCAGTTGTCTTAACAATTCATGTAACTTATATTTAACACACTGAAATTTATTAATTTTTTTAATTATATGTAACTTAATATTCAAGTTATGTATTTAGTTTTAAATGAAAAGAAATATGCATCTACTCCTTTAAGTCAAAATGACATTTTTGACTGATATTTCACTAGTAATTTTTTTTTTTTAATTTAATTGGCAGAAAAATTCTCTATTGGTTAGTCACAAAAAGTGTAACATATATCATAGTCATCTTAGTCCTGGTAAAAAGGCACAAATTTTTTATCTTTTATATATTTATGTAATTTCTTTTCCAACTATTTCGAGAATGTGGTCTATGTTTTTATTAAGAATTGCTAAAAAAAATTACAGGTATCTGTAAGCATTATGTAATGTGACTTTTGATATATTTCATTACACAGAAAAAGTATTATATAAATATCTGTTTTTATAGAACTCTTGTTATAATTGTAGAATATATATATTATCTTTATTCTAGGACGATTCAGCAGTAGTAGCAACCTTACTTCTAAGTCAAAAAAGATTCTATCAACTGAAGAACTGATAGCTTTACTTCAATCGGCAGATTATAAGGGTTTAAAATATAAGGATGGAAGTGTATTCTCACCAAAAGAATTGAATATTCTTCTTGATAGGTCAGACATGTTGCCTGAACCAGATTGCAGGAAAAGCCGGCTGACAGAAAAAAGATCAAATCCAACAGAAGTGAAAGGACTGTTTAAAGTCGTTAACCAAATGAGTTCCAGTCTATAAATTTTAGTGGATAATAAATTTTTAACAAATATACAGTTTAAAGTTAAAATATCCAACTGTTTTGTTATTTTAATTATAGAAGTCTCAGGAACAAACATTAAAATAGTTTCATAAAATGTTTTTTTTTTCCATGCCATTTCTCTATTTGTAGTTATATTCCCATTGATCAGCCATACACTTGTATAGTTTTGACTGAACACAATTCAAAAAAATCCTGTCCACCAAGTACAATTTGGTTTTTCAAGTGTAGCTCTGTAAGGATTAAAAAACTAAATATCTTTGAACATTTTATCATTAACTTTCACTGAAATAAGAACTGGCATCTTATTTGGAAAGGTAGCTATGAATTTTTTTTGTAATATATCTTTTGAAAACATTTCTACATATCCATTCAGTCATTTCTACAGTTTGCTCAGAAATGCAGTTTATACTGCAATGATCCCCAACCTTTTGTGTAAGTAGGCTATATTAAATCATTAAGAAATGATAAATATATTCTATCATTAACAATGAGATATTCGTCATTAACAATGAGAGCTGCAGAGAAAATTAATGTGAAACACGATAAATATAACTTTTCATTTGTTTCAGTATCATGGAACAAGAAAATATTTAATGCATAAATTTAATAAACTATAACATTGTCTATAAATTTTAATGCATAAATTTAATAAACTATAAACATTGTCTATCAGTAAAACAGCACTTTTTCGCTATGTTTTACTTATACACATTAGTGTTTTATTAAATTTATGATATGTAGTACACTTTGATTTCATTATATTTTAATACAACAAAAGAGAATGTGAATAGAGTTGGAAATATAATACTAATGTGAATATATATAAATATATTACACTGTAAAGTCATTCATTTAGCAACTGTTGCTGCCCTTTGCAATTGAAAGTTTTTCAGTTCAATTCTCACCAGAGTCATCAATACCAAAAGAATAAAAGTAAACTAATAGTCATAAAATTACTGTGCATGATACTTGTGTTTAGACAGTCTATGCTTCCAGCAATTGTCACTTATGTCTGGTTGTTTTTCATTGCCTATCGCCAAGGATAATTTTTACAATATTTTCACTCTGTGCACTAATTCATGAACCACAGTGTTGATGAATTTTGAAGCCTTAGCTTCATTTTTAAGCCATTACTCTCAACCACATGAATGGAGGTTATATGTTAGGGGTGAAGGGACATGATGTCCAGGCTTCTTTTGTTGTGGTTGAGCCATTATCTTGATTGGCGAGTCCATTATTGTCAGGGCTGGGTTTTCACATTGTCTTGCATTAACATCATACTTGTTATTTTTTCCTCAATAATGAGTTTCAGTGGGAGTGGACATTCAACTTCCACTCCTATGAAGCTCATCATAGACATAAGTAAGCTGAAAAAATTAGAAAAATTAGCCTGTACTAAGTTGGCCAAAAAATTAACGTTAGAACTTTTCTGTCAAATAACTAATGAAAGGAATTATGGCATGTTATATGTCAAAGTAATTGGTGTTTAATTCTGGATTTTATTAAAAGATCTAATAAAAGACATCAAGTTGAATTTTAATAGGGCTTTTTTTAGGTTATGTAGTAATAGCATCTGGCAGTGAGTTAAAATAGAAAGGCTATTTCTGAATAACTTAGAAAATAAATTTTTACTTAAAACAACAAAATTGGTCTCTTTCGTTTTTTTTTTTTCTCTTTCTACCTTGAGAAAAGTCCAGGATTTTTGCCAACTGTGCCAAGTCAAATTTAGAATTTTTTTAACAAATAACTAATCAAGAGAAAAGAGTTCAAATCCTGCACATTGACAAAACCTTTTTTCCACAAAACTATTTAACCCTTAGCACTCAAAGGTTTTTCGCTATAGCAAAGTAGCAACTTAAAGGTTTTTTGCTAGAGAGTTGATGAAATTTTTTATAACTAACAAAAATAAATCATACATAAGCAGCATAAAATCAAACTCATCTTCACTGCTACTAATTTCATCATTTGGCTCCATTTTTATAACCACACAACCACATTATATCTGTAAGACATCTAAGATTACCCATGGATATCTACTGGTCATCTTAGATATTTTGTGGAGGTTGTGTGGGTTTAAAACACTAAGCTTAACCCTTTAACACCCAAGAATCTTAGAAAAAGGTAGAGGGTAGTAAAGACAGAAATAGAACTATTTGGACTAGTCCATTTCAAATCATGGCTGTTCTGGGCATTAAAGGGTTAAAATAATTTTAATTAAACACAATGCTCTATTATTAACCCATCCAGTGTCCCAACCATCTGTATGTGTACGGAGAATCTGAATTGAGGGACCAATGATGTATGTATATGCTTTTAGTACAACAAAAATATATTGATTTTTTAAAAATGAAAATTGTCATTGTAATTTATATATATATTATAAAAAATATGTAATTCTGGCTTCAAAAATAATATTTTGTTTTTTAATTTGATGCATATTTTATTAAACTACAATATAAATAATTTTATAAACCCATCTGATTGCCATTTCTTAGAAGCACTAAACAGTATTGCTGATTTGCTTGTTAATGTTCCTATTTGCTGAAGCAACTTTCTGATTTAAGCTCACAAGTTTAATTTGAGCTATTATCAACAAATTTTTCCTTGAATTTTCGAAAATCTCCTTAAAAATTAAAAAAAAAAAAACCCATAGATTTTGGGAGTAATTACAAAATACGCACCGCAATTTTTTTTTTCCGTTTCACACTCTTTTCTGTCATAAACCTATTTCAGTATTCCCAAGTTATTTGTATCATTTTTCCCAGCATTCTCTGCATTTTTCTCGCCTTTCAAATTGAAACTGAAAGTAAACATCCTTCTTTGAAATTCTGATTGCATCTGTATTTAATTAGTTATGCTTCACTGAGTCAAACATGACTCAGATGGCTGACACTTGCTATCTACATTCGGTGTGCTACAAGTGTTTTTTACAGTTTTGTTCCAGCATATTGGAGACACTTTGTAAAGTTAGTATTTTTTTTTATATTTAAACCTTAGTTTTCATTTCAGTAGATTAATTTCGGAAATTAGCGATCATTTGGTCAATTGTGCCATCCCGAGTGGTTAGCGCACTTGACTGCTGATCTAAGGGACCTGGGTTCGAGCCCCAGAGTTAAGGCATTGATGTTCGTGTCGTTTTTTCTGCTGAGGTCCTGCCATCCTCACAGACCTTCTACTCTGGCATATAAACTGACAGGCTCCTGTCAGACCTCTGTGGCAAGCAGCTGCTTGAGAGGGTATTTATTTATTTTTGGTCAATTTGATAAGTATTGATTTTTTCATAGTTATGTTGTATTGTATGGCTGGCCTACAACTTGTTGCTGTGGATATTTTAACATTGCATTAGGCTATATGCTAATTTTTATTTTATTTATTACTTTTCCAATAAAACTTTGATATAGTATCATTTTCTGAAAATAAATTAACTCTTGGATATGAAAGCAAATTCATTTCTGTATATTTACTTCTGTTAGTTATCGATCTTTCCAAGTTATACTAGATCGGAGGCCAGCTAAAAGTTGTGGATATTTTATTTAACATCCCATTAGGTTATATGTAATTTTTCTTTTATTATTTCTTGCTTTTTTAATAAAAAAAAACTTTTTATTGAAAAATTTTGCACATTTTTTTTTAGCTTATACCATTTTCTGAAATTGAATGTCTTGGATACTGAAGCAAAATAGACTTCCTTGCTATG
The DNA here is from genome assembly GCA_038380435.1 of Ryuthela nishihirai. Classification (NCBI taxonomy): domain Eukaryota; kingdom Metazoa; phylum Arthropoda; class Arachnida; order Araneae; family Heptathelidae; genus Ryuthela; species Ryuthela nishihirai. Next base: position 31,201,570 of record JAWZYU010000004.1, read on the forward strand.
GAAATCGGCCACCATTTGGAAGTGCAACTTTGGGAAGGGCTGGTCCTTTGTGCACAAACCTTTCTGCACTTAGTCAAGATCGCCAAACTTCAACACCCAAAGAAAAAATTCATGTTTAGTAAAAAAAAAAATGCAGCCAAAGAAGTTTTTTTCTATTTCAAAACCCGTTCAGAAAATCCCATGAATGTGTGAAGGCAAAAATTATTATCACATTGTATAACACTGGCCGTGTTTAAAATATATGATACTGAACGAAAAGAATCATTAAAAGAAATAAAAATCATATTTGAGGTTGAATATTATTCAGGAGGAAATTTCCTTTCGATAAATATATAATTTTAACTATTTTTATTCAGTAGGTTTTCCCAATTAAAGCCTTAATTGTATAGTGCGATCTTTTTTTGTACCATATCATATTGAAAAAGGCTTATTAAAATCAATATACTTGCAAATTTGTTTATATTATTTATTTTCATAAAATTCGTAATTAAATTCTGTTTAATTTGGTATATAACATGACCTATTTCTATTGATTGGTTATTTTTTTTTAATTCTAAAGTTGACTTGTTTATCTGACCAGCACAGTTGGCTAAAAGCCTGGAATTTTCTCAAAGTATGGTCCAAGAAAAAAAATTACAAAATGAGAAAAATATTTACTTAAAACAAAAAAAAATATTTTTTTTTTGTTATTCAGAAATATATAGTCATTCTATTCATGTGCAAATATTATAATTTCAGAAAATCCAGAATTAAATGCTGATTAATTTGGTATACAACTTGCCGTAATTCCTTTCATTAGTTACTTGGCAAAAAGTTCTAAAGTTAATGGAAACCTGTTTTTCAGCCCAGACACTGGAAGGGTTAAGTGCACATAAACAATAGATTTACACATCTAAAATGTAAAGAGGAAGGATATCTGTTTATAAAACAGTTATTGTTGCCTCTCAAGTGCAAAGGATCTCTTTTTATAAACCAATTATTATCGCCTTTCGAGTTGCTGCATCAAACCAAGTGGCGACTGAGGGTGAAAATGATTTGGCAGAACTTGAAATATTTCTGTTCATCAAGTTTTCCAAAATTAACTATATATCAGTGGAAGTTTTTTCTGAATAATATAATAAAATTCACCTAAATATATACATTTTTTTCGTTGTAATACTGTGAAACATGGTCTAGAATTGCACGATGACTTTACATTATTCACACTTCATAGGATTTTTTCTGTTTATAAAAATGGAGAACTTATTTGTCGATTTTTTCTTTGGGTGGTACATTTTGGTAAAGTGCTGGAAAATTAGTACACTATGGCAAAAAACAAATAATGGAGTGTCACAGCCAAGAAAACGGCCCAGACAAAATTGACATTGGTTTCTATGCCAAAGAAATCCTTATTGCTTCCATCCAAGACCATTTTCAGTAAACAATAAATCGAAATTTTTTTGACTGGAAAAGGAAGAAATAATAAAAAAATTAATATACAACTTAATGCAATGCATTAATCTTGCAACATGTAAGTCAGCCATCATCATAACCAGTGATGTAGCATAGCTAAGATCAATAATGGTGTATAAATCTGTGGAAATAAATTATAAAAAAATCAAATTTAATTATAAAAGTATAAATTAAATACTGAAAGAATTTAAAAAAAAAATGAGTTAATGAAATCGGGATGACACTGTATGCAATGCACACTACAAATGTCATATTGGGCCATGACTTAGTTTACGCAGCATAATTGTGCAAGTTAGTTTTGGTTTCATTAGTGGGAAATCATGCATTGAATGCTGGGATGATAAAATAATTATTCTAGGGATATTGAAATAGGTTTAAGGCAGAAAACAGTAAAATGGTGGGGGGAGGAAATAATGTACATATTTTATAATTGCTTCCAAAGTCCTCTGATTTGCAAAAATAGCAGTTTTGGTTAATTTTTATGAAAATTTAGGAAAATAAATTTTCAATTTTTCAGATTAAACTTATGAACTTACATATGGAGGTTACCAGGGGTGTAGCAAAGGACTATGGTTGGAGGAGGCGGGGGGGGATTTCAAAAAATTTCCGACTCAAAATTCAAATTTTGCCAACTGAGCAAACTTAGATTTTTTTACCAATCTTTACATCTCCTAAATTTGCTAAATCACTTCAAACTTTTCAAACTCCCCAAGATTTTGCCAAGTTTTCTCGATTTTAGTCAACTATCCTGAATTTCGCAAACCCAATTAATAGGAGGCTACTTGCCTCCTATTAATGATACAGCATTCTTATAGATCGTATATCAGATTGTTTAGCCATTATATATTATCGCTGTTCAATACTGTTCATAACAGCAACTTAACCAGTTTTCATAAGATACAGTGTGCTTAATTTTTGCATAGAGGTACAGTATGGAAAAGTTCATTATTTTGAAATCTGTTAAAAGTATTTAACAGTTTTAAAATTGAAATTCTGCAAGGATTTTTTTAATTTTTCCTGATAGCGAAAGGTTCATTATTCTAGGGTGCGTTGAAACAAAACTTTTATTGTGTAACAATTTTTCTTTGAAGTTATCTATTACTAAGTTTTTTTGAATATTGCATAAACCTAATTGCAACAGTCATGAATATGTAGTACATGTATTTAACCTCTGCCAAAGTAGAGTCTTGTACGATATTTTTGTAATACTAATCATATGGCAGTGTAGAAAACGTACAAGAATTGCAGAAACAGTCATGTATATTTTTACTGCATTTTAATATGTGAACTTTGTAAATACTTGAAAATAAATTATATTTTACTGTTTCTAATTTTTAAATATTAAATTTAGTGCATAAATCATCAGTTCATTATCTTTTAAGGAGCACAAAATATGTTTCAGGGCGTTTAAGACAGTTTAAACTGGGCGTTTAAGACAAAAAAAATCCTGTTTTTATGTATTTTTTGTACACACACTAACATTAAATATCATAGGGAATTTTTTTAGAATAGATTTAAAATGGTATTTCAACCAAATGAAAGTAGATTAAACCATGCCATATCCGTTTATCTTTGAAGAGATTTTATGATAAGGCAAAAGAAAAATCTGACATCATAGAATATATCAGATTCATTGGAAAAATATAACGTTGCTGATAAATTACTTGTCATATGTGCCAACAACACCAATTGTAATTTTCGAAGTTCTTCAAAAGGAGTCGAATGGAACTTTTTTGAATAAAATAAAAATTCTGTTGGCAAAATTAATTTGTTTTTAAACAATTGCATTCATACTGCAGAAGAATTCCAAATGACACCAAAGTTCCAGTAATTAAAATCTGTTCAATTTTCTATATCTGCAAAATCAAGATAAAAATTAAAGGAAATACACAGTCGTATCAGAATAATATGACCACCTAACATAGTATATGTATGGTGGGTGGTCATATTAATCTGATACGACTGTGTATGTGACGATGTAGATGTTCATTATAGCAATTTAACTAGGTTAGAGCAAAATTGGATGGTTAATCATGCAGCCAGCTTTAGAAAGAATATTGAAATTATTTAAAGCCAGGAGTGGGCAACCTTTTCTCATATGCGAACTGTATGAAGATCGTTCAGAGTGCCGCGGAACAGTAAACAATATATGCATTTACAACCAAGGCAAACTTTTGAAGTATAAATATAAAATATAGTTGAATTTTATGGTCTGTAGATAGGTAATCGCTGTAAGGAAAGCTATGCGCCAATCACCTGTGATGCATAGAACCAGCCAGCCCTAGTACCTGATATCTGACCCCACCTCGTGGTGCAGACCGTTAGAACCTTCCTAAAGAGATACTCTCTTGTGGAAGTGAACGAAACACAACGGCTGCCAGATTAGTGTGGCCTATTGATCTGGACAACTATGGCTACTTTTTTTTTTCTACCCTGCTGAGGAGTGGTCAACCACACAGGGTCCTGGTGCTGACCATATATACCAAACTGAACGGATTTATGGCTCTGAGCTTGATTATGGATCCTGATTTTGCTGCACTGGTGGGCTTCTGTGGAGGGAAAATCTTCCACTGTGTTTTCTGTTTGTGGGTTGACAGCCCCAAGTGAATAGATTCACAGGATATGTTTATCAGCTGGTGGATAATCCCGAGCAGAGATCATCGCAGGCACCTGAACTCTTTGCTTCTATTGGCATCGTCAAATTCTACATTGGAGGAAGTCTTCCAGTATAGGTGGTTCAGCCTTTAGTGGTGGGGGAACGGGTCTGTGCCCCATGTCTGCGATTAGGGGGCTGTTCGATATTTTTGGCATTCCCTCTCTCAATAAACATGGTTTCTTTTAACATCCCACTAACCATTTTCTCTCCATAGGCAGCTGGAATGTGAGGACTCTGCACAGAGCTTTTTCTCTTGATGTCCTCACACAAGAATTCCGCCATTATAATTTAGATATTCTCGGCTTTCAAGAGACCAGATGGACAGATAAAAGTCAGATTCTAAAAAATAATCTTAAATTTCTCTTTTTAGGGAGGGACGACAATAAGCATCACCAAGGCGTGGGTCTGCTTCTTAGCAGACACGCTAGTGATGCTCTTCTAGAATACGAGTGCATTAATGAAAGGTTTACAGCAAAATTTCAGACAAGCGTTAAAGACGAATGTTATATGCTGTTATGCCCCTACTGAGGATGAGAAGGATAGGTTTTACGGACAACTTCAGGATATTTTGAATTCTGTCAAGAAAGGAAATATTACCCTTGTTCTAGGCGACTTCAATGCCAAAGTTGGTACTGCCTCTGACCTTTGGGCAGGAGTAATAGGCCCTTTTGGTATTGGTAGCTGCAATGGCAACGTCTCCTACAGGTAAGTAAACTCAATGGATTCAGAATAACACACTTATTACAAACACCGCGACATACATAAGTACACATGGGTTTCACCTGATGGGCTGCATAAGAATATGACACATTATATATTAACAGGAAATGGGCTAGTTAGGAATACCAAGTCAAATAGATGAGCTGAAATTGGATCTGACCATTACCTTGTTAAAAGTGTCTTGCAACTTAAACTTAAGAAGTATTGTGCTAAGGTTAAAAATTTACCTTTAATACTGAAGCTCTGAAAGACCCAATTAAAGCTAAAGCTTACCATGGTAGGTTACTTAGTCATTATGACAGTCATGGTATGCTTACTACTGAAGTTGAGGAAGAATGGGATAATTTTAAACAGGCTTTTTTGGACACTAACAGTACTCTTAGGAAAAATGGAGCAGAAGAGACAGAATTATCTGAGTGATAAGACACTTGAGCTTATTTCGGAAAGAAAACTTCAGGAATGTCCTTAATCAATACCCTACTAGTCCTAATAGAAAGCATTACAGGATCAGTAGGCTGCTGATAAGAATCTTTGGTTTGCTGACAAAGCCGAGGAAGACAGCACAAAGCGGAGAGCTGTACCAGATAATGTTTTGTGTGGTAAGAAACGGACAGGTATAAAGGGAAGGATGAACAAGGTTAGGTTATAGACTGAGGATTCTGTCATGGCTAGGTGGACAGCGTTTCAGTGATGTTCTAAACAATGTGGTTAGTTCTATTCCCATTGTTTGCAATGATGATAGATGCATTGGTGGCTTTAACGTTGGCCCTATAACACAATCTGTAGTTATTTGGCTATTTCTAAACTTCATAAATCCCCAGGGGAAGATGAAATTACTTTGAAAATGCTAAGAGCAGGGAACGTTTCGCTTACCACATGGATGACTGAAATTTTGAATATCTTTTTATGATAAAGGCATTATTTCTAAGGATTTTAACAAAGCTGTTCCCTATTTTGAAAAAAAGGCGATTGCAGTTCTTGTGATAACTGTAGGGGTATCAGCCTGTTTTCTGTTTCAAGTAAAGGTCTTTGCATGATTGTGCTTAATAGAATTAAGAATCTGATTGATGGACAATTGCGTGATGAGCAATGTGGATTCAGAAGTGGTAGAGTATATAGGTTAGATTTTTTCACTTAAGAGATTCTTGAGAAATGTTTAGAGTTTCAGAAAGCTGCGATTACTAGCTTTGTTGATTTCAAAATAGCTATTAACTCTGTTATCGTCATAATTTGTAGTTGATGTGAGATCGTGTGGCATTCCATACAAGTTACTTAACATAATGAAAGCTGTCTATAATTCACTGAGTCGTGTGTGAGAGTTGGTAAAGCATATAGCAATTGGTTTAGCATTGCTTCTGGTGTTCGACAACGGTACATTTTGTTCTCTTTAGTTATTGATTATGTTATACGAAATTCATTGCAAGGGAAAGATTTTGGCCTTAAATTGTCTTGAGATACGAAAATTTCTGATTTAGATTATGTTGATGATTTCGTCCTTTTGGAAATTGATGTTGATCAGATAAACTTTCATTCGAGCTGTTGATGAAACTGGTAGTAGAGTATGTTTGGTTATAAACAGAGAAAATTAAAGTGATGAAAATTTGTCAGGTAGGCTGTGATTCTGTTAATCTGAATTGTTGGAGTCTTGAGCAGGTGTCACAGTTTATCTTGAGAGCTATGTAACAGATACTGGTGATGTGCGGCATGAATTAACAGATGAATATGGATTGCTGCCGGGACTTTTCAGAATCGATGGAGTGTGGAGAAATAGGCGAATACACCAAAGGGCGAGAATTAGTATAATAGTTTCATTCTTTCTAGGGTTAGTTATGGTAGTGAAACTGGGACGCTTTGTAAACAAAATAACAGCAAACTAGATGCTTACTCAGTGTCTTGGGCATTACGTGAGTGGGGGGATAATGAGAGTTCTAACTCGGAGGTAGGTCAATGTTAACCCTATGGGACCTGCCTCCCATGTGTTTCAAAGCGAAGGCGGGTCATTATCAATCACATTGGTCAGAACTCTCAATGTTTTAAGACTGAAGTCAGGCGATGTTGAAAATTTTCCAACGAATGTGATTTCATCCCATTTCCTTCACGTTAGCAGCTTATCAGTGCGTTTAACCTTTACGCCAAGGGTGCTTAGAACGGTTAAAGGTGGATGAAATGGGTATAACCGATCATTATAAATAACGAATCTTTTTATTTTATTTCAGTTTCTGCGTGATAGTCCTAGTATAAATACAACATCCATCAGTCAGAATCCTCATTCTGTTGTCAGACGTTGACAGTTCTCTGCTGCTGCATCTCCGTTATTTTTTCAACTGCTAGAAGTCAATAGTGATAGTTCTCGACGTCCTCGTGTAGTATAATAAATCGGCTATTTTACAAGTCGCTGTTTTATAATGTATCCGTGTGATATATGTGAGAAGGCTTTCCTTCATCAGACCCATCTCATTCGTCAGAAGAGAAATCATGAAGGAAAGAGTCTAAGTGCTCTCAATGTGAATCTTTTATTTTCAAGGAGAGATGACATCCAATGTCCTGCGTTAACCCACACTTCCAGGAAATCCAACAAATGCGAAGTCCAACAAATGCAATGGAGTTTCGAAGAAAAGACAATCTTTTGCGACATAAAGAAAGCCACAAAATAATAAGCGAAAACTTTCTGAAGATGAAAGGATTCTCCAGAAGAATCAAATACCGGACCCTGAAGACCCCTGCCAGTTTACAGAAGGAATGAAAAGGACCCTGTCAACACATAAGGTGATGGCAACTGAAGAAACATCTGTTGACCTCACCTTTTTCCTGGAATCCTCGCGGGAGTCACTCCTAACTCATCTGAAAGAAGAATTGACTTCGAAAGGTAGCATTAAATGGTACCTTGCTGTGCAAGTGCGCTTTAGGCAAAAAGTTTTCCCTTCTACTTTCGAACACTGCACCCAGTTTTCCGAAGTAACTGTGTCACAAGTCTTCCTACATCATCCCTAATCAAAGAACTGGATTCAGCGTGCAAGAAGATCAAGCCTTCGTTTGAAGAATTTGAAGGAGCACATAGTGGATGGATACTGGATGCCTACTCCACGCTGAAATGAACATTGGAAAATATTCCCTCTTGCAGGGTCTAGTTATATCCCTACTCCAAGAGAATTACTATTAAAACGCGCTATTGTTAATGTATGTAATTCCGACCAAAAATGTTTTGTCTTGGCTGTTAAGCAAGTTAACATTGACAGAAATGAACAACATTTCTGTCAAGATTCCCGCACTACATTACGCCATTCAGATTTAAAGCGCACGCAAATCTCCTACTGTTATCAAATGAAAAGCAACATTATTTTTCTATTAAGAATATGAGTAGACTTCTCATCCTCTCACCAAACATAACGGTGTGAGTTTCTACTGTGATTACTGCTTTTACCGTTTCACAAATGAATCACTCTTGAAGGATCATGTTCCCTATTGTCAAGAACATGAACCCCAGAGAATAGAGTTTCCATCTGAAGAGGAGAAATGGCTGAAATTCACAAATTTCAAGTTCCAACAGCCCATTCCTTATGTGATTTACACCGACTTTGAATCATTCCTAGTGAAAGTGGACACTTGTATGCCTAACCCTGCAAAATCACACACCACTATCACAGGAAATCATGAACCCTGTGGATTTGCATATCTTGTTGTCCGACCTGACGGCTGCAGTCATAAACCTCCAGTAGTTTATAGAGGTCCTAATGTGGTAAAAGAATTTTTGGAATGTCTGCTTAAAGAAGAAAACGATATAAAAAATTTACTCTCAGAGATCCAACCAATGCCACTTTCAAATTACGAAGAGGAATCTTTTCGCAACGCTATTAATTGCCATATTTGTAAAGATGTTCTGGGACCAGATTGCGTGAGAGATCACGACCATTTAACTGGGAAATTCCGAGGAGCCGCCCATAATGCTTGTAATCTCAATTTTAAGTTCACAAATAAGATTCCAGTTATATTTCATTACGTAAGAGATATGACAGCCATCTTATTATGCAAGGAATTGGCATGATCAAAAATAAGGTTAATTGCATTCCCAATAATGTGGAAAAATACGTAGCATTCTCCCTTGGAACTTTGTAAAACTTGGTCTGTCCCCATTGAATTTCATAGACTCCTATCAATTTTTAAGAGCATCTCTTGAGAAGCTAGTCCATAATTTATCAGCAGAATACCTAGGCCAGTATCACGACTTGTACCAGAAGACTGCCGTGCTCCTCTTAGCTGATGTGTTTGAGAATTTCAGAAAACTATGTGTCAGATACCATGAAATTGATCCCTGTCATGTTTACACAGCTCCTGGACTAGCCTGGCAAGCATGCCTGAAAATGGCAAATGTTAATCTAGAGTTGATAACTGAACCTACAATGTACCTTTTCCTGGAAAAAGGCATACGAGATGGAATTTCAGTGATGTGCAATCGTTTCAGCACTGCAAACAACAAGTATTTAGATACCTATAATCCTCAGTTACCCTCTGAATACATTATGTAACTATGATGCCAACAATCTTTACGGATGGGCAATGTCTCCCTCAAAGCGATTTTCGATGGCTTGATAGAGAATAAATAAATATTGGAAGTTGATATAGGTTATCCAGTTTCTTTACACAAGAATAATGATTTTCTGCTAGCCCCTGAGAAACTTCAGATTACCGGCAGTATGCTATCACCATATTGCCAAGAGATTGCTCATAACCTTGGAAAAAATACTAACCGATCAGTCGTGAAACTAGTCCCAAATCTGCATTCTAAGGAAAAATATGTCCTTCATTATCGTAATATGAAACAATATTTAGTCTTCGGTATGCAGCTGAAGAAAATACATTGCATTTTAGAATTCAAACAATCTTGCTGGCTAAAACTATACATAGAATTTAATACGGATCAGCGGAAGAAAGCTAGAAATGACTTCGAGAAGGACTTCTTCAAACTGATGAATAATGCTGTGTTTGGATAAACGATGGAAATTTTTAGAAATCAAGTCAAAATTGAATTGACTCAGAAATACTGATGCTTAGCTTTCATTATTACTATATTAGTCCAAAATATGGAGAAAACGCTAAATTATTGTTCACTGATACAGATTCATTGTGCTACAAGCTTCAAACCAAGGATGTATATGCCGATATGAAAGGTGATATAGATCATTTTGATACGTCTCGCTATCACATAGATCGTGTTTTGCATAGTACACATAATAAAAAGGTACTAGGTAAAATGAAAGATGAACTTTCTGGAGTAGCTGCAAAACAATTTGTAGGCCTTCGCGAAAAAATGTATTCTATTCTAGGTTTAGAAGAGGAGAAGACAGGGAAGGGAGTTCCAAAATAAAATCATAAAAAGAACCCTTCTTCACAAGAATTACAGAGACTGCTTGATAAACAAATCACCTTCTTGAGCAGATTTGACAAAGATTCAAAGTAGAAACCATCATCTCCATATAGTGAAAGGTGTAAAACTTGGTCTGTCCCCATTTAATGACAAAAGATGATATTTTGAAAATGGTTATGACACCCTTTCGTACGGCCACTATAAAACAATGAAAAAATAATGAAAACGAATATTTTGTTAAATATGTACACTGTGATTTTTAATATGTTTGAACTATATGTTAATATGTATAAGAAATGATGATTTTATCTGAATGTATGTATAATTTTTCTGTAACCCCTGTATATGTAAAAATATCGCATGCAATTACCATATGTGAACTGCTGTATGTAAAACAATTTCCTCTGTTAACCTGCATTTTTGTAATATTATCATTGGCCAAGAATGATCAGTTGACTCGCTCTATTCTTTCAGTGTCAAAATATTCCGCCAGCGAGAATGAGTTCAAATTTTGCTTATTTCACCACCACTAGACATATACAGGGTGAATCTGAAAAAGTGGGCAAAACTTTACAGGGTGTTAGAACGCAGCTATACGAGCAATATTCGTCATAGAATGCATGGTCGGAACGCAAGCGGTGAGAAGTTAAAAGGTAGTTTTCCACTGTCACATTTAAAGAATGAACACAAGAAGGAGAGGAGATACTTCAGAAAACATTTTATTCCCGTTTTATTTCCCGTCCGCCGCACCGTACACAAAGTGCATATCCGCCATTCTGTGGTTAGTATAACCAGCCATCCTCTCGGCAATCCACGGTAGAAATGCCGTTGGGTGCGAGGACCGACCCTTTTATACCATTTCCAACGCCACCTAGCGGCTCGCCGTTTGCGTTCCGCCCATACTTTCTATGACGAATATTGCTCGTATAGCTGCGTTCTACCACCCCGTAAAGTTTTGCCCACTTTTTCAGATTCACCCTGTATATGTCGCAGGGAAATGATGAAAATAGGGATTTGATCAAATCCCTAAGGTATATGATCAATTCACGGAAGATGTTAAAATAACAACTGTGTGGGGTGATTTCCCTGAAGAAAGTAAGTGATTTGATCAAATCCCTTAACTGTTTTAGTGAAAAGATGAAATAATATTGTTTAGATATTAAAAGTATTTATTTAGTAAACCATGCATTGTTAAATGTAGAATAGTTAATACAACAATAGTCATTGAAACACAAATTATTTATTCGAAACTAATTAACAAAAGAAATAGGTACTTAAGCTGATATTTTTAAAAACAAAAAGGATATTTTTAGTGAAATTTTAAACATTTTTCGTGAATGTAATTAATAAATAATAATGTTTATTCATTTTTATTAAAACACGTTGTTGATTTGTGGCATCTGGAGTTACAAAGTACGTTACTTTTTTTACAGGCACATCTTTTTGTTTTACATTGTAATTTGGATTGCTCACAGGAACACTTCTTAAATCCATGACCTCCAAATACGGATAATTTTCCTGCAATCTCACCCAGACTTAGGTTAATCTGTGGAACCGTTTCGGTAAATGTTGTAGTAGCTATTTGAAGAGCGTTTCTAGGTAGCCAATCTTTTATAATTCCAACTGAGGTACCAATTTGGTATAAATTATTTTTTATATCTAATACGATCCCCACGATGTTATTTCCATCTAATGGGCCTCTATCTACCTTAGGTACATACACCAAAACTGTGGAATTCACTAACTTTAAATTTCTTTCTTAAAAATCTTTCACTAACTTTAAATTTCTTATCACTAACTCTAAATTTCTTGTCTTATCACTAACTTTAAATTTCTTAAAAGTCTTTAAATTTCTTCAAAGTAACTTCTTTCATTTTTTCAGCTGATCTTTTCAGGTGTTTTGCAGCATTTTCCCTTTGATCTTTAATGCTCTCTTCTTTTTGGCATAAATAGCATAGAATTTTCGATCCATATCCTTCTTCTCCTACTGTATTCCCACATATTAAGTGCACCGGATTTTTACAAATGTCACATGAATGGGCTCCAGTAGATTCCATTCCACAAACAACACAACATGCTTTACTGTCGCTGACGGCTGCTTCCACCTGATGCAAGTAACACTACAGATGTTTTAACTGTTGAAGCAGGAGTTGCAGTAGAGTTGTTAACTGGTTCGAGTTATCTTATTGTCGATACTGACTTGTTTATTTCATCTTTTCACTAAAACAGTTAAGGGATTTGATCAAATCACTTACTTTCTTCAGGGAAATCACCCCACAGAGTTGTTATTTTAACATCTTCCGTGAATTGATCACATACCTTAGGGATTTGATCAAATCCCTATTTTTATCAACTCCCTGCGACATATATATATATTTCCATCTTTGACCTATTCTCTTATTTCCAGTTATATAAGCGCTTCAGAAGCAAGTTCAAGTTTGCTTCTGGGCTCTTTGTGGAGGCACGGTAGCGCCTGAATAATACAAGGAGCAACCGAAGCTGTTAAAATGTATTTAAATTGCGAAAATTAATATATCGATACAATTTTTAAAGTGATTTATGATTTTTTAAATATTTTTAAGCTCAAAAATAAGTTTTACTAGGGATAGGCAAGCAATGTTTCCTCTACGTCCACGTTCACCTACAGCAAAATAGTTCAAAAATTTGTTACTATGAATGCTGTGAGTTAAAATGTTACTACTGCATGGGCGTAGGCAGGTACACCCTCTCCCCCACCCAAAGAATCTTAATGCAAACAATTTTTTTACTGTAGATATGTGTAATTGTTTAAAAATTACTCGAAATATAACAGAAGTAACAATAAAAAAGTAGTGACAGATTAGGGATTTTTAGATATTAATCAGGGGAGGGGGGTTGTTCCTGGGAAGAACATTTTGTTTAAGAGTATTTTGTGCAATTCTTGCAGTAAAGTAAAATAACACTAATTGTGGCGAACAACTGGACCAATTGTGATTCTAAAACTGTATCTAACCTTTCGCTTAGATCAGAACCATCATCATCATCATCATCCTCAAGCAGCCATGGGCTACGGAGGTCCAACCAGACCGCGCAGTTTAATTCTCCAAGCATATCTGTCCTGAGCTACATCTGCTGCATCCGGCCACTGTACACCAATTCTAACAAGGTCCTGTTTGACATTGTCTGCCCACCGCATCCTAGGTCTCCCCCTCCTTCTGAGGCCTCTAGGCACACTGTTCATAACCCTATTCGCCAATCTATAATTATCCATACGGACAACATGGCCAAACCAGCGGAGTCTCTCTCTGCACAATATGCTGCTTAAAGGAGGTTGCAGGCTCCTTTGCCTAACCTCATCGTTAGTTACAAAGTTAAACCACCTAATATCCAAGATACTGCGTAAGCATCTAGAATCAAAAGCATCTAGTTTCCTGTTATCATGTTTACACAGCATCCAAGTTTCACTACCATAACTAACCCTAGAAAGAACCAAACTATTATACAGTTTCATTTTAGTCTTTAGGTGTATACGCCTATTTCTCCACAATCTCCATAGATTCTTAAAAGTCTCAGCAGCAATCCCTACACTCTCCATAGATCCCGGCAGCAATAGCTATTCGTCTGTTAATCTCATGCCGCACATCACCAGTATCTGTTACGTAGCTCCCAAGGTAATTAAACTGTGACACCTGCTCAAGACTGCAACCATTCAGATTAACTGAATCACAACATGCCTGACCAATTTTCATCACTTTAGTTTTCTCTCTGTTTATAACCAAACCTACTCTACTACCAGTTTCATCAACAGCTCGAATGAAAGAGTTCATCTCATCAACATCATTTGCCAAAAGGGCTAAATCATCAGCATAATCTAAATCAGAAATTTTCGTATCTCCAGCCCATTTAAGGCCAAACGCTTTCCCTTGAAGTGAATTTCGCATAACATAATCAACAACCAAACTAAAGAGAAAAGGAGACAAAATGCACCCTTGTCGAACACCAGAAGTAATGCTAAACCAATTGCTACAAGACTTACCAACTCTCACACTTGACTCAGTGTTATTATAGAGAGCTTTCATTATGTTAACTAACTTGTCAGGTATACCATATGATTTCACAATCAACCACAAATTATGACGATCAACAGAGTCGAAAGCATTTTTGAAATCAACAAAGCTAGCAACCAAAGGTTTTTGAAACTCTAAACATTTCTCAAGAATCTGCCTAAGTGAAAATATCTGATCTACACATCCCCTACCACTTCTGAATCCACATTGCTCATCACGCAATTGCCTGTCAACCAGATTCTTAATTCTATTAAGCACAATCATGGAAAGAACTTTACCTGGAACAGAGAGTAGGCTGATACCCCTATAGTTATCACAAGAACTGCGATCACCTTTTTTGAAAATAGGGATAATAATAGCTCTGGTAACTCTTTAGGAACCATGCCTTTATCATTAAAGTTATTCAAAATTTCAGTCATCCAAATGGTAACCGAAACATTGCCAGCTCTAAGCATTTCAGTAGTAATTTCATCTACCCCTGGGGATTTATGAAGTTTAAGTTTACAAACAGCCAAAATAACTTCAGATTGTGTTATAGGGCCAACATTAAAGCCACCAATGCATCTATCATCATTGTAAACAATGGGAGTAGAACTAACCACATTGTTTAGAACATCACTGAAATGCTCAGCCCACCTAGCCATGACAGAATCCTCACCTTCTATAACCTTACCTTGTTTATCCTTCAATCCCTGTATACCTGTTCGTTTTCTACCACACAAAACATTAACTATCTGGTACAGCTCTCTGCTGTTGTGCTGTCTAACTGCTTCCTCAGCTTTGTCAGCCAGGCCATCAAGCCAAAGATTCTTATCAGTAGCTAACTGATCCTTTACACGTTTATTAAGTTCTTTGTAATGCTTTCTATTAGGACTAGTAGGATACTGATTAAGGATATTCCTGCAGTTCCTTCTTTCTGAAATAAGCTCAAGTGCTTTATCACTTAAATAATTCTGCCTCCTCTGCTCCTTTTTCCCTAAAAGAATACTGTTAGTTTCCAAAAAAGCCTGTTTAAAATGGCCCCATTCAGGGACGTTGTTATGGGAAGCTCCCCCCCCCACCACCACCAAAGTAAATCGGAGCTGGCAAAAAACGAGGCAACTCTAAAATACAGGCCAAATTTTTTTATTTGTGAAATTAAAGGGAGTTAGCGAAATCTAGGTTGGGAGAGTCGACGAAATGGCAAAATCAGGGGAGATATAAAAATTGGGATGGTTTTTGTGAAATTAAGGATAGTTGGCGAAATCGAGGCAACTTGGCCGAATCTAGTCTAGTTGGTACAATTCGAAGCCATTCGGTAAAATACAGGTGCGTTGTGGAAAATCGGATTGGTTTTGTGAAAGTAAGGAGAGATGGTGCAATCCAGAAAACGTGGTAAAATCTTTTGGAGTTGACACAATTCGACGGGAAGTAAGAACATGTATTATTTTTGTACAATCGTTGCGAAATCGAGTCATCATCATCAACATCCTCAAGCAGCCATGGGCTACGGAGGTCCAACCAGACCGTGCAATTTAGTTCTCCAAGCAAGTCTATCCTGAGCTACATCTACTGCGTCTGGCCACTGCACACCAATTCTAACAAGGTCCTGTTTGACATTGTCTGCCCACCGCATCCTAGGTCTCCCCTACTTTCTGAGGCCTTTAGGCACACTGTTCATAACCCTATTCGCCAATCTATAATTATTCATACGGGCAACATGGCCAAACCAGCGGAGTCTCTCTCTGCACAATATGCTGCTTAAAGGAGGTTGCAAAACCTCATCATTTGCCTAACCTCATCCTTTGCCTAACCTCATCATTAGTTACAAAATTAAACCACCTAATACCCAAGATACTGCGTGCAAAAAACGATGGGAGCTGACCCCTCCACCCTTCCCCACTGAACGAAATTCTGAGTACGTCCATGTCAGATACATAATTAAATTTATGCAAAATAGTTATTTTATCAGTTGGCAAAATTTGATATCCGAGTTGGAAAATTTTCGTTCTCCCTTCCCCAACAATAACCCTTAGCTTCGCCCCTGATCACAACCTGAACAAAAATAATTGGATACCATTTCGTGTCGATTGTATTTAGAAATCGGACGTACTGCTGAAACTGCTTGAGATTAAGAAGGTATCATCAGATATAGAGTATATAACAGAACAGACGAACAACATTTTTTGCCCCCTGCACGTTCCAGGCTCATCTGATAGTTATCGATTCTGCCAACGAAGCGAGTGAAATATTTTTTCGGGGCCAAGAATTTGCAAAGATTTGGAAAAACATTAATAGGAAGTGACCAGGAGGGTCTTGGGGTAGTAGTAGTCTTCTGAGCCAAGTAAATGTTTCAGTGGGGCATCTGTACATGAATATGAGCGTAAAAGGATGAGGCCATCTAGCTTTTCTTTAAAAAAAATTGTTGATGTTCTTGGTTATTTTATGTTCATAGGTCTTAAAAACTTGATTTTGATGCTTATGTTAAGCAGTAGGGGTGTATCCAAGTACGTGCCCATACGGCCAGGGCTCCTCAAGAAACCTTTAGTGCAAATACATAAAACAAATTATGTAGATTAAAAAAATAAATACCCCTTCCAGCAGCTGCTTGCCACAGAGGTCTGACAGGAGCTTGTTAATTTATACGCCATAGTAGAAGGTCTGGAGGATGGCGGGACCTCAGCAGAAAAACATCGCAAACGTCAATGCCTTACCCGGGGCTCGAACCCAGGTCTCTTAGATCAGTAGTCAAGCGCACTAACCACTCGCAAATACGTAATATATTGATAGGTATCACGAAATATCAAAGAACAGTAACTAGACTAGTTATAAAAGTGTTGCCGGAGTAGGGGTTTTACCCATTAATCTGTTTTTTTTTTTACCTCCCTGGGATTTAATGTGGCAATTCATTTAATGGTCGTTTTGTGCAGTTCTTACAACAAAGGAAAATAAAGTTTGCCAAAATTAGCTAACAACTAAGGACCAATTGTGATTCCAAAATATTACATAATTTCGACTGTCTTTTGATTTAATCCGTTCAGAATTAAACCATTTTGTATCTGTGGTTCTCGGGAATCGGACGTACGATTGAAATTGCTCAATCCTATGCAGATCTCATTAGAAAGGTAAGAGAACATTCTCTTTCCTTAACACTGATTCCGAGCACGTCTGACTAAGGAGTTTTCAAGATAAGGGACCACAAGTTTCATTTTGTTTACAATCGGACTCAAAAGGAAGCTTTAAATTTAGAAACTTGTGAATTTGTTTTTGGATATTAAAGTTAGGTTGGGTTATTTTACCTCTGAGCGGGACTTTTTTTTTCACATAATTGTCTAAATGGCCAGATCACAAGAAGGTTGGGGAAAAGATCTACTGTACAGCTGTTAGGAGAGAGAAACCTCCCATCAAAGCTATAGAGCATGTTCTTCAGCATGCCAAGGGTATGGTTCTCCTGCTTACAGGACCATGGCTTTCCTTCCCATCTGACAGGCTGCAATCTGTTCTTCAGCATGCCAAGGGTATGGTTCTCCTGCTTACAGGACCATGGCCTTCCTTCCCATCTGACAGGCTGCAATCTGTTCTTCAGCATGCCAAGGGTATGGCTCTCCTGCTTACAGGACCATGGCTTTCCTTCCCATCTGACAGGCTGCAATCTGTTCTTCAGCATGCCAAGGGTATGGCTCTCCTGCTTACAGGACCATGGCTTTCCTTCCCATCTGACAGGCTGCAATCTGTTCTTCAGCATGCCAAGGGTATGGCTCTCCTGCTTACAGGACCATGGATTTCCTTCCCATCTGACAGTCTGCAATCTGTTCTTCAGCATGCCAAGGGTATGGCTTTCCTGCTTACAGGACCATGGATTTCCTTCCCATCTGACAGTCTGCAATCTGTTCTTCAGCATGCCAAGGGTATGGCTCTCCTGCTTACAGGACCATGGCTTTCCTTCCCATCTGACAGGCTGCAGTCTGACAGCCCATCGATTACCAACCGAGAGTAGCGTGGTGGTTTAGCGGAGATAATCTCAATTCTGGCGCAGGTGGGACTCGAACCTGGGAACTACAGATTACGAATCTGTCGCACTATTGATACCCAACTTTAACTGGATCTTAAGTCAAATTTATTATTTTGAAAAAAGTAAAATTTTTAACTAACAAGCGTCGGATAAGACATAGTCTTTTCTGATGTCTTTCAACTGAGCTCTCGTGTTACTCACAGAACTTCTCTCTGGCATGTTAAACTAACAAGTTACTATCGGACCTCTGTTTATCTAAGGGTCAATTTTATATATATATAGATTTTGTGAAATTATAGTAAAAACCTTTGGTATTACCTTAACTAAAATTAGTTTTTACATCGGCTTTCTCTGTGACATATTATACTGACAGATACTTATGACACCTAAGACTTGATTCACAATACGTAGCTTCGTTTCCAAACAAGTTGTTTGCTGTATTAATTCTTTTCATTTAAAGACAGGCAACAAATATTTCTATTGAAAATCGTTAAATCCGAGGCTTTGATTAAATTTAAAAAGATTTAGCTTCATCTTATGTCATATTGTTAATGCATTATTTTTTCTGGATGGCAATATAACAAAACAGGGCAGCAGTTTTGCTTTTTTCTGAAATCATGCATTTAATTCTTAATCTAACACTAGGAAAATGAGGCACACCATCTGACAACATTGGTTAATGTTACACTGGTATACAACAATAATGACTTGTTGCAAGGTTTTTAAAAATAATTAAATATTTTTACATTTCATTTTTAAAACTCTATAAATATATTTGATATTTACTGTGCGGGATCACTCCAGACTGCCTGGAACAAGACAACTGCTATGGTTGCTAAACTCGTCAAGATATTTTTACAATTTTTATTTCTCTAAAAGATGAAAAACACTCTTTGCTAAAAGTATTCTCAAGGGGAAAAGACTGAGTGATTTCTCGAGGCATCAAAATGACTTGCTGATGAGCAAAATTTTAAGCAATGGATGAGAACCATTGCTAATAATATTCATTATTGAACAGGGCCGGATCTAAGGAGAAGGCATGCTCCCACCCCCTCTTTCAGAATGCTAATAATGGTAAAAGAGAAAAAATTATGAAATTTGCTTATATTTTTTCAAGAATTTTTTTAAAGACCTAAAAAACGAAGGGAGAAATGTTATACTGCATTGGAAATCCAGTCTCTTGCCCCCCCCCCTCGATTTTTTTCTAAATCTGAGTCTGTTATTGAGTCTGATGAAAATGTGTATCCTTTCCAGGAAAATATTTTGGGCATGCTGTTGTACACAATATGTCCAAGGTACGAAAACAGAGCCGCTTTTGGTAATTTTTATACGTAAAAAATGTTCTTCACTAAATGCCAATTTAGCCCATTCCTGGACGAATGGTTAGCGTAGCAGACTATTAAGCCAGCGGGCATATCCTTGCGCGAGCCCGGATTTAAAAAAAAAAATGGAGGAAGGCAAGAAACACAATCGAGCCAGAAAAATATAAAAGAGGGGTACAAATAGACTGGATTTCCAATGCAGTATAACATTTCACCTTCCTTTTTACAATTCTTTAAAAAATGCATTAAATTTGAATCAGTTTGATAATTTTTTGGCTCTCTTACCCTTACTAGCATTCTGAAAGGGAGGAGCATTCCACCACTACCCCTCCCCACCTTAGATCCGGCCCTGTCTATATGCTTGTATGTTTATGAGAAACCAGGACAAGCCCAATAGAGCTTTTAGGCTATTCCGTCCTTTGTGTAGAAGAGTTGGATTGTTTTACCTCTGAGCCGCACTTTTTTGCACACCATGGACTAAATGGCCAGGTCACGTGGACTCCGAAGGCTCAGAGAAGGTTGGGGGAGGGGACCCATTGGAACAGCTGTTGGGAGACATGGTAGCCTCCCGTCAATGCCATCCAGTGTGTTCTTTAACGTGCACAGGGTATGGTTCTCCCGCACACGGACCACGATCTAACATCCTACCTGCCCACGGTCGGTGTCCCCTACTGACCGTGGCAGGGCGGGGAGTTTTGCGGAGATAAATCTCAACGCTGACCCAGCTGGGACTCGAACCTCGGTATTGCAGATTAAGAGCCTGACGCGCTACCGACTGAACCACCTCCGCCCCTGTGTAGGAGAGTAACTTCTTTCCCTTTCAAAAGAAAAAGGCATTTCTTGGCATCATTGCCTGGGCGACAATATCCTTCCGGTGATTATTGATAATACAGGTATCCGAGTAGAGTAGAACTTCGATTGATCTGCCTATATATGGCCCGGATACGTCGAAACATCGGATGTTTGAGAGGAAGTGTGAATAATTCAGATAGACTGGAAAGAAATGAAAATACAGCTTCATTATGAACAATAAAGGAAATGAAAACAAAAAACCAAGTTAATAAGGTGGTCACAGAGCACAGCTACATTTTTCGCTGCTAAAAAAGAGATAAAAGACGGTTTTTACTGGTCAGAAAAATTCAGTCTGGAAAAGTCGGCTCTTGCTGCCAGTTCTAAATAGACGTCATTTCATTTAGATGTCGCGAGACATTGCAATAGAAAGAATATAATTTTAGCGAAAGAATGTAAATATAACTTCTTACAGATGACGATTTTATTAATATAGGAATTTGCTATTATCTCTTTTTTTTTTCTTGAAAACAAATGATATCAATTAAAATCATTTAGTTTATTTTCACTTTGGGATGGCAGTCTAATAATTTCTATCACGCTATCCCCTGCAACTTCATAATATGTATTATATCTAAAACATTAAGGAAAAGAATTTCAATCCGTACCCTGTAAAACCGAGTCTATCATCGTGTAAATCGAAAGTGGTTGCACCTTTCTGATCATGTAAATCGAGGGAAGCAGCAAGTCAAAAAAAGGTTTTAAAGATCGGAAGTCGACTGAAATATTCACCAGAAGAGACGTGAGTTCTCGCTCGATAATGCAACTTCCGACAGTAATAAAAATCAATATCTTACGTCAGAAGTCTAGAAAGCATTACAACTTTTCTAGAATGGAAAAGTAGCTTTATTTCGTGGAAATTAACCTGATCAATACTCGACATGCGGTGCAACAGAGGAAAGGCATCAACCAATGCAGCACTTCTTGTTACTTTCCGTGACTGCAGTGCTTACAGAATGAATGTGCAGGTGGATTGTTTTTTCTCAAGCTTTTCAACAGGTAAAAAATATATCGATTTACATTTCGTTTTCGACATTTGATTCGAAGCTAAAAATATATTGCCGATTTCCATTCGAAAAAGAAAAACATTGTAACCTTGTACTACGGAAATGTTCCATTTTCAGGTAACTGGAATTGGGGAAAAAAATTGGTAAATTAACACTAAAGAGCAGAAGGAGTATTGAGAAAAACCAATCTCTCGAAATTTCTTTCGAAAGTTCCTTGAATAACATGCCTACTCTCAATATGCGGCGCAGGAATCGAAATGGTAGAACGGCCGACTAATAATTACCAAGAATCAATATTTATTCATGCAACAATTAATAATCGATATGTTACATAAATTTCGCAGAATAAGGAGAATTTTAATTATTTTTCATAATTTCTCCGAATTTTCCTTCTTGCGAATCGTAATTTTCGTTGTGCAATGCTGGCAGCTCTGTCAGTTTGTGTGATTGAAAACAGTTGTTCCACCAAGTCTCGAACTCAATGAACAAACTTAACGATTTGTATCAAATGAAAGATTATGCGGCGGGGAGTGTCAGACTATAAAAAATTTACCCCCCCCACCCACACACTTCACCCTAAAAAGAGAAATATGAAAACGATTGTTCCGCTATATCTTAATGAGGTAAGTTCCGAAAGTGGGCTATGAGCCAAAGGAAGGCCATGGGGAGAGTCACTGATTATAAAAATCTCCCCTCCCATTAAAAAAGGGGGAATATGCGAAGAATTCTGGTATATCTTTCGGGACGGAGGTGCGAAGGTAACAAGTTATATGTCAGATGAAAGTTGCGAAGTGGAGAGTGTTGTGGGCAATAAAAATTTAGCCCCTTGCTTTCTTTCCCCTTAAAAATGGGAAATAGGATTTTGCTCTATCGTCATGTGCGATGGTCTACAATAACAGCCGCCGTCCGCCAAATGGAACGTTAAGCCGTGGCCCCGTGTGCAGGAGAGAGTCATACCCTGTGCACGTTAAAGAACACGCTGGATGGCCTTGATATGTCTCCAAACAGCTATCCAGTGACTCCTCTCCTCCCAACCTTCTCGGGGTCCTTGTAACCTGGCCATTTAGCCCATTGTATGGAAAAAAGTGCCTCTCAGAGATAAAACAATCCAACGTATAAATACGAGTTGGGTGTCAAAAAAAAACTCTTATGAGGAGTGTCGTAGGTTATTTCGAATTATGCCTCCACAATATTTTAACCCCTCAAGAAAGGAGAAATGGAAATTTCGCGTGGGTCGACCTTAACGAGTTAATCTCAAAGAAAAGCTTGTGAAGTCTCGAATGTCATGATCTATCTTCAACACAAACCCTCCCCCCCCCCCCCTCCAAAAAGGGTGAGGAGAAATGTGGTCGATGCTTATGAATCATATATCAAATAAAAGTTTCTGAAGGTAAGTGTTTTTAGAGTCAAAGAAAAACATAAATAAGCTTAAAAAGTTCAAAAATACCTGCTTTTCTATATGCACCCTAAAAAATAACTAAATTGAAAGGTCTGGTTGGAACTCCGTAGTCCATGGCTGCATGAGGATGATGATCAGTCACTGAGTGCGTATTCACTTCAAAGGAATACAGGCCGCCGATTTACCTACTCAACGACATTGCTATCTTCCCTTGAAGTGAATACGGATTCAATGAATGATTACATCATCGATATGCTTTAGTTTTATTTTCTACACTTTAGGACGCAGGTAGATATATAATATATAGATAATCTATATGCAGAGGCGTAGCCATGAACGTTTCCTAGGGGTGGGGGGCATAAGTTGTTGACAAACAGTGTGACCTCGATTAACCGACCTTCGATAATCCAATAATCGTTTTAACCGGTCAGTGTGTCAAGCACCGAATTTTGAACAGGTATCACTTAGCGATAAAGCTACGTTTCCTAGCACTCACCCCTTCCCCCCACCACACACACACTCCTTCAAAAACGTGTTAAAAACTTCTTACAGGAAAAACAGTAGATTGTAGTCGCTAAATGTTCCAATTTTTGGATTAAGTTTTTCAGTAAAAATTTAAGTAACGTATTTACTTTCATAATGGTGCCCTCGTTTTTTTCTGATTAATATACCCAAAGATGTTTCGTAAAAGCTTTCATCAGAAAGGAAACATTTTTCAGAATATTTATAGCTGAAATCACCATTTTATAAAGGGAGAACATTTGATTAAAATAAGGCGTATTATGTTACGCTTCTTTGGAGCAAATTCTTCAAAGTATTAATGCGATGTTAACTCTCTTTGACAGCTATTCACTG
Organism: Ryuthela nishihirai; assembly: GCA_038380435.1. Classification (NCBI taxonomy): domain Eukaryota; kingdom Metazoa; phylum Arthropoda; class Arachnida; order Araneae; family Heptathelidae; genus Ryuthela; species Ryuthela nishihirai. Next base: position 31,225,229 of record JAWZYU010000004.1, read on the forward strand.
TGTGGATTAATCTCTCAACATAATTTTATATTTATCATTATGCCTTATTAACATGGTTTTTGTTTCCATTTCCTTTATTGTTCATAATTAACCTGTATTTTCATTTTCTCCAGCCTTTCTTAATTATTCACATTTCCCCTCAGATATCCGATATTTCAGCGTATCTGAAACCATATACAGGCAGAATAATCGAGGTTCTACTTTACTCGGAGACCATATTATCAATAACCACCTGAGGGATATTGTGGCTCTGGCAATGACAAAAGTAATAACCCTTTTTGCTTAAAGGGGAAGAAGTTACTCCCCTTCAAAAAGAACGGAGATAACCTAAAAGCTCTATTGGGCTTGTCCTGGTTTCTCATACCAACACACAAACAAACATAACTTTAATAGTCATGTACGCTAACCATTACCCATGAATGGTCTAAATGGGATTTAGTGAGGGAATTTTTAACATTTAGGTATAAAAACATCTCAAAAGTAGCTTTAAACATTTTAACTCCTTGAGCATATTATGTAACATCGGTTTCCTCTAAATATTTTCTTGGAAGAACACACAATTTCATCACACTTAGTAACCCATGTTGTTTGCAATAGCTCTCATCCATTGCTGATAATATTTGCTCATCAGCAAGGCATTTTGAACCTCGAGAAATCACTCAAAGTAAGCCCCTTTTCCGTGAGAATATTTTTAGCAAACAGCATTTTTCATCTTTTAGAGAAAAAAATGTAAAAATATCCGAAGATTTTTCCACCAGAGCGGTTATTCTGTTCCAGGCAGTCTGCGTATTCACTTCAAATGATTCAAAGGAATACAGGCCGCCGATTACCTACTCAACGACATTGCTATCTTCCCTTGAAGTGAATACGGATTCAATGAATGATTACATCATCGATATGGATAAGAATTGTTGCATTGCCATCCAGAAATATAAACGCGTTAAAATATATGACATAAAATGAAACTAAATCTTTCTAAATTTAATCAAAACCTCAGTTTTCATGATTTTCAACCGAAACATTTTTCTACCTCACTTTAAATGAAAAGAACTAATATGACAAATAACTTGTCTGGAAACGAGGCTACATATTCTGAATTAAGACGCAAGTGTCGTAATTATTTATCAGTATAACACGTCACAGAGAAGGTCTGCGAAGAAATAGAACGTATGAAACAAAACATCCATTATTTCTCGGAGACTCGAACCCAAGTCCCTTTGATCCTCAACCAAGCACGTCACTCACTAGGCCAGTGATTAATTTTTTAAAACTATGAATAAAAATATGTAAAATAAAATCAGCCACTAAAGGAATTTTAGAGAGAAGGAAGATGAAGCTCAGACTTTCATATTTCTGCACCTGTAAAGATGTTCCACTGTAAAGTCCATCTGCTAGAGAAGACTACTACTACTACTTCAAGCCGTACAAGGGCCTCCTAGTTACTTCTGTTTAACTTTCCTACTAATATTTTACTCCCAGATCTTTCCAAATTCAGGTCGTGGTCCCAAACAAATTTCATTCTGTTTATTTGCAGAATCGTTAACTTCCGTTAAACCCTCTCGCAGGTACAGAAAGGCCCAAAGCACTTCCAAATTTTGAGGCGCCTAGCCAATGTAAAACTGATTGTCGGTAATACGTACCAATTTACAAGTGGTTTTTATTCTAATTTCACAAAATCGATAAAAATTTACCCCTTAGATAAGCTGAGATCGGTAAATGTATGTTATTTTAATATGCCATAGTAAAGGTCTGTTCGTAACGCGAGACCTCAGCAGAAAGACACCACCAGAAAAGAAATATAAACCCCTTGTCCAATGCTCGTCAGTTAAAAATTACATCTTGACTGTTAAATCTAATATCAAAGGGCAGGGATTGGCTCAGTCAGTAGTGCACGAGGCTCGTAAATCTGTAGTTCCCAGCTGGGCCAGAGTAGAGATTTGTTTCCGCTAAACCCCGACGCTGCTCTCGGTTGGAAAGGGAACACCGATGGACTCTGAAAAGCCGCCATCTGTGCATGTTGAAGAACAAGCTTGATGGTTTCGACGGGAGGTTTGCATCTGTCTCCTAACAGCTATAGAGTGTGTCCCTTCCCCGACTTTCTCTGAGCCTTTGGTTTATTCTGACCTGGCCATTTAGCTCATTTGTGCAAAAGGTGCATCCATACTCAGAGCTAACTCGAATATCAAAAAAAGAAAAAAACATTGACAGTCTGTTGGTATTGACAAGGGGATTGGCTCAGTCAGTAGCGCGTCAGGCTCGTAATCGCTTTGAGTCTGAGGCCAGACAAAATGAACTTTCAGATCCCTTCTCTTGAAAGGTCCATATTGTCAGACGTGCCCGCAACGAATGTTAAGGGGAAAAAATTGGTCTCCCACTCTTTCTTGTATTTCTGATGACACATTCATAGCAATGAGGAATTTCAACCGTACGTCCGATTCCAAGGAACCACGGACACAAAATAGTTTAATTTTGAACCAATTTAATGGAAAGACAGTTGGAAATACTTACTGTTTTAGAATCACAAGTGGTCTTTAGTTATTAGCTGATTTTAGCACGTCCCTTAAATGAAAGGTTATCTTAAATTCCGCATTTTTAAAAAAAAAAACCCAGATTAATGGATAAAACCTCTACTCTGGTAACACTTTTTAATGGCAGCTGTTACTGTTCTGTGATGTTTACTTATCCATCTATTATACATTTGCACTTATCTACATCAAATATTTTTATGTGTTTGCACTAAAGGTTTCTTGAGGAGACGTGGCCCATTGGGTCCGTACTTGGATGGTGGAATTCTTGCCACAGAAATCTGACAAGAGTCTGTCAGTTTATACACCATAGTAGGTCTGTGAGGATGGCGACTCTGAGTAGAAAAAGAGCACAAACATCCATGCCTTACCCGATGCTCGAACCCAGGTCCCTTTCATTAGCATAATCAAAGAAACTCTAGATGGCCTCAGCTTTTTACACTCCCATTCTAATAGAGATGCACTACTACAAAATCCACTTGGTACACTACAACCTCAAGAGAAAACCTGGTCGGTCACTTCGTATTAGTATTTAATCCCCAAATCTTCGTGGTCCTGGAAAAAGTACTTCATTGTCTTCGTTGGCAGAATCGATATCAGTGTATCAATGTAAGGGAGAAAACAACATTTTGTGCGTCAATCCTTTTGTATATATCTGAGGAGACTAATCTGTACGTCCGATTCCTAAATACCATCGACACAAAATGGTTTCTGGTTAATTGATTTTGTGACAGTTTCAATCTAATTGAATTGAAAGCCAGTTGCAATTAGGTACTGTTTTAGAATCAGAATTGGACCAGTTGTTCGACAAAATTAGCTACGTTTTACTTTCGTGCAAAAAAACACACACAACACTCCGCAAACAAAATGTCCCATCATCATCATCATCATCATCATCATCATCATCATCATCATCATCATCATCATCATCATCATCATCATCATCATCATCAAGCAGCCATGGGCTACGGAGGTCCAACCAGACCGTGCAATTTAGTTCTCCAAGCAAGTCTGTCCTGAGCTACATCTACTACATCTGGCCACTGCACACCAATTCTAACAAGGTCCTGTTTGACATTGTCTGCCCACCGCATCCTAGGTCTCCCCTTCTTTCTGAGGCCTTTAGGCACGCTGTTCATAACCCTATTCGTCAATCTATAATTATTCATACGGGCAACATGGCCAAACCAACGGAGTCTCTCTCTGCACAATATGCTGCTTAAAGGAGGTTGCCAACTCCTTTGCCTAACCTCATCATTAGTTACAAAGTTGTACCACCTAATGCCCAAGATACTGCTTAAGCACCTAGAATCAAAAGCATCTAGTTTCCTGTTATTTTGTTTACACAGCATCCAAGTTTCACTACCATAACTAACCCTAGAAAGAATCAAACTATTATACAGTCTAATTTTAGTCTTTAGGTGTATACGCCTATTTCTCCACACTCTCCATAGATTCTTAAAAGTCCCGGCAGCAATCCCTATTCGTCTTTTAATCTCATGCCGCACATCACCATTATCTGTTACATAGCTCCCAAGGTAATTAAACTGTGACAGCTGCTCAAGACTGTAACCATTCAGCTTAACTGAATCACAGCCTGCCTGACCAATTTTCATCATTTTAGTTTTCTCTCTGTTTATAACCAATCCTACTCTACTACCAGTTTCATCAACAGCTCGAATGAAAGAGTTCATCTCATCAACATCATTTGCCAAAAGGGCTAAATCATCAGCCTAATCTAAATCAGAAATTTTCGTATCTCCAGTCCATTTAAGGCCAAAATATTTCCCTTGAAGTGAATTTCGCATAACATAATCAATAACCAAGTTAAAGAGAAAAGGAGACAAAATGCACCCTTGTCGAACACCAGAAGTAATACTAAACCAATTGCTACAAGCCTTACCAACTCTCACACATGACTCAGTGTTATTATAGAGAGCTTTCATTATGTTAACTAACTTGTCAGGTATACCATATGATCTCACAATCAACCACAAATTATGACGATCAACAGAGTCGAAAGCTTTTTTTCAAATCAACAAAGCTAGCAACCAAAGGTTTCTGAAACATTTCTCAAGAATCTTCCTAAGTGAAAATATCTGATCCACATATCCCCTACCTACCACTTCTGAATCCACACTGCTCATCTCGCAATTGCCTGTCAACCAGATTCTTAATTCTATTAAGCACAATCATGGAAAGAACTTTACCTGGAACAGAGAGTAGGCTGATACCCCTATAGTTATCACAAGAACTGCGATCACCTTTTTTAAAAATTGGGATAAAAATAGCTCTGGTAAAATCCTTAGGAACCATGCCTTTATGATAAAAGATATTCAAAATTTCAGTCATCCAAGTGGTAACCGAAACATTCCCAGCTCTAAGCATTTCCGTAGTAATTTCACCTACCCCTGGGGATTTATGAAGTTTAAGTTCAGAAATAGCCAAACTAACTTCAGATTGTGTTATAGGGCCAACATTAAAGCCAACAATGCATCTATCATCATTACAAACAATGGGAGTAGAACTAACCACATTGTTTAGAACATCACTGAAATGCTCAGCCCACCTAGCTATGACAGAATCTTTACCTTCTATAACCTTACCTAGTTTATCCTGCATCCTTGTATGCCTGTCCGTTTTCTACCACATAAAACATTAACTATCTGGTACAGCTCTCTGCTGTTGTGCTGTTTAACTGCTTCCTCGGCTTTGTCAGCCAAGCCATCAAGTCAAAGATTCTTGTCAGCAGCTAACTGATCTTTTACACGTTTATTACGTTCTCTGTAATGCTTTCTATTAGGACTAGTAGGGTATTGATTAAGGGCTTTCCTACAGTTCCTTCTTTCCGAAATAAGCTCAAGTGCCTTCTTCTATCTGAGTGAATCTTATCACTCAGATAATTCTGCCTCCTCTGCTCCTTTTTTCCTAAAAGAGTACTGTTAGTGTCCAAAAAAGCCTGTTTAACAATGATCCCATTCTTCCTCAACTTCAGTAGTAAGCATACCATGACTGTCATAATGATTAAGTAACCTATCATGGTAAGCTCTGGCTATAACTGGGTCTTTCAGAGCTTCAGTATTAAAAGTAAATTTTTAACCCTAGTACAACACTTTTTAAGTTTAAGTTGCAACACACTTTTAACAAGGTAATGGTCAGATCCAATTTCAGCTCCCCTATATGCCCTGATATTCCTAACAGAACTAGCCCATTTGCTATTAATTAATATATAATCAATCATATTCTTATACAGCCCATCAGGTGAAACCCATGTGTATTTATGTATGTCGCGGTGTTTGTAATAAGTGTTAGTTATTCTGAATCCGTTGAGTTTACTTACCTGTAGGAGATGTTGCCCATTGCAGCTACCAGTACCAAAAGGGCCTATCACGCCTCTCCAAAGGTCAGAGTCAGTACAAACTTTGGCAATGAAATCACCTAAAACAAGGATAATATCTTCTTTCTTGACAGAATTCAAAATATCCTGAAGTAGTTCATAAAACCTATCCTTCGCATCCTCATCTGCATCCTCAGTGGGAGCATAACAGCAGATAACATACAAGTCTTTAACGCTTGTCTGAAATTTTGCTGTAAGAAATCTTTCATTAATGCACTCATATCCTAGAAGAGCATCACTAGCGTGTCTGCTGAGAAGCAGACCCACGCCTTGGTGATGCTTATTGTCGTCCCTCCCTGAAAAGAGAAATTTAAGATTTTTAAGAATCTGACCTTTATCTGTCCATCTGGTCTCTTGCAAGCCGAGAATATCTAAATTATAATGGTGGAATTCTTGTGTGAGGACATCAAGAGAAAAAGCTCTGTGCAGAGTCCTCACATTCCAACTAACTATGGAGAGAAAATGGTTAGTGGGATGTTTAAAGAAACTATGTTTATTGAGTGATGAGAATGCCGACAATATCAAACAGCCCCGTAATCGCAGACATGGGGCAAAGACCCATTCCCCCACCAGTAAAGGCTGAAGCCATCTACACTGGAATCTACACCAATGTAGAATTTCACGATGCCAATAGAAGCAAAGAGTTCAGGTGCCTGCGATGACCTCTACTCAGGATTATCCACCAGCTGATAAACATATCCTGTGAATCTATTCACTTGGGGCTGTCAACCCACAAACAAACAGAAAACACAGCGGAAGATTTTCCCTCCACAGAAGCCCACCAGTGCAGCAAAATCAGGATCCATAATCAAGCTCAGAGCCATATATCTGTCCAGTCCAGTGGGTTTATATGGTCAGCATCAGGACCCTGTGTGGTTGACCACTCCTCAGCAGGGTAGAAAAAAAAAGAAAAGTAGCCATAGTTGTCCAGATCAGTAGGCCACACTAATCTGGCAGCCCTCTCCTTCCATTCACTTCCAAAAGAGAGTATCTCTTTTGAAAGGTACTAACGGTCTGCACCACGAGAAGGCGGGGTCTGACATTAGGTGCTAGGCCTGGCCGGTTCTATGCATCATCACAGGGGATTGGTGCATAGCTCTCCTTCCAGTGACTACCTAGCTACCATTTACAGACCAAAATGTCCCTTAGACAAGGAAAATTGCTATATATGTAAAAACCCCTAAACTGGCAACATTTTAGTAATACAGTCTTGTTTCATTTCTTTGATATTTCGGGTTACTTTTAAACAGTTGCACTTAACTGCGTGTTATTTTTTAATTGACTCCTCTTTTATACTTAACTACATAAAAAAATTAATATGTATTTATATTAGCAGATTCTTGGGGGAGACGAGCCCGTACCTGCCTACACACCTGTCTATATGCATAAGATAGAGCATAAGCTATCATTGCGTAAAATCTAAATCAAAATCATAGTCAGCAGGTAGTCTGTTCGGTTTAGTTGTCAAAATCAAGACCCCGTGAAGTTGATCACTTCGCAGCAAAGATGAAAAAATAAACGTGGCCTCAGAAGTCCAAATCAGTAAGCCAAACTAATCTGGCAGCCCTCGCCTTCAGGTGAGAGAATATCTTACTGGAAGATACTAACGGCCTGCACCACGAGACTTTAGGTGCTATGCCTGGCAGGTTTTCTACATCATCACAGAGGAATAGTGCTCAGCTACTATTTACAGGCCAGCCTATAGAAAACTGAAGAAAAATAATTCTACTAACATTTAAAACAAGGTCCCGATTTTCAGCTAAGGAAATATGGTCATTCTAGTAACGTATATAATGCCCTCTGCCTACAAGAGCGCGAAAATTTTTTTTAGCTAACTCCTGTTCCGAGAATTGGGATATTTGTGACCTGGTTAATTTATCCCGCCGCTCGTCAAAGGGAAGAGTGTCGCTGAAAATTAAAATAAGTTTATTTATAGTTGGAACTGCGTTTCACCTTTTTCTGTTTCTGCGATCTCCATCTGATCCGTTGTCGTCGATGTTCCCTCTCCATTCGTGACTCGGCCAGCGACGATGCGTGAGCTTCATTTGGTTGAGTGCTGCGTCCCTCCCTCCGTCAGAAGCAATCGCCACATAACGAAGCTATTTCAGTCGAAGTGCTCAGAAAGGGTTGATCTCTTCACCTCTTTCGAACAATTCTTAATTCACTTTAAAAAGATCGATTCAAACTTTTCTTCTACCTTGGAAACTTTCCTGTCAGCATCTTCTCTCAGCTTTAGATTCGGATATAATAATGTTCTTTTTCAAAGTTTTTCTTCTTACACTCGAAATGCCGAAGGTTCGTCACTTATCGCACTGTGGAGTTGATTAGGGAAATGGAGGTGGCGTTTGAAAATTGTTCTGAGTATTTTTATTATTAGAAATCTGAAAAAGGAATTTGCGAAGAAAATTTGAAAGAAAAGCGCAAAACTTGCATATGACAATCCCCTGTCTTGCTGTTTAGTTTCGTGACCATTTGTAAATTACGAAAAGGTAGAATCGATTTCTACCCTTCGAAAAACTTTAACTTGACCCAATTGGTGGTAGAAGCGTACGGTATCAATTGAGGATGACCAACCGACTTTAAACCGGCTTTCATGCTTCTAACAAATTATTGCAAATAAGGAAAAGATGTCCCCACAATGAACTGATCACTAACGTTTGGAAATGAGGAGCCGAGAGATACCTTTCACACGCATGCGCTGTGACAACGATTGTGTTTAAATGATGTTGAAATGACCAGTCTGAATCAGGAACTATATCTCAAGCATCCCAGCTCATAATCTTTATAAATAGGGTGTTGTACAAATAAAGAAACGGCATCAGAAAAATAAATTTCAATTAAAAATAATTTTTTTTCTCCCTTAATGGAAACAAAGATAAAATTCATTCTGAACTCTTCACGATCTGAAATAAATAAATGAATAAATACTGCTTCAAAATGCAGTCTCTACAATTGAAGTAGAATCATTGGAGTAAGCTAACATTTCTAAAAGTATCCATTTTTGTCACGAAGCATTTAATGCAACTTCTCTATATACGTTATCTGAACATTTTCTAAAGCCAGCTGCCACGATGTGAGGACTAGTTGCCCCTATTCTTTCTCGAAGTGGTCCATGTTACAAATCATTGTGGAGTACACAAAATTTTAAATATCACCAAATATAATCTCACGGAAAAAACTAAATAGATAATTATTTGCCCACTCTTTGTTTAAAAACGTTATACTTGTTTAACCTGCGTTTAATATGGCAATATTAAATAAAACCATATAAACATCGACAGTCCCTCAGAGTTTCTTTATTGCCATAGTTTTCCTTAATGAAACATTGTTGCAGGGTTGAGTAGGCTGAACTACTCAAAATCACAGGCAACGGACAAATAAATATGAATGAAACAGAAAAGTTCTATTTCTTTTTATTAACATTTTTTATAATAAAATAAAATTAGAAACACAGCATGAAGTTCAAGAGTTAGGTTGTTTTACTTCTGAGCGGCACTTGTTTTGCACACGAGGACCCAGAGAAGATTGGGGGAGGATAGCCACTCGAGAGATGTTGGGAGACACAGACACGTGACCTGCAGACACTTGAATAGGATTTGCCAATTACTAAAATACTCCACCGGACAGGAAACGTTAAAAGTGTATGCTATGTGGAATGAAATTTTAATGTTATTTATTTTTTAAATTATTTTTAGTTTCGGGCGTATAACATGGGGCTAAAATTATACAAAGACACCTGTTTTGGATTTCGAAGCAAGTAGAGGAGTTCGAGATGTACAAGACGACGGGATTTCGGCTCTCCCGGGGGTACGTCCTTGCCATCACCTAAGGAAAGAAACGGAAGAAAAATAATAACATGAAATGAGCCATACATCAGCAAAAAAGTCCAAAAACGGAAATAATGAAATTTTAAATTACTACCCCGTCTGAAACAAAAGAAAACAATTGGCGAGGAAAAAGAAAAAGATGTCGTCTCTAAAGCCACCTGTGAATGCAAAGGCAACAGGTATCGGACATGCAGGGAGATCCTTACCAAACAGATTTCGTTTCGCGTGATTAAATCCGCTGCCTCAACCTTTCAGTAAATGCGTTTGATTTAGGCAACAGCAAAGCAGACATTATCGAGATTTAAAGTTGCGTCGTCCTGTATTTCTGTTTCCGAATTGGCGAATAGGATCAATTCACGAGGATCGATAATTCGTAGGAAAAAGATCGAAGCAGCTAAAATAGGAAATATACAGTACTATAAAGAATTTTATATCTCTGCTTGGAGGGACATTTAAAGCATATCAAAAAAAAATGTAACTAAGCCTAAATAATCCGCAATAATTTTTTTTTTTTACCATCAGTATCCCAGTTCTTACAGGACCATCTTAAGTACGGGGGCCGAAGACAAATGACGTTTTTCAACCGTGACGTCACTACCGAGAGAAGAAGTTTAAAACAAGATCATGTGAAATCGATAGTTCAGAGGTCTTGGCTCCTGCCTTTGGCCATTACAATAATAATAATAATTTTTTCGGTCAAATGTCGTTACAGTAATGTTATGAAACATTTTCAGAAACATTGCACTTTATGTTACAAATAGCATTGTAAATAAAAACAAAAAATTAGTAAGGTTTCACAGAGAATGTAGTGTTTAAAAAAATTAGTACATTTGACTAGGAGTCGCAGAAAAAGACTGTTTGTACAGCCTGATTAGCCTATGACCCTTGTTTGAAGGTGGCATGCAAATGTATTTGTAAGGGATGCTAATTATATATATACAAGTTAATTTATTATCTACATAGTATACGCTTTGATAGCGACATATCAGGCATAACCTTCAATAAGCATGGTGTGCCATGGAAAAGAACTAAATAATATAGCCATCCATGTATAGAAATGGCGAAAATCGAAATTAATATTTCCAAATCCCATGTAAGAAATTTAATTTAAACACCCCCCAAAAGAAAATATTTTAATTACTTTTTAACCTTATTAGTACTAAGTTGCAGGTCTGGTGGTAAGGGATTCCACATTTTTGACCCTGTCGAGTTTACGTTATTGTGCATCATCAGAGATGTCCTGAATTTAGCAGGAATTGATTTGTTTTTACCACGTGTAATGTAGTTGTGATCAAAAGTTAACAAATTTAAGATATCCTTGTGAATAGTTTGGTGAATTCGGTCAAACATAAGAAAGAATATTTTGTATGAATAAAATTTATGAACAGGTAGAATATTATTTGGGTAATTATGATTTACATTAATTGAATATGAGAATCCTGTAGCTTTAAAATATTTATTTATTAAAACACGTAATTTGTTGAGTTTCGTATTTTAATTTTTCTTCTCCTGGATTTACCGTTTTAAAGTAGGATCCTCTTTATACTTTCATCTTTTTCAAATGGCTTTTCCTTTCTCCTAAAGGACTTAAAATATCAGCCAATGCTATTAAGCCTTTCCGCTGCAAAAGCAAATTTAGCAATGTTGTTCGATGTCAGTTTTACCTGTCACGTGAATTTGAAGAATTTTCTTTATCTTTGTTATTGAATACTTTGATTTCGTAATTCATTAGTCAGGCGATTCAATATTTTAACACAGGTTGTAATTACAATTAGTTGTAGGAAACCTCATTAAGCAGCCATCTAATTTATAGTGTATTAAAATGTTTTGCTGCAGTTTACTAAATTTGGCATAAGTTGGTGCATAATATGCCCTGTCTGCTTGATTCCTCTTCATTTGAAATGACTGCAGTGAGCTCTAATATCTACCGTTGCTCTTTGAAAGTATAATGAGTCAGTTATAGCGTGCATTCATTTGTTTTGGCGCCTGGTGATTGCGAGATTGGCTCTTTACTAACTGAACGCATTTTACGGTCCCTGCCGCTATTTTTTTAATGTAAAGTAACGAAACGGCACTTTTTCGATCGGTCCCACAAACCTCCCGGAAACTAACGCGAAAAGGGACTTAAAAAAAAGTTGCCTTTTTGGTTCGCATGAAATATAGTGTTACTATGGGAATGCACACTAGAAAAAAAATCTATAACTATTATTTCAAATATTCTGTTGAACAATTAAAGCAAATAAAGACAAATTTACGCCAAGAAGAACAAAAATTGTTAGCATAGGTTGATATTACACTTCAGAAAAAGGGCCGGGATGGCTCAGTCGGTAGCGCGCCAGGCTCGTAATTTGCAGTTCCCATGTTCGAGTCCCAACTGGGTCAGCGTTTACCTCCGCAAAACTCCCCGTTCTGCCCACGGTCAGTAGGGGACGCCGATGGGCTTGGAAAGGCCGCCGTCCGTCGAATGGGACGTTAAGCCTTGGCGCCGTGTGAGAGAGAGAGCCATAGCCTGTGCACGTTAAAGAACATGCTGGTTGGCCTTGACCGGAGTTACCATCCGTCTCCCAACAGTTGTCCAGTGGGTCCCCTCCTCCCAATATTCTCGGGGTCTTTGTGACCTTTTTAGCCCCAAAAGGTGTGGGCAAAAAAAAAAATGCCACTCAGAGGTAAAACAACCACCAACGGTTAAGAACATCTTTACTTGCATGCATTTCGACAGCATAAAAAGTTCAAATAATTTAGGCATTATGAGCAGAATAAATTAATATTTCATATCGTCGATATTTTTTGTATCCAAAAACTAGAGCTTCCTTTCTGATTCTTAGTAGTCGATACATTCAATTTCGACAATACAGGTTCACCATTTAGCAGTTGGAATGGTTCCAAAATCAAACGTCTTTGTTAAAGAGTTTTTATTAAGATAAAGGCCTACATGTAAATTTTAAACATTTGTAATTGATTTTATTTAACATTTCAAATTCTGTGTGTGTTTCTGGCCTCAACTAGATACATATTTTTTCAACTTCATTTCTACCTTGCATCGATAATTCAGAAAGAAAAAGAGCTTTTCGTTAGAGATGAGAACCCAACTGTAAAATATCACCTTGCTTTTAACAGCCTGGAAATCATTCGCTGCGAGTAGAGGAAATCATTGCTGAGAGCAGAGACGGTATTACTATCTCATGACTGACTGTCGATTATTTTCTATGATGAAAGTACGTTTCCAAGGGTTTCACTAGAGCCACAATTGACACTGGAGCACAGTGGACGCACAATAACTGATACTCTGCATAACAGACGTGATAAATGACGTCATAAAATGATCAACGGTGAGTTCCGAGCATTTATATAAAGAAGTACCTATCTAACTGGTTAATGAAACAAGCAGTGGCCGCTGGTGACTAAAATTTTTGGTGGGCCACTTTGATTATTGCAGGCTGGGCCCGGATGTTGGAAAAAAAATTGGGGAGATGACTGATATTCAATTGAACCGATTCGGACCGAAAAGACGTTTCAAAATGCATATATTCTTCTTTTTTCGACTATTTTCAAGACGCATTATTTAACAAAAAAACTTCGAAAAGGTGTTCTTGCTTTTTCTACTTCAATTTAAATTTTGCCCCTCCCTCCACTGTAATATTTTCCTCTCCGCTCTAGGGGTATTTTAAAAAACTGTTCGTGGAAATTATGTCTAATTATACATAGGTTTACTTTTTTTGACTGCGTTCTGAACCTTTAAAGTTGCAAGTCCGAAAAAGACACTGGATTTCGCCAACTGAGCGAAGAATTGCTCAAGAAATGTAATGTTAAAATATATTATTTGAATTCTCTTGTAGACCAAATGTTGAACACATTTTATATTTTTCGTATCCAATGTTGTTCTTAAGTACGTCATACATAAGTATCCTTCCTTGGGATACTAAAAAGTTGGCAGCATAATTCAAAGATATCTTGTCCCGAAGATTTAGTCTTGCTGAGCCTGCCACAGTCAAATGAAGATATTCGCTACTTAACAAGATCTTCACTATTGGTTGGACTGGCAGAATCAGCCAATCAAGTATCACTGGCCGCTACAAAGTATTGACTTGTCTAATGCAATTCAGCGCTATTGCATTTCAGCATATGCACATTTGTATCATCGCTATAACATATAATGTTAAGATTCCAGACGGTGGTCGTAATGTTAAAATTCGTATTAACATTACGAAAGCGGCCGACGTAGCCCTGAATCACAAAATGCTTTGATTGTCTACGTAACACGGCAAATAATGATTACAAATCGAACATAAAAATTATGTGGATTTTAGATATGGCAAATAATGAATACGAAATTTGAAATTCGTTTATTATTTTTGGTTGGAAACAAGTGAGGAAATTCTGCCGAAAGCTGGGTGGCCGCTCAAACTACTCGAGCATTATACAACGATTTAGAAGAACATCTATTCACATAACCACATTATGTGGAAATAAATTTATAACAAATCTTTGTGTTCGGCCTTCCACTACGGCGTCGCACTAACAACCTGATCACTGTTGAAAACCCTTTCCAAGCCAAAAGGTTAACTGGGACAGAGTCTGACTCTTTTTCTGTCGGAAACCGATGCAAAGAAGAAACAGAAAAGTTTTCGTCTTCTCTCTCGATCACCTGAGAGTCTTGCTCGCACAGGGATTAATGCGATCTAGGCTCACCTATCAGAGTGGAGCTTGAAAGGCCTCTTGTGCATCAGGTAGTCAAGGCCAGGCCGGATTAAGCAGGTCTCTCCCGCCCTCTCACGTTATCAGAAATGAAACATAAACAAATGAATAGATAAATAAAAGCGTCGATCCTATGCCGCCTTTCTTGGAGTCTATTATTGTTGTTATCAATTCAAAATATTTCACAAGTTCATAAATATGTTAATTTTATTTATAAGAATGCCAGATATTGGTAGGAAAAGGGACCCCCTTCTGCCCCCTCCTAATCCTGGTCAAAACGTCTTTTCTAAGGGCGGAGGCTTGCCGACATCTGAGTGAAATGTTTTCCTCTACCGACTTCCTATTCCCTCGAGTTTTTGACCCTGAAGAGAAAGGCCGAGTGGTCTCTCTTCCCATTCAAATCACCTGGAGTTCTTCTACAAGAGATCATTCACAGAGGAAAAGCAGATCATTGCTCTGGATTTTTCTCGTGCTTCTATCATTGGGCCATGCAACATCCAATTCAGTGGCGTAACAAGGTGACTCCGGCATCTTCCCTTTTCCCTTCCTTAAAAAAAGTTAAGCGAATACTTATTGATAAATAGAATTCGTTTTATGAATTTAATTGTACAATGTACATATGGAAATCACGAGATATTATATCAGTTTCATTTATGACTCTGCATAATTATAAACATATTACTTCGACTACGAGGCCCTAGTTTAGCTGAGCCATTGGAACCACGGCAATTGCCTCACTCTCTCCTCATCGAGTGAAGATCCACATCTCTAATTTCATCTCCCTCCGTCTCCCATTTTCGGACTTATGGTTGGAGGCTATCGTCTCGCCTTTTTCTAAACCAGGTAGAGATCCTTTCAATTATGATGTCGACTTTTTCTAAGCCATGTAAAGATCGTCCCCGTTGCCATCCTATTGCGTCGACGGTCTGTGTGCTAAGAAGTTAGAATTTGGATTACGATTTTCGGTTTCGTTATTTGGGAAAATCATTTAAAAAGATGAAATTAAGAAAACTCGGGAGGCCTTAGGTTGTCGCCTGCCGTTAAATCCATCCCTGCTCAATAGCCTCGGTTTCATAAAGTGGACTTGATTCTAAATGGAAAGAATCGAGTCAACTGTTATATGAATCTAAAAAGTTTCAGCGTGCTAATGGATTCAAAAATATTTTGCAATCCCTAGTCCACACGGACTAGGGATTGCAAAAATTGTGTGGACTAGGGATTGCAAAATATTTTTGCGACGTAGTGATACTAGCCCTGTAATACGTGTTAGATTCTTAGAAGACCTAAATGCTATTCAGGTTTGATTGTTACCGATTTGTATTTTTGTATTTATTTCTTTTTCTCTGTGATGTGTGTTGGTAATTTTTCTCTTATTCAATTAAATATATGCAGTGCTAGAGCATATTTTGATGAATTTTTGACGTACTTGGGGACTTTTCAGGAAAAACCCAGATTAATTATTTCGACAGAAATTTGGATCTACTCCTGGGAAGTCTCACTGTACAAAATAGACGGTTACAAGTGCTTCTCATTTTGTAGGGATGATTACAGATCAGGTGGAGTATTAATTTATGTTAGCTGTGACATCGATGCTATACAGCAACCAATCACAATGAATTGCGCAGATATTGCGGTTTTAAAACTTGAAATTGAAAACAAAGAGTGGACATTAATGGCTGTATACAGATCTCTTTCTGAAAATGTACTTAATTTCATTTCCGAATTAAGCGGAATCCTAGAATCACTTGATACCCTTATTATTCTCTGTCTTAGAGATATTAATATTAACTTATTAAATGACAACACAAACACTGATGAATATCTACGACTATTAGCAGAAAATGGTTTACTTAATATGATAGAAGAGCCAACCAGAATTACGGAGAACTCGTCTGCATGTATCGATCATGTATTTCTTAGAACCAAAGATTTATATAATTGTAATATATTTCTGGATGACATTGGAATTACAGACCACTGCTTAGTTAACGTTAATTTAGATATTAAAATTGAACAAAAATTAAAAAATGATGAAATAAAAATGGTGGATTTAAAAAGATTAACGAACTTAATTGCAAATATAAAATGGGATGATATATATATTGACGGCTCTGTTAATGCTTCTTTTTAAAAGTTAATTGATACACTAAGCCATTTAATTGATGATTCAACGAAAGTAAAGATAAAACGTTTTAAGAAAATTAAACCGTGGATGACAAATGAATTAGCAATTTTAATAAATTATCGTAACACTCTGTATAAGGAAATGAAGAAAAATCCTTCAGATATGTCGCTTAAACTGTCATTTTCCCGATACAGAAATTTTGTTACAAGTGCCATAAGGGAAACAAAAACACAATATTTTACTAATAAATTTTCCAAAGCAGGTAAAAATCAGAAAAAGCAGTGGAATGTAATAAATGAAATATGCGGTAACTTTGAAGAGAAAGAAAACTATCCCCGTACAATTAAAAGTAAAAACGAGTTAATTAAATATGATGAAGACCTTTGTAAATTTGCAAATTTGTTAACGATTATTTTGCCGGAATTGCACGGAATTTGAACAAAGATTTAGTTCGAACAAATGCTGATTGGGAAGGAGACGGAAAATCATCAACTGCGGTAAGTTCTTTCTTCTTAACACCAATAATAGATAAAGATATTAGGACTCAAATTTTACTTCTACCAAAAAAATAAATCTCCAGGTTTTGATGGCTTAACAGCAGAAATAATTCATCCTGTGGGAGAAAAATTTATCGAAATACTTGTAAATCTATTTAATCTATCCATTGAGCAAGGAATTTTCCCTGATGTTTTGAAAAAAGCTACTATTGTTCCTTTTTTTAAAGACGGTGACCCAAAGGAATTAGGGAATTATAGACCTATTGCATTACTCCCAGTAATATCTAAATGTTTTGAAAAAATAGTGAAAAATAAATTATATGAATATCTGAAAAAAAAAAATGTTTTCTCAGTAGCAATCAGTTTGGGTTTAGAGAAAAAATGTGTACGGATGATGCATTATTGCAGGTAACAAATACGATTTACACAGCTATTAATGACAGTGATCATGCATTAAAAATCTTTCTGGACATTTAAAAAGCATTCGATACGGTAAATCATCAAAAATTAATACAAAAATTACAAGCTGCTGGAGTTAGAGGAGTGGCATTGAATTGGTTTCGCAGTTATTTAGCTAACAGAAGGCAAAGAGTAAAAATAAAAGATACATACAGTGCTTGGACTAAAGTTGAATACGGAGTGCCCCAGGGATCTGTTCTGGGTCCCTTATTATTTATTATTTACATTAATGATCTAGATTCCATTAACCTAACAGGAAAATTAACTATTTTTGCTGACGACACTTGCCTGACATATACTGGTTCTGATTCTTCGATTATTTTTAAACAAGCAAATAGTGATCTAGAATTAATTAGAAACTGGACCAAAAGTAATTTTTTAACAATTAATCTGACAAAGACAAATGCAGTTTATTTCTACTTAAAGAAAAATAGTTTTGTTACAGATATTTTGCACCGCAATAAATTGAAATATCATGATACAAATTGTTCATCGAAAAGTCACTGTAATTGTTCCTCAAATTCCTTTTGTGCCGTCAGTGAAATATTTAGGTATTGGAATTGATGCTGGCCTAACTTGGAAAGTGCATGTAACATGGGTTAAAAGAAAGGTCAACCGTAACCTGGCCCGCTTATATCTTGTAAGACATTTAGTTTCATTTAAATTTATGTGTACACTATATTATGCATTAATCCATTCTCAATTAACATATGGTATAATATCTTGGGGAGGCATGTATTTCAATAATTTTAAACAACTTTAGTGCTGCAAAAGAGATTTATTCGCTTCTTAACTAAAAGCCCAAAAACGCAACCTTCATTACCTTTGTTTCGAGAAGCAGGAATTTTACCTTTACGCTATTGAATTTAATTAGAACTTTACTTTAGAAATGATAGCATTAAAACTGACACGAATAATTACCAATTATGACGAGATAAAAACATAAATTATGAAATTCCTGCATTACATAAGGAAATTTTTAGGCACTATTATTTGTATTTAGCACCGAAATTCCTTTTCTCTCTCCCAGTCAGCATGAAAAATATCACGAATTATCATTTGTTTTCTAAAGTTCTCCAAGAACTACATTTTGAAACTGGATGATGTGGAAACTTTTTGCATTAAACTATTAGAACTGTTTATATGTAACATGGATATTGAACGTTTCTGACTTTCTGACTTCACACTTCTGGATTACTAGAAATTTTTTGTTTTGAGTCGTTTTCGTTTTTTTGTGTATTATTCAATGTGACGACTGATGTTTTAAATTGAAATTGTTTCTGTATGGAGATCTCACGAACGAGCCTACTCTTGTGAGACCTCAAAAGTTTTGGTATACTGTAAAACATTATCTGAAATAAAAATTATGTTATCTATCTTATCTAACTGAGTTCATTTTTGTGGCAGCTGTTTAATGCGCCCACAATCTCCGATTCATATATTGGCGTTGAATGAATGAGCTAAGCGCAGAGCCCTTTCTTTAGCGTTTCATTAAATGCCTGATGTCTGTCGCCACCGTCGTGATCGCCGTAGCATCGATCGAAATCCAGAGCCCCGCTTGCTGCCGGGAAGCCACAATTGCGTTTCTCATGACGTAAGAATGACGTTTTCGTCTTGCGCGAGGAGTGCTTGTGGGACTGAGGAGCTTTGGAAAAGAAATTGATGAAAAAGAAAGAAATTTTGAAGAAAGAGCAGTAGATGAAAATGCAACTGTTGAGGGCCATTTTGTGACGGAATGAGACATTGAAAAGTTACAAATAGTCTGCAAATAAACTGATATTATGAATTAACCGCAATTCAAAATTAACGGATTTAAGCTTTAGCCCATACAATCGTGATTTCATTTTCGCGGTGGTGCGCACGATACTAATTTTTTGCCGGAAAACAGTATAAACTGCGCACACGGTCTCCTTGTGGCTGATTGGATTCCCTTCACTGATAATGTTTCTAAACATAAAACGGATAATTGAGAAATCAGTGCTAGACCTTTCAAAACGATCACTTTGTTAGTATAAGGATGAGAATGCGTGACAATCGAAACAGCAACTCAGAAATTGCGGGGTGGGGGAAGTCTTTGAGGAGACACACATAAAAATGGGATCGTCGGTCTGGCTGAAACTTCCATTTAGTTAAGTTATAAAATTTACATGGAAAATCAGGATATTTTTTTCGACATGGTTATGTTGTTTTTAATGCTACTTTAAATTCAAGTTTTAATTTCGATTTTTCCTAAAAGAAATTTAAAATTCGCTCTTTTTTTCTCTTGAGTTTTAAATAGGCAGAGGGTTCTTTTCGCGCAGTTCTTTTCGTCTTCTCTTAATTTAAGGAGCACTTCTTTTCTACGCCAGACAGAAGTGAAAAGCAAACAGATCCGTTCAATGAGCATCTGAAGCAGAAAAAGGAATTAACTGTTTAGTGTGTTCCAATTATCCCTTTGCCAGCAAGCGGATAAGAGAAAAGAGAGTTTTCGGATAAACAAGAGAATAATTTCGCATTGACTATCCGGTTCCAAGTATCGTGTTGGCCAGCCGGTCAGTTGAGGTATCTGTCCCTGCGCACTCCACTGCGCTCAGTTAGTCCATCCCGTGAATGCCAACTCAGAAGCCATCCTTCCTCTCCTCCACAGCTCCCCGCGGTTCACCCCTCGATTGGCCTTTCCCAATCCAGCGAGGGTACTCCGCAGAGAAGCAAACCAAAATCTCAAGGGGCTTATGGATGAGAAGCCATCCCGTGGCCGAGTGGTTAACGCGCTCGGCTACTGATCTAAGGGACCTGGGTTCGAGCCCCTGGTAAAGCATGGAGGTTTGTGTTTGCTTTTCTACTGAGGTCCCGCCATACTCACAGACCTAGTACTATGGCATATAAACTGACAGGTTCCTGTCAGACCTCTGTAGCAAGCAGCTGCTTGAGGGGGTATTTATTTATTTTTATAGATGAGATTCGTATCTTTATGTCCTCAGGTTAAGAGCTTGTCATAATGATCTCGCTCCAAATGACCACTATCTGATCTTCAGAGATCGTGAGCGGTGACTAAGAGAGAAAAATACATTTTATTCCAGATTTTTATGTTATTATTACTCTCCCAAACTGAAATCAGTAAGAGTGGAAGATCTTGCAACTTTCCGTTTAACGAGTAAAGATGCAGTACGAAAGGATGAAGAGATTTTTTATTGTGTGGATGTTTCTGCTTAATTTCTGCATCTAAGAATCTGTTGGTCCAAACTATTCGAGGTTCATTTTTCAATCATGGTACGGGTGTTCGTCTGCATTAAGAACAGGGGCTCTCAAGGCTCAGCCTGGTTGGTTTTTATCCTGAGGAGGATTTGCTTTTCGCAATAGACTTAATGTCCAGGTAACAACGACCTCAAGGCTATCAAAATCTTCCCCTGCTAGCTGTTAGCAGGAGCTTCTTGTCAAGGCTAGATAGCATTTTCCTTTTCGCACAGGAGCAAGAAGAGTTAATGCTTCATCTGATGGATCTGAGCTGGAAGTCAAAAAAAATCTCAAAGTTGGCACAGACGGGACTCGAACTTGTGAACTTCAGATTAGGAACCTGACAGGCGAGCAACGTCTGCAGCGTCCCTATCGGGGACAATGAACTTGCTTTCGAACTAATCACCGAGCTTTAAAGAGTAGTGTTTTTATTAAAACACATTGTTTACGAAAAATTTAAGATTTTATTTTTTAGAAGCTCCTGTGTGGAGAAGTTCACGAAGACAACGTTTACAGATTTAGTTGCAACAGTGTTATAAAAATTAAACTTTGAAGCTACAGTTTTATCTCTATCGATATTTCTCTACATCATCACAATCCACCAACCAATCCCATATTAATCTTTTAAAAGCATAATTGTTTCTTTCATTTCTAATGTTAGCCGCCAGAGCATTAAAAAGTTTTGGTGGTTTTGGTTCAAATAGGATTTTATCCAGTATTTTTGGATGATAGCTTTTTTAGGAAATGGTATGGATAACTGCACAGTAGATGATAAACCTGTATATTTGGGAAAGATCTTAACATTAGAATCATCCGAATTTTGAATATTGTATACTAATAGGTGATAAACATATAATTTTCTAACTGGTAAGATATTTATGCCGTCCCGTGGCCGAGTGGTTAGCGCGCTTGGCTACCGATCTACGGGACCTGGGTTCGAGCCCCGGGTACGGCATGGAAGTTCGTGTTGTTTTCTGCTGAGGTCCTGCCATCCTCTCAGACCTTCTACTATGGCATATAAACTGACAGGCTCCTGTCAGACCTCTGTGGCAAGCAGCTGCTTAAGGGGGTATTTATTTTATTTTTTTATTTAACCCTTTCAGGACCATAAGGTTTCTAAGAGTAAATATTAGTATGTAACTGTTTATTTTAGTTTGTTTAGACGTAAAATAAATAAAAATCATAAGAAAAATACATAACAATGTGTAGTTTTTTTGGAATTTTATGGGAAATATTTTTCCCAATGGACTATAAAGGTAACACAAATTATAGTTAGGCTTATTATGCAATGTCTTTTATTTATTGGTTTATTATAACAAAATAATACAAAATTAATACAAAATTATGAAATAAAATTACTATACAAAATGATGTGCTAATTATGATATAATACTAAACTATTATTTTAGTCATATATACATTTATATATGACTAAAATAATACAAAATTATGAAATAAAATTACTATACAAAATGATGTGCTAATTATGATATTCTGCGAAGCAATTTCTTTTGGTTGTGAAGCAAAGATGGACATTGCACAGATGCAACATTATTGGAAAGATGGACATGGACTAAACGTTCCCGTTTACGTAATTGCGTTCGGCATACGTTCTATTTTGACATTCTGTATAAAAAATGCAGATAAGGTTATAATTAAATACGACAATCACCAATTTTAAAATGGGGAAAAATGTTTCCCTTAGTCGTGAAAGGTTAAGATATTTAATTTTTTATAATATTTTTATATTATCAAATTTCTTTTTCTTTAGCATACATCTTATTTCGTAATTTTGAGAACCTTGTAATGGTTTCAAATTTGTATCATATAGACCTCCCCAAGATATAATGCCATATTTCAAATAGGATTTTATCCACTAGTTATAACTAATTTTTAGCATTGACAAATCTATAAAATTAAAAATTCTTAATTATATTATTTATATGCGTTTTCCAAGAAAGTTTTTCGTCAAGGTAGACACCCAAAAATATCTGAAGCAATCAACACCCTGAATAGCTGAACATTTACAATATATCTCATTGCGGTTTAGATCATGATAGAAAAGTTTATTGAAAAAGTCATCTGTTTGATTTTTTTGTAATCTGAAATTTATGTACTTCGATTTGGCAACATTTAAAACTATTTTGAATAAACCAATTTTTAATTTTTTTAGATCATCATTTATTTGCACTATTAATTCCTCAGTTTGCCTGCATAAGTTAAAGATATATCATTTGCAAAAGTTATGTTGCTGCCGTACAATTTTAAGTCACAAAGATCATAAATCAAAAATAATAAAGAACCCGAAACAGATCCTTGAGGAACACCGAAATTTATCTTAGCATTGGAACTGAAACAATTTTTTATTTTAACCCTTTGGCTTCTCCCTGTCAGATAGCTAAAGAGCCAAGTCTGTTAATCTGTTCTATTGCCCCCTTCGTAGTTTATACATATGAGGACATTAACGTGATTAATCCTTAAGAGCAGCAGGGGTGGGGGTGGCTCAGTCGGTAGCGCGCCAGGCTCGTAATCTGTAGTTCCCAGGTTCGAGTCTCAGCTGGGTCAGCGTTGAGATTTATCTCCTCAAAATTCCCCGCCCTGCCCACGGTAAGTAGGGGACATCGATGGGCTTGGAATAGGCCGCTGTCTATCGGATGGGACGTTAAGCCGTGGCCCCGTGTGCGGGAGAGCCATACCCTGTGCACGATAAAGAACATGCTGGATGGCCTTGACGAGAGGCTACCATCTGTCTCCCAACAGCTGTTCCAGTGGGTCCCCTCACCCAACCTTCTCTGAGCTTTCGGGGTCCATGTGACTCCCCCAACCTTCTCTGAGCCTTCGGGGTCCATGTGACCTGCCCATTTAGCCCATGGTGTACAAAAAAAATTCTGCTCAGAGATGAAACAACCCAACCCCGTAAGAGCAGCGTACGTGAGATTCCGATTCTAAAATGTTTGTAACGATTTATTGTTTTGTTGTTGCGCCAAGATAAGGGTGTGGCAACCGGGATATTCTCCTCGCGTGGAAGGCTCGAAGAAGTCCAAGAGCCAAAAGTATTCATTTTTTGCATAATACTTTAATCAGATAAAAGGTATCATTTTCTGATGATATCTGTAATTTAGTAGAAGTATCATAAACTTATTTCTAAATAAATGTATGTGTATGGAAACTGTAAAAAAAAAGTCGTTAATTTGCCAATGATTGGGACGAAATAGAATTTTCAAATTAATCTTCTCTATATATTTATTTGATGAGCTTCACTCGAAATTAATCACTTGAATTGAAATTCATCAATATCTTAAAAGATTTGATGTTGATTCAACTTGAAATTCGATGAAAAGACGATTGAACATGGAACTGAAAGATGAAAAATTTCCTATAACCGGATGGAATACGAACCCATTGAAGGAGAAGGCCCTCCTCGTGTGACACGCGATAAGTGATTGCTGGCAGAAGAGTCATCACATCAACAGAAGAAATGTTGATCGGCGCCTGGTAGCTCTGTGTTCAAAGCACCTGACATGTTATCAAGAAATCGTGGTTTCATATTCCAACTACTGGCTCAGAATAAATGTTTTCTCTAAGTCAGACAGCTGAAAGTTTTTCCATCGAATTTTCATCATCATCGAATTTTCATCAATAAAACATTAGTAAGTCAAAGGAGCTAAAATAACAAATCGACTATTTTCATAAAAAAACGACAAAGGACAGGGATTTAAATCAATAAAAAGGAAAGGGTTAATATTATTTGATTATTATTTTATGCTTTTGCTAATTATTGTTGTTTGAGTTTTACATTTTTCTTTCTAAGAATATGTACTTAATTTCTGTTGTTGCTTTTGTTATTTTTATATAAAACGGAAATATGGTGATGTAAATGTATTTGTATTCATAAAATAACCATTTAAACCATTTGGACATCGAATGTATTTCGTACAAATAGTTAAGGTATCGTTCTGTAAAAGGAACTTTAAGCAATTAATGGTAAAAATCCTTAAGGTTGGGAGGGGAGAGATTCTTAGCGAATAGACTGTTTGCAGAAATGTCTCCTCCTTGCTTTATTTTTGTTTTACATTACAAGAGCAGTTTTTCCACAAGACGGAAAGGAAGAAGAAGAAGAATTTGGAGGTTTCTGTAGAGAAAGGTGGTTAGGGTAAGAAATATATCGGAAAATTATTCCTAAAATTATTTCGTGTCTTGTTCCACCTAAAATAGCACTAATTGTTCATTCTGGTTATTCGAGATTTCTCTTTCTGAAATGTTTATCCCTTGAAAAAAACCTCTTTTGCCATTTCCACGAAGAATGTTCAAAAAGAAGACCCATCCAACGTGGTCATTTGTGTTTCAGACAGCCTGAGGTGTAATGGTTAGGACAGATGGTATCTCCTCTGTCCCTCCAGTGAGAAGAGAGATCCCAAACCATCCGTTACAAGAACTTCAGAAGCATTTTATTTCAATCTTAGTGGTTCTCACTTCTCAGTGACGCTTTCTATACTTATTAGATAAGCAGCTGCGTCGTCAGACTTTTCGTTTCCGACGGAAAAGTAGGAGAGTCAATAATACACGAGGAAACGATTCCAAGTCATAACGAATTTTTAGGGTTAGGGGTTGAATTTTTCTCTCACACCAGTGTTATCAACAACGTGCTAGAGAACCTATCTGAAGGCTCCATCCTCCTCCTCCTCCTCCTCCTCCTCCTCCTCCTCAATCCCTTCCGAGGAGAATATGAAACTGAAATATTACTTAATAATTAGTCAAGTGTGGAAAATCCACTCATCCGCTTCCCGGACTCAAACTCGGGATCTGGATATGCACCAGTTGCTCTGCCATTTGAGCTAAGGCAAGGGTAATTCATACTTGCTTAGAAAGGTTACCATGGTTGTGCTGTGAAACTTTGCCATCTGATTCTAAGTGTCGGGATGCTCATGTGCTAACGAGAACAAGCTTTTATAACCGTATTGCAAGTAATATACTTTCGATTATTCAGATGCTCGGCATCGAAGCTCTGGATGAAAATAACTTCTTCGTTGTAAGCCTACAAGCCCACTACAATTAGGCAAGTGTGAAAAAATCCGACCTTCTGCCTCCCGGACTCGAACTTGGGATCGGCACGTAACCAGAAATCCCGAGTTCGAGTGCAGAAGGCAGATGGGTGGATTTTTTTCACACTTGCCTAATTACTACAAATGAATATCAGTGTAATGAGGTTCATTCCTTCCTGAACTATAACTTTGCTTCTTTTCAGTAACCTATAACATGAAGAAATCTGAAACTTAAATGGTGTAGTATATTCGAATTGGTATATTAAATTCCGAAGTGGATGATGAAATATGGACTCGAACTGATAATGAAAGAAGTGCGGAACACGTGGCAATCGCAACTTTAAAAAATAGCGCATGGGCACTCGTCACGGCACTAAACGAAAAATGACTTTTGTTCAGATTTGCAAGAGAAAAATAAAGCATTAGAGTGGTTGGGAATAAAACTAATTACTGCAAGTGATTATCTCTGTGAAGAACCCTATTGATGAAGAGAATAAACCAAGATTCTCTTCATCAACAAGAGCAAAGAGTGCTCTCGGCGTTCTCATAATAAACGAGTTTATTCTCGCAACAACAGAACTGCAATGCCAACGAATCTGCTGACTTACAGCAAAGGCAAAATCTACTCAGCAATACAAGGAAGAACCTCCTTATCATTTAAAAGTGAAGTTATTAGAAGATGTGTTAATTGATTGGACACGGTGATGCAGGAGAGATCTTTTCTGGTCGACGCCATTCCCAGTGGCAGAGATAAGACCGAGTATCTCTTTGCATTGGTGTGAGCAATCGCTCGATCTCCTTTTGCCAACGCTCGATCTCCTTTTCCCAACGCTTCGTGTTCCGCCAATGTCTGATAGAAGAAAAATACTTTCCAATTCTAAACAAAAAGTAATCAGCTGCTGTTGCTTAATGCCGATTATTTTTTGGTTTGTTTGTTTAAATAAAACTCAGTGCGATTCCCCTTCAGGAGCGTCAATAAACCCAACCTGGGTTGGGTTGTTTTACCTCTGAGCGGCACTTTTTTGCACACCATGGGCTAAATGGCCAGGTCACATGGACCCCGAAGGCTCAGAGAAGGTTGGGGGAGGGGACCCACTGGAACAGCTGTTGGGAGACAGATGGTAGCCCCCCGGCAAGGCCATCCAGCGTGTTCTTTAACGTGCACAGGGTATGGCTCTCCCGCACACGGGGCCACGGCTTAATGTCCCATCCGACGGACGGCGGCCTTTCCAAGCCCATCGGTGTCCCCTACTGACCGTGGGCAAGGCGGGGAATTTTGCGGAGATAAATCTCAACGCTGACCCAGCTGGGACTCGAACCTGGGAACTACAGATTACGAGCCTGGCGCGCTACCGACTGAGCCACCCCCGCCCCAATAAACCCAACCTTAAAAATCTTTTGTCGGTATACGCGTTCCAGAAGAAACAACCGACATTGATGCATTGAGATATTCTTTGAGAATTATTCCTCTTAACAGAGATAATTAATCTGTGAATTTTATTCGGAGAAAAGAAATTACAGTTGCTTGTACAACATAATCTCGGGAGCCTGGAACAAGATAATTACTTATTTCTTAGTGAATTTTTAACACTCTAGTATCAATGATTGATAGCTTCATTAAATTGAAGGTGAAATAATTTTACAATTTTGTCGGAATACCAGACAGCTCAGCAAAATGAGTCTTTTTTATCAACTCCTTCAGTCATAAAATCTCTTGGTGTCTGTCAATTTCTTCTCTCCCATACCTAGAGCGAATAAATGCAATAAAAAAGAGAGCTAGAGAGGTGTTCCGGTCAATGCTGCTCTCGCCTCTTCCTCCTCCTCTGCCTCCCTGCGCAGCATTTCATCGCCGGACGTTGTACGCATTCGCGAGCCCCATTCGCTCTCCGCCTCTTCTGCTGAGGATCAGTGGCTCTCTCTCTCTCTCCGTCGGCTGCCATCACTTCCGAAACTGCTTTTGCCGCGCACGGATGATAAGCAGTCAAAGTCGGATCCAGCGCTTGACCCCTGTGTTGACCCCACAGAAGTCGGGGATCCAATATGCTTCGAAGGCGGCCTTCTGGATCCTACTATCAGGTAAGTGCCAGCCAGCTCCTCCGAGGTAACAGTCAATGCGCGTTGTTTGGAATTCGCAGAGGATGGGATTGTTGCTCGCTTGCACAGCAACCTGTCACCCTTAGGCCTAATCGTCAGCAGTAGCAGCATGCTGAGGCATCTTTCATTCTCCATATTTCTGTTTCCTTTCTTCAACATCAGTTTTTTTTATCAAGGTGGACGTAGTCAAGAAGACCGAAACACCATCAACGAAGAATGAAACAGTTGAATGACCAAAAGGCCATAAGCCGCTCGGCGTGGCTCTTTGCCAAATTGTTCCTCTTCCTTCAGAAAATATTTCGTTTACTTTCGTGTTGACGTTCCGAAGAGAAAGCACTTGTTGATTATTCTTGATATTTAAGGAATGCCGCGATGTGGATGTTGCATCCGGTGAGGAAATAAAATAAGATAGGGGTGGGGGGGCAGTAAAGAGTCGTTTTGGTGTTATCTCAAATATTATCATTTTCAAATCCTAACAGAAGTGAAAATTGCATCTGTATGACCTAGATGTGCTATCAATTAATAACTGGTTCCAGAAATTCCAAATCCGAGCAGCGTGTGTATGTCTACTGATGGAGGGGGGAGGGGGAGCTACAAATGGAAGTGACTGCTTCTACGTTATTTTATTCGGCCTATTTTATTCGGCATTGCTGTCAAAATTATAAACAATAACTTAAAAGCGTTAAAAAGTAATAAGCCATGTAAGTGCAATGAGATTATTGCATCCTTTAATTAGAAGAAGCTTCTGAAGTGGAATCAACAAACATTAAGCTTTAGTTCCTATTCCTTTTTTTATAAATTAAAGGTCGCAGAATCGAGAAAGTGAGAAAAATAACTATTTTAATCCATTTCGAAAACTGTTTTGAGAATCGTTTTTCCAACCATAACATTTCAGAAGCGGATCGAATGGGCTCGCGCAGTCTCTTGCTTGCATCGATCGTCGGGTGAGAAAGATCAGAAAACGTTTGCACGGGTCATCCACGTTACTCCGATAAAGCAAAAGATAATCTCTCATATCTGTTAGCAAGTCTGATGTTCAATCTCTTCCTTAATATCAGCAACAAAAAAGTAGTCATCCTTCATCAGAAGCTGACCACATTAAATGCCGAATTTCGAATTGATATTATTTTGAAATTAATCTACATATATGTCATCAGATGGCGCAATTTTCTGCTTATACGTTTGTACGTTAAATAAAATATTGCAAAGCAGTCCAGAATTTTTTTTTTAAAACAAAACATTTAAAGCAAAAAAATTCAATGCAATGTGCGCATTGAAGTGAGTCTGGTGTGAGAAACGCCTGTTAACAAACTAAAATTTTTCTAACAAATATCAGATGATTTGGATGACTTCACAATAAGCAACCAAACAACAATGATGATGATGATGATAATTAATGACTTCACGATAGGCAAAAAACAATGATTATGATGTTCTGTAATTAATCCCAATTCTTAAAATGAATCGGTGATTGGCAAAATTGGTATTGGTTGCTAATCAGAGTATCAATCCGATTCTCAGTCGACAATTTACATCAAATTATTACGTAGGTTGTATTTCGATTATGATTTTGCATGGCGATTACTGCTCACAAATTATTGACAACACTGTGGCATCAGGAATGTAATTTGGAATTGTTAATTATGACGAGAATATTTTGGCCCCATTAGAACTGAAGACTGATTGCTAAATTTTGAAGAGGAAATTATTTCATATTTTGAACCATTTCGTACACTTTTGTGTTTTAAAATAAGTTTCGAGTTTCCTCACTTTTGAACACAATAAAATGCAAGTTTAGTTGTTTGGAGTTTTATGACGCATCGGCAACTTAATGCGCCAAACAAGGTGTAAAGAATGAAAGTAAAAAAAAAACGTAAAAAGTCACGCAACCCACAACCAAAGTTAAAATACAAAGACAAAATGAGGAAACACAAAAGGTGTAAATATTATAAAAACAAATATAAAATACAAAAGCAACAATGGATGTATATGATCCATATAATAAAAACAGCAATCTAAATATAAAAAATACAAAAAGCATTACATACTATTAAAATATCCTGTAAAACGTAAAAAGGCAAACAAAGTTGGTAAAAAGGCGTCATCGGATAAAAGACGTCCAATGTAAGAGGCTCGGACGTAAAATCGCGAGAAGTAAAATAAAGTGATCCTTTCAGGTTAAAAGCAATACAATCTGTTAAAATATATTTAATAGTTAAATTGAAGTCACAAAACTAGCACTTGGTTCGTCATCCACCTGTTGAAGAAACGAATGAGTAATGAACGAATAACTTAAGCAGAGCCGAGCAAGTGAAACTTCCTCCTTGCGATTCCTGCGAAAACATGACTCCCACGGTTTGACAATAGACTTGAACTCGAAAAGTTTATTACCTATCCGTTGTGACCAAGATCTCTGCTACTGCACCCAGAGCTCAATGGAGAAACACTGCCGGAAGTCCAGGTATTGAACCGAGTCTGACAGGGGCGTGACAGACTTAGTCATTGCACCTGATCTCGATGTGGCCGGCACCCAATACAAGAGGATGATTAAGAGGATGATGATAGTGACTGCCAGACGATGGAGTTGATGGCGGATCTTGGAAAGATTAGGATGAGGCCGATGCCTCACCGAGATCAAAGCCTGTGGTGAGCTAAGAGAGTCAGTGTAGAGGACACACCGACGATGATACTTAGCTGCTATGTGAGCCAAAGTGAGGCTAACAGCGTGCAACTCTGCAGTGAAGATGGAACACTGCTGTGGGAACTTGTCTGTAATGATAGTATCAGAGCAGATAATGGCAGATCCCACCAACATCCCAGACTGTGAGACATCTGTGAAGAGAGGCAAAAGTCCCAGTGTCGAGCGGAGGTCACCGACCTCCGCTCGACCTCCTTCGCACCGACCTCCTCCGCTAAAGGCTGAAGTCACCGATGCTGGTAGGAACTTCAGGCACCACCTTTTCAAGTGGACTTTTTCAAGAGCCACATGGCCTGTCTGAGACGCATTACTCCAGTTTAGGCTTGACGATGCCCAACTAGCAAAATAAGGTTCAGGTACCTGCGATGGCCTTTGATTAGGATTATCCACCAGCTGATATAAGGTATCCCATGCCTCTGTTCACTTAGAGCTGGCAACCCAGAAGCAAACAGAAAACACAGCGGCAGACTCTCCCTCAACAGAGGCCCACCAGTGCAGCAAGCCCAGGATCCATAATCAAACTCAAATCCATAAAGAAGTCCAGTCTGGTAGGTATAAATGGTCAGCACCAGGACCCTGTGAAGTTGACCACTCCTCAGCAGGGTTGAAAAAAATAAAAAAGTGGCCATAGATGACCAGATCAGTAGGCCATACTGAACTGGCAGCCCACCCCTTCCGTTCCCTTCCAAAAGAGAATATCTCTTTTGAAAGGTATAACGGCCTGCACCACGAGAAGGCGGGGTCGGACATTAGGTACTAGATCTGACCGGTTCTGTGCATCATCACTAGGGATTGGTACACAGCTCTCCTTCCAGTTTACGCCTAGATACCTTTTACAGGCTACTTTACTACCATTTATTTAAAAAAAAAATTTTCTTCTCACTTAACATTTGATAAAAGTTGCTATGGGAATGTGAGCATTTATGTGAAATAATGAACATAGTTATGACACAACATTAGTAACGATATTCTATTTTCTCGACGTTTGCTTTTCTTTAAATCTGCATCAGTAATGAAAATTCTTTACATCGGCCGAGTCAATTGAACCATTACAGTAAGCGTCGTATTAAAAGTTTACAAAGTTAACTGCGAAAACCAGTACATAAAGCTTTACGAAATTAAATTTGATTTATAAAAAAAA
Organism: Ryuthela nishihirai; assembly: GCA_038380435.1. NCBI lineage: Eukaryota > Metazoa > Arthropoda > Arachnida > Araneae > Heptathelidae > Ryuthela > Ryuthela nishihirai. The sequence continues at coordinate 31,256,942 of JAWZYU010000004.1, forward strand.
GTGAGCAGTTTAGCAAAGAAATATTTAGAGCATTTATACACAAGTTTTCTTCGATAGTCATTTAGTGAGAAGTGACTAATATTATATCTCAATATTCCGGACAAATATTCACTTCGATGCATTGAAAATTCACAGATTCCTTCGTGAGAAAAATGTTCAAGAAGTAAAGAAACTTTCTCCTTTGATCTCTCTGTGCATATTCGAGATTCGACGGATTCTGTCGTCTGAATCCGATTTTCGGCAGTTCTAGCACAGCTATCGGTTTCATGCTTCAAACGGGATCGATTCCACGTGTTCGCCTCTTCCAAAATGGTTTCCGTTATTCCCTTGCACGTGATCACATCAGCCTCATCTCTCAGGGAAGCCGATTCCTCATCCGATGCTCTCTGATGATCGATGTCGCCTTTCGTATGAGAAGACGAAGCCAAAGCGTCCAATTCTCAGAACACTTCGCTGCAGAAATGTCTCTCGCTTTTGCATAAATGTTTCGCTTCCGCAGAGGACAGTAACAAAATAAGTCAAGATGTTGGAAACTTAAAAAAAAGATGCTTGTGGAGAAAATACATCTTTGTCATGCATCTGGAAGCATCAACATCCGTAGAGAAGGAAAGGAGTGCGGATGATCCTCAAAGCAGATAGGTGACAACATCTTACACAATGACGCTTTTAGCATATTCATTGCAATTGATTTAGATGGGTGACGTGTCTCCGCTATCTTCTTTTACAAGCGTTGTTTCACTTATTTACTAGTCTAAGAATAAAATCATATCAGTTTCAAATCAACACAGCTTTGATTCAGTTTCCAGAAAGAACTCTGTATCTGTGATTGGCCGAAGTCCTCCTCATCAAGCAGGATGAAAAGATCAGAAGCAAAACCATCAGCGATGTCCCTTTTCTGTTGAACTATTTTAACAGGGCTATTGCGTTAAATCCCATGGAATTTCCACCTCTATCTCTTTTGAAACATTTCATTATTCCCGTAAAGTTTGAAACGATTTTTTTTTTTGTATTTCAAGATACTTGAATGATCTAAAGCCTTTAAATTTTGCAGTTTCGCTCCCTTTTTCTTCTTTAATTTCCTGTGGGAGAAACAGCATTGCTGTTGCCACTTACAGTGCAAATCTGTACTAGACAACGATATTAAAAGTAATTTCAGTTATTTGAAGATTTTCTGTAAAATTTCGGAAAGAGAATTTTAATTTAAACATGGCATTTCCTAGGAACGATCCCTAGCCTCCTTCCCATTTCTTCGATACTCATTCTAGATTTGTTTCAATTATACTTTACTTCCCGTTCCATACTTGGACGTTTCTCCATCGAGCTCCTTCTTGGTCAGAGGAGACAACTAGCATCCTCTCTGTGATCAAACCTCTTGTTAAACTACGGCTGTCTTCTTTTCGCAAGCTGTGCTGCATCCGCATTATTCATTCTATACTTTTGCGGGTGGACGACGAACCTTTGTGTGAATTTTGTGGCACCATTTTGACGGTTAAACTTATTTTAATCGATTGTTGTTACTTTAACCATTAACGATGTCTTTATTTTAGCTTTCGTGTTTTTACGTCCGAGCCCTACACTCGCATATATTCCGATCATTCTCTTTTATCACTTTTTTTTTAACTTGTTACGTTATAAGAGTTATTTTTAAATCTTCGTCATTGTTGCATTTCTTCTGTAGTATTTACCTGGGTCTTTAACATCTCGGTTGATTTTGTATTTCTACATACATGTACTATTATATCATAGTTTTACGTATTATCCTATGTCTTTTGCGTTTTTCATCATTGTTGGTTTACATTTTTGCATCTTTTGCTATTATTTTTGAGTGTTTCGCGTCTTTTATCGTCTGCTTTGCCTTCTGTTTCGCGCATTGTAGCCTCAGCTGCTAATGCGCCATAAAACCCCAACCAGCCAATCACTTCAGGACTCTTGTAAGATTTTCCCACCTCGTATCATCCTCCGCGGTTCCTCTTATTGCTCGTCGGCTAAATTCCTAATACCGAGACCTCCTTTCTCTAAGATTTCGATTCTCCCAACGAAATCCAACTCTTCATTCATTTCGCTGTCCCGCGGCAAAGTTCGTCTTCGCCCTTGAAGAATATCGCTCATGAATGGCTCGGGGTCTCCTCTCCTCTTACGATGACGAAGCTCGGCTGCAGAAAGAAGTAGAAAAAGATTTCGGTAGTAATCTTTTTTGTGGCGTCTTGCCAAATCAGTTTTTTTTTCCGTTCCTTCCATTATTTCTTCCACGGTGCCTAAAAAACTGAAGATTTCATTTCTCTTGAAATATTTCTTGTTATGTATGTATTTTGATTTCTGTTGAAAGAAAGTACAATTTTTGTTTTACATAAATGCTGTTCATTTTATCCGTAAAATTGAATTTATCAAATCTTGGAGAGCGGAAAACAACGAACTTTTTAAAGAGAAAACCAAGAGAATATCCAGCAATTAATTTTCATGCATCTGACAGAAATAATTCACATCAAACTTTTTAAATTCTTGGCGAACATAATTTTTTTCCTCTATCATTGATTTCCCAAAAGGAGATTCTCAGACGATGCGGACTCAACTGAAGCGGGACAGGCCCGACCTTCAATCCAGACTCTCTCCTAATGTAAAAGCGTAACACTTAGATCTTAGCTAAGCCTTAACAACTAAAATGTTCTAAAGGTCTGACTAAAATAAATGCATTGCACGAAGGCGCTGTTGTTTATGTAATAAGGATCAAGTTCGACGTAAAACATGCCTCTAATGTACATATAACCGTCAATTACTGGTACGTTTAACTCTTGGAATAACGATCAATAAATCCCAAAGACAATTATTTAGAGTTGGATTGTCCAACTTCTAACCACTGGAGGGTCGCATTGTGATTTAGGTACCTACCGTGGGCTGCATTGTGCCTTGGGCACCTAATCCTGGGCCTCGTTATAGAAGATGAAATATGTATCTTAAACATCTCTTTTCTGAAGCACAAGCCTACAGCTAAAAATTTTACATATGAGGTCTTAAGCATTAACACTGTAATATTACATAATAATTCATCATTTTTCCTACGTATGCTACACGTAAAGGGAAGAAATGGAGAAATCAGATGATGCATGTAGAGCCCGGCCTTGGGATGTATCGAAAGAGGAACAGACATTAGCATTGTTTGTAAAATATTCTCTAATAAAAATAATTTGTTTCTTTCCATTTATCCCATTGCGATGCAGTGAATCGCCTTTTAAGAAACGTTTTCGTCGCTTTCTGTTCGTCTGTTTCCAGCGGAAACAGAGCAACAGATGAATAGGTCACTTGAAACTCAAAATTTGAAGCAAAGTCGGGGATTAACACTTTGGTGTGGGAAAAAAATCAGGAAAGTCAGTCAGTTAATAAAATCCAAGCACACATTTTAAGGTTCGGTGATTGCGTCTCGCAGCGAGACAAGGTCACCATCTGATTCACTGATGAGATTCTGTTGCGTCCGTGTTTTCTCCTTTCCACGAGAAAGGATATTTTGAAAGAGATATCTTACAGTCGAATGGAATGCTCAGACTGGGCAGAAGGGTCGCATCTTATTCCCGATGAAGGACATCACGCGCGATGGCTTTGGCACGAGGACCCTATTTCTGCTTAGCATATGTCTATTGAGCCTCCTGCATTCATCCTATTCTCAGTGACGGGACTTTGAGCCTCCTGCATTCATCCCATTCCCAGTGACGGGTCATTGAGCCTCCTGCATTCATTCCATTCTCAGTGACGGGTCATTGAGCCTCCTTCATTCATCCCATTCCCAGTGACGGGCCATTGAGCCTCCTGCATTCATCCCATTCTCAGTGACGGGCCATTGAGCCTCCTGCATTCATCCCATTCTCAGTGACGGGCCAGTGAGCCTCCTGCAATCATCCCATTCTCAGAGACGGGCCAGTGAGCCTCCTTCATTCATCCCATTCTCAGTGACGGGCCATTGAGCCTCCTTCATTCATTCCATTCTCAGTGACGGGTCATTGGGTCTCCTTCATTCATCCCATTCTCAGTGACGGGTCATTGAGCCTCCTTCATTCATTCCATTCTCAGAGACGGGCCATTGAGCCTCCTTCATTCCATTCTCAGTGACGGGCCATTGAGCCTCCTGCATTGATCCCATTCTCATTGACGGGCCTTTGAACCTCCTGCATTCACCCCATTCTCAGAGACGGGCCATTGAGCCTCCTGCATTCATCCCATTCTCAGTAATGGGCCATTGAGCCTCCTTCATTCATCCCATTCTCAGTGACGGGTCATTGAGCCTCCTTCATTCATTCCATTCTCAGAGACGGGCCATTGAGCCTCCTTCATTATCCCATTCTCAGTGACGGGCCATTGAGCCTCCTTCATTCCATTCTCAGCGACGGGCCATTGAGCCTCCTGCATTCATCCCATTCTCAGTGACGGGCCTTTGAACCTCCTGCATTCATCCCATTCTCAGTGACGGGCCATTGAGCCTCCTTCATTCATCCCATTCTCAGTGACGGGCCTTTGACCTCCTGCATTCATCCCGTTCTCAGTAACGGGCCATTGATTAGTCACTCATTCTCAGAGAAGGGCCATTGAGCCTCCTGCATTCCTCCCGTTCTTAGTGATGTGCCATTTAGCCCGTAAAATAATTCAAATCTAACTCACTCGTCCTACTAACTTTTCCAAAAGTCCACTGCCGTTATTCGTATTTTTTCCTTAGAGCATAAACGATTCTATTCTTTCTCTTATACCTGCAGATGTGTTCAGCTGATACTTATTAAAGTGCTCAAGTGATCCTATACGATAAATTGTCTCAAAAGCGCTGAATCAGTATCGTGCATAGTCAAATTCGTGCTGCTGGCAACCAGTTGTTTTCCACCATACAGAATTGTTATTTTATGAACGTAAAAAAAATATATCCCTAAAATGCAGCCAGGAAGGAGTCCCAGTGATCCTTGCCTTTACAAGGTTGACCGCCAAGATAGCGCATATAATAATTTTTGAGCTATCGATTTTTGATCAGTCCTTTTGCCCCAATATTTTTAAGCAACATTTTTTGAATATTTCGAATGAGGATTTCTTTGGTGCTTCGTAGCTCCAACATCCCGAATCTTCTCTTTCCTGCAAACGCTCATATTTTCATTTATTTTTTATTCTATACCCTTAGCAAAAGTCTTTTATCGTCAACTCTTGGCTCGTCCTTAAACATCGTTTTTATCAATCTGTTTGCATTTCGATTTAAAATTCATTTCCTTCTTTAATTTCCTCCAAGACCAGGGGGCTCTTGATGCTTTTCGCTGTCAAGATAAATTCTAATACTCCGTCACTTCTTTCGACTCTTCGTCCAGCGTGAGAGCCATTGAACGACAACTGCAAACTGCCCTATACAATCTCTCGATTTAGGCGATGGCCAATGGGTTTCGGTTCTCTCCACAGAAGAGCGCTTAAGCGCACTTTTACCACAAGCGTAATCTTCATCTGGTCCCCGAGCTTCGACTCGGGCGGTGGACTTGTGGCGGAGGAACTTGTCTCGGTCTCATCTTCAACTGGATATTAACCTTTTTACCTCACATCCGTCCTCTCAAGTCCAAGGGCACGCGGACATTGAAATTCCTCGAGGTCCTTCCTGGGAAGCGGACCAATGTTCTTTGCTCCATCTTTACTACGCATTTGTTTCGCTCGAAACTGGACTATGGATCCAGGGTAAACGACTGCGCCTGGAATTCGGTGGTGAAGGTGCTGGATCCTCTCCATCATCAAGCATCTCACTGGTCCTCATCATCAGTCTTCCACACCTCACTGGTCCAGAGTCTTTGTGTTAAGACTGATGAACCATCATTATTTATTCGTTGTCAGCAGTTGTCCCTACAGTACGCGTCAGAATTGCTATCCCTGCCGGCCATCCCACTTGCGACTGCGTTTTCAGTCCTCGGTGATAAATGCTTTACACGAATCGCTCGACTCCATTCGTCCTTTCGGTTTGCATGTTCGATGCTACGTAAGAGACCTTCATATCAGTCTTGATAGCGTTGCCCAGTCGACAGCCGAGTCGCTTTCGACATGGCTCGCTGTTTCCCCTTCCTGCGTTTTTTCTCTTTACAGGTCGGGGAAGGTACACGCAGTCGGATATAAAAATCCGACTACGTGTATCGGCAACTCGTTGCCAGCCACCTTTGCTGAGCACCTCTGGACTTCTTGCCTGTCTTCACAGCTGGATCGAAGTCTAGCACATCGGTGCGATCTGCCATGATCTGATGTAATACTATCAGTGCAGACCAGATCCCACAGCAGTGTTCCATCTTCACTGCAGAGTAGCACGCTATCAGCCTCGCCTTGGACCACAAAAGCTATCGTCGTCAGTTTGTCCTCTACACGACTCGCTTAGGTCGCTACAGGCTTTGATCTCAGTGATGCATCTGTCCCGCTCTCTGTTCTGTCGCAAGATTCGCCAGCAGCTCCATCGTCTGACACAACCACCATTCTCTTCTATTGAGTGCTCTGTTATTTTTGAGATCAGAAGCAATGACTGGCAGACTACTGCCAGGTCGGCTAAATTCCTGCCCACCTTTTACCTTCGAGCTCCGGGCAGAGATCTTGGTCGGAACTGATTGCAAACAAACGCTTCGAGATCGAGCCCATTATTAAACCGCGGCAGTCCTTTTTCTCAGGAATCGCAAGGAGGAGGAAGTTGCACTTGCTCCGCTCCCTTAGATCATTCGATTCTTCTAGGGGTGGATACTAACAAGTGCGTGTTTTTGACACCATTTTAACCATATATTCGGACATCTTTTATCTGAAAACTGATACGAATAATTACCAATTAAGACGGGATAAAAACATAAATTATGAAATTCCCGCATTGCATAATGAAATTTTTAGGCACTTTTATTTGTACTTAGCACCGAAATTCCTTTCCTCTCTCCCGGTCAGCATGAAAAATATAACGAATTTTCATTTGTTTTCTAAAGTTCTCCAAGAACTACATTTTGAAACTGTATGATGTGGAAACTTTTTGCATTAAACTACTAGAACTGTTTATATGTAACATGGATATTGAATGTTTCTACCTTTCTGATTTTTACACTAGAAATGAATTACTAGAAATTACTCGAAATTTTTTGTTTTGAGTTGTTTTCGTTTTTTTGTGTATACTCAATGTGACGACTAATGCTTTCAATTTAAATTGCTTCTGTATGCAGATCTCTCGAACGAGCCTACTCTTGTGAGACCTCAAAAGCTTTTGTATACTGTTAAAGATTATCTGAAATAATAATTATCTTATCTTTTATTTGGTGAAGCCTTTTTACCACTTGTCTTTGTCAATATACGCTTCACGGGGTATTTTCAACAGAATCTGATTTTAAGGCTTTATCGTATTTATGCTTTTTATATGCTTGGACCTTTTACATTAGGTTAGCTAAACATTATTTTGTATATTATTAAACCCCAACCAAACAACCTTCTTCAGCCACTTCTGAAGAGAAGTTTTCTTCCGAAATTCGTCGAGTTCTGAATCGCACCTTGCTTGCAAAGTTGTTCGCGATGTAATCAGTAACACGAGATCATCCTCGAGTGTTAATCCCTAATCTTGTGATGAAGCGCATCGGCGACGCGCATCCAGTCGTATCGAATCGATTCAAGCCCGACCAACTGTGGCCGGAGAAGAGTCACTTTCTGTGTACCTCTCCTTTCCAGGAAAGAGAGGAGGGGGAAACATGGAGGGAGGGCAGAAGGAGCATTGGTTTTCGTCTTTCTCTTCTCAACATTTGATGCGTTCGGGATTATCCGCTCCTCGCTCTCCGAGAGCAAAATCTGGCACTCACTCGCTCCGAGCAGCAGATATCCATCGGATTGACTATTAGCCACGATCCCGTGCCTTGCAAGTCCTAACCTTTACATGTTAAAAAGCACACTGGATGTCGGATAGCTCGACAAAAGACCCAGCTATCTACACCTGAAACAATTTTCATTAATGGAATCAATGGATCCCCCTCCCCCCCCCCGGAAGGGTTTTAGAAAGTCTTCGGAGTCCTTGCGACCTCGCCATCTAGCCTGTTGTGCAGAAGAGAAAATGATGTTCAATCATAACATGATCTAACTAAGTTCCAGTGAGAATACTCTTTTTTCCTCATCCACACCATCGCCCCTGAGGGAAACGGAAAATATTTGAATTGGCTTCCCCACCTTGCACTGAAATCCAGATTTCAACACTTTCGTGCGATGCACTAAATTTGGATATGGAGTCATGCCCCAGGTTATGGATATTACTTATCACTGGGTTCATTAGTAAGGGGTTTTATTTAAATTACAAATCATTCATTTGGGAAAGGAAACGGCTCAATACGTGTGGGAATCACAAATATTTTAATATGTCTTTGACAAATGATTTATTTTTTTGGCAATGTATCAAAAATTTCTCTTAGCATAAATCATTTTATATTTGTTCGGTGATTAATGAAGTGTAAAGTTTTCGTCTGCAGTAAGAATGAGTAGAAAACATTCTCCGAAGATATTTCCTGAGAAGAGAAGGAACAGCTGATGGGATGTCGGTAAATATCAAGATTTGAAAGATGAAGCAAAACCATCTTGAAGGAATCGTACATCGCTCCTCCTTTTCTCCGATATTCCTTCCTCCTTGGGGCATCGCTATTTTCCCTATCGATTTCTAACACGTGGATGGCAGATAGCAGCGGACTCCACGAGATCAATAAAGGATACTGCAAAATCCCATGACACAAGAGCTCATTCAGGCAAGGGGTGGAGTCGTGCCTAGAATGGGTGGGGGGGGGAGAGAATCAGATAACCTTGAACGAAGAGCAGCAGAATGAGGGGCTTCGAAATGAAAGAACGCGACTGTTCAGTGAAGAACAAAAGCAAAATAAAAAAACTCACGAGGTATCCGATGCTTTTTCTTCAAGTTCATTCTTTTGTTATGAAGCTATTTATGGGATGCATTTCGGGCAATTTACTAAGTTTCTCTTGAGAACTCATTTAGAAATGAAAGAAACACGATTAGTGTCAGAAAAGAGGCCAACTATAGGCTCACAAATGCCCCGAAACTTGGTCTCTCACTCTCGTTTAGAAACGAAAGCCTCTTCTCATCAAATACATCGAGAATATTGTCTTTTCTGCAAAATGTACACGCATCTTTTTTCGCAGCATTTAATCTTCCTTAGAGGCCCTTGAGGAATGCTGATGTACGTGTATTTACAATTCTCTCTAATGTTATCCTCTTTTCTATTGCACTAGTGTACGGAGCCCCAAATGATTGATTGATTTTGATTTATTTGCGGCATATAGGACAGAGAAGAATCCTAGAAGCTACTCCTAGCTTAATACAGGCCTTCTCATACAAGGACATGCCCTACTACAACCGAAGTCACTGCTGACCACTGCCTTAGTTAGACCTAACACAACACACAAAGTTTGCGTTGCTGGAACAGTCGCTAGCTGCCTAACCACTATGCCAAATGGGAGGCTAATTTCGCAAGCCTATTATAGTAATATATAATCGAGATTCAGCAGAGAAGGAAAGTACGAAGGAAAAAGAAAATGAAGAATTGAAGGTTAGGAAAAAACAGAAACCTAAAATTGGGAAGAAGTTACTAGTACGAATAATTGATACATTAGTTAACACCATATTTAGTATTAAATAAAATATCAAGTAACAAAAAAGTTCGTGCTGTTATTGAAGGTAAAATTAAACCGAAAGTAAAAAGTAAATAAAGATATTCTATTTAGGAAGCACCAGCACGAACTCTAACCTTTTCCCAATTAGGTACAAGTTTGTAAATGCCACTCCGATAGGAAAAAAAAAAGAGAAGAAAGCAGCCAACTCCGTTTCCAGCGCTTCTCGGATTCGAAATCGTCGGTTGCACATACGATTGTCCAGCGTCAGAAAAGGTGGTAGTTGGATGGCGCGATGTGGGGGGAATAAGGAGGTGGGGAGGGGGGAGCAGTGTTTTTGGAGCAGTGCATCTGCGACCTCTTGTAGCTGTGTCGAGTAGAAGTCCGCAGTGATTGTTTGACCAGTGGCCAGAAGTTCATAGTGGACGGTATCAGATGTAGTCTACCAGACACACAACAAAATTTTCTTTTGATGGATCTTGGGCTTTGGTGTGTGCGGTACAGGTTGACTGGACGACAAACAATGGTACGAACGTTTGATGTTCCTATAGACCAGTTGTTTTCAACCTTTTATTCTTCACGTACCCCCTGGAAATGTGTATGTAACTGGCGTACACCTTGTATAGATAGATGAAACTATAGTTGCCGTCCCATGGCCGATTGGTTAGCGCGCTTGGCTAGTGATCTAAGGGACCTGGGTTCGAGCCCTGGGTAAGGTATGGATGTATGTGTCGTTTTTCTGCTGAGGTCCTGCCATCCTCACAGACCTACTATGGCGTGTAAACGGACAGACTCCTGTCAGTCCTCTGCGGCAAACAGCTGCTTGGGGGGTATTTATTTTTATTTTATTTTTATAGTATAACAAAGGGAATAAATAAACATTTATATATAACATTTATATATATAACTCACGGCGTACCCGAAAATATTTTACCGCGTACCCCACGTTGAGAACTCCTACTATAGACAATCCATTTTTCATCGCACATCAACAACCTGTCCAAAAATGGCTAATTCTTGTGGCGCGAAAGCAGCGACGAGCAGATCATGAGTTGCTGGAAATTGTTGTCGGCAGTCAGTTCACGTGGAACCCATTTGCTCAGCTTCCAGACTTTTCCAAGTCTGGAAGCTGAGCAATGGAAGAAATATAAACGAATGGTTTCGTCGCTTACATGGAACCTTTCTGCAAGCTCTTGCTACGTTTCACGTGAATCCAATTCGATGATGGTCTTCAATTCATTGTCGCCAATGACGGTCGGTGTTTCCTCGCGGGGGGCATCTTCAATTTATCATCGCCTGACACTCACTAGGTTCATCGTTCACTCACTAGGTTCTCTCCAAATGTCGTACAAATCTTGCGGACTACCTCGCCGCTTTAATTCTCAGTTTAAACTCATAAAGTAAGCACATTCGAATAACTCTAATCAACGCAGACATTTTTTCGTTGCCCTTCTCCATTTCGCCGAATCACTTTTCACGTTTGCTACACATCTACTGACACAGCATGCCACGTGATTTCGACTGTGTATCGACGCATGTGCACCACTTGCAATTGTGCTTACGTACATTTCGATGAAATGATAACATTGAGAAAACGCAGGAACTGATTTGTTTATTGTTAATATTAAGACAATTCTTGCTAAATAATCCAGCTTAGATAACACTATAAGTGTTACATAACAAGTCGTATCTTAATTAAGATTTTGAAAAAGAATTTTAGCTCTAATGAGGTTACATTTTTGAAAGAGGATTCAAACCTAGGTTTTAAAATTTTTTATAATGATATTCTTATTATTCAAAAATTGCAAATGACACAGTGACACAGTTGATGAAGACATGAGTACAGAATTAGTATATCAGAAAATATTAAGTAAAATTGTTGAAATTTGGGAAAATTCTTGTTGTGGTAAACAAATTAATAATTGCAAAACTAAGAGAATAAGAAAAGAATGGATTACTGATGACATCATTTTGGCAATTAAAAATAGAGATAAATTATGGAAAAATATAAAGACAATGTTAATAATAAACAAAATTATGATTTATATAAAATGGAAAGAAATAAGATAAGCACCATTATAAGGAAACAAAAACGCATATTTAATTTAAATAAATTAGCAATTAATAAAGATAATAATACGAGGTTGTGGGAATTAATTAATGATATTATTGATGATAAAAAAAAATATGTCAATAGACGAAAATGTTGAAAGACAATTGATTAGAGATAACACTCGAAAAAGAAATTATAAATATTTTGTTAAGATTTTTGTAACTACAGTACTGAGAAGCAAGCAGAATTTACGACGATGACTACTAGATCAGATAAGGTTTACGAATTATGTTACATAAATAAGAATTCTGTGCATTTTCCACTTGCTAGTAATTTTCATGTTGCCAATATTATAGTTTACTTAAAATATGACTCATCTCCTGGATTTGACAATATTAAACCAAAATACATAAAGGAAAGTAAATGCAATTTCTTCATGTAATAACAATTCTTATAAATAAAATTTTTTTAAAAATCGCAAATCCCGATAGCTATAAAAATTGGAATTATTCGTCAGTTATATAAAAGTGGATCAAAAAAGAATTTTAATAACTATAGATCAATCAATATTAACAATTTTTAGTAAGATAATGGAAAAATACGTTGGAGATCACCTTCAAAATGTTTTAAATAAAATAAATTTTCTGTCAAGTCAGCAATTTGGGTTCCGTAAAGGTATGGGAACGCAAAGCCTTTTGGAAGTACTTATTAGTAATATAAATATTAATTTAAGTATAGGAAAGAGATGCGTTGCGGTATTTATGGAGTTAAATAAAGCATTTGATTCCGTTGACATTGACATCTTGTTACAGAAATTGTATTTACTTGGTATTAAAGGGAATATTTTTAATGGTTTAAAAGCTATTTATTACATAGAGAAATAGTTAAGGAAATAAGTGATAATTATAGTAATAAATTTCAGATCAATTTTGGAGTTCCACAAAGATCTATTCTCGGCCCTATGCTATTTCAAATAAACATAAATGTATTGGCGAATATTAATATTGGCTAAATAAAATGATTTGGCTAAATTTAATTTAATTTATTTAACATTAATACTGGCTAATATTAATATTAATTTCAATAGTAAATTATATATGTATGCCGTTGATACAGTGCTAATCAACTTCCATTCAGATTTAGGAACAGCTATTTGCAATCTAAAAATGATTTTAATAAAGTAGTTAAATGGTTTACTCTTAACAAACTGAAGAAACAGTGAAGAAAATCAAATTTTTCTGTATTGGTACTTAATAAAGGTATTAATAAATATCTAATCAGTTGTTCTAAGTTGGATGGTTTATTGCCTGATGTATGCACTTGTCCTAAAATACAAAAAGCAAACGAAATAATTTAACTAAGCTAGAAAATGAATTCAAAAATGAAATGGGATAAGCATATTGACTGGATATGTTAAAGACTACGATTTGTAGCATTTAAAATTAGGAAACTTAACTTGTTTGTTGATACACAGATAACTATTTTAGTATATAAAGCACTTTTTGAAACTATAATTAGATATGGAATAACAGTTTATGAAACAGCCTATAAGACATAATTAAATAAAAATAAAAGAACAGTCTATTAAAATGATTGTGTAATTCAAAAGTTAAAAATTCCCTTACAACCAAAGATGATATATTCAGTTTGTTCAAAATTTTGCCTATTAAAAGTTTAGATGTGTTTGTTTCTGTTATCAATAACTTCTTTGATAATACCTATAAGCCAAATATTTGTCACAATAAGTTTACTAGAAAAAAAGGCTAAGGATTTTTTTAAAAACCAAAATTTTATAATACTTACGGAAGAAATTCCAAAGAATATCAAATTCCCTACCTATTTAACTTGCTTCCTAGAGAAATCGTTAACTTAAAAAAAATTGTGATGTTAAAGAAAAATTATTCCAGCGGTTGATGAAAAAGTGATGTTTTTATTTGGAATCTTTTATCATTTTATTGGTTTTATTTTTCATTTATTCCTTTTTTTCCCCTTCATTTTATGTAATGATACTGATGTTATCTAGATCATATCTGTTAAAACCATATATGTACATTCGTGCTGATAAGCTTCGACTTTAGTGGGTTTTTTTATGTAAAGTAATAATAGATAATACTTATTGAAACAAATTTGAATTCGAGAAAAAGAAGTAAGTCAATAAGTCAGTAAGTAAATAAGTAAAATTTTATTTTCACATATTCGCAACGCAACAAAATACTCTATATAAAATAGAAATTGCTAAATTGTGATATTAAACATTTTTCAGATTGCATAGCAAAGGTTATAGTAAAGGTCAGCAAGAAGGGGAGACCAAGGATGCGGTGGGCAGACAATTTCAAACAGGAGCTTGATAGAATTGGTGTGCAGTGGCCAGATGCAGCAGATGTAGCTCAGGACACATATGATTGGAGAACTAAATTGCACGGTGTGGTAGGACTTCCGGGGATTGATGATGATGATGGCAAAAAAATATTGTACATATCCAGCATATCATAGGAAACCTAGAATTCGGATAAAACAATATAAACTGTCATAATTGTATAGAGTATATTGTTATATATATATAGTCATATAGTCATATTAGTACAGAACAATTTCTCATTTTTCCATTTACAATGATACTGAAAATAAGTATGATCCTCCATTAGAGTGAAACACTCGTGTATGGAAGAAATTATGCAACTCAATGAAGAAATAAGTTAATTTGGCAGCAAATATATCAAAAAGACTTGTAAGTATCATCCTCATCCTCAAGCAGTCATGGGCTATGGAGGTCCAACCAGACCATGCAATTTAGTTCTCCAAGCATATCTGTCTTGAGCTATATCAGCTGTATCTGGCCACCGCACAACAATTATAACAAGATTCTGTTTGACATTGTCTGCCCACCGCATCCCAGGTCTCCCCTTCTTTCTGAGGCCTCTAGGCACACTGTTCATAACCCTATTCGCCAATCTATAATTATCCATACGGGCAACATGGCCAAACCAGCGGAGTCTCTCTCTGCACAATATGCTGCTTAAAGGAGGTTGCAGACTCCTTTGCCTAACCTCATCATTAGTTACAAAGTTGAATCACTTAATGCCCAAGATACTGCGTAAGCATCTGGAATCAACAGCATCTAGTTTCCTATTATCTTGTTTACAAATTGTCCAAGTTTCACTACCATAACTAACCCTAGAGAGAACCAAACTATCATACAGTCTAATTTTAGTCTTTGGGTGTATACGCCTATTTCTCCACAATCTCCATAGATTCTTAAAGGTCCCAGGAGCAATCCCTATTGGTCTGTTAATCTCATGCCGCACATCACCAGTATCAGTTACGTAGCTCGCAAGATAATTAAACTGAGACACCTTCTCAAGAGTGCAGCAGATTAACTGAACCACAGCCTTCCTGGCCAATTTTCATCACTTTAGTTTTCTCTCTGTTTATAACCAAACCTACTCTACTACCAGTCTCATCAATGGTATCATCCAGCTCGAATGAAAGAGTTCATCTCATCAATATCATTTTCCAAAAGGACCAGATCATCAACATAATCTAAATCAGAAATTTTCCTATCTCCAGACAATTTAAGGCCAAAATCTTTCCCTTGCCGTGAATTCGTATAACGTAATCAATAACCAAACTAAAGAGAAAAGGGGACAAAAATATACCTTGTCGAACACCAGAAGCAATGCTGCACCAATTGCTACATACCTTACCAACTCTCACTCACTACTTAGTGTTGTTACAGAGAGCTTTCATTATGTTTACTAACTTGTCTGGTATGCCACACGATCTCACAATCAACTACAAATTATGACGATAACAGAGTCAAAAGCTATTTTGAAATCAAAAAGCTAGTAATTACAGGTTTCTGAAACTCTAAACATTTCTCAAGCATCTCCTAAGTGAAAAACTTTGATCTATACACATCCCCTACCACTTCTCAATCCACATTGCTCATCATGCAATTGTCCATCAACCAGATTCTTAATTCTATTAAGCCCAATAATGCAAAGGACTTTACTTGAAACAGAAAGCAGGCTGATACCATTATAGTTATCACAAGAACTGCGATCACATTTTTTTAAAAATAGGGATAATAGTAGCTCTGGTAAAATCCTTAGAAATAATGCCTTTATCAAAAAACATATTCAAAATTTCAATCATTCATGTGGTAACCGAAACATTCCCAGCTCTTAGCATTTCCGTCGTAATTTCATCTTCCCCTGGGGATTTATATAGTTTAAGTTTAGAAACAGCCAAAATAACTTCAGAGTATATTATAGGGCCAACATTAAAGCCAGTAATGCATCTATCATCATTGCAAACAATGGGAGTAGAACTAACTACATTGTTTAAAACATCACTGAAATGCTCAGCCCACCTAGCCACGACAGAATCCTCACCTTCTACAACCTTACCTTGTTTATCCTTCAATCCCTGTATACCTGGTCGTTTTCTACCACACAAAACTTTAACTCTCTGGTACAGCTCTCTGCTGTTGTGCTGTCTGCTTTCTCGGCTTTGTCAACCAAGCCATCAAGCCAAAGATTCTTATCAGCAGCTAACTGATCCTTTACACGTTTATTAAGTTCTCTGTAATGCTTTCTATTAGGACTAGTAGGGTACTGCAGGAAGGACATTCCTGCAGTTCTTTCTTTCTGAAATAAGCTCAAGTGCCTTATCAGTCAAATAATTCTGCCTCCACTGCTCCTTTTTTCATAAAAGAGTGCTGTTAGTTTCCAAAAGAGCCAGTTTAAAAAAGTTCCATTCTTCCTTAATTTCAGTAGTAAGCAAACCATGACTGTCATAATGACTAAGTAACCTATCATGGTAAGCTTTAGCTATAACTGAGTCTTTCAGAGCTTCACAATTAAAGGTAATTTTTTTTTAATTTAGCACTATGCTTCTTAAGTTTAATTTGCAAGACACTTTTAACAAGGTAATGGTAAGATACAATATCAGCTCCCCTATAGGACATGGTTTTCCTAACAGAACTAGCTCATTTGCTGTTAATTAATATATAATCTATTATATTCTTATGCAGCCCATCTGGTGAAACCCATGTGTATTTATGTATGTTGCAGTATTTCTAATAACTGTTAGTTATTCTCAAACCATTAAGCAGCCCATCTGGTGAAACCCATGTGTACTTATGTATGTTGCAGTATTTGTAATAACTGTTAGTTGTTTTCAAACCATTAAATCTATTTACCTGTAGATGTTGCCCATTGCAGCTGCCAATACCAAAAGGGCTTATCACCCCTCCCCTACGGTCAGAGTCAGTACCAACTTTGGCATTGAAGTCACCTAGAACAAGGGTAATATCTCCTTTCTTGACAGAATTCAAAATATCCTGAAGTTGTTCGTAAAACCTATCCTTCTCATCCTCATCGGCATCCTCAGTGGGGGCATAACAGCAGATAACATTCAAGTCTTTAATGCTAGATTGAAATTTTGATATAAGAAACCTTTCATTAATGCACTCATATCCTAGAAGAGCATCACTAGCATGTCTGCTGAGGAGCAGACCCACGCCTTGGTGTTGCTTATTATCTTCCCTCTGTGAAAAGAGAAATTTAAGATTATTTTTAAGAATCTGAACTTTATCTGTCCATCTAGTCTCTTGCAAACCGAGAAAATATGAATTTTAATGGTGGAATTCTTGTTTGAGAACATCAAGAGAATAAACTGTGTGAGGAGTCCTCACATTCTAATTACCTATGGAGAGAAAATGGTTAGTGGGATATTTAAAGACACTATGTTTGTTGAGAGAGTAAATACCGACAATATCAAACAACCCCCTAATCACAGACATGGGGCAAATCCCGTTCCCATATCTCTGAAGGCTGAAGGCATCTACACTGGAAGACTTCCTGCAATGTAGGATTTGTCGATGCCCGTAAAAGAAAGAGTTCAGGATTTACCATTTACAAACCCTTTAATACACAACAGAACAATTTACCGTTTAAGGGAAAAAAAACCTCATTATCAAGAAATTTATGTTGTAAATATAAGAATAATAAAAATAAAATAATAACGTCAACTGTTGTCCTAAAACATAACATGTACATTCTCCAGATTAAGTAGCCACTTCCTGCTTTTTCTAATGAATTCTCTTTCATTATTAATTGTTTTGAGGTCTATGGGTAAAGCATTAAAAAATTTACTAGATAAGGAAATAAAATGCTTCTGCACAAGTGTTTTATGCGCTAGGGCAGTGGTTCTTAACCTTTTATGCTTCACGTACCCCCTGGAAATGTGTATGTAACTGGCGTACCCCTTGTACAGATAGATAAAACTATAGTTATAGTTATTGTTATAGTTATTGTTATTTTTACTTTGCTACTAGATCTAGCTACTCTTGAACTCTCAAAAATTTTACCGCGTACCCCTCGTTGAGAACCCGTACGCTAGGGTATTTGGGTTGGGTTGTTTTACCTCTGAGCGGCACTTTTTTGCACACCATGGGCTAAATGGCCAGGTCGCATGGACCCCAAAGGCTCAGAGAAGGTTGGGGGAGGGGACCCACTGGAACAGCTGTTGGGAGACAGATGGTAGCCCTCCCGTCAAGGCCATCCAGCGTGTTCTTTAACGTGCACAGGGTATGTCTCTCCCGCACACGGGGCCACGGCTTAACGTACCATCCGACGGACGGCGGCCTTTCCAAGCCCATCAGTGTCCCCTACTGACCGTGGGCAGGGCGGGGAATTTTGCGGAGATAAATCTCAACGCTGACATAGCTGGGACTCGAACCTGGGAACTACAGATTACGAGCCTGGCGCGCTACCGACTGAGCCACCCCCGCCCCACGCTAGGGTATCAACCAATAGTATATTTATTGAACACGCGTTAGCTTTGTAAATATTCGAAAATAAAATTGATTCCAATGGTTTTAACATATTTTAATATTTGAAAAGCGCATAATTTCCTAATTTGTAAAATATTTTCTTTATTGTAAACGTTTATTAGACAGTCATATTTTCTCATTTGCAATGACATCTAATCTGATTGTGTCCACCACGCACCTCTAACAATCATTACATTACAAATTTAAAATCGTATGAACGATGTAATGTGAATATATTTGCTTAATAAAGTGCAAATTAAAGAAGACAGTGCCCGGTGGGAGGAAGGGAAAGAAGTTGGGGTGATATAACTGTGATTTCTTGTTACAAAAAATTAAGTAATGCAATGTTAATGTTTTAAATTAATATGTTGAATGATTGTTTACATTGGAATGTTGTAGAGCGTGGGTTTAATTTCTTCAAACTTCTGCCTTTCAAATTGAGATTGCTCTTTCCTTCGACTATTTCTGACTTTTATATTGGAGTTAATTGGCCATTTACTACAAGATAACGGTTTCTTACAGAGAGAAGAATAATTAATTCGGAAGTCATTTCGAGAACTCTTTGCAATGCTAGTTTATTTGCTGACCGAAAACTGAGATTCCAGTTGCAGTGCCAAATAAATTCACTGCCCTGCAGGAGCAACTTTAGAAAAGGGATTGAGGAAAAGAAGAGCATCGCGTGCAGGCATCGTGAAAGAGTGCAACGGCCGCTTCTTCTAGAAACGTTATCGGAGTTTTGAGGAAGATATCAAAAAATGTCCTTTGTAAGAGAAAGGAGGAATGAAAAGAATCGAAGTGAAGATGGAAGTCGCAGAGGAGCGAAGTTGCCATCCTTTTCGATCAGACGAAGAGGAAGGGAGATCAGAGAAAGAAGAAGGTGAAAGGAAAATTCAATTAAATGACGACGCAGTCGACTCAATGCACTGAAAAGAGTCTGTCTCGCATGATGTCATTTGATTGCTTTGATTCATGAAACCTTCGCTGTTGTAAAATGTGGACCAAAACCTCACTGAAACAATTGCAGTAAGATAGCATAAAAGAGAAATGAGGAGGATTCTCACTTCGGTTGCAGCACCAACATTCTTTCTTTAAACTCTTATGCCAAATGATTGTTTCCTGCAGCTGACTTACAACATTTTATGCTCAAAAATGGAGAGTATTGGCTTATCACACTTCATACAATCTTTCATCATGTTTCACTACAGAGTTAGACATATTACATCTTTGCTTTTTCTTCCTCTCAGCAGCAGTGATTTCTTTTCTAGTAATCGGTAAATCAACTTCGAAAATGTTTTTACAGTATTATTTAATTTTCTCCATTTTTTCAGCAACCAAAAACCAAAAGCTACTTTATAATTATTAACAGTCAATAACTTATTATATTTAACAACCGGTGCGAACTAAATGGATGACACCACTGGATAGATCAAATCTTCCCGTAGCTTATCCTAACCTAATGTATGTACTGAAGAAAACAGCAACGCAAGAAAGGCGAACAAAATACGCGAGACTCTTAGCTTGGAGCTCGATATTCACAAAGCTTTAACTTGGGTTTTAATCTTTTGCGTTCCATTCATTCACTTTCTCTAGTTAAATTAGAAATTATATGCTTCATGCAGCCTGGATAAGGCATGGAAGTTATATTTTTGTGTTATTTTTCCACTGAGGATTCACGGGTTTTCTCTCTTGTGAATTAAAGTAACAGACTCCTCTCATACATCTGTGGCATATTAAACTAACAAGCACCTCTCGTACATCTCTGGCTTATTAAATCAATAAACTCATCATATATGTCTATGGCATATTAAACTAATAGGCTCAATTCATACATCTGTCGCATAATAAACCAATAGGCTCCTCTCATACATCTGTGGCATATTAAACCAATAGATTCATTTCATACATCTGTGGCATATTAAATTAATTGTCTATTTTCATACATCTGAGGCAAATTAAGCTAATAGGCTCCTCTTATACATCTGTGGCACATTAAACAAATAGGCTAATATCATACATCTGTGGCATATTAAACAAATAGGCTAATATCATACATCTGTGGCATATTAAATTTATATACTCTTTTTGTACATCTATGGCATTTTAAACTAATAGGCTCCACTGATACATCTGTGGTATATTAAACCAATAGGCTCCTCTCATACATCTGTGGTATATTAAACTAATGGGCCCTTTTCATATATCTGTGACATATTAAACTAATAGGCTCCACTGATACATCCGTGGTATATTAAACCAATAGGCTCCTCTCACAGATCTATGGCATATTAAACCAATAAGCTCATCTCATATATATATATGTGCATTGTAAATCAATAGGCTCCTCTCATACATCTGAGGCAACATAAACCAATATGCTCATCACATATATCTGTGGCATATTAAACTAATAGGTCCTTTTCATACGTCTATGGCATATTAAACTAAGAGGCTCTTATACATCTGTGTCATATTGTATCAATAGGCTTCTCTCATACATCTGTGGCATATTAAACCAATAGGCTCCTTTCATACATCTGAGGCAAAATAAACCAATAGGCTCCTCTCATGCATCTGTGGAATATTAAGCTAATAGGTCCTTTTCATACATCTGTGCCATATTAAACTAATAGGCTCTTTTCATACATCTGTGCCATATTGAACCAATAGGCTCCTCTCATACATTTGTGGCATATTAAATTAATAGGCTCCATTCATACATCTGTGGCATATTAAACCAATAGGCTCCTCTCATACATCTGTCGCATAGTAAACTAACAAGTTCCACTCATACATCTGTGTCATATTAAACCAATACGCTCCTCTCATACATCTGAGTCAAATTAGGCTAATGGGCTCCTCTCATACATCTGAAGTAAATTAAGCTAATGGGCTCCTCTCATACATCTGTGGCATATTAAACTAACAGGCTCCTCTCATACATCTGTGTCACATTAAACCAATAGGCTCCTCTCATACATCTGTCGCATATTAAACCAATAGGCTCCTCTCATACATCTGAGTCAAATTAAGCTAATGGGCTCCTCTCATACATCTGTGGCATATTAAACTAACAGGCTCCTCTCATACATCTGTGGCATATTAACCAATAGGCTCCTCTCACATCTGTGGCATATTAAACCAATAGGCTCCTCTCATACATCTGAGGCATATTAAACCAATAGGCTCCTCTCATACATCTGAGGCATATTAAACAAATAGGTTCCTCTCATACATCTAAGTCAAATTAAGCTAATGGGCTCCACTCGAAATCTGTGACATATTAAAGCAATAGGCTCCTCTCATACATCTGTGGCAAATTAAGCTAATGCGCTCCTCCCATACATCTATCGCATATTAAACTAACAGGCTCCTCTCATACATCTGTGGCATATTAAACCAATAGGCTCCTCTCTTACATCTGTGTCATATTACGCCAATAGGCTCCTCTCATACATCTGTCACATATTAAACTAATAGGCTCCATTCCTACATCTGTGGCATATTAAACTAATAGGCTCCTCTCATACATCTATGGCATATTAAGCCAATAGGCTCCTCTCATACATCTGAGGCAAATTAAACTAATAGGCTCCTCTCATACATCTGAGGCAAATTAAGCTAATAGGCTCCACTCGAAATCTGTGACATATTAAACCAATAGGTTCCTCTCATACATCTGTGGCAAAATAAACCAATAGGTTCCTCTCATACATCTGAGTGAAATTAAGCTAATGGGCTCTCATACATCTATGGCATATTAAATCAATAGTCTCCTCTCATACATCTGTCGCATATTAAACCAATAGGCTCCTCTCATACATCTGTGGCATATTAAGCCAATAGGCTCCTCTCATACATTGAGGCAAATTAAACCAATAGGCTCCTCTCATACATCTGAGTCAAATTAAGCTAATGTGCTCCTCTCATTCATCTGTGGCATATAAAATTAATAGGCTCCTTTCATACATCTGTGGCATATAATCCAATAGGCTCCTCTCATTCATCTGTGGCATATAAAACTAATAGGCTCCTCTCATACATCTGTGGCATATAAAACTAATAGGCTCCTCTCATACATCTGTGACATATTAAACATATAAGCTCATACATCTGAGGCATATTAAACTAATAGGCCCATGTCTGTGGCATATTAAACTGAAGGGCTCCTATGCATCTGTGGGAAGCAGCTGCTTTAGGGAAAACTCATTTTATTTTATACATTGGGTTTAAATTGGGTTTTTTAGTTCGTCTTTTTGGCATTATGGTTTCGTTCATCAGGTTTCTCTCCTATGGGGCTATTATATCGGTGGTTACTCGACCTAACGTTGGTAAGTCACGGTGATGGCAGTAGAGAGCTACGCAAAAATTTAGGAAGGTTACGGCGTTCCCTTGACTTTAAAAGAGTTTGAGTTCAATTGAAGTCGGTTGTGTGCAACCATTCGACCTGAGCATTTAACTCTTTCCAATCCAAAAACGGAATTATTCGTCATGGTTTAACTCTCACTTGAAACCAATGGGGATTGTTCATTCACGTGATTGCGCTCTCAAATGACATTCCTTATAAGGAGATAATATAAAAATGTAATTTTTCTCGTCACTGATATTTGTAAGAAGATGAAACTTTAACTCTATTTCAAATGACGATGTGTATTTAGGCTGCTATGACCATTAGGCAATTTATGCCATATGGTCTGAGCACTTTCGTTCGGCTCTAATGTATCTACCCATCTTCAGAGACATGTCTTAGGCAATTTAATATTTGTTAGCTAACATTTTAACGATTCTATACTAATAACAATAAATTTTGGGATTTGTAAAATTACATTTCATAGCATATGTATATTCCTATTTTGAATCTGAATCTTAAAACTTTTCCCTTTACAATATTCGTAATAAGTGAAATCGAATGTTCCTTTTAATATTGTCCAAATGTTTAAATTCACTTCCATTACCGTGAACCACTGAGTAAAGAGGTAAGGCTTGGGGATCAGCGTCTCCAACTCGAGGCCATCCATTGGCGAAGGTCGTTGTCGTTGAGCCGCCGCGGTCCCCTCCTCCGGGCATCTGCCTCTTCTTAACTGTGGCTTCCACGTGGATTTCCGCGCTTTATTTCGTAATATAAAGAGTCATAACTTGAGTTCTTTGGACCTTCCATAGTCGGCCACATCATTATAGGTGCATCAAGAGCCGCCTAGGGGCGGGGGTGGCTCAGTCGGTAGCGCGACAGGCTCGTAATCTGTAGTTCCCAGGTTCGAGTCACAGCTGGGTCAGCGTTGATATTTATCTCCGCAAAATTACCCCGCCCTGCCCACGGTCAGTAGGGGACACCGAGGGGCTTGGAAAGGCCGCCGTCCGTCAGATGGGACGTTAAGCCGTGGCCCCGTGTGCGGGAGAGACATACCCTGTGCACGTTAAAGAACACGCTGGATGGCCTTGACGGGAGGCTACCATCTGTCTCCCAACAGCTGTTCCAGTGGGTCCCCTCCCCCAACCTTCTCTGAGCCTTCGGGGTCCATGTGACCTGGCCATTTAGCCCATGGTGTGCAAAAAAGTGCCGCTCAGAGGTAAAACAACCCAACCCAACCCAAGAGTCGCCTAAATAAAACATCGTCACTTAAAATAGAGTTTAAGTTTCATCTTCTCACAACATGTTTCGTCTGTTCTTATGAGGCGAAAGGGGAAAACAAATCTGATACATGTGGAAACGGTTTCAGAAAGCATTATGTATACTTGCCTTGCACGAAAGAATATCACACTTTAAAAAGAATTTAAGATATCTAATTTAGTTTTTTTTATGAACCATCGTATTAAATAACTATTTTATTTCTTAGAAATATCTCATCATGATCATCCTCAAGCAGCCATGGGCTACAGAGGTCCAACCAGACCATGCAATTTAGTTCTCCAAACATATCTGTCCTGAGCTATATCTGCTCATCCCTAAACTGCACACCAAATCTAACAAGGTCCTGTTTAACATTTACGTCCACTGCATCTTAGGTCTCCCCCTCTTTCTGAGGCCTTTAGGCACACTGTTCATAACCCTATTCGCAAATATATTTATAAATATCCATATGGGCAACATGACCAAACCAGCGGAGTCTCTCTCTGCACAATATGCTGCTTAAAGGAGGTTGCCGACTCCTTTGTCTAACCTCATCATTAGTTACAAAGCTGAACCACCTAATGATCAAGATGCTGTGTAAGCATCTAGAAACAAAAGCATCTAGTTTCCAGTTATCTTGTTTACGAAGCTTCCAGGTTTCACTACCATAACTAACCCTAGAAAGAACCAAATTATTACACAGTCAAATTTTAGTCTTTAGCTCTAACACCTAATAATATAATAATAATAATAATTTATTTCATGCAGGAGGTTACAGTAAAGCCAAGGTACAGGTATTTTTGGTTATTAATTTAAACGCTCAAGTGGCTTGATGGCATTTCTCCACACTCTCCATAGATCCCGGCAGCAATCCCTATTCCTCTGTTAATATCATGCCGCACATCGCCATTATCTGTTATATAGCTCTCAAGATAATTAAACTGTGACACCTGCTCAAGACTGCAACCATTCAGATTAACTGAACCACAGCCTGCCTGACCAATTTTCATCACTTTAGTTTTCTCTCTGTTTATATCAAAATATACTCTACTACCAGTTTCATCAACAGCTCGAATGAAAGAATTCATCTCATTAAATCATCAGCAGAATCTAAATCTGAAATTTTCGTATCTCCAGACTATTTAAGGCCAAAATCTTTCCCTTGTAGTGAATTTCGACCTGTACATATATCAGTTACATTTCGCATAACATAATCAATAACCAAACTAAAGAGAAAAGGAGATAAAATGCACCCTTGTCGAACACTAGAAGTGATGCTAAACCAATTGCTACAAGATTTACCAACTCTCACACACGACTCAGTGTTATTATAGAGAGCTTTCATTATGTTAACTAACTTGTCAGGTATACCATATGATCTCACAATCAGCCACAAATTATGACGATCAACAGAGTCGAAAGCCTTTTTGAAATCAACAAAGCTAGCAACCAAAGGTTTCTGAAACTCTAAACATTTCTCAAGAATCTGCCTAAATGAAAATATCTGATCTACACATCCCCTACCACTTCTCAATCCACACTGCTTATCACGCAATTTCTTGTCAACCAGATTCTTAATTCTATTAATTATTATATAAATTAATATTTACCAACCATTATCATGCAAAAAACTTTACCTGGAACAGAGAGTAGGCTGATACCTCTATAGTTATCACAAGAACTGCGATAACTTTTTCTAAAAATAGGGATAATAAGAGCTCTAGTAAAATCCTTAAGAACCGTGCCTTTATCATAAAAGAAATTCGAAATTTCAGTCATCCAAGTGGTATCCGAAACATTCCAAGCTCTACGCTTTTGCGTAGTAATTTAATCTACCCATGGGATTTATGTAGCTTAAGTTTAGGAACAGCCACAATAACTTCAGAGTGTGTTATAGAGCCAACATTAAAGCCACCAATGCATCTGTCATCATTAAAAACAATGGGAGTAGAACTAACCACATTATTTATAACGTCACTGAAATGCTCAGCCCACCTGGTCATGACAGAATTCTCACCTTCTATAACCTTACCTTGTTTATCCTTCAACTCCTGTATACCTGTTCGTTTTCAACCACACAAAACATTAACTATCTGGTATAGTTCTCTGCTGTTGTGCTGTCTAACTGCTTCCTCGGCTTTGTTAGCCAAGTCATCAAGCCAAAGATTCTTATCAGCAGTTAACTGATCCTTTACACGTTTATTAAGCTCTCTGTAATGCTTTCTATTAGGAGTAGTAGGGTTATTGATTAAGGACATTCCTGCAGTTCTTTCTTTCTGAAATAAGCTCAAGTGCCATATCATCCACTGCTCCTTTTTTCATAAAAGAGTACTGTTAGTTTCCAAAAGAGTCAGTTTAAAAAGTTCCATTCTTCCTCAACTTCAGTAGTAAGCAAACCATGACTGTCATAATGTCTTAACCTATCATGGTAAGCTTTAGCTAAAACTGGGTCCTTCAGAGCTTCAGAATTAAAGGTAAAATTTTTTAACTGGGCACAACGTTTCTTAAGTTTAATTTGCAAGACACTTTTAACAATGTAATGGTAAGATCCAATTTCAGGTCCCCTATAGGACCTGCTATTCCTAACAGAACTTGCCCATTTGCTGTTAATTAATAAATAATCAATCATATTCTTATGCATCCCATCTGGTGAAACTCATGTGTACTTATGTATTTCGTGATATTTGTAATAGGTGTTAGTTATTCTCAAACCATTGAGTTTACTTACCGTAGAAGTTGCCCATTGCCACTGCAGCTACCAATACCAAAAGGACTTATCACCCCTCTCCAAACGTCAGAGTCAGTACAAACTTTGGCAATGAAATCACCTAAACAAGGATAATATCTTCTTTCTTGACAGAATTCAAAATATCCTGAAGTTGTCCGTAAAAACTTATCCTTCTCATCCTCATCGAGATCCCCAGTGGGGGCATAACAGCAGATAACATTCAAGTCTTTAATGCCAGATTTAAATTTTGATATAAGAAACCTTTCATTAATGAACTCATATCCTAGAAGAGCATCACTAGCGTGTCTGCTGAGAAGCAGACCCACGCCTTGGTGATGCTTATTGTCGTCCCTCCCTGAAAAGAGAAATTTAAGATTATTTTTAAGAATCTGACCTTTATCTGTCCATCTGGTCTCTTGCAAGCCGAGAATATCTAAATTATAATGGTGGAATTCTTGTGTGAGGACATCAAGAGAAAAAGCTCTGTGCAGAGTCCTCACATTGCAACTTCCTATGGAGAGAAAATGGTTAGTGGGATGTTTAAAGAAACTAAGTTTATTGAGAGAGGGAATGCCGACAATATCAAACAGCCCACAATCGCAGACATGGGGCAAAGACCCGTTCACCCACCACTAATGACTGAAGCCATCTACACTGGAAGACTTCCTCCAATGTAGAATTTGACGATGCCAATGGAAGCAAAGAGTTCAGGTGCCTGCGATGACCTCTGCTCAGGATTATCCACCAGCTGATAAACATATCCTGTGAATCTATTCACTTGGGGCTGTCAACCCACAAACAGAAAACACTGCGGAAGATTTTCCCTCCACAGAAGCCCACCAGTGCAGCAAAATCAGGATCCATAATCAAGCTCAGAGACATAAATCCGTTCAGTTTGGTATATATGGTCAGCACCAGGAGTGGTCAGCACCCTGTGTGTATATGGTCAGCACCCTGTGTGGTTGACCACTCCTCAGCAGGGTAGAAAAAAAAAGAAAAGTAGCCATAGTTGTCCACATCAGTATGCCACACTAATCTGGCAGCCCTCCCCTTCCATTCACTTCCACAAGAGAGTATCTCTTTTGAAAGGTACTAATGGTCTGCACCACGAGAAGGCGGGGTCGGACATTAGGTGCTAGGCCTGGCCGGTTCTATGCATCATCACAGGGGATTGGTGCATAGCTCTCCTTCCAGTGACTTCCTAGCTACCATATCGAAATTTTTACTCTCTAACCTAAACCGTTTGCATTTAATACAAAGGTAAAACCTTTGAAATCCCCACTAGTTCCAAATAGTGCCCCAAATGAAACATAATTGGAATCAAAAGAGTTAAGTACTTGTATTCAGTTGGGGTTCACTACCAAAAGGGTGTTAAAATGCCCTACAAGAAATTATTCAGGTGTAGTGCCAATGCCAAAGAAATATTTTCTTTAATAAAGTTAAAAATATATCGTACAAAGAGATGTAACTTAAATAGCACTTATTTGTGTGGAATCAAAACTGTATGATGATTTTACCATCTGAATAGTCAACTATGCATAAGAGTAATAATCGATTCCGTTCCAATGAATTACAGTAAAGCCAATATGAAGATGATTTTAACAACTAGTTTTAAAATAATCGATGGAAACACCAGGTGCAGGAATGACTTGAACACGTCAACTTTTAGACTTGGAGACACCTCCAATGTTTATTCATTCTCTTTCCATTTTACATCGTATACAACTTTTTGATAAGACACTTGCAGTACATAGTGACAGAGAAGCAATTTTAGAGGGGAGAGGAAAGGAAAGGAATTGCTAAGTTTGTTGTTGCTGCAGTTTTCTCTGAGTCCGTGATCTGATTGCAATCAGTCTGCAGCAATATTTGTTATATTTAGCAAAATGCGATGTTGCTAAATTATTCATTGAAATTTGTTATCGTTTAATAAATTTAATAAAGCATTTAAAATTTAATAAAACCAAATTTTAGAAAATTAACACCATTAAACAATCTTTAAATGCATAAAAATTTGAAAGATACAAATAGGTGTTAACGCATAATTAGATTAATAGGTGAAGAAAACTGAGGTGATTGGGGTGAAGTACGATCCCAATAAGAGGTAGAATTCTTTTAATTCAATGTATTAGAATCACGGCTGTTTTTGTTATTCGAAATGTTTACTATGAGGATGTAGTTGCTAAGGATAAAAATCAACAGGTGAAAAATGCGAGAAATCCGAAACTTTGTATTTTTTCCTGAGCTATCGAGTTAACTTTCCATTGCGATCTATGCAACAAATTGAAAGCTATAAATTCACCAAAGAGCAGAAACAGAGTTAAGAGGCATTGCAAAAACTAACCTTGCTAGCTAGACGTTTTATTTTCTTGCTTTAAGAAATAATTGCTTTTAGTAATTTATATTAAAGTAAACTATAGGGGTATCAGCCTACTCTCTGTTCCAGGTAAAGTTTTTTCCATGATTGTGCTTAATAGAATTAAGAATCTGGTTGACAGGCAATTGCGTGATGAGCAATGTGGATTCAGAAGTGGTAGGGGATGTGTGGATCAGATATTTTCACTTAGGCAGATTCTTGAGAAATGTTTAGAGTTTCAGAAACCTTTGGTTGCTAGCTTTGTTGATTTCAAAAAGGCTTTCGACTCTGTTGATCGTCATAATTTGTGGTTGATTGTAAGATCATATGGTATACCAGACAAGTTAGTTAACATTATGAAAGCTCTCTATAATAACACTGAGTCGTGTGTGAGAGTTGGTAAGGCTTGTAGCAAATGGTTTAGCATTACTTCTGGTGTTCGACAAGGGTGCATTTTGTCTCCTTTTCTCTTTAGCTTGGTTATTGATTATGTTATGCGAAATTCACTTCAAGGGAAAGCTTTTGGCCTTAAATGGGCTGGAGATACGAAAATTTCTGATTTAGATTATGCTGATGATTTAGCCCTTTTGGCAAATGATGTTGATGAGATGAACTCTTTCATTCGAGCTGTTGATGAGACTGGTAGTAGAGTAGGTTTGGTTATAAACAGAGAGAAAACTAAAGTGATGAAAATTGGTCAGGCAGGCTGTGATTCAGTTAATCTGAATGGTTGCAGTCTTGAGCAGGTGTCACAGTTTAATTATCTTGGGAGCTATGTAACAGATAATGGTGATGTGCGGCATGAGATTAACAGACGAATAGGGATTGCTGCCGGGACTTTTAAGAACCTATGGAGAGTGTGGAGAAATAGGCGTATACACCTAAAGACTAAAATTAGACTGTATAATAGTTTGGTTCTTTCTAGGGTTAGTTATGGTAGTTAAACTTGGACACTTCGTAAACAAGATAACAGGAAACTAGATGCTTTTGATTCCAGATGCTTACGCAGTATCTTGGGCATTAGGTGGTTCAACTTTGTAACTAATGATGAGATTAGGGAAAGGAGTTTACAACCTCCTTTAAGCAGCATATTGTGCAGAGAGAGACTCCGTTGGTTTGGCCATGTTGCCCGTATGAATAATTATAGATTGGCGAATAGGGTTATGAACAGTGTGCCTAAAGGCCTCAGAAAGAAGGGGAGACCTAGGATGCGGTGGGCAGACAATGTCAAACAGGACCTTGTTAGAATTGGTGTGCAGTGGCCAGATGCAGTAGATGTAGCTCAGGATAGACTTGCTTGGAGAACTAAATTGCACGGTCTGGTTGGACCTCC
Source organism: Ryuthela nishihirai (assembly GCA_038380435.1). NCBI lineage: Eukaryota > Metazoa > Arthropoda > Arachnida > Araneae > Heptathelidae > Ryuthela > Ryuthela nishihirai. The sequence continues at coordinate 31,287,458 of JAWZYU010000004.1, forward strand.
GTAGCCCATGGCTGCTTGAGGATGATGATGATGACGATGATGATGATGAATTAGGTCTTCGTTAAAAGTTCCCCCTGAAACATTCGGACTCTTAATTAATGAAGGAGTATCAATCTCTTCGAAATTGACATCAATCTGCTGTCATGGATCAATAATATTCAAGAGCAGAAACATCCATTGTAATGATCAATGAATCAATAAACATGTTCATTGAATTAGGCTTGCATGAAGGATGATGCATTACTGCAGTGCAGAGGTACATTTCTCCCTACAGATCTGCGCACACCACATGGCATGACAAAATGTACAAAGCGGGCGTTCTCTCCTGGAGAAGGAAATTTTCTTAAAACAGTTTCGAATTGCAGGCTGGAAGAATGAAAAGAATTCGGATTATGAACTGATGGAAGTGGACTAATGAGTCTCGCTTAGATTTCTACAACAGAAATGCTGTCAGTTCTCTTCCGCACATAAACATTGTTCGTGGTTAAAGATCATGCAGATGCTGAAAATGCAATGCTAGTGAAATCTTCAAAAAATTATTTCATTGACATAATTAGATACGATCACAAAGATATTTAATTGGGGTTCGACCGATGTGGCCTGATGAGATTGCAAGCGACTCTTTTTGCTCATTTTACATTTGGAATAAATCTCACAAAATAACTGAAAGGAAATATTTAATTACTTAACAAATTTCTCAACGTTAGTTTCAACAGAAATGTATGTAAGTAGTCTTTGTTTAACGTCGATATCAATGTTAAAGGAAAAATTGTCTTGAGTCGAGTGGGATACTGATCCACGATCTGCTGATAACATGTCAGGTGCTCTGACTGCTGAGCTACCGGCTGCGGATCAAGATCTCAAATCGATGCTATGAGCTTTCCTACCTGCAGTACACAGTTATCTGTGTCTCTTGAAAGTAGTAGGAAACAGTGAAGACTACTTTCAAGAGACATAGATAATTGTTTATTTCCGGTAGGAAATTGGTATCGAAGAGAAGAGATCTAGATCTGCAACCGGCAGCTCAACATTCAGAGTACCTGACATTTTATCAGCAGGTAGTGGATTAGTATCCCATCCGGCTTAAGACAAAAACGTTATAGCAATAGTTGGACGAAAATCCACTTCAGTTAAAGCCTTTCTCTATACACTTACTTGCATCCGCCCTCCTCATTTTTGCACCGACAGGTCTGACGTCCCCCTCCCCGCCATGAATAGGAGTATGGCTCTGATCATGGGCTCTTAATCTAGAGAGAATCTAACATTCAATATCCACCAGAAACTGCAACATTCTCTTTGATGATTCTCAGACAACCTCATGCGAGAGAAGCATGAGAGTCACATTACTTTAATCGTGAGTTCTAATTTGCTCTACAGTGAGCTGAATGGATGGGATCGTAAGACTTTAAGGCTGAATGCAAGATGGTTACGATGGTACTGCCCTTATAGATGTTTAGGGCCGTCCTTATATCAAGAGAGCGAAGAGCATATCGAAACCTGGCGTAAACGCTATTGAGTGTACGTACTCTAGTTGTAGTAATGACTTTCCAGCATTAACCCAATTCCCCTCATGATGACCACAAGACCTTCTTTTGCCCTTTCTCATCAGAAACAGAAAGAGAAAGATCAGCGATATGTGGATATTATGTGAAGAAAATCGAAGTGTGAGCGGAATCCGCGAACAGTTTCGATCCCGTGACGCTACCGATTGTTCTGTCAGTTCGTCTGAAGCAGACGACTTAAAGGTACGAGCCGATGGATTTTTTTTTTTTTGTTTTTCATCTCCACAAAAGTAAACATCTGGGAAAATATGCGAAGGAATGTGAAAATCATGCTGAAGAGAAATAGAACTCTTCTGTCCTCCGACCATTCCATCTTTTGCAGCAGAAGGAATTCCGGATCTCCTCTTGTTGCCCGTGCCGCATTCCTGATCTTCTTACTTCGTTTCAGATTGGACCGAAGTGAGAATGTTTGTCTCTTGTGCTCTTCAGCGTCCGTCTGAGGACTGACTGAGGCGCACTTTCCAGTCTGCAGCCTCTGAAAGACGTCGTTCGTGTTGCTTATGACATGCGCGTCGTAAAGTCGGCTGCTCCTGAAACGATGGTGACAGCTATGCCAAAGAGAGGCTGCTTCCACTTCTCTCCCCCCCCCACCTCTCTTTCGTTGATTTATTTAAAGAAGCTGGCTAGCTATTGCGAAGTGGGATGCTTTTGGAGCCTATGAATGAAAAGATTGGCAATTTGAGTGTATCGTTTTCTGAATCAATAATATCTAAAGATTATGGTATTAATATAAATGCTAAAAGGTTCTATTTATTCACTCAAGATGGAGATTCTGTTTTGCAAAAGATAATGCCAACCGATCATCTCAAGTCCATTTTGTATCTTTCCTAAATGAGAGCAGGTTGCAGTCAGTCCATTCCCGCATTAGTAAACTGCAACTAATAAAAAATTTACCAACAATTTGAAAATGCGCAAAAACTCTCTGATAAGACATGATACGAGAAAAAATTAATAGTTCTTCAATTTTATTTTTGACGAACTATATGAAGCTAAACTATACTTACTGAGCTTTGAATCGGCGCTCGACGGTCTGGTCTGGTGATTCCAATTCGATCCGTGATTCTTGAGATGACGCTTTTATAAAAAAAAAATAAATACCCCCTCAAGCAGCTGCTTGCCACAGAGGTCTGACAGGAGCCTGTCAGTTTATATGCCACAGTAGAAGATCTGAGAGGATGGCAGGACCTCAGCAGAAAACAACACGAACATCCATGCCTTACCCGGGCTCGAACCCAGGTCCCTTAGATCAGTAGCCAAGCGCGCTAACCACTCGGCCACGGGACGTTTTTACACATGACTATTTGTGTCTATGTTTTATGAAAGACATGGCTCTCTTTAGACTGAAGGTTAATTTTTGAAAATTGCATGCGTGTTTCTACATCTTTTATCTCGAATGTCTGTTTAGCAAAACTGTGACTTTACTTTTGCTAGAAAGTTCAAATCTGTATTCACTAAAAAAGAGGATGGAGTTTTGACTTAAATGTTGGCTGAAGGAAAATTTTGAGATAAGACATCTCAACATCAGAATGTGAAGCTTTAACCTGATGTTTGCGCATTAGCTCCGATCTTCACAACGTTGGGAATATCTTGCTGTCATCCTTCAAATGAGACAATGACAATCTCACAGTTTCCATGGGTAGCGCGCCAGGCTCGTAATCTGTAGTTCCCAGGTTCGAGTCCCAGCTGGGTCAGCGTTGAGATTTATCTCCGCAAAATTCCCCGCCCTGCCCACGGTCAGTAGGGGACACCGATGGTCTTGGAAAGGCCGCCGTCCGTCGGATGGGACGTTAAGCCGTGGCCCCGTGTGCGGGAGAGACATACCCTGTGCACGTTAAAGAACACGCTGGATGGCCTTGACGGGAGGCTACCATCTGTCTCCCAACAGCTGTTCCAGTGGGTCCCCTCCCCCAACCTTCTCTGAGCCTTCGGGGTCCTTGTGACCTGGCCATTTAGCCCATGGTGTGCAAAAAAGTGCCGCTCAGAGGTAAAACAAACAAACAAACAAACAAACAAAACAGTTTCCATGTTCAAGAGAATCAGACTTCGGACACTTAAGAAGATATGCACTTGACGGGAGGAATTCCATCTGTTCCCAATCTCTGCCTCCAGAGCTCATCTGACATCCTTGCTGCCGATCGTTTAGTCTATTGCCCAAGAGCAAAATCACTCTCGGTTGGAATGACCCGACTTATAAGAGAGATGCTAAGAAGAAAAGTTGCCAGAAAAATGGTAGAATTGTGAAGATGCTAACATTGAACAAAAACGACATCTCTTTTCCGGTCCTCAGCTGCTGATGCCACAAAAGCAGAAAAAATATCGGTTGCAAATATCTCCAGCAAGCGAAAGAGAGGAGAGCTGAGCTTTCTTTTGCACTAAAAACAGGAGTTAAGATTTCATATGTTGGGCAAAACAGAAAAAAAAATTGTCGTTTACAGCTAAATTAGAAAAGAAAATGGAGAGAATATATTCGCGGAAAGAGAAATTCACGTGAATGGTGTGAGTGTGATGAGCTTTAGATAAGAGTACACTCAGCAGAAAAACTTTCGCTTGAGGAAAATCGACGATCAATAGCTCGAGGATTGCTAGCTCTTTGTTGTTTTCGCATCTTAATGGAAGACATCAAATTTTGCTATGTGCCATTCAGATCAATGACCTACAGCACATAGGTAATTGAATGTGAGATATCTTGGCCAGTGTAAGGTTTCCATACCTCTCGCTTAGGTCTGATCATATGTCAAAAAAAGGAACTCTAGGTTGGGTTGTTTTACCTCTGAGCGGCACTTTTTTGCACACCATGGGCTAAATGGCCAGGTCACATGGACCCCGAAGGCTCAGAGAAGGTTGGGGGAGGGGACCCACTGGAACAGCTGTTGGGAGACAGATGGTAGCCTCCCGTCAAGGCCATCCAGCGTGTTCTTTAACGTGCACAGGGTATGGCTCTCCCGCACACGGGGCCACGGCTTAACGTCCCATCCGACGGACGGCGGCCTTTCCAAGACCATCGGTGTCCCCTACTGACCGTGGGCAGGGCAGGGAATTTTTGCGAAGATAAATCTCAACGCTGACCTAGCTGGGACTCGAACCTGGGAACTACAGATTACGAGCCTGGCGCGCTACCGACTGAGCCACCCCCGCCCCAAAAAGTAACTCTATCCATAGCATGAAAAATATCATAGCATGGTGATTCAACTTAAAGGTTCACTTGCTGTTAAGCTTAATATCATAGCATGGTGGCTTCAATTTCTTAATTATATCTTTACTAGTTCTGGAGTATATCATTTCAACTTTTAAACGAATTCAAAAGAGTAAAATATAAAGTACACTGGCATTCAGAGTTATTTTCATTTTCGTAGTTGAGCTATTTTATCTCTGAGCGACGTTGATTTGCGAAGAATAATCTAAATGGTGAGTAACATGGACCCAACGGCTCACAAAATTTAAAGGGCCCCACCGGATAACTGTTAGGACTATGTCATTCAGTGGTTCTTGTGTCATATTGTATGTTTCAGTTAAGTCAAATGAAATATGTCTTTGTTTTCTTTATTCCATTTATATATCTATTGGGTCACTTGAATACAGAACAAAAGTTAAGCATAACGTTGAAATCAAAAAAATTTCATAAACCTATATAAAAAGCAATATAATAAAGAAAAAACACATTTTATCTTTGATCCCAAGCACAAAGAAATTGTCACAGATTCCGAATTTCGGCTGAGACGCTTAAATCCGTGACCTCTGCAATCTATTCTAAACTGTTGAGAGCTATAAACCTAGTTTATAGTTAGAACAAGGATAGTAGCTAATTCCTCCACAGCTAAAATCGCGACAGCATTGCAAAAAACTACAAGTGCATCCTAAGATACCACAATTATCTAAAAACAATTTATGGATTATGCCTTAATTTTGTTTCGAAAAAACAGTTTTAAGAGACATTGAAAAGATTTCTTTTTACACGGGTATAACTTGACGAAAATGTAAAGCAATTCTCCTCTCCTATGGAAGGACTCCCTTGTACTCATGAGCCACGTGCACCTCATCCCTTTGCATTTTATAGAGAATACCCCCCTAACCCCCCGTGCAAAGAAATGTAAACTTTGAGTCGTTTTGATCCATTTCTTCCGTTTGATCTATTCCCAATCCATCCCTATTTGCCTTTCTACCTCGGCTCCTTCTATCATCGAAAACTTCCTTTGTCACTCTTGCAGTACGAGTCTGCATTATGCGACTCAATATCTGCACAAAATATCATCACTTTTCAGCACAGAGAAAACTCTCTTTATCACTGATCTTATTCCGAATCTAAAGAGAAACGATTTACAGAAAAGCTGAACGGATACACAAAACCTTTAGATTTTGTGTATCCGTTCAGTAAAAATTCTGTAGGCATCTTTTGCACATGCGTATTTTATCTCCACCATCATCCACTGCCGCTCTTTCCTCGAGGAATTTTTTTAATTCCTCTGCAGAAGGCATTTGGAAGGAGAGTGCTCTCCTCTGTCAACACTTCCTTCCGTTCCGCTCTGGCAGCAAACAACCTTGCACCACAAGCGATGGAATCTTCTGGTTGGTGTGTGCACAGAAAGTCCATTACGTCGACACGTGGATGACATCACCTGGCTACGAGCATCCGTATGTGCGCAGTTTGCTTCTGATGTGTTTTAAAATTTCACTTCTTCTTCAGCTCTATGAGCCTGCAAGGTTCTTCGCTGCAAATACAATTTGTCTCCATTCTGCTCTATCCATGGCCTTCGACTTCCACTTCGAAATCTGCAATTATCCAAATCCTATTTTATGCAGTCTCTCCATCTCAAGAGGGGGTGCCCTCTTGGTCTTTTTCCACTCGGAAAGGACTTTTCTTTGACTCTCTCTCTCTCTCTCTGCTTCCATCCTTTGAATGTGTCCCATCCATAGTAATCGGTTGACTTTAATCTCACTGGTTGCAGTAGGAGCGCCATATTTTTCATACAATTCTAGGTTAAGTCGACTTCGCCATAGTCCCCTAGAGTTGTCAAGAATTGGTTCATATATTTTTCTTAGGACTTTATTTTCAAATCTCTGTAATTTATCTTCATCAGCTCTTGTAGCGCTCCAGTTTCCGAGCCATACATAATAACAGGGCGTAAGAGTTTCTTATAAATATGATTAATAATTAACTAATTAATAATTAATAAGATTGATAATTTTATTTATTAATAATTAATAATAAGATATTATGTAATAATATCTTTGATGATAGTAGAGATTGGAACGCATGAAAGGTTTGATTTCCTACTTTTATTCTAGCAAGAATTTCATCTTGTATAAGATTTTTATCAGTGACCTGGGTTCCATACTTAAAATGTGTAACTTCATTAAAAGAGAGGTTATCCATCTGTAAACTAGCTTGATTATGTTCATGATCTTTCCTAGTGATTTTAAGGTATTCAATTTTGGCTTGATTTATTTTTAATCCCACTTTTTTGTTTTCTGAGTCTATTTTTTTCAGTGCCTCCGTCTATAATCCATCTTTGAGTGAGAGTAAAGCTTTGGGCTCAAACTCTTACGTTGCTTTGAGTTATGGTCAGAGGAAGCTGTATACTGAATTTGGTGGTCCTACCACTTACTATTTGGGAACAGTTCTTATCCATTTTTGCCGGGGGAGGGGGCGAGTACTGCTACTAAACGGTAAATTATTTTTGTGGGTCAGACACTTATATTACGATGGGAGAAAGATTCATAGCGAATTCAGATTCTTATTGCTTAGGAGGAATCCTTGATCAAACAGATAAAGAGGGAAATGCTCTGAAATATGTAGATGTCTTTGTGAATACAAAATTATTGACATTGTGATGTTTAAAAGGAAAAGAAGCAGATGTTCCTTTCTGTTGATGTTCAGTGAAAGTTCCAATTCTTTTCTCCGAGAAAACATTCTGAGAAAGAGTCAGCTCTTTTCTCCGAGAGAGTCTTCTCGTGGAAAAGCACGCCATTCCCTCGAAGCAAAAGTCACGACAACAGACAACTGTTCTTCTCCGCAAGAGAAAAGAAGAATCTTTCTCTTCACGCATCCTTTTGTGATTCCATTTATTCGTCGGCTCTGCACACACAAGACAGACCGGAGCCTCTCCTTGATGTTCTTCCCCTGAAAAGCGTACACGCGCAATGCAGTATGTTATCCTTTTAACCTTGGAGTAGTGGAACCAAGAGTCGGATGAGGATGGATCCGAAGAAGTTAACAGCTCCTCTGTTAACCGAGCCATCACTGATATTCCGTTCCAACATTTAGCCCACGAAAGTGGCCGTCATTTTTTAACTTGTTTTTCCCTTCATCTGTAAGCCATTCGTTTGCCTCTTCATTGATTTCCATTCTTCGTTTATTTCTTTTTCTTTCCATTCTCCCGCAGTATGATCATTTCTGCCCACATTTCTCTCTCATCATGCCTCGGTAGATTTAAGCGGAATGCTAAACAGTAACATGGTCTCAAAACGTAGGGGCGGGGGTGGCTCAGTCGGTAGCGCGCCAGGCTCGCAATCTGTAGTTCCCAGGTTCGAGTCCCAGCTGGGTCAGCGTTGAGATTTATCTCCGCAAAATTCTCCGCCCTGCCCACGGTCAGTAGGGGACACCGATGGGCTTGGAAAGGCCGCCGTTCGTCGGATGGGACGTTAAGCCGTGGCCCCGTGTGCGGGAGAGCCATACCCTGTGCACGTTAAAGAACACGCCGGATGGCCTTGACGGGAGGCTACCATCTGTCTCCCAACAGCTGTTCCAGTGGGTCCCCTCCCCCAACCTTCTCTGAGCCTTCGGGGTCCATGTGACCTGGCCATTTAGCCCATGGTGTGCAAAAAAGTGCCGTTCATAGGTAAAACAACCCAACCCAACAACTCAAAACGTACGAAGGCAGAACTTTAAGGCACTGCACTTTCTAAAGTACCTAAACATTTACTGTGATGGTGAAACGAAATTTACGCGACTGATTGTGGAAAGCTTCAGACAAAAAAGCTTAGATTTTTATTCTTCTCTTCCCAACTAACAGCAGCTTTACTTCAATCCAAATCTTTCCGTTTAAGATCTTCTTTCAATTCCGTGAACTCATTTGAAATTTTTTACTATGAATCAGTTGATTTTGCATTTTATCTCTTGGTATGGTTTGTGGCAGAATTTGCGATGCAATTCAGGTTGGATATCCATTCAAAAATTCATTGATGCAATGTCATCATGAATCCGTTTTTATGGCTATTAGTTAAACTTGCTCCTTGAAAGCGAGGATGTTGAAGTAGAAAAAGAAACTTAATTGAATGATTTAAGTAATAAAGTTTAGTAAATGCTTTCATGCATCTGCTACGTTTGGAAGGATTCTAAGAACAATTGGATATTTGAATTTAATCAGAGCGCAGATTCTTTCTTTGAAACCAGATGGTGCCCTTGCCAGATCTACTAAAAGTATTCGCTTATTTAGAATTCTGTGGTGACTCTTTAAGAAGAGGTTAATATTTATTTTCGTCCCATAATTTTGACAAAGAAATATAATATTATAACACTGTGCATGGAATTAAATTAGAAGGAATTCGATTTCTTCCCACTTGTAAGAACAGAAGTGAGGCATTCGAGTCTTTCGGTTGCCCAGAAGGGTTGAAAATGTTAAAATTTACTGAAGTCAACAGAGCAATGGTTTTTGTGATTGCCCACATGGTGATAAGAGCTTTGGTCCTCATCCACCTTAGAGCAGTTCACAGATCGATAAAACATACAGCAGAAATCGCAATGAAAGAATAAGATAAAGCGAGGATCCAATGGCAAAACAAACTGGTGACGAGCAAAGACATTTGGACTTTTCAGAAGATAAACTGATTCATTTCAAATCTTCTATGTTTCAGGCCTTGCTGTCAGATTGTCTCAGAGCTTGAATAATTTCAAAATGTTCGAGCACTTTGTTTGAAAGATTCTACTGCCTAATTCGATTGTTAAATCAAAAATGTTTTTAATGGAAAATTTATTCAGAAGTTATTTGCAAAGTTTTTTTTGAGGAATTTATTGTGTAATAAATTGTGTAGTAATCGGTTTAATTTGCAACAAGCCAATATATCTGATACAGTATGACAGCCGAGCACTTGTATCACCTATTACATGCTCCAACTACGTGTTCGTCTACAATAGTTGGGTTGGGTTGTTTTACCTCTGAGCGGCACTTTTTTGCACACCATGGGCTAAATGGCCAGGTCACATGGACCCCGAAGGCTCAGAGAAGGTTGGGGGAGGGGACCCACTGGAACAGCTGTTGGGAGACAGATGGTAGCCTCCCGTCAAGGCCATCCAGCGTGTTCTTTAACGTGCACATGGTATGGCTCTCCCGCACACGGGGCCACGGCTTAACGTCCCACCCGACGGACGGCGGCCTTTCCAAGCCCATCGGTGTCCCCTACTGACCGTGGGCAGGGCGGGGAATTTTGCGGAGATAAATCTCAACGCTGACCCAGCTGGGACTCGAACCTGGGAACTACAGATTACGAGCCTGGCGCGCTACCGACTGAGCCACCCCCGCCCCTTCATAATAGGGTACTAACATCGTATATTCTGCTAACTTTACGCGTGGAACAATGAATTTCTTTTTTGCACGCAGTAAAGCGAAAAGAAATGTATCTCGCACAGTTTGATTTGAAGGAGGAGTCCCTCAAAAGCGGGGAACATTATGCAAATGCACCGATTTTAAATCGACCATGGTCTGTCTCGAGTAAATAGAGAAACAAGATCATCCAACCAAAAATCAAAATAGTTGAGACAAATGAATGAGCGGATCGCAAAAACCACGAGATATTTATTTAGATCTAAATCCTAAAGCAGTAGAAATATATATATATATACATATAAAAGTCTTCCATATCTTATAATTGATCCACTTGTATTGGGTTGTTTACTGTATTGGGGTGTCTGAGCGGCACAATGGGCTAAATGGCCAGGTTACAAGAACCCCGAGAGTTCATAGGAGTCTGGAGGAAAGGGACTCACTGGACAGCTGTTAGTACACAACTAGTAGCCTGCCGTCAACACCATTCAGCACGTTCTTTAATGTGTACGTGGCTCTCCCGCACACGGGGATCACGGCTTAATGCCCCATCCTACGCATGGCGGCCTTTCTAGGCTCATCAGTGTCCGCTACTGGCCGAGGGAAGGGTGGGGAGTTTTTCGGAGATAAATCTCAACGCTGGCCTAGGTGGGACTCGAACCTAGGAACGTCAGATAATGATCCTGGTGTGCCACCGATTGAGCCCCCCCCCCCCCCGATCCACTTGTAATTATTTCCTTTGCGTACTTATTATCAGATCAAAATTTCTTGTTTCAACTGGAGATAAACTTCGATATTCCCAATGGTGTTCTTTTTCGTCATCAGTTTTGCTCAGTTCTATTAGCAGGGTGATTGGTTATTCTATAACAACCAGTGGTGAAAGTAGGCAGATACGCACAGGTAGGCCGTACCGGCAAGAAATTATTTGCCTGTAAGACATTTTTTAATATTGGCGCAGTTAATGATTTCTTTTACAGCTAAAGGCTCTCTCAACTGAGTAGTTCATTTGATCTTTCATTTATTGCCCTTTTTCTCCCAGTTCTGCCTCTGCTGGTAATTAAGATCGAACCCAGGCAGCTACGGCGAATGAGAAGATGCATTGTCTTCCTTACGGAAAAAAATAAAAAAATAAACGTACGAAAGTGTAAGATTAAAAAAAAGTGATTACTTTTTCTTATAGGAAAAGTTTCATTTTTCATCTCTGTTTCTCGATTCCGGTGCATTACTTATGTGGGGCACGGTCGAAATGCACCAATTTAATCTTCCTTCTGAATGGCCTAGAGGTTGGTTTTTTTTTTTACCTCTGAGCGTCACTTTTTCGCAAACAATGGGCTAACTGACAAGGACGTCGAAGGCTCAGATAAAGTTTGGGGAGAGGACCCACTGGAACAGTTGTTGGAAGACAGATGGTAGCCTCTCGACAAGGTCATCCAGCGTATTCTTTAACGTGCACAGGGATGGCTCTCCCTCACATGGGGCCACGGCTTAACGTCGTATCCGACGGATGGCGACTTTCCAAGTCCATCGGTATCCCCTACTGACCGTGGCCAGGGCGATGGCCTGCAGTAGGGGGGCAGTAATGAACACTCCTTCGACGGTAGGAAATATTTATTGTGAATTTTAATAATTAGATTGTTCTCCCTAGCCATTTAAAAAAAAACTGGTGGTCTTTTTTGACCACTCTTAAATTTTGGAGGATCTTAAACAGAGAGAGAGTGCACAGAGAGAGAGAGAATACATACTCCTAAAATGTGCAACCTAAATTCTACGAAAAATATTTCAACGATTAATATTTGGAAAACGAATTTTGATGTACATTAATTTGTTTTCAATAATTACTTTTTAAGAATCTTATTTGTATCTAGTTATAAAGTTTAACAAAAGTAAATAAATATATTTATTTATTTTTGATAATTTTATTTGTAAATTAAATAAAAGGCATTACACCAGTATCGATTTTTTTTTTATTTCATCTCCTCCTTTGGTCACCCACCAGAAGTTTGGCTTTGGATGGGTTTTTGTTTTTTCAATAAGGTAGAAATCCCTAGAATACAATGGAATCAGCAAGTATTTAGTCATATTAATATTTATTTCACTTTAAAAATCCCTAAATCAGTCGCTATTTGCGGAAAACGAGAAAAATAGAAATTACTGGGGCACTGTATTTTCTCACCATACACTTCGCTTCATTACCCCTGTAAGATGACTTCAGTACAGCGAAAGGCCTGTGAGTGATTTTCCTCACATAGCTATGCTTTGTAGCGCGCCAAACCAGCATAAAATAAAATCTACTTTCACCACCGATAACAACACTTCTAGGGCGTAGTAAGTAACAATTTATGCCCCACAAGTATCGACCGTATAAATTAAAATTAGATGGGAAAATTATGTCTGCAACTATGATTTCACTGAGTAAGATCGCTGATCATTTTCTCATTTCAGCTATATTTGTATCAAAAGAAGAGAAAATATGTATGGAAAAGTCTCAACCGATATGAAAACAACAGAAATTAACTGGTATTATGAGCATAAAAATATCGAAAGGGAAATAATCTTAACGGACTGGTCTAAATATAACAAAAACTCATCGAACACAAACAAAAATACCGATTATTACAATTTCTTAAAAATTGAATACAATGAAATTTTATAAATAAAAAATAAATAAATACCCCCTCAAGCAGCTGTGTGCCACAGAGGTCTGACAGGAGCCTGTCAGTTTATATGCCATAGTAGAAGGTCTGAGAGGATGGCAGAACCTCAGCAGAAAAACAACACGAACATCCATGCCTTATCCGGGGCTCGAACCCAGGTCCCTTAGATCAGTAGCCAAGCGCGCTAACCACTCGGCCACGGGTTTTAGAAAAAAATAAAAAACCGCATAAAAGTTTAGAACACCTAACTAACAGTAATGTTACCAAACACAGTGGATCACAGTGGATATCATCAATTTAATGGAGCGTAGAGATAAGGTTCGGATTAAACATAAAAATAACACAAAAAGTGATAGGAATGAAAATGAGTATAAAAATTTGCGCAATCTAGTTACAGATAAAATCAGATATGAGAAACAAAATTTTTATAAAGGACAATTAACGTTAAAAAGAAATGATATTAGACAAACATGGAAATTAATCCATGAAGCACTAGAGGATAAAAAAAGATCTATTGACGAAACTATCATTACGAATATCTCTAAAAGTTTAACACCTTTACAAATTGCAAATAAATTTAACAGTGAATATTGCTCGTTAATTTTACACATAAGAGAAATCAAGCAAGAACCTGATGTTGAATTTGAAACAATCAATAACACTACAAACAAACACTCAATATATATACCTCCTGCAAACAGGACAGATATTGTGAATATAATCAAAATTTTAAATGAGGACAAATCCTCTGAATATGACTATACAAATTAAACACATTAAAACTGTGTCGAAGTATTTGCTGATGTCATAAAAGAAATAGTTAACGAAAGTATTTCAACTGGAACAATACCAACTGAGCTTAAAACGGCAATTCTGCGACCAATATTCAAAGAAGGAACAAAGTCAATTATAACTAATTACAGGCCCATTGCTATTTTATCTTCTGTACATAAAATATTGGAAAAAAATGTCTACAGTACTTTATATAAATTTCTTAATAAACATAACATTCTCAGTGAAAATCAATATGGGTTTCAAAAGGGGAAAAGTAGCGTGAACTTACTAACGGAATTTACTGATTTAGCCTTATGGCACTAAATAGATGTGACAGGGCGGTTGCAGTGTTTTTAGACTTACAGAAAGCCTTTGATGCTTTGGATCATGACATTCTTCTACAGAAATTAGAAAAGTGTGGAATTAGAGGAACTGTATAACACTGATTTCAAAGCTACTTATCAAATAGATTTACGATAACTAAAATCAACAACACCTACAGCGAAAACTGTCAGGTTAAATTAGGTGTTAATCACGGATCCATTTTAGGCCCGCTTTTATTTCTGATTTACATGAACGACTTAACAAAATTGAAACTAAATAGTACCGTCTCATGGCCGAGTGGTTAGCGCGCTTGGCTACTGATCTAAGGTACCTGGGTTCGATCCCTGGGTAAAGCATGGATGTATGTGTCGTTTTTCTGCTGAGGTCCTGCCAGCCTCACAGACCTTCTACTAGGCATATAAACTGACAGGCTCCTGTCAGACCTCTGTGGCAAGCAGCTGCTTGAGGGTGTATTTTTTTTTTCATTATTTTATATGCCGATGATATAGTTTTAGTTAATATAAAGAAATTAGAAGAAGATGCGGTTAAACATATACAAAAAGACTTTAATATTATTAAACAATGGTTAAACTCAAGTAAACTGTATCTAAATAGCAATAAAACCAAATGGATGACTTTTCATTCACCTGGTTTCAAAATTAACAATAACCTAATTACTAAAACACACAAATTAAACTGCAGAAAAAAGGGGATCCATCTCTGAGCTAGATAACTGTAAATAAATACCCCCTCAAGCAGCTGCTTGCCACAGAGGTCTGACAGGAGCCTGTCAGTTTATATGCCATAGTAGAAGGTCTGAGAGGATGGCAGGACCTCAGCAGAAAAACAACACGAACATCCATGCCTTATCCGGGGCTCGAACCCAGGTCCCGTGGATCAGTAGCCAAGCGTGCTAACCACTCGGCCACGGTGGCTGCATATAAATTTACGACAGCACCTTCTGATGGAACGTTCATACTGAGAAAATCTGCAGCACATTAAGGCTTTGTGCTTTGAAATTAAATAAGTTACGATATATTACGAATACCAACACATGTATTATGTTTTGTAAAGCAATTTATGAGTCCCTCTTAAATTATGCCATAATGATACATGGTAAAACCAACTTAACAAATATTAGAAAAATAGAACATATTCAATCCTCAATAGCTAAAAATATTATACCAATTAAAGACCGCACACGTCTAAGTACAGCCGAAGATAGATTTATTTACTTGGATATCTTACTTTTCCAGAGCCTATATAAATATAACATAGTTATAGGTAATTTTTTCGACAACACACATAAAAGTAAAGTCCATCATGATAAAAACACAAGATTTAAAGAAAAAAAATTATTTCAACTGCCGAATTTCACAAATAACTGTGAGAAGTGCACAAGCGGCTACAAAATTCCATAAATTTTCAATCAATTACCAAGGGAACTGCTAGCCATAAATTCTTTTAGAGAAATTAAACACGAATTAAACAGATTTTTATTAAAAAATTAGATAATTAATATTAACACCTACTGACAAATTATGTGGTGCTGAATGTAAGCATAAAAATCTCAATGTTATTTTGAAATATTCTAAATGAAAAAAGGTAAAACATTTTTAGTAAAGAGAGCATATTATTGAATGTCGAAATTCTAAACTGAAATAGTAAGATAACACATAGTAAATGCAATGTGATATAAATATATTAAGATTAGCAGATTAAGGATGAAAAAAGGTATTATGTTTTATGTCAATGTATTATTCTCTCTTGCAGATAAGCTGTTAGCTTTGCGGAACATCCGTAAATAAGGAAGAATTTATTTGAATTTGTCTCAATAAATTAATGATCTAAAAAAATGAAATGGCGCGAGGTCGGATATTTCGGTATCCGGAAATTTGTTCGACAACATTTGTTCGCCAGAAATTTGTTCGACGGAATTTTTTGTTCGAAACGGAAATTTGTTCGAAGCGTAATTTGTTCGACGGAAATTTGTTCGAAACGGAAATTTCTTCGACGAAATTTTGTTCGAAACGGAAAGTTTTTCGACGGAATTTTGTTTGAAACGGAAATTTGTTCAACGGAACTTTGTTCGAAAGACTGAGAGGCCGCTAGTGGAGGTCTCCCCGTAGGGCATTAGCGTTACAGGCCTTGTGCTTTGTCATTGAAGAACCTCTTGAAAGGGAGGCGGGTGGCTGAAAAGGATCATCGGGGTTTAGATCTTTCTTTTTAAGAGTAAAGTGCAGACCTTCTTGTTTTCGAATCAAACTTGCCCCCATTTATTTCTTCGCAGTTTTCGCTATTACATTAAGCTACAGTCAGCTTCTTATAGAAAGGATTGTTCGAAATTTTAAACTGCAATATTTTTTTCAAACTCTGTAAGTTGTTTCCTAATAACACTAGTTCAAGTATTTCAAATAAAGAGAATATAAATTAATTTAAAAATTTAAAAAGTACCGATCATTCTATATACGCCTTAAAAAGTAGAAAATAAACCTAAATCATATCGATGGTACAATCAGTCACTGAGTTTTGTATCATCTATGATTATTTATCAGTTTTGAATCATCTGTGACACTCCTCGCGTCATAAGCTTTCATTTGACGTACAGCTTGTTACTTTTAGCATTAGCGCTCTGTAGATATAAAGGAACAATCGCTTTCGTACTTCCCCTTTATTGAGGGTGGAAGAAAGCATAGGCGGTGAAGTTTTATACCTATGACACTTTCTGCGTCACAAGCTTTCGTTTGATGCAAAAATCCTCGTCGCGTTCAAAGGATATGGTGGAACAACTGTTTGACAAATCCACAAACCGACAAATGACGAGCGAAAAGCAATAGGAAGATAAAGAAAATAAATATCCCCTGAAGTAGCTGAGTGCCAGAGAAGTCTAACAGCCAGGTGTGTGAGGATTTCAGGATCTCAGCAGAAACACAACAAATATCCATGCTTTACCCGAGGCTGAGCAAAGAGACCTGGTTATGAACCCAGGTCCCTTTGTTCAGTAGAAAGCGTGCTAACCACTCGGCCACGAGGTAATCAAAATAGTGTGCCATGACTCAGGTCTTCATGACTATACCTGTCAGCTATTTATCACCATGGCTACTCTACTTGAGACGAGTTTAGGCTCGCGCACAATCATAATTTAAATTTCGAATTTTTCTACCAATTGTGAAACAAAGGTATGAAAAGATAAAATATATCGTTTGATTAAAGCCTCAACAGTTCAAAATATCTTAAGCTATCAAAAAAACAGTTCCATATGCCTTTGATTATTTTTTTTATACTTCGTTAATGAATTATTCTTAGCGCTTATACTGCTATTACTCGAGAATTTTCCATTTCAACCATTTATTTCTAGTATTTTTCGTTCCAAATAACATTAAGTTTTTTATTTGGCCTTCGAATAATAATAGATTTTTTTTTTCAAAATATGTAATAGCCACGAATAGCTTAGCGGCCAATTTGCATATATGTTTTATGACATCACAGAAAAATATTTCCTCTAACCACGCTCTGGCGGTCTTCGACTCAATGATTATCCAAATGGTTCCGCTCTGGGCTCAATAACTGTGGCCTCGGGCTTCAAAATTTGATCCCGAACTTATTTCTGCCACCCATACATTCATATGAAGTCAAATGCACACTATTCTATACAATCGGACTAGAAAAATAATAATGCATAATTTCTAGTAAATATGGGATGCTCGTTTTCAAAAAAGTATTTTATTTTTCTCTTTTAGCACCTTCTAACAGTGGAATTTTCAAGTAATTGAAAAAAGGCAAATGAAAAAATTTCATTGTTTTGTAAATAACCTACATAACTTTTCCCTTTAATTAAGAAAAAAAGTTTTTTTCCCACTCGTGGGATAATGGACCAAATCATTGTTGTCGAATGTAAACCTCTTGACCAAGGAACTCTACAGCCAGATTTTAAATTTATACTATTAATAGATCGTTTGCAATATTCTTTTAAAATTTTGGCATTTTCTGATCGTTTGCAATATTCTTTTTAATTTTTTGCATTGAAGGAAGGCTTCCATCTGTCTTTAAGATACAGATGGAAGCCTTCCTTCAATGCCTTCCTTCAATGCCAAAATTTTAAAAGAATATTGCAAACGATCTATTAATAGTATAAATTTAAAATCTGGCGGTAGAGTTCCTTGGTCAAGAGGTTTACATTCGACAACAATGATTTGCAACAATGATTTGCAAAAATGCCAAAATTTTAATTTTGGCATTTTTCAGAAATTCAGAAATTAGAAGAAAAATGCCAAAATTAAAATTTTGGCATTTTTCTTCTAATTTCATTAGAGGATGCTATTAAAGCCTTTGGGAAATACGAATCGTAATATTTCATTGTAGGTTAAAGAACACGCTGGAAGGCATTGAAGGAAGGCTTCCATCTGTCTCTTAACAGCGGTCTAGTAGATTTTCTTCTCTGAGGTCTTGTAACTTGCTCATCTAAAGTTTAATTATGTGGAAGTTCCAATATGAAATTTGAAGGTTGAGGATATTCCTGTTGCTCCTTTGCTAATGTGATTAATAATTAAACTATATTAATCTAACTTTATGGGCAAATATATGAAAGTTCTCAAAAATGTTTAGTGGATTTACATGTATGGCTTAATATGCTGTATTTAGTTATCATGCCTTTTACGATTAGCATGATTGTTCCTTTTAGTGTTCGTTGAAAGTACAATGAAGTGAAAAATAATGGTGGTATATGTATTAGACTAAACGTTTATCACTGATTTGCAATACAAAACTTTTCATCCATAATATACAGTGAATTGTTCCTTATAGCCATATTCTAGAACAGTCTATTTGTCGGAGAGATCTGTCTGATAGGAAAGACTTGTTAGTAAAATTTATGTGTCACAGCGAACATGTATAGCGAGATCTAGACAGGAAAACAGCAAACGTCCTTATATCTGGGAATCTAGTCTAGGTCTCTTTGTTCGACAACCATTCTGGATTCTTACCCGGGTAAATTTGTTTCAGAGCCATTTTGAATTCGCCCCTGGGTTCTCTTCGTTTCGCTGTCATTATGAAAATAACCGAGATGCTCTTGTTTGCATCTTAGCGACCTTGGATTCGAAACTGATTCCTCTTCTTTTACAGCCATCCTAAAATTGAACCTCATATCCTTGCTCTGCTACCATTAAGAACTCGAACTCGTTTTTTAGCTCGACAGTGATCGTTGATTCGAACCTGTCCCCTTGCACTAGTTCTTCCTTATTCAAACCTGGGTTCTTTTGTTTGATCTCCATCTCTGATTTGAAGTGGGTTCCTTTGTTCCACAGCTGTTCTATATTTGATTCCTCTGTTCTGAAGAAATCAATTCGATCGTGTGCCCTTTACATCACTGCCAAAGAGTTATACATTTATGGTTCTTGAGCCTTTGTGCTAGTCGCTGATTGCAACCGCAAATTTTGAGGGGATTTAAAAATCGCCCTGTTTCTTTTTTTTTTTTTCGACAAAGTTACTTTTTTTTAATGGGGGATGAGGATATTTAAATCGATTTTAGAAAAAAATCTGGTTAATTGTTTCTCTCCTGTGCCAAAGGTCTTGATACGATTTTAATTGGAGGGTGGGTAGATTTTACTCTCCATATCCTCTGTTGCTTTTTTTTTATTTATGTTAAACGGTGTATGTTTAACTTCATATAAAAGTGTGGATAGCTATAGTCATAAGGCTCACATATATAGCTATGAAGGCTAAGCCGCATGATACAATAAAAAAATATTCCGGAAGGGTAGGGTTCGACTCTCTCCACTTCTAGTTTTTCTCTTTGAAATAGTGATACCAGAAGTACCAGATCTTGGGGGATAGGGTCAAGGGGGGGGGCATGGCTGAGCCTTCTTTTTTTGTTTCCCACGCCGCCTACCCCACTGAGGATTGTTCGGTGACAAGCGACAATTAACGCTACTGCCCTACGCGTAACCCAGAGAAATCACGCCGCCCCTTAAACCGACAAAGTTCGCTTTGCCAACTACTAAGAGATAACGTGCAGTGGGGCAGTGGAGGGCAGAGTGGAGTTCCTCATTTTGCACCCGTTATTTGTTTTGCGCGCAACATTAGATGGGAAGGGACACGCAGATGATGCCGTAGTACAGAGAGCGAGTCAAGAAGCCACGATTATAAACATCTCACTATTAGAAAAGAGTTAGTACAGTAGCCAAGCGCGCTAACCACTCGGCCACGGGACCGCCGACTGATATAAAATCATGAAACTTATGTGTCGTTAACTCTCAGTTTTTCAGCGCTGAAAATGCTGAAGAAAAGCCGCGTTTTGGATTTTAGGAAACACATGTATGCTTTTAAATTTTTTTCTCCAAAATTGTCTGAGATCAGTGTTTGAAAGAAAAGAGTTAAATTCATTCCAAACGCAATTTTCGCTTCCTTTTGCAATCGAATTTCTCTTTCGTTGTTCAATTTTCATCTTCCTCATTCCTTCTCGTGTTCTTCGTCCTCTGCGCAGTGCAGATGATTCCATCGGTGAACGTCATTTCTTTCGTATTTCATCTATCGATCATTCAATTTGTCTCTCCATCCCGAAAGAAATGATTCTGTCTTTCCCTTCCCGCCGTTTCTCCCCGTGACAGGCCATAGGCGATCGGGAAGATCGTTTCAGAAACGGACAACACGCAACACCAACATTCTAATCAGATGAAGGAAGAGCGCGAGCGACAGAGTGAGAACTCCGTGGGTCTTTGTCTGGCGTAATGATGTTTCTGGGGGATGATGACGATGTTACAGTGTCTCAGATGCCAGATGAGCGAGACGAGACGCGTTTTCATGAAAGACGAAATGTCTGCTCATAGAATTTTTCTTTTTTCATCATCCACCTTTCCATTTTCAAAATCTCTCTTACCTCTCCGTATCCTCGTTTCTCCGTTGATTGACTAGTCATTCTTTTGCTTTTATTTGCTTGATAAGCGAATTCTTCAGCAGTCTACGTAAAAAGAGGCGGATCTTTTAAAGAGTCAGCGATCATTTTCTGCTTCAATCAATAGGGAATAACGAACAAAAAAAGACTTTTTAACAGAAGCAGAAATTGCTCAACTGAGACCTGTAATAGTTTGCAGAAATCCTCTTGGGAGCTTTCATCTTTCCTGTTGAATAACTCGGACTAGGCGGAAATCGACGACCTTTGACATTTGAATCTCTTTTCAGCAGCACTAAAACTCACGTCAGCATAATCATTAGAACACGTCAGTTCGATATTTTTAGCGTTCGCTTAGAAAATGTCTCGCCAAATAGTCTTGAAACTTAAATTTAATGACGACAGATCGCAAAGATTATTACCAAGTGCATCTAATGAGATGAATTTCAAGATTAAAAGTGGAACTAAAATATCTGTAAACGTTTAAAGAAAAATAAATGAGAGGTTAAAAGTAGAAAAATTGTTTTCTGTCTAACAGGGGGATTATAAAACTACCGATAGTCTCAGTTCCATTATCAAATTCAGCGGGTTTTTTTTTGTTTCGTTTTTTTTTTTGTTGTTGTTGCTTTTTCGAGGGCATGGAGGAGTAGAAGAAGAGCGAAAAGCAGACATCATATCCATTGAATACCCTTAAAAAACAATTAGGTTCAAATATTTCGATTAATTTTTAAAAAATCAAAAATTCTTCCTTAGAATCCAAAAATTCTTTGAACACATTCATATTTATTTAACATTAGATTTAATATCCCATTACTGAATTCAAATGTATTTAGGAGACCAAAATGAGTTGAAGAATCTATTAAAAACTAATTCTGCCCTAAGGAAGCGCATAAATCTGTCAGCATTAAGAGGCTTTCAAACCGACTATGCTGACTGAATTAAGTCAGTTGGGAGGGTTTTTTTATTTTGTACCATTTCCAAGCGTTTAGGATCTGAGTACGAAAAACAGAGAAGAAGTTGATAAAATAGTTGTTTATTTGGTTCTTTTTTCACTTGGCACTTGTAAATTTTGCTTTCTTAAGAATTTAATTTTGTGATCTATGGTACTAAGTGATACGTGTCAGCGATCGCAACTGAACGGAGTACCGAGTGATAGATCTCTTAACTCCTTCATCTGAAAAATGAACAATCTCTAGTGCCTTTAGGTATGACGACTAACGAAACGAATTCAGAACTGAATATAAATTTAAACCATACGTAACAGGCCAAAATTATTTTCGGTGGTGAAATTACTACTCTTTAAAATATTATTCATTATATATATTAATTCATTAAAAGTATTGCCCTCTGAATTAACTTGTTGAAAGTATGTCCCTTTAATTAATTCATTAAAAGTATTACTCTCTGAATTTATTAAAAGTGTTGCCCTCTTAATTAATTCATCGAAAGTATTCCCCTCTTAAATAACATATGAGAGGAGAATAACATTTCATTGAAAGTATTCTCCTCTTAAATAATTCATTAAAAGTATTCTTCTCTTAATTAATTCATTAAAAGTATCGATTTCTTAATTAATTCATTAAAAGCATTGCCCTCTGAATTAACTTGTTGAAAGTATGTCCCCTTAATTAATTCATTAAAAGTATTACTCTCTGAATTAATTTACTAAAAGTGTTGTCCTCTTAATTAATTCATCGAAAGTATTCCCCTCTTAAATAACATTTGAGAGGGAAATAACATTTCATTGATAGTATTCTCCTCTTAAATAATTCATTGAAAGTATTCCCCTTTTACTTAATTCAATGAAAGTATTCCTTCCTAAATTAGTTTATTAAAAGTATTACTCCCTTAATTAATTCGTTGAAAGCATTGCCCTCTTAAATAAATCATAAAAAAATTGCCCTCTGAATTAATTCATTGGAAGTATTGCCCTCTTAAATAATTCATTAAAAGTAATCCTCTCTTAATTAATTCATTGAAAGTATTGCCTTCTTAATTAATTCATTGAAAGTATTGACCCCTTAAATAATTCTCTAAACAGCAATTAACTGGTGATCTTGAGGAAGGGGCGGGGAGAGAATATCATTGTACATTATTTTCTCCGGTTGTTTGTATGCCCTTGTTTAAAATGAAGATTTTTCCATTTTCCTCCTTATATCATTTGCATAATGTCATGTCTTTGGCCTATGTTTAAAGAGCTAATTAGTCACATTTTGTGTGTCGATTGATACTGAGGCAGAGGTCCAGCAAGCCTGACTTCTCGTTTAGTGGTGTATGGCCTTGTAGGAGAAGCTCTCTAGATGCTAGAATTGGTTCCAGGCTTTCTTTCCTAGAAGCTAGAATCCTTTTCTGTCCTAAATGTAATAAATCAAATTTGGACGATATTTTGCGGTCCACAGAACTTTGCAGTGTAACTCCCCAACAACACCGTCACAAATTTTCGTTAAATGATTTGTTGCTACGAAATCTTTTCATGTTTTTTCTTGTAGGGGAAAAAAAGCCGCACATAATTTCAGAGTTTTAGGAGTAAATAACAATAATAACAGTAATTTCACAATTTTAGGAGTAAATCCTGTTCTTCTCTAAGACGAAAACTTCATGAAGGTAGGGAAGAGAAAAAAAAGGTTGATCAAGAATGGAAACACGATATTAAAGAGGGCTTTATCAGAATTGACCTTCGATAGGAAAATGATGTTCCTGAGGAGATGGTTATAGATGGAGAAATGTCTATTCCGCATTTCATTGAGGATTTAATATACATGATGGAGAATATTTAACCACCTCAAGGTCAAAAAGCATGAGTAATGCCAACATACATTCGAATTAAAATCAGAAATAGGCTACCTTACACTTTGCAATGCTAACAAACTGAGGCAACTTTGGAGGTCTGACTGCGCAAATAAATCGTCATAGACACATGCCTCTGAAAGAGACAAAGACCTCAGCTGAAAGACACCGTTAGCATTCATCGGTTGCATTCGAATTCAGAGTCTCTTTTTATTCGATCAAACACAATATTCGACAATAGGGGAGGCATTTCCTTACTTATGCTTATTGTACTATATAAGGATTAAAATCACATTTGTCGATGGAGTTCTCTTTCTTTCCGAGCCACTTTTAATCTGATGTGTATAAAATGAACTTGTTTTAAATATTAAACTTCAGGTTTCTTAAGAGAACTATACCAAGCCTATCTCCTCACTTTTAGGTCTTTAAGTCGATAACAAATACTCAATACAATTCTTGCCCGTGTAATTTACCTTTTTTTTACATTTTACATTCAATCAACTTAATATTTTTCTAATTATTTTTAACACCAGATGGAAACAAGAATTTACAAATGATCAATGTGCTCTCTTCTTCGGGCCAAAAAACGTCAGTAAACTAAATATTTTTTACATTTTTAAGAGCAAGGAGAAAATGCCTTTATTTTCTGGTTTATTAATAGATCATTTTTCTCTCTTAAAAATGTCTGCCATTAGATACCATTCTAAATAGAATAGTGCTTTTGCCTAATTAAAATCGCTGCCGTTTGGTGTAACAAAAATAAATGCTTAAATAGCTTGGGCTCTCAACAATTTTTTTATTACGCGCTAAAGAAATCCTTCTTCGAGTATTATATAGGCCAACAAGAAACAATTTCAAATGATGCTCCAAATCAATAAGAGAAACGAATTGCCAGAAAGAAAGCAAAATTGGATATTCACCGATGCATAGCCAGACTTTGATACCTTCAGTTTGCATGTTAATTCTCCAACATCATCATAGCTAGGAAGAGAGAAATATGCTTCTATCAGCTGTAAGACAGGAAGTGACGTAAGAGTGATGATAAGAGAAGGACTCGTGTGCGGAGCCCTTGCTGATGAGACAGCAAGACGCCTTTCTCTTTGGATGTGGGCCAATATCGGAGTGGATGGAGAAGCAAACCAGTTGCTCATCAAACGATGGAGGAGAAAGGCTAAACGACAGGAAACGTCAAGGACGAAGGAAACCTTCACTACAGGTTTCGATTCGCATAACTAATTATGATGTTGCAGATAAAAAGAAAGTTGCGTTTTCGTTCGCAGGAAGAAAATACAAATTAATTAGCATCGTACTCTTCAGAATAACAGAAGGAAACACTCTTATCATGTATAAAACTTTTCATTTTTTAAAAAGCTAGTGAAACAAATGCGGGTGCTGCTCATGGTCATGGGCAGGTTGAGAGGGGAAAGCATCGGTTCTAGCTTCTGAAAACGCGATAACTCTAGAAGCATCAACTGACATAATGAAAGTATTTAGAAGTTACAATTATTTTCCAAAGATCGGTTACTCCGCTTACTTTGATGACTAATCCATGATTTTTCGTCACTCTGATTAATCGTCTCCGGTATTATAGTTTATCCATTCGTTTTCGTTTTATGCACATTCAACTTGTTTTAATTAATTTTCACATTTCTAAACTGATATATACATATAAAAACCGTTAAAGTGGTTTTACATATCTTGAATATACATATAATCACTATATTATGCGTCGCCATATGAAGTATCCCAATCAATTGCATCTATAGAATTTACCACATTATACATATAACGATTTTTTTCCCTTTTTCGTTACGTGATATGGCAACAAGGATGAGAGATAGGAAGGGAAAAACTTAAAATTCTGTGTTGTTCAAAAAACTTAAAACTTTTATATAACATAGAAAGTTTAGCAGTGCAGATGTTCTATGTTTTAGCAACAAATCAGTCTTAACGTTCAAAGCAAAGTATATCAATTTATCTCCCTCCTACCACTCTACCCCCACTTATATCACTTCACCTTAGAACTTTCGCTTTATGAATTTCCTATAATCTCGTCGTCATAAGCTAATCTCGGTTCTAACAATTAATGAATCCCCATTTTGAAAACACTTGAGCCTCATTCGAAATTAATTTGCTTAGGACATTTATTTAAAAACTTTCCAATCAGAAGGAAAATTCTTTTCCTTGCAAAATCGTCTTTCACTCTCGACACAAAACGCCTGCACTCAGATTAATTAGCTTGCCGTTTTGAAAATTCAACGTTTTAAGAATTACGACTAAAATTTCTCTTCATTTTTTTGTCTCGTGACTTAGTGTGCTCATCCCTTGAAGAATAACGCCTTCGTTAACCTACTTACGAGTCGTTAATGAGGCTTAACTGATTTTGTGTTGCGTGAGTGTTCTACAAAAAATACGAATAATCTCTTGTTTTCGTATCATGAAATTTATCAACTGATTTTTTCTAATAAATCTCTTGTTTTTGATTCGCTGACTATTTTTCGCCATTTCTTTGTTTTTCTGTTCCTCGTCACTTATGTTTCTTTCCTCCTCTCTTCTTCTCTTCTTCTTTCCTCCTCTCTTCTTTTTCTTCTTCGTCTTGCAATCATTTACTTCCCCCATTATTTCTTCATCGCCCTAAATTTTCTTCTTTATCTGAACTAAAGCTGAACGATGGTTAAAAATTTAAGACCTCACCATAAACCAACGAAATTCTATTTAACACAAGAGCATAGCAAAATGAAAAAAAATATTGCTCTTTCACAAATTAATATTAGAAACCATACACACGTCGCTAAGTACTATAGATTACTTTGTCAAATGTGTAATTAATACCATTATATTGCGAATAAATTTCGTAGAATAATATTTCCTAACGTTATTATATGTGGAATTAACTGGTTAAATATTACAGATATTCTTCAGAGATGACATCACTCTACAAACACCTTCGACCTGAAGAATATTTTTACCTCTAAGTATTTTGTATACTGTGCAATTTCTATAAAATATCTTCATGCATTTGATAGACCTAGTCTTGAAAGTGAAAAAAATTATATATATCCATGGGAACTTCGATCGTTCAAAATTTCGTGACAAGATATCTTTTCATCTGTATATCTCTTGATCCCATTCCATTCCGAATTTTCAACAATCCAAGTCATCGTCCTTCTGTAGATTCAACCGCACTTTTCGTCCTTTTCATTTCCACTCCTTGCCACCGATGATATGATCGGGGCCTGTCGATGTGACGCGCTGCATCCCTGCGCATTACAAGTAAGGGATTAGTTACCAGATGTGTCCTCTGATCAGGATTATCCACCTGCTGATATAAGGTATCCTGTGCCTCTGTTTACTTGGAGTAACATACAAGCTAACAAAAACATAGTAGAAGATTTTTCTCTCAACGGAGGATCATGCTCAGAGCTATTAAAGAATCTGGTAGGTATAAATGGTCAGACTAATACCTTGTGAAGTTGATCAAGTTATCAAAAAAAAGTGGCCGTAGAAGACGAGATCAATAGGTGACATTGATCTGAAAGCTGTACCTTTCCAAATCCCCAAGAGAGTATCTCTTTGGAAGGTACTAACTGCCTGCATCACGAGAAGGCGGGCGGGATTTGAGGTGCTCGGCAATGGAGCAGAAAAGTGGAGCCAAGCCCTGGTGGAGACTTCTTTATCGGGCCTCATCCTCCTCCTTAAAAATGCTTTTTGGAAAAACATTAAGAGGATAAAAAGGCCGGCTACCAAAGGCTAGCCAGAATAAATAATAATAAAAGCTTCTAAAACAAAATTAAAAAAAAAATGTCGAGCACTGTCTATGGTTCAGCTGAACCACGGTAATTGCGCCATTGGTTATTGCTCTGGCCTCTTCTGTTCATCATCGCAGTTGATTGGTGCTTAGCTTTCTTTTCAGTGTATGTACAGGTGGCACTGACTATGAAGATCGTATAACAACAGCAGAGCCGAATCTAGGAGGCGGCACGCTTCCCCCCTCCCCCAGAAAATTCTAGTACGGAAAATAGAGGCAAAACACTGCTAAACTTAAGTATATTTCATACATTTTTCAAGAAATTTTTAAGACTTCGAAACGGAGGATGAAATGTTAACTGCAATGGAATTCCATCCCCCATCTCCCCACCCTTTTACTGTTTTCCAGTTCGATGAAATTTCTCGCCCGTGTAGCAGTAATTACTCTACTACTATTGATCATTTCTCGAAAAAATCCATGCATAGTATAAAGTGCGTAAATATTTGTTAGAACATTTTTCTACGGGATAGGAAATGTTTTCGATAGAGAAAACATCCTTTTTTGCAATGATTTTCCGTTTTGAATGAAATCAATTTTTATACCCGAGTTACAAAGTCTACCAACTGGAAATATTCCCAATTGCTCAAAAAGAGAGCAATGAGGAGAATGAGATTTAATATTTCAAACCGTATTACTATTTTATAATTAAAACTGAATTACCCCTTAAGAAGCAGTTTAACACAGAGGTTGGACGAATGTAAATCATTTAGTAAGCAGTAAAAAGAGCAGGTCCACGGACAGATATTAATGGAGCATCTCTTTAATAAACTAAAATAATACCTCTTTGAGTCATCAGATCTGACTACATGTAGTCAGATCTGATTGTTTTTCAGATAATAATTAAACCAATAACAACTTTCCCCCCTAATACCTATATCAAAATGTTTTTTTAACAAAATCGCGATTCAGAGAATGAAATGCTTTAGGAATAGTAATGAACAAAGCAGCTTTTTTTTATGTTTACCAATTCTACTAAAACTATGTCCAGTTAATTTAATTATTTCTTGTTCTGTAATTTTATATTCCAAAAAATCATATTGATTTTTCAGTAATATTTTCTTCTTTTCTAGATCAGGCCTGAGGGCTGACTTTTTAGATGAGGGGCTGCATAAAAAACGGAAATTGGAGGGTAGGTAGCATAGGAAACCGAAATGGGAGAGAAGATGGAATAGGAAACCGAAATGGGAGAGAAGGTAGCATAGGAAACCGAAATGGGAGAGAAGGGAGCATAGGAAACCAAAATGGGAGAGAAAGTAGCATAGGAAACCGAAAAAATAGAGAAGGTAACATAGGAAACCGAAATGGGAGAGAAGGTAGCATAGGAAACCGAAATGGGAGAGAAGGGAGCATAGGAAATCGAAATGGGAGAGAAGGGAGCATAGGAAATCGAAATGGGAGAGAAGGGAGCATAGGAAATCGAAATGGGAGAGAAGGGAGCATAGGAAACCGAAATGGTAGAGAAGGTAGCATAGGAAACCGAAATGATAGAGAAGTTAGCATAGGAACCCGAAATGGGAGAAAAGGTAGCATAGGAAACCGAAATGGGAGAGAAGGTAGCATAGGAAACCGAAATGGGAGAAAAGGGAGCATAGGAAACCGAAATGGGAGAAAAGGGAGCATAGGAAACCGAAACGGGAGAGAAGGTAGCATAGGAAACCGAAACGGGAGAGAAGGGAGCATAGGAAACCGAAATGGGAGAGAAGGGAGCATAGGAAACCGAAATGGACTGGCGGGCCGCTAAAGAATACATATTCAATAACGCAAATATAATCAACGCAAAGAGAAAAAAAAATATCTAAAACAAAATTAAACAATATAATTTTAAAGAAATTAATTACTTCAATGAGATCTCGCTCTTTCGCCAAAGTTGGATTTCTTGTCCTCTATGCGTTCTTTTTCTCCTTTACATAATTCATTTATGATCGGTAACTGGCTGACAACACAAAAAGTGGTAGCGGGCCCTAGTTTTGTCCTGGCCTGTTCTAGATGATTGTTTCGCAAAATGTGGTTCGCAGCCAGGTATAGGCCTTTGGGAAAAAATACCAGTCCTTAGTAAACATGGAAATGATCGTATGATCCTATTATTATCGCGTGACACTCATGAATGCAGCATGATATGAGGTTCCCATCGCATAGTTCAGATTTTATTTTTCTCTCATTAGTTATTTAAATGCTAAAAAGGCAACGTTTAAAAAATCTGGCAACGTGAAAAATATCTGGCAACGTTTTTTTTAGAAATTAGTGCTCTGGCAACCTTCGTGTCACGTGACACGAAGGTTGCCAGAGCACTAATTTCTAAAAAAACGTTGCCAGATATTTTTTCTGAATTATGTAATCAACCGTAGTGTTCGGATACTTTTTTGAGCGACTGTACAAATAATAAATGACTTATTGTTGTAAGGCTAAAATAAAAGAGAGAAAATGTTTCTTTCCTAAATTGTATTTTTAAAAGCGTTTACATTTTTTTGGTGGCAAATAAAGATATTGAAACAAAACCGGTCTCTAGCTATATAAACATATGGGAACTCTTTCGAGATAATTCTTCGACACTTTTTTCTTAGTTTTCCAAGATTTTTTTAAATATCTAAAGAACAAATGTTGGGCTATAATTTTAAGAGCAAAGTGTTTTACTATTAAACAACTGGACACATTTGACAGTTTTCATTCTCATATCAGTTTCCATAAACTTCTAAGCACTAGTCTTCACAAAAAAAAAAACCATTACCCTATCAGATTTGTTATATTTTATAAAATTATAAAACTTACTATATCGAAGTCTCCTCCCTCATTTTCATTTGTTCATTTGTTTAGTTTCCATTAATTCCATATCTCTAATGCGAAGTTTTCAGAATTTGCGTGCTTTAATGAAAGGATGAAAATAGGAAGATTTTCAAGTTTGAAAATTTGGATCATTTCAACTTTTTTCTTTAATCTTTCTTCGTATTCTTATACATTGAGGTGTGCAACAAAAATTGCCATGGATGGAAACACACTGGAAAAGGGATTTGTTTTTGTTATGTTTTGTCGAGTTTTGTGTAGATTTCCCTTCACATTTTGCAACGTTTTTCTTAACACAGATTACATCCCCGTTTGCCACTACTTCTTTTTTTACTTATTTGTTTGATTTCGTTATTGCCAGTATCGTCATCGTCGTTCCTGATGTTTCTCTTTCAATAAGCACGTGGTCCGTACGATGTTGCTCTTTCTTAACTTTCGCATGACCTATTTCCAAGAAGAGACGTACCGGAAGACAGGAATATGTCATCTAAATGAAGTTACGGAAACTGATTAGATGAAGAGTAATGAAACTCCACTTAATGCATCGCCTCATTAGTGTCCCAGGGTCGACGGGATGATCGCCTTCATCAGAATGCAAACAGTGGCTGCTTGTTGATCTGGACAGTCGCCAGTGGGAAACACTGTGACGTCGTCAAGACCGAGAAGCTCATGCGCTTTGCTGTCAGGGTGGATGCAACCCAGACGTCATTGATACTTGGAAGAGGAATGCGCAAAAGTAAGATCAGGCGAGGGGAACGGATACATCTTGTATCTGCCTGTCATCAGAGGAAGTGCAATGATGCTGCTGCAACTTCAAGAATTATCTTTCATCCGCAGACACGTAAAGAATAAATGAAAAAAACTATTAAACAGACATTAATTAAAGAAATAAAACCAATTCTGTTGAAAACTTACAAACTTTTTTTTTTCGTCTGCGTGGAAGCTGTTTTTGGAGCCGATTACTGAAAAATATGAGAATGAGGTTAGACACAATAAACATATATTCTTACTCTTTCGAATACAAAATTTAATCGTTACGTGAGGAATTTTCTAGTTATAATAATGCCTATTGAATTGTATTCAGGCAAATGTCTCGCCTTGTCTGATCCAAAACTACTGCTGTTAGCGCCAAGTGTCGTTGGCATGACGGTGAAGCGTTACTGCAGATCTTTGAGAAAGTGATTTACATGAAATATTACATGTCTAATCGATCCATGAAACGTCTGATCGAGTTACGACTTTTTTGCGATTTTGGTATTTTCTCTTCCTCGGCAAGTAAGGAGACACCAAAGAGTTTGAAAAGGGAGTTAAAGAGCCGAAGCATCATGGATAGAAGAGGTCTCATCCGTGTGACCTCTAAAAAAACAAAAATACCGCTCACACGTAAGACATCTGTCCAACTGTTTCTCTTTTCAGAAACATTAAGCTGCTTAAAAAATATTTAAATCCAATAAACGATGAGATCAGTTTTGCTTTCGAATGCTCTGCACTTGAGAGCCCTGGGTGTGGCTGAGGAAGGGAATTCCCGGGATGAGGAAACACTGAACGAATTCTCTCGCAAAGGCGCATACGGGACGAAGGCTGCCCTGATCATGAATCCGATAGATTGCGACTCTTGCAAAGCCATTTTTGCCCTTCTCATCACAAAGTCATACGATGAGGACGAAATACCTGGTGAGCCCAGATTACTTGCTTGGCAAGAAAAAAATTGAATAATCCACTTCCATGAATCCCTTTTCCAGTTAGTTTGACTTGAACGATTTTACTACCTTCTGGGCTTTAACAAATAAAACAATTAATGATTCATTTACTGGTGTTTAATCGGGTACAAATTTATGACAGGAGCTACTCGTCATTAGAAATAACAGGGGCCAGGACAAGGCTGCCTCTCAAGAGGGCAATTTTGATTATGTCATGAAAGGAGGGATATTTTTGTATAATATTATTTCAGTATGCTCTATAACCTTTCAGTTTCTCATTAATAAAAAAGATTTCTTACAGCAAAATTTCAGACAAGCATTAAAAACTTGAATGTTGTCTGCTGTTATGCCCCCACTGAGAATGCCGATGAGAATGAGAAGGATAGGTTTTACGGACAACTTCAGGATATTTTGAATTCTGTCAAGAAAGGAGATATTATCCTTGTTCTAGGTGACTTCAATGCCAAAGTTGGTACTGACTCTGACCTTTGGGGAGGAGTGATAGGCCCTTTTGGTATTGGTAGCTGCAATGGCAATGGGCAACGTCTGCTACAGGTAAGTAAACTTAATGGTTTGAGAATAACTAATATCTATTAGAAATACCGCATAATACTTAAGTGCACATGGGTTTAACCAGATGGGCTGCATAAGAATATGATTGATCATTTATTAATTAACAGCAAATGGGCTAGTTCTGTTAGGAATACCAGGTCATATAGGGGAGATGAAATTGGATCTGACCATTACCTTGTTAAAAGTGTCATGAAACTTAAACTTAAAAAGTGTTGTGCTAAAGTTAAATAATTTACCTTTAATACTGAAGCTCTGAAAGACCCAGTTATAGACAAAGCTTACCATGATACGTTTCTTAGTCTTTATGACAGTCATGGTATGCTTACTACTGAAGTTGAGGAAGAATGGGATCATTTTAAACAGGCTTTTTTGGACACTAACAGTACTCTTTTAGGAAAAAAGGAGCAGAATTATCTGAGTGATAAGGCACTTGATCTTATTTCGGAAAGAAAGAACTGCAGGGATGTCCTTAATCAATACCCTACTAGTCCTAATAGAAAGCATTACAGAGAACTTAATAAACATGTAAAAGATCAGTTAGCTGCTGATAAGAATCTTTGGCTTGATGGCTTGGCTGACAAAGCCGAGAAAGCAGTTAGACAGCACAACAGCAGAGAGCTGTACCAGATACTTAATGTTTTGAGTGGTAGAAAACGAACAGGTATATAGGGATTGAAGGATAATCAAGGTAAGGTTATAGAAGGTCAGGATTCTGTCATGGCTAGGTGGGCTGTGCATTTCAGTGATGTTCTAAACAATGTGGTTAGTTCTACTCCCATTGTTTGTAATTATGATAGATGCATTGGTGGCTTTAATGTTGGCCCTATAACACACTCTGAAGTTATTTTGGCTATTTCTAAACTTAAACTGCATAAATCCCCAGGAGTAGATGAAATTACTACGGAAAAGCTTGGAGCTAGGAATATTTCGGTTACCACATGGATGACTGAAATTTAGAATTTCTTTTATGGTAAAAGCATGGTTTCTCAGGATTTTACTAGAGGTCTTATTATCCCTATTTTTAAAAAAGGTTATCGCAGTTCTTGTGATAACTATAGGGGTATCAGCCTACTCTCTGTTCCAGGTAAAGTTCTTTGAGTGATTGTGCTTAATAGAATTAAGAATCTGGTTGACAATCAATTGCGTGATGAGCAATGTGGATTCAGAAGTGGTAGGGGATGTGTAGATCAGATATTTTCACTCAGGCAGATTCTTTAAAAGTGTTTAGAGTTTCAGAAACCTTTGGTTGCTAGATCTGTTCATTTCAAAAAGGCTTTCGACTCCGTTAATCGCCATAATTTGTGGTTGATTGTGAGATGATATGGTATACCAGACAACTGTGAGAGTTGGTAAGGCTTTTAGCAATTGGTTTAGTATTACTTCTGATGTTCGACAAGGGTGCATTGTGTCTCCTTTTCTCTTTTAGTTTGGTTATTGATTATGTCATGCGAAATTCACTGCAAGGGAAAGATTTTAGCTTTAAATGATCTGGAGATTCGAAAATTTCTGATTTAGATTATGCTGATGATTTAGCCCTTTTGGCAAAGGTTGTTGATGAGATGAACTCTTTCATTCGAGCTGTTGATGAGACTGGTAGTAGAGTATGTTTGGTTATAAACATAGAGAAAACTAAAGTGATGAAAATTGGTCAGGCAGGCTGTGATTCAGTTAATCTGAATGGTTGCAGTCTTGAACAAGTGTCTGTGTTTAATTATCTTGGGAGCTATGTAACAGATAGTGGTGATGTGCGGCATGAGATTAACAGACGAATAGGGATTGCTGCCGGGACTTTTAAGAATCTATGGCGAGTGTGGAGATATAGGCGTATACACCTAAAGATTAAAATTAGACTGTATAATAGTTTGGTTCTTTCCAGGGTTAGTTATGGTAGTGAAACTTGGACACTTTGTAAACAAGATAACAGGAAACTAGATGCTTTTGATTCCAGATGCTTACGCAGTATCTTGGGCATTAGGTGGTTCAACTTTGTAACTAATGATGAGGTTAGGCAAAGGAGTTTGCAACCTCCTTTAAGCAGCTTATTGTGCAGAGAGAGACTCCGTTGGTTTGGCCATATTACCCGTATGGATAATTATAGATTAGCAAATAGCGTTATGAACAGTGTGCCTATAGTCCTCAGAAAGAGGGGGAGACCTAGGATGCGGTGGCCAGACAATGTCAAACAGGACCTTGTTAGAATTGGTGTGCAGTTGCCAGATGCAGCAGATGTAGCTCAGGACAGATATGCTTGGAGAACTAAATTGCGTGGTCTGGTTGGACCTCCGTAGCCCATGGTTGTTTAGGGATGATGATGATGATGATGATGATGATGATGATGATGATGATGATGATGATGATGATGATGATGATGATGATGATGATGATGACGACGACGACGACGACGACGACGACGATCTATATTTAACAAATGTGTAAAGCAATGATTAATAACAATAATTAACGTAAAAAAATACCCTTCAAGCAGCTGCTTGCCACAGAGGTATGACAGGAGTTTGTCAGTTTTTGTACCATAGTAGAAGGTTTGAGAGGATGGCAGGACCTCAACAGAAAAACGACACAAACGTCCACACCTTATCCAGAGCTCGAACCCAGGTCCCTTAGATCAGTAACCAAACGCGCTTTCGTAATAAAAATGAAATATGTATTGATCTAAAACTATTATTTCTTTTTATTCTGTGCTATTATTGTAAAATCTAAATAGTTAATGATAGATAGGTAATCACTGGAAGGAGAGCTATGTGATGATGCGTAGAAGCGGCCAGGCCTAGCACCTGATGTCCGACCCCGCCTTCTCGCGGTGCAGGCCATTCGTAGCTTTCAAAAGAGATACTCTCTTGTGAAAGGGAACGGAAGTGGAGGCTGCCAGATTTACATGGCCTACTGATCTGGACAACTATGGCTACTTTTCTTTTTTTTTCTACCCTGCTGAGGAGTGGTCAACTACACAGGGTCCTGGTGCTGACCATATAAACCCACTGGACTGTACAGATATATGGCTCTGAGTTTGATTATGGATCCTGATTTTGCTGCACTGGTGGGCTTCTGTGGAGGGAAAATCTTCTGCTGTGTTTTCTGTTTGTTTGTGGGTTGACAGCCCCAAGTGAATAGATTCACAGGATATGTTTATCAGCTGGTGGATAATCTTGAGCAGAGGTCATCGCAGGCACCTGAACTCTTTGCTTCTATTGGCATCGTCAAATTCTACATTGGAGGGAGTCTTCCAGTGTAGATGGCTTCAGCCTTTAGTAGTGGGGGAACGGGTCTTTGCCCCATATCTGCGATTAGGGGGCTGTTTGATATTGTCGGCATTCCCTCTCTCAATAAACATAGTTTCTATAAACATCCCACTAACCATTTTCTCTCCATAGGTAGTTGGAATGTGAGGACTCTGCACAGAGCTTTTTCTCTTGATGTCCTCACACAAGAATTCCACCATTATAATTTAGATATTCTCGGCTTGCAAGAGACCAGATGGACAGATAAAGGTCAGATTCTTAAAAATAATTTTAAATTTCTCTTTTCAGGGAGGGACGACAATAAGCATCACCAAGGCGTGGGTCTGCTTCTCAGCAGACACGCTAGTTCTATAAACATTCTAGTAATATAATTCTTTCGTAACATTCTAGGATATGAGTGCATTAATGAGAGGTTTCTTACAGCAAAATTTCAGACAAGCGTTAAAGACTTGAATGTTATTTGCTGTTATGCCCCCACTGAGGATGCCGATGAGGATGAGAAGGATAGGTTTTATGAACAACTTCAGGATATTTTGAATTCTGTCAAGAAAGGAGATATTACCCTTGTTTTAGGTGACTTCAATGCCAAAGTTGGTACTGACGCTGACCTTTGGGGAGGAGTAATAGGCCCTTTTGGTATTGGTAGCTGCAATGGCAATGGGCAACGTCTCCTACAGGTAAGTAAACTCAATGGATTCAGAATAACTAACACTTATTACAAATACCGCGACATACATAAGTACACATGGGTTTCACCTGATGGGCTGCATAAGAATATGATTGATTACATATTAATTAACAGCAAATGGGCTAGTTCTGTTAGGAATACCAGAGCATATAGGGGAGCTGAAATTGGATCTGACCATTACCTTGTTAAAAGTGTGTTGCAACTTAAACTTAAAAAGTGTTGTGCTAGGGTTAAAAAATTTACTTTTAATACTGAAGCTCTGAAAGATCCAGTTATAGCCAAAGCTTACAATGATAGGTTACTTAGTCATTATGACCGTCATGGTTTGCTTACTACTGAAGTTGAGGAAGAATGGGATCATTTTAAACAGGCTTTTTTGGACACTAACAGTACTCTTTTAGGAAAACAAGAGCAGAAGAGGCAGCTTATCTGAGTGATAAGGAACTTGAGCTTATTTCAAATAGAAATAACTGCAGGAATGTCTTTAATCAATACCCTACTAGTCCTAATAGAAAGCATTACAGAGAACTTAATAAACGTGTGAAAGATCAGTTAGCTGCTGATAAGAATCTTTGGCTTGATGGTTTGGCTGACAAAGCCGAGGAAGCAGTTAGACAGCACAACAGCAGAGAGCTGTACTAGTTAGTTCATGTTTTGTGTGGTAGAAAACGGACAGATATACAGGGATTGAAGGATAAACAAGGTAAGGTTATAGAAGGGGAGGATTCTGTCATGGCTAGGTGGGCTGAGCATTTCAGTGATGTTCTAAACAATGTAGTTAGTTCTACTCCCATTGTTTGCAATGATGATAGATGCATTGGTGGCTTTAATGTTGGCCCTATAACACAATCTGAAGTTATTTTGGCTGTTTCTAAACTTAAACTACATAAATCCCCAGGGGTAGATGAAATTACTACCGAAATGCTTAGAGCTGGGAATGTTTCAGTTACCACTTGGATGACTGAAATTCTGAATATCTTTTATGATAAAGGCATGGTTCCTAAGGATTTTACCAGGGCTATTGTTATCCCTATTTTCAAAAAAGGTGATCGCAGTTCTTATGATACCTATAGGGGTATCAGCCTACTCTCTGTTCGGTAAAGTTCTTTCCATGATTGTGCTTAATAGAATTAAGAATCTGGTTGACAGTCAATTGCGTGATGAGCAACGTGGATTCAGAAGTGGTAGGGGATGTGTGGATCAGATATTTTCACTTAGGCAGATTCTTTCAGAAACCTTTGGTTGCTAGCTTTGTTGATTTCAAAAAGGCTTTCGACTCTGTTGATCGTCATAATTTGTGGTTGATTGTGAGATCATATGGTATACCAGACAAGTTAGTTAACATAATGAAAGCTCTCTATAATAACACTGAGTCCTGTGTGAGAGTTGGTAAGGCTTGTAGCAATTGGTTTAGCATTACTCCTGGTGTCCGACAAGGGTGCATTTTGTCTCCTTTTCTCTTTAGTTTGGTTATTGATTATGTTATGCGAAATTCACTTCAAGGGAAAGATTTTGGCCTTAAATGGGCTGGAGATACGAAAATTTCTGATTTAGATTATGCTGATGATTTAGCCCTTTTGGCAAATGATGTTGATGAGATGAACTCTTTCATTCGGGCTGTTGATGAGACTGGTAGTAGAGTAGGATTGGTTATAAACAGAGAGAAAACTAAAGTGATGAAAATTGGTCAGGCAGGCTGTGATTCAGTTAATCTGAATGGTTGCAATCTTAAACAGGTGTCACAGTTTAATTATCTTGGGAGCTATGTAACAGATAATGGTGATGTGCGGCATAAGATTAACAGACGAATAGGGATTGCTGCCGGGACTTTTAAGAATCTATGTAGAGTGTGGAGAAATAGGCGTATACACCTAAAGACTAAAATTAGACTGTATAATAGTTTGGTTCTTTCTAAGGTTAGTTATGGTAGTGAAACTTGGACACTTTGTAAACAAGATAGCAGGAAACTAGATGCTTTTGATTCCAGATGCTTACGCAGTATCTTGGGCATTAGGTGGTTCAACTTTGTAACTAATGATGAGGTTGGGCAAAGGAGTTTGCAACCTCCTTTAAGCAGCATATTGTGCAGAGAGAGACTCCGTTGGTTTGGCCATGTTGCCCGTATGAATAATTATAGATTGGCGAATAGGGTTATGAACAGTGTGCCTAAAGGTCTCAGAAAGAAGGGGAGACCTAGGATGCGGTGGGCAGACAAAGTCAAACAGGACCTTGTTAGAATTGGTGTGCAGTGGCCAGATGCAGTAGATGTAGCTCAGGATAGACTTGCTTGGAGAACTAAATTGCACGGTCTGGTTGGACCTCCGTAGCCCATGGCTGCTTGAGGATGATGATGATGATTACAAATACCGCGTAATACATAA
The DNA here is from genome assembly GCA_038380435.1 of Ryuthela nishihirai. Taxonomy (NCBI): domain Eukaryota; kingdom Metazoa; phylum Arthropoda; class Arachnida; order Araneae; family Heptathelidae; genus Ryuthela; species Ryuthela nishihirai. Next base: position 31,326,167 of record JAWZYU010000004.1, read on the forward strand.
GTGCACATGGGTGGTTGCAACAGCTCGCGAATTAAGGCTGGTTTGGGGGGGGGGAGATTTGAAGCAGCGCTTATCCTAGTGGTTCTCAACTGTGGGTATGCGTTCCCCTTGAGGTACCTTGAGTGATACCAAGGGGTAATTTGAGTGTTGCATTCAAAATGGCTTCTGCAGATATTCGCTGTCAACTCTCAGCTTTGACACCAAATTTTAGTAAATTGCCAAAAATCAGTCGCAGCAGATCTCTCGTTAAATTCAGTGAGTATCTCTATTTTTCCTATTTTTGTTAATTTCGCGTCTTAATACTTACGTCTCTTTCGGTAAAAATTGTAAGCGAAGCATTCATTTTTTTCGTTGTACTATAATACATTTCATATATGTAAAAAACCGAAAAGCATTCCTTTCTTAGCTTTCTATGCCTACAATAATCTTAGGGGTACTTGAGGACCTGGCCGACCCTACAAGAGGGTAGAAAGATCATATCACTGATTTGTAGTGGATGATAAGTGGTAGCAACTCATTAACCCATGACCGTACCTTTCATGATATAATCTAGGAAGCAATTACTTATTCTCTAGTAATGTAGTGACTATTGATTAGTAGATAATGTAATCATAGAGGATTACATGAGATCATCTAACATGTAATCTGTCGGCTCATTTTCTATTCGAAAGAATACTGTTTAAACAACAAGAAAGGTTGAATTAATAAAGTGACGCCAAGCATGAAGGCATTCGAGGTTGAAAATATTCCTTTAAAATATCACGATGCTAAAATGGTTTTTTCCCTTCGTTGCGGTTCAAAGAGATCTGGGTTCGATCTTCGGAAGAAGAAATGTTTCTTGTGTTATCTTTGTAATGAGGCCTCCCCTACCGCACAAAGCTTCTCTATGGTTTATGCACTCTCCTTTGACAGGCTCCTCTCAGAGCTCTGTGGCAAGCAATTCCTTCAGGAGGATTTATTTTTATTCTCTATGAACGCTAAAAAAGGGGAAAAAAGGTGAGAGGTCCGAAATCGGTTTTTATTATAGCTAAGAATTGGAATTTTTAGCGAAACTCTGAGTAGTGATGGGGATGCCAATTTCAATACATCATGTGCTTCATAAATTTCAATACATCATGTGCTTCATAAATTTCAATACATCATGTGCTTCATAAATTATACAAGGGTATCCATACTTTAAAGTGTTTTATTAAATAATAAACTAAAAAAAATTGTGTGTCCAAAATGTGACGTAAATCTCAAAGTTTTCATGTTTTGAAGGCTTGATGGTATCACATGGTGGCGCTAGGATCCCACGAAATGTCTTAAATGCCAAATTATCAGATCGCTACCACAGGGCTTTATTTTGTGGTGGGGGGGGGGATAAATGTATATATTATGCATAATAAATGTAATAAATAAATATATGCAAATTATATGTTCTAAGTGGAAATAATTTGTCTCTGCTCTTCCTATGAAACATCGACTATTCCGAAAAAGATTCTCAATTTGTAGCATTTAAAGGAAAGAGTGACTCCATCTGTTGCAAATGTTACACCAGATATGCTGAATCAAGTAGCGATCGAAGTTATCAGGACAGCATTGGTTAGCACTTTAAAGTCTGTTGAACTCGACACGAAACTTGAAGAGATTTTTCACATTTTATGTACATAATCATTACCTTTGTAACTTAATTATTTAATAAAATATAACAGTCTAAAATATGGGTAAATACTTATAAATATAAATAAATATGCGAAAATAACATTCACATTTATATAAATATAATAATAATAATACCTTTTTTAAACTAGAATAAAGGACAAAAAAATCGTCACTTCAATTATAACCAATTGATATTTTTTTATATATATTTCATTTTATCGCTTTGTATAACAAATTTATTATACAAGGGTATTAGAAATGACCTGAGAGGTTTTAGAATTAATGTATTTTCAAAAAATAAAAAGAAATACAGAAAGGAAACACCATTGATAGAAAAATAGAAAACATTTTGGTGCCTGTTGAGGTTCAGTCTGTATTACGTTTGTTACTCTGCAACTCTCAAAGCGCTATTCAACTTCTTGCAAAACATTTTTCAGCAAATGATGATAAGTTTTCCCAACAGCGAATTTTGTTACTCTTCCAAATTGTCCAAAGTAACACTCTAGTGTAATATAAACTACCCTTTTGACAAAGTCCAACGAAAATAAATGGAGGGGAGTTGATGTGGTGAAAGCAGTGGCAAAAAAATGATCCAACGATCTGCAACTGCATGTTAAGAAAGTTTATAACCTCATATGGGATATGCGGCGGCGCACCATCCTCTTAGAATCCTCCTTCTCCCCAACAACATCAAAATTGAACGTCATATGATGAAAAAAATGTTTGAAAAGAAACCGAATATCGCATCCACATATGCAGAGTAACAATCAAATCGAATTTTTTGGAATATCGAAAAAAATTGAGTTGTTTTTCCAGCGATATAAATTTTATTTTTTTTTGCTGTGTAGTTTTTTTTTTTAAATAATTTTTTGAAACCGCTGAGATCCCTTGGATCCACCCTGAATACGCAAATCTTACCCAACCCACCAGGATCCCCCTTTTCGCCAAAGAGAGAATGTGAGTTTGTCGAGAAAATCTCTCAGCAGCAATGCTTCCAATCTGAGAAAATCAGGTTACGAGCGTGACACGTTACTGAGTCAGCCATCCCCCGCTCTTTCTAGTTCGTTTACTTCTATATACTTCATTCCACCTGTTAGAAGCACGTGATCTGCCTTTGTTTTTGATACCTTGAAATAAAAGCTCTCGAGTCCCGTGCTTTGCAAAATAGAAGATGCCTAAAATAGCATGTTTCATCCCAAAGATGTTTCATTCTTAAAATGTTTCGTGGTTCATGACGTTTCATCCCACGACGCTTCATCGTGTTCATCCCTATGACATTTCACCTCTACGACTTTTCTTTCCAACGAGTCTCGAACTCTATCAAGGAAAATTATTTCCTTTCTTTCTTGGCTATTACTTAAGCAACAACAAACTGCTTTTGACAATCTAACCTCACTTTTCCAAAGTTTTATCCTACGCCGAGTCGGTGCAATGCTTTTTGCCTTCTAAGTGAGCAAGATTTTCAACTCCTCTCCCCCGCCACTCCTCCCACTTTTTTCTTTTTTTTATCTTTTGGGCTACAGAGGGGCAGAGTTTTATAGGGCTTTAAAAATTTTCTTGAAAAATGATCAAATTCCTTGAAAAATGATTTGAAAATGAAAAATAAATAAGTTTAATAACTTTTTTGCTTCTATTACCCTTATTAGCAATCTGAAAGGTCATTCTGGGAGAAATTCTGCAGGTCGGGATCTGGGGGAAGGGCATGCCCCCCCCCCCGACCCTGCCCTGCCTGTAGAAAATAACAAAACTGACGAAAAGCAAATAATTACAGAAATTCAATTAATTTCTTCCCCCTTAATTTGTGTACGAGAGAGCGGATCTTGCAGCAGTTCGAATTTTCCAAAAGAACACAACCGTCAAATAACAGTTTTTGAACTTGACCTTCGGAGCTTTTAAAAAATAAATTTCTTTCTTACTGTGATAATCATTTTAAAATAATCATTCAGTTTCGAAGTTTTAAAGCTTTGTGTGTATCTCAAATTTCGTCGAATCCCAATGAACAGGGTATCTCATTAATATATATATATACATATATTGCGTGTATATCAGGTAGTAATGCCTTAAAGCTTTGGATGAACGTATAAAATGATGTCTAGAATGATTTCAGGGAAATAGATTCAAGTCACTGTGGCTCCCGGATTGAAGCAGAGCCTGAACCAAGGCGATATTTTGAAGAGCGGCAGAAGAGAGGCGACATGTTATCCGCAGATCAATATCAAGTGGAAGGCGTGTCCCTTGGAAGGAGCATGAAATGGAAGAATGATCTCCTTTAATCGGAAACTCGAGATTGACTCAAAATGCACGCCACTGTGGATGGAACTAGGAACACCAATGGATTAGCAATTGGCAAGACACCTTTCAGGAATCAGTTATTCCTAGGTTTACACAAAGAAGCCTGAAGTTTTAAGATGAATTCGACTCTTGTTATTTCGATTGCCCACAAAAAAGAGTTATCCACTTTTTAACGTATCCTAGAAACCTAGGATTTAAATTTATTCCAAGAAAATATATGACTAGAATTAAAAAGTATTTAATAGCAAATACACTGCCTTGAAATTTAAAGCGAATTTGGTAATATGATGTCATTTCGAAATAATCCAAAATGTCGCAAAAATGAAATCGAAATATGCTGCAATAGGTTTGGAAAGTCATTGAATCCGACGACCACGTGTATATCCTCCACGCAAGGGCAGATGCATATTACCTCTCTTGATAAGTGATCTCGAATCATTGCTGCGTCATTCGACATTTGGTCATCATTCTGTTCCCAGATTACCTGGTACACAATGGAACATAAATATTTACCTGAAAGTTGGAGATGGAGGATGATCGGAAAAATCACAAGCAGAGATCACACAAGTAGAGATGACTCAAGTGAGTGTTTTTGTGCTCAACAGGCTATGGCGACGGTTTCGAGAGACAAATATTTTTTCAGACCTTCAAAGAGTCACCCAAGGCAGCAATCAGAAGAAGTATCTCTGGAAATCGCCACATTGGCTCAACTGCTTTCTCACCTCCGTGTCACTACTGAACTCTTCTTTCAACCTCCATCATTAGCAGGAGGCTTCGCGACGGTGCGTTGTCTGTTCCTCAATCCATGCCACAAGAATGGAGCTGGCCCACAAGACGTCGTAATTGGACCAAGGGACAATGGTGCTCAGTGCTCTTTACTGATGAATCCAGATTTGTTCAGCAGAGCTACCCAAGGTGGATACTAAACTGGAAATGACAAGGGACTAGATCATCGATCATCGAATAACAAGGGACATTATCGATCAAACATTTTCGAGAGAAACGCGTATGCAAGGTGGTGTCATGGGTTGGGCATGCAATTCACTGGGTAGTCAACTGATTTCTTTGTGGTTTCTACTGGCACGAGGTATACAGAAATGAGGGCCTCGATCCTTATGTGAGATATCATGCAGGAGCAATAGGGGACAATTTCATTTTGCAGGACGATAAAATCTGTTTCCATAAAGCCACACACCATCAGCTATGTGGCCAGTTCATTCTCCCGACCTCAATCACGGAGGGATTCAGATGCCCTAGGAGGCTGCATCCCTCGACTTTTCTACCAAACCCACCACTAACTACAAGTGGCCCTTGTGTGGGAATGGCATCTCATACCTACTACCTATTTTTGGTCATTTTATATATAACATGAGGCACTGTTTTAGAAGCATGTACTGTTTTGAGAAGTGATGACATACCTTATTAGTCCTCAATTCGTGTCCCAACTGCGATGTCTCTTTAGACCCTTTTGAGGCCACTAGGGCATTTTCAAGGGCAGGAGGATGGAACTTTGGTTATAATTTCGATATTAATTGAATACGTCTACAGACACTATCGCACCAACTTTCTCGCGAATTGGTGAAGCGATATTTCTTTTATAACTTTTGATGCACAAATTCCTTTTGAATTTCAAGGAAGTGTACATTGCAATTTCCCGCAGAATAATCCTAAAGAGATTGCAAAAGATTATCATCTGAATGATTTCTTATCGTTAAAAGCATAAGTTAAATTAAATGACGAAAAATTGCGTAATTGAAGTTTTAATGGTTTTGTCGTTTATAATTCACCACGTTTGAAGACAAATGAATATATATATAATTTTGTTGTTCGGAAAACGCTGTTCTTTTTCCCCCCCACAAAACAGAAAGAAAACTCTAAGTCTGGAATTGAAGATTTTCCGGAATTATCGTCTAAAAGCGAACCCATTAGCCGCAGTTGCAGAGAGAAGTTCTTTGAAGACGATCCCTATCGATTCAATTTCAAGGGAGGAACAGGTCGGTTCTGGTGGCAGCAGCGAGACTCTGAAAGCGTCAAGGGAATATTAGAAGTTGCGATCATCTTCTAAGACGGAAACTTGAGCGAAGTCATTCCTGGTTCATCAGAGAAAAAACGCAAAAATCCTTCCCCCGTTTATTTAATACGGTCTATGAAGCAAGCAATTATTCTGGAAGACAAGTTTGGAGTTTGTTTTTTTCAACTGAGCTCTACATTTCACTTCTTCTCTTGCAACGTCCTGTCACGCCTCGTGCTCTTCGCTCTTGCCAGAATGCATTGTTATATGAGGAAGAGAGATGACATTGGAATGGGTAATCTTTTCCATGTGAAATATTACTTTCCGTTGCTTTGGCAAAAATATGCGGATTGTTTTATCCCCCTCTCTCCCCCAAACACTACTTCCCTATTCTTTTCCAGATCCTGTTAAAAAACTGTTCTCGATTATATCGAAGGACCATTTTTTAAAATAAAATGCATTTTATAAATAGATATGTATTGACAGAAACAATTTCTCCTGTGTTTGTGATTATAAAAGTCAATTTGTTTTGATACCTCTCTGTGTATATTATACATATACATATATATGGGAATTGCATTCTTGTACGATTTCATGTATATCTTTTTTTTTTCTTATCAGGAATCCTGATACAGAGTGTTCCAGTCGGAGCAGAAGAAGAATGTTTGTGTAAGTTCACTCTTTAAATTTCATTTCCCGTTCTGACGAATATATACATTGCTAAGATCTGATTCGTTTGTAGGCGAAATGAAAAGCTGTCTGATTCATTTGTTAATCACCGATGATGGCTGCTTTGTATTAGAACAAAAGAAGAAGATACATAATGGGGGTTCATAACTGTTGAAGTTAGCAAACAGAAGTCAGAAATTATCGGGTTTTTTTACTGCTATGCCAAGTAGCTACGTTCTTAGAAGGATTAAAGTCTCTTACCTTATTAGTACTTTTTTACTGCTGTCAGTCGGGGCGGGGGTGGCTCAGTCGGTAGCGCGCCAGGCTCATAATCTGTAGTTCCCAGGTTCGAGTCCCAGCTGGGTCAACGTTGAGATTTATCTCCGCAAAATTCCCCGCCCTGCCCACGGTCAGTAGGGGACACCGATGGGCTTGGAAAGGTCGCCGTCCGTCGGATGCGACGTTAAGCCGTGGCCCCGTGTGTGGGAGAGCCATACCCTGTGCACGTTAAAGAACACGCTGGATGGCCTTGACGGGAGGCTACCATCTGTCTCCCAACAGCTGTTCCAGTGGGTCCCCTTCCCCAACCTTCTCTGAGCCTTCGGGGTCCATGTGACCTGGCCATTTAGCCCATGGTGTGCAAAAAAGTGCCGCTCAGAGGTAAAACAACCCAACTGCTATCAGTCAATGCCTTCACAGTTCCCATGAATCATCTGCCGATTGATAGGTAATTAATCGATGATATATGAGAATGTTGTCTCATTTTATTCCTAATTACTGTTACGCTGCGCCACTCATAAACACAAAGTCAATTTCTGCAAAACCGTAGCGATGCATATACAATAATTCATAACACAGAATGAAGAACATGTTTATCTAGGGACATTCTTCGTCCGTGCATCACCATCAGAAATACAGGTCTGGAAACATGTGAGTTCCTGTGTTCATGTGACTTTGAGCATGGTAGCTTATACAAATATAGGATGCAATGATTTTGTTTCAGGTCTTCTGCTGTCTCTTTGTATTGGTTGGGAATCGTGAGGTTTGCAAATGCCTTTGATTTCAGAAATTTCGAATGGTATGAATTCAGGTGAACTCGTTGCTATGCAACCGGACACCATTTCTCATTCACTTTATTTGATTTAACAATTATGTTTTTTCAAACATTGTAGAAGAAAGGAATGGCATACATATGCTGTGGTGGAACGTCATAATGTTAGTCACACCAGGAGCATAACCGAAGAAGTGATAGTCCTCGTGTGACTAACGTTATCGCCGAAGACGGGATGATGGCCCTGGTGTGACTAACATTATCACCGAAGAAGGGATGGTCCTGTGCCACGATCACGGGAGTTTCCATGTCGAATTTCTGCACGCGTTGGATATTTACTGAAAGGAAAACGTTGTGCATACAAGCTGACTAAGGCACGTGCGATGGCACTCCGATAAATAACGCCATCTGACATGTGAGCTTGTAGCTTGCCATTTTATATTCTTGATATTGTTTCTTACTAATTAGACGATGTCCTTGAACTTTCACATTTTTTCATTACCCCTTGTTGCAGAGCTACTAGCAACTGAGGCGTATTTGCCATTGTCGATTTGTCAACACCACTCACCATTATTTTATTGTTGGCGTTACTCCTTCTTCTGTTATTGCCCTGGATCTTTCGTGCCATTAAAATCACAAATACTGCCAATATGTCTCTGCAATGGAAAGACCATTTGGCCATTAGTAATCGTCCTGTGTAAGAGAGCGTATTAACAAACAATTTAAAAACTTTTTTACAAAGTGTAAATCAGCCAGAAATATTTGGAAACAGTTTTTCAGTGTCGTATTTGCTTTTGTAATCCCCTTACGGCATTCCGTTGTTTTACCAACTCTACGACTTTGCAGCATGTCGAGATTTTCGTGTTGCAATTGAGCGTACATTTTGGTATTTTTCGTTCTGATCTCCTCATCTTCAATTGAAGCGAATACTACCAAGAGACTTAATCACCCCAAGCAGCTCAAAATCAAACTATTTGCATAAATGTACTCACCGACCCACGAGCAAAATTCCACAGTAGTCTGCAGCTCCAATGTCCCAGAGGCCAAATCATCTTTTTTTTTTAAAGAGATAATAGTTTCACTTTGTTGTCGGCAGACATCTAACTTTTTTATTTATAGAGATAAATTTAAAATTATTTTCCTGTTGGATAGGTATTGATAAAACATTACGATGTGCACTTTCCGAATTTCCCAAAAGTTATAATTTAGCTCTCTAACGGTGGAAAAAGTTAAACGCATTTTTTTAAATAGGTAGTTTTAATTTATATCGCTAAAGATCACTAAATGTGGAAACGTCGAAACTTTTAACGAATGTTGCAAGTGATCTGTTTGTGATCACTTGCAACATTTGTTAAAAGTTTCGATGGCAGAGAGAGGTTGAAATTTCGGCGTGAAAGAGATTACATCTCGTTGTATCTCTCTTCGGCGGTCAATTTCAGTATCGATTCCAGTGACAACAACAATCTGCCCCTTTTCTCAGCTGGGGGGGGGGGAGAGAAAGGTAATTTTTTAAGTTTAAGAAATAAAAGAATACTACTATTTGAATTTTCTCCATCGTTCATTAGCCCAAATTAAAACTTTTAAGGAGTGAAAAAGTAGGTAAATGAAAAACTTCATTCTACGACGAGCAAATGAGATTCCCACATGTGCCAGAGACGATATGCGATGGATATTTATAGATTTGCGAATAGGATTATGAACAGTGTGCCTAAGAACCTCAGAAAGAGGGGGAGACCTAGGAATGCAATGGGCAGAAATGTTAAACAGGACCTTGTTAGAATTGGTGTGCAGTGGACAGATGAGCAGACATAATTCTACTAAAATCTGCTGCTAAATTCTACTAGAACTACTAATCTACTTAATTCTACCATTTTTTTTAGCTAAAAAAATATCAAACTTGATTCCTTTTTTTAAAAAAAGCAAATCGGTAGGTTTAATTGTTTTTGCACTAAATCTAAAACATAAAATTATCTTGGAATTTGTTCATAAATTAGGACTCTGTAATATTAATAGCAGTATTTTAGTATTCCCAGTTCCAACGAAACTACGATGTTGTTACCGATCGATACGTTCGCAAAACTGCGTCACATCGAGAAACGGTGCCAAACGTTCGGCCTGTATTACATCCCTCCCCAACCTTTCTTGCTTAACTGGAATATAGAGCGCTGATTCTTTAACTTCTCTTTAATATCCTTTCTTTAGGATGAAAAAAAAACATTTATTGAACACGCTAATGGTAATTTCCCCAGCAAAAACACTTGATTGAGTTCCATTGAATGTTAATTACTATTAACCAGTAGATTCATTTGGAATCTCCATACAAAATTTGAAGATTTTAGTCCTGACTACAATACGATAATTTGATACCTGACAAGGAATAGCCATTCTCATAAGTATATTATAAAAATCGTATTCGTATTCCTTGTGGAGCCCTTGGTATCCTGAGTAAATTAAATTGTAAAAATTAAATATCCCGTCAGGCTGCTGCGTACAATCACTTAATTTTGAGGTGAAGAATTTTTACTTCTGCCTGAAAGAAATTTTTCGGGCAGTTGCACAAAATCTTGAGTTCTTTCTCTGTCTCTTCTATTACGTTTCTATAATAGTTATCGTTCATGACGTAGCAAGTCTTTTTGTGTGTGTCATCATACCGAAATACCAGACTGAAGTACTATTTCGTGACAGGTGTTCTGTATGAAAGACATATTACGAACAGAAATAATGACGTACTTGATATCCTCTAGAGCGCTGAAAGCTTCATTCATTGCCATTGTTCACGAATGAACCCTTTTGAAATTCCTCTCTTTGTTTACGCAGTAAAGGAAGAGTCACACTTGTTTTCGATGATGGAGTCCACGTGACCGGGAGATCTATCCTACTGTGCTGCGAAAGAGCCCTGCTCACGAATCAATCATCTCTCGGATCACTTCCTCTCTTTTCTCTGCACAACTGCATTCGCAGGTGAAGCACACGGATTGCACTACAACACAAAAAATGGATAGCAAAATTTCCGAAGTTATTTCGAGGCTCTAGAAGCACAGTTTATTGATCCGAATTTCAGATAGAGAAGAGCGATGAAGGTCACCTCGCATCAAGCAGCCGAGGGGATGCCTCGAGGCAAAATATTCTCGCCAACATCATCAGATAAACTTCTTGCAAAATCAGCATCAGGTTAAAGGTTAAAAATGTTTTATGCGCAATAATTTTGAGTTGCAGTTTTTTTTCTCAATCTGCTTTTCTCTTCCAGCTGATCATTTCATCTGCAGCTGTTTTTTCGTTTTCCGTTGCCTTTTGATTCCGTTTCCGCAGATTGATGACCTTCACAGATCTTTTTTCGCTCCTAAGTTCGCATTTCCATTCCGACGCATCATTTCCGCTCTCAGCTTCTGCTGTTACAGGTCAATTTCCGTCAACCATCGTTTTTTTCCTGCCTCCTTAGATTTTCCTTATCCGTTTCGAGAGTTCAATTTAACTTACATTTTGAAGCTAACTAAGCGTTGATTCTTCTTTTTGCAATGTCTTTAAAACTGAGTGCACAGTAAAGAAGGGAAACTTAATGCATCTAGAACAGAGAAGCAATTAGTTACAGGATGATAACAAATCAGTAACAATCACTGCTACGTACATATCGTTACACTTTACTGATAGACATAAAAGTTTCATCTTTATCTAGAATTGATTCTTCCTGATTAGTTTTTAGTATGCTAATGAACTTAGACAAGTATTATTGCGAGTGTATTATCCTTAGTAACATACATAAGACAAAGGAATTTCAATTGCATACCTACTCAAACATTCAGCACTGTATTGACCTTTGAACATTTTTGTTTCCTGTCATAGAATAAAATCAGAAGCATAAATTAATCTCGTTGAATGTCAGTAAGTATTGACTTCTGTTCTTTACCTACAGTTGCCAGGATCTGGTGCTACGAATGCGACACTTGGTCGGACCACCGCTGCAAAGATCCCTTCAATGCTACGGCGCATCCGCAGGATCTCCCTAGCCTCAAGAGATGCGAAGGATGCTGCGTGAAGATTGTCATGAACCAGGGATCAGGTGAGTACAAACATTATCCTGATACAACACATGCCTTTCATCTGCACGCTTCCGAATTCGTTCAGAAATCTCTAAATCTTTCAACATAAATCGAATAAATTTAAAACAAGATGACAAAAAAGCACGAATTCTTTTCTGCAAATAAAAGCTGTTCAGCAAAGTTATACACTAATATCATCTCGAATTCTTCTCTTTATCTTTCAATTCTGGACCATCATCATCATCATCATCCTCAAGCACCCATGGGCTACGGAGGTCCAACCAGACCGCGCAGTTTAATTCTCCAAGCATATCTGTCCTGAGCTACATCTGCTGCATCCGGCCACTGTACACCAATTCTAACAAGGTCCTGTTTGACATTGTCTGCCCACCGCATCCTAGGTCTCCCCCTCCTTCTGAGGCCTCTAGGCACACTGTTCATAACCCTATTCATCATCATCATCATCATCATCATCCTCAAGCAGCCATGGGCTACGGAGGTCCAACCAGACCGTGCAATTTAGTTCTCCAAGCAAGTCTATCCTGAGCTACATCTACTGCATCTGGCCACTGCACACCAATTCTAACAAGGTCCTGTTTGACATTGTCTGCCCACCGCATCCTAGGTCTCCCCTTCTTTCTGAGACCTTTAGGCACACTGTTCATAACCCTATTCGCCAATCTATAATTATTCATACGGGCAACATGGCCAAACCAACGGAGTCTCTCTCTGCACAATATGCTGCTTAAAGGAGGTTGCAAACTCCTTTTCCTAATCTCATCATTAGTTACAAAGTTGAACCACCTAATGCCCAAGATACTGCGTAAGCATCTGGAATAAAAAGCATCTAGTTTCCTGTTATCTTGTTTACAAAGTGTCCAAGTTTCACTACTATAACTAACCTTAGAAAGAATCAAACTATTATACAGTCTAATTTTAGTCTTTAGGTGTATACGCCTATTTCTCCACACTCTCCATAGATTCTTAAAAGTCCCAGCAGCAATCCCTATTCGTCTGTTAATCTCATGCCGCACATCACCATTATCTGTTACATAGCTCCCAAGATAATTAAACTGTGACACCTGCTCAAGACTGCAACCATTCAGATTAACTGAATCACAGCCTGCCTGACCAATTTTCATCACTTTAGTTTTCTCTCTGTTTATAACCAAACCTACTCTACTACCAGTCTCATCAACGGCTCGAATGAAAGAGTTCATCTCATCAACATCATTTGCCAGAAGGGCTAAATCATCAGCATAATCTAAATCAGAAATTTTCCTATCTCCAGCCCATTTAAGGCCAAAATCTTTCCCTTGAAGTGAATTTCGCATAACATAATCAATAACCAAGCTAAAGAGAAAAGGAGACAAAATGCACCCTTGTCGAACACCAGAAGAAATGCTAAACCAATTGCTACAAGCCTTACCAACTCTCACACACGACTCAGTGTTATTATAGAGAGCTTTCATAATGTTAACTAACTTGTCTGGTATACCATATGATCTCACAATCAACCACAAATTATGACGATCAACAGAGTCGAAAGCCTTTTTGAAATCAACAAAGCTAGCAACCAAAGGTTTCTGAAACTCTAAACATTTCTCAAGAATCTGCCTAAGTGAAAATATCTGATCTACACATCCCCTACCACTTCTGAATCCACATTGCTCATCACGCAATTGCCTGTCAACCAGATTCTTAATTCTATTAAGCACAATCATGGAAAGAACTTTACCTGGAACAGAGAGTAGGCTGATACCCCTATAGTTATCACAAGAACTGCGATCACCTTTTTTGAAAATAGGGATAACAATAGCTCTGGTAAAATCCTTAGGAACCATGCCTTTATCATAAAAGATATTCAGAATTTCAGTCATCCAAGTGGTAACCGAAACATTCCCAGCTCTAAGCATTTCCGTAGTAATTTCATCTACCCCTGGGGATTTATGTAGTTTAAGTTTAGAAACAGCCAAAACAACTGCAGATTGTGTTATAGGGCCAACATTAAAGCCAACAATGCATCTATCATCATTGCAAACAATGGGAGTAGAACTAACTACATTGTTTAGAACATCACTGAAATGCTCAGCCCACCTAGCCATGACAGAATCCTCCCCTTCTATAACCTTACCTTGTTTATCCTTCAATCCTTGTATGCCTGTCCGTTTTCTACCACACAAAACATTAACTATCTGGTACAGCTCTCTGCTGTTGTGCTGTCTAACTGCTTCCTCGGCTTTGTCAGCCAAACCATCAAGCCAAAAATTTTTATCAGCAGCTAACTGATCCTTTACAAGTTTATTAAGGTCTCTGTAATGCTTTCTATTAGGACTAGTAGGGTATTGATTAAGGGCATTCCTGCAGTTCTTTCTTTCCGAAATAAGCTCAAGTGCCTTATCACTCAGATAATTTTGCCTCTTCTGCTCCTTTTTTCCTAAAAGAGTACTATTAGTGTCCAAAAAAGCCTGTTTAAAATGATCCCATTCTTCCTCAACTTCAGTAGTAAGCAAACCATGACTGTCATAATGACTAAGTAACCTATCATGGTAAGCTTTGGCTATAACTGGATCTTTCAGAGCTTCAGTATTAAAAGTAAATTTTTTAACCCTAGCACAACACTTTTTAAGTTTAAGTTGCAACACACTTTTAACAAGGTAATGGTCAGATCCAATTTCAGCTCCCCTATATGCCCTGGTATTCCTAACAGAACTAGTCCATTTGCTGTTAATTAATATGTAATCAATCATATTCTTATGCAGCCCATCAGGTGAAACCCATGTGTACTTATGTATGTCGCGGTGTTTGTAATAAGTGTTAGTTATTCTGAATCCATTGAGTTTACTTACCTGTAGGAGACGTTGCCCATTGCTATTGCAGCTACCAATACCAAAAGGGCCTATTACTCCTCCCCAAAGGTCAGAGTCAGTACCAACTTTGGCATTGAAGTCACCAAGAACAAGGGTAATATCTCCTTTCTTGACAGAATTCAAAATATCCTGAAGTTGTTCATAAAACCTATCCTTCTCATCCTCATCGGCATCCTCAGTGGGGGCATAACAGCAGATAACATTCAAGTCTTTAACGCTTGTCTGAAATTTTGCTGTAAGAAACCTTTCATTAATGCACTCATATCCTAGAAGAGCATCACTAGCGTGTCTGCTGAGAAGCAGACCCACGCCTTGGTGATGCTTTTTGTCGTCCCTCCCTGAAAAGAGAAATTTAAGATTATTTTTAAGAATCTGACCTTTATCTGTCCATCTGGTCTCTTGCAAGCCGAGAATATCTAAATTATAACGGTGGAATTCTTGTGTGAGGACATCAAGAGAAAAAGCTCTGTGCAGAGTCCTCACATTCCAACTACCTATGGAGAGAAAATGGTTAGTGGGATGTTTAAAGAAACTATGTTTATTGAGAGAGGGAATGCCGACAATATCAAACAGCCCCCTAATCGCAGACATGGGGCAAAGACCCGTTCCCCCACTACTAAAGGCTGAAGCCATCTACACTGGAAGACTTCCTCCAATGTAGAATTTGACGATGCCAATAGAAGCAAAGAGTTCAGGTGCCTGCGATGACTTCTGCTCAGGATTATCCACCAGCTGATAAACATATCCTGTGGATCTATTCACTTGGGGCTGTCAACCCACAAACAAAAAGAAAACACAGCGGAAGATTTTCCCTCCACAGAAGCCCACCAGTGCAGCAAAATCAGGATCCATAATCAAGCTCAGAGCCATATATCTGTCCAGTCCAGTAGGTTTATATGGTCAGCACCAGGACCCTGTGTGGTTGACCACTCCTCAGCAGAG
The DNA here is from genome assembly GCA_038380435.1 of Ryuthela nishihirai. NCBI lineage: Eukaryota > Metazoa > Arthropoda > Arachnida > Araneae > Heptathelidae > Ryuthela > Ryuthela nishihirai. The sequence goes on from JAWZYU010000004.1 coordinate 31,341,683, forward strand.
TAGAAAAAAAAGAAAAGTAGCCATAGTTGTCCAGATCAGTAGGCCACACTAATCTGGCAGCCCTCCCCTTCCGTTCACTTCCACAAGAGAGTATCTCTTTTGAAAGTTACTAACGGTCCGCAACATGGTCAAACCAACTGAGTCTCTCTCTGCACAATACGCTGCTTAAAGGAGGTTGCAAACTCCTTTGCCTAACCTCATCATTAGTTACAAAGTTGAACCATCTAATGCCCAAGATACTGTGTAAGCATCTGGAATCAAAAGCATCTAGTTTCCTGTTATCTTGTTTACAAAGTGTCCAAGTTTCACTACCATAACTAACCCTAGAAAGAACCAAACTGTTATACAGTCTAATTTTAGTCTTTAGGTGTATACGCCTATTTCTCCACACTCTTAAAAGTCCCGGCAGCAATCCCTATCCATCTGTTAATCTCATGCCGCCATCACCAGTATCTGTTACATAGCTCCCAAGATAATTAATCTGTGACACCTGCTCAAGACTGCAACCATTCAGATTAACTGAATCGCATCCTGCCTGACCAATTTACATCACTTTAGTTTTCTCTCTGTTTATAACCAAACCTACTCTAGTACCAGTTTCATCAACAGCTCGACTGAAAGAGTTCATCTCATCAACATCATCTGCCAAAAGGACTCTATCATGAGCATAATCTGAATCAGAAATTTTCATGTCTCCTGCCCATTTAAGGCCAAAATCTTTCCCTTGAAGTGAATTTCGCATAACATAATCAACAACCAAACTAAAGAGAAAAGGAGACAAAATGCACCCTTGTCGAACACCAAAAGTAATGCTAAACCAATTGCTAAAAGCCTTACCAACTCTCACACACGACTCAGTGTTATTATAAAGAGCTTTCATTATGTTTACTAACTTGTCAGGTATACCATATGATCTCACAATCAACCACAAATTATGACGATCAACAGAGTCGAAAGCCTTTTTGACATCAACAAAGCTAGCAACCAAAGGTTTCTGAAACTCTAAATATTTCTCAAGAATCTGCCTAAGTGAAAATATCTGATCCACACATCCCCTATAACTTCTGAATCCAGATTGCTCATCACGCAATTGCCTGTCAACCAGATTCTTAATTCTATTAAGCACAATCATGGAAAGAACTTTACCTGGAACAGAGAGTAGGCTGATACACCTATAATTATCACAAGAACTGCGATCACCTTTTTTGAAAATAGGGATAATAATAGCTCTGGTAAAATCTTTAGGAACCATGCCTTTATCATAAAGGTTATTCAAAATTTCAGTCATCCAAGTGGTAACTGAAACATTCCCAGCTCTAAGCGTTTCCGTAGTAATTTCATCCACCCCTGGGGATTTATGAAGTTTAAGTTTAGAAATAGCCAAACTAACTTCAGATTGTGTTATAGGGCTAACATTAAAGCCAACATAGACCATTATTACCAGTCGGCATTTCCCAGCTTTACAATTTTTCGTCTGCACGCTTTCGTTCCTCGACTAGCTCTCTCTTTCTCGTTGCCAAACCCTTTCTTCCTTTTCTCTCTCCGCTCCGGACCATCTGGGAATCTGCTAGCCTCCGGGTACTTGTCAGTGGACGCCAGCGTTTCGGGTGACCTCCGTCCCTCCGTGCACTGCTACTTCAATTAACTCTCCAGATGCTGGGACAGAGGGCCTCCCACGTAGCATATGCCCATTTTGGTGAAATCCAAAATAACATTCAAAACCCGAACAAAAAAAAATATTTAAAAAGGTTTCTAGCCTGACACCTCCCTGCCAGAAGTCAGTAGTTAGTCCTGTTAACTGCTGACTAAAAAGTCAAGTTGAACGCTGAAAATTAGAGTTCATTTTCCCGTAAACCTGAGAATTCAATGCCACAAAATTCAGAGTTCGTATAAAAAATAATTAAACTGTGACACCTGCTCAAGGCTGCAACCATTCAGATTAACTGAATCACAGCCTGCCTGACCAATTTTCATCACTTTGGTTTTCTCTCTGTTTATAACCAAACCTACCTTACTACCAGTCTCATCAACAGCTCGAATGAAAGAGTTCATCTCATCAACATCATTTGCCAAAAGGGCTAAATCATCAGCATAATATAAATCAGAAATTTTCGTATCTCCAGATCATTGAAGCCCAAAATCTTTCCCTTGCAGTGAATTTCGCATAACATAATCAATAATCAAACTAAAGAGAAAATGAGACGAAATGCACTCTTGTCCAACATAGAAGCAATGCTAAACCAATTGCTAGTAGACTTACCAACTCTAACACACGACTCGGTGTTATTATAGACAGCTTTCATTATGCTAACCAACTTGTCTGGTATGCCTTACGATCTCACAATCAACCACAAATTATGACGATAAACAGAGTCAAAAGCTATTTTGCAGTCAACAAAGCTAGTAATCACAGGTTTCTGAAACTCTAAAAACATTTCTCAAGAATCTCCTAAGTTAAAAAAATATGATCTATACACATCCCCTACCACTTCTGAATCCACATTACACATCACGTAATTGCCTGTCAACCAGATTCTTAATTCTATTAAGCACAATCATGCAAAGAATTTTACCTGGAACAGAAAGTAGGCTGATACTTCTATAGTTATCACAAGAACTGCAATCACTTGTTTTGAAAATAGGGACAATAATAGCTCTGGTATAATCCTTATTGGTTGGTTGGCTGTTTGGGATTTTATGACGTAAGAGCGACGAGGGCTGTATTGCGCCAAACATAAACAAATAAAGAGCTATAAGACCTTTGACCCACAATCAAAGTTAAAATAAACACAAAAACTGTAAAATTGTAAAGCAATAGAGACAAAAGTACAAAATGATAAAACGAAGATATCAAAGCCTATAGCGAGCTAAGTGAGTTGGTGTAAAGCACACACCGACGATGATGCTTAGCTGCTATGTGGTCGAAGGCAAGACTGATAGCATGCAACTCTGCAGTGAAGATGGAACACTGCTGTGAGATCTGGTCTGCAATGATTACATCACAGCATGCCATGGCTGATCGCACTGATATGCCGGACTTCGAGTCATCTGTAAAGAGAGGCAAGAAGTCCATATGCTCAGTATGATGGCTGGAAAAGAGTTGCCGATACACACAGTCGGGCATTAAAGGCCTTCCCCGTCCTGCACAGGAAGAGGAAACAGGAAGCCACGGTGGAAGTGGTTCAGCTGTCCATTGTGCGATGCTATCGAGACTGGTGTTGATGTCTCGCAGGTAACCTCGGACACGCAAACCGAAAGGACGAATGGCAGTCAGCCGATTCTGATATAAAATTCCCCACTGGAGACTGAAAACGCAGTCCCAAGTGGGATGGCCTGGAAGGAATCGCAATTTTGCAGCATACTGTAGTGACAACTGCTGACAGCGAATAGATAAGGAAGGTTCGTCAGTCTCAACGTAAAGACTCTGGACTGGTGAAGTGCAGAAGGCCCCCATGTAAACACAGAGGGCCTGATGAAGGAAGAGGTCCAGCATCTTCACCACCGAATCTAGGCAGAGTCATACACCTAGGATCCGTAGTCCGGTTTCGACTGTACAAGTGCACGGTAGAGGTGGAGCAAAGAACATCAGTCCGCCTCCAAGAAATGGAGGAGAGGACCTTGAGGATGTTCAATGCCGACGTGAACTTGGACCTGAGATGTTGAATATGCGGTAAGAAGGCCAATTTCCGGTCGAAGAGGAGACCGAGAAACTTGGTCTCCACCACAACTGGAATGATGTTACCTCCGACCACAGCTCAGGGTCCAGATGAAGATTATGCTTGTGACAAAAGTGCACACAAGTGGTCTTCTGTGGGGAGAACTGGAACCCATTGGCAGTCGCCAAAACGGAGAGATTGTTCAAGGCAGTTTGCAATTATTGTTCAATGATCCTCATGCTGGACGACGAACGAAAGATGCTAAAGTCGTCAACATAGAGGGCATTGCCTACAGTCGGAGGAAGTTGCCGTGTAATAGAATTTATCTTGACAGCGAGAAGCATAACACTCAGGACGCAGCCTTGTGGCAACCCCTGATCTTGAGGTAAAGGCTGCGACAGAGTGTTGCCGACACGAACTCGAAAACTATGAGGAAATGGACACCATGTACTCTCGATGTAAAAACGAATTCCTGATCCCCGATTAGAGGCGGATCAGGTGGTTTAATGTAGACCTGTTCCTGCGAAAGCCACACTAGGTGTTGGAAAGAAGGCAGTGATGTTCCAAATACCAGGCCAGCTTGGTATTTACCATTCTTTGCAACACCTTGCAGACACAATTCGTCAACGCAATTGGACGATAATTTGAAGGAATCTTGGGATCTTTGCCTGGCTTGGGGAAGGCCAAGACGATGGTTTCCTCTCAGGAATTCGGAAACTGCTCCTCGATGAAAATACGGTTGAAGAGTCGGAGCAGCCGAGCCTTACTCGGTGTGAGAGGTGTTGGAGCATAGCATAATGGACATTGTCTGGTCCGACAACGAAGTAATCGTGACAGCCCTGGTGCACCGCAGTACGAAGACTGCATATCACCATATGGGAGAAGTCACTGAAACCACTATCGACTAAAAAGGTACCTGTCAACTTAAGCGTGCCTTACATTGTACCTGCCTACAGCGGAAGAAGACCTTTGTGAAGAGAAAAGCACTGCTTGGGATTTGTTAGCCTGCTTGAAGATATAATCAATGAGGTGCAATGAGAGTGGGATCTTTTAAAATTTTGAGTGGTGCCTAGGAAATGCCCAACACTCACTGAATTTAGTCCAGAAACTTGCCAACATATAAAATAAAAGATCTTGTCGTTTGAATTTTGAGCCAGAAAAATAAACAGAAGTCCTAACTTTTTGAGTCCTCTGCAGCAGAGGCTCTTAGGTACTTCCGTCGATAAGCCACACCTAATCGGGTCCCCCATACCCTTTCGGCATGACCCCCAACTTCGTCCTCTCCATCGAGCCGGGCAACCACAGCCCCGCTCGCCATCTCGGCCTAGACCGTGCCAAGAACGCGTCGGGGAACGCTGGACCAGAGACCGCCAAATCCGGTTTGCGACCCTCCAACAACCCCGACAAAGCCATCAGCCTACCGGGGCTTACAAGACCGCAGCAACACGGACCCCACTTCACAGAGGAACCCAAGTTCCTCCACTGCAAAAGCTATAGAGTCCAAATCTTATTCAGTGGGACTCTTAGTCTTGCTGTTCCATCGATAAGCCAGCTGGCCATGGTGGCCAACCTAGGCCGCGAGCCTCCAACTTCTACCTCTCCATTGTGAACGGGCCGAAGCCTCCCAGTGAACATCCGTCCACCTCGATATCACCGAGACCGCATCGGAGAGCCCATGGACGAGTGAGTTGCACAGCTCAATCCGCAGTACTCCCCGATGGGCCTGCAGAAGACAGAGTTCTCTCAGGCCCTATCCGAGGATTCGCTGGGGGACAAGTCAATAAGCCGACTGGACCCCCCAGCACGGTCCGCCAACCTTCAACAGGCCCCCCTCCACCGGGGGTCACCAGACATCAAGAACTCCAGAGTGCCAGCGATCCGAACCCAACTTCTCAGAGGCACCATAGCCCCCCCCCCCTTTCGTCAAGGAGGTCCCACTCCGGGGGGGGGGGGGGTCTGGCCCGACAATTGATCTCTATGTTGCGATCTTGTGCAACCACGGCAATTCCCGGTTCCGCCTGACAGCACTACCTGGTTAAAGAAAAGCCATGACTATCTAGAGCTGGGGGCAAGGAATACGCCCTATAGGCGCACCTCAACCCCGGCCTCACATGGCAGCAGTCCTATAGAAGGAAAGCTAACCACCGGAAGAAACCTAAATTTAATCTATTCCCCGGTTTGCAAATGTGCAAGGATATAAAGATCCAAGCTCGATCGGCACCCGGGGTGGAGACTCTTAGTAGGACCCAGACTTTTTGGACGGCTCGTGCCTACTAGGCAGGAGGGACCTTTCGACCGAGCCGTCGAACTGACCACCCAAGGTCCCTGAGGTGAGGTCTCCGACGCCGTCACCACCCGACCGGCAATCAAGCCGGCCAGCAGCGTCTTCGACCTCGGTTGGCCTTGGCCATGTCCAACCGGTACCCTAATCCGGCTGGCACAGCCTTCAGCCGGGTTGCTGGGCCCTAGGCCCCCCCACCACGACAACAGTAGACTTCGCCTTGCTCTGGACGAGAAGTGTGCAGAACAAGACAAAGCTTCTCCGCTGTGAATGGCCTGTTGTAAAACTATAGGCCATTCGAATGGAAGGACAGTGGAGAGCGTTCCACCTTGCTCTTCTGGGCTAGATACCCAGGGGAATAGGAGGATAAAGAAGAGATGGAGAAGAATGACTCCCTCAGAGTGTCGGCATTTGCTCAAGGATCAGCAATTGTCTGTTCCATGTGCTACAGAATCGATAACGAGTGAAACGTGTACTTCCCACCCATTTCCGGACCTTATCCCACATGACCTTAGAACTGGTCATGCTGGTAATAGATGATGTATATTTGATCCAAGTTTCCTTCTGGTTCAGGCGTCAGACGAAACGGGCTTTCGCCCTGGCGTGTTTGAAAGTTTCAAGGTTGGGGGAAGTCGGATATCTCCAAAACATCCCCAAGCATCCCAAGTTCTGAGCCTTATGAGCTGCGGTGCAGTCGGGATTCCACCACGGTTTTCGGAACTGTGGGAACCGAGTCGAGGTCTGAGGAACAGTACAGGTAAAATTGTTTGGAAACATGCCTTTATCATAAAAGATATTCAAAATTTTATGCATCCAAATGGTAACAGAAACATTCCTGGCTCTAAGCAATTCATCTACCCCTGGGGATTTATGTACTTTAAGTTTAGAAATAGTCGTCCTATGGCCGAATGGTTAGCATGCTTGGCTACTGATCTAAGGGACCTGGGTTCAAGCCCTGGGTAAGGCATGAATGTATGTGTCGTTTTTCTGCTGAGGTCCTGCCATCCTCTCACACCTTCTACTCTGGCATATAAACTGAGAGGCTCCTGTCAGACCTCTGTGGCAAGCAGCTGCTTGAGGGGGTATTTATTTTTTTAATTATTTAAGTTTAGAAATAGTCAAAATAACTTCAGATTGTGTTATAGGGCCAACATTAAAGCCAGTTATGCATCTGTCATTATTACAAATAATAGGAGTAGAACTAACCACATTGTTTAGAACATCACTGAAATACTCAGCCCACCTAACCATGACAGAATCCTCACCTATAACCTTATGTTTTATATCCTTCAATCCCTGTATACCTGTCCGTTTTCTACCACACAAAACATTAACTATCTGGTACAGCTCTCTGCTGTTGTGCTGCCTAACTGCTTCCTCAGCTTTGTCAGTCAAACCATCAAGCGAAAGATTCTTATCAGCAACTAACTGATCCTTTACACTTTTATTAAGCTCTCTGTAATGCTTTCTATTAGGACTAGTAGGGTATTGATTAAGAACATTCGTGCAGTTCTTTCTTTCTGAAATAAGCTGAAGTGCCTTTTCACTCAAATAATTCTGTCTCCTCTGCTCCTTTTTTCCTAAAAGGGTACTATTAGTTTCCAAAAAAGCCTGTTTAAAATGGTCCCATTCTTCCTCAACTTCAGTAGTAAGCAAACCATGACTGTCATAATGACTAAGTAACCTATCATGGTAAGTTTTAGCTATAACTGGGTCTTTCAAAGTTTCAGTATTAAAGGTAAATTTTTTAACTCTAGCGCAACACTTTTAACAAGGTAATGGTCAAATCCAATTTCAGCTCCCTTATAAGAACTGGTATTCCTAACAGAACTAGCCCATTTGCTGTTAATTAATATACACAGAAGTTCCATTGAATTAGGGATAGCAACCTAGTAACATGTTGGACCCACTCAGGCTCTGATAACGGCCGCCACGCAACGAGGAAAGGACTCCACAAGCTTGCATTAATGTTCCACAGGTATGGCGACCCATGCATCTTCAGAGCTGTCCACAATACTCTCAAGGCCATTGCTGATGGGACACGGCCCAAACACTCTTCTCGACAGTATACCAAAGATTTTCGATTGGATTTAAACCTGGGCTTCTGGGTAACCAATTCGTTATTTCAAAGTGAGCAGAATGCTCCTGCAACCATGCAGTAGCCAATCATGCAGTAGCCAACCTGCACCTGTAAGATGAACAGTTGTCTTGCTGGTAGACGCCATCTCCATTGGGATGGATGATGGCCATAAATGGGTGTAAATGGTTAGCAATGAGTTTTACATACCGGAATGCATTGATAGTTGTCGGTACACGTACCAGAGGTCCCACAGACATCCAACTGAAGACACCCCTGGCCATCACTGAGCCACCATCAGCTTGTACTGTTCAGGAACATGTAGGATCCATGGCTTCATGGGGTTGGCGCCCTACCCTCAGTCTCTCTTCGGCTTGATGAAGTTTAAATCGGGATTAATCACTCCAGGCTATCCGTTCCCAATTTTCGACGGACCAGCTACAAGACGATGAAGTGAGTATTGCATGGTCCGTGCACTGACTTCCTGGCTGGAACCTGTGTTCAGATGGGAGGTGATTTCAGATCATGTCTGGCCCTTATCAGTCCATACAATGCGGGTTAGATGGAAAAGCTCACAATCATTCAAGGCTGGTTGTCCTTTGCAGTTTGTCTGGGTGCTTGTTTTTTTGCCAGAATTTTCATATTACCGAAACACTTTTGAAACTGTCGTATGAGAAAATCCAAGTTCGTTGACCATTTCGGAGATCGAGTGTTCCATCCCTCAGGCACGTACGATCTGTCCTCTGTCAAATGCATCTAAATCCCACCCCTTTCCCATTACGCTTCTCATGACAAATGCTTGGGGAAGCCGAAGCTGATAGCTATATATGACCATAGTTTCAGCCACACATGGGCCCAAATGCGGGACTTGCGGTATTGAATTTCGATAACTTCTCCAATCCCTAATTCAATGGCACTTCATATAATAAATGGTATAATCAATGGCATAAACAATCATATAATCAATGGTATAATCAATCATATAATCAATCATATAATCAATGGTATAATCAATCATATTCTTATGCAGCCCATCTGGTGAAACCCACGTGTACTTATGTATGTCGCGGTATTTGTAATAAGTGTTAGTTATTCTGAAACCATTGAATTTACTTAGATGTAAGAGACGTTGCCCATTGCTGTTGCAGCTGCCAATATCAAAAGGGCCTATCACTCCTTCCCAAAAGTCAGACTCAGTACCAACTTTAGCATTGGAAGTCACCTAGAACATGGGTAATATCTCCTTTCTTGACAGAATTCAAAATATCCTGAACTTGTCTGTAAAACCTATCCTTCCCATTCTCATCGGCATCCACAGTGGGGGCATAACAGCAGATAACATTCAGGTCTTTAACGCTTGTCTGAAATTTTGCTGTAAAAAACCTTTCATTAATGCACTCATATCCTAGAAGAGCATCACTAGCGTGTCTGCTGAGAAGCAGACCCTCGCCTTTTGGTGATGCTTATTATCTTTCCTCTCTGAAAAGAGAAATTTAAGATTATTTTTATGAATCTGACCTTTATCTGTCCATCTCGTTTCTTGCAAGCCGAGAATATCTAAATCATATCGGTGGAATTCTTATGTGAGGATATCAAGAGAAAAAGCTCTGTGCAAAGTCCTCACGTTCCAACTACCTATGGGAGAGAAGATTAGGTAGTTGGAGACTTATACCTATAGGTCTCCAACTACCTATTCTGCTGTTCATAGAGGTCATACTTCTTATTGATGAGCACCTCATTTTCGTAAGTAAGTACCGCTGATTCGATAGAAAAATTTAATGATTTCTTGTCTGCATTGCTGTCTGTCACTCCACTTGTTTTGAGCTCAAAGCAAGCATTCCTTTTTGGTGTTACAATTTCAGTGAAGAGATTTTCTAGATACGAAGATGACTGCTGAATTAAAAGAATATACAAGTATACTTACAAGCCTACCTACCTACATATAAATTCTTGAGAAATCATATTACTTAAAGAAGTTCAAATAGACTGCTAACTTAGCTTTCCATGTACATCTCCCCTGAGAAAGATTACTGAAGGCCAGGTCTAATATGATACTGTTTGGCATTGTCCACTCACCACTTTCTAAATCTTCTCCTTTTCTCTGAGCCCTCAGGTACTCTGTTCATGACTCTATCAAAGGTCTAATGTGATACTGTTTGGTATTGTCCACTCACCACTTTCTAAATCTTTTCCTTTTCTCTGAGCCCTCAGGCACTCTGTTCATGACTCTATCAAAGGTCTAATATGATACTGTTTGGCATTGTCCACTCACCACTTTCTAAATCTTCTCCTTTTCTCTGAGCCCTCAGGCACTCTGTTCATGACTCTATCAAACGTCTAATATGATACTGTTTGGCATTGTCCACTCACCACTTTCTAAATCTTCTCCTTTTCTCTGAGCCCTCAGGCACTCCGTTCATTACTCTATCAAAGGTCTAATATGATACTGTTTGGCATTGTCCACTCACCACTTTCTAAATCTTCTCCTTTTCTCTGAGCCCTCAGGCACTTTGTTCATGACTCTATCAAAGGTCTAATATGATACTGTTTGGCATTGTCCATTCACCACTTTCTAAATCTTCTCCTTTTCTCTGAGCCCTCAGGCACTCTGTTCATGACTCTATCAAAGGTCTAATATGATACTGTTTGGCATTGTCCACTCACCACTTTCTAAATCTTCTCCTTTTCTCTGAGCCCTCAGGCACTCTGTTCATGACTCTATCAAAGGTTTAATATGATACTGTTTGGCATTGTCCACTCACCACTTTCTAAATCTTCTCCTTTTCTCTGAGCCCTCAGGCACTCTGTTCATGACTCTATCAAACGTCTAATATGATACTGTTTGGCATTGTCCACTCACCACTTTCTAAATCTTCTCCTTTTCTCTTAGCCCTGAGGCACTCTGTTCATGACTCTATCAAAGGTCTAATATGACACTGTTTGGCATTGTCCACTCACCACTTTCTAAATCTTCTCCTTTTCTCTGAGCCCTCAGGCACTCTGTTCATGACTCTATCAAACGTCTAATATGATACTGTTTGGCATTGTCCACTCACCACTTTCTAAATCTTCTCCTTTTCTCTGAGCCCTCAGGCACTCCGTTCATTACTCTATCAAAGGTCTAATATGATACTGTTTGGCATTGTCCACTCACCACTTTCTAAATCTTCTCCTTTTCTCTGAGCCCTCAGGCACTTTGTTCATGACTCTATCAAAGGTCTAATATGATACTGTTTGGCATTGTCCATTCACCACTTTCTAAATCTTCTCCTTTTCTCTGAGCCCTCAGGCACTCTGTTCATGACTCTATCAAAGGTCTAATATGATACTGTTTGGCATTGTCCACTCACCACTTTCTAAATCTTCTCCTTTTCTCTGAGCCCTCAGGCACTCTGTTCATGACTCTATCAAAGGTTTAATATGATACTGTTTGGCATTGTCCACTCACCACTTTCTAAATCTTCTCCTTTTCTCTGAGCCCTCAGGCACTCTGTTCATGACTCTATCAAACGTCTAATATGATACTGTTTGACATTGTCCACTCACCACTTTCTAAATCTTCTCCTTTTCTCTTAGCCCTGAGGCACTCTGTTCATGACTCTATCAAAGGTCTAATATGACACTGTTTGGCATTGTCCAATCACCACTTTCTAAATCTTCTCCTTTTCTCTGAGCCCTCAGGCACTCTGTTCATGACTCTATCAAAGGTCTAATATGATACTGTTTGGCATTGTCCACTCACCACTTTCTAAATCTTCTCCTTTTCTCTGAGCCCTCAGGCACTCTGTTCATGACTCTATCAAAGGTCTAATATGATACTGTTTGGCATTGTCCATTCACCACTTTCTAAATCTTCTCCTTTTCTCTGAGTCCTCAGGCACTCTGTTCATGACTCTATCAAAGGTCTAATATGATACTGTTTGGCATTGTCCACTCACCACTTTCTAAATCTTCTCCTTTTCTCTGAGCCCTCAGGCACTCTGTTCATGACTCTATCAAACGTCTAATATGACACTGTTTGGCATTGTCCACTCACCACTTTCTAAATCTTCTCCTTTTCTCTGAGCCCTCAGGCACTCTGTTCATGACTCTATCAAAGGTCTAATATGATACTGTTTGGCATTGTCCACTCACCACTTTCTAATTCTTCTCCTTTTCTCTTAGCCCTCAGGCACTCTGTTCATGACTCTATCAAAGGTCTAATATGATACTGTTTGGCATTGTCCACTCACCACTTTCTAAATCTTCTCCTTTTCTCTGAGCCCTCAGGCACTCTGTTCATGACTCTATCAAAGGTCTAATATGATACTGTTTGGCATTGTCCATTCACCACTTTCTAAATCTTCTCCTTTTCTCTGAGTCCTCAGGCACTCTGTTCATGACTCTATCAAACGTCTAATATGATACTGTTTGGCATTGTCCACTCACCACTTTCTAAATCTTCTCCTTTTCTCTGAGCTCTCAGGCACTCTGTTCATGACTCTATCAACAAATCTGTAGTTCTAAAAGCAATTTTAGAAAGGGTCAAATTTCTCATAGCCTCAATTTAGCATTTGGTTGCATAAACTTATTTTTTCACAGTCCGCAGATTTTTAAATTCTTAAACGCCAGTTCTCTTGTATAGCTGACATCGAACGTTGCCAATATCTATTACACAACTCCCTAGATTAGGGGTTCTCAATGTGGAGTATGCGGTTAAATTTTTTGGGGTACGCCAGTTGTATACACATTTCCAGGAGGTACGTGAACCATAAAATGTTGAGAACCACTTGCCTAGATAATTAAACTGAGAAACCTATTCAAAAATATAAGCTTTTGAAAAAACGGGAGCACCACCGACCTGATTCAATTTCATCACTTCGGTTTTCTGTCTATTGTTGATCATTCTCCTGATGTGTGGAAAAAAGGAAAAATCTGGTCATTGCTGTCCTTCAGAAGACAGAACATCTGCTTTGAAAAGTGCAAATAGGCAACTGCAACAGGACGAGGCCTGACTTGGAATGCTACGCTTGGCTAGTTCTGTGCATCATTTCAGGAGAATAGTGCTCAGCTTCCTTCTACATACCTAATTACCATTTACAGATGCCATGGCCACAAATAACCCTAATTGCCTCATATATGCAAGCAATAATTTATATCCTAGTGAAGGCTTACCTTCTTCAATCTTTGCGTGTCTCAAGACCTCTTTTTCATGCTCATCATGAATAGAGTTCTCCTGGCAATACGAAAGTTAATAAGTGCCTAATTTGGATTTTGCTTTGGCTACAGCCATTTTAATATTCTTAAAGATCTGGATGAGCAGGTTGCTACAATAAAGAGAGAGACAGCTCTTCATCCTAAAAATAAAGTGCCTGTATCTCGCAATATCCAATTTTGCTTAACTTTAAAAAAAAATTCTTTTTCCTATTCTCCATTCATAAATCGCTATTATGTGCCAGGTTCTGTTTATTTCTGTTATCCAATAAGGTCCTTTACGTATTTGGATGATTTTAAACGTTTTGACAAAACTTGAGTGTATTTGAAATTCTTTTGTTAATTGTGTCAGTTGCCAATCGAATATCCAAGTAAACTGAATGTATGTGCTGGATTCAATTTTAAATACTACCAAGAAATGCATAGAAATTAATAAAAAAGTTTTATGTGCTTTCGTATATTTAAAAAAGTATAAACAGAAGGGGAAAGTGAAGTTCAACTCTAAAGTAGATCACATCGCTTGGGGCCAATGCAAAGAGAATGAAAAGTACATTGTTTGCTAACCTTTAGAGAAAGAATGAATTTAGAGCAGGTTTTTTCGAGAATTGGAAAACTGCTTTAGTAAAAAAATGCACGTGTTTAGAAACTTGTTCTATTAGCAATTTAAAGATTTTTAGATGAAATAATTTGATATCAAATATTAGAAAGGAAATGTTATCAATTTTAAAATATGCTGAATGAAAGAAATTTTACATATGTCTGCACAACAGTTGCAAGTAGTAATGCTTCCTTTGAAAATAGCAATAAGAGTGATCAATCATCATCAATTAACGTATTATTTAATAATTATTATTATTTTATTATTATTAAGTAATGTAATTGTTAATGATTGTGTTCAAGGAATCCAGAACAAAATGCAGATTTTGTTGAGTGTGGATCAAGGGAATTGTATTTCCATGTGGGTGATTTACCTCGAAAGAAAGTTACATTGATTGTTAGCGTTGGAAAGGAATCAATGCTATCGGTAGAATGAGAGAAACTGTTTTTACAAATGCTCGAGAAAAGATGGCTGAGGAATTGCAGTTTCAGCTTTAATGCAAGTGGTGGTTAAATGTGGATCTGGTAAAATAAACTTTAAAACTGTTTTAAGTCATATTCAGAGTATTTTACTCCGAAACGATCAACGGATAAGAATATGCAATGAAAAGAAAGTTAGAATTTGAGGGAAAGGATGACGTCATACTCGTAATAAATATTAACAACACTGAAGCAACTGAAGCTTTTTCGTTGCAATATTATTTCGGGCAACGAAAAAGGTGATAAATTAGCTAAAAACGCAATAAACTTTCCTAATTTTTCACAAACTATTTATTTTTATAACCAATTCAAAAATTTAATAAACAAACACGAATTTCATCTGACAAATATATACTTCAAAGTTAACGGTTGTCTAAAAAATAATTTTAGATTCAATCTAAACCCCAATATTCAATACATTTTTAAATATAAATTGCATAGGCCATTAATGTGTAAAATCTACAAACTAAGATCAGGAGCTACCACACTTAACCCTTTCTTATTCAAAATTAAACAAATTACGTCTCCAAATTGCCCTCATTTTAATACTCTAGAATCCATTAATCATGTCCTACTAAATTGTCCAAATATACTCTTGAAAGAAATATTTTATTTAAAAACCTAATTTTACTTGGAATTGAAGAATTTACCATTTCTAATTTATTAGATTTTCCAAATTCAATAATTAAGCAAAAAATATTTTGCCTTTTAGAACGATTTCTTAAAGATACGAACCTTTAGAAAAAAATATAAAATTTTCAACCTAATTAAGTATTCATAAAACTCTAATCTCAACTAATATATTCAGAAAGTATGCAAATATTACCAAATGAAGTTCCTTCCCTTGAGCAGATATTAAATGAAGGGATTTAATAACTGAGACAATTAATTTACATCAGTTACGTGAAAACTCAAGTAGCAATTACTTGAAATACCAATAGGCAAACTAAATAAGGTCTAATCACTTTTGACATTCATCAAATACCAAATGACGAATGAATGCGACATTCGAAAACCGAATCGTAAATGAAATCACAGCTACGACTCTTACCAAATATCCTTTTCTATTGGTTCTACAAAATATTTGTAGGAAACGATATTTTCCCCAAGAACTAAAGACGCTTTGCTTCTCATGAAAACTACTGTTAAACAAATAATGACAGTACAAGACATCATTGCGCACTGCACACAACAAAATCCTTTTCACAACTACACCTATCCCTCGATTTACACGGTACTCAGTTCACACAATTTTGGCTTTGCAGGGTCAAAAAATGCAACCAGTTTCGATTTACACGGTACTGACTGAGACGTACATAGAAAGGAAATCTCAGTCAGTACCGTGTAAATCGAAACTGGTTGCATTTTTTGACCGTGCAAAGCCAAAAATTGTGTGAACTGAGTACCGTGTAAATCGAGGGATAGGTGTACTACAATTCTTGTTCCGTATGCCTGTCTCTTTAAATTAAGTGTGTTCAACTCTACATGTTGCATGTGCCGTATCTCGTGGCAAAACAGTCACGCTTTCATTATTATTATACGTGAACATTTGGCTTCAATAAAATAAAGAGTTAGATGCAATGAACTTAGCCAGGAAATGTTTCAGGGGATGGGGAAGGATTCGTAGGAAAACTCTGGTGGAAGGTAAAAAATCCGATATTGCAGCAAAATTTCTCCTTTACCATTGCTGAAGTTCATAACTATATATAATTAATATACTGGTAAATGTTAAAAAAAAAAGCAAAAAAAAAAGAAAAAGAGTTCTTACATCTTAATCTTCCTTTTTATTTTGCCATCTTAGAATTTCAGGGATGGAGAGGTATCCAGGCCCCATGAACCACCACGTGGCTATGTGCCTGCCAATGGAGATTTTATCCTTAAATAATTATTTGGAGATGGGATGAGGTAAAGAGATGGCTCCTGACTGAAGAGGAGCAATTGTAGAAACCTACCAATCGATATATTTCCTCTGTTAGTCATCTAACTGATATTTTGTGACGTATCCTTAGACTTTGCGCTCTTTAGAAAAGAGATAATTAGCGTGAATTTATATTTTTGCTTGGGTTGTGGAACTTATTTCTCTGGACGTTAATGATTGGATTCTTCTTATTTGCTGCTATGATAGTCTGCACGATTTTTTGATGCTTTATGTAATAAATATAAGAAAATATTCAGTGCTTCCAAAAATGTGCAATTTGCGAAAAGAATTTCTTTCGAAAGAATTAAGAATTAGTGGATTGGAAAAGCTGCTCAAATTCATAATAGAAATCTACGAAAGAAAGCAGTTACGGAGATGTAAAATGAGAACCTGCAAGGGTAAGTAATTCAGTTCTAATATGTGGAATGAGTAGTACATTCATCATTTGGTAGAAATTTTCAAATGAACCCACTGTTCATCAAACACTAAGCATTTCTCTCACTAAGCTAATGTTTGTGTTATTCTCTACCTTTCATTCTTTAGTTGTTCTCTAATTCTCATTCTTCAGTAAACTTTTGTTCTTCAGCTCTTCCCTAAGCATATCTTTGACATCTAATATCAGACAGGAAATGGTAGCGATTTTAAGTATATCGAATGAAAAGAGTACTTTACTCTTCATTCTTTAGCTTCTTTGCATTCCTCACTCTTCACCTGTTCTCTAAATCCTCATTCTTCAATATCCTCTCATCCGCGTTCTTCATCTGTTCTCTACTCTTTACAATGTACACCCTATGCTAGTTTGCTGTGAGTTGTGTGTGAACGTTGTAACATTTTTGAGGCTTTAGGTCCTCTGAAGCTAACCTCTCTTTCTCTCGTCTCTCCTTCCGCAGCATCCGAAGTGGTGAGGCGCACGTGCACATCGAATCTACAAATCAACCTGTTCCTAGTTGATCACGTGTGCATGCTCGAATCCGGCGGCAAGGGGATCATGTGCTTCTGTGAGAGCGACGCCTGCAACTCGGCTCCCGGCGTCTCTTGGCTCCCCTCTCTGTATATCCTGTGTGCCTTGTTATCCATCCCAGCAGTCGCTGCAACAGCTTAGGTGTTTGCATCCAGATCATCGTTTCTACTCAAGGAGACCTCTTCTGCACTTCGACATGCAAAGGAAGACGTAATACTCGTGGCTCAAGCAGCCAAATCTCTCTTTTGTCGGGCTCCACTTCCATGAGAGCTGTGAAAATCAAGTTTGATGACTGATAGATAAGAGGAGTTCACCGTCTTTTCAGAAAAAGTTTGGTCACTGTGCAGTGAGCATAGGCTTCCCCTTCGCCAACCATAAAGTAATGAACTTGAGAAAAACTTCACAGCTTTTTTATAATTACACCAAATTAGAAATATATGAACTGGAAATTGCACTTAATTTTCGTTGGGCTTTCACTTGGGATGAGACAATTTTGCATCATCCCATGTGTAAATTTTGCTTCATCCCATCTATGTGGTCTTGAGTGATAATGAACTAAAAAATATAATCCATCTTTTGATATCATGTAAAGTTATGAATGTCAGGTGAGCTGTTAATCTTCACGTTAACCTTTGGTGCTACACTTGTGGCACTATTCAAGTGCAATGCAAAAGAGTTGTTTCTAATTGCCCCCCTCCTCACCCATTCAAAAATGTTATCGTTTTCGTTTTTCGCTCATGCATCAGCCTAACAGTCTTAGAATTGAATACTTCGTTCGCATTGCTTCATCCTTCATAATTCTTACATAAAGAAAGCTCCTCAGCAGAAAAGAAGCAAATCAGAGAAGACAACTCACAGATTAGATTACTTTTATCGCTTTAATGCAGCATAATCGATATAATCTTGATCTGTTTCATTGGAAACAAAATATACAAATTGTAACAACGAATGCCTTAATAATTAACCCTCCATTTTCCTCAAATAGCCTTGGATTACTAAGCCTTTACTCCCGTAGTGAAACACTTAAAGATATATTCTGATATAAAAGGGTATTAGGTAAATATCCGTTACTATAAATGTATAAGCATACTTGAATATGAAGAAGTGCATTTATATAAGAGGAATATCTTCAATTAACCGGCGAATATTTTTTTAATTGGGCTGATAATGGGAAAAAAGCTAATCAGATGGATTAAAACATTTACCACAGGTCCTAGGAATTTTCATGTAATGTCGTATCCAGAAATAAATTTTGGAAGACAGTCATAATCACGCTGCTTACAGCTTTCGTCAAAGTAGAATCCATTAAAAATCCAATACCCTTTCTAAACGATTATTGCGCTCATAATGTGCATTGATAGAGCTGTTCGAAGTGAGTTATATGGACACTTGTATAAATCACTCGTCACTGTAGCAAGAAAAACAAGCTAATAAATCAGTTCAAGTGTATATCTTACATAATAGAGTGCATATAGTAGAGTGCATATCTTACATAATGCATAGAATCTGAACTTTAATGCAGTTGAAAAGACAAACCAATAGGATCGTTGGCTTCTTTTTATTACGAGACACTGTTGCATGACGGTAGTTGATAATAGACATTCAGCTAAACAACCGTTGCTTAGCAACTGATGCTAAAAGTTCGTTACAGCTATATCAAAAGTATTGTACATTTCATTGAGAAATGATTACTTTGTAAATATCATAATAATCATAAACATCTAAATTTAAATTTTCTAAAATTTCGAGGGGATATATCATCAAATCTCTCCCTTCCCTGGTCAACAGGCAAAAAATAAATAAAATAAAATAAAACTATGGCTGTTTTTTAACTTTATAAAAATAAAACTTGGATGAACACAACTACATTTATAAATAATCTACTTATTTCAAAATAATATGATAGTGTTTTTTATTTACCTTCTTAAATTAAAATTTTCTTTATAAATTATATTACACGTACGTGAGATATTAATATACCTTACCAAATAAATTAAAGTTTTTGCTTTGCTGGTAAGAGTTCGGAATGAATTCATTGCGAATTCTATTAGCGAAAAACAGTTACGCATTTGGATTTCGTCATTTCTCTTTCTCGGAATTTGAAGTGTTCATTTTTAAAAGTGCGTTATTCCCTTACTGGATATTTCGAAAAAAGTTTCAAATAGTTCAATAATTATTTTAAATTCAGAAAAAAAAAGCATATTCTAATCTATATCTTAAGCTCTAAGAAAAAGTACTTTAAAAACTGCAAATTATGAAGCACCTAAAAATAAAATATAAAATAGTAAACTTTTCTGTACAATAGATGGAGATAAAAAACGAAGATATCGGATATTGATTTATTCCGTTCAGGAGGAGTTTTAAAAAATATTCATCGACAAACTAAACAAGAAAGTTTTTTTAAAAACTATCATATTGGAATATATTATATCAATATTATATCATTGAGGAAATAAAGAAGTTTTTCAACTTTTTTGCACAAAAAAAAATTATGGCGAAATCAAAGATCGTAAACGTTTTTATTCTGTTCTAAGCGAATCAGTGCTTTTCCTCGTCATAAGATGATTGAAAATCAAAAACAAAATCGATCCCTTTGCCATCAGGGGCATAACTCGGAATGTCATTACCGCAAACTGAGAGGCGGGGGTGGCCCATCGGTAGCGCGCCAGGCTCGTAATCTGTAGTTCCCAGGTTCGAGTCCCAGCTGGGTCAGCGTTGAGATTTATCTCCGCAAAATTCCCCGCCCTGCCCACGGTCAGTAGGGGACACCGATGGGCTTGGAAAGGCCGCCGTCCGTCGGATGGGACGTTAAGCCGTGGCCCGTGTGCGGGAGAGCCATACCCTGTGCACGTTAAAGAACACGCTGGATGGCCTTGACGGGAGGCTACCATCTGTCTCCCAACAGCTGTTCCAGAGGGTCCCTCCCCCAACCTTCTCTGAGCCTTCGGGGTCCATGTGACCTGGCCATTTAGCCCATGGTGTGCAAAAAAGTGCCGCTCAGAGGTAAAACAACCCAACCCGCAAACTGAATCCTTTCTCCTGAGGTTTCAGTTAGAATTTCTACCATTTCTGATGTCTCAATGATCGAGGTGCATTATTTACCAATTTCAGACGTACTCTCTTGCTGAATTGCATCCCGCTCTTTCTCTTCTTCCCTCCATTTGGCATAACTGAAGTCAGACTCTCCTGTGCCAAACGCTTCTTTCCTCACTGAAAGAGAGGATTTAAAACGTTATTTTTGCAACTAAACAAAACGAGCTCATAAGGAGAATTCGACACAAAAAAAAACTGCAACGTGTCACAAATATTTATTTCAATGCATCAAAAATATGCGATTGAATTTCATTAAAATAGAACCGGAGCTGGAATTATGGAACAGAAAATTTGTTAGTTGTGATGGCTTTCTTCAACGAAAGGTATTCATATTTATTGCAAGGGTTATTTATTCGACTTGTGTTTAAAATTGAAATGGCCTTAGCTGAAATGTCCTTGAATGTCCTTGAATGATGCTCAACTTCTTAGTCTTTGTTAAGAGCGGGTGATCAGAAAATAGGATCAGTGAATTTCATCGCTTAATCCATTTTAGGCCTTATAAATCTGAAAGTGAAATAGTCATATAAAGTGAAGCAAAGTGACACAAATGATAAATCTTTTCCCCAATTCAAAAGAAATGATTAAATTGCAGCTATTTCGTCCTAAGGGTAAGAAAAGTGACGAAATAACACCATCCTATCATTAATAACATTAATAACATTTATATTAACATCATTAACAAATCTTGCATACTTTGAATATCTCGTGAGAAGGTGTTAACCAAAAATAAACATCACTGATATACTAGTTGAACTGCGCCTGGTGCTATCAGTTCTCCAACCACTTAGCACAGAATCAACGATCTAGAATACATAGACTGCTTATATGGCTGCCATTGCGAGACAATTTGAAAGCTTCGGCGGCCATGTTCATTTAGGGCAAAACGCCAGCGCCATCTAGCGTTGGTGGAAGCTGCTTCTTGGCAATATCGTAATCGAGTGGTTTTAAACGATTACTTTAATTATATATATTAACTTATTACTCACTTACGTTGTGTAAAACAATAATATGTGTTAAAACTGATATACGTGTTTCATACGAATCCTGCCGAGAAGTCGTAATTTTAGAGTAGTATTTGGAAAACATTCAAATTTCGTAAGTATAAATAGCACAATTGAGAATGGGCTGTAAATAAATTTAGACTAAAATGCACACTGGAAAATTTTAACATCTAGAATGATATCGGGGGGGGAGGGAGGTAAATACCACAATTGTTTTAGATTGCCTAGAAAAGAAAATGAGTTATTTAGCATTCTATCCTTATCTTTTTCCCCCAGGATGATCCTACCTTTGACAAATTCATGTTTAATTTTCTCATAATACCTACTTGACAATGACAATATAAAATAATGTCCCTTAGCTTTCACAAAATGTCACCTTAGCTTTCAAATGAAATTTTTTGTCACTCTGAACATATTTATTTTAAAATATCTTAATTTAAACATGGCACAATACTTTAATGCCCAAGAAATATGCAATTGGAAGAATCAGTAGACATATTCAAACAGTTTTTTTTTTCATTTTCTTAGAAGTTTAATAAAGCAGCCGTCCGTGGCCTAGTGGTTAGCGCGCTTGGCTACTGATCTAAGGGACCTGGGTTCAAGTCCTGGGTAAGGCGTGGAGGTTTGTGTCTTTTTTCTGCTGAGGTCCTGCCATCTTCACAGATCTTCTATTATGGCATATGAACTGACAGTAACTGCCAGACCTCTGTGGCAAGCAGCTGCTTGAGGGGGTATTTACTTATCAATAAACCATATTTCCTGCATGGAAAATATGACATGATACTTTGAGGAAATGGTCACTGAATTATGATCATCCCACTCCATGTTATATACAAAAATACTGTCACAAAAAATTTTCACCCATTTCTTGCTAATTCAGATAAAGAAGTCAAACCAAAAGGTTCAATTTAAATACACAAACTGAAATGCAGATCACAACCCAAATGCACTATTTGTAGAAAATGTGCCCTGTATAGTACTACTTAATTCAAAAGCCAAATAACTATATACAACTTAGGCTTGTTTCATATGTAATTCTATGTCTTGAGAAAAACATTGCTTTTAGAATTATTATATGTGAACTGCTACAAGGCGAATAACAGATTCTTAATGTTTAACGTTAGAATATTTGTAGTGTTTCTGTATGCAAATCAGTGTATTTTTAAATCTAGTAGTTCATTGAACAAACCCATGTTGCACAGTGGAGGAATATTAACACATCAAATTATTATTTTTAAACATTTTATACCTAAATTCTTTTTCAAAATGTAGATCCTTTCTTATCATAGTGATTATAATACTTTCTGGGTAAAAATTAATCAATCCCATTTTCTTGCAGCAAGGGTTTTGTTTCACTCCAAAACCCTGTGTGGAGTGACACGGTTCAATCGGTAGCGCACCAGGCTCGTAATCTGCAGTTCCCAGGTACGAATCCTAGTTCGGCCAGCGTTGAGGTTTATCTCTGCAAAACTCCCCGCCCTGGCCATGGTCAGTAAGGGTCTTGGAAAACCTGTCATCCATCGAATGGGACATTAGGCCGTGGCTGTGTGCGGGAGAGTCATACCCTATGCACATAAATAATACACTGGATGGCCTTGATCAGAGGCTACCATTTGTCTCGCAACAGCTGTTCCAGTGGGTCCCCTCCCCCAACCTTCTGGGTCCTTGTGATCTGGCCATTTAGCCCATTGTGTGCAAAAAAGTGCTGCTCACAGGTAAAACAACCCAATCCAAAAATCCTATGGTCTCAAAAAAATTTAAAGAACCTTTTAGCTGAAACATCCATAATTGTTTCTGTTAATTAAAATCATAATCTATTTAAAGATTCTGCAATAAAAGAGTGGGAGCTTAGGTTGAACTATGTACATATATCATTGAGCCAATTCATCCAAAAAAAGCTTTTTAATTATCATTTGTATTTTTAAATGCCTGTATTATTTTACAAAATATGGCTCCCATTATCACACCGGAATATAAAAGTATTTGAGTTTAAATTTTTCAAACTAGATTTCTGTGCAACATGGGTTTTGTTACTCTAAAATCCTACAGCCTCAAAGGGTTAAAAACTTTTCTTAACTCCAGTTTTTTCAATTTAGACTTATTGTTTCTGTTAATTAAAATTGTATTCGATATAAAGATTTTATAAGCAGGGGGTGGGGAAGATGGTCACATTGAATACGAAGAGACAAACTTTGTCATTGACTTGAATAACCCCAAAAATTTTTTCATTTTACTATTAAATGAATCTATGAATGAGAACATTTTACTTAGAATTCTTTTAGCTAATATAATTGTCATTTATCACGATTGTAATAGTTTCCGAGTTAAAATTATTTATCAAAACAGATTTCTATGGACTGTGGGTTTTGCTTTTGTCCCACAATCCCGTGGCCTCAAGGATTATGAGGACCTTTATACATATTGCTTCTGTTAATTAAAATGACATTGGTTAAAGACTGTAATCAAATGAGAAATGAACATTGCATATAACATTGATTGAATATAACAAAAAAATTGATTGCATATAACATTGATTGAACATATAACAAAAAAATTGAAATTAAAATAATGTTGGTTTTCAACATTATTTTAATTTCAATTTTTTTCATTTCATACTAATTGTTGAAACTATATTAAAAATTACGAATTTTAAATTTTTATTTCCCTGCTTAAACTATCTACAGATCTATTTTGCCATTTTATGATTATTAATCTCACCTAAATCAATCTGGTTCAAAATGCACAGAAAAATTGTTTTTGTGTTTTCTTTTAGGTGTCTAATTTAATCTTACTTGATGTATCCATTTGTTACACAACTCTTTATTTCGCACCGAAAATCGAAAAATAGTGTAAACAAATTGCTAAGAAATATTTTCTTAAAATAGCGAACATTGAACAATTATTCATCTGAAAAAACTCTTGCTGACGCGGCGGGAGAGCAATAATTTTTTTCAAATGAATAATTGTTGAATTCTATATCTGTAGGTAATCTGTGTATTTACTATGGAATTGATTCTAATACATTGATTCTCACATTTATAATATTAAAAAAAATGTAAATTGCTTTTGCATACTCATGAAAAGTATTTGCATTATCTTTTCTATACCTGCTGGTGCAATTGATCGCACAGCACGAATTCGGCATTTTTCTCACAGTTTAAGGTATTTTATAAACCTAAATAACATGCAGAATTAAAGTCACAGAAACAAACGTTATCCTACCGAGCTGAAGCACGTCTGTCAACGAGTTGCCCTAAAGTGTCATGGATGCGAAGTTTCCCGAAATCACGTGTTGGTGGCGCTGAAAGCAGTGATTACGAGTAGTCTATGCATTCTAGATCGTTAATATATACTATGTTGGTGTTGTAATAAGGAAAAACGATCACATGCAGTGTTGCCAAATGCAAAATAACGACTAACCCACTAAACGATTCACGGAAAATCGTTAAAGGCCGCTGAACAGTTCATAATAACCACCAAATAAAACATTAACCTACATTTTTACGTCTTGCTTTTAGCTGACAAAGAAATTATATATTTCCTGAGTTCGTTTGCAACACGCTACATAATGCGATCAAACGAATGAAAAAGGAACAAGGAATATTATTACACCTGAACTTCAGAAAATGGCAACAACGGTTCTGGCAGCGATTGCCGTTTCTCGCAGAAATAGCGTGGTAAATATTTTTGCTTCTAGCAAGCTCGAATTTCGACTTAAAATTGTCTGCTGTAACTTGGACGACAACCAAAAGACTTTCCAATTTCCAAGCGTCTCCCACGATTCCGTGTTGAGTAATGCTGCAACAGACAGACGTCGCTTTTTATTGTTATAATGATTTTTCATTTTTTTCAACTTTAGGCTGAAATTCTTAGTGCATAAATAAATAGAACTCGACTTCTTGGCACACATTGTATAAAGCATATCCCTGACAAAATCCTACTTTCATACCATTGTAAAACTCACTGATGCAAAACTATATACTATGCAAAACTTCTACAACTGATGCTTTGGGATATCGTCGGTGAGATTTCAGTTGCTCTTCGGCTACGAGGCTACAAAAAGCGAAAGGTTCCTCTTCAGGACAATGTTTCCGCTCTAAGGCTAATTTGGATTCGGATTGTTGCATTTTAATGACGTCATCAGCTGCACTAGAAGATAGGAAAAGTCTGCAGCACCTGCCATCAACTGGACGTGCAAGCGTCACTTGCACAGAAACCAAATCCACGTGCCATCAAAGCGTCATCCCACAGACACACGGCTTCGTATTCCAGCATGAGCACGTGATCGAGCAGGCAGAAGTTAATCGGAACGTCGAAGTGCACCAGCTTCACGGGATCCGACGCCGACGCTAAAGAGGTAGAAGAGGGATCAGCTCCCAAACAACTAGATTCAAATACAGTGAGTATCACAAAATCCCGAAGAGTGAGCCGTGAAGAGTTGGAGGCGCAATAACGCGAAGATAATTTTATCGCGTTCTTCCCCTCACTAACTGATAACGGTTATATCAGTCAGCAAAGAGAATCCTCATTAACCGAAGCCCTCCCCTTGACGGAGGAGGTGTAGAAATTTTGTGAAGGAATTCGATACTCACTCTGGTTCTGCATAAGCATAAAAAATACAATTTAATTCTTCAATTTCATTGTGGGATAATTTGCCATAATTTTGATAATTTTTAAGCGCACTAATTCTCTACTTGTAGGCACTGCCAAAATTAAACATCCTCTAATTTAGATGTGTGGCACTTTTAACCAGAAGAAGAGGGTGATGCTTCATGCCTCGTATGATTAGGCGTGTTCTATCGGAGTGTTCTATCAAATCCTCTGTGATCGTTCGCCTGTGGTATCAAGAAAGGTGAATTTATAGTCGTCGCACGGTACTTCGTGTGTGTGTGTGGGGGGGGGGTCTTGAGAGGGCTGGTGGTCCAATCCTGCATTATTTGTTCTTGGTGCCGCTGGACAGTTCGGGTGGAGTCTCCATGTTGCTTCGTGCACGTGTGGGGTGGCCAGCTCTGCGTTACTCGAGTGCAGCTGCCCTGTCATGCACAGCTCCTCCGCTGAAGAAGAAAAGCAGATGGCTTTTGGGTGGATGCTATGCGTGGGAAGAATAGGGATTTAATTTCATTTCGCTCATTAGGCCGAAAGAATAATTGATGCATAACAGTCGCAAGAAGTAGCAAACATAGGATAAAGTAATATAATTCGCAGTATATATTAACTGGTGTTTATTGAGCAATTCCAAATAGTAATGGCTGTTTGGAAATAATTGTATTAAAGAATTCCTTTTATCATTCATTTCACTGACTTATCGTGCATATTAGTACCGAATTACTTAGCTTTTCTGAATCATTTTTGCCGAGCTTTTTATTCGCAAATTTTCTTTATTGGTCTTGAAGCAAGCCAATCTTTCGATTTCGTTTTACATCTTCTTTTCTGCATATCCATGTAATGATCATACACCAAATCGTGCAAAATGAGAACTGAAAATTCGTAGTTTTTAACGCACCAGTGATGGCACAATAAATTGCGTCGACACTGACGCAATTATTATAAAAAAAAACTCAAAAATATTTAAACTTTTGTGGCGAAAAGTGTGAGGAAAAATTCTGAAATGGTTCAGAGAGGAAGAAATGAAGAGGAAACTTTTACTCGCTTGAACAACAAAGTGCATGCTTAATAGTCTTCAGCATTTGTTCTAGTTGAAGCAGTAATCTGTGATCCTGTTAATAATTCTAACAGGAATCACAATTATATTCCAAAATAGTCTGCTATATAATTAATTTAATTTTAAGTCTTCCTTCCGTTCAAAAGTTTTTAAATCTTTCCTGCACACAGAAAAATTTTCAGTTTCTTTTTTTCGTCAACAACTTGCCTGATCTTCATTCTTTAGTTTCAGTGTCACTCATTCATTCTTTAAATATGAACCGTTTCATCAAAATGATCCGGAAAGAAATATTTGTTTCCCGTTGAGAATTATTTATCATTTCATCGTTTCTTTTCACATAAACAGGCAGAATGTGTCACTCTCTGTTACAAGTGAAGCCTGTTTTATGCTGTTTCCTATCTCCACATTCAAAACTCTTGAAACCACAACCTCTTGCATTGGCTGGCATTTAAATTCATCCTGATTGACCCAGAAAGGATATTTAAACTGTATGGTTGAAGTATGGAGCACACTGCAAGAGCAGTAGCTTCAGACGAAAATTCCTTCACATTGTGAGTCGGAATTTGATCCTATGTTGATATTTTGTTTCTCGTCCTTGCTTTAATAATCCTGAATCAATCGTGGAAGCTGACAATGAACATGAATCTAACTGATATGCCAACACAGAGATTAAAGAAAGAAAGACTATTTCTTCACATATCTTTCGTATAATATCTGTAAAAACAATTTCTGTCATTTTGCCGATAGTATCAATTCCTTTCTAATGCGAATCTCCAATTCGAAATTCTTTTCAAAACTATATCTCACGTGTGCATATCCACGTGGGCAACGGATACAATTATTTCCAAACATTCATTGAACGCCATCTACATTTTATTTCAGCTCTTCGAACGCGAACACTCTTCACTCGTGTTTAGCTTGTATTCTTAATATTCATTTGATACTCTACCACTGGTGTGAGGCAGTAACATTCTGCATAAGTAACACACCATCCTCTTCTTAGGAGAAACTACAAGCTAACATTTCTCAAACTTTTACTCTCCTGGTATAAACTGTTTTATTATCTGATGAAAGCAACGCAAATTAAATTACCAAAAAAACTCAGCTTTGGGAAATATCAGTCAAGTACAATGAAAATAATCATTCAATGTAAACTGATTGTCACATGAGTTGGAATGTCAGGAAACAAGCAGGGAATGATAAAAGGGAGGGAGTCTCATCTCTCCCCCATGATCTATCCTGATTCAAAATGAATTTAAAAACTTGTGAAAAGAAAATTAAAGTCCTAAAAACTACCAGTTTGTACAGGCCTCCTCACAGAGGACTGCCTTACTAGACAAAAGTCAATGCTGACCATCTCATCAGTTAGAGCTAACACGTGCGTAGAAAGGGAAGGATGTTTTGAAACGATTAATTCTGCTCCTCCCTTCTTCAAATTCAAGTACGGTATATTGTTTTCTAAATGAGGCCCTGATGCTAAACAAACTTAATCAGACTCAATTACAGGTTCAGAGATGACCTTACAGCTTCCAGCTTTTGGTACTCCTAGCCATAATAAAATTTTATTTTCATTATCATTTACGAATGCGTTTTATAACTCTAATAATCCCCAGAACATCATATATTTACTAAGCATTTCATCACTATCAGGCTGTTTAAGTATCATGATGACAATGGGTGTAGAGAAAAAATTGTCTCGAACCAGGTGGGATCCATGTTATTGGGAGGTCGTGGTGTCCAGATCTCACCGGCTCAAGACATTTTTTCCTCTGCGCCCATTGTCATCACATTTAAACAGTCTAATAGTGATGAAATGCGTAGATTATTATTATTATGGTAATTAATATTAACAAGTGTCTAAATTTGAGGGCACTTTTGAGGTGAGGCCCAGACGAAATGTCCCTCATGGCTCTCCATTCTCTGAATGGCCTGAACTTAGTTGCTTTCTAAATTCACTCTCCATCTTATGTTCATAGCTACAATGTTATTCGAGTTCCTCCAGTGAGCGAACGAAACCTTGCTATTTTGAATTCACTCTGGTTATTTCTCAACAGTCTAATGTAGCACAGAAGAACTGTTGCAGAAAATTGCATTTCAAACCAATCGACTGTGAACATTCACAGCTAAGAGTGCGTCGCTCCGTTATAAAAAGATTTTTCGGTTACAAACTCATTTCATTATAACTTTTGCATTCATTCAGGAGTAGAGTGATCTTTATCTTAAATGTAAGATGAGCAGATAACAGCACTAATAGCTGGCGAAAAGCAACAGGAGACGAAATGATAATGCAAATGTATTGTCTCACCCGACACAGAGTAACACTTCCAAATGTTCCTTGCTCTGCTGATTTCTTCATCAAACTCTAATTTTATATTTCATGGAATATTTGATTGTATCAGATGTTTTCTACTTCTTGCATTAAGAAAAATTCTTTTGGGATTTAGTTGCTTGGAAGCTAACCTCTCTCTCTCGTCTCTTCTTCCGCAGCATCCGAAGTGGTGAGGCGCACGTGCACATCGAACCTCCACATTAACCTCTTCCTTGTTGATCACGTGTGCATGCTCGAATCCGACGGCAAAGGCAAGATGTGCTTCTGTGAGAGCGACGCCTGCAACTCGGCTCCCGGCGTCTCTTGGCTCCCCTCTCTGTATATCCTGTGTGCCTTGTTATCCATCCCAGCAGTCGCTGCAACAGCTTAGGTGTCTGCATCCAGATCATCGTTTCTACTCAAGGAGACCTCTTCTGCACTTCGACATGCAAAGGAAGACGTAATACTCGTGGCTCAAGCAGCCAAATCTCTTTTTCGTCGGGCTCCACTTCCATGAGAGCAACGGGGGTCAAATGCGATGACTGTCGGATGAGTTTGCTCACGTGCCAGAAAGAGTTCCTTAGTTTGCGATGTATATAGGCTCTCCATTTACCACTTACAAAGTATTGAAGACGAAAAGGGTTACTTAACAGCTTAATTTAAAAGTCATCGACGAAGTTACATATTTTCCCTTTCTGTGATAGTATTTAAAATTTTCTACAATGCCAAACTTTCATGTTTAATTATGCCAGACATTCATCCTACATTATCTAGAGATGATCATATCCGAATATGAGTGCTGCTACAATTTATTCCTTCGCCATTGCCTCCGTACCCATTCAGTGGTCAGGATGTTAAAGAGAAAAGTTGGCATCTCTTTTCTCCCTTTCTGTAGCAATACAGTGTATGAGGCTGAGATGAACGGCAGTTCTTCAAAACAGCTTTCTTGCTCCATCGCGTTGAATTTTCAACTGATTCTCTACTTAACCCTTTGGAAACATTTTGCACTTCCTTTGGCTTTCACCAGGTTAGTGTAAGACAAATTCAAAGAGTCAGAATTTTCCCAGCATTCCATTGGCATTAGCAAAGGCTGATCGATGTCACTGCGTGAAGATGGGAAAGAATAAGAATTGTTTTTAGTGACTCGGGCTCTGTTACCTGCTGAGATGTCTGAAAAAATATATGTCACAAATGGATTTCTCTCACAAAATCTCTCAAAGTAAAAGAAAAGGGATTTTAAATATCCCAACGTTTAATATTCTGTTACTTATTCATTTTTCAATAATACAGGAATCGTTCATTACTTTAGCCTTAAGACTGAATGACAAATAATCAACAGTACAAATAAATACTTTTAATAAAACGTATGCTTTACTTTAAAAGCAAGTAAGGAGTTCTATTTTGAAACAAAAGATTTCAAAGTTATTTAGCAGTTTCAGCTGTGGCAATGATAACAAAAAATATAACGAACACCGTTAGAATTCTGTCAAAATTATTTCATTCTTATTATAGCACCCTTATTATATCAAGAAGTTTTAAAAATGGCGACTTTAGACGCGTGAAACAGGAAACATTATTTGAAAGAAACCTTTTCTTCGTTTCAGTAGCAGGATGAAAATATTATCTCTTAGGATGCAGATTTAGAAATGATTTTCATCGCATGATTCTGGTTTGTTTTTCGTTTGAAAAATATCGATGGATAATTTTTGATACCACAGATTATTTTCTCTGTCTGCATTATCTTCATACTTTAGGTTTCTGATATTCTGCCTCTCAAAGTTAAAAAGTTTATTTTAAAAATAACATCCTCAGTCATTGTACTTTAAGTTTGTGTCCAAATAGCAAATTACTGTATTACATTTAGCACATCATTTTATTTTCCGTGTAGTTTCAATCAATTTCGACAGTTTCGAATCTGTACCAAAATACTTTTCTTTACGTACAGCCTAAAGGTACGTCATTTCAATACTAAAGGACAAAGAAAAAGATAAATTTGTGACGTAAAGATGGCGACATTGTGGAACAGGCGAGTCTGAATACAGAAAGTCTTCTAATGGAAATATACCGTAAAAAAAACCCTTATTATACTAAGCATGTGGTTGAATACGTTAAGCTTCAATGCTTAAAAAAGAGTTGTATTATTCGATAGAGTTGAAATATCAGAAATGGTAAAGGCTGTGAAATACATTATAATTGCTGATCAAAAGGTTCTTTTCTTCAGTTAAGAAAAGGTTAAAAAGATAAAAATCAGTTAATTTTGTGATTGAATCTTTTTCCTGTCGTAATAACCCCGATTTTGAGTAGGAAAGAGTCATGCCCAATGGAACAAATAAAATCTCCCGTCATTCCCAACGTAAAAGAAATTCTTAAAATGTAATATCGCTTCCCATTAGTAAAGCAGTGAAACAATCTACCAGCCTATCATCATATCCATCCAAAATACATCTCTCGACAGTAGAATACAAATCTCGGAGGATTAGAAGATCTGAGAGGGGATAAATTTAGCATACGATACCTGGTGCGTAATAACTTTTTCTTCTTTCTTTTCATTTTCCACTCCTTGTTTTCCTCCTTGTTTTCCTCCTTTTGTGAAAAGGGTGACGGTAACGCTCTTGTCTTCTTGCCGTAACCTTCTGTTGTATAAAATATTTCTCTGACAAGACACTAGCTTCTGTACCATTGTATAGAATTCTGCTTTTGATGTATATTTAACTGTTAATATATATATACGGTATATACATTATCTATGTATGCAGCTTATATATATCTATGTATGTATGCTTATGTTAAGGTGAGCATTGTGGTGTCACGTATGAAAGTGCAGGTGTTTTTTGCTACGACATTTCACAGTTAAATCAACAAAGGCTGCAAACCTTTATACATCATGTTTTGCTTTTAAAATCATTTTTGTACCCTAAAACATCTTAATAGTAAAGAATGATCTATTTTAATGGCATCATTAGATGTACCAAACGACAGCCCTTGGATGGGAGACAGCAAAGAGCACCATAAATATAAAGATAAATGGCGTAGGAGTGCTTTCAGCACTATCTTGTGAAAAACAGAAATAGAAAAACACAATTTCATTCCTCATGAAGGAAACCACTGAGTCAATGTTGCATTTGAGAAGCCCTGTATTGTTCCTCTGAGGAATTTAATTGGAACGAAGAGAAAGATATCTCTGCTTAAGAAAGGTACACCTACATTTCCAAAATGAATCATCAAGATAAACTAGATTAAAAGTTTATCGAAATGTATGGACAGCTATGACAATAGGTAATTAAGTAATAGTTTAATTTGTGTCAGTCGTGGACAATTTGCTATGAAAGTTTCAGAAATTATTTGATTCTTTGATTATATAATTTTTGGTTCATTTATAACCATTTGATCGATACAAAAATTCGTTCCCGTAATGAAACTGTCTCTATTGGCTATAATCTAAATTAACCTCTTTAGTTCGCAGTTTTGTGTTTCACTTACAACTATACTGTTCGGGAAACGGAGCTCTTACCTAATAAAATTACCTTCGTACCTGAATACAAATAAATAAAAGTTACCATTGCTTCATGAATTATTAATGAGATGCAATTAAAAGGAAAAAAAAAGAATTTTAATTTTTAATTTCAAGGAAAAGCTTCGTAAGATTTAAAATAAAATTCCTTTCTTAAATCCCGCACCACTATCTTCAACAAATCACATGATTAGATTAAAAGCGAAGCAGTGAAAAGGCCAAGAGGCTCTGCAAAGGTACATGAGCGTGCCTGCGATCTACGGGTTCGAGTGGCAAGTGATCTCTGCTCGCTCGCGGTCTATCTTCAACTACACACATCATTGGATCAGAACCCGTCGGAGGGAACCTTAAGTGGTGATCTCCTCTGAAGGAGAGATGTTAATTAGGCATCTGGGAAGTAAGCCGAATGAATCTGACAAGAAAAGCCCATCTGCCAGTGATGAATTCCTGTAACCCTCTTCTGGGATTTTGGGGTTCTTGTCACCTGGCACTTGAGCTCATTCTGCTTCAGAGAAAGTGCCACTGAGAAGTAGAGCAAAGCTAACTAAGATTCAAAACTACGAGATGGAAGAGAAGGTGAAATATATAGTTTTATTTAAAAGGAAACGAAACATCTAAATAATATCATGCTGCCTTCATTTTTTACTTGAAATTTTCTACTGAAATGCTTCTCGGTAACGACGAAGTAATAAGATCACACTCGCAAAATTCATAAATTTGATTTATGCAGTTATCCCAGAAATAATTTATTGCAGCGAACTAGATTCATTTAAATAACTTTTTAAACAATACACCTGAAATGCCTCGTCCGTATGAAACATCATTCAGATAACGTACCTTGATGGTGAAGGCAACACCGAAATCCTTCCTCAACTCTGCTCTGGGCCTTGGAGGTTCTTGGCACCTGGCCATTTAGCTCACTGCGTGTCAAGAACCGCCATTCATTGATGAAACGACCCGACAAAGTCAATGAAGACCGAAAGAGAATTATTTCCAATGCACCTTATTCGATTGAATGCCCCTCAAGAAGGGGCCAGGGTGGCTCAGTCGGCAGAGCGCCAAGCTCGCAATTTGCAGTTTTCAGGTTCGAGTCCCACCTGGGTTAGCGTTGAAACCCTGCCCTTGGTTAGTAGAGGACACCGATGGGCTTGGAAAGACCGCCGTCCATCTGATGGGACCTAAAGCCGTGGTCCTGGGGGAGCCACATCCTGTGAACGTTAAAGTACACTCTGGATGGCCTTGGCAGGAGGGTACCATCTGTTTCCTAACTGTCCAGTGAATCCCCTTCCCCCAACCTTCTCTAAACCCTCGGGGTCCTTGTGATCTTGCCATTTGGCTCATTGTGTGTAAAGAAAGAGGTAAAACAACTCAACCCTTGAAGACTTTTTGCCTTCAGATCCAATAGATACGATTACAACATTGATAATAACTACGAAAATATGAATGTTGCGAAATCGAGAAAATTTAATGTCAACACAGATTCTCTCACTGGACAAGCTACTAGAAGTTGCAATACAATCCCTTTAAGACATTTCTGAAAATTGCTCTCTAGTAATTTTTTAATATTTAATAAATTTGGAGGCAGACAAGAAGTTAACATTAGAACTAAGTTCATGCTTCGGTCATGAACAGGTGGAATTAGTATACATTAAGCTGCTCATTACAGGTAACATTCGTTTAATAAGAATTAAAAAATTTAAATTAAATGCCCCCTCAAGCAGCTGCTTGCCACAGAGGTCTGACAGGAGCCTGTCAGTTTATATGCCATAGTAGAAGGTCTGAGAGAATGGCAGGACCTCAGCAGAAAAACGACACATACATCCATGCCTTACCCGGGGCTCGAACCCAGGTCCCTTAGATAGACAAAAATAATATCTGTAATCAGAAGTCTTGAAACGAGATGTATAAAAAAGAAAGGTTATATCTTACGTTACAAACCATTGTCTTCTCTGAGGTCGAGGATAAATCTGAAACTGTTGCGCTCTAACACGTTTTCTGCATTCCCAAAATGGGAGAGGTGAAAAACATCAGACTTTTAAATTAAGAGTGTTAAAAGTTTGAGCTCGTTGGAGAGCGATTGCGATTCGATTAAATATAAATTGCAGTCTCTTCAGCACTATACGAACAACTGAAGTGTCGATATTGTTGAGATCGTTCTTCCGATATTGTTGAGAGTGAAGTTGATTCATTTCAGTGCGAAGCCAATGATGGAGCTGCTGTGGAATTGACATTCTAGAGGAAGAGGTCTGCTAGGAATCTGAAAGGAGGTCGGAAGAAATCAGTTTGGCGCTGGAAATCTAATATTGTTCATTAACTCTGCGATATGCAGGAACTGGAGAGAGAAACGGAAACTGTTATCTCAGTAGAAATTCTCTTTCAGACTCAATAACTTGTTGAATATGATTTTTAATTTTCAGCATTCATAACTTTTTAAATACTGAACAAAATTTTTTAATATAGATTAAACTTATCTTTAGACATATTTTTCATAAAAAATCACATTGAACAAGTTATTGAGCACTGAATATGATTTTCTATTCAGATAATTTAAAATACTTTCCATTTTCCTCTCTAGTACCTGTAGATTTTAGAAAAGAAATGTTAGTGAATTTATTTTTTACGTGGCAGTCTTCCTATTTCTAGGGAATCGATGTGAAAAGCGAAGCAATGGTAGCGTAAAGTGAACTTATCCGATGCTTCCTAAATTCTAGAAGAGAGAGACATTTGCATCCCTTTCATATTTAGACTGGAGAGTTGAAGAGCAGACCTTGAGTAGCTGTGTTGGGTTGTTTATATCTCTGAGCGGCAATTTTTTTTGCGCACACTGGGCTAAATGGCCAAGTTACAAGGATCCCGAGGGCTAGAGAAGGTTGGGGGGGAGGGACCCACTGGACAGTGTAGGAAAGAGATGGAAGTCTCCCGTCAAGGCCATCCAGCGTGTTCTTTAATGTGCACAAAGTATGGCTCTCCTGCACACGGGGTCACGGTTTTACGTTCAATTCGACGGACGGTGGTATTTCCAAACCCATCGTGTCCCCTACTAAACGAAGGCAGGGAGACTGTGCGGAGATAAATCACAACGCTGACCCTGCTAGGACTCAAACCTGGGAACTGTAGATTACGAGCCTGACGTGCTACCGACCGAGCCACCCCCGCCCCCCAAGTCGCTGAGAAAGACAAGCCGTCACTTAGCTTGTCGGTGTAGTTTAGAACTTCAAGTATGGCACGAAATTCCTTCCGCGAAGGAAGTGAAATGAGGAAGCTGCTCCTACGCAGGGGAATCACGATGTGCAAAGTGCCTATCTCTGCCAACAGATCCATCAGTGTAAAAAGGATTCCAGTTAAGGTGTTTTTGACACAACAGACAGCAAGATGACTATAAACAGAGACAGCGAGTTATGATTTCGATCCGCCTTGGAATTCCTCCAAGGGCCATGT
Organism: Ryuthela nishihirai; assembly: GCA_038380435.1. Lineage (NCBI taxonomy): Eukaryota > Metazoa > Arthropoda > Arachnida > Araneae > Heptathelidae > Ryuthela > Ryuthela nishihirai. The sequence goes on from JAWZYU010000004.1 coordinate 31,377,859, forward strand.
TAGAATTCTCACTACCGCTCAACGGTAAAATATGCTAGGAGAAATCTAAAGAAGACATGGAGATAACCGAATGAGAGCTTTCCTGCAATTTCACACGCATCTCGTGATTATAATGCAGCGTATAGTGCCTGGAAAAGTATTTTCCGATGCAGGAGAGAGGCATATCATCAGCCTCTGCCATCAAATAAATATTGATGCTGGTAGGCCGAGACAAGCACGTGGGGTCGATGGGTTTAGAGTGGAAAGTTTACTAAGTTGCGATACAAATGCATTGCTCATGAGGAGACCACAAAATTTTGTACGAGGCAAAAAAATAGGATCTGTATACAAAGAACAATCGTACAGTTGTTTCCACAATTAGTTCGTGCTACATAGGAGAGTATGTTGCTAGAACAGTTAATCGATTTCTTCGAGGTGCTTGGTGGGGGGACTCTAAGTCAACAAAAAAAACCTTCATGGGTTCGGATCCCACCCGGCTAATGGAAATTTTTCCGCTATTCTCATCTAATGTATATAGCTGATTTTGGTAAGTTTCTTTTAATCGCTGTCCTCATACTGACTCTGAACTATTACTGCTGCAGATAGCAACAGAACTTTCATTTGACTATATATAATTTTTTTTATTCTTTTCTAATTCCCAGCGATTAATTTGAAATGGCTTCAGTTATCGATACAGCTTTTACTGTCCTCTTCCTTTCCTTCTCAAAGGAGTAGAACTTAATTAGCGTCCTGAGGCCTTTTCCTTCATCTTAAAAATACCTCTTCCAGTGCATCACGTCTGCTGTTTCAGTTTCGAGTAGTCCATTGAAAGCGAGCATTAAATATCGAAGCTCCCTCCCCTTCACCCTTTATTACCTCTGAGTTAGCAACCGTTGCTGTGATGTCCATCACAACTCCGCAGATGACTTCCAATTCCTGGCGTTTGGTACAGGATGATTTGTTCTTCTTTAGAAAACAGAACCTAAAGTCTCACAAAGGGAAAAGTAAGTTTTTTTAATGAAAAGGGGGATTTGTGGGCTGGGTGGGAAATTGTCCAAAAATTACCGTCGGTGCTAAACAAGAAATTTTTCTAAAAAGAAATACTATTTTAACAGAGATCTTATTGTACTATTTTGATTACTAATCGTAGTTGTTTCGATGGGCGAATCTTCAGCAAATCTTTAAGGTCGTCACTGTTAACTCGTGCACGTGAATGTTTTCTTTTGATAAAATTTCCATATGCCAACGAAGCGAGTGGCATTTTTCAATACTAACTAGAGCATACAAATCGTGTAGACTCAGTTTCTTGAAGAGTTTTTTTAAAGAAATTAGAAAGTAATGAAACTGATGAGGACGATTTAACTGCGAAATGTTATTTAGATCAGCTTCATTTCATATTATGTGTCCAATTATTGTACATAAAAATGCATTTTTAACGTCTAACCCGCTTCTGGAAATAAACAGCTTGAATAGTGTGTTTGGCGTTTCCAGAGGGAATGAATCCACTGAGAAATAAATAATGGCTTCTTATGGAGTTTTTGCTTCTGTTTGCTGCGCAGTGTGTTATCGAAAGTAAATTAGCATCTTTGAAATTCAAATATTCCCTCAATGCTTATACACTGTTACTTCGAGTGCAGATGTGGATGTATATAAACAGTTAACATTTGTTTAATAAAGGCTTTGCAGAACTATTTTTGTTAAACAAATATTTGCTAAAAATTCGGAAAAGCAAAATTAAGTGGAAAATAATAATATTAAAAAAATCTTCTGATTATATGCTGCTTGTTCTTTCGTTACAGAAATCAGTACAGAAAAAAATCATCAGTTACAAAAATCAGTACAGAAATCAGTTCTATCGAAACCTTTTTAAATGTCTTTGTACTTAAGAAAGATCAAATTTCTCCTACGGACATGAAAGTGTACATCATTCACGTCTAATGAACTGTATAGTGAAAGGCCGATTGTATGAAATGCTTTACAAATCCGTTTCCAAATATTTGTCTTAAATACTAATTTTTGTGGCTTCTTTATATACATATGTTTAAGAAAGAAATATTTATTATATAAATTGTTATATTTACGCTTAATATTCACAAAAACCTTTTATTTAAAATGTAAATTGATAGTTGAAACTCAAATTTTCCGTGAATTCAGAAATCTTTCAAAAACACATTTTCAAGTTTTTGTTTCCTAACAGTGGGACAGAATAGAAACAGTGAACCAACTTTATTCATATTGATCATTGCATTTTGGTGCACAAAAATCTTCGAACAATTTAATTTCCTTATTTTAAAATATTAATAATACAAAGCTATTTCACTTTAATTCCATCAAAAATAATTTTATTTAGTGGGAAAATAATCCAATCTTTTAACAATTATGACATCGACTTAGACATTTTTTCATAAATTGCTCTGACAACTTGGAAACAGAACTTCCATTTTCGCTTCATTTACGGAACAGTTTGCATTCACAAAAGATGGTCATGGATCTGTGAGCAAGAAAAATGTCATTTTAGTGGGGCTTTACAAAGATCATGTCACAGAAAGCCATTTCACAAATGGCAACATCTAATGAATAATACAAGCAAACCCACTCTAAGCGAACCGAAAGAAAATGGAAATTAAACAGTTTGAAAATCTCTCTTTACGTTCCCAGAAAAAGCAAAATTTCAATAGTTTTCATTTGACACATACTCGCTACGATCGTCCCTCCTTTCGAAAGATAGAGTGGAACAATCGACCCCCCCCCTCCCCTTTTATGGAGAAGAAAGATGGAGGTTTTGTTTTATAGCTTATGATACTCCCCTTGTCAGACGCTTTCATTTCATCATAACTCGTTACGATCAGCAAACGGGCTCGGAAAAGATGGTGGAAGAACCATTTTGACAAATGATGAACGGAAAGCAACAGGAAGAGAGAGAAAAAAAAATTGGTTGAATGCGAAGCGGGGTAATCAACTTTCAAAAGAGAAATGGGCGAAGACGGTAATACTGAGAAAACATTTTGTAGGATAAGAATTCGCCTACGCAATTCTTTTCGGAAAACGAAACAAAATGTTAAACATTCGGAGAAAGGAAAACAATAGGGAACCACATCAACTGTTTCCAGCAGAGGGAAAGAGAGTCAACATCTCCTGGAACACATGGAAATTAAGGAGTGCATGCGCACTCCGCACACGAATGAGGAAAAGCGAAAAAGACAGAGGGCTTTATAATCTCTTTGAGGCCGAGACAATTCCTGATCTTGCTGGTCTTCAGATTTTTCTCTTCTTCATTACATTCTTCTTACATTCGGTAGATGCAAAAAGGAGACAAATTTTGTGTGTTCAATTTTCAAGGGCATCGTTTATTATTATTATAAAAGGAAATTTTGGCATATCCGATAACCATTTATTGCAATTTTCAGTTCTCAGAAATTTCAGCAGAAGAGCTCGTGTCTGTTCTGATTCGGATTGCATTCATAAACAAAATGGCCAAGTTGAGTCTGCACCTTCAAGAAAAAGATATTTTCATTCTTTGAGCACTTTCTAGGTTGTCCTTTAGATCTTATGTTGTTATTGAGGTTTCACTCGCCCCGTTCACTTGGCCAAGGGAGAGCAGCACCCTCTTATCATTCACTAGGCCAAGGGGGAGTAGCGCTCTCTTATCATTCATTTGGCCAAGGGAGAGTAGCACCCTCTTATCAGTCACTTGGCCAAGGGAGAACAGCGCTCTCTTTATCATTCACTTGACCAAGGAAGAACAGCATTCTTTTATCGATCACACTGGATAGCTAATTGCATTAAATAAGGCTCGTTTGCACTGTACAAGTGTGCATTGCTGCAGTGAGGTGCAGGCATCATTGACACGATGTTAGACCTACTTGCACCAGGTAAATACACTTCAACAAAGTTACAAAGTTCCGTTAACTAGACGATTTTTTCTGTTAGAAGCTGTTTTTTTTTTTGCCCTAGCTAAAAAGATACATAAAGTGATATATATTTGTATACATAATATGCAAATATATAATATGCACACACACGCACATTCTTTCTCTGATATTTCCATATTCATGAAAATGTGACAACTTTGAAGGGTAAGTAATCTAGCTAAGAGTAACACAATTATTTTATTCATATTTCGCTTTCTCGTGTAATGAGACTCGCCGGCAGTGCTTTCGCAATTCAACGAAAAATTAATTTTTTCCCTGATTTCAGTTTCCTTTCAATTATTCCAAATAGGCTATTTCCCTTAACTGTTAAAATACGAGAAAGATCCCTGTATTGTCTTACAACTAAATCCAAACCTATGGGGACCTCAACGGTTCACCACCCTCCCTCCACAAAGAGGGAGTTTTCGGGTGGTCAGCTCCCATAACATAAAACTGTTGGAAAAACAGCGTCGATGCTTGCCTACAGCTGCCCAAGGAAGTTCTTTTTCCAATCCTGAACCTTATAATGAAAACCCATTGTTTAAGAAAACTATTCGGCCCAATGGTAAAACCGCCCTCTTTTAATATCATTTATTGTGCATTCAGATGCCAATGTGAATGTCTATCGTAAAGTGGGAGTAAGTTGTCGTCAGACCCTTGAAATGTCAATTGGAAAAATCCAGAAAATTGAAACTTTTCCCACAGATTCTTTTCAAAACTACCTTTGCTGTCATACCACGCCCTTGTGTTGTACTTGTGTGATGACTCAACTGTTATAAATGTCACGACCAGCATCTATGCATTCGATATTCCTCTTTCTCCCATTTAGTACTTGAAATCAAGAAGCTCCTGCTGAGAGACAGATTTCTTCGAAGTTTGGCGCTTCCCTACACTAGCAAAGCGAAGAATATTCTGATCACACATTTCTTTTCGTTTGCATCATGATCAGGCTCATGATTCAAGTGCATCTTTGGTGTGGAGAGAGGCATCGTCTCGTTAAGCCATGGGTCCGTGCAAGGGAATCCTACTTTCAGTCCTGGTCATGATGGAATGTCCCGTCTGCCCCTATTCCTCATACAGTGAGATTTCATCCCTCAATACCCTTCTGCAATTTGTGACCACTTCGCTCGTTAAAGAAGTGGAAAAGTTCACTCAGGGGTAAATCAGTCCTATCAGTTATTAATGCATAATTTATACTAGTGAAGATTTTACATAATTACATTATTATTAACGTTTACCTGTATATTGTGTTTATTGGTCTTTGCTTCTGTTATGCATTTTATATTTTTTGAATAATTGCATAATAAGTGTCCTTAAGGATTTGGGCACTAGAGTCTGAAGCTTTTTAACTGCTTGAATTTGATTGTCTTAAGCAATTTTTCTTTAGACAATTCCGATTTAAATTTCCCTTTACTCTATCCAGGAAACTGCAACCAAAGTATCATCAAAATGCATTCAATGTAATTAATATTTATTACAACTAGTTTGGAGAATATTAGCTACACATTATTTCAAAACTGTGCGATTTTTTCAAAACTAAATAAATAAGGGATGGTCCTTTAGTGAATCTGCTGATGTAAATAATATATATTTGTTTTGTCAGAAAGAAGAAACCCTTAATATATATAAATTAAATACTACTACAACTATTCAATAGATTATAATTCAATTAGTAATTACGCAAGTGAATCATAGTAATAATGAAAGAAAAGTGTGGAGCGCTGAGAAGACGAACTCGTGGCTGCTTGAGGATTCTGTTAATCCTATTGAAGATTTTTAATATGATGATTTTTACGATCATATAGGATCCTCGTAAAAAAAATTTAACATGATAAATTTCAGGGCTTTACGCTTAAGCAGTTGTAAACAATATAAAATTCGGTGTCATATAACAGAAATATCGAAAAACACTCTTGTTTAAATAAATAATCCATTTTTCTACATATATATATATACACTCTTTGCGTGTCATTTCTTCTTATTTCTGAAACAAGATGGTTTTAATATAAATTATAGCATTGTTCAAATGCTAGGGCTTATTTTCATTAATTAAAAATTAAGTTGATGTCGTCAGGAATTACAAGCATTGCTTCACAAAAACCGATGAAGAGTGTTTTTGTTCTCTTCAATTCGTTCTTGATTCGTCGACGACGAATAAAAGGCTCACGGGAACTATGTTGCAAAGTTTATTTCAGGCCAGAGTGCTCGTTGATCTTTCTATTATATTAAACAATTGGTCGATTATTACATTGGATTTTCTGCGCTTATTATAAACTTAACGTTTAGGCACTATTTGGAATTCATTCAACAGAATAATAACATAACGATGTTTAATCACCCTCTTGAAGGTCGTTTCTCTCAGCCAATATTTTCAGAAACTCCGTTTTAGCCATTTATTGGTTAAAGACTTCAGGGATTTTTATTATTTAATAACTAATCCACTGAAAATGGAATTTTTTATTTAACTGCTAATAATTACCTGTGAAAGTTCTAAGTAGTCAGTCCATATCAAAGATGCGAAAGTCTACTTAAGTGTTTGTGTTAAGTGCCGTGATTGACGGAAATTCCGCTCCATTCAATGTCTTTGTCGCGAGTCAAAAAAACGTGATGAAGATTGATATGAGAAAGCCATTTGCAACTTCACTGTTGCTTCAATGATCCAACTAGGAAACCGCAGCCTGCTATCTGCGATGCACAGGAACAAGGGACAAGGTTTGTTTTTTTTAGTAATTTGAAGAACCAGAGTGGAAAATCTGAAAACAGATGAGAAAGAGTATTTTCTTCTAATGACCACTACAACGAACGGTGGGGAAAAAAACGAACGAAATATATTTACCTATTTGCTGAGAATACTTTATAAGAAAGACACTGGAACAACTTTTCGGTAAAATCAGTCATCACCAAGACCCTTTGTCCAACTTCACAGTTTCGTCCAAAAGCGGCCAGGTATGCCCTGATAGAAAAATGCTTAGTTTTCATCAGATGAACGGAAAAAAAGTGAGAAATTTTATTTTATTTTCAATAAGAAATAGAGTAACAGCTTTCTCTGCTCTGATTTGATGCTGATTCCATATGCTAGGTTCATGACGTTCAAACCAGTATAACTGCTTGATCTGAAATTTGGATGCAAAGAATTATCTTATTTAAAAATTCTCTAATTTAAAATTTCTCTCAAATAACGGCAAAAGAAGTCATTCTTTTTTAATAAAATTTTCCGACTAGCAGCCACGTCGTTGTTTATCAAAACAACTTTCCCGCCATTAATTAAAGGCTACAGATCACTTCTTTCATTGAACGCATTGAAACATTTTCTGTTTAGGAAACCTTTCCCATTTCATCTTTCATTGAACGCACTGAAACACTTTCTGTTTAGGAAACCTTTCCCATTTTATCTTTCATTGAATGCACTGAAACATTTTCTGTTTAGGAAACTTTTCCCATTTCATATTTCACTGAACCATTGAAACACTTTCTGTTTAGGAAACCTTTCCAATTTCTTCTTTCATTGAACCCATTGAAACACTTTCTGTTTTCAAAACCTTTCTCATTTCTTCTTTCGTTGAACGCACTGAAACACTTTCTGTTTAGGAAACCTTTCCCATTTCATATTTCATTGAACCATTGAACACTTTCTGTTTAGGAAACCTTTCCCGTTTCTTCTTTCATTGAACGCATTAGAACACTTTCTGTTTAGGAAACCTTTCCCATTTCTTCTTTCATTGAACGCATTGAAACACTTTCTGTTTTGGAAACCTTTCCCATTTCATCTTTCATTGAATGCATTGGAACACTTTCTGTTTAGGAAACCTTTCCCATTTCATCTTTCATTGAACCATTGAAACACTTTTCAGTTTAGGAAACTTTTCCCATTTCTTCTTTCATTGAACACATTGGAACACTTTCTGTTTAGGAAACCTTTCCCATTTCATCTTTCATTGAACCATTGAAACACTTTCTGTTCAGGAAACCTTCCCCATTTCATCTTTCATTGAACCATTGAAACACTTTTCAGTTTAGGAAACTTTTCCCATTTCTTCTTTCATTGAACACATTAGAACACTTTCTGTTTAGGAAACCTTTCCCATTTCATCTGTATTGAACCATTGAAACACTTTCTGTTCAGGAAACCTTCCCCATTTCATCTTTCATTGAATGCACTGAAACACTTTTCTGTTTAGAAAACTTTTCCCATTTCTTCTTTCATTGAACGCATTGGAACACTTTATATTCAGGAAACCTTTCCAATTTCATCTTTCATTGAATGCATTGAAACACTTTCTGTTTAGAAAACCTTTCCCATTTCTTCTTTCATTGAACGCATTGAAACACTTTCTGTTTAGGAAACCTTTCCCATTTCATCTTTCATTGAACCATTGAAACACTTTTCAGTTTAGGAAGCTTTTCCCATTTCTTCTTTCATTGAACACATTGGAACACTTTCTGTTTAGGAAACCTTTCCCATTTCATCTTTCATTGAACCATTGAAACACTTTTCAGTTTAGGAAACTTTTCCCATTTCTTCTTTCATTGAACACATTAGAACACTTTCTGTTTAGGAAACCTTTCCCATTTCATCTGTATTGAACCATTGAAACACTTTCTGTTCAGGAAACCTTCCCCATTTCATCTTTCATTGAATGCACTGAAACACTTTTCTGTTTAGAAAACTTTTCCCATTTCTTCTTTCATTGAACGCATTGGAACACTTTATATTCAGGAAACCTTTCCAATTTCATCTTTCATTGAATGCATTGAAACACTTTCTGTTTAGAAAACCTTTCCCATTTCTTCTTTCATTGAACGCATTGAAACACTTTCTGTTTAGGAAACCTTTCCCATTTCATCTTTCATTGAACGCACTGAAACACTTTCTGTTTAGGAAACCTTTCCCATTTCATCTTTCATTGAATGCACTGAAACATTTTCTGTTTAGGAAACCTTTCCCATTTCATATTTCACTGAACCATTGAAACACTTTCTGTTTAGGAAACCTTTCCAATTTCTTCTTTCATTGAACGCATTGAAACCCTTTCTGTTTTCAAAACCTTTCCCACTTTTTCTTTCGTTGAACGCACTGAAACAATTCTGTTTAGGAAACCTTTCCCATTTCATATTTCATTGAACCATTGAACACTTTCTGTTTAGGAAACCTTTCCCGTTTCTTCTTTCATTGAACGCATTAGAACACTTTCTGTTTAGGAAACCTTTCCCATTTCATTTTTCATTCAAGCATTGAAACACTTTCTGTTTAGAAAACCTTTCCCATTTCTTCCTTCATTGAACGCATTGAAACACTTTCTGTTTTGGAAACCTTTCCCATTTCATCTTTCATTGAATGCATTGGAACACTTTCTATTTAGGAAACCTTTCCCATTTCATCTTTCATTGAACCATTGAAACACTTTTCTGTTTAGGAAACTTTTCCCATTTCTTCTTTCATTGAACCATTAAACACTTTCTGTTCAGAAAACCTTCCCCATTTCATCTTTCATTGAACGCATTGAAACACTTTCTGTTTAGAAAACCTTTCCCATTTCTTCTTTCATTGAACGCATTGAAACACTTTCTGTTTAAGAAACCTTTCCCATTTCTTCTTTCATTGAACGCATTGGAACACTTTCTGTTCAGGAAACCTTTCCCATTTCATTTTTCATTGAAGCATTGAAAAACTTTCTGTTTAGAAAACCTTTCCCATTTCTTCTTTCATTGAAAGCATTGAAACACTTTCTGTTTAAGAAACCTTTCCAATTTCACCTTTCATTGAATGCATTGGAACACTTTCTGTTTAGGAAACCTTTCCCATTTCATCTTTCATTGAACCATTGAAACACTTTTCAGTTTAGGAAATTTTTCCCATTTCTTCTTTCATTGAACACATTGGAACGCTTTCTGTTTAGGAAACCTTTCCCATTTCCTCTTTCATTGAACCATTGAAACACTTTCTGTTCAGGAAACCTTCCCCATTTCATCTTTCATTGAACCATTGAAATACTTTTCTGTTTAGAAAACTTTTCCCATTTCTTCTTTCATTGAACACATTGGAACACTTTCTGTTTAGGAAACCTTTCCCATTTCATCTTTCATTGAACCATTGAAACACTTTCTGTTCAGGAAACCTTCCCCATTTCATCTTTCATTGAACCATTGAAACACTTTTCTGTTTAGGAAACTTTTCCCATTTCTTCTTTAATTGAAAGCATTGGAACACTTTCCGTTTAGGAAATCTTTCCCATTTCATTTTTCATTGAAACACTTTCTGTTTAGGAAACCTTTCCCATTTTATCATTCATTGAACCATTGAAACACTTTCTGTTTAGGAAACCTTTCCCGTTTCTTCTTTCATTGAACGCATTAGAACACTTTCTGTTTAGGAAACCTTTCCCATTTCATTTTTCATTCAAGCATTGAAACACTTTCTGTTTAGAAAACCTTTCCCACTTCTTCTTTCGTTGAACGCACTGAAACAATTCTGTTTAGGAAACCTTTCCCATTTCATATTTCATTGAAACATTGAACACTTTCTGTTTAGGAAACCTTTCCCGTTTCTTCTTTCATTGAACGCATTAGAACACTTTCTGTTTAGGAAACCTTTCCCATTTCATTTTTCATTCAAGCATTGAAACACTTTCTGTTTAGAAAACCTTTCCCATTTCTTCCTTCATTGAACGCATTGAAACACTTTCTGTTTTGGAAACCTTTCCCATTTCATCTTTCATTGAATGCATTGGAACACTTTCTATTTAGGAAACCTTTCCCATTTCATCTTTCATTGAACCATTGAAACACTTTTCTGTTTAGGAAACTTTTCCCATTTCTTCTTTCATTGAACCATTAAGCACTTTCTGTTCAGAAAACCTTCCCCATTTCATCTTTCATTGAACGCATTGAAACACTTTCTGTTTAGAAAACCTTTCCCATTTCTTCTTTCATTGAACGCATTGAAACACTTTCTGTTTAAGAAACCTTTCCCATTTCTTCTTTCATTGAACGCATTGGAACACTTTCTGTTCAGGAAACCTTTCCCATTTCATTTTTCATTGAAGCATTGAAAAACTTTCTGTTTAGAAAACCTTTCCCATTTCTTCTTTCATTGAAAGCATTGGAACACTTTCTGTTTAGGAAATCTTTCCCATTTCATTTTTCATTGAAACACTTTCTGTTTAGGAAACCTTTCCAATTTCACCTTTCATTGAATGCATTGGAACACTTTCTGTTTAGGAAACCTTTCCCATTTCATCTTTCATTGAACCATTGAAACACTTTTCAGTTTAGGAAACTTTTCCCATTTCTTCTTTCATTGAACACATTGGAACACTTTCTGTTTAGGAAACCTTTCCCATTTCATCTTTCATTGAACCATTGAAACACTTTCTGTTCAGGAAACCTTCCCCATTTCATCTTTCATTGAACCATTGAAATACTTTTCTGTTTAGAAAACTTTTCCCATTTCTTCTTTCATTGAACACATTGGAACACTTTCTGTTTAGGAAACCTTTCCCATTTCATCTTTCATTGAACCATTGAAACACTTTCTGTTCAGGAAACCTTCCCCATTTCATCTTTCATTGAACCATTGAAACACTTTTCTGTTTAGGAAACTTTTCCCATTTCTTCTTTAATTGAAAGCATTGGAACACTTTCTGTTTAGGAAATCTTTCCCATTTCATTTTTCATTGAAACACTTTCTGTTTAGGAAACCTTTCCCATTTTATCATTCATTGAACCATTGAAACACTTTCTGTTTAGGAAACCTTTCCATTTCACCTTTCATTGAATTATTGAAACACTTTATATTCAGGAAACCTTTCCCCATTTCATCTTTGATTGAACCATTGAAACACTTTTCTGCTTAGGAAACCTTTCCCCATTTCATTTTTCATTGAAGCATTGAAACACTTTCTGTTTAGGAAACCTTTCCCATTTCATCTTTCATTGAACCATTGAAACACTTTCTGTTTAGGAAATCTTCCCCATTTCATCTTTCATTGAACGATTGAAACACTTTTCTGTTTAGGAAACTTTTCCCATTTCTTCTTTCATTGAACGCATTGGAACACTTTCTGTTCAGGAAACCTTCCCCATTTCATCTTTCATTGAACGCATTGGAACACTTTCTGTTCAGAAAACTTTCCCCATTTCATCTTTCATTGAACGCATTGGAACACTTTCTGTTTAGGAAACCTTTCCCATCTCATTTTTCATTGAAGCACTGAAACACTTTCTGTTTAGGAAACCTTTCCCCATTTCATCTTTCATCGAACCATTGAAACACTTTCTATTCAGGAAACTTTTCCCATTTCATCTTTCATTGAACTATTGAAACACTTTTCAGTTTAGGAAACTTTTCCTCTTTCTTCTTTCATTGAACGCATTGGAACACTTTCTGTTCAGAAAACCTTCCCCATTTCATCTTTCATTGAACGCATTGGAACACTTTCTGTTTAGGAAACCTTTCCCATTTCATCGTTCATTGAAGCATTGAAACACTTTCTATTTAGGAAACCTTTCCTATTTCTTCTTTCATTGAACGCATTGAAACACTTTCTGTTTTGGAAACCTTTCCCATTTCATCTTTCATTGAATGCATTGGAACACTTTCTGTTTAGGAAATCTTTCCCGTTTCATCTTTCATTGAATGCATTGGAACACTTTTCGTTTAGGAAACCTTTCCCATTTCATCTTTCACTGAACGCATTGAAACATTTTCTGTTCAGGAAACCTTTCTCCATTTCTTCTTACATTGAACGCATTGGAACACTTTTCGTTTAGGAAACCTTTCCCATTTCATCTTTCACTGAACGCATTGAAACACTTTCTGTTCAGGAAACCTTTCCCCATTTCTTCTTACATTGAACGCATTGAAACACTTTCTGTTTAGGAAACCTTTCCCATTTCATCTTCAGGGATAGTCATCCTGGTGGGCGTATTTGGCAATTGTTGTGATTTTCAAAATGGCTACGTTTTATGAAAAATGCCAATGTTACCGTAGCTGATAATTATGTGTATATGTTCCAGTTAATGGTGTTGCAAAACATAAATAAAAGTTCGATCCTCTATCTTAATCTATTGCCTTGATACGAAGACAGCCATAGATATTGAAAAACTTCCTTGATGATAAACAGAAAATTTACTTCCGGTAAATTCTATCTCCGATCAAAGCTTTTCGATCTCTTACAGCATCTAATAGCTCGTGTTTTTGTAATCATGATTTTTATGTTTCCTTTTGTCGTCCGATGTTCATGGAGAATCCCTTGAGAATGGAGGTCATTATTTTCCGTGTTGTTCAGCATTAGAGATATTTCAATTGCTATCCCTTCCATCGTGTTTGATTAGAACGATGCTCTAATTTGTGCTGTCGTACGTAGTGAATAGGACAGATATCACATCTAGCGATAGAGACAGATATTAGAACCAGTTCTGTGGCATTCCGTTGATACGGACAGATATCCCGCCGATGATGCTGATCCATTGGATTGCTCATTCCGATGCGATTGTGACGTTAGCTAGCAATTAGAGTGACCTTCGTGACTGTGCCTGGATATTAGTGGATCTTAGAAGTAGTGCTGTCGTCATTGTCGACGATTACGGCAACCGTTTGTTGCCAGTTTGGCGACCAGCTGGTTAAATTTCGACTTAATCGCTTCTGTTCAATGAATAGAGTCTTCATTACTTTTGATGCATCGATAGAATACATACAGCTTATATCCGGAATAGATTTGAAGAAGTTCTTTTCTGGCCTTAAAGCTAAAGGATACAATAATCCAGTTCATAATAATCATCAGAATGCTTAAAGAAATCATTATTGGGAGGTTGATTTATTTTACCAGAGTAGAATACGAACGTTGATCGAAAACAATCGCCAATGTTCACGTAAAATTTTATTTTAATAAAATTATTTATTGATAAAACGTTATTTAAGGCGTACATACATTATGTATGCAATTGTGGAATCAATGAATAAGCAAAAAACATATATTACATTTTTTACGAAACTGGCAATAAATATGGACATATTTACATCAGTGGCATCTGTTAAAGCTGGAGATATTTTTTTTTTATTATCTCCGGCTGATGCAGTGGTTCGTTAAAACTGACTACAGTATCAACAGGCATTTCCTAGCATGTGGGAACACCTATCACCTAGGAGTGGGTTATATGTTTCTCCGCCCTATGTGTAGCATGCTAAGCTCAGAAAAGTCTCTTCTCTATATTGCGGTAGCACTAGCAGGCAGTAGGCTCCAGAGACTATGCAGTGAGTGTCCGTTCACCAATAATAACTATGATTGTATGTAGCGATGTCAAGGGAGAGGTCATTTAGTCCACAGTGTAGACGCGAAAAGTCCCTCAAGAATAAAAATTGCCTCTATTTCTTTCTCTCCTATAAGAAATCGAAGTATGAGCTATTCATTTACTTTGCTCCTGCCATGCTATTTGTATGTTCTGTTCCAATGCTGCATTAAAAGATAAAACACCTTTTTTAACCCGTATTGAATTTCTGGATTTCTGAATTCAACTCGGGATTTCCCAAAGTGTCCTTGGAGTTAATCTTTGAAACTTTTTTGCATTTAGATATTCAAAATTCCTGGTCATTCAAGAAGTGAATGATTAAATTTACAGAAGGAAATCCGAGGACGTTTGAAAATTCAGTTTCAATTATTTATGTTAACTCTGGGACCAGACGTTCCCGTTTTTCGGGAACGTCTGGTCCCAGAGTACAGCTCAGAGTATGTCTCAGAGTAAGCCAGAGTACAGCCCACAAAACTTACATTTTAAAATTCTAGACTCGGTTTTTCAGCCAATACATTACTGACAGAATTTTGTTATAACAGTAATGCCAATTACTATTCATTTGTGAAAGCTCTACTCATGCTGTACAGTTAATTCAAATTATATCTAAAAATAAATTCCTGAGACTCTTTTGTCGGGGAAAGAGCTTTTCATCCAGGGATTGTTCACTGAAAACTTGGACGTCTGGTCACGCTATTTAAGAGAATCGAAAGTTTCAAGAACAATCAGTAGCATGATGATAAATCTGCTCATAATACCTTAATTTTAGCAAATAGCAGGCACTTGGTATTTAGGAATTATCACCATTTTTGTCTTCATTGGAGGAAATTGTAATTGTAGGAATTTTAGTCATGATTGCTTCTGAAAAGATTTGTTTCCTGCATTTCGAATGTCTTTTGATATGACACTAGAAATAAAATTGTTGCTTTCTACTTCAAATTTCGAAAAATATCTGTTCCTTCAATTTGACATTTGTGCACAATAAATATTCCGTTTAATTTTTTCGTGACATACGAGCTGTTTCGGTAAACAACAATGACATTTACATTTTAAATATTGATCATAATTATGCGATTTGAAAACAAGTTGGGTATGCATTTTGGACCTTTAAAAAAATCGGTGTGAGTTCCATGGAATTTGATCTGTTTCTGAATCTTGTGGCACGTGTTCAGCACATTAGAATATTTAGTCAAAGATTATATATTTAGACATTTAAAACTAAAAATAATGATATACTTAGTAGGAAACTAGGAAAAATATGAACGTTTCGACGAAATTTATGTATCAAGTAATTACATAATAAACTGATGTTTTATTTTACCAATAATTATTGTAAATTTATTAGTGATGATCATTTCGTAATATAATTATCGGAGATGTTTCGCGAATGACTCTACGGGAACCAATTGTTGCTGAAAATGATTGAAATTATTTGTGTTCTTACTCATTACATTTAACTCATTTGCTCGCACTGTACTCGTTCAGGTACAGATTTTTATACATTTTCAAATCTATAGAGTTGCCATCTGTTATACATTTGCCTAAATCTGCCAATTGGAGCATTATAAATATGTAGTTCTTTAATTTCAAAATGTTCCCAGTTTTTCGGGAACGTCTGGTGTTGCTTCTTTTTTTACTAGTTGTCAATGTTATAATCTAAAAACTTTCATATTTTATTATAATTTTGTGAAAGTGACATGTGACTTAAGTTTATTTGAAACCATTCAGAAAATATTGCCTATTTGCAATATCTTTATTAATAAACTTTAGAGATTTAAAGTAAGTGTTGATAATAATCAAATAAAAAATTAATTTTTTGCTAAATAATTTTCACTTGCAAAATGTTGTGCACTTGCTTGGGTACAATGGGACTTTACATAGTATTATCATATATTCGTTTTTAGGGTATTTGCAATCAATTTTAATGGAATTCTGAAACGAATGCTAATGAAGTAAGCCTAAAATATTTTACAGTAGGCGTATTTGGCATTTAGGAGAATCACTAGAACGAAATAGCAAGCAGTTCAAGCAATGCTGACATTGATATTCATATTATTCTCCCAGATGCCGACAAATATCCATTTCTGATAGTGACATTGAAGATATAATTCCAGTTCCACCAGAAACTCAAAAGAGTAAAATAAAAGAAGAAAAGTATCGGCAACGGACATTATTCCTAAATGGATATCGCCTATATCCGTACAGAACATGGCTACGTTTGCGTGATACAATATTATAAGCAAATACCCCTTCAAGAAGTTACTTGCCACGGAGGTCTGACAGGAGTTTGTCGGTTTATACCCAATATAGAAGGTGTGTGAGGAGGCGGAACCCCAGCAGAAAGATAACACAAGCACCCATGCCTTACCAGGGGCTCGAACCCAGATCCCTGTGATCAGAAGCTAAGCAAGCTATTCACGGGACGGCTCGATATGTTGACTTTAGTAAATCTAAATGAAGTTCAAATTTTTGAAAAATTGCTGTATGAAGAGATACAAAACCACACTGTTGAACAAACAAAGCTATACGGAAGAATGAAAAATAACCATACTTTTTCAGTCGCTCAAGCCAAGATAAAAAAATTTATTGATACACTGTTTATCTCTGGATACCATAGGATCCTCATAGAGAAATTGTATTAGTGCCTAGATGAAGATGCAAAAATTTCGTTAGCTGCTGATAACATTTCTCTTGGTAAATTTCAGGAAATAAAAAATATATATATTCACCTTTCTGATAATTTATCCATAGATAGAGGAGATAAAATGTAAAAAGTTCAAAATTTTCTGAACAGTAATGTTCCCGCTGCACCCATATGTGTATTGTCGCTCAAAAAAGTATCCGAACACTACGGTTGATTACAAAATTCAGAAAAAATATCTGGCAACGATTTTTTTCGATATTAGTGAGCTGGCAACCTTCGTGTCACGTGACACGAAGGTTGCCAGCTCACTAATTTCTAAAAAAATCGTTGCCGGATATTTTTTCTGAATTTTGCAATCAACCGTAGTGTTCGGATACTTTTTTGAGCGACAGTACACATATGTGTAGTGTAGTTAAAGACATCTTTGAATTCTTTTCACTTGCACTCACAGCATATTTATGAACTAAAACTCTTCTCATAAATACTTTCTTATTTTGGGATTACATGGATCGATTCTTCCTCTCACAAAGAATCCGCTTTTATCTAAATACTTCTGTTAATAAATATTTGTTTCTTCTACGTTTCGAAATATTATTTTATTATATATGATGTCGAAATATTATAAAGATATAAAATATTTAAGGTATAATTTTAATCTATAAATTTCACATCGGCAGATACGCTATTAACTTTGCGGAAACTTTGTAAAACGTTTGAAAATTATTTATTAAGATGACTCAAGGTGACATGAGAGTTCAAATCCGTTTCTTAAACTATTACTTACAAGTTACAATTTGGCCAACTTTAGCTTTGTTATGTAAGTGTTTATATTCTCGATACGAATATTAATGTAACTTCAATTGCAGGACCTGTTATTTTGGTTGTTTCTTATCATTCATTTCAGCTTGAGGTTCAACTGTATATACAACAAAACGATTTAAAGAGCTGTGCTCAGATGTTTTGTATTTAAACAACTGTAAATTCAAATAACCTTTTATTATTAAATCTGTTTTGCCGAACCAACATCAGTGTGCACGTATAGAAACATTCTGTAAGAAACTTTAATTGATGTACAATAAATTTTCTGTTACTAAATGTGTTTCAGTAAAAACGGTATTTATTTTAGAAACTTTCATGCTGGAAAATTGTTTACAATCATAAACATTTTAAAATCTCTCGCAAACATATAACTTGATATATAAGGAATTAAAACAACACAACTTCAGAGTAATCCATTATATATAGTGTAATTCTATTATCCTTGGGGACAAGGCTAGATCTAGCGAGGGCAAGAGGGACATGCCCCCCCCCCCCCATTTCAGAATGCTAATAAGGGTAGTGGAGGCAAACAATTATGAAACTTATGCATATTTCATGCATTTTTCAAGAAAAATTTAAAGACTTGTAAGTGTTATACTGCAATGAAAATCCCACTTTTACCTTTTTCCTGTTCGATTGTGTTTCTTGCCCCCTCCCCTCCCCCATCGAATATTTTCTAGATCCAGGTCTGCTTTGAACAACATTTAGACATCTCAATGTGAAAAAAAACCTGCAGATTTAAAATTCATTTCAAATCTCCAGTTCGAAGTTTAAGCACAATTCCGAATCCTCATTTTTAAAAAGTGAAGAAGTTAGAAGCTGAATGAGTTTGAATACATTTATGGATTTGTATATACGCCGAAGAGCTAAAACATTATGACCACCTGGCGAATATGATGTTGGTCCTCCACGTGCCGCCAAAACAGCTCTTACCCTGAGAGGCATGGATGCTACAAGATTTCTAAAGATGTCTTGTGGTACCTGGTACCAACACGTTACCAGCAGATCCTTTAGCTCTTGTAATTACGTAGTTGAACCACCACAGATTGGATATGCTATTCCAACACAAGCCATAGATGCCCGATTGGATTGATGTCTGGGGAATTTGGAGGCCAGAGCAACACCTGGAAGTCTTCCTCATGTTCCCCGAACCATTCTCAAACAATTCGGGCAGTGTGGCATGGCGCATTATCCTGCTGAAAGAAGGCACTACTAGAGGGGAATACCGTTGCCATGAAAGGATGTACCTGGTCTGCAATAACGTTTAGGTAGGTGGTAGACGTCATAGTTTCCTGCACATAAATGACTGGACCCAGGGTTTCCCAGCATAACATAGCCCACAGCATTACACTTCCTCCATCGGCTTGTTTTCATCCCACAATGCATCCTAGTGCCAACACTTCCCCAGGTAAACGACGCACACGTACCCGGCCGTCCACATGGTGCAACAGGAAATGAGATTCATCGGACCAGACGACTGTCTTCCAATCATTCAAGGTCCAATTTTGATGCTCGCATGCCCATTGTAGGCACTTTCGATGGTGAACCGAGGCCTGAGGCTACACAGCCCCATTTACAGCAGGGTTCAATGAAATGTGTGCGTTGTGACACATTATTCCCGTCACCAGCATTCAAATTACAGCCGAGTTGTGTCACAGTATCCCTTCTCTTGGCTCGTACCATATGGGATAGCCTTTGCTTACTTCTAGCATCAATGAGTCGTGATCAGCCCACACCTTGCCAGCGGTCCGTGGTATTTCTCTGCTCGTGCCACTTCTTGAAGGTACCACAGCTGACCGTGAGCACCCCACAAGCCTTGCCGTCTCGGAAATGCTCTGACCCAGTCGTCTGGCCATTACAATTTGGCCTTTGTGAAACTCACTAAGTCCGCTGCCTTTCCCATCTGAAGAACAAGAAAAATACTGATTAACAGAGCTCAGTAGCAGGTGTTATTTATACCGTTCAGGCCTGGATTAATGAGGGGAGGGTTCACGGGAAAGGGGAGACAGGAACCTAAGAAAGCGACTTTTGGCTGTTAAGTCTTAGTTTGCTTTTTCAAACAGAAATTAATATATACTTTATTTTCCGTAAGTTCAAAAATGTAATATTGATGAATTTTTTAATTGGTAATAACAGTAAATTGAGTATTTGAAACCACAAGTGGCGGCATCAAAGTTGAAGGAATATTTATGGTGTAAAGTCTCATAGCGAGATGGAGGCAGGTTTATGCGTTCTCTAATGCAGACACTTGGCTCCTGCATCCATGAATCACTTGATTGGAATGGGGGGGGGGGGCGAGAATAGGAACTTATATTTAGTTGGATGTAATCGCATCCGAGAGGACATTTCTGTAGGTCTGACTGATTATGTCTGCAGAAAAATCTCATTAGTGATTGAATTTAATTAAAAAATTACTCCCCAAACATGCTAAGGCAAATAGGATGTCACAAACAAAAACACACTGGCTTGCAATTTAAAAGGAATTTGTGAGTAAAAGGTTATAAAACAAATAAAGCTTGATCAATTTCCAAGACATTTGGTAAAGAAACGTCTGTAGATGTGAGAATTAACATTGAAATTGCAATAAAATTTTCATAATCGTATTCCTCAAAATATTTCAATGGTCTCAAAAAGAGTCCACCCTTGAAAAAGTCTTCCCAGCAAGTTTCTTTTTAATTTTTGGAAACAACCAAAACTCGCATGAGATCGGGTGAATATGCAGGATGGGGTAGCTGGTTGATTTTTTTCCTGCTCCAGGTAGGCCGTAACTTACCGAGGTTTGTGAGCACTGGCATTGGCATGAAGAAGGAGAACCCTTGACACGCCTGTTGTTGGACGCTGCTCCTTAATCTTCATAACCATTTTGGGCAAAACAATGTTGTTGTAGTATTAGCCATTTATAGTTATATTTTCAGGTAAGGTGTTCATGGCTACCTCTCCTTGGGAATTGGGAAGAAATGTGAACATTGTCTTCTTTGAGCGAAAGCATTATCAGAGCATTTGAGGATGCGGTTCATCTTCTGCAACCCAAACATAGTTGTCGATCTTTCTGGGAGTTCTATAGTAATAAAACCACATATCATCACCTGAGGCAATGCTTGTTAACCATTTGGGCCACTAGGTTCAAACACTGCCAACATCTCCCTGCAGGAGTCGACTGTAGCCCATTTTTGCTCTTCTGACACTTTTTGTGGAGTGCCCATTTGGCACAAATCTTTCGGAACTTTAAATGTTGATGAATAATTGTTTCCACACTGCCAATCGATACACAGACATCTAAACGTATTACCTGAACTGTTTCCTTAATGAGTTCACGAACATCAGTGATGGTTCCCTCGTTCACGGCCTTCTTCGGTCTTTCTGCATGAGGAAGATCTTCGAAGTTCTCCCGTGCTTCTCTGAATTTGCGCATCCATCCTGTAACAGCGCCATATGAACAGGCACAATCCCCATACACTTGTGATAAATCGGCCTGGATTTTTTCCACGTCCTCCCCAAGCTGCATTATTGTTAAAATGTAAATATTTCTCTATCTTTAGTAGCCTCCATAGCAACAACGCAGAGATTTCGCAGACCGTATATGTAAGTTCTATATTGCACGATGTAAAAATACATAAAAATAACGTGCTTGGGTATTAAAATGGCGAAATTTACAAAAAGGGGAGTTGATCAGTTTGGCTTTTCAGAGGCTCAAATGATGATACGACCATTTTTTTAACACGTAATGACTTGTTTAGACAAGCTTTCAAACAAGTCGTATCTCGTTAACTTTGGAACAACGAGTACAAATCTGCAGACACGTGTCAAGAGTTTTTGAGCGCCCTCCTTAAATTAAGCAGGGAATTTTCTAAAACTTTTACCCCTTTAATTTAAACTGGAGTCTGCAAGCGAATTAAAATTTTAGTCTTCTCTTGCTTCTACGCCAGCTAGGCTCGTCCACAAAGAACTCCACATTCCTTCTTGGACGATATTTTTGGCATTAAATCACATGAAAATGAACTTCCTTATGTAGAATAAGTAACGGTTGTTTCTTTAATGTTTTATATAAGAGAATTAAATTTTTATAGTTGATCTAAAAACTTAGTGAAATGCATAGGAAACTTAAATTGTAAGAGTTTTTTTTCCTCACATCATCATCATCATCATCATCATCATCAAGACCAGACGGAGGTCCAACCAGACCGTGCAATTTAGTTCTCCAATCAAGTCTGTCCTGAGCTACATCTACTGCATCTGGCCACTACACACCAATTCTAATAAGGTCCTGTTCGACATTGTCTGCCCACCACAACCTAGGTCTCCTCTTCTTTCTGAGGCCTTTAGGCACACTGTTCATAACCCTAATCGCCAATCTATAATTATTCATACGGGCAACATGGCCAAACCAATGGAGTCTCTCTCTGCAGAATATGCTGCTCGAAAGACGTTGCAAACTCCTTTTCCTAACCTCATCATTAGTTACAAAGTTGAACCACCTAATGCCCAAGATATTGCGTAAGCATCTAGAATCAAAAGCATCTAGTTTCCTGTTATCTTGTTTACACAGCGTCCAAGTTTCACTACCATAACTAACCCTAGAAAGAACCAAACTATTATACAGTCTAATTTTAATCTTTAGGTGTATACGCCTATTTCTCCACACTCTCCATAGATTCTTAAAAGTCCCGGCAGCAATCCCTATTCGTCTGTTAATCTCATGCCGCACATCACCATTATCTGTTACATAGCTCTCAAGATAATTAAACTGTGACACCTGCTCAAGACTGCAGCCATTCAAATTAACAGAATCACAGGCTGCCTGACCAATTTTCATCACTTACGTTTTCTCTCTGTTTATAACCAAACCTACTCTACAACCAGTCGCAGCAACAGCTCGAATGAAAGAGTTCATCTCATCAACATCATTTGCCAAAAGGGCTAAATCATCAGCATAATCTAAATCAGTCCATTTAAGGCCAAAATCTTTCCCTTGAAGTGAATTTCGCATAACATAATCAATAACCAAGCTAAAGAAAAAGGAGACAAAATGCACCCTTGTCGAACACCAGAAGTAATGCTAAACCAATTACTACAAGCCTTACCAACTCTCACGCACAACTCAGTGTGTTATACAGAGCTTTCATAATGTTAACTAACTTGTCTGGTATACCATATGATCTCACAATCAACCACAAATTATGACGATCAACAGAGTCGAAAGCCTTTTCGAAACCAACAAAGCTAGCAACCAAAGGTTTCTGAAACTCTAAACATTTCTCAAGAATCTGCCTAAGTGAAAATATCTAATCCACACATCCCCTACCACTTCTGAATGCACATTGCTCATCACGCAATTGACTGTCAAACAGATTCTTAATTCTATTAAGCACAATCATGCAAAGAACTTTCCCTGGAACAGAGAGTAGGCTGATACCCCTATAGTTATCACAAGAACTGCGATCACCTTTTTTGAAAATAGGGATAACAATAGCTCTGGTAAAATCCTTAGGAACCATGCCTTTATCATAAAAGATATTCAGAATTTCAGTCATCCAAGTGGTAACTGAAACATTCCCAGCTCTACGCATTTCCGTAGTAATTTAATCTACCCCTGGGGATTTATGAAGTTTAAGTTTAGAAATAACCAAACTAACTTCAGATTGCGTTATAGGGCCAACATTAAAACCACCAATGCATCTATCATCATTGCAAACAATGGGAGTAGAACTAACCACATTGTTTAGAACATCACTGAAATGCTCAGCCCACCTAGCCATGACAGAATACTCACCTTCTATAACCTTACCTTGTTTATCCTTCAATCCCTATATACCTGTTCGTTTTCTACCACACAAAACATTAACTATCTGCTACAGCTCTCTGCTGTTGTGCTGTTTAACTGCTTCCTCGGCTTTCTCAGGCAAGCAATCAAGACAAAGATTCTATCAGCAGCTAACTGATCCTTTACACGTTTATTAAGTTCTCTATAGTGCTTTCTATTAGGACTAGTAGGGTATTGATTAAGGACATTCCTGCAGTTCTTTCTTTCCGAAATAAGCTCAAGTGCCTTATTACTCAGATAATTCTGCTCCTTTTTTCCTAAAAGAGTACTGTTAGTGTCCAAAAAAGCCTGTTTAAAATGATCCCATTCTTCCTCAACTTCAGTAGTAAGCATACCATGACTGTCATAAAGACTAAGTAACCTATCATGGTAAGCTTTGGCTATAACTGGGTTTTTCAGAGCGTCAGTATTAAAAGTAAATTTTTTAACCCTAGCACAACACTTTTGAAGTTTAAGTTGCAAGACACTTTTAAGAAGGTAATGGTCAGATCCAATTTTAGCTCCCCTATATGCCCTGGTATTCCTAACAGAACTAGCCCATTTGCTGTTAATTAATATATAATCAATCATATTCTTATGCAGCCATACTTATGTATGTCGCGGTGTTTGTAATAAGTGTTAATTATTCTGAAACCATTGAGTTTACTTACCTGTAGGAGACGTTGCCCATTGCCATTGCAATTGCAGGTACCAATACCAAAAGGGCCTATCACTCCTCCCCAAAGGTCAGAGTCAGTACCAACTTTGGCATTGAAGTCACCTAGAACAAGGGTAATATCTCCTTTCTTGACATAATCTCCTTTCTTCTCATATCACATTTCATCTAATATATCATATTACTAATTAGACTTTTTTATACTTTATTTAAAAATCAACGCCCGTTTCCTTAAACATAAAAATAAAATGTATAATATTATGGCATTCAAAATGATGCAGAGAACAAATTTAGAAAACGAGGTACGCATTTAAGGGGGAGGTTTGAGAGTATATGTGTAACAACTTTAGAGTTTTATGCTTTTTAAATATTTAGTAACTTTTGAGCATTGATTCAAAATATACGACATGCATTTTCATTCACTAGTGCTTGTCTTTTTCTTAATATTTACTTACTGATTATCATTTTTCCTTCTTTCGAAAAGCTCAAATTCTCCTCTCAAATATAATTTAAAATAAATAGACACTCAGTGGCCACTTTATCATGTAAAGTTCCAATAATAATCGAAATTTTAGAGCTCAGTAACCTCTTAAGATTATTAAGGAAAATAGGACTGTAGATAAATTAAAGCTCATTTGGAGAGTTATAGAAACTGAAATATTTAACAGCAGCAATACCAGTTTACAAAATTTGCCTGAAAAGTTCCTTTAAATAGGTTAAAACGAAAGCAATATCCTTATATTAAAATTATTAAGATGTATATGAATATTTTAGCAGTTTGCATATTATTTTAATTTTCGCCAATTTTGAACGATTTATTACAGAACGAGCTGAATTGTTAAATATTTCTGCTTTCATAACTATTTAAACACAACCGATATTTATAAAAATCTAGATTTAATTGCTATGTTTATCTTGAATTTGCATTTTCCTGTAAAAAAAACATTGAAGAAATTACTATGCCCTATTGACAGAGCATGGGACTGTGCATTATAAAGTGGACACTTACTGCATACGTATATACTTATGACTGCCACACCTAATAGGGCAGTTTAATGAACTGCCCTAGATTAATAAAGCTTGTGAAAAAAAGCAAAAAAATCTCGACTCAAGATTTTTTTGCTTTTTTTCACAACTTTTAAATTTTTTACATCAGGGGGGAAAATCATTACACATTATTATTATTATCCAATTGCATTGAAGATGAAATCTAATGTAAAAAGAATAATTTTAGGCAAATTTCTAAATTCATATATATATATGTTTTAGAATATTAGAAAAAAAAAGATAAAGAATTTAAAATTGAGATTGGGATCCCAAGATTCCAATGGGACTTTTGACAGTTTTATTAAACTGATGCAAGTGGAGATTAATAATTGTAATTTTACATCTGCACTGTTGTTCGTAATTTAAGGAACAGAAATGCAAATATCTCAAGAAATCCTTTTTAAAATTTAACGAAAGTTTCAGAACACATTTAATATCACATATATTAATATTTACATTGAAATAAAGAATATGTATCGAATAATTGTCCATTTATAAAATTAAATTTCTAATCAACGAATATATCGGAAAATATTACCAATTATGAAAAATTCTAAATCACCGTAGATAGTGACGTTAACGCTATTTAGTAAGGCGTATGCTTACCCCTAATAGCAACACAGCTTGCACAATGAGGTCTCATGCTTATTATAAAAGTTATCCAACAATGCAGAGGGCAGCAAATCCCAATCCTCCACAAGAGCATTTCCCTGCTCATGAAGGGTTCTTGGAGGGGGTTGACGATTAGCAACTCGCCTTCCCAAATCATCCCATACAGGTTCAATGAGATTTAGGTCAGAAGATCTCACTGGGCAATCCATTCTCTAGATATCTTTACCCTCAAGGTATTCCTCCACTATCTGAGCTCTATGTGGACGAGCGTTATCATCCAAATAATGAATTCTGGCATAATGGCAAATCCATGAAGTCTAGGATCTTGTCTCTGTATCTTAGCTCAGTTAGAGTGTCTCCTGAGAAGACATGCAGGCCATTACGGCCATTGATAGTGATACCTCCTCAGACCAACAAACCACTCCCACCAAAACGGTTCCTTTCCACGATATTCAAGGGATGATAATGTATCCCACACTTACTCCAGATGCATTGGCACCGAGACTGCTTACGTTATAAATTCGTTCTATATGATTCGTTCGAAAAGAGAACCTGTCTCCATTGATCATTGGTCGAATTGAAGTGCTACCTGCTTCATTCCAGTTGTTCCTTTCCATGAGATGAGGTTAGTGGTATGCACATTACAGGTCTTTTAGATTATAACCCTCTTTCAAGAAGTTGTTGGGACATAGTTACTCTGGATGCTGTTCTTCCTGTGGCAGCGAACTGCTCCGATGCAATTTGGTATGCTGACATCATTCTATTGCACCTTGGAGTTAGGGATAGGAAACGATCATCTTGAACTGTTTCCGATCTGGCCGTACCCCGACTCTTCTTCTAGAGCATGTTCCAGTGTCCTGAAAACATCTCCAGATTCTGGAAATTCCGACACATTCATGAATCTGGCAACCTCTCTATGTGACCATCTTGCTTCCATCCGTCTGATGATCTCCACTCCTTCCATCCAAATGGTTCCTCTTTTACATATTAGCAAAACTGTAACCCGAAACGATCGATAAAGCCGCTCTTAATCCGAAATGAGAAGCACCCATTCCTAAAGTTGCTTTTATCTCCAGCTCAATTTGCATATCGCATCTTTCGCATTGAGAAATGAAAATTGCATAGAAGATAAATATGAGTTATTACACGCTAAATATACTTTGAAACTTTTGTTAAATTCCGAAAAGGATTTATCGAGATATGTGCAATTTTGTTCAACTTCTTTAAAGTGTGAAGAGAGTGTATTTGAAGAGAATATTTGGTAGCGGGATATTTGGGAAATAATTAGCAATTGAATTTCGAGGGCTAATGCTGGTTAATGAGGAAAATTTATGAAAACAGTAGTGTTCAATATTTACACGACCCTGCTACTATTGGAAAGTGAAGTCTATGGGCTGTGAATCTAAGAACGATAAGGAAGTTTCAGGTATTATATCAAAAATAATAAATTCACAACACCAGAGTTTGTGATAAGTGGGTTGATAATTTGAATATACGCAGATTGATTGCTAAGAGATGTTCCAGGATACATCCGCTCCATCACAAACTGAAAGGGGAAAAAATAGTTAACCTCTGCGTAACTTTCGGATTAAGAGTCGAATTCGTCTCCAAACACTTTATTTTTAAGAGAAACGTAAATGAATAATAATAATGAAACCTTTACTATTTCAGATTCTGTCAATAAAACAAACTTGTTACATAACTTATTTTTTAAAAAAATTAACTGTATAAAGAGAAATACAAATTAATCCACAGCACATCATTGATATGTCATTGATAAATATACATCATATATACATACATGCAGAATCCTTAAGCAGCCAGGTACTACGGAGGTTCAACCCGAGTATGCAATTTAGTTCTCCAAACATATCTATCCTAAGCTATATCTGCTGCATCTGGCCACCGTACACCAATTCTAACAAGGTCCTTTTTGACACTGCCTGCCCACCGCATCCTAAGTCTTCCCTTCTTTTTGAGGCCTATAAGCACACTGTTCGTAACCCTTTTCGATAATGTATGATTATCCATACAGGCAACATGGCCAAACAAACGAAGTCTCTCTCTGCACAATATACTGCTCAGAGGAGGTTGCTGACTCTTTGTCTAACCTCTTCATTACTTCTAAAGTTGAACCACTAATGCCCAAGACACTGCATACATTTAGAATCAAGAGCATCAAGTTTCCTGTTAATTTGTTTACAAAAGGTCCAAGTTTCACTATCGTAACTAAGTGTAGAAAGAACCAGTCTAACTTTACTCTTTAGGTATATATGCCTATTTCACCACACTTTCCATAGATTCTTAAAAGTCCCGGCAGCAATCCCTATTCGTCTGTTAATCTCATGCCACACATCACCAGTATCTGCCACATAACTGCCAAGATAATTAAACTGAGATACCTGTTCAAGAGTGGAACTATTCAGATTAACTGAACCACTGCCTGACCAATTTCCATTACTTTAGTATTTCTCTGTTTTTTCACCAAACCTACTCTACTACCAATTTCATCCACAGCTCGAATGAAAGAGTTCATCTCATCAACATCATTTGTCAAAAGGACTAAATCTTCAGCATAATCTAAGTCAGAAATTTTCACATCTATAGACCATTTAAGCCAAAATGTGTCCCTTACAGTGAATTTCGTATAACATAATCAATAACCCAACTTTTCTGAAACTTTAGACATTTCTCAAGAATTTGCCTGAGTGAAAATATCTGATCTACACATCCCTTACCACTTCTGAATCCACATTGCTCATCACACAATTGTCGATCAACCAGATTCTTAATTCTATTAAGCACAATCATGCAAAGAACTTTAACTGAAACGAAAAGTAGGCTAATGCCCCTATAGTTATCACAAAAACTGCGATCGCCTTTTTTAAAAACAGGGATAAAAATAGCTCTGGTAAACACCTCAGACACAATGAGTTTATACTATGAAATACATAAAAGATACTCAAAAATTCAATCAGCCATGTGGTAACAGAAACATTCCCAGATCTAAGCATTTCCGTAGTAATTTAATCTACCCCTGGGGATTTACGAAGTTTAAGTTTAGAAATAGCCAAAATAACTTCAGATTGTGTTATAGGGCCAATATTAAAGCCACCAACGCATCTATCATCATTGCAAACGATGGGAATAGAACTAACCCCATTGTTTAGAATATCACTGAAATGCACAGCCCACCTAGCCATGACAGAATCCTGACCTTCTATAACCTTACCTTGATTATCCTTCAATCCCTGTATACCTGTCTGTTTTCTTCCACACAAAGCATTAACTATCTGGTACAGCTCTCTGCTGTTGTGCTGTCTAACTGCTTCCTCGGATTTGTCAGCCAAACCATCAAGTCAAAGATTCTTATCAGCAGCTAACTGATCCTTTACACGTTTATTAAGCTCTCTGTAATGAATTCTATTAGGAATAGTAGGGTATTGATTAAGGACATTTCTGCAATTCTTTCTTTCTGAAATAAGCACAAGTGCCTTATCACTCAAATAATTCTGCTTCCTCTGCTCCTTTTTACCTAAAAGAGTACTGTTAGTTTTCAAAAACACCTGTTTAAAATGGTTCCATTCTTCCTCAACTTCAGTAGTCGCCAGTGGTGTCACCCGAATTTATTAACAACCGGTTTCCATACCGAGGGGGGGTGGAATCTGGACGAATCGGCGATTTAGTTTGTTAGACACTGGTACCACATTCTGGGAGGGGGGGTGATCATCTCTTTGGAAAAAACGTTTGTAAATATTACATTTGAGATTGCATAATAGGTAAGTATCAATATATTATAACTAACTTTAACTACAAAAGTTGCAGCTCAATTAAAGCATCACACATAATGGAGAGTCTAAAAATATTTAAAACTAATACCTATCGGGATAAACCTGCAATTAGTGGCAGTGATTCTGTAAATAAATACATATAACTCTAGATAAGAGCAATATATTTTATTTTTCATGCAACTGTAGGATACATATGAAAAACATAACATACATAAGTGATTAAAGCAAACACCAAATTTTAACAAAAAAAACATAAAATAAAATCGTCACACCATATACATTTTTGACAAGATACTGAACTTTCATCTATGGCGTATCACTCCTCCTAGTCCATAGTCTATATGCACTACGTTTCTTCTTTTTAAAACACGGATGCCACATGGTGATGTAAGTACCAATTATTATGGTCCAATGTCAAGAAACTCGTACTTAAAATTCTTGGAAACAATTCGTTTATTTTTTGTGAAGTGTCAAATCTTTCTGAGAAATTTGGGAAAATGTTTTAATGTTTATTTATTTTGTCAAAATGATTCGCGGAATAATCTGTGTAGTGCGCGGCAACATTTCATGAGCAGCGCAGTTTTCGGAAATCGGCGTAATTTTAACAACCGGTTTCCGGAAACAGGCTGGGTGACACCACTGGTAGTAGCAAACCATGACTGTTATAATGACTAAGAAATCTATCATGACAAGATTTAGCTATAACTGGGTCTTTCGGATCTTCAGTATTAGAGGCAAATTTTTTAACCTTAGCACAACACTTGTTATGTTTAAGTTCCAAGAC
Organism: Ryuthela nishihirai; assembly: GCA_038380435.1. Classification (NCBI taxonomy): domain Eukaryota; kingdom Metazoa; phylum Arthropoda; class Arachnida; order Araneae; family Heptathelidae; genus Ryuthela; species Ryuthela nishihirai. Next base: position 31,408,209 of record JAWZYU010000004.1, read on the forward strand.
ACTGGTCAGGCAATGGCCAGATTCAATTTCATCTCCCCTATATGCCCTGGCCCTAGCCGTCCCGTGGCCGAGTGGTTAGCGCGCTTGGCTACTGATCTACGGGACCTGGGTTCGAGCCCCGGGTAAGGCATGGATGTGTGAGTTGTTTTTCTGCTGAGGTCCTGCCATCCTCTCAGACCTTCTACTGTGGCATATAAACTGACAGGCTCCTGTCAGACCTCTGTGGCAAGCAGCTGCTTGAGGGGGTATTTATTATTTTTATTTATATGCCCTGGTATTCCTAACAGAACTAGCCCATTTGCTGTTAATTAATATATAATGTATCATATTCTTATGCAGCCCATCTGATGAAACCCATATGTACTTATGTATGTCGCAGTATTTGTCATAAGTTTTAGTTATTCTCAAACTATTGAGTTTACTTACCTGTAGGAGACGTTGCCAATTGCAGCTACCAATACCAAAAGGGCCTATCACCCTTCCCCAAAGGTCCAGAGTCAGTTTAAAGGTCCAGAGTTCCCCTAAGTTCCCCAGAGTCAGTACCAACTTTGGCATTGAAGTCACCTAGAACAAGGGTAATATCTCCTTTCTTGACAGAATTCAAAATATCCTGAAGTTGTCCCTAAAACCTATCCTTCTCATCCTCATCGGCATCCTCAGTTGGGAGCATAACAGCAGATAACATTCAAGTCTTTAATGCTTGTCTGAAATTTATCTGTGAGAAACCTTTCATTAATGCACTCATATCCTAGAAGTGTCTGCTGAGAAGCAGACCTACGCCTTGGTGATTCTTATTATCTTCCCTCCCTGAGAAGAGAAGTTTAAGATTATTTTTAAGATTCTGACCTTTATTTATCCATCTGGTCTGCAAGAGACATCTATATAGAATTTAGCTCTAGCCTTCATTAGATTATTATGGGAGTAGCCAATTAATGTACCTTGTATTTTGTTTCATTTAATGAAAGCTTTACTGTATAGCAGTGTCTCGCAAACCTTTTTACTCTGCGGCACAGTGAATCTAATTTTTTTCCGCGGCACACTGAATCTAATTTTTTTTCCGCGGCACACCTAAAAAAGAATAAAAGCAAACTCTATATAATCCTCATTATATTTGCGCGTTGTTGAAGTCATCAGCCTGGTTTTACTTGAAGATTTGCTCTCGTTCTTTAATTCATAACTCGGTGTTTGTTTTAAATATTTGTCCATTCTATGGCTTGAAATAATCAAAAATTAATACCAAAATTTCGAAAAAGCTTGATGAATACTTACAAGATCCCAGTTGATAAAATCTGAAAGATTTTTATTAAAGCACGTCGATATTAAAACACGTCGATAACACAAGTCAAGTCAAAATGAAATCTTTCGAATATCTAGTGTCAATTTGAAAATCTCTCGCGGCACATTTGGAATCTCTCGCGGCACACTACTGTGCCGCGGCACACAGTTTGCGAGACACTGCTGTAGAGAGATAGAATGTTCCGTTTAGTAGCGCTTAGTAATCCATGATTTTTAATTATTCCTGTTGAAAATTTTTCTTCCGTTTAAAAAGGTTAGAACTTGTTAAATTTTCTGCCTGGCACACGAGTTAATGAAAAATGAAAAAGTTCGTAACTGACCTGTTTGATAGAAAATGAGTTTTACTATTTTGATGCCATTGATAAGGAATCATAAACAGAAATTTGCTGTGTGCAGTGCAGCTCATAAATGACGCTTGGTGTCCTATATCTTGTTCGATAACTCTGTTTTTTTTATTTGTTTCTATGAATCTAATCAGAAACCTACAAAAATGCTCACTGTATTACATTTATACCCTAAAATTTTACTACTAATAAGAATTATAATCCATTCTCTTGCATACAGTGACCATAAAATATTCAGTTGACCAGTGAAGGAATTATAATAATAATCGCTTTTTTTTATTCCTGATCGCCATTATGCCAGAATTCATTATTTGAATGATAACACTCGTCCACATAGAGCTCAGATAGTGGAGGAATACCTTGAGGGTAAAGATATCTAGAGAATGGATTGGCCAGTGAGATCCTCTGACCTAAATCTCATTGAACCTGTATGGGATGATTTGCGAAGGCGAGTTGCTAATCGTCAACCCCCTCCAAGAACCCTTCATGAGCAGGGAAATGCTCTTGTGGAGGATTGGGATTTGCTGCCCTCTGCATTGTTGGATAACCTTTATAATAAGCATGAGACCTCATTGTGCAAGCTGTGTTGCTATTAGGGGTAAGCATACCCCTTACTAAATAGCGTTAACGTCACTATCTACGGCGATTTCTAATTTTTCATAATTGGTAATATTTTCTGATATATTCGTTGATTAGAAATTTAATTTTATAAATGGACAATTATTCCGATACATATTCTTTATTTCAATATAAATATTAATATATGTGATATTAAATGTGTTCTGAAACTTTCGTTAAATTTTAAAAAGGATTTCTTGAGATATTTGCATTTCTGTTCCTTAAATTACGAACAACAGTGCAGATGTAAAATTACAATTATTAATCTCCACTTGCATCAGTTTAATAAAACTGTCAAAAGTCCCATTGGAATCTTGGGATCCCAATCTCAATTTTAAATTCTTTATCTTTTTTTTCTAATATTCTAAAACATATATATATATGAATTTAGAAATTTGCCTAAAATTATCCTTTTTACATTAGATTTCATCTTCAATGCAATTGGATAATAATAACAATTGTGTAATGATTTTCCCCCCTGATGTAAAAAATTTAAAAGTTGTGAAAAAATGCAAAAAAAATCTTGAGTCGCTGTCAAAATCACGTTTTGCCTAATAGGGCAGTTCATCAAACTGCCCTATTAGGTGTGGCAGTCATAAGTATATACGTATACAGTAAATGTCCACTTTATAATGCACAGTCCCATTTAATTTAAATTATATTTAATTATATTTAATTTATTTATATTTAATTAATATTATAATTATATTTATTTTAAATTATATTTGGGAGGAGAATTTGAGCTTTTCAAAAGAAGGAAAAATGGTAATCAGTAAGTAAATATTAAGAAAAAGACAAGCACTAGTGAATGAAATGCAGTCGTATATTTTGAATCAATGCTCAAAAGTTACTAAATATTTAAAAAGCATAAAAATCTAAAGTTGTTACACATATACTCTCAGACCTCCCCCTTAAATGCGTACCTCGTTTTCTAAATTTGTTCTCTGCATCATTTTGAATGCCATAATATTATACATTTTATTTTTATGTTTAAGGAAACGGGCGTTGATTTTTAAATAAAGTATAAAAAAGTCTAATTAGTAATATGATATATTAGATGAAATGTGATATGAGAAGAAAGGAGATTATGTCAAGAAAGGAGATATTACCCTTGTTCTAGGTGACTTCAATGCCAAAGTTGGTACTGACTCTGACCTTTGGGGAGGAGTGATAGGCCCTTTTGGTATTGGTACCTGCAATTGCAATGGCAATGGGCAACGTCTCCTACAGGTAAGTAAACTCAATGGTTTCAGAATAATTAACACTTATTACAAACACCGCGACATACATAAGTATGGCTGCATAAGAATATGATTGATTATATATTAATTAACAGCAAATGGGCTAGTTCTGTTAGGAATACCAGGGCATATAGGGGAGCTAAAATTGGATCTGACCATTACCTTCTTAAAAGTGTCTTGCAACTTAAACTTCAAAAGTGTTGTGCTAGGGTTAAAAAATTTACTTTTAATACTGACGCTCTGAAAAACCCAGTTATAGCCAAAGCTTACCATGATAGGTTACTTAGTCTTTATGACAGTCATGGTATGCTTACTACTGAAGTTGAGGAAGAATGGGATCATTTTAAACAGGCTTTTTTGGACACTAACAGTACTCTTTTAGGAAAAAAGGAGCAGAAGAGACAGAATTATCTGAGTAATAAGGCACTTGAGCTTATTTCGGAAAGAAAGAACTGCAGGAATGTCCTTAATCAATAACCTACTAGTCCTAATAGAAAGCATTACAGAGAACTTAATAAACGTGTAAAAGATCAGTTAGCTGCTGATAAGAATCTTTGGCTTGATGGTTTGGCTGACAAAGCTGAGGAAGCAGTTAGACAGCACAACAGCAGAGAGCTGTACCAGATAGTTAATGTTTTGTATGGTAGGAAACGGACAGGTATACAGGGATTGAAGGATAAACAAGGTAAGGTTATAGAGGGTGAGGATTCTGTCATGGCTAGGTGGGCTGAGCATTTCAGTGATGTTCTAAACAATGTGGTTAGTTCTACTCCTATTGTTTGCAATGATGATAGATGCATTGGTGGCTTTAATGATGGCCCTATAACACAATCTAAAGTTATTTTGGCTATTTCTAAACTTAAACTTCGTAAATCCCCAGGGGTAGATGAAATTACTACGGAAATGCTTAGAGCTGGAAATGTTTCTGTTACCACTTGGATGACTGATATTTTGAATATCTTTTATGATAAAGGCACGGTTCCTAAGGATTTTACCAGAGCTATTGTTATCCCTATTTTCAAAAATGGTGATCGCAGTTCTTTTGATAAGTATAGGGGTATCAGCCTACTCTCTGTTCCAGGTAAAATTCTTTCCATGATTGTGCTTAATAGAATTAAGAATCTGGTTGACAGGCAATTGCGTGTACCTTGTATTTTGTATTTTGTGCTAATGTACCTTGTATTTTGTATCATTTAATGAAAGATTTACTGTAGAGAGATAGAATGTTCCGTTTAGCAGCGCTTGGTCATCCATGATTTTTAATTATTCCTGTTGAAAATTTTTCTTCGGTTTAAAAAGGTTAGAACTTGTTAAATTTTCTGTCTGGCACACGAGTTAATGAAAAATGAAAAAGTTCATAACTGACCTGTATGATAGAATACGAATTTTACTATTTTAATACCATTGATAAAGCATCATGAACAGAAATTTGCCTTGTGCAGTGCAGCTGCACAAGGCAAAAGTCGGTATTCACGCGAAATCGTGACATTCTGATAACATGTCAAGTGCTCTGACCGTTGAGCTACGAGCCGTGGATCAAGACTCCTCTACTTGATGATATGATTTTTTTTAGTACACAGTTATCTCTTTGTACACAGGGCTCATTCACTTAATAGAGTTTTTAATAAGTTATTTTCTTTTCACTTGAAATAAACCTCGAGAAATTTGTTAAGTGAATGAACTGTATACTCGTGGCATATTTCCCTCTGCTTCAGGAGGTGGCTTGTAAATAACGAAGACACATCTTTCAAAGACGAGAAGATAATTTTGGACTGTAGGTAATCAAGTCAAATCATCAAATAGTGGAGATCTTGATCAGGTAGCTCAGCGGACAGAGCACTTGACATGTTATCAAAAGGTCGTCGGTTCGCATCCCACTCGTCTCAAGACAATAATTTTCCTCAAAATATGAAATCGACGTTAAACCAAAAGTGGTAACTTCCTTTTCCATTGAAATAAACGTCGAGAAATTTATTAAATAAACCGAAAAGTTAATTTTCTGTTTTATTTCTTCACCTAAATGGGGCGGGGGTGGCTCAGTCGGTAGCGCGCCAGGCTCGTAATCTGTAGTTCCCAGGTTCGAGTCCCAGCTGGGTCAGCGTTGAGATTTATCTCCGCAAAATTTCCCCGCCCTGCCCACGGTCAGTAGGGGACACCGATGGGCTTGAAAAGGCCGTCGTCCGTCGGATGGGACGTTAAGCCGTGGCCCCGTGTGCGGGAGAGCCATACCCTGTGCAAGTTAAAGAACACGCTGGATGGCCTTGACGGGAGGCTATCATCTGTCTCCCAACAGCTGTTCCAGTGGGTCCCCTCCCCCAACCTTCTCTGAGCCTTCGGGGCCTTGTGGCCTGGCCATTTAGCCCATGGTGTGCAAAAAAGTGCCGCTCAGAGGTAAAACAATCCAATCCATTCTTCACCTAAAAAGAATGCTCCTCCCATGCGCATCCGAAATGAAAAGTTTCCGCACCAATTCTAAAGCTGCTTAGCAGATTTCATGTCTGCCTTTCCATTTCCTCAAAGGAAATTAACTGCATTTTCAACACCATGCAAAGATACTTATAACTCGGTTAATTAAGTATTCCGAAGCAGATTAACGTCATCGTCGGTGGGAAACTTTAACCTCCGCAAGATGCGTGGGGCCACAGTAGGCTAAAGTCAAAAATCGACTTTTCAGCTTCAGATTCAAGCAGTCGAGCGCATGCTCAATAGATGAGAGTATATACAGCGTTGAGAGTTGCTCCTCCACCTTCTGGCACGTGGTTTCAAAAACTTGACGCTGCTCGCCACAGCATCCTTGCTCCCCATCCTCTTCGTTCCTCGCTCTTAAGACCGACTGATGACTTCGACGGCAAAGGTCCTGGCGATTGCTGGCGCGCTCTTCATCCTCCTGATGGTCAGGGTCAACGGGTGGGACAAAGCAAAGGAGCAAAGAGCCGTCGATGGGAGAGACACGGAACAGGTAAGAGTTTCTTGGAATTGAAACTATTGTCATTTCTGCAATTTCATTCTTAGAGAAATATCGAGTTGTAAAAGAAAACATCATCAAAATAATTAGTTATTAAAAAGTCCGTTAATTATTCCGATAGCTGAAAACAAGAGTTGCTGCCATTTTCATTTCTGCTGTTTGCCCCTGTTAGTGGAAAGATTCTTACAAGAGACAAAAATGAGGCTGAAAGATCTGTTTAAAATTTGAGTTTATGAAATATTTTGTATACATTATGAAAAAAAATGCTAGGAAATTTTTTTCACAAATATCGAAAACGAAACATTCTTCGTTCTTGTGAGAACGAAAATCATTATAATCGTAGATCTACTGGAATACTCATTATTTGATTTTAATTAATGGTTAAAATGAATCTGTTTATGAGACAATTCTTATTTGAAATGAGCTATAGCACTGCAAAAGAAAATTAACTTTCAATTCTCGTGCACAAATAAAAAAACTTCGCATTTACTCTACTGCATTTCAATTTTTCGTTTCATTATCAAAGTTTGAAAGATTTTGTTAAATTTAGCTCATTTTGATGTCACTGCCCAAGAAATATTTATTATTTCTAGGTAAAAATGAAAAACAAAATTAATACATGTAACGTAATAATGAATAACGAAATATTGGCCTATTATTTTGCATTCTTGTCAGTTATTGTCTTTCTGGGCATTGTTTCGATGTTAGAGTTTCAACTCGTGTCTTTGCTGCCAGTTTTATTTATAACGTAGCCAGATTTCTTTCTTTTGTGAAAAGGGGGAGGGAAGAAAAGTTAAGTAGAATTAGAAAAGAAAATCCATTTCGCCCTTTTTTTTTATTTACTTTTGATAAAGTTTATAATTACATGTAATAAAGTAAGAAAATGAATAAAAACAAATTAAGATGCACAGAAATTCTTTCCTTTATATTTTAGTCTTAATTTTTTACTGAGCGAGAATCAGGGCGATAACCCTGAGTCCCGCTGCATTTGAATCAGCCTCGTGCTTCGTAAGCTGCTAACCAAGCTATATGTTGATTTGAAAGTAATGCATTTAACAGCCAATAAAAACATCCAACAGGATTATAATAAGTGGTCTTTACTAGAGTCTTTGATAACTGTTTTGAATTGTTTGGTGAACAAAATATAAATGACGCTAAAGCGATTGTGTGTGGAGTTAGAAAATAGAACGATTTTAGCTCGGCTTCAATTGTTTGTAAGTACGCCTTTCAGGAATCTAGGCACTCACACGAGTATGCCTGAAGACAGGGCGGATCTGGGGGGCAAGGGACCATGCTCCACCCTCCCCCTTCAAAATGCTAATAATGGTAGCAGAGGCAAAAAAATTCTGAAACTTATTTATATTTGATGCATTTTTCAAGGCAAATATTTTAAAGACCCGTAAAATGGAGCGGAAAATGTGCGCTGAAAATCCAGTCTTTTGGTTCCCCCTTTTGCAATTTTTGGCTCGATCGTGTTTCTTTCCACTCCCCTCCACCCCCTCTCGATTTTTTTCTAGATCCGGGCTTATCTGAACAATAATTCTTTTGTGTCAGCAACAGTACGATAGCTCAAAATAGTTTGGGTCATTTAACCCCTGAGAGATGATTCTAAGCTACAGAAAGGTCCGAAGCTCAGACGAGGTTTGGGGAAGAAGTGACACTAATCAGCAGTTTGGCGAAAAAGGAGTTCCAATTTCCCATCCATTGGATTATTAAGATATTACTAAGAGTAATAGGAAATGTTAATGTTTGTTGAAATATGGAATGTCTCGAGTCAAAATGTAGTTAACGTTGTGTGGATATGGAAAATGAAAAGGAATTGGTTGGTGGGAGTTGCAGTTGGCGACAAGGATCAAAATTAATAATTTTGAGAATGGAAGAGGTTCATTGGAGGAAGAAAACCTCTTGTCGAGAGACGAGGGAAGCACATGACCACCATCACCACGTGAGAGCAATAGGACTAATGGGGAAACGTAGAAGGTCAGAAGAGGGATCAAAGTTCGATGGAATTATGGGAGAAAACAAAGAAGAGTAACTGAGGAAGTGATTATGCGAAATGGAGACTGATTTTAGTGATCTAGAGAGAGGCACGAGGCTCGATATCGCTGTGTCAGCGTTGAATGAAAGGGCTAGGTCACTTAGGATCTGACGCAGCAGAGCGAAAGGGCCGAGTTCAACAAGCTACCGGAATTGAAACCTATCCAATCTCTCTGTTTCCCCACCTGGTATATTAATACCGCTGCATTTATGCGCATGACACTGAATTGCAACTATTTCCTCTTTCCCGCTGACAATCGTCTTATTTTAGCCGCACTCTGAAAATTCCAACATGTAAATATATATGTTACCGCTAAAGTGCAGAAATCAGTTATTCTACAGATTATCTAGGTATTGTGCAGATTAACTAGAGTGATCCGTTAACGTGCGGAAAATTGCTTCATTTCTCAAATTACCTAGGTAATCTGCAAATTACCTGGATAATCTGCACATTACCTACTAGGCACTCGTTAAAGTGAAAGCAAGATCTTTGCTGGAACAACAGGAACGTTTCTGTACGCTTAAATTAACATAATGTTATTTATCTAGTGTCCGAGAGTAGAGTTGAAACCAGGGTCATCCCTCTGTCAACATGAATCAGTCGTCCGAATTATAAAAAACGCCCCCAAAATGAGCAGGCCAAGTGAGAACGAATCATTTTAGTGATTCGTTATCAAGAATGAATCATTTTACCGATTCGTTCTCACTTGGCCTCCGCTCATCCGGGGCGTTTTTTATAATGCGGACGAGTGAATCACGTGACACCAAGATTCATATTCAAGAGATTCACCACTATGAGAGAAACAAACTTTTGAACTTTAACGATACGGAAGCCGTTAATGTGCACATTACCTAGGTAAAATGCGGAAAACTCTTGATTCCGCACGTTAATGGAGCAAATCAGTTAATCTGCAGATTAGCTAGGTAATGTGCACATTAACGGCTTTCGAGCTTTAGCGGTAACATATACATATTCAAGAAGCCACCGGTTATGAAGGTTCAATCAGACTGTGCAAATTAGTTCTCCTTACACGTCTATACTGAGATACTGCTGTTGCAATTGCTTGCCGCAGTCATTTCTAACAAAAACCGTTTCACATTGTACAGCCATCAAATACGAAGTCTCTCCTTTTTTCTTCAGTTTCTCCACACACCGTTCATCACTTTATCAGCAAATCTGCATTTCAGCATGTGGGCATCATGGCCAAACCGACATCAGAAGATGCCAATCTCTGCCTACACACACACATGCAGAAGATGTCAATCTCTACCTACACAAGATGCTTCTCAATATAATTGATGATTCTTTTGTCTAACCTCATCATTACTTACACAGTCCAATCACCTAATGTTCAAGATACTGACCAATCATCTAAAATCTAAAACATCAAGTTTCCTTCTATCTTATTTTTGGAAGGTCCAAAATTCGTTACTATAGAATATTTGACAAAGGAATAAACATTTATAAGTATATTTTATAAAAAAAAATTGAATTAGAAGAAATTAAACTGCATAGAAATGCTTTTCTTTATATTTTAGTTTCCTAAATATTTTCACTAAGCTAAAATCACGGAAGAGGTCCGTCCCACGTAGGCCGCCATTCTATAAAATATTTTGCATATATGCAGCCACGGACTTCCACAGCCCATTGCTTGAGGATTACGTATGGAATTACAAGATGGGATTTTCAGAGTCTGGATGAGTAAAGACGATTGGCAGCCAATTAAACTCGATATCTTTCTCCATTGACAAAAAACAAAATCACAATGAAAAACATTTTGTAAACAAAATAAAGGAAGCTTGATGCTTTCGATTCTAGATGCTTACGCAATATCTTTGGATTAGGTAGTTCAGCTTAATAAGTAATAATGAGATTAGGCAAAGGTGTCGGCAACCTCCTTTGAGCAGCATGTTGTACAGAGAGAGACTCCGTTGGTTTGGCTATGTTGTCCGTATGGATAATTATAGATTGGCGAATAGGGTTATGAAAAGTGTGCCTAGAGGCCTCAGAAAGAGGGAGAGACCTAGGATGCGGTGGGCAGACAATGTCAAACAGGACCTTGTTAGAATTGGTATGTAGTGACCAGATGAAGCAGATGTAGCTCAGGACAGATAGGCTTGGAGAACTAAATTGCGCGATCTGGTTGGATCTCCATAGCCCATGCTGTTTGAGGATGATGATGATGATTTTTTTTTCTTAAATCTTCGCTAGCGACGAAGAAAACAGCCGGAAATTCCCACCACCATAAACGATGAAAAGAAGAGTACCAATGGGAAGAGTGGAAGGCAGAGAGAACGGCCAAAGTTGGAAACCTTGGGCCCGGATCTTAGATTCTACAGCTTAATTTTAGCCTTCCTGGACCTTTTCATTATACAGCCTAATTTTAGTCTTCAGATATTTATGCCAATTTTTCAGTAATATCCACCAATTCTTAAAGGCCCTAGCAGCAATACTTATTCTCCTCTTTATCTCATATTGCACCTTTACCAGTAGCTCTCGCAAAACTCGTGAAATAATTAAGTCAAGCAACTTGCTCAAGAGCACATCCATTCAAAAAAAAAACCCCGCAGTATTATTTTTTTTCTTAAATATTTGCAACACACTGGAGTTTGGATGCAACACATCAGTTGAGAATCAGTGTCTGGATCATCTAAGGTCTCAGTCTTCCCATTGCAATGAATTCCTTATAACACAATCAATAACAAGACAGAAGAAAAGGCGACAAAATGCAGCCTTATTTGAACTCCACTAGTGATGCAAAATCAATCACTGCAAGCTTTTTAAATTTTCACACAAATCATATTATTAACGTTATCATCACCTTAATTATTTAGTATCGGGAATGTCGTACGATATCACAATCAGCTATATGATGACGGTTAGCAGAATCAAAGACCTTTTCGAAATCTATAAAGCAAGCACCCGTAAAGTGTTTAAAACTCTAAAGAACTCTCTCTCTCGTTTCACCTCTGAACCCATACAGTTCATGCAAATGTTTAACTCTATGAAGCACAATATTGGACAGAGCTTTACCTGCATCAGAGGGTAAAATGGTGCCCTATAATTAAAACAAAAACTACTATCACTTTTCTTCAAAATGAGGAAAATGATATCTCTAGTAAAATCCTTAGGAAAAACCCCTTTATCAAAGAAAAGACTGAACACTCCAGTCAGCCTTCTGATAACAGGATCAAGCATTTCAACTGTGGATTCATCTACTCCTGTCGAATTGTTTAGTTCCAAATTCTAACAACATTAGCTTCAGATCGTGAAATATAGAGCCAACATTAAATCCAGTAATGCAGCTATCATCATTATAACGGAAGTAGAATCTCATACGATCATAGGTTCAGGATACCTCTCAAATGCTGAGACCATCTAGCCATGAGAGAAACTCCCTCACCTTCAAGAACCTTGCTACCCTTATCCCTCAATTTCTCTATCCATTCTGTTTTCGTATAGGAAAACATTTCCTCTGTAATAAAACTCTCTGTTGTTGTGTTTACTGTCAGCTATCTCTGTCAGACAAATTCTATCAAGCGAAAGAGTGTGATAAGTTTTCAACTGATCATTTGAACACACTTATTAAGCTCTCTATATTGATGTCTGTTAAGATCGGTAAGATGTTAATTCATCTCAGCCCTTCGTTGTTCCTTCTTTCAGAAATCAGCTTCATGGCTGAAATGCTCCATTTTAACTAAAACAGTACTGTTGCTTTCAAGAATAGACCGTTAAAAATGGTTCCATTCATCCTAAACCTCTGCAGGAAACAAACCACGACTCTCATAATGACTGAATAATTTATCATGGTAAGTTTTGGCTATCTGAGGGTCTTTCAGAATTTCAGTATTAAAAAGTAATTGTTTTAACCTTAGAACATTTCTTAAGCTTTATTTGCAAAACATTTACAACAAGGTAAGGTCAGATCCAATTTCAATTGTCCTATACGATCTGGTGTTTCTACCAGAGTTCTCCCATCTCTTTATTAATACATAGCCAGTCACATTCTTACGGGTTGGGTTGTTTTACCTCTGAGCGGCACTTTTTTGCACACCATGGACTAAATGGCCAGGTCACAAGGACCCCGAAGGCTCAGAGAAGGTTGGGGGAGGGGACCCACTGGAACAGCTGTTGGGAGACAGATGGTAGCCTCCCGTCAAGGCCATCCAGCGTGTTCTTTAACGTGCACAGGGTATGGCTCTCCCGCACACGGGGCCACGGCTTAACGTCCCATCCGACGGACGGTGGCCTTTCCAACACACATTCTTACGCACCGCAACTCAATATATTTGCTTATTTGATAGAATTCAAAATACGATGCAGTTGTTCGTAAACCCAGTAATTCTCGTCCTCAGTGGGGACATAGCAATAAATAACGTTCACTCTTTAATCCCAGTTTTAAAATTGGCTGCAAGAAATCTTTCATTAATATATTAATTCATATCCTAAAAGAGTATCACTGGCATTCCTGCTGAGAAGCATTGACATATCTTGTAGGTATTTGTTTTCTTCCTGAGAGAGAAATTAAAAATTATTTTTAGTGATAACTTTTACCTCTCCATCAACTCAAAATGTCCAAGTGATATTGCTGGAATTCTTATTTGAAGACATCCAGAGAATAATCTCTGTTAACTCTTTTGAGGTGAAGAGACAATTGGTTGCCTCTCTGTTGGCGCTCTTGACAGTCAAAAGGAAACTAATTTCTTACTAGACTTTTAATCTATCCCGCGAGGGTTCATGGTTAAGGAGCAAATGGTAGTAGCTTTCGATATCTCTTGGGGATTATTTTGAAGCTTTAACCTTCCTTGGATGTCAGTAGATGTCGCGCAACCCGATCTAGGGTGGTGGGCTTAAACTAAAATCATGACCTTTAAAGGTGGAAAGATGATTGAATGATGCCATCCGATGTTCCATTATACAGGAAAATACTACATCTGATGGATGGCACTACATTTCACATTTTCGTACTATTTTAAGCCTAAAAGAAAACTGGCATTAATGCTGCGAAGCAGCGGAGAAGGAACCTTTCGAAGTGATCGACATTACACTAATGATATCTAATTCAATCGGGTCATTAATATCTGGAATATGAGAACTGTTTTGAATTTTGAGCCTGACAAAGATTTGTTGCCTGTATGTTTAGGTAACATTGCGGTCTAAATTAATACGGTAAGTCTTGAATGGATAGTGCCGAATTCGACTGTTTTCGAAAGGGAAATTTCGAGCTTTTTTTTTTAACAAAAAACATGGTTTTTCGTTACGTTAATATGAAATAGTTGGGACAAACGTCCAAGTTCCAAGCTCTTGTGGTTTCAGGAATGGTTGAGTGAGGGGACCCAATGGACAGCTGTTGCGAAAATGATGTTAGCCTCTCGTCAAGGCCATCCAGCGTGTTCTTTTACGTTGCGTGGGGTTTGACTCTTCCACACACCACGCAACGTAACAATTATTAAGAATTGTTATGTTGCGTACCACATGGACGTTAAGGCGTACACACCCGGACCACGGCTTAACGTCCCATTTGACAGACGGTGGTTTTTCCAAGCCTAACAGTGACTCCTATTCACTGTGGACAGAGCGGGGAGTTTAGCAGCGAAAATCTCTACACTTGCCTTCTGGGACCTGAACCAGGGAACTGCAGATTACGAGCCTGGCACGCTACCTACTGGTGTCTCTTAGACCAGTGGGTCTAGTCTACTGATCCTCCCCATGATTTTAAAGGATTCAGTTCTCGCATTCCAAGTTGTTGGGGAAAGAAAATGGTTTGTAGTTTTTTTAAAGAAACTAGGTTTATAGAGAAAGGAATGGCCAATATCAAACAGCAGCATAGTCGCAGTCATGGGCAGAGTCGCACCCGTTCCCTGTTTACTATGAGCTGAAGTCACCATGCTGGTTGGAACTCAAACAAATCATCGGAATCCAATCCACCCTCTCGAGTGCCAACAAGCCAGTTTTAGTATTACTCCAGTTTTAGGATTTAGCGATGCAAGAACCAGTTTCAAGGGTTCAGTTATCTGTCCTGGGTATCTGCTCAATCGGGCTTTTAACCCCCCAAAAAAGCAGAAAATACAGTGGTAGATTCTACTTAAACAGAGTGCATAAAGACATATACTTTACACCAGTGCATAAAGTCCATAATCCACTGCCATAATCATAGCCAATAAACAGTCACCTGACCACAGGAGTTCAATCTGTCAGTCAAACTGACCTATCAGCTCCCTTTTCATTCCCCTTCAGGCGAGAGAATATCTCCCTGAAAAGTACTGTCTTGACCAACTCCAGCAGGTTGTGGAGAGGACAGACTTTAGGGCAAGTAATGAAATAGGAGGGCAAAGGGAAGAAAAATGGCGTTGTGTAATCCACGAGTCTGAGGTCAGCATTTTGTTGAGGGCAAGCCCGTAGACGCAATAAGATCAATTTTTATTTTGCTTTTAATCTTCCAAATCAATAGTGATTGAGTAATTGATTTCAATTCAGAAGTAAAAGTTCACTTGCATAAGATTTTACTGATACAACTCTTTATTATACTCTAAATTGATTCTAATACCTCTAATGTGGGTCAGGGACAAGACATGATGGCAAATTCTAGTGCAGTGGGTATTAGGCCAATTGTGGCAGAAAGCTCAAAATTAAGTAACTATAAAGGGGAGGGTACCAAATGGGAAGTGTGCATACCTCTTTCTCCTAGGCCACTTAAGAAAGAAAAGAGTCGTGCATTTCATGCTCCTTTGCGTCAAATCTTCAGCTTAACAGACAGACGTTTTGTCGTTTCCTCCTTTGCGTCAAATCCTCAGCTTAACAGACAGGCGTTTTGTCGTTTCCTCCTTTCCGTGTTATTATTGTGGTCGGGATTGTCTGGCCATGCTCCAGTACTCAGCAGAACAGGAGATTTGCTTCCTTGGGTACGCATCTCTCTTCAGCGATGCATGCGCCTGCCTTAGGTTGATGGCAAGAAGAGTCAGGATGAGGAAACGGAAATCAGCAGCAGAAGGAATCAGAAGGGCCAAAGACAAAGAAGCAGTCGTAATCGCTCGCGCGTTGGTTACTTGTGCATAGCTCGGGGTCATAGAGAGTGGAGGTCGTGCAGGGGCGGTCATAAGTCTCAAGACTGGAGGGGACCATTTAGGGGCATATGAAGGATTTTGTAGCTAAAAGTGTCGTTTCTGAACTACAAAATCCTTTATATGCCCCTACAAATGCCTTCGTATGGGGGACTAAAGGCGTCAGGGGTCTGCCTTCGTAGAAAAGAAATTGGCTGGCTGTTGGAATGAAAAAATAAAACGCCTACGAACCTCTTTGGAGGGGGCCATGGCCCCATGGCCCCCTCCTTATGACCGCCACTGAGGTCATGGGAGTCAGTCATTGGTGTGTCACTCGTGTCTTCCTCGGCAGGCACCTAGAGTGCATCAGCCAACTTCTTTTGTCCTTTCTCTGGGAAGCTATTCACGTGAGTCCGGCATTCGAGGTTATTCAGGAAGGAACGTAATCTGCAGAGGCATCTTTGGGCGGCACGAGACACAGGAGAGGAAGGGCGAATAACAGAGAAGGACAAGGGAGGGCAATAGCAAAAACAAAATTGCGAGAATGAATGAGAGTTAGAGACACGTCGAGTCCATATTTCGAGAAATATGGGCACGACAACACACTTCTCCCATTTCGACAGCTTGTAGTGTGCAGATAAGATTCATCATTCACACTTGAACTGTTTTTTAGGCAGCAATAATTGAAGTTTAGCAAGAGAGAAAAATACAATTACAAAACTTCATTCAGTACCAAAAGACAACGGAAGGAATTGCGGTGAATAGAAAATATCTTTTGGGATTTTTTTTTCAATATGTGGAATACTTACCTGTCTTCTTGTTTAGCAGCGAAACGATACCTGATACTTCTTGTATTACCCATGCTGCTCAACCATTGGATGCATTCTTAATGCTTATCAGATAAACCCATTTAAAAATGGTTGATTCCTTCGCAATGAAATCAGTTGAAAACGAGACTCTCTTCTCTTCTCTCCGTTAACCGATTTCGCCGAGGCGAAAATTTCATGACGTTCTTAAATGTCACGAAGTGTACATTTCGAGAAATAGGCTGATCATTAATTCACGCGGCATGAGACATGCCATCTATTGCTCCTCCTACGCCAACTCATAACGAAAACAAAATGCCATCCCGAACAGGGCGCAAGATATTTTCATCCTCCTACGTACATAACCTCATCCTCCGGCAACTTCTTTCATTAGAGGCATTCTTTCCGAAATGTTGCTCGTGCTGAAAGAAGATGAATTATTGAACTCACGACCTTTTGTTGTCAAATGATCTGCATCCGCCAATTTCATGGCGAATGAATAATTTGCTTCCTGCAGGCAGCGAAATCTCTGATGGTGATAGGAAACCTCATGAGAGTAAGGATTCCCTCCTCCCTCTCTGTCTGTTTATTTCTTTACTAGTCTTTGATGTTCATTGCATTTCTTTTTTTTCCCATTGACATATTTTCTTGTCCATATTTTTACTCTAACACATTAGAGAGTTGAAATCGCAAATTTCACTTATGAAAAAAAAAAACCTCAAAATAAATTCTTCCTTGGAGTGAGCGTCACTCTTCTTGACGAAAGCAACTTTTTTCTATTGAATCATCTTTCTAACTTGGTCTAGAGGAACTTTAACATTACGCCATCACACATAAGCAATAATAACACCTTTCTGATGACGCATTGCTGAAAACAAGCACGCGCTCTTAGTTTTCACTCTTATAATAAAAAGAAACTGGTAAAAGCTAAAACACATTTTGGCTTTTTTTGTTTCTCTGAGAAAATACTCTTACAAAAGAAACTACTATGTTCTCACGAAATTAATCTGCTTTGTGTAAGAGGCATTTCTTGGGGATGGTGAGACTTCTGCTGCATCTTTCATGATTACTTGTTGCAAGACATTTCTTATTTTGGAGATTAAGCGGTAAACAGAGGACAGGATTAACGTTCATCGGCAAGGTCTATAAGCAGCAAGATGCTGTCTAGAAGATGTCTTAAAATAAACTTTACTTTTCTTTATATCTGCGAAATAGCCAAAATAACTTCAGATTGTGTTATAGGGCCAACATTAAAGCCACCAATGCATCTATCATCATTACAAACAATGGGAGTAGAACTAACCACATTGTTTAGAACATCACTGAAATGTTCAGCCCACCTAGCCATGACAGTCCTCCCCTTCTATAACCTTACCTTGTTTATCGTTCAATCCCTGTATACCTGTCCGTTTTCTACCACTCAAAACATTAACTATCTGGTACAGCTCTCTGGTGTTGTGCTGTCTAACTACTTTCTCGGCTTTGTCAGCCAAGCCATCAAGCCAAAGATTCTTATCAGCAGCTAACTGATCCTTTATACGTTTATTAAATTCTCTATAGTGCTTTCTATTAGGACTAGTAGGGTATTGATTAAGGACATTCCTGCAGTTCTTTCTTTCCGAAATAAGCTCAAGTGCCTTATCACTCAGATAATTCTGCTCCTTTTTTCCTAAAAGAGTACTATTAGTGTCCAAAAAAGCCTGTTTAAAATGATCCCATTCTTCCTCAACTTCAGTAGTAAGCAAACCATGACTGTCATAATGCCTAAGTAACCTATCTTGGTAAGCTTTGGCTATAACTGGGTTTTTCAGAGCGTCAGTATTAAAAGTAAATTTTTTAACCCTAGCACAACACTTTTGAAGTTTAAGTTGCAAGACACTTTTAACAAGGTAATGGTCAGATCCCATTTCAGTTCCCCTATATGCCCTGGTATTTCTAACAGAACTAGCCCATTTGCTGTTAATTAATATATAATCAATCATATTCCTATGCAGCCCATTAGGTGAAACCCATGTGTATTTATGTATGTCGCGGTGTTTGTAATATGTGTTAGTTATTCTGAAACCATTGAGTTTACTTACCTGTAGGAGACGTTTCCCATTGCCATTGCAGCTACCAATACCAAAAAGGCCTATTATTCCTCCCCAAAGGTCAGAGTCAGTATCAACTTTGGCATTGAAGTCACCTAGAACAAGGATAATATCTCATTTCTTGACAGAATTCAAAATATCCTGAAGTTATCCGTAAAACCTATCCTTCTCATCCTCATCGGCATCCTCAGTGGGGGCATAACAGCAGATAACATTCAAGTCTTTAATGCTTGTCTGAAATTTATCTGTGAGAAACCTTTCATTAATGCACTCATATCCTAGAAGAGCATTACTGGTGTGTCTGCTGAGAAGCAGACCTCCGCCTTGGTGATGCTTTCCATCCTCCCTCGTTGTAAAGAGAAATTTAAAGTTATTTTTAAATATCTCACCTTTACCTGTCCATCTGGTCTCTTGCAAGCCTAGAATATCTAGGTTATAGTGCTGGAATTCCTGCGTGAGGACATCAAGAGAATAATCTCTATATAATGTCCTCACGTTCCTGCAGAGAGAAAATGATTAGTAGGATTTTTAAAGAAACTAGGTTTATTGAGATAGGTAGAGCCAACAATATCAAACAGCCTCCTGATCGCAGGCATGGGGCAAAGACCTGTTCCTCCTCTGCTAAAGGCTGAAGTCACCGATGCTGGTAGAAACTTCAGGCACCACCTTTTCAAGTGGACTTTTTCAAAAGCCCTATGGCCTGCCTGAGACACATTACTCCAGTTTAGGCTTGACGATGCCCAACTAGCTAAGTAAGGTTCAGGTACCTGCGATGGCCTCTGATTAGGATTATCCACCAGCTGATATAAGGTATCCCATGCCTCTGTTCACTTAGGGCTGGCAACCCAGAAGCAAACAGAAAACACAGCGGCAGATTCTCCCTCAATAGAGGCTCGCCAGTAGGCAAGTCCAGGATCCATAATCAAGCCGAAATCCATAAAACAGTCCAGCCTAGTAGGTATAAATGGTAAGCACCGTCCCGTGGCCGAGTGGTTAGCACGCTTGGCTATTGATCTAAGGGACCGGGTTCGAGCCCCGGGTTAAGGCATGGATGTGTGTGTCGTTTTTCTGCTGAGGTCCTGCATCCTCACAGATCTTCTACTATGGCATATAAACTGACAGGCTCCTGTCAGACTATGTGGCAAGCAGCTGCTTGAGGGTTTTTTTATTTATTTATTTATTTATTTATTTATACCAGGACCCTGTGAAGTTGATCACTCCTCAGCAGGGTTGGAAAAAAAAGAAAAAGTGGCCTTAGATGACCAGATCAGTAGGCAATACTGAGCTGGAAACCCTCCCTTTCCGTTCCCTTCCAAAAGAGAATATCTCTTTTGATTTTCCAGTTTATGCCTAGCTACACACGACTCGTAAAGACAGACCCCCCCCCCCCCAATCTGGTTAAATTTCCCTTTCCTTTTTCTTTTAGGTGTTCTCCCTTCCAGTTCCAAGGTTCTCAATTCCCAGGTTCGAGTCCCGACTCGAACTGCATATTACGAACCTGGCGCAGTGCTGACTGAGCCTACCACACTCTTACTCCCCTACGAGTGGGGAGTGTCACAAGTTATAAAACTCTGAGCCATGTTTTCTTTACTCCTAAACAAAGGAGAGAGGCGTAAAAGTTTGTTCAACTATTTCTCTATCTCGAGAGCTGAGGCTGGCGATTTAGATTCAAATGAATACTTGCGATGTGGGAACTATCATAGTCTACCTCGAGTTTTACACACTCCCACACCCATCCCAACCTTCTTCCATCAAAAAGAGCGGGAAAAAAGATCACTGGGGTCGATCTCAACGAGTTATATCTGAAACTAGAAATGAGTCGGTCCCTTCGGCATCTCTTAATTTCTAGCTTGTCACTCTGACTTCTTTTTCACCAAAACCGCATCTGAAAATTTCTCTTATTTCTGAGTTCTGCTGCCGGAAATAGCCCTATTTATCAATTTTCAGCTCTCTAGCATCGGTAGATCTAAATTTCACCTTTGATCTAGAAAGACCCGGATTCAAAATTTTGTAGTATTCTGAGATCTACAGCCAAACTCCTCCAGATACCAATTTTCACGTTTCTAGCAGTCGTAAATCAAGATTCGACCTCTACATGATCTTCATTTGGAATTAAAGGTCACATTGGAGGTCAATTTTCGGATTTTTTCCGAGATCTACAACCCGAATTATCCCTAGGTGCAAATTTTCAGAGCTCTAACGATTCTGCATCATAGTGCATTAGCGCAATCCCCCGCCCCAACCTGTCAGTCAATCCTTAGGTGCCGACTTTTAGCATTTATCACGGGGGCAGAATAGCTGTATCCAGGACTGAATCTAGGGGTGGGTCATACCCCCTAGAGAGAGATTTCTTTTCCCCCAGTCCTTTAGAATGCTATTAATGGTAATGGAGGCAAAAAAAGTTATTAAACTTCTAATTCCACGAATTCTTCAAGAAAAATTTAAAAA
The DNA here is from genome assembly GCA_038380435.1 of Ryuthela nishihirai. Classification (NCBI taxonomy): domain Eukaryota; kingdom Metazoa; phylum Arthropoda; class Arachnida; order Araneae; family Heptathelidae; genus Ryuthela; species Ryuthela nishihirai. The sequence goes on from JAWZYU010000004.1 coordinate 31,429,095, forward strand.
ACCTCTGAAACGGGAGGGAAAATGTTATCCCCCCCCTTTACATTTTTCCGACTCCATTCACTTATTTGATATATCCGAATATTTGTATGGCATTTTAGAAAAATTCTAGAAACGTGACCGTTTTGCGGAGAATTGTGAAGAGTGAAAATCAGAGAAAACATTTAACTAAATCTTTCTCTCATGTTCAAAACTGTATCACGCAAGTTATTGCTAAGGTTTATACACGTCTTCAGATATAGGCATTTCCTCTGAATGTCAGTGGTTGACCCTTCGAAACCTTTTAAAATGCTACTTATCATTTCTAATATAATAAATGTGTCCTCTTTTTTCTATTTGTTTCAGAAATGCATTTGCTTTACCTGCTGCTTGAGTAGTAGTAAACATCCTATTTTTCAAAATAACTGGACCACTTTGTAAAAGGGACCTCGACCCCTTTATCATCTGGTCCAATCTGCTGCTTGAACTGCATTAACTGAATACACATGAACCAATTAAACAGACATTTGACACTAAACTCATAACAGAACAGACAGTAGCTTTTTTCTCTATTAAGAGTTATCAACTTCAACTTAAACAAAAATTTATCATAAGGACAAAATTATTGTCTTTCGATAGTCACTGTTGTACGTGTGTTGATTCGGATTTTGTTTTGAACGATACAAGATGCAAAATATAATTTATGATTTTTTAAATTATGAAATGACACGGGGATGAAAGGATACTTTTGCCCATGGAGTCCCTCACTCACAATCGTCTACATATATATATTTGATGAAAGCTTGTGACGTCGACAATGTTATGAGCTACCTCAACTTATCCCCCCACTTCCCCCCCCCCCAAAGAAAAAGGAGAGATAAATTTAAATGCGATCTATCTTTACGAATCACGTGTCAAATGAAAGCTTAAGACGTACAAAGTAGAATAAGAATTGACCCCACCGATGCGACAGCAAAACAAATGTTTTTAGCGACGGTTTCAGACGATATCTTAGACAAGCGATGGTTTTCGACAGGGAACCGGTCCAAAATTGCCGTTAAAAAGAAATAAAATGATAAATTGATCTTTTTAAATGCATATTTTTCTATATGCAATCTAAAGAGTGAAAAGAGAAAGGAACATATGCCATATATTTCAGTGGAATTTAGGAGCCAAACTGATTTCCCTTGCCACATAAAGAAAACTTGCCGGCGCCCTATCTTCCTTCGAAGTTAACACGAATCCAGTACGTGATTCTATCACTGATATATTTTACGCTGATTTTTCACTATTTAGGGTTCTTATATGAAAATGGGTATTTTGTAAAATTTCTGATATATATATATAAATATAAATATTTTTAGAGGTGTGAGTGCAATTAGAGCTGCGTTATCATATCACTAAAATTGAAAATAACGAACCTTTTAAATAATGTCTGGATAATATTCCGTGAAAATATGCATTAAATATGTAATGAATCATTTGTCATTATTAAATTTTTTTGCATGAACCTGTTCTTAAAATGTGTTTATTTTGGTAGGATTCTCCTAAACTGAATGAAGAGGACATGCTTGAAGAGATAATAATTCGAGATCGCACGAAGGATCGATGCATGGAAAAGAAATGTCTTCATAGCGGACATTGCTGCCAAGGATCGGTGTGCATTGAGGCAGACAGAAACAAAGGTAGAGGCTCGACTACAGAAACATTTCAATTCCCTTACATCATGTCTACACTTTATAGGGTTCAAGGATTCTTCCTATGAAGGTGTAGGGAGCATCCATTTTGAGTATAGGAAACCTTGACTATATCATCAACATCTCTACTCCAATTACACTGGGCAACATATTTTCATAAAAGTCATGCCTCTGAGATAAAAAAAAAAATAGCCATTTCTTAAAGATTTCAAAGTGCAGAACTCGAATATGACAATGAAAATGCAAAATTGGCTACGATTTCTGAGAAATCAGCAATCGTTTCTTATATAATAGAGTAATACGTACATATGACATGTATCGGTACTCTGCCCTGACATTCCCGAGGAATTCAGCTGACACCAGACGAAACGCGCCCCAAACTTTTTCTCGTCACCCTGAAGCAGGTTGTCGAACATCTGATCTCCGAACAGCTCGCGGATCTGATGCCCCACAAAAATTCCCTCTTCAATTTTCGCTTGCTGAGTCGAGGGAATTTGTCAACCAAGTACTTAAAAGCTGATGCAGTCCGGTAAATGGCCTTTACGAAGTTTTCCATCACACCGAGTTTGACGTGTAGTGGTAGGTAGCAGGATTTTGTGCATTTCCGCCAGTGCTGGGTGTTCCACGTTCTTCTCTCCGACCTTCAGAGATTTCCTCTGAGGCCAGTTTCTCTTCACGTAGTGCAAAGTCTTTGCTCGGCTGTCCCATTCACGGTGTCAGGACAGAATTACGCAGGAAAAAATCACACGGAATAAAATTACACAGCAAAAATTACACAAGTCAGAAATTACACAGAGTACAAAATTTGTAGCCTCCGTTGGCAAATTCGTTATTTTGTAACTATTCAGTTTAACCCAGAGGCAGGGCCGGATTAACGCCAACTGATGCCCTAAGCACAGCCCAACAATGGTACCCCCTTGGTCCTTCCATCGCTTAACTGACAAGACTTTAAGACTCAATAAGTGCTGAAGTTATAAGTAGGCAACAATTCAATAAGCATTATTTTGTATCTTTTGATCCATGTATGCTGAAATGCTATGTATCTTCAAGGTAAGAAAGCAATGGAATAAAAGAAGTTTTGTTTCGTACAAATAACGATATTTCTCCATTAGAATATCTTTCTTAAAAATTGTCCAACAACATCGATTTCTGTAGAAAGAGGATTTTCAAAATTAAAAAGTATGTTCTCTAGATCACGTAATTGTGAGTTAAGGGCATGATAGCTAAGGGGGAATACTCTGTGGTGCCCCCTCTTACTTCTCTTGGTGCCCTAAGCACGTGATTACTTTGCTTAATGGTTAATCCAGCCCTGCCAGAGGTTCCAGTGGATGTATGTTTTTCATTTATCACAATCTATTCTGGGCAAAGTAAATGAATGTGGGTTGAAATCTTTATAGGAATCTAATAGTCATTTGCGATATACATTAAAATGTTATTATCTCTTGCCCTATTACTAGAAGAAGAAGTGCTGGAAGCATTCTTAGAAGTTGCTGATCTGTTCTCTGATTTAAACGAATATAATGAACAAATCGAGCAAATTCTCCTTTATTTCGAACGTACATATTTTCAGGGTCGACAGCTCAGGAACGGCACTTACAAACAACCTCTATTTAATATTTCTATTTGGAACCATAGGCCATCTGCAGCCAACTGTATAGCAAGGACTACAAATTGTATCGAAGGATGGCACTACGGACTTCAGTCACTTTTTCAGTGTTCCAATCCAACTGTTTGAAAATTTCTGGACAACATTGTCAAAGAATTATCCTTACAACATACAAACTATTTGCAGCATTTAACTGGTCAACGAAACCCCGGACGTGGTAGGTACATTTCTTTAAAACAACGTATTTCAAATATTGTACAGAATTACGACTCTAATAGACAATTGGATTTCTTGCGTTGCATAGCTCATATGACTTAGTGTGTTTTATTTGATGTTTTATATTTAAATTTAATTTTATCTATGTATTTTTAAGTGAAAATTTTTGTAATTATAGGAAAGTTTAAGTATTTGATATGACAACCAAATAATTTAATAAATTTTAAATAAAAACTGAATAGTGTAATTTTTTATGTATTTTTTTCATGTGTAATTTATTCCTTGTGTAATTCTGTCTATGTGTAATTTTAGCAGTGTAATTTCATCACGTGCAATTTTTTTCATGTGTAATTTATTCCTTGTGTAATTCTGTCCATGTGTAATTTTAGCAGTGTAATTTTATCATGTGTAATTTTTTCCTGTGTAATTTTATCATGTAACCCCCATTCACATAAGAAACAGCAGTACTTCTTATATACCAGCTGCAGACTCATCAATAGAGCCACTATCTTCAACTTCCAACATAGATGCCAACCATACTTGCTGTATTGAAGACAGTTCAACAGCTGTTTTGGGTTGTCATAGGTTTCTTTCATGCAGACAGTGTGAATGGATGGAAGTCGATTTCCATTATGCAGCAACTCTGCCTAAGACTCAATTTCGAGAAGTCTATGAATAGTCGCCATTCGTGAGGGTCATGTTTGATTCTGAGGGCATTCATCAGGCCATCTACATCAGAGCAGAACACAAGGTTATCTTCCTTTCTGAAGAAAGGTGCAAATTGCTCATGGCGAGTTCGAAACGAAGTCATTAGGACATTTTCCTTCTCAAGATTCCATTGTTTAAGTCTTGATCTAAGTAACTCTGCTTTGGCCTTGGACAGCTCTCATTTGCAAACGAGATCGTTCATTCCTTCTTCGGTGAGAATGTACGGCACAGATGACGCACCGTGGCAGACGTATGGATTATCATTAGTCACCGAAGGCTCCGGAGAACCCGACGTCGGTTCGCCTTCCTCCTCATCGTCTGAATCGATGGAAAATTCTTTTGGAGGATCAGAAACGGGAAGGCCTTCTCCGTGCGGAACTGGTCGGAGAGCAGATTGTATATTCGGGTACGCTATTGTCCACTTCTTTTTCCTTGTGATGCCTCCAGAAACAGGTGGAACCATGCAGAAGTAGCAGTCATTTGCGTGATTGCTTGGTTCTCTCCAAACCATAGGAACAACAAACGGCATCGCCACTTTTTCATTTTTCAGCCACTTCGGAAGATTTCTTACACACGTACTGTGCAATAAATATATAAAACGTAATGCAAAACATATGTTTGGGAGCCTTGTCCTGGTCCCCGATCTTGCATCCAAAATAAAACTCATACGCTGCTTTCACTATGGGAGTGATGGCCCTTTTCTGGCTTGCAAATGTCACTTCCCCACAAATGTAACAAAATGTATCTGCACTATTAATACAGTTACGTGGCATCATTGCTGCTGAATTGAAGCTGCAAGGATCACTTGTGTTGTACTTACGACTCAGAGGTAAATGGGAGTCGCTCAAAAGACTTGCTCACCCTACGAGACATCATTTACAACTAACGATTGCATCATCTTTTGTCCGCGATCGTAAAGCCGCGATGTCATGACTCAACTACATTGCATCAGACAATGATGCAATACCCTCGAAATCACCTCGAAATGAGTAAAGATTAGCTATTTTCATTTCACAGCCTTTTTGTGTGTTGCCCAGTGTTATCAAACGTAAAAAAATATTTTCAAACTTTTCAAATTTAACTGACTAAAGCAGACAATTCAAATCGGACTTTGTTAGAATTGGTGTGCAGTGGCCAGATGCAGCAGATGTAGGTCAGGACAGATATGCTTGGAGAACTAAACTGCATGGTCTGGTTGGACCTCCGTAGTCCATGGCTGCTTGAGGAGGATGAAATTAATTTGCTTTGTAGACTTCGAAAAACAACAATATTTTAAATCTTCAATGCCAGTGTTGCTGTTGAGCTTCACTTGAGTTCAAGATAATTTATTTGCAGCATTGACCGAAAAATACCTAATTTTGTGTGGGATGGTGCAGAGAGAGACAAGGAAACCTCCTCCCGAGATTCTATGTTGAAAGAAGATAAACCTGGTCTTTTCAAATAAAAATGGAAATTCAACTGAAAGTCAGAAATCTCGGTTTGATTTAAAACCATTTTTTCATCCTTAATTCTTAATTCAGTTTTTTAATTTAATCCTTAATTCAGCTTCGTTTTTTTTTTCCTTCGATAGCAAAAAAAAGAAAGAGACTATATAAATTTATAAGATTAAAATGTAGGAAATTAAAATTAGAAAAATTACATATTTTCTCTCTTCCGTGTACTACTCACCAATTCTCCATGTCTCTTGCTCCCTCGCTTTTGCTGACGAATTTCCTCGAACTGAAAGACAGTGACATTTTTTCATTCTTTTATGGCAATAGAAGAACTTTGTAACTCATTCCGAATTTCGTGATTTCTTTTTTTTTTTTCGATGACAGCAAATTTTTCTAATGCGAGATCACCAAATCCAATTTTTTTCTCCTCTAAAGACTCGTAAACGGAAAGGCTCACAATATTGAATTACATACACATCAAGGATACATTGTCCTTGTTTTGAAGCAAAATTTGTGACAAGCCAGGGCAGGCAGGTTTGTTTGTTTTTTTTTAGTTTGTTTGTTTTCTCAAAGAATATTTTGAAGCTGAAGGTAAACCTGGTATTTTAAAACCAATAAATGAAATTAAACTATTTACATTGGTGTTTGGAAAGGCTCACTATATACATTGTCCTTGTTTTGAAGCAAAATTTGTGAAAAGCCAGGACAGGCAGGTTTGTTTGTTTTTTTTTTAGTTTGTTTGTTTTCTCAAAGAATATTTTGAAACGATCAACAGTGACATCGGCACAAAGCGGAATTTTCTCTCCTTAATCAGCGGACAAAAGAGCGGACGAGAACGGAATGAAATCACCAAGCGCTTCGGGATTTGGAACAACCGCAGCAGCTCGAAAGGAAAACAAATAGAATTTCGCAGGGCCGAGTTTATAACTTCGTTTATTCGCAACGGAAGTTAAAGCGTGTGCAGTGGCTTCTCTTGGAATCTTCGGAAACACCAAAACAGAAGAACTGGCTTGAAGGAAAATACGATAGTTTCGAAAGCCCAAAACACAGTAAAAAGAAATCCATAAACCATATCTTGAAAGAAATATAATTTTTACGCCCGCTGAATATATGTATATAAGCACCCCCCTCTACCACCCCCGCCAAATACATACGTACACATACCACATACACACCTCGATCAAACTGTAAAATAATATTTTTTAAAGGAGAATGATGATGGTGATGAAATTAATTTGCTTTGTAGACTTCGAAAAACAACAATATTTTAAATCTTCAATGCCATGTTGCTGTTGAGCTTCATTTATTAAGTTTCCAATTCTTGGCAGACTAATAAGGATCAATCGAATATATGAAAGGATTTCCAAAAATCGCATAAATAACAGCCGAGAACAGAGCAGATAACTAAGACGAAGAAATAAAATGATCTACTCAGTTCCACAAAACAGGTTCCTCAGTCTCCCTACAAAAAAAAAACTCTTTCTGGTGGCCCAATAGAAAATTGATTAAACAATTAAAAATCAAAGATGAAGTGCATTAAAAATGTCTAGATGGACATTAAAAATGTCTAGATGGACATTTTTAATGCACTTCATCTTTGATTTTTAAATGTTTTCAGCTCGTTTTAGGGACAAAAAAAAAACATGTTCACTTTGTCCTCTGTCTATAGAAATTCAGCTCTTTTGTTTTTAGAGTTAAATTAAAAAAAAAAAAACTTTTTGGGTTGGATAGGTATTGATGAAATATTGTGATTCGCATTTTCTGAATCTCTCAATAGTTTTAATAGCGTACTCCAATAGTGGAAAATGCCAAATTTTCAAACGAATATTGCAAATTACCTACTTATCCTTGAAATTTCAACTTTTGGTGACCTGATGGTCAAGAGGCTTATATTCGCAGAAAACATTTGCCCCCCCCCCCCCCATCCCCAAGAGGTGGAAATGAGAAAAAACAACTTTTTTTTTTTGCTTTACAAGCCAAATGAAAAATCTTTTTTTGTTTTATATGTACTAACGAAATATTACTATTTTGCATTTCACAATCATCAGTTAGTTCGAATTTTTTTATTCTCTTTGCAAACGATCCTCCAGCATCCACCAGAGACGATATCTTGTTTTAGTATTTCATTCAAATGAAATGTTTTAATCTTTTTTTTCTTCAATTAAACCGCTTGGAATAATTTTCATTAATCGTAGTGGAGGTTTAAGTCTCTGACGGGGGTTTGTTGTTGTGTGTGTTTGGGCGGGGAGGGGAGGTTGGGTTGGGTTGTTTTACCTCTGAGCGGCACTTTTTTGCACACCATGGGCTAAATGGCCAGGTCACATGGACCCCGAAGGCTCAGAGAAGGTTGGGGGAGGGGATCCATTGGAACAGTTGTTGGGAGACAGATGGTAGCCTCCCGTCAAGGCCATCCAGCGTGTTCTTTAACGTGCACAGGGTATGGCTCTCCCGCACACGGGGCCACGGTTTAACGTCCCACCCGACGGACGGCGGCCTTTCCAAGCCCATCGGTGTCCCCTACTGACAGTGGGCAGGGCGGGGAATTTTGCGGAGATAAATCTCAACGCTGATTCAGCTGGGACTCGAACCTGGAAACTACAGATTACGAGCCTGGCGCGCTACCGACTGAGTCCCAGGAGGGGGAAGGTATTCGCATCTTATGAATGGGAAAAATGTATGCAGCAGGTTAAATAAATCGAATTACAGAAATGCATAAGTGGAAAATTTAATATGTATTATATAAACTTGCACAACTGAAAAATAAAATAAAATAGTAATATGGACTAAAATAAATGTCGGTTCATTTAACAAAAAATCCCATCATATTTGGAATCAAACTAAATAAAAACAGGAGAACTATTATAATGATTATGAAATATTTGACTCAGTGAAATGCTATAATGAAATCGAATTCTGACTGTTTTGAGGCCTGAGGCGAGAGCCTATTGGGTAATCGCCACTGAACTGATTAATCGTGCTTAGACAAAGATTTTAATCTTAGCTATTTTTAGTTCAGGGTGGGAAAAGAAAAGTTTTATGATATGGAACGGGGGGGGGGAGATTATTCCTAACTAGGTTGGGTTGGGTTGTTTTACCTCTGAGCGGCACTTTTTTGCACACCATGGGCTAAATGGCCCATGGTGAGCAAAAAATCACACAAAAAGTCACATGGACCCCGAAGGCTCAGAAAAGGTTTGGGGAGGGGACCCACTGGAACAGCTGTTGGGAGACAGATGGTAGCCTCCCGTCAAGGCCATCCAGCGTGTTCTTTAACGTGCACAGGGTATGGCTCTCCCGCACACGGGGCCACGGCTTAACGTCCCATCCGACGGACGGCGGCCTTTCCAAGCCCATCGGTGTCCCTACTGACCGTGGGCAGGGCGGGAAATTTTTGCGGAGATAAATCTCAACGCTGACCCAGCTGGGACTCGAACCTGGGAACTACAGATTACGAGCCTGGCGCGCTACCGACTGAGCCACCCCCGCCCCTCCTAACTAGGTAAAATCTACCCAGGTCACAGACAATCAAAACAGTATAAGGGAATTTTAGAGAAAAGATAAGTAGTTTAATTTTTTTTTAGTTTCAAATTTGAGAATTTACATCGTTTTTTCGATCTCATTCTTCGCAATTAATCTCTTTGTTTTTTGTATTCCTTGTTTTTAAGTCTAGGTTGGAAGAACTTTTTTTTATTCCGTAAGTGGAACCAGAGGGTAATTTTTTTTGTAAAAGTTTTATCGGGAGTGTATTTGTGAATGTGGGTGGAGATGGCGGTGACGGATCCTTGAAGTGATCTTCCTTGGCAAAAGATTGTTTCTTTGTTTTAAAACGTTCTTGTCGAAACTAAATCTCTGAGTTTAATTGAATTGAAAACAACCTCATTGATGAAGTGTTTTGTTTTAGTAGTAGGGACGTGCTTGCCAATTTATGGTCGTCGAGAAGGAGGCCTTTGCAGAGAAGACAGAGATTGCGAACCAGGTCTTCGGTGCTTGGAAACAGAAGCTGTCGATAGATCTTGCCAATACAAACCCAAGGATTATCGGATGAAACAATACAGTAAGGAATTTCCTTTTTCGAAAAGTTCATCTCTTTCTGTGAATTTGTTTAACAACTGTAATTTTCATTGCACTAATCTATATTTATTTAACACACCTTAACCGTTGCTCATAAAAAGTTGCCGGACGCTGTTTTCATTCGTTTTATAATTTTAAAATTATGCTTAAAAAGCTACTCTGAATATATTTCCTTAAAACTTTATAAACTATTATGATGCATTTTTAAAAAATAAATACCCCCTCAAGCAGCTGCTTGCCACAGAGGTCTGACAGGAGCCTGTCAGTTTATATGCCACAGTAGAAGATCTGAGAGGATGGCAGGACCTCAGCAGAAAAACAACACACACATCCATGCCTTACCCGGGGCTCGAACCCAGGCCCCTTAGATCAGTAGCCAAGCGCGCTAACCACTCGGCCATAGGACAGCATTCTGAAATATATTTAAAGTTTGAAAAATCTAATATTTTTTTTTTTGCAAAAAAGGAAGCTTTTTAATCAAAGACGCTTTTTTGCTTTATTTAGCAAAGTAATGGCAAATCTTTTCAATAGTAAGAAAGCTTTGGGTTCTTTGACATCTGATAGACAGTTTTATGCACACAATGAACAGGTCGCTAAGACCCCTACAGCTCATAGGAGATTGGGGAAGGCGATCTACTCGACGGATGTGACGAGACACATACGTGAAAACGTCTCTTCAAAGCTATGCAACGGTGTCTTAACGTGCATAGGGTGTCTCTTCTGCACATAGGGCCACGGTTTACCCCCTATCCGACGGGCGGCGGCTTTTCCAAACCCACCGTTATCCCCTTCCTCACCGAGGACAGCAGAGTGAAAAAATTCTCAAAGCAGGAACAGTTGAGATTACAACCTGGAAACATCAGATTATTTTCTTCAAAATATCAATTATGAAAAACTAAGACTTCTGACCTGCTACTGGCAAAGACACACTAGGTGGAAAAAATTAAACAACTCTTAAGAAGTCCAATGCTGATCTAATAAATTTCGTATTTTTAGATATTTAAACGATTTGGTAACCTGAGTGTTTGCGAAATTCACAACTCTGTCAGGAAAGCAGCAGATTTTTCTTTTACTGTACAAATCTAACGTTTCCATCACTGACAATTTTCACTAGCTTAAGGTCAGTGACCGAATTGTTAGCGTGCTTAACTGAATAACAAAAGGTATCAGTATAAGGCAAAGAATTTTGTTGTTGTCAAAATATTTCATTCCTCAGAGGCCTTTACAGGCGGATGCTTGTTAAGGTATCGCGTCCCTCAGAGGCCTTTAAAGGCGGATGCTTGTTAAGGTATCGCGTCCCTCAGAGGCCTTTACAGACCGATGCTCCTTAAATTATTGCATCTCTCAGAAACTTTTACAGGCGGATCCTCCTTAAGGTATTGCACCTCAAGAGGCCTTTACAGACGGATGCTCCTTAAGGTATTGCATCCCTCAGAGGTCTTTACAGACGGATGCTCGTTAAGGTATTGCATTCCTCAGGGGATTTTATAGGCGGATGCTCCCTGAGGCATTGCATCCCTCAGAGGCCTTTACAGACGGATGTTCCTTTAGATATTGCATCCCTCAGAGGTCTTTACAGACGGATGCTCCTTAAGGTATTGCATCCCTCAGAGGTCTTTACAGACGGATGCTCGTTAAGGTATTGCATTCCTCAGGGGCTTTTATAGGCGGATGCTCCCTGAGGCATTGCATCCCTCAGAGGCCTTTACAGACGGATGTTCCTTTAGATATTGCATCCCTCAGAGGTCTTTACAGACGGATGCTCCTTAAGGTATTGCATCCCTCAGAGGTCTTTACAGACGGATGCTCGTTAAGGTATTGCATTCCTCAGGGGATTTTATAGGCGGATGCTCCCTGAGGCATTGCATCCCTCAGAGGCCTTTACAGACGGATGTTCCTTTAGATATTGCATCCCTCAGAGGTCTTTACAGACTGATGCTCGTTAAGGCATTGCATTCCTCAGGGGCTTTTATAGGCAGATGCTCCCTGAGGCATTGCATCCCTCAGAGGCCTTTACAGACGGATGCTCCTTTAGATATTGCATCCCTCAGAGGTCTTTACAGACGGATGCTCGTTAAGGTATTGCATTCCTCAGGGGCTTTTATAGGCGGATGCACCCTGAGGCATTGCATCCCTCAGAGGCCTTTACAGACGGATGCTCCTTTAGATATTGCATCCCTCAGAGGTCTTTACAGACGGATGCTCGTTAAGGTATTGCATTCCTCAGGGGTTTTTATATGCGGATGCTCCCTGAGGCATTGCATCCCTCAGAGGCCTTTACAGACGGATGCTCCTTTAGATATTGCATTCCTCAGAGGTCTTTACAGACGGATGCTCGTTAAGGCATTGCATTCCTCAGAGGTCTTTACAGACGGATGCTCGTTAAGATATTGCCTCCCTCAGAGGTCTTTACAGACTGGTGCTCTTTAAGGTATTGCATCCCCGAGGGTCTTTTACAGACGGATGCTCGTTAAGGTATTGCATCCCTCAGGAGACTATACTGACGGATGCTTTGCCACCAGAACTATGTGGCGACTCGTCTACTGACGAATAAATGAGAAAAGAAAACGGTTTCTCTCTGGTGTCAAGCAAATGGCTCTGAGCCTCTCGGGAAGATAGAACAGCATCGTTATCGAGAGGTAGCATGCGCAACACTCTTTTTGATAGAGCTCAAAATAACAAAAGAAATCATTATTGATGACGTAGAATTATATTTTAATAATAATCATACTGCTCGTTATAAAATGTTTAGTTTCCTTTTTGACTCTGACAAGGATTAAACAATGAAATGACGTGACGTCTTTCAACTGTCAGGCAGGAAACAACAATTTTTGTCTTCACAGAAATATTGTTTATAAATATTGATGCCTAATTAAAATTCGGCGAATGCTTTCCAAATGAATTAATTAACATAATTTCTATATTTAATATATATTTAATTCAGAAAAAAATCCGAATTTTTAAAATAAACAAATTTTTAATTCTGAGCAGTGCTCAAGAGTGAATTGTACACACCCACCCACTTACGTACTAGAGATGAGTTTTTTCTTCCCCCTCGGTGGTTCAGTGGTATCACTTTGGCTCGTGTTGACACTGTTACTGCGGAGGTCCGGGGATAGCATGGTCATTTGTTCTGTCCTATATGTTGTGATTGCCCCTCAGTAAAAAATTCAGAAATGTTCACTTATCAACATGACAAAATAAATCTATGTTCTCACATTGGCTATAAGTCAGAAAAAAGTGAAATATATGTTTCTTTTTGCTATGGTTTCAACCTTTCAATCAGTCTCAGTAATAAAAAAAGGGTAATGCTAAAGCCTTTGAACGTTTTAAGTATTCTCCTTTAGCGTTTTAAAATATTACTCAAGAATTTTAAACTTTTATGAATTATTTCCAGTATTTTCCGTTCCAAATAAGATTCAATATAATTTGGTTTTCAAATTATTATAATTATTTTAAATTATGCAACAGCCTTTAGTACGAAGAATTAAGGAATGATTTTGCAGCATACATTTCTGTGTGTTTCTTTTGCGATGTGTCAGAATTTATTTCCTTAAATCTGTCTCAGGCTTGAAAATTTGAGGCCCAACTAATCTCTAACATATCGATATTCCTGAAACGCCATCGGCTGTGGAGATCCAATCAGACGATTTGATTTAGCCTCCAACTAGCTCTGTCCTGAGCTACTTTAGAAGATGCTCATGAAAGGTATTTGTTGACTCTTTCGTCTAATCTTGCCGTTGCTTAGAGAGTCAAACCACTAATTCCCAAGATACTGTGTAGGAATCTAGAATCAAAACCATCAACTCCTCTGCTTTCTCGCTTACACATGGTCCAAATTCCACTACTATCCTAACTTTAGAAAGCACAAAAAACTATGATATAGCCTAAATTTAGAATTTGAGTGTATCCACTTATTTTACCAATGGATTCTTGAAGGTCCCATCATCAATGCATATTCTCTCGTTTATCTGATTACCAGTATCTGTCACATACATCCCGAGATAATTAAACTGAGAATTTTCTGAAGAGCACAGACACACACAAATACTGGAGCATCATCCACCTGACCAATTTTCATTACTTAATTTTAATTTCTAGTTATCCCAAACCTAGCCTATTACCAGCGTCTTCAATAGCGTTAATGAAAGAATTCATCTCGTCTTTAGACAAAAAGGCTAAATCGTCAGAATAATCTAAGTCTCATATCTCTAAGTCAGGTTTCTGTATCTTTTTTTATATAAAATGCGCCTTTAAAAAAAAAAGTTTCTTGAACTACCCCAGTTGCTTACAATCTTCAAATGTGCATTTTTTTCTCTCATTGCAACAAATTTGCTTATACAATTTACAATTTCGCTCAGATATCCCCCAGGCTTCTCTCACGTACCCTTAAGCATTACCTTACTACCTTTAGAAACACTATTCTAGAGCATCTAGGGCTCTCCAGTCGTTCCCTTGCAATGAATTCCTCATAACACAATCAATAACCAAACTGAAAAGAGCTTTTTTTTTTGTGTGTGTGTGGCATTTGAACAGAACCAAACTGTGAAAAACTTACTTCGCAAGATGAATTTCATGTGAAACATGATTTAACCTCCCCGTTGAACTATTCGTCAAATTTCAGCCATTTTAGGCCGTCCGATAATTCTTATGGATAGTCAAGTTCTGCATATAGATCTGTGAGCTTCAGTGGACATATGCCAAATGCCAGAAGTCATGAAAGATGGTTAAAATAATCTCCTTATTCGGTAGATTATAGGATATAGAATCTTTAAGAGATACTGTAGTCAAAAAATAGATCGTAGAAAGAAGTCCTTTTTCTCGCTATATAAAAGTGTTTTTTCCTATCAGAGATATTAAAACATTTTGAAAGTATTACACTATAATTTGTTTTGGATGTAGCAGACTTTACTGACTCGTGCAGCCATCTAGCGGAGCAACGAAGAATCAAAGACATATTAAATATGTTTTAAATTTAAGGCACGAAATTCCAAATAACTTCAAGGAGAATACTTTCAGCTTTAATGATATATTTTCAAAACAGTTGAATTCCTTCAATCTTACTATCAAATAAAGATATAAAATTAGGAAAGTATTTAAAAAGTTAAAAACATTAAACTTGAAATACGCTTGTTATGCTACACAGAAATGAATGACAATTTTTCAATACTTCTTACAATCTTTAAAACATGTGTGTGTTCATATATCAGTATTTTAATATGGCTAGTTCATTTCTAATTCGTTTTTCCCAAGTGGGGAAAGGAATGGGAATTAATACACATCTGGCAGAATATGGCTAATAATTAATTCACGGACAGAGGCCATTTATGTCAGGATAGGTGAACATTGTGCCAGAACTTCAGGATTTTAGGCAGATCCTTAATCAACTCAATGAATGGCGAGGAGGAAAGGCATTCATAGAGGGATGCTGACCAGAGAATTTTTATAACAATAACTGGAAATTCGAGGCTATGACGAAATGTGATCCATTGCAAATTTTTGCGTCGGCATCCCAAATGTAAAAGAATATTTGCATTGTGAAGCAAAAAAAGTTTAAATTTAAAAAATTAGACTGAAGAGTTTGCTAGAGGGGGCTCACACCCCACCTCTCTAATTAAGGGACATTTTTACAGTTATTGAAACAACCATTAAACGTGATTTTTTCCCCTTATTCTTTCCATTTTAAAAATAACTTCATTGTTGACGTTCATATTTTTGTTATAAAAACTGATCTTTTGTGGGTGCAGAAACAAGTTTTGAGAAAGTCACTGATCTGGTTCTACCGACAGTGGCCAACTTTGTAGCTGCCACTTCAGGAGCCCATAACAAGCGTATCACTTCAGGTTTTACCTCTGAGCGGCACTTTTTTGCACACCATGGGCTAAATGGCCAGGTCACATGGACCCCGAACGCTCAGAAAAGGTTGGGGGAGGGGACCCATTGGGAGACAGATGGTAGCCTCCCGTCAAGGCCATCCAGCGTGTTCTTTAACGTGCACAGGGTATGAGCTCTACCGCACACGGGGCCACGGCTTAACGTCCCATCCGACGGACGGCGGCCTTTCCAAGCCCATCGGCGGGGAATTTTGCGGAGATAAATCTCAACGCTGACCCAGCTGGGACTCGAACCTGGGAACTACATATTACGAGCCTGGCGCGCTACCGACTGAGCCACCCCCGCCCCAACTCTATGAAGAGTAAGCTGATATGCATCTATTGTTAGACGAATGTTCAGGGGGTGGCGAGGCAGAACGGAGAGAAATGTATCCTAATCGACTGGTGACTCTAGACCAGAGCTTTCGAAACTTTTTTGCATCCCGAAACCCTGTGCCCACACTGAAAATATTTCGACACCTCTAAAACTTTGAATTAATGTATATTTAATTATTTTAATATAACGTTAACTCTCGATTGTTTACAAATATGTAAGAAAGTGGAAAAAGTTTAAAATTTAGGGGGGGGGGAAATTAATTATGCATTACGAAGTTGAAATATGATGGCATCCCACGGTGTCGAGACACCTACTTTAGAAAACTGCTCTGTACAGTCCTTGCTGTGATTGTCAGTTTGGGAAAATGGAAGTCTTAGTTGAAAGGTTGTGTTGATTGTTTTATTGCTGAGAGGTACTTTTGTGCATGCAATGGGCTAAAAGGCAGTGAGTAGAGCCCAAAGACTTAGTGAGAGAAGGGAACTAACTGGGCAGCTGTTAAGAGGACAAGTAGAAGCTTCCCATCGAGGCCTTGTGGCGTGTTCCTTAATGCGCACAGGGTATGGATCTCCTGCACAACAGACGGCATAACATCCCATCCGACGAGTGGCTGCCTATCCAAGGGCATCAGTGACTAGGTGTTTTAGGTAATATAAAAGTTCTTAATTAAAAAAACAATTTGTTAATTTGACTATTGTTAGGATGAATTTCAATCTGTATTTCCATCCATTTTGCAGATGAACAATGCCAGACAAGCAAGGAATGTGACGTCACCAAAGGTCTCTGCTGTCAGCTTTTGCGTCGTCATCGATTGGCTCCGCGGCAGATCTGTTTCTATTTTGCCGATCCCGAGAGTTGCATTGGAGATGTCGATGAAGCTCACGCTCGACAGATGAACCACATGGCCAATCCATTTTTTAAAGCTCGTGTCGGCTAAAAACCATTACACCTGGCAACGCCATCAAACTCTCCATCTCTGCGTTTTACTCTGGCGCCATCTTTTGGTTAGGATGACCTCTACGTTGTCTTAATTTAAATTTTTATTATTCTGTCGTTACGAAAATTGTTGCTCGAAAGTTTAAAAAATGCTGTTACTTCATTTTTTCCTAAATTTAAATTAAATATATGCTAATTCTAACGGTTTAACAAATAATCATTTAATGACAAGATAATAAATTATGTTTTGTGTTCACTTTTTCAATGTGTAAAGCAATTGAAAAACTCCTTTTGACTCCCACTCACCTATATATTGCCTCTCCCTTACATATTGTCTTCTCTTAATTCTCTGTGAATTTTTATCTTTTACTTTCGTCTGCTGCAGTTGCCAACCTAGAGAAAATATTTTCACGAACGAGAAAAGAAAAAATTATGAGAGCCAAATAGTTTTTATATATTAGTGTCCACCATTCCTCTGGTTTTCCTCCAAATAGTTTTACGTACACACTTGTGCTTTACAATAAAATTGCTACATAGGACAAAAAAAGGGAATTTTTTTTGCCTTGTAATTATCATTAAAATACTCCTGTTTACGTGCATAATAAAATTGTACTTATCTCCATTGAATATGGGGAGAAATGAAATCTGGAAATCCATCTAAAATTACACTTTTTTTTTTACTTTCTGACATGCAGGAGTATTTAAAACATCCCGATTCGTAAAGGATATCGTTTTCTATTAGTTCGCTTGTAAAAAAAAGCTACTGTTTTCATTCTGCCGTCTGTAAACATTCAACTTTTTTAGAGATAAATTAAAAAATTCTTTTTGTGTTAGCTGGGTATTAATGCAATGTTACCATTCGCCTTTCCCAAAATCTCCCAACAGTTTTAACAGCCCTCTGACGACTGCCAAAACTTTAAATGAATATTGCAAATGATCAATTTGTTGTAGAAATCCGAAATTTTGGTCACATTCAAGGGATTGATACTTGTGGCAAGTCTTTTTCCACTTAACCCCAGAGGAATGGTGGACACTACTTTAAGAGATGAATAAAAAATTCCTTTTGTGTTTTATAGCTACTAATAAAATATTACTGGTAATAAAGCATCACGAGGGAAATCCCCGCAGACAAGAAACACTTAAAAATAATTAGCTGAAAAAAAAATGGTTGTCCTAAGTGAGACTATCGTCTTCTGAGCCATCGCGAGCACTGGTGATGCAAATATTTTTTAAACGAGTGCATCCCTATTTTTTCTTGGATTAGCTTCCAAGCTGTTTATATCCATTCCGCCAATTTTGATGCCGGCGCTTCCTTAATTTTTTCGGAAGTTGTGTTGTCTTACTGCTGAGGCCCTGCCATCCTCACAGACCTTCTACTCTGGCATATAAACTGACAGGTTCCTGTCAGACCTCTGTGGCAAGCAGCTGCTTGAGGGGGTAAGTGAGACACGAGCCCACGTCCCCCAGAAGCCTGCTAGACGTCATAACAGCTAGACCATCAAAGACTGGCCGTTTTCTTCAACGATGCAACATATAAGCATTCCCGCATTTTTGTTCATTCGCTCTTAGCGCTATCTATGTCGAGAATCGATATGATTAAAGTAAAATTTGCCACTCACTTTCACAGGATATATAAATAATTTATAATAAAAGTATCAGTAAAAAATGTCCTGAAAATGACCTTTTTTTTTTTCAGCTAATTATTTCAAAATATCACTCTTTATGAAGGAAGATATCACTCTGAAGTTAACATCGATCAATTTTAGAGGAAAAAGTGTCTTGATCAGGGTGGGATACGAACACACGACCTCCTGATAATATTTCAGGTGCTCTGGACCACCGAGCTACGGACCGCCGATCAAGATCTCCTCTAATTGATGGTATGAACATAACTATGAAACACAGAGAATTGTGTACAGTAGGTAGAAAGTAAGTTCGTATCGACAATTTTACCTCTAAAATTGATCGACGTTTAATTCAGAATGATATCTTCCTTCAAAATTGAACAAATACGTCGAAAAATCTCTTCAATTCAATTACTCTTTATGCTTCCCCACTCATTCCATCTTTAGAGGGATCTAAAGGCGGAAAATAAAAACTTCAAAAGCGCCCTCTAACGTTGGAAAGAAGTTAGAAAATACCAAATCTTTAGACGAATACTGCAAGCGATCTATTTTTGCTAGGAATCTAAAATTGTGCACAGTGTAAGTCACAAGGTTTTCATCGGCAGTCATGATTTCCCCCCCCCCCCCCGAGTGGTAAAAATGCAACTTTTTTAATGAGATAAATGTCAAATCCCTTTTTCGTTTTATAGGTATTAATAAAATATTACCATTTGCCTTTACCCAATCATTCATTAGTTCCAATTTTCACTATTAGAGGATGCTAAAGGAGGAGAATAAAAGCTTCCTTCTCTTTGTAAACGCGTGCTCAATTGGCAACAAGTCCAAGGAGTATGGCGGAGCCGTGGGAGAATGTCCACACCTTTGAAACTGCTCATAGTTGCATATGCAGTGTGTGGGGTGGTGTTTCCTATTGCAGAATTAGTCTAGGCATGGTGGTAAGAAAGGATTGTGCCACAAGATTAACGATGTCATCGATGTAACGTCTTGCCATTAACACACCAGAAACATGGTTCAGAGGTATCCAGCCGCCATATGTGATATACTACCCCATACCATTGTATCACAGTGAGAGGCCATATGGCGGCTAATGGAATAGACTTCCTCATGTCACTGATGATGCTGATGCCATGCGTACAAACGGCCATCTAGCGTGCTGAAACAGAATTAGGACTCATCTGTGAACAACGCTCTCCTCCATTATGTAGTCCAATGTTGTCTCACTTGACACCAACGGAGATAGCATAACCAGTGATATCACTGCAATGGCAGATGCCAGACTGGACGTCTCATTCCTGTGTCATGCAAACGTTGTCTAATGGTTTGTGTGGAGACCACAATACCCATAGTGTCCGCAAATCACTCTGCAGCACAATCTCTATGGTGAAAGGGTCGCAAATGGGCCTCCTATGGAGAATGCGATCTTTATGTCCTGTAGTGCTGCATGCTGGTTCCGTAACTATCCTTTGTGTCATTTGGTACTTCTTAATGTTGAATGAGACAAACTGTTGCACTGTGCGCATATTGAGCCCATGTGTGCAGCAATCGCTCAAAGGCTCAATCCAAGCTCTTGCATATTTACGATTCACTCTTTCTCAGAAGGTGTCCAGTTCTGCATAAGGGTCCCACTGGAGTCTCCAAGACATGTTCTGAACATTTTCGCAGCATGCACTCCAACCTCACTGTCAGTCGTGCTAGGATATGAGCTTATGGGCGCCAGGTATTTATCCATGGCTCGGCTGGTGTCACGTGTCCATTCGCTGTGGGACTTTGATCACTTGCATATCTCCAATGGCCGATTGCCTCCCGCGATTTACATATCTCTACTTCCATTCCTTCTTGGTGTTGCGATTTCCACTTTGAAAAGTGTATAATCCTAGAATTTCTGACTTAAATGATATAAATATCGGTTATAATTCTGCCCTGAAGGCCAGGTGGTTAGCGTGCTGTTAGTTTAGTTACGGGTTGTCCTTCTATGAGAAAGTCTCTACAAGACCCAAGTGGGTTGTAGCCTCATTCTCTCTCCTAAATGTAGCAAAGAAACAGAACCCTAACCCTTATCGGATTATCAAGCTATCTAAATATCAAAACATATCAGGTTATCTTAATATTAAAACAGAATATAGCAAGATATTTAATTACAAAAATGATACGTGAACAGTTGTAGCAAAAATTAAGTTATCATATAAGGGCAATTAATCCTGCATATAAAAACTACATTTCGTTATCAGGGAATGGTGAAGGAGTTCTGATCCCATGGATCATCAAGCAAATTCTTCATCATACCATTTGGAAATCAGTCGTTCTGAATGCCTGCAACATAACCAAAGAAATCCAATTCTGATTAAAAACAATAGATGAGCCTCGATTCCCTAACGTTCATCATTAGTCGCATAAACCACGCAATACCCATCATATGCATATTGATATAACTTCGTTCACATCCTTTCATGTTTCTTTCCCCCATCTTGCTCTCATTAAGAAAGCAGACATTGCAAAACCAATATTATTTATGGCATGGATGTGATATGCCGTGATGCTGTGTGATGGAGAGGACATATCTAGTGCCCTTTAAATGACAAGTTGCACATCTTGAAAGGGAATTTCGACATTTTTTTGGCGTGGCTATTTCTTTCAGCCGTCGTGCGAAATTTTGGGGTTCTTTAGCGCCTCTAGCCATTTAATCCAATCTATAGGAATAGCGCCACCTGTAAACCCTCTTCGACAATAGTCGTGAATTAAGATCATGCCTAGTTGTGACCGCAAAATTATAATCCACATAATTCCGAAATGCTTTTGAATCAAAGCATTGAGCGTATCATTAAGTGATATATAAAAATATAAATTCCCCCTCAAGCCGAAAATGTCAGACTTGGATAAAGAGTCCCTGATGATCCGGGCTTGCCACAGAGATCTGATTGGAACCTATAGATACGCAATAATCTGTGAGGATCGCGACACCTTAGGAGAAAAACACCTCAAGAAATACCTATGCCTTATTCGAGGATCGGAACCAAGACGCCATTGATCCGAAGCGAAGCACGCTAGCCACTCAGCAACCAGGATACCCAAATACGCAGATGAAAAGTAATTCATTTGGCGCTTCTCTTGCTTACAATTTTCTCTTTCTCTCATTGGTATGAGGGTTTTCGAAAAGTTCATTTGAATCATTCAGTTGGTGACATCTTACCTTCTTCTAATACTGTTGAATTCCTTTAACATTTGCAAATGAAGCGAAGCATTCGTTTTCATAAGTTTTAACCCTTAAAGTGTCGAGTTTCCCAAAATGCATGTAATTTGTGGCTGAGAAAACTTTTAACTTTTACAACAGAAAAATAACTGAATTTTGTTCTGAAGGAACTAACAGATATAACATATATAGGTCACATAACGTACTAAATGAAAGAACTTGACATTCTGAATAACCCAATAGTAGGAATTCTAATTTAAATGAAGAATACTTAAGCTTAATTTTGAAAAAAGGAACTGTTAATTGATTTTCAACACTTTAGGCCTTAAACCAAATCCTTAACGAAGCTTCGCTCTTTCAGTGAGGAGACAGTCCCCAAAGCTGTGGGTGGAGACGACAGATTTGCGGATGCGGCTGAGACAGAGGAGACCAAAGGATGTTTAGTTTTGTGTGAGATACGGCTCCAGAATGGAGTGGCTGTTTGCTTTCTTATGACAAAACAAGACGAGTTCTAACGGCAGGCCCTTCGGGACTCGAAGGGAGAGCGGGTGTTTGCTGGGGCACAGACGGGCACACCTGGTGGCACCGCCACGCACAACACGAAGAAGGCGCATTAGCGCTTTTGTTCGCCACTTACCCACGTGAATGGAGAGTGGCGCCTCGTCATCGATGAGAATGGCTATTGGTCTGAAGCAGTTGGCTGCACTCTTTGCTGTAGTTCGAGTTTTATGTGTGAAAGGGAAAGACATTTTTGCACGCTCCTCTCATTCTCTTCCTCTCCCTCCGCAACAGCTGTTCTCCTCCCTGATGATACTCTGATCCTTAAAGTTACTATTTCTCTTCATCCTCTAGCATTCCCTTCTCGTCCTCATTCTTCGAACCAATTCACCAATCGAAACCCAATTCTGGCAAGCTTCCGTTGGAATCGCTCTTTCACGCCATTTTCTATTGACTCTTCCTCTCCACATCTTTAACAACGATTCGCCCCCCCCCCCCCACTTAATCATCTTAAGCATCGCGGTAACGTTTTCATAGGAGAGGGCGCAATTGCCTTTTTCTCCGCACTTTTAGGGGGAGGTATAAATATCAATGAACTTTGCAGTATTCCTTCTGCCCAACTGATTAAATAAACAGGTCATAAGGACTTCTAAACTCAGAAGAGGTTGGGGTAGGGGGGGGAAGCTAATCCATTCGGCAGTTGTTAGGAGGCAGATGGACAGGACTGCGCTATCGCACGTGCAGTCAGTGCGATTGCACCGGGCGGCATTTTTTTAGGAGCGTGAAATATCTAAACAAACTAACGATCACAGCAGCAGTAAGGTCCGAAGTAAAGTATGACCTATTTTTCAACAGATGATTTTCAATTATTTCTAAAAATGACATTAAATTTTGCTAAATTAATCATCAGTATATAATGTCAGACTTGGATAAAGAGGCAGCAGAGTCCAAGTTCGCGGCAAGCGGCATAATCGCTGGCGCCGGCTCTGCAGATGGGAACCTTGCAACCAGGCCATCCAGCGCGCATTTCCTTAAAATGGTGGCTTATCCTAAGACCAATGGTGTCTCTTTTACCTCTCTGGTCAGATACCGAGAAGCGGAGAAATCTGAAAGCTGACAAAGCTGCCACCGACTGCATCGCCACACGACGCGAATCCAGGGACGCATGATGCGGAAATTCATTTCATTCAGCGATCGACGTGGAGAAAGGCATGGTGTTGAGGGGATCTGCTGGATGCACGAACGAAGGAAAACTGCCGAAGTTGGTTTCGAATGATGACAGAAATAATAACCGGTAAGAATCAGTCTTTTCCTAAATTGGAGCTGAAGCGGAGATATTAGCAAAATCAGAACAATTTCGTTTACTTAATGATGGTAAAAAAAATTAGGAAAAGGAAGAAATCGAAATGGCTATCAACTATCAAATCAAATGCGTCAAATATGACAGCTGATGCATTTTAATGGTATCCGAAGTGCGAATGCAATTTAAAATTTATGACTTTCTGCACACCAATATTTAATTCTGCTGTGATTTGCCTGATTGTGGCCTGTCTGTTCGCTTGCGCGATTCTCGCCAGTCTCCTTTAACCTCTCTGACTCACAAGTCGTTTTCGTCCACAGGATCGCTATCACCGGTAGTTTTTTGCTTTTTGCAGCATTCTCGGTAAACTCTTGAAACGACTGATCCAACATATGCCATCACTTCGTTCACATCCACAGCCCAGGAGGACGGGCGTTTGGGAGATGCTAGAACCAATTATCCATGCCTCGTTCACAGTCGCTCAGGTCGCTCGTTTTGCCCATTCTGACGCTCAATCCAACTCTAACTGATGATCGAGGAGCTGGTCTGCCTGATTTATACCGCACACAGTAGTCAAGTGACGTATTACGTGTTAGAAAAACCATTTATGTGACGAGGGGTGGTGAACCTAGTAAACTAGCCTCTCAATGTGTACATACATACATACAATTTATTTCTTTATACACATTTACTGCTATTGCATTTGGCCGCTGTAGAACAGTTCTAAAAAGGTCGAATTTAACATTGTCGGCCCATCGCAATTCTAAGCCTCCCTCTTTTTCTGAGGTCTTTAGCTACAATGTTCAAAACTCTATTCCCTAATCTGTATTTGTGCATGCGGGCAACAGGCCACACCAATGCAATCGCTTCCTTCACAAGATGCTACTCAGTGGAGATTGATGACTCCTTCGTTGAACCTTAACATCGTTTACATAGTCAAACCATCCAATAATCAAAAGCCTGCGTAAACATCTAGAAGCGAAAACATTGTTTTTTGTTATTCTGCTTATAAACGGTCCAAGGTGTATAGGATAATTTTTCCGCAATCTCCAATAATTACTAAAGGTTCTATCATCAATGCCTACTGATTTAATCTGGGCAGTACCTATCACTTCTGAACTCACACTGTTTATCAGGAAGTTCTCCATCAATTGAATGTTTGATTCTATTTAGCACAACAATGGACAGAGTATCACTTGGAACAAAGGCTAAACTGATACCTCAGCAATTACCACAAGAATTGCGATCAACTTTCTTGAAACTAGGGATAATAATACCTTAGTACAATCCCTAGGAACGACACCTTTATCATAAAAAGATATTAATTTTAACAGACTCATTCTGTTTTATGTTCCATTCTGAAAGCTGTAAAGAGCAGTTGATCTAGAATGGGGTGGGCGGATAATGTCGCAAGCAGGACCTTATAAGTATTTCCCTGCAGTGGACAAATGCAGATTACACTTGCCTCGATACCGAAATTAAATATGTATCTTATAATTATCACAGACAAGAGTTCCATTGCTTCATAGACTAAATGTGTTTAGGGAACTATATTATTCACCTCATTGGATTCGTGTAGCCTACGGGGATGGTTGAGTTCAATGTATACATTTGTGTCAGTTATATGCATTTCAGATGCAGCAACGTAGGTATGAAGGGTTATACGTGTCGGAAACACCGATTACTAAGAACTGATAATAATCGAATCGATATTTTCAAGCAGTGGTTCGATTTGTGTGACAAATATACCTCGAGGTTCGCAGGATCGAGTCCCAAATGTGACGTAGTCGAAATCGGCTGCACTTTATGTCCTCGGAGATAAAATAGCGCTAACGGAATCGGAAAAGTCAGATGACAACTTTTCCAATCCGACTATATTTTTCGATTATGAATAAATCTTCTCCTCAATTTATATTTCTATTAACGGAATCGCATCTGGATCTAAATAAAGACTTTTTCTGTTGCTTAGCTTAGTGAGTGATGGATATATATATGGCCCCTTTGTTCGCCATCATGAAATGCCCTACGAAGCTAATGCAGTGACGGAGAGCCAAGGAGATGCGGAGAAAAGAAAAGAAATTTATCCATCCATCCACATACGGCAAATTTCAGCCGAAGTGCTTAAGTCTACATCTCTGCTGGTCTCTTCTTGGGAAGAACAAACAAGTCTGGCGAGCTGAGTGGCTGGCAATTTCACCTGGCCATTCTTTGAAGCTCTGGCCGCTGTTGACAAGAACCACTCTAAATGGCTGGGGATATCAGGTGACAGGTCGACTACGCCGAGGTCATCCGCAAACCCTTCTTGCATTTCCATCTGTCGGATGGGCATCGCTTGCATCCATCCCATAAGGACACTGTTAAGGTCACGCGCTCTATCCAGTGAAACAGATGGCTTGGGGAGAGAGAAAAAAAACGAAATCTTACTCGCGGCATCGGTTCTCGAATAGGGAGAGAAATTTCGTCCGCATTTGATCTTCCTTCTTAAATCTGCTAAATTATTAATTAAAAGGAACAAAAGCAGACTCTTTTATTCTTCAACAGGGAATGGGACACGGTTCAGGTTGCTTCGAAGGAAGCTTGTCCAATTTTTGGATTCTTTTAGAATTTACATAATAATCTAACATTGGATATGTTAAGAAGTGGAGTGCAAATTGTCAAAGCATATATCAGAAGGAAATCCATCCTCGCTCTTTTGTTGCGATTGAAAACAAGTAATTATTTGAAATATCTGTACAAGTGTAAACATTTGCAAAAGTCTGACAACACCTTTGCAAATGCGATATTTTTCTATCTCAGACCTTTCTGAGTTTAAACAAATTATTCTTATAAATAAAACTACATATGTATTTTCTGAAGGGAAATCTGCTGATGAATTCAAATCTCTTTAGGGATTCCCAATATCACGAAAAGATCTCGAGTTATATGTAACGAAAAAAGTTTGGTTGCACTAGGGAATAGGGAAGGGATATATACCATATATAATCAGGAGGACCATATATATACTATGCAAACACTAGGCTTTGGAGCATCCTTTTATTTTTTATACAATTGACTTAAAATGTTCCTTTCTTTTTCTTTCGTTTTTCTTAATTTTGAAAAATCCGGTCAGCTTAAGTAATTTATTTTTTTTACATGTAACGGTTTCGGACATGTGTTAAAACTCGATCTTTGGAACCTAATCATGTGATTTGAAGCCAGTTTTCAGCTCGAATTCCTTACGAAATTTTTTGTCAAAGAGCTTTTCCTTGTGCCATCCTGCAAGGCACATCTTCTTAATGACTCTGCAAACATCACATTAGGTGCCAAAAATATGAAACTAGGCTTTGGAGCATCCTTTTATTTTTTATACAATTGACTTAAAATGTTCCTTTCTTTTTCTTTCGTTTTTCTTAATTTTTAAAAATCCGGTCAGCCTAAGTAATTTATTTTTCTTTACATATAGCGGTTTCGGACATGTGTTAAAACTCGATCTTTGGAACTAATCATGTGATTTGAAGCCAGTTTTCAGCTCGAATTCCTTACGAAATGTTTTGTCAAAGAGCTTTTCCTTGTGCCATCCTGCAAGGCACATCTTCTTAATGACTCTGCAAACATCACATTAGGTGCCAAAAATATGAAACTAGGCTTTGGAGCATCCTTTTATTTTTTATACAATTGACTTAAAATGTTCCTTTCTTTTTCTTTCGTTTTTCTTAATTTTTAAAAATCCGGTCAGCCTAAGTAATTTATTTTTCTTTACATATAGCGGTTTCGGACATGTGTTAAAACTCGATCTTTGGAACTAATCATGTGATTTGAAGCCAGTTTTCAGCTCGAATTCCTTACGAAATTTTTTGTCAAAGAGCTTTTCCTTGTGCCATCCTGCAAGGCACATCTTCTTAATGACTCTGCAAACATCACATTAGGTGCCAAAAATATGAAACTAGGCTTTGGAGCATCCTTTTATTTTTTATACAATTGACTTAAAATGTTCCTTTCTTTTTCTTTCGTTTTTCTTAATTTTTAAAAATCCGGTCAGCCTAAGTAATTTATTTTTCTTTACATATAGCGGTTTCGGACATGTGTTAAAACTCGATCTTTGGAACTAATCATGTGATTTGAAGCCAGTTTTCAGCTCGAATTCCTTACGAAATGTTTTGTCAAAGAGCTTTTCCTTGTGCCATCCTGCAAGGCACATCTTCTTAATGACTCTGCAAACATCACATTAGGTGCCAAAAATATGAAACTAGGCTTTGGAGCATCCTTTTATTTTTTATACAATTGACTTAAAATGTTCCTTTCTTTTTCTTTCGTTTTTCTTAATTTTTAAAAATCCGGTCAGCCTAAGTAATTTATTTTTCTTTACATATAGCGGTTTCGGACATGTGTTAAAACTCGATCTTTGGAACTAATCATGTGATTTGAAGCCAGTTTTCAGCTCGAATTCCTTACGAAATTTTTTGTCAAAGAGCTTTTCCTTGTGCCATCCTGCAAGGCACATCTTCTTAATGACTCTGCAAACATCACATTAGGTGCCAAAAATATGAAACTAGGCTTTGGAGCATCCTTTTATTTTTTATACAATTGACTTAAAATGTTCCTTTCTTTTTCTTTCGTTTTTCTTAATTTTTAAAAATCCGGTCAGCCTAAGTAATTTATTTTTCTTTACATATAGCGGTTTCGGACATGTGTTAAAACTCGATCTTTGGAACTAATCATGTGATTTGAAGCCAGTTTTCAGCTCGAATTCCTTACGAAATGTTTTGTCAAAGAGCTTTTCCTTGTGCCATCCTGCAAGGCACATCTTCTTAATGACTCTGCAAACATTACATTAGGTGCCAAAAATATGACCACTTTGAAAACATTTTTTCGTTTCTCTTGGAAATATAAATTAACATTATTCATTACTATGCATGATTTTATTGATCAGTGATAAAGAATTTTCTGCTCTCTATCATTTCATCTAGTTCCTAGCAAGATACTGTTAACTCACAAATGCTACCAAGAAGAGAAAAAAATAGCTTTTCTAAAAGTGTCCACACTTTTGGCACCTAATGTGTTGTTTCAAGAATCATTAAGAAAAAGTCGTACCTTGTAGGATGATAGGGGGAAAATATCTTGGACACGAAACTTTATAAGGAATTCGAAACTGAAAACTGCTTGCGAATGACATGATTACTTCCAAAGATGAGAAATTCAATACAAATCCAAAACCTCTGAATGTAAAAAAAAATTAAGTCTTTATCACTCTTTTGTATTACTTCACATATAACTGAACGAATAGAACATTCGTAATATTGGGAATCTATCAAATGTCGAATTCATCATTAAATTCTCCTTCGGAATATATTTACAGATCTCTGTAACGGATACCTTTTCTATAATTCGCATGTTTTCTTTAAAGAAGAAAATGAACAAAAGGATTGAAAATATTGCAACAAATCCATCTCTGAAATGACAAGATGCGCGAAACAAAGATGCGCTAAACAAAAACAAAGATGCGCGAAACTTGTCAGAAATTCAAAAGGGAAAAAACATCTTAAAAAATAATATTACTTCCCTTTCTTTTCATCAAAAAAGTTTCACATTCATTCGCATTTCTTAATTCATATAACATTATATTAAAAACAATACTATTGAAAACTTCCTAATTTGAGATTGAACTCAAAGAAAAGTGAAAAATTCGAAAAGAAATAACCATTTATTACGGGATTAATTATACGATTAAATAACCTTCATTATGCGACTGTATTTCTTCCAACATCGGGGCAATGATGAGGTATTAATAATATGTGATAAGAGATAAATTACTCTTCAAGCAGTCCACTTGTGACATAGATCGGACAGCGTCCTCTTAGAAAATTAAATGATAGAAAAGAATCTGTGGCAATGGAGTCACTTCAGCAGAAACAAAACTTAATCAGCCAAAAGCCTCCATTCCTTACCTGGGACATTGGCATCCTGCCTGGCGTGTTTTACGTTGTTACCAAGTATGCTATCAAATCGGTCATTCTGGCGTTTTAATAAATAAGTAATTTTTTTATTATTTATTTTTTTATTTTACTAACACTAGAGCAAACATCTTTTCATCTGTTCCGGGGTGGGTTTATGGGTTATAACTTGATCCCTGGAGAGAACAGCAAAAGTTATATCCGCATCCGTAAGGCTTGATCCGCACCTGCATCTGTAAGGCTAGATTCGCATCCACAGACTTGATCAGCATTCGTGTATAGTAGCGACTTAATATCCGTCGAGGTTTCGGAAATGTTTCAGATCCAAAGTAAATTTGCGAGTCAAACCAATCAGTATAATGGTTTATTAATGACTGATGATTAACCGAAACCATATATTGTGATGAAAAAGCGTGCATTTCAGAAAAATATGTCTTACTAAATATTAGATAAAAATTTAGCAGACGGTTTGCAAATTCTTTTGAGTCAATTTTGCTCTTTTATCTACAGATAAAATCGTGGATAAAAGTATCCACTCAGGGCACTAATTATGATCCACTCCCCCTTAAGGGCTTGAATAACATGTGTATATAAATTCCCCAAAAATCAGAGACAAACATTCCAAACCTTTCGATTAAACTCGGACATGCTAATCCCCGCCCCAGCGTCGTCATAATTTCGCCGTCATAATTTCGCAGGGGCGATCATTATGAGCTACATCTGAAATTGCAGCTTGTGGCATCTCCAATGTCATGATCTACCTCAAGTATGCCTTCTCCCTCCCCATCCCCGAAAGAAAGGGAGGGAGAAGAAATGGAGTAGACGTATGAGTCCTATATCAGAATGAAAGTTTTTAAAAGCAGGTAATTCAGTGACAAAAAAAATACAAATTAATAAATTAAAAAAATCTGTATTCCTACATGCTCCTTAAAAAGTATAAAATAAAGCTAAATCACACAGAGGGCGTTATAAAAGCTCCTGACACGTGTCTGTAGATTTGCACTCGTTCCTCCGAAGTTAACGAGCTGCGACTTGTTTGAAAGCTTTTCTAAACTTACTATTACGTGTTAAAAACAAAGACGTATCACCAATATCTCTTCGCTGGCGGCGGGCAAAGTTCGGTCTGTGAAATCTGTGCATTGTTACTAAAGACGGGGAAAGATTTTACATTTTCACAAGAATGCAACTTGGAGAAGACGTGAAATAAATTCATGCCGATTTATCACAAGTATATGAGGATTGTGCCTGTTCATATGGCGCTGTTACAGGATGGATGCGCAAATTCAGAGAAGCACGGGAGAACTTCGAAAATCTCCCTCATGCAGAAAGACCGAAAAAGGTCGTGAACGGGAGAACCATCGCTGCCGTTCGTGAACTCATTAAAGAAAACCCACATATTACGATTCAGGTAATAAGTTCAGATGTCAGTGTATCGATTGGCAGTGTGGAAACAATTATTCATCAAGTTCCGAAAGATCTGTGCCAAATGGGTACCCCACAAACTGAGACAACAGCAAAAAAGGGCTAGAGTCGACTCCTGCAAGGAGATGCTGGCAGTGTTTGAATCCAGTGGCTCCAAACGTTTTATTGTGGTTTTATTACTTTACAACTCACAAAAAGATCAACAACAATGTTTGGGTTGTGGAAAATAAACCGCGTCCCAAATCCTCAGACAAGAATTTCAGTCAAGGAAGAGTATATTCACAATATTTTTCAATTCCCAAAGAGTGTTAGCCATGAACACCTTACCTGAAAAAATAACTATAAATGGCTAATACTACACCAACATTGTTTTGCCCAAAATGATTAAGGAGATGAAGGAACAGCTTCCAACAACAGGCATGTCAAAGGTTCTCCTTCTTGATGACAATGCCAGTACTCACAAAACCCGGCAAGTTACAACCTATCTGGAGCAGGAAAAAATCAATCAGCTACTCCATCCTGCCTGCATATTCACCCGATCTTGCACCATTCAATTTTTGGTTGTATCCAAAAATTAAAAAGAAACTTGCTGGGAAGTCTTTTTCAAGGGTGCAAGACCCTGCAAAATTCATTCATTCAGTGTTGCGGAGTATTCTCCAACAGGAGTACCATCAAGCATTCCATAATTGGCATCGACGTCTGCAACTTTGCATAAATATTGGAGGGGAATACGTTGAAGGACAGTAAAAGTTCTGTTGAGGTAAGTGCAATGGTTTTGGTTCTGCAGATGCATGTCACGAACGGTTTCGATACCTCTCGTAGAGATGGTGCAATCAGTCACTAAATTCATATTCTTTTTGAAAGGAAAAGGGCGCCAATTTACTTATTCAACAAGATTGCTGGCGCCCTATCTTGAAGTGAATTCGAAATCAGCGACTGATTGCACCATCGATATGATTTAGTTTTGCTTTCTACTTTTTAGGGCGCTTATAGGAAGATAGATGTTTTTTTTATTCATACTTTCCACTCGTTGTTCAGATGAATTAATTTGCTGTGAAAATGCTGATAACTACTTACTACAGACAGCGTAGGGAATAGAAAAATGCGACGCTGAAAAAACGACGTACATCGGATATCTTACCTCATAAGAAGATAAATATAAAAAACATATATTTTAGTAGTGAAATTAATTAATCCCCCTTCATTAAAAAACTCCTATATTAAAAATACCTCCGCCTTTATTAAAAAAATCCCCCTTATCAAAATTCCTTCCCCCTTTATTAAAAACCCTTGGAGCCATCTAGTGTATATGATCAGTACTATTTTTAGAAAAGCCCTCAATTTTAGTCGTAATTTTTCCAATTTTTGACTCCCCAACATTAAAAACCCCCCTTATCAAAAGTTCCGCAACCTTATTAAAAACCCTACCTGCATTTTTAAGACCCCCTGGTTGACCCACCTGTGTTTTTAAGCCCCCCTGAAAAGTCGCCTGAAAAGCCGCACGATTTTTGGTGGCGACCTCTAGTGAATATGATGAGTACTATTTTTAGAAAAAGCCCTCAATTTTAGTCGTAATTTTTCCAATTTTTGACTCCCCCTTTATTAATATGCACCCCCTCATAAAAAAAACCCTTATCAAAAGTTCCCTTCCCCTTTATTAAACTCCCCTGCACCGATCACAAACTCCAGTCCCTTGGTTTCTATCCTCATCGGAAATTTTACGTCCAACTAAACTTTATGGTGGCAACGCTTAGGTCATCCCGTCTCAGAATGGCTAATGCAATTCTCAAAAACAATTACAAGGTCCCATGTTTTGCAAGGTCTGCAAATGGTAGCTAGGTAGTCACTGGAAGGAGAGCTATGCACCAATCCCCTGTGATGATGCTTAGAACCAGCCAGGCCTAGCACCTAATGTCCGACCCCGCCTTCTCGTGGTGCAGACCGTTAGTACCTTTCAAAAGAGATACTCTCTGGTGGAAGTGAACGGAAGGGGAGGGCTGCCAGATTAGTGTGGCCTACTGATCTGGACAACTATGGCTACTTTTCTCTTTTTTTCTACCCTGCTGAGGAGTGGTCAACCACACAGGGTCCTGGTGCTGACCATATAAACCCACTGGACTGGACAGATATATGGCTCTCAGCTTGATTATGGATCCTGATTTTGTTGCACTGGTGGGCTTTTGTGGAGGGAAAATCTTCCGCTGTGTTTTCTGTTTGTTTGTGGGTTGACAGCCCCAAGTGAATAGATTCACAGGATATGTTTATCAGCTGGTGGGTAATCCTGAGCAGAGGTCATCGCAGGCACCTGAACTCTTTGCTTCTATTGGCATCGTCAAATTCTACATTGGAGGCAGTCTTCCAGTGTAGATGGTTTCAGCCTTTAGTGGTGGGGGAACGGGTCTTTGCCCCATGTCTGCGATTAGGGGGCTGTTTGATATTGTCGGCATTCCCTCTCTAAATAAACATAGTTTCTTTAAACATCCCACTAACCATTTTCTCTCCATAGGTAGTTGGAATGTAAGGACTCTGCACAGAGCTTTTTCTCTTGATGTCCTCACACAAGAATTCCACCATTATAATTTAGATATTCTCGGCTTGCAAGAGACCAGATAGACAGATAAAGGTCAGATTCTTAAAAATCTCTTAAATTTCTCTTTTCAGGGAGGGATGACAATAAGCATCACCAAGGCGTGGGTCTGCTTCTCAGCAGACACGCTAGTGATGCTCTTCTAGGATATGAGTGCATTAATGAAAGGTTTCTTGCAGCAAAATTTCAGACAAGCGTTAAAGACCTGAATGTTATCTGCTGTTATGCCCCCACTGAGGATGCCGATGAGGATGAGAAGGATATGTTTTATGAACAACTTCAGGATATTTTGAATTCTGTCAAGAAAGGAGATATTACCCTTGTTCTTGGTGACTTCAATGCCAAAGTTGGTACTGACTCTGACCTCTGGGGAGGGATGATTGGCCTTTTTGGCATTGGTAGCTGCAATGGCAATGGGCAACGTCTCCTACAGGTAAGTAAACTCAATGGTTTCGGAATAACTAACACATATTACAAACACCCTGACATACATAAGTACACATGGGTTTCACCTGATGGGCTGCATAGGAATATGATTGATTATATATTATTTAACAGCAAATGGGCTAGTTCTGTTAGAAATACCAGGGCATATAGGGGAGCTGAAATTGGATCTGACCATTACCTTGTTAAAAGCATCTTGCAACTTAAACTTCAAAAGTGTTGTGCTAGGGTTAAAAATTTTACTTTTAATACTGACGCTCTGAAAGACCCAGTTATAGCCAAAGCTTACCATGATAGCTTACTTTGTCTTTATGACAGTCATGGTATGATTACTACTGAAGTTGAGGAAGAATGGGATCATTTTAAACAGGCTTTTTTGGACACTAACAGTACTCTTTTAGGAAAAAAGGAGCAGAATTATCTGAGTGATAAGGCAATTGAGCTTATTTCGGAAAGAGAGAACTGCAGGAATGTCCTTAATCAATACCCTACTAGTCCTAATAGAAAGCATTACAGAGAACTTAATAAACGTGTAAAAGATCAGGTAGCTGCTGATAAGAATCTTTGGCTTGATGGTTTGGCTGACAAAGACGAGGAAGCAGTTAAACAGCACAACAGCAGAGAGCTGTACCAAATAGTTAATGTTTTGTGTGGTAGAAAACGGACAGGTATACAGGGATTGAAGGATAAACAAGGTTAGGTTATAGAAGGTGAGGATTCTATCATGGCTAGGTGGGCTGAGCATTTCAGTGATATTCTAAACAATGCGGTTAGTTCTATTCCCATTGTTTCCAATGATGATAGATGCATTGGTGGCTTAATGTTGGCCCTATAACACAATCTGAAGTTATTTTGGCTGTTTCTAAACTTAAACTTCATAAATCCCCAGCGGTAGATGAAATTACTACCGAAATGCTTAGAGCTGGGAATGTTTCGGTTACCACTTGGATGACTGAAATTCTGAATATCTTTTATGATAAAGGCATGGTTCCTAAGGATTTTACCACAGCTATTGTTATCCCTATTTTCAAAAAAGGTGATCGCAGTTCTTGTGATAACTATAGGGGTATCAGCCTACTCTCTGTTCCAGGTAAAGTTCTTTCTATGATTGTGCTTAATAGAATTAAGAATCTGGTTGACAGGCAATTGCGTGATGAGCGATGTGGATTCAGAAGTGGTAGGGGATGTGTAGATCAGATATTTTCACTTAGACATATTCTTGAGAAATGTTTAGAGTTTCAGAAACCTTTGGTTGCTAGCTTTGTTGATTTCAAAAAGGCTTTCGACTCTGTTGATCGTCATAATTTGTGGTAGATTCTGAAATCATATGGTATACCAGACAAGTTAGTTAACATAATGAAAGCTCTCTATAATAACACTGAGTCGTGTGTGAGAGTTGGTAACGCTTGTAGCAATTGGTTTAGCATTACTTCTGGTGTTCAACAAGGGTGCATTTTGTTTCCTTTTCTCTTTAGTTTGGTTATTGATTATGTTATGCGAAATTCACTTCAAGGGGGCTTCTTTTGGCCTTAAATGGGCTGGAGATACGAAAATTTCTGATTTGGATTATGCTGATGATTTAGCTCTTTTGGCAAATGATGTTGATGAGATGAACTCTTTCATTCGAGCTGTTGATGAGACTGGTAGTAGAGTAGGTTTGGTTATAAACAGAGAGAAAACTAAAGTGATGAAAATTGGTCAGGCAGGTTGTGATTCAGTTCATCTGAATGGTTGCAGTCTTGAGCAGTTGTCACAGTTTAATTAACTTGGGAGCTATGTAACAGATAATGGTGATGAGCGGCATGAGATTAACAGACGAATAGGGATTGCTGCCGGGACTTTTAAGAATCTATGGAGAGTGTGGAGAAATAGGCGTATACACCTAAAGACTAAAATTAGACTGTATAATAGTTTGGTTCTTTCTAGGGTTAGTTATGGTAGTGAAACTTGGACACTTTGTAAACAAGATAAGAGGAAATTAGATGCTTTTGATTCCAGATGCTTACGCAGTATCTTGGGCATTAGGTGGTTCAACTTTGTAACTAATGATGAGGTTAGGCAAAGGAGTTTGCAACCTCCTTTAAGCAGCATATTGTGCAGAGAGAGACTCCGTTGGTTTGGCCATGTTGCCCGTATGAATAATTATAGATTGGCGAATAGGGTTATGAACAGTGTGCCTAAAGGCTTCAGAAAGAGGGGGAGACCTAGGATGCGGTGGGCAGACAATGTCAAACAGGACCTTGTTAGAATTGGTGTGCAGTGGCCAGATGCAGTAGATGTAGCTCAGGATAGACTTGCTTGGAGAACTAAATTGCACGATCTGGTTGGACCTCCGTAGCCCATGGGTGCTTGATGATGATGATGATGATGATGATGATGATGATGATGATGATGATGATGATGATGATGATGATGATGATGATGATGATATTTTGCGAATTCGACCTTCACTAGAATAAAGACTATCCCACAGTAACTGTGTTAAAAGACTGTCTTGCAGAAAATGAAATGAAAAAATGCTATTGGTTAAAAATAAAAAAATTAATAAAGAAATTAATAAAAGGAAAACGGCGAAAATATCTGATATAAAAACAAATTATTCGCAATTAAAAAATATTATTCCAAACGGGGAATCACAAGGGTTTTATTGACGGATGAATCTTGGATCACCCCCTGCGCTGTCAATACCCCTTTGCTTCCTTATCAGGTGCGATGTCATACAACATGAAAACCCACTGGCAGTCTTGATCGTAGTTTTCAGACTCGAAATTTTTTCAAGTCCAGAAACGGATGACAGCACCTCTGACTAAACCCATATTGTGTACCTCATTTCAATTTCCTTTCGTTTCAGGCCATCACAGAATATGGAAACATTGTTTTCCATCCTCTTATCGAAACATCCCATTTATGATAGGTCAGTTATTTGTTTACCCCATAGGAAGAATTTCCCTTCGAGCCCCTAAACCTCCAAGAGTTGAGCTACTCTTATTTAGTCTCCATCGGGTTGAAGGATGTTGCCATCAGATATCTGTGTTTCTGCACTTTCCGTGTCAAGACTTGTTTTGGAAAGTGGTTTTACGTTAAATCTGCCATGTCTCAACTAATTACTCACCGTAAGTATATCCGTTATGCGACATGGTTTTATTCCTAATACTTATTGGCTGTAGCCTCAGTACATGATGCAAACTCCTTCCTAGGAAGTAAGACTACGCAGTAAGATAATAATTTCTTCCTCCGAAGGAAAATCAGCTATGGGAGTAATCATTTTTTAAAAATCTACAGTTCTAAAAGCTCTCACAGCTTCTAAAAATCGTCTTTTCCACCGTTTACCAGCGAACGTGTGCCTCATTACGCTGATGAAATTCGCGTTGTGGCGTCAGTTCGTTAGTACACGCTTTACAAGGTCAGTTGTTTTCATCGGGTAAATTGTGTAAAGAAACACGGCAGAATGCTAAAGGAAGAAATCATATGTTTCTGCTTGCGCAAAAAAAAAACACTTTAGTTCCAACATGAGTTAAAGGAGTAGGGGACAACAGTTTTAACAAATACACTAACCTATTATAAAAATAATACATAGGTCTCACTCGAACGTACCCTCTCAACTTATCTGAGCTAATTCCCCAAAATTGTATTTGCAACTGGACTGATAGTCAAAATTTAGCAAATACTTCAGCGATAATATCAGTATATCTATGGAACAAGCTTCTTCAGTTATATAAAAATCCGCCTAACTATGCTCTGACATATATGTTCTGATCGGGCCTCAGTAAAAGAATTCTGCACTTTTGTCACGAAAATCGATGTCCTCACGTAGAGTGCACAAGAAGAGACAAACAAAAGCTCCTACTATCATTGTCATGTGATCTGCTGAAATGCCGGGAGATGAGCGTGCAGCAACAGGCAACTGGTGATAACTCAAAAGTCACAGGTCAACTCGCACACTGACCTATGGAAAGCAGATAACCCGAAGCATGTCTAATTCCTTGTGAGCAGACTGCCACCTCCGTGCTTTATCTTCCTTGCGGACGTCCTAATGAGAAAGTTAAATAATTACTCGTTTCATGAAGAAATGCAAAATAAGGAATTCTCCTGCCGATAGATTAGCTTCTCAAGAGATTCACTTAAATATTGATAAGAATCTATGAAATTCAAAGTTCCAAGGGAGAATGTGTGTATCTTTCCATATTATTGGGAATGCAATTAATCTTCTTATTTTTGATCATTCCTTGCAGATGGCTGTCCTTTAGTTTATGAAATATAACTGGAATCTTATTTGGGAGCTTAAAATTGAGATTACACGTATTATGAGCGGCTCATTGGAGAAGCGCTAGGGGAAGAAGACTATACCCATGCAAACAGGCATTTAGAATGAAAAACTGATTGCAAGTTTGCTTCACTGTCACACAATCTTAGAGATAAATTCATTATATAGCTTAATCTTCAGATGCATGTTTCTCAATATCTATTCTTTGCATTTTCTCATACATCTCACAAGATAATTAAAGTAACTTGCTCAATCACTGATTCATCTTCCCTAGGTGTATATTTACTTTCATAGCACCATTTGCCAAAAAAGGTAAAATTGCAAGCATCATCTGAGTCAGATTATTATTAAAAAAAAAAAAAAATACCCCCTCAAGCAGCTGCTTGCCACAGAGGTCTGACAGGAGCCTGTCAGTTTATATGCCATAGTAGAAGATCTGAGAGGATGGCAGGACCTCAGCAGAAAACAACACGAACATCCATGCCTTACCCGGGGCTCGAACACAGGTCCCGTAGATCAGTAGCCAAGCGCGCTAACCACTCGGCCACGGGACGGCTCATATTATTATTATTTTTCCGTATATCTTTACAATTAATTCGTCACACTAAAAGGAAAACATGAAATGGATACTCTTCAGTACTTTACCCACGATGCAGCTATAAGTTATGATAGCCAGCAGATTAAAAGATTTATCTCATAGACAGTAGGTTAGCACGCTCAGCTTCTGATCTAAGAAACCTGAGTGTTGTTT
Source organism: Ryuthela nishihirai (assembly GCA_038380435.1). Lineage (NCBI taxonomy): Eukaryota > Metazoa > Arthropoda > Arachnida > Araneae > Heptathelidae > Ryuthela > Ryuthela nishihirai. Next base: position 31,467,953 of record JAWZYU010000004.1, read on the forward strand.
TTCTACTGAGCACCTATGTCGCATGAAAGGATTCTGTAACAGCTATGACAAACAACTGCATAAAGCCATTTTTAAAGATACACTGATTTCGAACTCACTAAGATTCTTATATGCAATCAATAGAGATTTGCCTTAAGGATGTCTATATTTTCGGATCCGGCCTCATGATCTTTTCAGGGTTCTGTGTGTATTTCTACAGCTCCCGACTACGTTTCAATAAGCGTGTAAGTAAACTGCGTGTATAAGGTGAAGGTGGTTATTTTTAACTGCAAGCACACGTTTTTTCGACAATGAGACAATGATATGTATTCGTGTTTTTCACTAAACGAGGAAATCTAACACACGCATTTCATGTCTAAGAATCGGTTTAGTTATTTTTCCTGCATGAGGACATATATTTCTACACTAGTGTGGAATTCTCAGAACAATTGGTACTATGTTTATGTGAAAGTGGTTGCTTTTCCGGCAAGCACACGTTTTTGATAATGTTATGGTGTTTCACTTGTTTGGAAATTTAAAATAACACTACCTATAGAAAGTAGCATTACTCCAGTAAATTCCATTAGTATGTACTAAATGCTTCTCGTTTCTGAGGGCTCCCAGAACCGATCCGTTACACAATACTTTGCGTTTCAAAGGTTTTACGGACCTAACACATAAAGCGCCAAGTCTTTCAATGGATATTTCACACTTCAAACACTCATCAAGACAATCAATATTGCTGAAGTAAGATTGAAATAGAGAAGCGATAGGAAAGCAAAAGAAAAGCACCCTACCCAGCGTTCTCACATTAAAAGAAAACGTAATGTAAGCATTCATCGGTTCGCCTCAAAACAGCTAAGATACAAAACAGCCTGACAGAGGGCGCCCTGTACCAGCTTGAAAGGCAGCAAGGAGAATACAAGTAACAATAGTCTAACCACAAGTATTCATTTTTTAAGTATTGGGGTGTTAATTTCTTACAACAACTTCATTTCTAGTGAAGATGCATGTCAGCAACATTCACTTTTTGTGCAAGCGTGTGAATATTACATTTAACTTTCAGTTGTGTGTGATTCAAATATTCACTTTTCTGAACATGGGTAAAATCGCTCCAATGGAGTGAACTACAGTGAAATCGATTACTCACACAGGACAAGGCACTCACGTTGGAAATAGGTGATAAATCCTACAATTCCAGATCAATAGCTGAAGGTTGGCCAGAAGGTTGGGGGGAGGAGACTGAGGTAGAAGAGTTGGGGTATTTATTTATTTATTTATTATCAGTTCTAGCAGAGTTGTAAGAGCTAGTACAAGGTGAAGGCAAACCGGTATTCTTTCAAACATATATCGTGTCTGCTTCTTCATATCTATATACTATTCTTTCGAGCACAAATGTTAAAAGATTTCAAAGGAAGATGATACATGGAACAATCGATTTTGGCATTTAACCAACGCCATCTATCGGGTACACGAATCCTGAAAATTAAGACACAAATACGTCTTTACTAGTAACGGGAAATCTATGAACAGTACTAGAAAAATCGCTCGCCATAACATTAATTTTTTATTATATTCATGTATTTCAAACCATTTTCTTGTTACGAGGCATCTGACAGAAAACGTAATGTAAGACAGACGTGCCCAAAAAAAATATTCAAATGTGTTGAAAAATACTTACTCCTACTGAAATATGAGTATTCAAGTTCAAATCAAGAGATGAATGGCATTATACATATTCAATGGATGTCTCTCTAAGTGTATGTCTCTATGCATACATGAATGCGATTGACTAAGTTTTTCTTCATATCTATTTTGTCACATACTTGTTTCATGTTTCGTCTCTGTACATGTGTTCATTGTATGTTTGTGTGTGCTTGCGTTGCGTGTACGTGCGTGCATTACGTGCATGTGTGTATGTTTGTGCATATATGATATTTTAATTGTGCATATATGATATTTTAATGAGGGGGAGTCAAAAATTGGAAAAATTACGACTAAAATTGAGGGCTCTTCTAAAAATAGTACTCATCATATACACTAGATGGTGCCATGGTTTTTTAATAAAGGGGGAAGGAATTTTGATAAGGGGGATTTTTTAATAAAGAGGGAAATTTTTAATAAAGGGCTTTTAATAAAAGGGGGTATTAATTATTTTTTAATTAATTATGAATTATTAATTATGAATATTAATAAGGGGTGTGCCGGAAGTGGGTATGGCCTGTGACGTCATATGGGGAACACCACTGTGCGTGGGGGGACTAGGTTGCGACTTCCCTACTTATTTTACTTCGATTACAAGAGAAAGCTAAAAACTGAAATTTTGTGCAATTTAATGTTATCCAACACTTATTTATCTTTATCGGTGATCTAATCTCATTGTTATTCATATTTCATTCTGTTGCTATCATCAGCTGCTCTTCAGAAACTTACTCGGTGTATGATCATCATAGCAATTTTAGGGATTATAGTCTATAGATATTAATAAACTTGCCTTTTCACTAAATTCTTTGAAGATTTTTTGAGGGTACAAATGAATCACGCTCATGCAATGTGCCACGTAGAAGTCGTCCTCTAAAGTGAGGAGATGTTGAGTACCGACGGTGATGACAAAATTACACTTCGACTTCAGATTTATTCAAAAAAAAATTTAACTCGGGATGGTACAATTCGTTGGGAAATGATGTTTATTGAAACCGAGGGATTTCACACACCATGGCTGGCTATGACGAGAAAGGAGCGCCAGAATTTGTTGTCCTTCGTTGTTGCCGCAAAGAGCGACAACACTGCAAGCCCAATAAATTTCTTTCTGCCATTTCTATTATCTGGCAGAGGATGATATTTCATAAAGCATATAAATAAAATGCTTCATGACAGCGTTATCTTTGCTCTAGTCTGTTTACATCGCGAAGTACTTGCATCTACGCTAATAGTAGAGGATTAAGCACACTGACATTGAAAACAGTAAACATTGTATACTGTTTCAATTCGGCTAAGCAGGAGGCAAACAAAATGCAAAGAGTGAAGAATGGAGGAAAGATTAAATGACCTTCTATCATCTTTTCCAACCAATGCTTACAGCGTTATCTGGAAATAATCTTGAAAATGAGCTTAATGAAGGATTTTTAGATCTAGATTTGCCATTTTGCGACATGTACAATCATATTTTTAATTTTTATAGAACTAAAATTATCATTATTTACAAAAAAGAAAGATGGATCTTGGAAGAGTATGATGTGACCGCTTTGCTTATCTCCTTCAAAAGATCCAAATGAGGCTCTCCGATTCCAATCTTTTAGGCGAGTATGTGGGATCTCTTAGTTTGCGCTTAGAAGCATAATTCAATTCAAAGAAATGTGTTGTTCAGATCGAAAACCAATCAGAAAGGTTACCCAAAGTTACGAATACGATTAATCAAGTTTTAGAATATAAAGTAAATTCGACCACTTTTTTCCCAATAAGTCGCTGTTCAGGAAAGATTTTTTCCTCCTACATTACTGCTTCAGCATTTCCATGTTGTCTGGATCAATTAGAACCCATTCCTTCGGTGGAAAGCAATGAAATCGTCTCCTGATAACAATTCCCTAGGGCCTAAGAGAAAGCGAACGACATCTGAAAGAATTGGCCTGCTGACAATATAGAGTTTTATCAGCAGGCTAAATCTCTCAGATGTCGTTCGCTTTTACTTTGTCTGTTTCCTAGCAAAGTAGTCTTAACAATTTCAAGCTTGTGCAAGGCATATATTTCTCACCCGAAAAGGAAACGAATGGCATGACAACATAAAAAAAAAAAGTATCAAATTTGCTTTTCATCAATTTGTAGCTATTGTCGTATCCACAGGAATTACACAGATGCGGAGAAATCACACTGTGTGTTTTGGAATAATTTGACATAATCATGCATAGATAATGGCATAATACAGCTAAGTATGCCTGAAAAAAAAAAGCGAAGAAAAAGGGAACTTGTTGAAAATACAAGAAATTTTTTTATAATAATAATAATCGATATAAATAAAATATTTCCGACAATAAAGGAAAACGAAAGAAGAAAAAGAAGAAAAGAGACATTTTTATAAAGGAAAAAAACACACATTAATTTTTGGTACGCCTGATTTTAAAATGAAATCATTTTTTCCCTGCCGGTGGCCATGCTCCTAAGCATCAATTTTGTGCCACGACAGATCAAGTTTTAATCAAAATCTGACCTTTATTTGATCTCAAAGCATACTTCTGATCCATGGCTCCGACCGAATTTTTCTCGATATCCCTGGAAGCGGATGTTTTCAGCAAATACAATGAAATCTCTAGGCGCAGAATTTAAGGAGTCTACTCCAACTGCGTTACACTCAAATATTAGCGCTATTCTCCATTGACTAGCTCACAATAGCCATATACATTTATATATTAGATATTACAATTGAAAACAATTTTAGAAATACTTATTATTACTTGCTTTTTAACCGAAATATTCGTTCTTCGCCTAGGCTAAGATTCCTTCCTCTGTCCCCATGTTGTGTGTGATGACCATTTCCGAAATGCAAGCAAAACTTGAGTTTATCTATTCCGCTTAAAGTTGGAATTTCAATATGTCGGTTACAGATTAAGTTTCATGTGAACTGTACGGCGAGGATTTCTTCAGTGAGAAACGAGTTCTCAGGTTCGGAGTCACCGCTGTGTTAGCTTTGAGATTTTCTCCGCCCTATCGTCGATGAGGAAGCAGACCCTGGTGAGCTTGATGAAGGTCACCAGGATTCATCGGATGGGAGGATAGTTGAGTTGCGTTTCATGTTCCAAGGGAGAGAGATAGAGAGCCATACTTTGTGCACGTTGGATTTCTTTGACGATAGACTTCCGTCTGTGTCCTAGCAGTTACCCAACGGATCCTCTTTCTCCTATAATCTCTGAATCATTGGAATCCCTTGTCAGATGGCCATTTAGTCCATTGTGAGAAAAGAAACTCCCACTGTTCCTTGGCTCAATATAATAATACTCTGATGCTCAAAATTTAAAGATAATGGGCAAAAGTATACGAAACTCAAATACAATGTAATATGCTAGAATAAGCTTACTCTGACATAACTGAGGAAATAACAAGTGGGATAATGAGGAAATATTTCAACATACATGAATACTGCACACGAGAACATCAGTTACATTAACAGCTTTGTTGGAATTCGATGAGAGAAAACGTTAATAAAGCGAATCATCATCATCCATGACAGCCATATAACATACGCAGCACATTCTCATGCTATTCATGAGGATGTTAAGGAGGCTTTTGTGGTAATGATGCGTAAAAGTTTTATATAAAATTTTCCATAGATAACCATGCAATATAGGACGGAAAAATAAACGAGAATATATTTGAAATCAGAATTAAACTACGATTTTCAAATATTGAAAAATATTGAATCATTAATTCAGATTGTTCAATAAATTATTTCCTATCATTTACGGAAAGATATAAAAATATTCATGTTTAATAAATTATCGCCCCGCCTAAATATTTGGAATTGGAACCAAATATATATATATATATGTGTTATATACAAAAATAAAAAAAATAAATAAATAAATATCCCCTCAAGTAGCTGCTTGCCACAGAGGTCTGACAGGAGCCTGTCAGTTTATACGAGTTTTTTTTGGGGTGGTGTGGGGTGGGTTGGGGGGTGGTGGGGTAATAAATATAAATTTTGCAGTTTTATCAATGCTACTCTTGATTTGGAGATACATTCTATACCACCTTATATAAAATATATAAAATATGTCAGGAAGCATGACTAGAAAACGACTGCAAGAATCGGGCTACATTCGCGCCGTCCATTGGCTCGTCTACCTCTGACGCCATCTCATTGTCATCTGCATCTGCGTGCAGTAAGAGAGCATCTGGAAACAAGACTGCTATTGCGTCAACTTTAGTGACGAATGATGTTTCTGTTTGGGGACCATTGACTGCAGTATGAATGCCCGGAGGCACGCAGGAGACGGATAATCCAGTCTGCATCAGGGAGAGTAATTCTAGGCCAACACTCAGACCAATACCATCAGCTACAATACCAGTTCACGTCTGGTCGTTATTGACGGCAAGACATTATGTTGAAACCATTCTGGATCCAATACTTCTTCCATTTCCACACTGCATCACAAACGCTATTTTTAAGCAGGGCAATGCCGGCAGAAATACAGCTCTCACATCTTAACAGTGCCTACATGATGTGAATATGCTTCCTTGGCCTGCACCTTTCGCATCTCTATCACTCATCGAAGACATTTCGGATATGATGGGGTGTTCACGGCCTCTCAGCCCCCTAACACTGTTATCCAACTCACGATACAGATACATGAAGTATGGCTCATTATTCACCACGATGACATTCGCCACCTTTTCCAGACGTTTGACCGATTCGTGGAGGTATACTTCTCACTGATATACACCACATTTTCGTAAGTAAGAACTGCTGATTTAATAGAAAAACGTAATCATTTATTGTTTACATTGCTATCTGTCACTCCACTTCCTTTGAGCTCAAAGTGAGCATTTCTTTTAGGTGCTACAATTTCAATGAAGAGCAGTGTATATATATATAAATGATAAAAGTTTAGTTGGGTTGGGTTGTTTTACCTCTGAGCGGCACTTTTTTGTACACCATGGGCTAAATGGCCAGGTCACATGGACCCCGAAGGCTCAGAGAAGGTTGGGGGAGGGAACCCACTGGAACAGCTGTTGGGAGACAGATGGTAGCCTCCCGTCAAGGCCATCCAGCGTGTTCTTTAACGTGCACAGGGTATGGCTCTCCCGCACACGGGGCCACGGCTTAACGTCCCATCCGACGGACGGCGGCCTTTCCAAGCACATCGGTGTCCCATACTGACCGTGGGCAGGGCGGGGAATTTTGCGGAGATAAATCTCAACGCTGACCCACCTGGGACTCGAACCTGGGAACTACAGATTACGAGCCTGGCGCGCTACCGACTGAGCCCCCTCCGCCCCAAAAGTTTAGTTTGACAGTCTTTAAGAATATACTTGTTGGTTGCTTCTGTGACTACTATTTTGCTGCGTTCCATTTGTTGACATGTTTTATTATTTGTCCTATTTTGCGAGTATTTAATATTTATTCAGTGTCCTTACGTTAACATATTAAAAATATTTTTAAAATCTCTTAAATATATAGTCAAATACATAACGTAAGGACACTAATAAATCATATTCACTAAATAATAATCATTAATAATAAATTATTATATTTAACTTTACGAATAAGACTTTGAATAATGGTTCTTTATTGTCAATACATATTATTATTAAAGGATTACTACAATGCAGAGAAGCATGTACTACATCGTTATTTCCAGAGGAAACTTTTTTTGAAGAATCTATAATTGAACGGTGTTCCAATCTGTTCCTGTTCAATCCAGTCGCTTGGCTTCCCCCATATTTCTTTTCGCATAGCTCCGTGAATCTTTCCTGAAATCTCCCTACATGTCCCTACAGATGCGTCGAAATTCCTGTTTCAACGTCCACTTGTCAAGTGATTTCCCTGCGAGGTAGGTGGCGGAGTGAGCGCCGTGGTGGGCCTAGTCCACACACGTTGTAAGTGGCCATGATTTATGACCCAGCTCCTCCCGCCGCAGCCGCCGCCATGTTGGCAGGTTCCTCGGAAGAGAGGAGAAGCCATCGCGAGCGGAGTGGGGCCCGCGACGCCACCCAACAGGATAATAATTAGGAAGTCGCTGCAGATTTGCTTCCGTGACATCACATTAAAAAGCTTGTTATTAGGAAGCGACGAGAGGACCTCCGTGGCGACGGGTCACGTGACGAAGTGCACGCGGTCTGTGTAAGAGCTGCCACTTGGCGGGAAGGAGGCGCGCCGGTTCAAATATATGACGTCGACGAAGCCCAGAATGATGAATCAGGGAAACAAAAGCCGAGCTCGGTAATGAATTCGCAGCTGATTTCAGTTCCATAATTCTAACACTTCTGCAGCATCAAATAAAAGCTACTGTGAGATGGATGCGAAACAAGGGATCTGTTGACATTTTCACCACTTTCATCCGGGCTCTCGGTGACGTGGCACCTTGAAGTACCGCATCGAGGTTCATGCCCCCAATTCAAAAAATATTTACAATTAAATTCAAAGCTGTTTTAAATCATTAAAACTGCTTTTTAAGGTTGTGTTGGGTTGTTTTACCTCTGAGCGGCACTTTTTTGCACACCATGGGCTAAATGGCCAGGTCACATGGACCCCGAAGGCTCAGAGAAGGTTGGGGGAGGAGACCCACTGGAACAGCTGTTGGGAGACAGATGGTAGCCTCCCGTCAAGGCCATCCAGCGTGTTCTTTAACGTGCACAGGGTATGGCTCTCCCGCACACGGGGCCACGGCTTAACGTCCCATCCGACGGACGGCGGCCTTTCCAAGCCCATCGGTGTCCCCTACTGACCGTGGGCAGGGCGGGGAATTTTGCGGAGATAAATCTCAAAGCTGACCCAGCTGGGACTCGAACCAGGGAACTACAGATTACGAGCCTGGCGCGCTACCGACTGAGGCACCCCCGCCCCATAACTTTTTAAGCGATCTCCTGTTGGTACTAGAGAGTGCGTGGGGATATTCAAGATTTCTAAACAAATAAAATGATCTGACCGAATAAAATACCGATCATCTCAGGTGACATGAAAATGGTCCAATTTCGCACATTTATAACTTCCGAAGCCGATTCGCCGTTCAATCTCGAGCTGTCCATTCTGCCTTCTATCGCGAAATGGAAGTTTTGAGTTAGCCCCTAAGTTCTTTGCCCTGTTTTGGCGTTAGAAAAAAATCAAACAGTTTGGTCTCCATTTGTCAATGAAAAATTTCATCCGATTCAGCTTCAAATGCTAATTTTGTTTCCCAAATTTTGTTCCCCTAATTTTGTTTCCCCTCTAACCGGAAAATTCAATCTAACGAAATATTCGAAAAATGTAAATCAGCAAATGGATGGAGCAGCAAATGGATGGCAGCACTGGATCAGCCAGAGATGGTAGCCTCCCGTCAAGGCCATCCAGCGTGTTCTTTAACGTGCACAGGGTATGGCTCTCCCGCACACGGGGCCACGGCTTAACGTCCCATCCGACGGACGGCGGCCTTTCCAAGCCCATCGGTGTCCCCTACTGACCGTGGGCAGGGCGGGGAATTTTGCGGAGATAAATCTCAAAGCTGACCCAGCTGGGACTCGAACCAGGGAACTACAGATTACGAGCCTGGCGCGCTACCGACTGAGGCACCCCCGCCCCATAACTTTTTAAGCGATCTCCTGTTGGTACTAGAGAGTGCGTGGGGATATTCAAGATTTCTAAACAAATAAAATGATCTGACCGAATAAAATACCGATCATCTCAGGTGACATGAAAATGGTCCAATTTCGCACATTTATAACTTCCGAAGCCGATTCGCCGTTCAATCTCGAGCTGTCCATTCTGCCTTCTATCGCGAAATGGAAGTTTTGAGTTAGCCCCTAAGTTCTTTGCCCTGTTTTGGCGTTAGAAAAAAATCAAACAGTTTGGTCTCCATTTGTCAATGAAAAATTTCATCCGATTCAGCTTCAAATGCTAATTTTGTTTCCCAAATTTTGTTCCCCTAATTTTGTTTCCCCTCTAACCGGAAAATTCAATCTAACGAAATATTCGAAAAATGTAAATCAGCAAATAACCAAAAAGAATTTTTCATTTTTCTCTTGAAACAAATATTTTAACACAGATATAATATTTAACTACAGATATAATATGCCTATTGAGAACCATGAATGTTGCAAAAAGTCAAAAAATGAAAATACTCGTATTCCCTATTTACTGGAGATATAATACGCCTATTGAGAACCATCAATGAAAAGAGATATGAAAACTCCTACCCCATATTTGCTGGAGATATAATATGCCTATTGAGAACCATTGATGAAAGGAGAGATGAAAACTTCTACTCCTTATTTGCTGGAGATAAAATGTTTCTATTGACAGCCATCGATCAAAGGAGATATGAAAACTCCTAACCCCTATTTGCTGGAGATATAATACGCCTATTGAGAACCATCGATGAAAGGAGATATGAAAACTCCTACCCCCTATTTGCTGGAGATATAATATGCCTATTGAGAACCATCAATGAAAAGAGATATGAAAACTCCTACCCCATATTTGCTGGAGATATAATATGCCTATTGAGAACCATTGATGAAAGGAGAGATGAAAGCTTCTACTCCTTATTTGCTGAAGATAAAATGTTCCTATTGACAGCCATCGATCAAAGGAGATATGAAAACTCCTAACCCGTATTTGCTGGAGATATAATATGCCTATTGAGAACCATCGATGAAAAGAGATATGAAAACTCCTACCCCCTATTTGCTGGAGATATAATATGCCTATTGAGAGCCATCGATGAAAGGAGAGATGAAAACTTGTACTCCCTATTTGCTCCCTGTATGCCATGAATTCTCTGCTTTTAGCACTCTATCAGTCTGTGTAATCCTACACCCGATACCACGAGTTATCTGCTTTTTGCACTCTATCAGTCCTTGCAATCCTACACCCGATGCCTCGAGTTGTCTGCTTTTTGCACTCCATCAGTTCCTGAAATCCTACACCCGATGCCACGAGTTGTCTGCTTTTTTGCACTCCATCAGTTCCTGCACCCGATACCATGAGTTGTCTGCTTTTTGCACTCTATAAGTCCCTAAACGCGATTTCATGAATACTGTGCATTGCGAACATAAGAAACATTCGTGATACATTTGAGCTCCCTCACTGGTAGAAATCAATTTGGTAAAAGCCTGAAAATCTAACAAGTCTGAAAGTGCCAACACAACATCGGTTGAACAAACCTTCTTTCGTTACGAAGAAAATGTAGTAGCATGACCATGCATTAATCACTTGAGCTGAGGTGTGGACAAAAGTGCATTTTCCAGCAACCCATCGAACACCGTGTCTGAGACATTGGAGTTAAAGGGGAGGGCGAATAAGAGTATTCGACAGCAAAACCGCGTTTTTATGTCACGGACCTTGTTGAATGAGGGTTAAGCCTCTCCAAATGGACAAGTTGTGGAGGTTCCAATACCATGAAGAATTCCGTGTCAAAACAAGGGTATCGTGGTCACACCTTAGTAGAGTCACTGAAGAAAGTACATCATGAAAATGTATCTGCTGGTAGCAATGCCTGAGCCCATTAGCTATGAAAAGATAGTCGATAAATGACTAATGAATGCAAATGACTAATGATAAGGTAAAATGAGACGTAAGTACATCTCAACACAACAATACAAGGTTTTCTGATGCTGCCGATCCTAACACTCCTCTCTCCAGATAGGTCCAGGATTTGGTTCGGAGGAGGGGTCTGAAAATAGGACTTGAGAGGGGTTTCCCAATTACTAAAATATTCCACCGAACAGTAACGGTGAAAATGGAATGAGATTTTATAGTTGTTTTTTAATCTATTTTTACTCTCGGACATAAAATATGCCGCTAAAGTAAAATATACAAAAATAACTCTTTAGATTTGAAAGCAAGTAGACAAGTTTGAGATTTAGTTTAAAAGACAGATTTTTGGATGGGGGGGAGAGTTACGTCCCTGTCTCCAGGTGTTACTTGTGAAAGATGTTCAATTGAAAGTTTTCCTATTTCATTCTAGGGGTTAGCACAGAAACTGTCAGTGATGGTTCTCAGTCCTTTCACGAAGGTCGGATGGGTCATGGAAAGCCATACCCTATACGATAAAGAATACACAGGACAGCCTGGATGGGAGGCTTCTGTCTGTTTTCTAACTTTTTTTCAAAGACAACGATCAACAGCAATCGATAAGAAACTGCCTCACTTCTCCCGAAACATTCTCTTAACAACAAACGCAAATCAGCTTTTGTCTCTTATGCGTACAATCCTCTCCTTGCATCACAGATCCTCCAACTGTCGCTAGTGAGGAGATCTGAAGTTTTGTCAAACGCTTAAGGCAGGCGATTTACACAAACAATATGTAATTGTGCTGTAAAAACTTGCGTGATATTGCGTCACACTCTCCTATCTACAGATTTGTGTCTGCAGTTCATTGTGAGCGTACAAACCAATGCAAAAATCTTTTCACAGGAAAGGTTGGGTTGTTTTACCTCTGAGCGACATTTTTTTGCACACAATGGGCTAAATGGTCAGGTCACATGAACATCGAGGACTCAGAGAAGGTTGGGGTTGGACGTTTGAACGTGCACAGGGTATGGCTCCCCAGCACAGGGGACCATGGCTTTACGTTCTATCCAATGGACGGCAGCATTTCCGAGCATTTCGGTATCCTCTACTGACTGAGGGAAAAACAGGAAGTTTTGCGGAGATAACTCTCAATACTTCCCATGGTGAGACTCGAACTTGGGAATTGCAGATCATAAGCCTGGTGTACTGTCGACAGAGAACGGGTATGATACATTCCCAGGAATTGACTAGATGCAAACACTTTATGAAGTATTTTCGACATAATGTTTATCACCATAAAATCTAATCATATATTAATAAGAAAAGACGTATATTATAAAGAAATGACGTGAAGAAACTAAATCTTGCCGCCTCGGTGGATCAGTGGTATCACGTTCGCTCACAGTGACACTCTGACTATCGGGTCCAGGTTTGAGTTCTGGATATGGCGGTCGTTTGTTCTGTCATATATACCAAAGAGCCAAAACATTATGACCACTTGCCCAATATGATGTTGGTTCTCCATGTGCCGCCAAAACAGCTCTTACTCAGTGAGGCATGGCGGCTACAAGATTTCTAAAGGTGTCTTGTGGTATCTGGTACCAACACTTTACCAGCAGATCTTTTAACTTTTGTAAGTTATATGGTTGAGACGCCCCAGATCGGATATGCTGTTCCAACACAAACCACAGATCCTCGATTGGATTGATGCCTGAAGAATTTGGAGGCCAGGGCAATACCTGGAAATCTTCCTCATGTTCCACAAACCATTCTCAAACAATCTGGGCAATATGGCATGGCGCATTATCCTGCTGAAAGAAGGCCTACTAGAGGGATATACCGTTGCCATGAAAGGATATACCTGGTCTGCAATGATGTTTAGGTAGGTGGTAGACATCATAGTTTCTTGCACATGAATGACTGGGCCCTGGGTTCCCCAGCAGAACATTGTCCAAAGCATTACACTTCTTCCACTGGCTTGTTTTCATCCCACGGTGCATCCTGGTGCCAACACTTCCCCAGGTAAAGGACACACACATACCCGGCAGTCCACATGGTGCAACAGAAAATGAAATTCGTCGGACCAGATGACCTTCTTCCAATCATTCTAGGTCTAGTTTTGATGCTCATGTGTCCATTGTAGGTGCTTTCGATGGTGAACCGAGGTTAGCATGGGCACTGAGAGTGGCCTGCAGCTACACAGCCCCACTTTCAGCAGGGTTCAATGTACTGTGTGTTGTTACATATTACTCCCATCACCAGCATTCATACGGGCGAGTTGCGCCACAATATCGCATCTGTTGGCTCGTACCATATGGGATAGCCTTCGCTTACCTCTAGCATCAATGAGCAGTGGTTGGCCCACACCTTGCCAGTGGTTCGTGGTTTTTCTCTCCTCGGACCACTTTTTGAAGGTACTAACCACGGCTGACCATGAGTAACATTCATATCTCCTTAAATATTGAACGAATACTGTTGAAAATCGAGATATTGATATATTTGATTGAGATCTTTATCTGAGAAAAATCTTTGAAATGCTATCACATTTTTCAAAACCAAAAAACTTATTTTAGAAGCTTTGGAGTTTAATGTTAGCTTCCCATTGACATAACATAGGATTGTTTCTTAATTTATGGAAACCAGTGTAAAATGTCTCTTAACTGTATTTTTCTTAATATTTATTTCGGTTAATACTAATTCGCTCGACAACTTAGTATGAACTGGAAACAATTTTATTTTATCTGGATCCCATAACTGTCTGATATATTTTAGTGCTTGCACCATATACAATTATGGCAATTGCAAGAAGCAAAGTAGGAACTTGAAATTTTCTTCAGCATTTTTCTCTCCTAGATTTCTCCAATCTATTGGACGATTGCATGATTTTGTACCGCCATTAGTGGCTTAAGAAGACAGTCGTATGAGCCACTCCATGCCACAATGCCATAAATTAAGTAAGACTTTATCCAGGCATTGGAAATTAATTTTAATAATGAGAGATCCATAAAATCTCTTATGTAATAGATCTTTGAGACGACAGATTTGTCTTTATTACAAACTACAGAAATATGTTCAGCGGGTTGTATCAGCAGAGACGTTTCTGGGAGGGGTAACATGATCATTGGGTATATTTGCAGGGGTTGTCCAAAGGATTCAGGGGAAGGCGGAGGAGAGAGCTTTGCAAAATCCGAGGGTTCCCATGCTAACATTTCAAGAAGAAGACAGTTTACAGATTGGCAAAGAGAGAATCCGTACTTAAAATTCACAAATCCAGAAGCTCAGTGTTTGCGATTTGAGATCTAATGCCGTCCAAGAGTAGCCGAGAGACAAAGCTTCCAAATACTATCAGTCTGATCCATCAGGACTCGACCTCTGCGACCTGCTCATTAGCATATTGATGTGCGTCACGTGAGGGTCACGCGCCCTGTCTGGACGGAACCACTTAACACCTGGTGTCACAGGTTGGGTCCATGATTTACCGCCTATTTACATCTCGCAATTAATCACTTAAACACTCGCTTGTCCCGTCACGGTGCGCTCTTTCGTCATCTCTCTCCACTGCGTCCTTCAATGTGGAGATCAACATCCCAAGGATAAAAAAGAAATTGTTTCTCAAGCAAAACGTGATCGATTTCCCTCCCAACTTTGCTTTAGGTATTTGAGTGTCTCACTCAAATCTCACAATTGCAAGAGAAATATCAAAAAATGGTGACACAAGTGTCCTAAGCTTTTATGCACGTAATTAAAGAAAGAAAATTCAATAAATGCCAACAAAGACCTTGTACATATTTATGAGTCGCGTAGCGTGAGTGGCAACTGGGGATCCTAGGAGATCCTTCAATTGCTCACGAAGATCATAGGCCAATCACAATCTGTCAATCAATCAATAGTTTAAGTCAGGGATGGGGAACACTTGGCACGCCAACGACTTTTTTCCGGCACGCAACCCAGGGCTCACCTTAAAAAATAATTAAATAAATAAATATCCGACATCTTCGCTGAGTTGAATATTTGAACTTAACAGAAATGCAATTTTATGAAGTAGAGCGATGTCAGATAAAAATGCAACAAAGAAACAAACACTATCAACTGTTTTAATAATAATAAGTAATAAGAAAATGAAACAAACATTCTATTTCCAAGCCATATATCTCCGCGATATACTGACGTACAAGTTTTTGTCCCATTCAGTTGCATCATTCGCCAGGCATCCGGACGTGGCGTGATTCCTTTATATCATTTTATATATTTTTTCGTGTTTCGTAAAGAATTCGTCGGTTTTCTAAAGTGTGTATATATGTGAATTTGGATTTAATTAAATCATAAGTCATTAAATATAGATTGGAAGTATTTATTGTCAATTAATATGTTTGATTTATTAGATATAAATGCAAATTTTCTTTATATTGCCATAAACGTAAGTTATTGTTAATGCTATGCGAAATGTATTATCAATATTCAGGATTATAAAGTGTTTTCTGCACGTGATTAGATGGAATGCGAACCCTTCTCTTTCATTTGCATGTGTGTAGGTAGGCTTATAATTGTAGTAATTTTTGGTTTGCTTAAACTTGGTAGGTGTATGCAGAGAGTGATTTCATAAGAGTTTTTATTTTCTGAGTCAAATTATAATTTTTGTCAGTGTCCATACGTCTCTATCCACATTTTTTACACCCCATGATCCGATTTTCATTAAAGGTGGAAGCTGTATGAAGAAAGCAATTATTTTTTGTATGTACCTTGTGGTTGTACAACTTTGGTCATCAAGTTGTAATTTACTTTTTTTCCTATTGCCTTTCGCTTTATTCCCTTCTTGACTTCCTTTCTTTCTTCCTTCTTTTTTCTATTCATATTTATGCTATATATATAAATATACCATTATCATATATTTTTCTTTTCTTTCTGCCCTTTACAGATTGTACAGAATGTCACAACCACCAGCAAAGAAACATAGACATTTAAATGAAGAGGATATTAGAGAATTTAAAGAATACTGGACTGAAAAATTTGGTATAATTAAGAAAGATAATAAAGCATCATGCATTTTATGTTCCGAATCAGTTGTTTGTAGGACTTCTTCTGTAAAGAAACATTTTGAAACTGTTCATACGAACTTAAGCAATAAAAGTGAGCAAGAACAAAGATAATTAATTTCAGGTGAAGTGCGAAAGACAAAAAAAAAACAGTACGATACTTTGATGAAATTTATTTCAGGTAGGCTTAGTTGCTGCTAGTTTTGAGGTTTTAAAAGTTATTGTCCAACATGGAAAACCCCTCAGTGATGGGGAGTATGTTAAAGAAGCATTGAGGGGGCGGGGGTGGCTCAGTCGGTAGCGCGCCAGGCTCGTAATCTGTAGTTCCCAGGTTCGAGTCCCAGCTGGGTCAGCGTTGAGATTTATCTCCGCAAAATTCCCCGTCCTGTCCACGGTCAGTAGGGGACACCGATGGGCTTGGAAAGGCCGCCGTCCGTCGGATGGGACGTTAAGCCGTGCCCCCGTGTGCGTGAGAGCCATACCCTGTGCACGTTAAAGAACGCGCTGGATGGCCTTGACGGGAGGCTGCCATCTGTCTCCCAACAGCTGTTCCAGTGGGTCCCCTCCCCCAACCTTCTCTGAGCCTTCGGGGTCCATGTGACCTGGCCATTTAGCCCATGGTGTGCAAAAAAAGTGCCGCTCAGAGAGAAAACAACCCAACAACCCAACCCTAAAGAAGCATTGCCAGAATGTTCTCCTTTCCTTTTTGACGATCTTTCAGAAAAAAGAAAAAAATATTCAGAGCATTAAAGATTTGTCTGTGAGTAGAAAAACAGTTAAGGATAGGATACTTAAGATACAGCAGAACAATTAACAAAAGATTTGGCTTCATGTAAGTTCTATTTTATTTGTGTTGATGAGAGCGCAGACATTACATCATCAGGTAGGCTAGCAATCTTTGATCGATTTTGTAGGGTTGACGGAGTATGCGAAGGCATGATTAATTTTGTAACAATACCTGAGCGTACCATTGAGGGGTTGAAATATATAAAGCAGTTATGAACGAATTATCTATTCGACAAATTGATATTTCAAAAGTGGTGTCCGTCTCAACAGTGCACCCAGCATGATTGGTAAGGAAGCATGATTTATAAATCTGTTTGCAAAACATGTTGGTCATCCACTGATAGGTTTTCATTGCATCATACATGAAGAGACTTTATGTGCAAAAGCTGGCCTAAAGGAACTTCAAGAAGTGATGCAAACAGTAACCAAGGTTATTAATTACATTTCTGCAGTGCTTTGAATGAAAGACAATTTCAGAATCTATTGAATGAGATGGATTCGGTGTGCAAAGGAAATAGAATGGAATCTGAAACGATTTGTTGAATGCCTGAATGAGATAAATCTCTTTGACTAATCAACGAATGTCATAAAGAAATGTATGACATCGTGTGGGTTTGTAAACTGATGTTTTTTGCAGATTTTTGCAACCATTTAAATTACTTGTACCTTAAACTACAGGGCTCTGGTAAGGCTCTTGATGTTATGTTTGATGACATAAAGGGATTTGAAATGAAACTAGGAGTTTTTAAGAGGGATGTAGACAGTGAGAGATTTAAATATTTTCCAAACCTAAGGAAATACATCAATGATCTCCAAAAGGATGACAAAACAGACCGCCAATGTATTCAAAAGCTATTTTTAAACGTCATTGAGTCAACTGTTGAGCAGTTCTCTCTAAGATTTGTTAAGTTCAGGGAATTAGAAGAGATTGTAAAATTCATTAAGTTTCCAGACACTATAAAACTGGATGAATTAAACTTGAAAATGTTTTCGTGGATAAATATGGATGATTTTGAAATGCAGTTGATTTTCGAAGTAGCTCAATTTGGAGGCAGAAATTTGTTGACCTCAGAGTTGACTTGGAAAATATTGCAAAGGAGCGATTAGAAACGGGAGTAACAGAGAGAAGTGCGGAAAACGAGGTATTAAGGACTTGGAATGCTTTCCAGGAACTTTTGTATGTTTAAAAACACTTGCAACAGCATTACCATCCATTTTTGCATCTGCATATTCTTGTGAATCATTGTTCTCAGTGATGAACTTTGTTAAGTCTCGTAATGGGATTAGCCTTACAGATGAAACTAGTAGCGCATGCATATCTCTAAAGGTTACAAAATATAAACCTGATATTAATTATCTGTCATCAGTGATGCAGCACCAGAAGTCTCATTGATGCGAAATAAATAAAACGTCCAAAATTTTTCTTTCTCTAGTTTCTGATTTAATGTTTTCTGCTAAAAGATGTTAAAGATCAACTTATATTTAATATATATATATTACGTAGGTATTTTATTATGCATTAATTTTATTTTCTTTCATTCTGCTTTAGTCAAGTAAAACGATTATGAGATTGAGCACTGTAATATATTGGAAAAATTTATGGCCGATTGATCTTTATATAAAAACAAAAACAAAAAAATTTCAGAATTATTGTTTATTATTTTACTGATGTTTAAAATTGGGTGTTTGAATTGTATGGCTGCATATGGCAGCTAGAATTACACTTAAAGGCTAATAAAAAATATCCACACTATCAACAGAGTATTAAGGACTTTTAAGTAAAAATTAAGTCACTAATTTTTACATTCATTCAATCTGACATGACTTACAATAATCACCATTACAATATTCTTTGATTTTACTGTTCTAGTGTGATTTTTTATTATTTTAAAAGGTTCTCCCAAAAAAGACACTAAATAATAATATGTTCCCAAAATTTCGGTTGGCACGTGAGAAAATTTTGGATCAAAGATTTGGCGATTTTGGCACGCACACTTAAAAAGGTTGCCCACCCCTGCTCTAAGAGATGATTGGAGGCATCAACTGCGCAGTCTCGTAATCTCTCCATACTTCTCCAAGTTATTATTCACTTTAAACTGTTCCTAAATAATATCAGCGAAATACTGGCAACAGGTATTCTTTGATATTGTTTCCTAAAGCATATTTTCCTTTTTTCTGAGAATTCTTCGACATTAACACATCCAATGGAGGAAGGAGGGAGACGCTTTATTCTCCTACAATCCCAAACTTTATCTGATTAACAGATTCTTATAACCATGTGAATACACGATGATGATGTGGACTGAAACGCATTATTTAGCTTTATAGAAAAACTCTTATTTATTTATTTCGCATTACATGCCTCTGGGGAGTTTAGTTGAACACTTCTACCCCAAAGCAATTAAAAAAAACTGAAATACTTAGAAAATGCTAATACAATAATAACATTACAAATACGCTTAGAAAAATATGCAATGCAAAAAAATCTTGTATATATGACAAAAATATACCAAGGAAGAAAATTCTTCTATATATATATATGAGAGAAAATTAGAAAATGTTCTTTGGCTGAATCAGATATTTATATTCTTTAGACATAAAAACGAAATTGAAGTCCAAATTTATACTTTATACTCTATTTTCTATAGCATTGATTCCCGAAGGAAACCAATTAAAAGTTTGAAGGTAACTAATTCAGAAGAATTATCGGGATTCAAATTATTTTGTAGTGTATGTTCAGTTACATCGCATTTGTAACGAAGTGCTTCAAAAAAGAATTTTCTGGCTTCATCATACGTTTCACAATTTAACAACGGATGAGAAACAGTCTCTTTAACTTGACAGATGTTACACAAATCGGACTGGCTCTTCTTGATTTTAAAAAGGTAGTTATTAAGTGCAGCAGTACCTACACGCAGCCTTATGATTTTACTAATATCTTGTCTACTGATATTATATTGCTTAAAAAATAAAGCATTTTCATCAAGATAATATCTAAAGTTACTATTAATTGGAGCATGAAATTAGAAATATGCATTTAGTTCTTGAATTTCTTTTTCTTTATTTTTTTTCTTTTAAGACATGAGAAATGAAGGTAAAGTTATTGATGCTTGTAAATTAATAGCATCCTTCGCTATTTTGTCCACATTCTCATTGCCTGCCATTCCATAGTGGCTAGGCAACCATTGAAGAATAATATGATTACCATTTATAACAGATTTAGTGTACATTTTGAAAATATCTAATATGATCTTATAATGATTATTATCATAAATAACATTTTCCAAGGACAACAAGGCTGATTTGCAATCTGTTAACAACACCACATTTTCATTAAGTAAATTTATTTCAATTCATGTAATTGCCTTGTATATGGCAAACAATTCAGCCTGAAAAATAGTAGCATTTGTTGAAATTTTAAATTGTTCAAAAACATTTTGGCTGGTATGTCAAAAGCAGTTATAGCAATACTTTCATTGGGGAAGTAAGACCCATAAGTAAATATCTGTAAAAAAATCGTCATATTCAATAGCAATGAAGGATACAATTATAATCTTTAAGAGCTTTTGATCCATACCACTTTTTTATTATATTAGGAATATTATCTTTAATATTTGGACATTGCAAAGTCCAAATAGGATCGTTTTGTATATAAATCACCCATATTTTTAATTTCTAAAAATCGACAAAATATAAGTCTTTCTTTAATACATTAGGAGCAGAAATTTCGTTTTTTTTGTAAACCTCCTCATTAAAAACGCTCTTTATGTTTGAGCTGTAACCTCGCCTAATCCTTAGAGGGCAAATATTTTGCTCTAATTTCAAAAATTGGAGATTTGTTTCTGCCAAAAGAGAAAGCTTTGGGGTACCATTCAATAAGCCCAAAGCAAGTCTAATAAACTTATTTTGCAAGATATTTAGCCTGTTAAATTTAAAGTCTGGCATTCCCACCAACAAACCAAGACCATATTCCAACTCTAACTAACCAAATTTTTATAAAGATAAAAAAAAATTGTTGGAGAGCATCCCAAATTTGTTGTTGCTAAACATTTGGCAAAATTAAACAGTTTATCAAAATTTTAATAATAGTCGTACAAATGTTTTGTAAATGCTTATCCCATTGAGTGTGGAGTCTAAGACTACTCCTAAATAATTATGTTGATATGTATTAGGCAACAAGTCATGATTAAGGTAAACATTTAGTTGAGGAATAACAGCTTTAGTCCTAACAAAAGACATGGCTAAATACTTCTCTGCACTTATTTTCAAGTGCCGTTTGTCACAGTATAAATGAATGTTTTTGACTGCTTCTTGAAGTGTTTTTTCCACATCTTTGTATTACTTTTCCATTGCCCATAGGGTAAGGTCATCAGCATAAATTGAATAGTTAACATTTTTATTAATAGATTCAGGTAGATCATAAAAATATATATTAAAAAGTGTGGGTGATAAAATACCACCCTGTGAAATTCCACAATGCATTTTAAGTTTATTTGAGTAAACATTATCAAGTTTAACCTGATAGTTCTTACTAGTAAGGTAAAACTTGATAAAGGAGTATATATATCTAGACATCCCTGTTTTGCTAAGTTTGTATAAAAGACCAGTAATCCATACTGAGTCAAAAGCAGCTGTGAGGTCAAAATAAATTGCAACCACTGCCTTTTTGTGGTGTAAAGCATTTTTAACATCTCCAACAAGATCAATTTGACAATCCATAGTTGACCTGCCTCTTCTAAATCCATGGAAATGATCAGAGAAGATATTTTTTTCGTCAAGAAACCACAAAAGTCTTTTCAAAATTAATTTTTCAAAAATTTTAAGAACATTAGAAGTCAAAGATACTGGCACATATGACTTTAATTCTTCTACTGGTTTATTAGGTTTAAGTATGAAAATTAAATTCACAATTGACCAAGAAGAATATTGTTTGCTATTCTAAATATTATTTAAAACATCTAGAACTTTTTTTTTTCATTTTGTGGGAAGTGATTTCAGAAATTCATACGAAATATTGTCATCCCCACAAGCAGATTTTACTTTTACTTTATTTAAAGCGCATTGCAGTTCATAATATGTAAAATTCATATGCAGTATGGGATTGGCAAGTTGAATATTTTTTATTAAATGTTTCAGCTTCTAGTACAATATTCCTATCATTTCCAGAAATAGGAACTGGTTTTGAAAATGGTGGGTTTTTGGCAAATAAATTTGAAGTTTCAACTGTTGATATATTTTTTTTAATGGAGATTTGTTTCCATGGGAATTTTTGTTCTTTTGGTTTAATTATGGAGTTAAAAGTTCTCCAAATACTGTGTACTGTTGAATTGACATTAAGTTTACTGCAGAACTCTTGCCAGGAAGACCTATAATGCTTTTTTAGCTTCCTTCTCACAAGAGCAACAATTCTCATGTACCTTAAAATATCTTGAAAATTTCCAGATCGTTTGGCTTTTTTTTTTTCTGCCGCCCATCTTGTGGCTACAATCCTATTTAAATATCAAAAATTTGAATGTAGTGTAGGTATTTTGTATTTTATGGTTTTAAAACATTCTTTAATATACATTTATATATAGATCCATTAATACATTTAATATGTGGATTCTTAATATATTTAATATATGTACCAAAACCTACTTAATTCGTAAACACTACACATTATACAATAGACGAGAAAGTATGAAGCTAGAACCAAGAAGCAAATTGCTCATCCAGATTTCGGATGGAAATAAGTAATTTGCCAAAGAACTTCAAGCCACAGCTGTTAGTAATACATTATTAACTTTCTCTTATTATTAATGTACAACAGATATCAAGCCAAGTTGCCAAAATGCATAAAATTCTCCAATTGTAAAGACAAAAAAATAAAAAATGGTCCAAAAAATGTTTGAAAGCAAAAAAAAAAATCCTAAAGTCGAAATTTATGGAGTGTCAAACTATATTTTTAATTTCATTTTTAATGATATGAAGGTTTTCTTCATTCTAATATTATTACTCAAGTAATTACTTTTAATGTGCTAGATACAAAATGCATTTGTAAAGTTTTCTATACCTAATTTTTTAAATAAATCATTAAAAGAACATTAAATGAGAGACTTCGTACAGAAACTCTGCATATTTTTTATTATTATTTGTCCCTCCTCATCCTCCTCCTTCGATGAGCTATTAAACAGAATCAAAACGGCAATTCTGTTTAACAACAGAACATTACCATAGCGATCAGGGTGCATTCGATACGATTAATTGTACTAATGCCAGAGAATTCTTTTTCCGCGAATGCGAATCGTATCCCAGTCATAACCGATACCATAAAAAATGAATGGGGAATCTGCTGCTCCTGTTCCATTTCATCCAAAGCAACCTTCACGTGTTCAAATACAAAGCATCTCCTTACAAGTATGAAAAGCAGTAGCATCATCTGTTCAGCTGTCCAGAGCAGATCTTATTTGGCATACACTTCCTTCAACATCACAGTATCGATGGTGCTGCATGGCTACGTATTCCGTAGCGGTGCGCAAGGAAAAAGAGCGCGTATGTATGTGTGGGGGAGGGGCTGTAGAAGTCGTGCACAAATAAAAATAGTCTTAAAAAAGCCCAATTATAGATTTTTTTTCTTCGAAAGCACTTATATCATTTGGACTATGAATGCCTCTGGTAAAATTCCTTGGAATAATTCATTTATCACTGTCGATGCTGCGGCATGGTTACTTGATACAGAGCATAAAAATAAATCCTTCACGAAACTATCTGGGGTCTTTCTGATATCAGATAAGAAAACAATACCAGAATCATTACACTTATTAAACCAGAATCAGGATTGAAAAAGCATTGCATGAAACGATACGAAAGCTGACGATGCTTTAACGGCTCATATCAATTATTATCTGTTAGCATCTATTACAATGGCCAAACTGCATAATCCTGGAAGAAAATTAAGAAAATAATCACTTAATCAAGGCAAATATTCACATTTACCTCTTCATTCATATCATTGAAAGTCGAGATAGTGTACATTAACAGCAGTACATAGGTATGATTATTTGTGGTGCAAAGGATATACACATAATCTTTGGACTATAAATAATTGTAGGCATCAGAAAACAGATAAATTTGTTTATTTAAATATCATACTAGCGAAGGGAAAAGTATGTACGCATGCGCCAATGTGCGACTGCGTTGGTCCTTTAAGTTGCAGTCAGTCAACTCTGAAATGCAGAGCGACAACATCTTCTCATCTGATCCCTAGTCAACAGGGGGCGCCCACGTTGATGTCTGCTGACAGACATGCACACCTCAGCGCCACCCACGGCAAACAAAGGAACTAGAGTGCCTCGCACGTGTTCTATCCACGATCCATGAACTGATTGCTGTCGAGATATGACAAGCCGTCAGTCCTGGTACATCGCAATCCATCATGAGGCTGACCTTCCGGTGGCAGTGGGAACAGAGAGCAAAAGAGGCGTCCCACCACTTACATGTTAACAAGAAGACGACAAATTCTTCCGATTGCTGCAACAATGGCATTTCTTTGGCCTCCATCGTCTGTCGCTTTATGTAAACTCCGTCGATCAGCGGAGAGCGACAGCTGACCTCACGGATCGAAAGCCGCAACCGCGGAAAAGGAAACAGAGCCAACGCGGGCTTTATCATTGACAAGGAACTTCTGGCAAGTGCTTCAGTCGCTCACAGAGAATGATATAACATCCCACACGTGAATGGCTTTGTCATATCTGAGTGCGTGCTCAGGAGAGTATGAAGAACAACTTAACCTTTCACTGATTTCAAAGCTTCAATTAGCAGAAAGAAATGCACAAAATAGTTACCTAATTATGGTTGTTGTTTTACTTCCGTTTCATATTCCTGCGAATGTTAAAGGACCAAAACGTAAAAGATGACATATTTTTCGCTTTTGCTTTCCTTTATGAACCCCATATTCACTGCATTGCCCACATTATGTCAGTGAAAGGTTTTAAGTACGGCTCCATTTAGAGGCAAAACATAGGCTGTTCTGCTTCTAGTTAGTATTAATTTTATTTAATTCTCTTCAAGTTTATTAAATTTCGATACATTCTTGTGCTTATGAAATGAAAATTTCTTTAAAACAATATCCTTTCACCTGTTTATTCAATGGCAATATTTTTTAGCTTCGGTTGTATGAAAATCCATCCTCCTTTCGGATCAGCCATTTAATTTTCACACAGGTCCATTCTATTTGTTTATAACTCTCTCAGCTGCATAATCAGTGACAAGTAACTCCCACTCTCAACACGATTCAAAACTCCAGTTCAACAGCTTTGATTTTATTTTTTTGCTTTGTTTATTCATTCAGCGTCTAAAGTCTCCTCAGATAATCCCTTTAGACTCCTTCTGGCAAAGGGCGAACTGGAACTCAAAGTGCTGCCCTGTTCGCGTGGCACCCACTAAGAAGGGATTATCCGATGGATTTAAGCAGCGGTGCCGAAGGAAAAAGAGCGCTTATGAATGTGTGGGAAAGGGCTGTAGAAGTCGTGCACAAATAAAAATAGTCTTAAAAAAGCCCAATTATAGATATTTTCTTCGAAAGCACTTATATCATTTGGACTAAGAATGCCTCTAGTAAAATTCCTCGGAATAACTCTTTCATCATAGAAAATATTCAACATAACCATGAGACAACAGAATCATTGCAGTTCTCATCCTTTCAGCGCTAATTTCATCTACTCCTGGCAACCTGCATAGCTTTAATTCAGAGATTTTCAAAATGACTTCGGATCATCGTAATAAGACCGGTAACAACTTTATCAGCCAATAATAACCTTATCTTAAATAATGGCAGAAGAATTCACCCCATTATTTAAAACATCCTTGAAATGCTTAATAGTGTTAAAATTAGTAGAGCTGTTTCAGTTTATTTTTCACTCCTCTCTATCAGAAAAAGGCCCTCCTGAGGCCGAGTGGTTAGTGCGCTAGACTACTGATCTAAGGGACCTGGGTTCGAGCCCCGGTTAAAGCATGGATATTTATGTTGTCTTTCTGATGAGATTCCGCCATTCTCACAGACCATCTGCTATGGCGTATAAACTGCCGGCTTCTGTCAGAATATGTGGCAAGCAGCTACTTGAGGGGGTATTTATTTTCTATCAGAAAACAGCTGTGTGCTTTCTCATTGAAATGATTATTGTCTTCTATGATCTTTTTTACCCAGAAGAGTATGGCTGATAAATTGCAGAAATTCCCAGACACTTTTGTTCAACTCTCAGGGAAGTAATCACTCTTAGTCCAGCGTCGATATCAAATATACACTGCTCGACAAAGAAAATGCCACACCAGGAAGCATTTGTCGGAGCGCCATGCAAATAGGTTGGCAAGTGTCGACAGTCGGGTTATGGAAATGAGTGCAGCTGCGAACCAATCACGTGATAGGTGAGGGAGATAACAGGGCAAAACGGCTCGGCATAGCTAAGTTTGGTTGTCCTCACCTGGGTGTGTGGACCACTGCTTCGGAGTGATCTCGGTGGCAAAATCACGTTTAAGGAGTCAGAATGGCTGAGCGAGGCCATCAGTAATCCTACCATCACACAGACAGTTCGCCAGGGACTTCATCGTAGGGCTGGTTGGTCCCTGTGTCGCATCACGGCAGAAACGTATCGGGATACAACATCTGTTGGCCGAATTTGCGACAGCGGTGGGAAGAAGATAACATGCTTCGCCATAGTGGGACTGGGGCATATAGTCGGACATCTCAATGCCTCAATCACCGCATTACATGGCAAGCTGTAGCAGCCCCACAACCCACAGTGGACAACATTCAACGCAGTGTACAGGCCGCTATGGACATCCCCCTATCAACAGGGACTGATCGCAGATTCGCTGGGGCAAGTTTGCATCTCACCAGCCATTGCGATGACTTCTGCTCACTGCAGCACATCATCATGCAAAATTGCAGTGATGCCGTACCAGACATTCGTGGGGGGATGAACAGAACCATGTCGTATTGACTGATGAGTCTCGCTTCTGTCTCAGCACCAACAATCTCCAATTGAGAATCTGGAGGCAATGTAGTCACTGGGCTGATCTTGCTGCCATCCGTGAGTGTCACATGGCTCCTCAGCCTGGTGCCATGGTTTGGGGCACTATCAGTTTCAATAGCGGTTCGCCGTGCATAAGCATAGTGATGATGACAGCACGACAATGAGGTGATGCAGCCCATTTTGTTGCTGTATCTCCGTGGAATCCCTGATGCCCAGTTTCAACATGATAATGCCCGCTCACACACTAACAACATCAGTAGACAGTCCCTGCAAGGTGCCCAGGTGCTGCTGCCTTGGTCAGCGCGATCCCAGACTTCTCCTCAATAGAGAACGTATGGGACATCATTGCCAAACGACTTCATGCCTCTACACGACCCCCTCGTAATGTTGATGAATTATGGATACAGGTCACGCATGGTCCACGATACCTCAGGCACCATCCAGGGACTTTTCCACTCGTTGCCACGCCATATTGCCGAACGTATAGCCCAGATTGGCAGTCATATGACCTACTGACTCAGGCCACATTATACAGTCTCCTCACCCATCGCATTTATGTAATCCCTCAGAAATTAAATCACTTCTTTCCCACCTACTTGTTTACATGTGTGGTAAGTTTCGTCTCAATTCGTACATTTCATGCTGTGGCATTTTCTATGTCCAGCAGTGCAGATGAAAAATTGTCTTGAGCTGGGTGGGATACCTTATCAGGAGGTCGTGGGTTCATATCCCACCCAATCAAATCAATTTTTCATCTATATTTCATATCGACGTTGGACTCAGAGTGAATATTTCCCTGATAGTATAGCATAAACGTCTAAAAATTTCTTCAATTTATAGGAGATTTGCTTGCATACTCGTAACATGCATTGTGCCATTTATTTCAAGAGGCTGTTTACAAACAGCGAAGACACTGCCTACAAGAGACAGATATGTGTACTGCAGGTAGGAAGTTCATAACTTCAGTTAGAGGAAATTATGGTCGCCCCCATAAGTCAGCGCACCTGGAAAGCTATAAGGAGGTCGTAGGTTCGCATCCCACCTGGCTCAAGACAATTTTTTTCTCTATATTTGATATCGACATTAAACTAAGAGTGAATACTTCTCTGACAGTATGGTTGGTTTTAAGAACAGTCTGTTTAAAATGGTTCGATTCTTTCTTAATTGGAAGCACAACACGATTGACTATCATGGTAAACTTTGATTAATTTAAACTTTTTCTTAATTTTTTTAATATTTAATTTTTAATTAATATTTATTTTTTAATTAACTTTTTCTTAATTGGAAGCACAACACGAACCTCTCATGGTAAACTTTGACAATTTCAGGTTTTTCGCAGCTTCCGTGTTAAAGGTAATTTTTTTAACTTCACGGCACAGTCTTTAATTTCCGTTTGAAGACACTTCTAACAAAGCAATGATCAACCACAATCTCATCTCCCCTGTAATACCAGGTGTTCCTAACGAATTAACCCATTTATTATGAACTAAATCATGGCCAATTCTATTCCTAAGTAATCTCTTTATCCATAGAATATATTGTCCGTTGCAGTACGAGTGCTGAAAAGGATTATTGCCTCCAATCCAAAGGTCAGCGTTAGCATAAACTTTGCCGTTGAGGTCACCAAAAAAATTCCAAATTTCCTGAAGTTCTCCGTAAAAACTGTCATTATTGCACTCTTCTAAGGAATAATAGTATTGGCTTAGCAGCCAATATTATTCAAGCCTTTAATCTCTGTTTTTAAATTTAATTGAAATAAATTTATCGTTAATGCGAT
This sequence comes from Ryuthela nishihirai, assembly GCA_038380435.1. Taxonomy (NCBI): domain Eukaryota; kingdom Metazoa; phylum Arthropoda; class Arachnida; order Araneae; family Heptathelidae; genus Ryuthela; species Ryuthela nishihirai. The sequence continues at coordinate 31,496,738 of JAWZYU010000004.1, forward strand.
CACATCTTGAATGAATAAACATCAGAAACTTTTCTGCTAAGAAGAAATCATGCATCTTTCAAATCTGGTCAACTTTGCGACCTAATATTAAAATTCTGAGGTAAATTTTCAATACAATAATAATCTTCATTTTATTCCGCCAGTCAGTACAATATACATTTGCATAGCATAATTATCTAATAACAATTAATACATACATGAGAAAAAATCGAGAAGTGAAATAGCTGAGAAATATCAATTGCATTAGAAAATGGAAATAACAATCATATTAAAATATTAGTGATTAATAGGAAAGGCGAAACAAAAAAGGAGAGCATAGTAAGCTGACGCTTATTTTTAGTTAATGCTCCCTATTTCCTTTAAAGTTCAATTATGACAACAGTAATGTATACAGTAATTCAAATAGTACAATAATTCAATAGTATAAAAGGTCAAATGGTTATGAGACATATTACACTGATACATAGAAGAAGGTTTCATTGCTTTGTAAGAAGAAACGTTCTACATTTGATTTTAAATAATTTTAAGGATTTTGCATTTTTAACATCATCTGGAAATTCAGACCAAATTTTTATTGCATTATATATGATAGATCTCTGCCCAATTGACAATCGACACATAGGTATACTCAGATCCTCTCTATGACGTGTTTCATAATTATGAAAATTCGAAAGACTGAAAATAGTCTTTAAATCTATCCAATTTAATCAATCTCATTGTAATCGAATACACAAAATTTCCTGATATCAGTTTGTAATTATTAGAGACATTAAGAATTTTTTAACCTCAGAAAATAAATGTGCCACGGGATCATAATATCTTTTATCAACAATATATCTAACAATTCTTTTCTGAAGATGATATATAGCATTCAGATTATAGTCAAAAGTATTACCCCAGACAAAAATTCCATATGTTATATAAGAATAAATGAAAGAGTAGTATAAATTTGTCAAAATTTGTTTGTTAACCAGATGACGTATTTTACCAACCATACCAATATTCCTTGACAGAGTGATTCTCAGCTGCTTTACGTGAAATGACCAGTTCAGATTTTCATCGATCCATATTCCTAAGAATTTATATTCAGTGCAACTATTGAGCTTAATTTCATTAATCGTCACATCGAAACATTTCTCATCGATATTTTTTTTTATAAATCATGCATTTGGAATTCTTGACATTGATAAATAAATTGCTATGTCTGCACCATTCAGATATAATATTTAGAGAGCAGTTAGCTTTTAATTTAGAATCTCGGTTGAAATCGATAATGCTTGTATCTTCAGCATATAATAAAATCTTTGAATTAATGTGTACCTTTGCTAAGTCGTTAATGTAGAGTAAGAAAAGGATTGGACCAAGAATCGAACCTTGAGGCACACCTCTGTAAATAAAATGTTCATCTGACATAATATCATTTACTTCTACAAGAGCTTTCCTCTGAAATAAGTAGCTTCTTAACCAGTTGTTCATTTTACCTCTCAGGTTATAAAATTTAATTTTAACAAAATTTCGTGATTAATGTTGTCAAATGCTTTCGTAAAATCAAGATATACAGCTAATCCAATGTGACCTGCATCCAAATGGTTGACAATATGTTCATATAAATCTGCAATGGCTGTCTGAGTAGATTTTTTATTTTGAAAGCCATATTGTTGTTGTGTAATAATTTTCATATTATCTAGAAATTTAGTAATACGTGTACAAATTAGTTTTTCAAAGATTTTCGAGAAGATTGGCAAAATTGAAAAAGGTCTGTAGTTTTCTATATTTTCTTTATCACCTGATTTATGTCTGGGAAGAATTCTGACAATTTTCAGCTTATCCGGGAATACTTCGTTTATTATTGATAAATTAAATATGTAGCATAGAGGTTATTTTATTGTATGTATAACCTTTTTAATTATATTAATATTTATATTATCTATAGCTGGTGACTTATCAGCTCCTAGATCACTCACTATGTTACAGATCTCTTGAGTAACAATTGGCATGACATAAAATGTCTGGTCATATGCACTTAATTTGATATTTATAATTGCCATGAAATTTTTCAGTTTGGTTCAGTATCAATTCGTTAACGGTATCATGAAAAGAGCTATTGAAGGCATTGAATTTCGCATAGTCATCTGTAATAACTGTATCATCAGAAGAAATGTCCCCTACTATTGACTTACATTTATTTTTACCCAAAATGTCGTTGAGATATTTCCATTTCTGTTTAGAACTTTTGCTAGGATCAAATCTACTGTCATAATAGGCATGCTTTGTTTGTCTGATTTGGGCAGTAACGAAATTACGAAATTCTTAATATGTAGAGCTGTCGTCCTCTAAACGGGTATCTTTTGCTTTTTTGTATAAATTATCTCTTTTAGTCATTAATATTTTCAAATCTTTTGTCATTCAAGGAGCATATTTATTTGGCCTTTGGAACTTCTTAATACCAGTGGGCAAATATTTATTATAGTGATTTATAAAAATATTTTGGAAATAATTATATGCTTCATTTACATCTCTGATTAAGTTAATCAATACGATTTAATTTATATTGCAATTGCAGAATATTATTATCATTGATTTCTCTATATCTATAACTGCTAGGTAGCATTCGAAAATTTGTTCTTTGAACCAGAAAAAATGTGGGGAAATGATCTATAATTTTTGACATCAGAACTCCATTTTGACAATCTACATTCGAAAAACCATAATCAATTAGCGTAGAACTTTGATTCCCAACTCTAGTTGGTAATCCACTTTTTAAAACAAAACAATCATATGAATTAACTAGGTCTATTAAACTTAAGACATTTTTATCTTGGTTTATAATATCAAGGTTATAGTCATCCATTAATATAAAGATCGATTTCAAGTTAAGTAATGAATTTAAAACAAATTCTACCTAGATAGAAATGATTGTACCTTATCCTGAGGTGGTCGATAAATACTGCCCATAATCAGATTTCCTGATTTAGCAAGCAAAATCTCGTAATCATCAGTAATAACTGACAAATGGTTTAATATTTCGAAAGAAAAGCTTTCTCTGAAATAAAGTGCTACTCCTCCACCTTTACGAGCTTCTCTTCCCAAACCTACACTAGTATAACCACTGGTATATGGAATATTGTTGTTTTGTCACGTTTCCACAAATACAAGAGATTCAAATAAAAAATACTACTTTCTAAAGTTACCAAGATCTCATCAAAGTTTTTGTACAAACTTCTACAGTTGAGTGAGAAAATAGAAAAATTTGATTTATTAAAGCAATTACCATAAATCAGACTGAGATTTTCATACTGAACATAATTAGGTGTAGACATTAAAAGATAAAAGTTATTTAACAGTAAAAAAATACTTACAATGAGAACAAATCTCGTTCAGATTTAACAAGAAGGCATTGTGCTCCGTTTTCCTTTCTTAGAAATATTTTCCCATTTTTTACCCATATATATTTGTAATGTTTTTCTACTTTGGCTTGTCTTGCCTTGTGGAAAAGATCTCTATAAAATCTTGACAAATGTTCGTTGATGTAGATTATATGCTTTTCACTAACAATATCTGCATCTTTGGTATTCAAATCACGATGTTCTTTTACTTTGTCAAGAAAAGCATCTCGTAGGACTCGGTCTTTAAACTTTGTTAAGATTGTACGTGGACGTGTTGCAGTTTCTTCTTTTTTACCAATTCTGAAACATTCCAGTACCTCTTAGAGTTTAAAGTTAACATGTAGGAATTTTCCCTACGATGTTCTTTGCGTCTTCTTGCAATAATTCAGGTATACCGCGAATTTTTAAGTTGCACACATTGCTTTCCTGTTCCGAATCATTTACCCTTTCTGATAAATTTTCGATCGTATTTTCCAATTTCTGATTCTTAGCTAATAAGTTCTTATTTTCATGTCTGCAGAGAACCAAGTTCTGAGTCACATTTTCAACCTTATCTCGCAATTCGTCATATTTTCCTAATAAAAAATCTAATGATTTGGCAAGTTCCCCGATGTTGTTCTTCAGATCATTAATTCAACTGAATGGTATATTAAACATTTAATAGATGCCATTTGTTCGGAACTGAAGCCTTGATCTTTCTCCAGAGAGTCAGGGAAAGTTGAAGAAGCACCTGACGCAGCATATTCAATATCGTGCGACCTGGCAGGGGAAGCATCAGAAGACTTGCATTTCATACACTTCCATTTATTTTTGCGTTCTGGGAAAAATTTGAAAAAGTTATCTTCTGTAATATTTGCAAGTAGTAATGAAATTGGCTTCTACAGGCACCTTTACATCTGATGGAATCTGAGCGTTTGTCAGTAGTTTCTAGAACTTCATTCCCACAGATAACACACAAGCCTTCCATTGCTGAGGAATATAGGAGTTGAAAAACTGCAACTTACGGAGAGAGCGTCGTCGTCCTACAGCGTGGGTGCCCTTGAAGAAGTCCCTTCAAGGAATTTCTTATGCGCATGAAAGGGTCACGCCGAACTGACCAACGTTAGGCTTAACTAAATGACCGGTTCAAAGCTGCAAAGATTTAATGAAGTAATTCTCGAAATGGGCAAGAAAGTTTTCTAAGGAATTAAGCAAATTTTTAAAACATTAAATATAAAAGTTTAAACTCACAGACCGAAGAATTATCATGCTATTAAGTGATATAATATAAGAGCCATCAGAACCACATCCTTCTTCTATTACTGAAACCCTCTATTACTCTTCCCATTTACCTGCGATTTTAGTCTCTTGGGATTTGGGCTGGGTTGTTTTACTTTTGAACTGCACTTTTTTGCCCATAATGGGCTAAATGACCAGGTCACAAGACTTCGAAGGCTCAAAGAAGGTTGGGGGGGGGGGGAGTAGACACACTGAAATAGCTGTTGGCAGACAGATGGTAGCCTCCAGTCAAGGCCATCCAGCGTGTTGTTTAACGTACATAGGGTATGTCTCTCCCGCACACGGGTCACGGCTTAACGTCCCATTCGACAGCAGGGTGCAGACTTGCGGATATAAATCTCAACGCTGGCCCAGGTGGGCCATCAGCTGAGACGCTCGTAATCGGTTATTAACGTTTGCTTCTGCAACCATTTGCATATTCCACATTGTAAATTTGGTACTGAATTTAATCCCGTTTCAATTCCTTGTTCGTTGCGTGTTTATACTGAAACAAAAAAGAATAATTATTCTTTAACATACAGAGCACTGAATTAAAATAGAAACATTGTTACTTTTTGATACCCACTTTGTTTGGCCTGATAAAAACCAGAAACGGTTTCGCCATTCAATGCACACATTGGCTCCTTAAAACAAGCGCCATATTTTACCCAAACGATGTTCAGAAATAGCGAAAGAGGAAAACTACGTGAATTATTGACGTCATAAAATTCCGTTTCCTCACTGCGACGTTCCCATTGGAATGATCCCGAGATCACAGACATGAAGAGGTGGTCGGACTTTTTCAAGTCACTCCTCGATTACCGAGAGAAAAAGACAGAGATGAGAGGGGACGGGGGAGGGGGGGACCTCGAGTGTAATTTGCACATATTAATCTCTTCATTTGTATTCAATAAGAGTCGGTCGCTTTCTCAGTTGTCTGCACGTGATCCGACTGGAGATGTACGGAACGGAGAGGAGGGGTCGCCCGAGCCAGACGATCAATCACTCGCTCAGCGCTCGCCAAGAACTCAAGACACTGGAAGAATCATTTGTATATTTAAAGTGGCTGCAGGTCTTTTAAAGTTAATTGATATATGGAGTAAGAAAAAAGGTTAAGGATACTGCTGCACACAGATGATGTGCCTTTTCGAGGATGGGGAGAGAATTTATGTGATTGCTTTTTCCCCTCTACCTGTACTTTCGCTTGTGATCACGAAAATATCAAATTCTCTTGATGCATTCTGATATTTATGGCTTTTATTTTGGCTCTCCTCTTTGGCGCTCGCTTAATTGCTTCACCCAATGCGACACTCGGTAATGTTCAACAGCCAAGTTTTATTCTCTGAATTTTGACAAAGAACTTTTTGTTTTCCGTACAGCACTGAGATAATAAGTTACGTTTTCGACTGCTTAATCAATTTTAAAAGCATAAAATGTTACGAGATGATTTCGCCGTAACCATAAATTAATTATTCTTCTGAGGTTGCACAAAGATCCGGTAAAGAATGCCTTAATAATCTCTCGAGTTTTGCAAAGTCACGGAACTGCTTCAGATTATTGGTTACATCACTGAAATCTCGCCTTTTGAATTAAATTAGTTTCAAAATTCGACCCACACAGTTGCCAAAATGTTACTTTCAACCATTAGGAACAAGAAAGTTTCGCTCTTTTTTAAACGCAGTTATTTGGTAATTTGAGTTGTTTATTTTTTTCTTTTCACGATATGAAACTTCTTCTATAAAACAGGAAAGAGTTCGATGTGGGGAAAGTTTTCATTTCTTTACTTCTTCAGTCGATTATTAATGTGTGCGTGTGTGCATGGCGAACACCTGTGTAAGGATTGGTTGGTACAATAACTATATATGCCGTATTTTATGGCATACAAGACGCACCCCATTTCAGTAGGAAATATTTAGAAGACAAATACTTGCTACGCTGCAATGGTAATGGCTGTCGGCGTTATTGCGGAGGAATACATTAGCCTACAGGAAACCCGCAGCTTCACTTAATGGACCCAGAAACATCAAATTCTCTTGATGCGTTCTAATATTTATGTCTTTCATGGAGTTTTTTTTTTTTTTTTTGGTTAAAAAGGGCGTCTTATATCCCGTGAAATACGATATTATCTGTTGGGTTGAGTTTCTTGCGCGAAACGGGGTTAAATAGCCAAGTTACAAGGACACCAAGTCCTCAGAACTCAGTAGGGGAAAGGAATCCATGGACAACTGTTAGCACATAGAAGTCTGCCGTCCAACATGTTCTTTAACGTGCACAGGATATAGCTGTCCTGCATACGACATAACGGTTTAAGTTCCCATCCGAAGGACGGCAGTCTTTCCAAGCTCACATTTGTCCTTTTTCTTACTGAGGGCAGAACGAGAGCCAGCGGACAAACTCTTCAACCGAGGGGCAGTTCGGATTCGAACCTGGGAATTGCAGATCATGAGCGTTCCGTACGCCCTCTTTCAAGGTCTTCCTCCTCAGCACGAGCAAGCTGAGATGACGATTCAGCCCCAAGGAGATATTCCTTGTGATCGCGATTTATTAACCTCAGAATACAAACAACGTCTCGTATATTTCAATATGTTTCATTTTGAATTATACACTTTAATTTGAAAGCATTCAACCTATAATTACAGCCACGTTAATTATGGTTCACTAATCAGAAAAGTTTAAACTTTAAAGTACTGATTACCTGTCTGTATCTCAATAAAGTAATTCCTCTAGCAATGCAACATAGACTGCATTAAACCCTTTAATAACATCAGTTCATAGCGTAATTGTCAATCGTAAATCTAATATTGGTATCTCGAATCTAATGACAACCCAATTTGTTCTAATGGTAAAGTAATGATAGACCTATGACAAAAAGTACCGCAAAGTATTTCCATTATAGGACGAAAACGCATTTAAATTACAATGCAACTCATCGGTGTAAGACTAGTCATAGTACGGACAAAATGAAACGCGTCTCAGGTGTTCATAAACTTTTTAATCATCAGCGACGACATGCATACATACAAGCCCGGATCTAGCCTTCTTTGTCGAACCCAGGTCCCTTAGATCAGCAGCCAAGAGTTGCTAACCACTCGGCCATGGGACGGCAAGTACATAATTTATACGGAATAAATAAATAATTCGAATTAGCTTTTTTCTGTTTTTTTTTTAAATAAAAGTAAAATGGACAATGTAAAATAAATTCTTGAAAGTAAATATTTCAAAACATATCGTTAATGTTTTCACTTTTTAATAACCAAAATATTAACTGTTTCAAAAACATTATCTCATTTACTATCTTAAGATCATTAGCTAAAGCGTTAAAAAACCAAATTGTCGAATAAATATAATGTTTCTGCAGAAAATATTTTTTTAACGAACGCGTTGTTTCGAGGTAATCTGTAAGCTTGAGAATTGAAACTCTTCTCGACTGAAAACATCAAAGAAAACATCTCATACACCGAAAATGACTTTTTACCTTTTCGGCCTCCAGTCTGATGCTCCGCAAAATTCCCCGCCCTGCCCACGGTCAGTAGGGGACACTGATGGGCTTGGAAAGGCCGCCGTCCGTCGGATGGGACGTTAAGCCGTGGCCCCGTGTGCGGGAGAGCCATACCCTGTGCACGTTAAAGAACACGCTGGATGGCCTTGACGGGAGGCTACCATCTGTCTCCCAACAGCTGTTCCAGTGGGTCCCCTTCCCCAACTTTCTCTGAGCCTTCGGGGTCCATGTGACCTGGCCATTTAGCCCATGGTGTGCAAAAAAGTGCCGCTCAGAGGTAAAACAACCCAACCCAGTCTGATGCCCCGATGATTCTTCGTAGAAGCGATGACTGAATTAACAGTTGCCGAAACTAAATACTTCTCGCTGAAGTCATCCGACCTCATCCAACATATTAGGTCTGTTAATGAACGATTATCTCACTAATTGCTCTCAATTAGTCCTATACCGTTATTTGGTAAAACCAATTAGCCAAGGACGATGACATCATTATCCTACAGATATGACGGAAAGTTAGAGGAGAGTTTTATGGCACATATCAAGAATTAACACTTTACAAATAAGTCTCTTAATCAGCAATAAAATATCAAGGACGACTTTGTTTAATGTCCTGCAATGTATCAATGTAAAGGCGATACGGTTAAGTTACGCAGGATGCTGCCGCTACTGATTACGCTGCAGCAGAAACATCGAGCGGAACAGAAAGTGAATCAGCAATTGTAGAAACATTACTGATTCAAGAAAAACAAATTAAACATATTTTAAAAAATATTCATCTTCCCATATGCACCCTAAAAAGTAGGAAATAAGTTTAACATATAGCGATGATGCAATCAGTCACTTCAAAGGAAGATAGGGCTCGGCAATTTTGTTGAGTAGGAAAGTTCCTTTGAAGTGAATACGAACTCAGTGACTGATTCTTTCATCGATATGCTTTAGTTCGCTCCGAAGGTGTAGCGGAATGTCATTTTGATATTTCCCCTTTTTTAGCGAGGAAGAAAGCAATGGGGAGGTTAACATTCTTATAGCCTATGGCACTCCCCGCGTCATAAGCTTTCATTTGGCGCATAAATCATTAAATTTACCCATCGTTTTCGAAAGACATGGTGCAACAACTGTTCTGACAAATCCACAAACCGACAAAGGACGAGCGAAAAGCAATAGGAAAAATGACAATAATAAATAAGAGAATAATTTAAAAAATAGATTTTGCATATCCGCGCGATGTTAATTCGGGAAAATTACTGCTGCACAGCTTAATAATAATGCACTTAATATTTGTAACGAAATTAGCATTCATTCTGAACTTTATCTGCATTATAAAATATTGCATAATTATATATTTTTAGACATTTAGACGTCCATGACAAGAATAATAAAAAATTAAGATATTTATAGAAAAGGAAATGAAATTATTTTAATAAGACATTTGTAAAAAAAAAGGGGGGATAACAAAAAAAATACCCCCTCAAGCAGCTGCTTGCCACAGAGGTCTGACAGGAGCCTGTCAGGTTATATGCCATAGTACAAGGTTTGTGAGGATGGCAGGACCTCAGAAGAAAAGCGACACAAACATCCATGCCTTATCTGTGACTCTAACCCAGGTCCTTAGATCAGTAACCAAGCGCGCTAACCAGTCGGCCACGGGACCAGATTAAAAAAATTCTGGACTTCTTTCTTCAGGCAAGAGAGCCACGCCCAGAAAAAAATAAAAATTTTGAAATCAAGTAACCCTCCTTTACTGTGCTTCCAACCAATGCAGATTCGTTTCAATGCGTCGGTCAAAATATTCATTTTTCCTCGAACAAACGTTAAACAAAAAAAAATTCTTTTCGTTCAAAGAATTTTTACGCACAGTTGGTGATGCAATAAATAATGTATTGTTGTCTTGAGTGAGAGGTGCCATTAAAATGCAGACTATCAAAATTATTCAAGACGTACTTTCCATAATCAATGGATGATACTGTTCGAGAGATACTATTAAGACTACCGACGAGAGAGTACGGTCAAATGCAATTGTGACGTGTTGTCCTAGTGCTATAAGCAAATATTATTACGTACCAAGAGAAATAATAACAAATAGTCGATTCTGGATTCCTTTATTCATGCCCAGGCCATTAATTTATTTAAGCAACAAGTTCCGAAATATTTCACGGTGATTTTTATGCTTATTTTGCAATTATTAGTAAAAATTTTCCAATCTTTATTTTTTCACAGTTTTTATATTTTTTTTATGAATTATAATTATATACTTGGTTGTCTTGCAATTTGGGGCCTATCTCATTGAAATGCACACTACAATATTTCTTTCTTTAGCAGATATCAGTAAATGCGGAGATTTACGCATCCACCGCGTTAGGTGTAAATTACCTATGAAAAAATAACAACACTAACAAAAAAAAAACTAAAAATGTAAAGTGACAAGAAGTATATAGTATATATGCCACATATGTAAATGAATCTATCTAGAAAATATGTGAAAAATGATCTAAAAAAATTTAAGAAAATTCGAAATTAACAACAGTTTGGTGTTAAATAACAAATGTAGGAAAACTTCGGAAACAGAAACGATCAATATATATATCTTTTTTAAAGTGTGAGGTAGCCTCTATTGTTACCTAAAGTGAAAAGATTCTTTTTAATTTTCTCAAAACATAACCTTTTGCGAAAAAGGGCACAGACAATTTTCATTCCTTTATTTCAAGTACGGCTGACAAAAAATATTGTCAATAGATGGAAAACAGACAATCAACGACTAGAAAAAAACCACTTAAAAGAACCACTTTTTAAGGTCTCGGTAAACGTTAACGTTTGAAAAAAAAATTAACTCTAAGATAGAGAGCTAGTTTAGGATGCTGAAAGCACAAATTCCATGGTTGTGAATATTACGTATTTCTTATTTCTTTCGAGGAAATTGCCATTGGTTAAAAAAACCCAATAAGTTTCAAATAATACTAAGCTAAAATTATTTATGTTGTGTAGCTCTAATTTAATTATTCATTTCGTTAATTATTTATTTATGCATCGCAATAAATGCTAGCATTTCGCGTGCAAAGTACAGATAAAAAAAAATTGAGTTCTTGAGAAAATTAAACAGAAAGAAAGCTTTTTAAGGGAAAAAATTTCTCGCCTTTTGGTAATTGTGTATTCTGCGGCTTCTAAACAATTCTTCATTGAGCAAAAGCTTTTCTCTTTCTAAATACAGAACTAAAATATGTACTTTTGAAGGATCGTGAAATGAGGATTTTTCTATTTTATTTTAAGCCCTCACAAAGTGAAAAAAAATTATCAACCTCGAAAATTTTGCTCATTTTCAGCACATTTTTATCTCCTTTTTCCTTTACTTCCATTTCTATCTCATCACACTGAAAGAAGTTAAAGAGAATTTGTTTAATGCATGTTTTCAGTTTTAACCTGAAGTGTTAGTTACCCCCAATGCAATTTAGGTGAAACATTTTTCCCCTTGCTATTTCTTAGAATGCGTTTTCTCCCCTATTATTCAAATATTTAACCCGTATCAGTTTTCGTGAATCTGCTGCATTTGCTTTCTGTTAGCAACTCGGAACAATTTGAAAAATCATCAGACGGATATATCTGCCATTCCACCATTGTCCGTTCCCCCTTTGCCCTGTATTCGGCATCTACGCATGCGCCTTCAGCTGCCACATCCCAGCAACGTAGCTGGGCGGGACACGTTACCTGGAATGTCGCACTAGTGCAGACTTTTTTGCGCCCCGTTCCTTTTCTTCTTGATTCCAGAGGCTACGCGAAAAAGGCCAGTGCGGATATTAGCCGAATTATAAATGGGCCGACCGTGTGTGTAATGACATGCTTGCGAACAGCCATGCCTCTCGCCTAAGATAATAGCCGGTTTAGGATTGGAGGGATCTGAAGCGGGACACGTCGTTATCATCTAATTGCTCGGCTTGTTGGCTCTTCTCTCGACCAGAAACGTGTTTTTGTTCACTCTTTCGGCGGCAACGGAGACCCCTTGGTTGCCAGAGCTACGTCACAAACAGGCACACTTTCGTTAATTATCGAGCAGACCGTGCCGTGACATTGTTGTTGTCTCACCTCACACTTTCTCCGCTGCGCTCGCAGAGATAAAAAAAAGGAACAATAATCAGACAAAAAACGCTATCGCCGAATAGCCAGAAACGACGTGCTTCTGTGTTGCTGCTCACTGTCCTTAAATGACTGGCAGAGTGGAATGCGTTATTTGAGCGGCCAGACTTTGCTGATGATGAAAACATGAATATTTTAAGTTTCTCAAGCGTTTGGCAGGAAGATGGTGAATAATTTCCTCGATTTTAACGACAGTGTAGAAAACAATTGCCGCGTTGATCACTGATTTGTTTGCCATTTTCACTGCCTTAAATGTCTCACTTTAAATGTCCCAACTGTTTCAGGGAATTCGTATGTAACAATTGCAGAATCCAACAACTCCTGGGGTTTGTAACTTGTTTATTGCATAGTTGAAATCGAGTTGGGTTGGGTTGTTTCACCTGTGAGCGGCACGTTTTTGCACACCATGGGCTAAATGGCCAGGTCACATGGACCCCGAAGGCTCAGAGAAGGTTGGGGGAGGGGACCCACTGGAACAGCTGTTGGGAGACAGATGGTAGCCTCCCGTCAAGGCCATCCAGCGTGTTTTTTAACGTGCACAGGGTATGGCTCTCCCGCACACGGGACCACGGCTTAACGTCCCATCCGACTGACGGCGGCCTTTCCAAGCCCATCGGTGTCCCCTACTGACCGTGGGCAGGGCGGGGAATTTTGCGGAGATAAATCTCAACGCTTACCCAGCTGGGACTCGAACCTGGGAACTACAGATTACGAGCCTGGCGCGCTACCGACTGAGCCACCCCAGCCCCTAGTTGAATCGAAAGGTGGCATCAGTGACGAGACCAAATGAAAAGACATCATCTGAGAAAAAACAGACATCCGAGACGATATTGTATTTGTGCATTCTTCGAGAAAACAAAGTAGAGAATTATGAAAAATAAAAAAGTTCAAAATTGATTGTTTATAGCCCACTTTATTAAAGAGCGTTAAGCGTTCATTCGGATGATACTAAGAGACCAAATACAAGCACTAACGGATACAAAGAGCATTATAACATCCAGTTCCCTACTAACACGAATTTTATTAGCACGATTTTAAAAATAGGGTTGGTTTCGACTAGCACATCTGTCTCTCCACGGTTGAGCACGACTTTTTCTCAACGATTTCTCCATAATCGTTCTGTCAGGCCAGGATCTAAGGAAATAAAATGAGGGGGGGGGGGGGGGATTGCAAGTGGCTCGAAAGAACGACTAAAAAGAAAAGGGGTTCCAAGAGATTGGATTTCCATTGCATAACATTTGCCCCTTCGTTTTAGAAGTCTTTAAAATGCGCGAAATACGCATAAGTTTAATCATTTTTAGCCTCCTTTATCCTTACTATCATTCTCAAAGAGGCTTGCACCCCACCCACTGGATCCGGCCCTGGTTCGTATTGCTGTATTTACCATATAAGAAGACATCTTGGATGTTGTTCTTGTTTCACCTATCTGGCCTAGCCTTGTTTACAATTTCAACACTTCCAAAAAGAATTTTTACATTATCTACGCAAATTAGTGTCTTTACCCTGCTATAACTCAGAATGTATTAGTATCAAAATAAAAAACATTTCAATTTCTTATAATCTATGACACTGTATAATACACAAGCCCGGATCTAGAAAAAAAATCGAGGCAACGAGAGGGGGGGGGGCAATAAACAAAACAAAGCCGAAAAAATGCAATGGGGGGAAGAGACTGGATTTCCAATGCATTATAGCATTTGTCCCCTCCGTTTCACAGATCTTTAAAATATTCCTTAAGTGAAATAAGTTTCATAATTTCTTTTGCCTCTTTTACGGTTACACATAGGGTCTACAAATCCCCCTTGATTCATTCAAAATTATATCTTATCGCAAGTAGAGCAGAAACGCTTGTCAACTTACAGCTATCTTCGATACTTGGGAACAATTTTACAACCATTTTCGAACTCCGTTATTGGACAATCATCGATACGTCCCATGAGGGCTGGCCCGAGCCGTTAAGTGAGGTACGCACCTCGTTGGGAAGCATTCTCCAAAAGGAAACGCAGCACCAGGAAAAATCTCCCAAAAGGTGAGCTGAAAAGCTATCTCAGCAAATGCAATGTATTACTTTTGCGAGACAATATGAGTTTGACTTATAAGAGCACTACAACGTTATTAGAAGACTTTTCTAACGAAGCGTGCACTAATCTAAATGAGGGTAAAGTTAGCAATTCTGTATAGATGAACAAATAAAAATAAAAATAAAAAATGAATGAATTAATTAATAAAGCTTTCGACGTACTCGACCACAAAGTTTTACTCAAAAAATTGTATGATATTGAAATGAGAGGAAGGATTTATGATTGGTCCAAAAACTATTTATTCGATAGATATTCTCTATAAAAAATAAAAAAATAAATATACCGTCAAGCACCTACTTGCCACAGAGGTCTGACAGGAGCCTGTCAGTTTATACGCTATAGTAGAAGATCTGTGAGGATGGCGGGACCTCAGCCGAAAGACACCACTAACATCCATACTTAACAAGGGACTTGAACTCAGGTCCCTTTGATCAGTAGCGAAGCGAGTAAACCACTCGGCCAACCAGAGTAAATAACACTGACAGTGACTTACGGAACATCACATATATGGGGTACCCCAAGGTTCAATTCTTGGGCCTGTCCTATTTTAAATATCTATTAATGAAATAACAAACATTGTAACGAAGAGCAGTATTTATCTATATGCTGATGATATCTTTCTTGTAAATAGTAACCGGGATTGCAAAACAGCTTTAAATGAAATACAAATCGATTTCAACAATATTATTCGATGGATCAACTGTAACTCATTAACACTGAATGCTAATAAAACTAAATTAATGTACATTCATTCTGCGAGAATTAATAACCTCATAGAAACTGAAATCAAAGCCCATATGATTCCCTGTTTGAACCAAGCGGTCTCTGATTACTCTGTATGCTCGTGTGTTCCTCTTGAAATCGTCAAACAATACAACTATTTAGGTCTGAACGATTTCGAATTTTATTGTTTTATTTCGATATTAATTATTTATATTTCGATTTCGAATTTCAAATTGAAACCGCACATTTCTAAGTTATGCCACAAAATAAGAATTTGGGAAACAAAAATGTATTATATAAACTATTTCGTATCCTCTCATATCAGCATATTGATATATAAAACAATTTGTTAATTTATCATAAGGTATGGGATTACTGTATATGGCAATACTTTCAAAACACATTTAAGAAAAATCAGCAACTTGCAAAATTCAATAGTGAGATCAATTTCGTCTACAGTTAATTAAATTATTCATTTAAAAGAACCACTATGTCTTCTAATAAAAACAGATTTGTACACCACTTGAGGAAGATGCTTATCAATGTGCTATAATCTTTTTAAAAACTTTAAAAGTGATTGCAAAATGAATTTCGATAAGGCGACCAACACCCGGCTATGTAGCCATTATTATTACCAAATCCAAGATATTGCTACGACAGATGAACGTGCTGCAATGAGTTTGTGATGGGCGTGTCATGAACTCTCGTGTTTGCTTCTTCTGCGTGAGCATTAATTAACCAACGAATCAGAACATAGAACCTATCTGAAATATAAGAAATATAGAAGTGTGTTGTTGAAGTTGGGAGGCATAATTAAGAGTCTGTGCACGATAGTTTAACGAATAAATGTTTTTATTTAGTGTGTGTGTCGCAGGTTGACTACTTTATTGGTATGGATTATATTGGTAAGCTGGTATATAAAATGGAAAATATTGTCGTCTTGTGCATGGTGATCAACGTATGAAAAGAATTAGTTCTGAAAAAGCAGTACACTTAGTCGCAGTTTTGTGTATAGTTATTTAGTTATTTAGGAATTCAATAGATTCTTCTGAAAGCTTATCTTTGTATTAGTATAGAGTTTCGTGCCGGTTGACTTTGTTTATAAATGATTTTATCCATACTTTTGTTTAAAATTGCATTGCATTGTAATTTTCATTGACCAATTTTAACTTGAACTCACGCTCAGTGCTCATCCATTTTAAATTGCAACAATATTAACAATAACTACGGTAAACGCTTCCGAAACTATATATTTTCACTTAGTTTTAACTCTTTCCTAGAGAACTGTTATCCATTTTCAAGTTATCTAAACTTAAATCTGAGACCAAAAATTGGCTATTAAAAAAGAGTTTTATTAACTAATTTTATAAACTGAATATTATCTATCATCTGCAGCTTTATTTATATATTAGAAATCTAGTACACTGGAAAATCTAAATTTCGCATTAAACATTTGACCTCAAAGCACCCTCCCCCCTCCCCCGATCCCAAATTTCATATTTGTGGTCTACAACCCGAAATACCCTCAGACACCAGTTTTCACGTATCTAGCAGTGACAGATCAAGGTTTGACCCCTACGTGACCTCCATTTAAACTTGAAGGACGCGTCGGAGGAAAAATTTCGAATTTTTTTTTCCCGAGATATACGACCTCGATATATACAAAATTTCAGAGCTCTACCATTTCTGCATCATAGTTAGAATCACTCACAATCGTCTTTATATTTTTCTATATGCATGGACTTCACATGCATGGACGCCAATATGTAACTGATGTATATCAGCCAGTTGCAACTATTTTAATTTTTGCATATATTTAACTTTTCGTTTAATATATTGCCATATATTTAACTTTTCCTGCGGATTAGCTACACGGGAAATTCATTAAACTTAAAGTGTTTATTTCCTCTATTCATTCTATGGGATATTTGCAATGAATATATTGTTCTTACAGTAAAGTTCTCAGAGCTTGCTATGATCAACTCTGTACATGTAAAGGGGAATAAAAATAAAAACAAAAAATTAAAAAGATCTCAGTATAAAAAGAGTGGACTTTGCATCGGGGCGCAAACATCCCTTGAGCAGCCTTGAGGCGGTCCTGCGTACCATGAAGTAAAATATAATTGCATTTAGCCTTTCATCATTCTGCATTTATCACTGCTTCTTTTCTGCAAAAAATGAGTTACATGTATAAAATATCTATTATCTAAACTCTGTGGCAAAGAAATCGAGGTATCCCAATAATCTGTCATCCGCGAAACTCGGCATGCAAACACCTCCTGGCCAGGCATGTGCAACTGATTAGAAATTCGAAACCAATAAATGTAAAGAGCGGTCCAGCGCACTGGGAATACGTGCAATCCGGCGTATGTAAGGAGCGTCGCTCACGTGCATTGACCATTCTGACCTGCTGTTTCAGTTGCGTTGACATCAGTAGACGATGAGGATCCCGCGACGATGTACCCGACGACCGTACCAGCAACTCAGCAAGTTTGAGAGGAGACGCATTGTGGGCCTCAAGGAAGCCAGTAGGTCATGCTGACGTATCAGCCAGGATCTGGGTCAGAGCGATGCTACAGTAGGATGATGTTGGCAGTGTTGGCAGCAGTGCGTCCAGGAGAGCACACATACCCGCCACAGAGGCACCGGCATCAACAGTGAGAGCAACGATGCTGATGGCATTGCTATCTGTCATCCGAAGATACGTTGTGTCCTCCACGGAGCATACTGTATCAAGCACACCATTGGAAGACGACTGGATTCTCACCACACTTTACAATGGCTACCACTAACCACTGAGCATCGGCAGAGCCGTCTGGAGTGGTGTCATGCCCAGGAAGCATGGACTCCATCCAAATGGTGGCATATAGTGTTCAGTGACAAATTCCACTTTTGTCTGGGAGCGGATGACCAACGCCTACCTGTCTTGAAGAAGTCAGGTCAGTACCCCAATCCGGCCTATATTGTGAAGCGGCACATGACCATCACACCGGGTGGTACAATTACAAATCTCCTATGGCAGCTGGTCCCCCCTAATAGGGCTACATGGTACGTTAATATCACAGCGGTACGTTGACGACATCCTGCGACTAGTCGTGTTGCCTTTGCTGTCACTTCTTCCGGGATCCATTTACTAGCACGATAATACCAGGCCGCACACAGCTCACTCCTCCCAGGAATGGTTTGAAACCCTCCCATGGTTTTGAAACCCTCCCATGGCCAGTCAGGTCTCCAGACCGCTCGCCAATCGAGAACGTATGAGAGGTGAATTGCAGCCATCCCGGAATGTCGACGAACCAGCTCAGCAATTAGAGCACACGTGGCAGAATCTGACACAGGTGCCCGTTCCAACTATTGTTTGACTCGTTGGCACGCCGGATATCGGCATGCATTGCCGGCAGAGGTGGCTGTATTATGTACTAATCTGTTACACTTATGGAGCCTGTTGCTATGCACAGCCAGCAACAGGGTTCTACAATACAGAGCCCTGTTGCTGTAAAATTTTAATCACTTCTTTATCTTTACACCTTCATTGCACGTGCAAAATTTCGGCACGACCGGACACTTGCTTCGGGGTGCTTCATTTTTTTTTTGTCACATGTATATTTTAGGAAGTCTCTCTGCCTTTCTTGTTCGACACCTCCTATACTATCGGAATTACGACCCCCAACTTCGTCTACGGCATCATACGAACTTATACGTCTACGGCATCAACGAAACTTAGTGCATTGTAAGGTTTTTAACCCCAGAAAATTGGGCCCTCTCCCAAAAGCTGGCAGCGAAACGTGTGTCCATTAATAACTTTCTGCCTCGATAACGTACTACACCATTCATAACTTTCAACTCCTCATTATGGAGAGTTGTTCCTTTTTTCCGAAGTGCGATGTGGGTTGTCTTATAGGGCAGACTATAAATCTCGAAGCTGGCTCAGGTGGGCTCGAAGCTGGAAACTGTGGATTACGAACCTGGTGTACTACTGGCTGAGCCAACGCCCGCCCCAAACAAACGAAATGCAAATCAAATCAAATTCAATTTAATGATGTCAAGTATTACACCACTATACACTATGTATGAGGAACTTACCTAAAAAGCCCTACCTGGTCTAGTGGTTACCGTACCTGACTACTAAGACCAGCGGGAAATGTCCTTGTGTGAGTGTTTGCATGTTGTATGATTAACCAGGACAAGCCTAATATAGCTCTAGGTTACCTCCCTCCTTTTTGTAGTAGGGAAGTACCTTCTTCCTTTTTATTAAAAAAAGAGACTTCTTCATCCTACCGTGAACAGCACAAAACATAAATTAAATACATAATATTATTTATTATTTCTACATGATAAATAAGTACACGTAATAAGCATTCAAGTTCTGCTGCTCTACTACTGAACGAAGTGACTCAATATAATATCATATACGAAGTTGAAAAAAAGGAAACAAAACATGTAAAAAAATGAAAATAAATAACCAGGAACTCAGAAATAAAATGTGTATTGACAGGTACTGTGAGCCGCAACTCTTGCTAATCTGTTATAGTTCACTGATATGAAAATGCAAATTTATCTAAAACAAAAAACAACAAATAGAATAATTTTGTACATAAAAAATTTACATTAAGTGACAATTCGTGCATATAAAATTAATGAGTTGTGTTTTTTTTTAAGTAACAACTATATATAAATCTTCAACGTTATTCAAATTCATCAGGAAAGATCTAAATTGCTTTTTAAAAACTTTTCCCCGTGTTTCTTTTCTAATGCTGATTGGTGGTAGATTAAATATTCTTGGGCAGTAAAACATGAAATGTTGAGGGGATATTTTCTTCTTAGCTAAGGATACAACAAAATTTGTAATCCATATAACGCAGAATTGCCAATGGACTGTAATTTGCAATATTATCAGTTTTTTTTTTAAATGTAACAAATAATATGATATTATATATGTAACTCTCTCCATGACATAATTCCGTTATCAGTAATTATTCTTTAAATATACTTTCTCTAAACATTACATTATTTAATAAAGACAAATACCCCCCTCCCCCCCCAACTTACCAGACTTTACTGAATAGCTGCCTGAAACCATGCGAAATACAGTTTAATCAAAAACCATCAGAGAGAAGTTTTCTTAAAAAATATAGTTTACATAAAAGAAATCTTAATTTTTTGTTAGAGCGCTTGGCTACTGATAAAGACCTGGGCTCGAGCCCTGGGTAAGTCATAGATGTTTGTGTCGTCTTTAGGCTGAGGTCTGGCCATTCTAAGAGATCTCTATGGTGTATTAAACTGACAGGCTCCTGTCAGACCACTGTGGGCAAGCAGCTGCTTGAGAGAATATTTATTTAGTTGTTAATTTTTTGCAAAGCATATTGGCATACCATTTTAAGTTGGAGTCTAAATGTACTCCAAAATATTTAATAATATTAACTTGATCAATTTTATTACATTTAGAAATGTCTGCATTATTACAAATATTTGAATGAAAATACAATTCAAACATAAATTTCCTGTGTTATTCAAAGTAATATATATATTTAGCATTAAAAAAATATCCCCTTAAGCAGGGCCATCTTAAGGCATGGGCACACTGGGCAGTTGCCCAGGTGTGCCCATGCCTTAAAAAGTTAAAAGTACCAATAAATCTGTAGGCTTAATTTTATTGATCGTTTATATTTTTATTCAGATAGGTGAGTGGGTAGGTCCCCCAATGCCCTGCAACTGCTTGTCATAGAAATCTGACAGGAGCCTGTCAGTTGATACGCCATCGTAGTAGGTCTGTGAGGAGGACGGGAACTTTTGGTAACAGCAAATTATTATCAAACCTTTCTTTGCTACATTCATATCATGGCGCATGTTTTATGTACAAGTTTTGAATGTTCGAACTCTTACAATTGTTGTATCATCTGCATAAGAAACTATATTACCACGAAATTCCAAAGAGAAAAAAAAATCATTGAAGAAAATAAGAAATAGGATAGGTTCTAAGACTAACCCCTGTGATACTACTTTTTTACCAGTAGTAAATCACTTTTGCAAGTGTCAATCTGAACAAACTGTTCTTAGAGACAGGTAAGATTGAACCACTTCCAGCTAGTTTCCCTGATATCCACAGCATAAAGCTTTCTCAATAGAAGATCATAATCAACTGTATCAAAAGCTTTAAGAAATTTAAGTTATTTTTTTCGCAATTATCAATTCTACTAACTAACAATGCTGTTAATTTTAAAATTGCATCTTCAGTACAAAAAGAATCACGGAAACCAAACAGAGCATTATTTAAAAAAGAATAACCATTTAAATATACACTTAACTATTACTAATGCTATTAACATAAGCAGTAACAGAAATTAATTTGTGCAACCATCTGCAATATTTCAGCTAATTTATAAATCTATGCATTTACAGTAAATCTACTACATTAGAACAACACCTGACGCTTAGCTTAATAGAATTGATTTCCTCCAGGCAATAAACGAAGTCAATTTAAATATTTTGTGGCCCAGTGGTTAGCGCGTTTAGCTGGTGATTAAAAGGACCTGGGTTCGAGCGACGTGTTAGGTCTCTGTTTTCCTCTGTCGTGTTTCTTCTGAGGTCTTGCTCACGGAACTTCTCTATTGCCGTATTCAACTGACAGGCTCGTGGGAGAGCTCTGTCGCAAGCAGCTGCTCGACAGATCATTCATTTCATTCACAATGATAACTTATTTTCTACGGCAGAATTCGGTTTCAAGCACTCGACAGAAGAGAAATTCCAACCCCCCCCCCCATCAGTCTTTTTTCCAAGAGTTCTACAATTACAACAATAAAATTCGTAGCTTTCGAACCACAGTGCGTGCGTGTGTATGTATGTACGTATGTATGTATGTAGGTCGGTATCTTCGTACGTGCGCATGTATGTATGCATGTTCTTATATCTTAGTTTCCATTTTTTTTTTCAAATAATTTTGCTATTTTTTTATTATTATGTAAATGCACATATAAAAAATATCTGATATTTAGTCGAATTTATTTTTCGTAATTTTAATGTGGAAGGTAAATAATAATATTAATAGATTATACGTGGCTTTTAACTTTTACTTTTGATTTCAAAATGTGCAATTTATCTCTGCAAACGATATTTCATAGATATGTAACAGAAAAATATGATTTGGTTAATATTTTAGTGCAGTTACTATTTACATAATATTGTTACGACAGATGAACGAGCAACAGTGACTTCACGAGTTAACGTGACTGGAGCACTAGTGTGTGCTTCTGCGTGAGATTCAATTAGCCAACGATTTGGAACTTAGAACAATTCTGAAGAAGAAGAATGAAAATATAGCAGTGCAGTGTGTTAAAGTTCTGAGATCTGAAAGGTTGTTCAGATGGTTTGAGTCTGTGAGCGATAAGTAAAAGACAAGAAGAATCTTTTATGTGATGTGTGAGCGGGCGGTCCTCTTGTTTTGGCTAGTGTGATAAGTTTAGTGAACTAGCAGAGGACGATAATTTGTTTACGTCTCAAGACGTTCAAGTGACATGGTAAACAAGGTTAAAAAGGTAGTATTTAGTAGAAAGACAGAGCTGTTGTTGAGTATTCTGTGCAGGAAGATTGATGATTTTTGCATGTTAGTAGTTAATTTGTTTATGAGATACTACATCCATAATTTCTTTGTAACGATTTGCATTGTATTACAATTAGTTTAAAAATATACTTATTAAAACTCACGCCCAGTGCTATCCATATTTTGTAATTCGCAACAATATATTTATGTCTATTAATGTCTAATTTGCTTTGCAAATAATTTTTTTAGGTATTTGGAAAAAATGTTTCCCATAGCAATAATGCAAACTTGTTCCAGAAACGATTTCGATTTAAACTTTAATACTTTAGGCAAACTTTTACATACTGCAGAATTTCATTTGTTAATTTCTTTTCTGTTCTTTAGCTTTTTTTCATATATATATATTTCAAAAATCTAACTTTTGAAAGAAAAAAAATATTTTGCGTCACTAAATTTTTAGGCGTACTTTAGCAATAAAGTATAAATAAAATATTATATAAATAAAATATTACAAGTATACATAAAAGTATGAGTATGCCATTACCTCTCAAAGTGATTGTCTGTCAGTCGCCTGGTTCGCATCGAGCTGCCAGAAAAGAAATCTGTTTTCAGAAGCATAACATCGAAATTCTGTCACTTTCTTTCTTGCTTCTTTTTCTTAACTGAATGGAATAACTCGAGTTAATATTTCGAATACAAAGTATATATATTTTTTATTCAATTTTTTTGATACTCCCAAGGTGGCAACTCTATACCGATCCCTGGAACACTGGGGAAAAAAATTGCCTGTCCGCCACATCATAAAGTTGGAGAAGCACTGACGCAAAGGATTTGCGAAAAGTGCATATTTATGAAATAAATTGCAAAAAAATATTAAGAATAATTGAAATATTTATATGGTAATTATGAAATAGGAAAAAATATTAAATTATATTATTAAATTTATTTCTAAAAAACTAATTATTTTAAATTAAATAAAGATAAAAATTTCGCCTTCATCAGAAATTATTAAAAAAACTCTACTTTTTCTTTCTTTGAATAAATTTATATTATTCATTGCTTCTAACGAATTTCATTTTCTCTTATTCGTGATAAGGTTTTAAAGTTTCGTGTTTTTTTTTTCATCCTGAAGAAAATTCATAATTAACTCAGTCATCAGAATGAGTTCAGTTTTAAAAACCTGTCACTTTAAACGATATGCGCGATTCACACAGCTATCGATTTTTTACGTCATTAAAATGTTGCCAGTTTAGTTACTCTAATTTCATATGACTATTAAGCGACTTTTTTTTAGCTTAATGGCTTGCCTTTCTTCTTTTTGTCTATATTAAGCAATTTATTGATTGGTTGAACCGAGTAACGACATCTTTCTCAGCATCTTGCCAATTGTGGAATGGAGCGCTTATAATTCAGTATCAACTACAAAGGAATACACAGAGACATTCTCAGATGTCGGAAGTTGACTCACGACTTCTATGTGTATTTAATTTATAATTTTTTATTGAATAATAGAAAAAGTTATTTTCAGTGTTCACTTTTTAACTCCTTTTATAGGAGGAAAGTTAATTTTTGGACAATTGAACTAACGCATTAAGAGATTTAAGGAGGTTTCCGAAGTGGACAGCGCCATTGACTAAAATGTTCGACTTCCACGTGAATTTGGAGAAGAAAAAGTACTTTAGGATATATGATGCTATTTTGAAATATTGCAACATCCACAACACCTATTATGCTAAACAAATATTTCTTAAATCGATAATTCGAAAGATTGTTTTAGATATTTACCTCATTTTTATTTTTCTACAATGACTTTCTTCAGCAGTTACGGAACTTTGAATCCAGTTTTCAACTGATATCATATGGGGGGGGGGGAGCGAAAAATATTAAATAGATAAGTCCTTTCCAATTCGAAAAAAAAAATACACAATTGATTAAAAAATATTTACACAACATCAGATATCAAAATATTTTGATAAAAGTCATTCTCGAACAGTCTTTTGAAAGTTTACTTTATGATGCTATTAAGTGTACAGCTTGTAAAAATTCCGCACTATTCTAGAAATTTATGTTCCCTGAACGCGACACGGCGATGACATCATGATTCATGTAGAGTCATTCTTGTCAGCCGCTGGAGAGAGAAATGAGTCCTGGAACCGGTAGCGATGTGTCGCCGCCACAAATCGCATAGCTCACTTTCAACAACAAGCTACGAACCGACTTCTTTCTTCAGCAAACTAGTAACATGGTTATTGATATGACTTCGCACTTAATGCATCACTTGAAACTAAGAACTTTGAATAAACAATTACAGAATACCAATAACAAAATCATATCAACCTAGGTTCCAAGAAATTTACACATTTTGCATACTTTAATTGTCAGAACCGCAAAGCAATTAGCTCATCTGCAGAAGTTTAAATAATCATACTTTAGATATAAAACACTGTTCATATTCTTATAATCATAATCAAATATAAACTTTTTGTTTATTACATACTTGAAAATAAAACCAATTATCAAATCTGATACGAAATCGTTACCTTTTTCAATGTAGGAAAATTTATTATTTACTATATTTATATATGTATATATATAAATGAAGTCATGGGCTACGGAGGTCCAACCAGACTGTGCAATTTAGTTTTCCAAAAACATCTGTCCTGAGTTACAGCTGCTGCATTTGGTCAATACAGATCAATTTCAATAAGGTACTGTTTGACATTGTCTGCTTACGGCATACTATGTCACCCTTATTCGCTTATTCGCTCTTTTTAACCCTACTCGCCTTATTCGCTTTTTTGATCCTATTCGCTAATCTATAGTTGGGCATACGGGCAACATGGCCAAACCAACAGTCTTTCTCTGCACAATATGCTTCTAAAAGGAGGTTGTCTACACCTTTGCCTAACCTCGTCATTACTTAAACAGTTCAAACAACCTTACGCTTAAAATACTGCCTAAGTACATCAAGTTTGCTGTTTTTGCTTACAAAGATTCCAAGTTTCACTATCATAACTAACCCTAGAGAGAACCAAACTATTATACAGTCTAATTTTAGTCTTTAGGTGTATACTCCTATTTTTCCACACTCTCCATAGTTTCTTAAAAGTCCCGGCAGCAATCTCTATTCTTCTATTTATCTCATGCCGCACATCACAAGTATCTGTTATATGGTTCCCAAGATAATTAAACTGAGACATTTGCTCAAGAGAGCAACCATTCAAAACAACTGAAACAGAACCAGACGTTCACAGCCAGCAAAAGGCTTGAGCCCAGACAACGTATGAAAGCCTCCTTTCTGTGCCACGTTTCTGCTGAGGTCTCGCCTTCCTCACAGATCTTCTTTATGTCACACTATACTGACAGCTTCATGTAAAACTTCTGTTGCAAGCCATTGCTTGAGAAATCATTCATTTTTTTTCTTACTAGAATCCCCTTTTGCTGCTTCTCGAAGCTTCATGTTTCAAGCGAGATATGGTCTCGCTGGCTTTCTCTCCCTTTGCACTACGTATTGGAGGAGAAAGTTTTCCCCCCGACCCTACGTTTCACTGGATTACATACTGCCACCACCAGTTTAGAAGCTCACGAGATGCCACTGCTCACGTGGATTTAGGTGTTTTCACTAAGGTCATTTATGTGAGCAGGTTCACATGATTTCAACCCTATACGTGAGCGCAGCCAACGCCGTGTTAAAAAAATTTCTCCCCTCAAATTGATAACGCACTGCCTGCGTGCCATAAACAAATATTACGTACCAACCGAAATAATAAAAACAAATCAGTCGATCCTGAACACCTTTGTTTCAAGGGAGAGCCATCTTCGGGCATTCAATTTCTTTGAAAAACAAGTTCCAAGATATTTAATGTTTTTCTTTTAGTAAAATTTATAGTTGTAAACAAAATGTAAATTAAAGACCTATACTGTTTTTGATATATTTCAATGATTTTTGCTATTTAGATTTGGAGGGATATGTTATGCTGATGATGCAGTAATTGTACACTTTAGTCATATATTAAATGACCTTTTAAAAGAAACTGATATGATCTACAATTGATTCATAATTGGTTTTCAGCAAATAAATTAACTTTAAATATACAGAAAACAAAATTCAAATACTTTAAGTCAAAAAATAAAATAGTAATATCCCCGTAAGTATCAAATATCATAAACTAAAGTGCCTTTTTTCCCCAAAACTGCAACTGTCCTGATATAAATAAAGTTTTTAGTTATAAATACTTAGGAGTGCATCTGGATTCTAATTTAAAAGCATTACTTATGCAAACATTTTGAAAAAAAAATTAAGATATGCTTTATTTAGATTTTATCATTTAAAACCTATTATACCGAAAAATGTTTTAATTGGACTCTACTAAGCATTGGTTCACTTTGCTATTCAGTATGGAAGATGCAGCTGGGGAGGTGGATACGAAAATAATCTTCACAATTTGATTTTAATTCGTAAAAAATATACTATTTAATATTTCTTCCTACTCTAATATTTCATACCTTAAACACTGCACATTTTTCCAGCATTAGACAAATATACATATACAAAATTATGTTATTTGCATATTTAAACAGATATTGGTTCCTATCCTTCATGGCCTCTTATAATTCTTGACGAGTTGACGGTCATACAGGTTTCCATTTCCACATAAAAATGTAAAAAAAAAATATATGCTGCGTTTTTAACTCCTAAAATTTATAATAGTTTAGATTTAAATATTAGAAATGAAATTTGTTTAGTTCGCTTTAAATATAAAATTAAAAGATATATTTTTGATATTGATAATTTGGAACGTTTTTTGAAAATTTGAATATCTATTACTTTTTGTTACTCTTGTGTTTGTTGGATGTCGCTTTCAAATCCCACTTTAAATTATGATTTTGAATTAAATATTTAATGGCATATAATTTGGAAATTTGAAACATTTATTCATTATTAGATATAAATCAACGGATGTGTTGCCAGATATTATAATACTTTACTCATTCTTGAAACCTGGACGGACATCAGGTGCCCCTTGGTTCTCGACACTGCTAAACGAAAAAAATTTTCTTTCTTTTTCTATCTTTACTTTTTTCACTATTTTATTTTTTGCTTATTGATGATTGATGTTATTGTTTGTTTTTTTTTTTGTTCTTTGCAACTATATTTGTTTCCTAAAATACCATATGTAGCTGTTATGTAATGTGATTTTAGTAACAAATAAAATTTATTGATTGATAATCATTACTTTTCATTTCTCTTACAGCTTGTTTTTACTTTATGTATTTCTGTGTTTACGTTTTATGAACTCAATCATTTCCTTGAGTCCCCTGGAGTTGGAGCCCATACTATGTGTTCACTGAAGTAGAAATTATAACATCCACGGAGAAAGTGGATTTCCCTTGAAGGGGAGTTGCCCCGTTAAGAGAAAGAGAGTTCCCGTACTCTTTTTCTAATGCCTAAATTGAGAGGAACGTTTTCACTTTCATTTTATGCTGATCTTGAAAATAGGATGCTTCAACCATCTCCATATGACCTTGACCTGATGTTAAACGATGAGAACGATTTATGTTAAGAATGCTCCCTGTTGAGAAAACCTTTCCCTTCCATTAATAAATGGAACATTTACTTTCCATGTCCGTATTGTTTCACGTGAACGATCAAACTTGTTAAAACTTTGAAAAAAATGTTGCTCTGCTGTCTTCGCCACTCTCTCTCGTGATAATGAATCAAACTATTGGCAATGAGTCTTTCTCCTACCGCAAAATCAATCATTCGTGGCTGTTCTATTGAAACCCATTCTGTGAAAGAGAAAAACTTAAATAGTTAGCGAACAGGATTTTTCACGCGAATAGGCCTACATCTACGGAGAGTGTGGAGAAATAGGCGTATACACCTAAAGACTAAAATTAGACTGTATAATAGTTTGGTTCTTTCTAGGATTAGTTATGGTAGTGAAACTCAGATGCTTTGTAAACAAGATAACAGGAAACTAGATGCTTTTGATTCTAGATGCTTACGCAGTATCTTGGGCATTAGGTGGTTCAACTTTGTAACTAATGATGAGGTTAGGCAAAGGAGTTTGCAACCTCCTTTAAGCAGCATATTGTGCAGAGAGAGACTCCGTTGGTTTGGCCATGTTGCCCGTATGAATAATTATAGATTGGCGAATAGGGTTATGAACAATGTGCCTAAAGCCCTCAGAAAGAGGGGGAGACCTAGGATGCGGTGGGCAGACAATGTCAAACAAGACCTTGTTAGAATTGGTGTGCAGTGGCCAGATGCAGTAGATGTAGCTCAGGACAGACTTGCTTGGAGAACTAAATTGCACGATCTGGTTGGACCTCCGTAGCCCATGGCTGCTTGGGAGGAGGAGGATGTAATTTTAACGCGAAGAATTTTTGTGTCCATTCCGTCATCTGCCGTGCCAGAGGAAAGAACTGTGAGAAAGGTAAGACGTCAGCAGACGTCATCATTGTCTTATTCAGGACTTGAACCCTATTTCCTTTAACTCCGTAGCCCAGTACGCTAACTACTCCACTAACCCCGGAAGGTGAGATTCTTAAAAGAAAACCGAAAAGTATACGCTAGTTTGCGTGTGGTTTTCTAGTACCTTTTTATAATCAATTAACATTGGTGTTCATGTTTATCCATGTGCCATTTATCAGCTGTGAAATAAATCTCTTCGACGCCGAATTTCTTTTTCATTTCGATTATTATTTACATATTTTCCCATTCTGCCTTTCTTTCCCAGCAACTTAAACGCGAACTTCAGAGAAGACTAGGAGTCATCCCTCAAAGCAGTCGAGAATGGCTCAAAATTCGAAAAGTCTTTATCAAGCAATGAATGCAAATATTCGGATCATATCCTGAACCTAACTGCCCTCTGGATCACAATCCCCACAAAGTTACTGGGCGACTCCCCAATTCACACGTCAGCAGATAATTCTTCATCCACAATTAATGAAATTAAGAACCGTGAAGCAGACACACTACTTAAGAATTCATGCATTGACGGCGTAACAAATTTTCATGCAGAATCGTTATAAGTTTTTCTTTTTAATTCGCCACAAGAGAGAATGAAGCAATCTGCATTCAATATAAAGTTGTATCTGTTTCCCTTTTGCAGAGTTTCGGAACATGCCCACCCAGCACTGAAAGGAGTGTAAATGATCTTGCCAAAAGGCAAAGAAATCATCAGCGGGACTTAGGGGCAAAGACAGACAGCTGAACGAATATCACTCGCTTACCCAGACAACAATCTCATCAATCACCAAAATGTCGCCTTTTGTGATTGTCTGCTCGCTTGACCTCGTACCTCCACTTATCGGTGGCCCCGCGAGAGGGCGGAGGTAGTGGCCGCCCCATACCGCTCTGTTCCATGCAGATTACCGCCACTCAGGAGTGAACCTTTTACTGACATTGCCGCTAATTGTTCGCCATCAGCCGCAACGAATTAGTCGAAAGGTCAGAAGGGATTTACGGCCCCACTGGGGCAGTGACGAACCCAGGGATTGGGCTGCCTTTTGTGGGTCGAGATCGCCGAAAGCTTTCTCCTCGTCGTCTTTCTGACGAGGCCTCGCTTCGCTACCTCGAAATATTTAGAAATTAGGAAGAAATAATTCCATGAATTCCTCCAAAGCGTATGAAGAATTTTTTAAGAGTTGATCCTTAACTTTTTGCAAATTTACTTCTCTCTTAATAATTTTAGCTCTTAATTTTTTTATTTAGTTTCTCTTACAATTTGGCCGTCTCGTGGCCGAGTGGTTAGCGCGCTTGGCTACTGATCTAAGGGACCTTCGAGCCCGAATAAGGCATGGACGTTTGTGTTTTTCTGCTGAGGTCCTGCCATCCTCAGAGACCTTCTACTATGGCATATAAACTGACAGGCTCCTGTCAGACCTCTGTGGCATATAAACTGGTAGTCTCCTGTCAGACCTCTGTGGCAAGCAGCTGCTTG
The DNA here is from genome assembly GCA_038380435.1 of Ryuthela nishihirai. Taxonomy (NCBI): domain Eukaryota; kingdom Metazoa; phylum Arthropoda; class Arachnida; order Araneae; family Heptathelidae; genus Ryuthela; species Ryuthela nishihirai. The sequence goes on from JAWZYU010000004.1 coordinate 31,527,295, forward strand.
AGGGGGTATTTTTTTACAATATGAGGCCACCGGTCAACAGTAGTAACTGGTATACATTATCTCTTACATTAAGAACATTTTATATCACAGCAATTTATAGTAACGATTAGTTCTAATATCAGGTGGTCATAGGTTTAGATCCCACCCACTGAAGACAGTTTTCCTCTATGCTCACGTGCACCTACATCATAAGCGTTCAAAGAGTTGTTAGTAACAACTGATTCGTTTCCTGAACATGTTTCTGAAAAATTTGTATCATTTCAATAATCTAAACTATTTTCATATTTCTTATATTGCAAAGGTTTATTATTGACAGCTAAAGCTGATAGCACTGGTGAAGGAGGTGAAACGGTTCGAAGATTTAACAACACTTCATAATAGAAATCCGAATAATAGAATCCTATAATAATTCAATAATAGAATCCTATAGAAATTTCTTTCTTTAGTCGACCCTTTTCCCTCGCGAATGGTTCCGATTCTTTCAATTCTAGCAAGAAACCTTCCCTGATGATATATATATATACGTATATAGTTTTAAATAACAACAGACGCTCGCGCATTTATCCAGAAAATGATTTTGATTAGATTCTTCATCCCCTTCGATATTTATAAACTTGGCTCAGTTATTAGGCTCAAGATCACGGAATGTTGTAAAAAAAGAAGTAAATTTTTTTGTTTAACCAAAATTAAATTGTATATATCTCAAATCTCTAATCAAGATAAAAAGTTGCGATTTCAGTCCTTTGAGGCTATAATATAAACATGGGCCTTAACACAATATAATGAAAACAAAAACGGAAGCTATATTTTTCAAATTCATTGAAATGAAATTTGGCTTTGAATACTTAGAAAAATGCATTTTTAAAATTCTGAATTATAAGAGTACAGTTTTTTGTCAACCTTTTCCTGTGCCTGCTACAGCGACGGGAATCGTTCGTTATTCAAAACTGAAGTGGAATGCATATCAGCCAAAAATATGTATAAATGCAATGTCCATAAAATAGGCAATGTGTTTAAGCCACTACATCCAGGAGTTAAATGACCAATCACTCTCTAAATTTTCCTTTAGGAGCAATGACGCCTCCCTAAAAAAAAATGCTCAGCAATTCTACACGATGTTTCCTGAGAATTATGAAACCCTACTTTTGGTACTTATTGTGGCCAGTGGCAGCTTGCGAGACAGTTGCCGAAACGATCGTTTCTCTTTGTCTTCTTGCTGCTGTTAAAGGGGATAGCAGTTATCCTGAGCAGTTGTGGTCCTGAGACGAGCTTCTCGTGCTCTATGACTAATTTCTCCTCTTTCCTGAAATTACCTCCAACAGTTTTGAGAGGATACTTTCTGTACATTTAATACTCTGGATACTTCTGTCTCAGATTTATCAGCTCTCGTCGTATTGATCTCTCTTCAGCGTACACATCATCATAGTCGACCCTTTTTGCAATCTGCAAGTGTAAGGAAATATTCCTATGATAGGAACTTTGCTGCGTTGTGTTCTGGGAGATGATGACATGAAATACCATGACTATAGAGAGACCCGAGTCTAGGAAAAATAAAGGAGGGGAGGGGGACAAGCAGTCCTAGTGAAAGGGGAGGGAGCAAGAATGCGACAGAATGCCGTCCAGGAATAAAAATCATCACTCCATTCCAGTGGTTTTTTTCACGAATTTCTTGCAAAACATGTGCAAAATATATATTTAAATGTTTTTCCTTCGTAAAATATATATTTAAATGTTTTTCCTTCGTACAGGTTATTGGCATTCTCAAGGGAAGTAGAGGGGGGGGGGCGCAAATCGACCTTGGGCTTTCCCCAAAAGATCGAGATCTGACTACGGCCTTTCTGGTTATGCATGCGAAAATATTTTTATAAAGAGAACTGATAGCCGATGTATGCGACGGTAAGAAACTATGAACCCGAAAAAACTATAATTTTTACATTGGCATGAGTAAAAATATGCTCCTATGCGGTGCGAGTATGTCAACCTCGAGATATCATAAGATTATTTTTTTCTGCGTGGCCGAGTGGTTAGCGCGCTTGTCTACTGATCTAAGGGACCTGGGTTTGAGCCCCGGTAAGGCATAGATGTATGTGTCGTTTTTCTGCTACCATCCTCACAGACCTTCTACTACGGCATATAAACTGACAGGCTCCTGTCAGACCTCTGTGACAAGCAGCTGCTTGAGGGGGGTATATGCCTGAGTAAACAAATATTCTTTTGTTGTGAACTGTTGGATTTTGTTGTGAACTGTTGGATGAGTTTTTAAGGTGTGAGATGAACCAGAAAAGCCATGAGCATAATTTTTCCCATGTGCACGAATAAAGAAACGTTATTGTGATGGAGACTGTTCGATGAATTGTTTTGTGGGAGTAGGTAACCCGAAGAGATCATAATTTTTCGATCCGTGCATTAGTAAAGAAATGGTTTCATGATGGAAACAACTGGTTGAATTGTGACGGCTGGAAGAAGAAACCATAAATTTTCTGCTTATTCATCGGTATGTAGATGTTCTTATGATGGGAACAGTTCAATGAGTTGTTCGGTGGGAAAAGATCAACTTGAAGAGATTAATTATAATTTTTTAACGTAGGCGTGAGTAAAAAAAAATCTTATCATGGGATCTGCTTGATGAGTTGTGAGATGTGAGAAGATGGATCTGGAGATATAATAATTAATGGATGAGTGTATAAATGTTATTGCGTGTACTCTTGGATGAGTTGTGAAGTGGGAGCAGATGAACTTGAAGACATTAACTATAATGTTTCTGTATATGCACGCTGGCCTTTCACGCTTCGCGTAGGATTCGTTTCACTCCAAGCGCAAACTTCATGAACTAGCATTGATGAAATATTCTTAGTGAGCCATGTCGATATGTTCGATCGAATTGAGTGCAGACGCAGATTTTATCGAAGCGTTACTTTTTGTTATGACAACGACAATTAACGTTAAAGTACACAACTAACGGTAGTACGTACATGCGCGACCCCCACATACTGTATAGTTCACATTGCGTTCTCCAACACGAAAGGCAAAATGTTCAACCGCAAATCACATAGCCCCAGTTTCACATAAAGCAAATGACGAAACACTAGAAACCAAAGACGACTCGGCGCCTTTCCTTATATATATGTACTGCACTAAACGTAAAGTGGCGCCTGCTAGCCTGATCTGGCTCTGCTCAGTATTATCTGGAAAAAGAAAACAGCAACGCTATAAAGAGGCGGCAAGATTGTCTACGTGTACGGATTACGCCTCTAATCCACCGGATGGCAGTGGGAGCTCCCTGTCAATGCCTAACTTCATCCCTTTTGGCATCAGCAGTATCCGCGACACGATTTTGGACCTGAATATCGATCGGATAGCGTCCTTGACTCTGGATAACTGGGTCTGCGATTCTGACATGCACGAGTAAAGAAATGTTCTTCTGATGGGAATTCTTGGATGAGTTGTGAGGTGGGAGCAGATGAACCTGAAGAAACCATGAGTATTTTTTTACACAAGTAGGAGTAATGTTGTTATCATGGAATCTGTTGGATGAGTTGTAAGAAGAGTAACCTGCCGAAACAACAATTTTTCAGCATATGAGTCGGTAAGGAAACGATCTTATGATGAAAATTCTAGGATGAGTTCTCAGAAGCGAGAAAATAAACCTGAAGAAACCATAAGTATAATTTTTCTGCATATGCGTGAGTAAAGAAATGTTCTAATGATGCGAACTTTTGGATGAGTTGTCAGGTAGGAGATGATGACAGCAACAGGCCATAGGTATCATTCTGCAAAGAAATGTTCTTATGATGTTAACCGTTGGAGTAGTTGTTTGGTTTATCATAAGTTTTCGGCATATGCATGAATAAAGAAATATTCCTATCATGGGAACTGTTAGATCAGTTGTGAGGTGCGAGAAGATGATCCTCAAGCATCCGTAAGAATAATGTTTTGGCATTAGTAAAGAAATGTTATTATGATGGGAGCTTTTGTACGAGTCGCAGAGTTGGAGATTGGATTGGATTGGATTGTTTTACCTCTGAGCGGCACTTTTTTGCACACCATGGGATAAATGGCCAGGTCACAAGGACCCCGAAGGCTCAGAGAAGGTTGGGGGAGGTGACCCACTGGAACAGCTGTTGGGAGACAGATTGTAGCCTCCCGTCAAGGCCATCCAGCGTGTTCTTTAACGTGCACAGGTTATGGCTCTCCCGCACACGGGGCCAAGGCTTAACGTCCCATCCGACGGACGGCGGCCTTTTCAAGCCCATCGGTGTCCCCTGCTCAGCAGAGTTGGAGAAAATGAACCTGAAGGAACCCAAAGCATGGCTTTTGTGCATATGCATGAGTAAAGAAATGCTGTTGGATGAGTTGCCAAGTGGAAGAAGATGAATCTTAAGGAGTCGTCAGTATTACTTTTCATCATATGCATGAGTAAGAACATACTCTTAAAATGAAACTGTTGGATGAGTTGTAGTGGAAGATGGATCTGAAGAAATCATAACAATAATTTTTCTGCATATGTATGAGTAAAGAAATAGTGGGAAACTGCCTGGATGAGTTGTTTAATGGGGAAATATGAAAATGAAGAAACCATTTTTTTTTTCATAATCTGGAGAAATGCGGGTTCGATTCCCGCCGTGTCGGCGATTAATTTTAAGCTGTCCCATGGCCGAGTGGTTAGCACGCTTGGCTACCTTGGCTACTGATCTAAGGGACCTGGGTTCGAGCCCCGGATTAAGGCAAGGTTGTATGTGTTGTTTTTCTGCTGAGGTCCTACCATCCTCTCAGATCTTCTACTTTGGCATATAAACTGATCAGGCTCCTGTCAGACCTCTGTGGCACGCAGCTGCTTGAGGGGGTATTTATTTATTATTTTATTATGCCTCATTAAAGAAATGTTCTTATGAGGTGAACTGTTGGATGAGCTGCTTGGTGGAAATAGATTACCCTAAAGATATAATTTCCCTGCATCATATGCATAGGAAAAGGAATGTTCTTGTGATGTGAATTGTCAGATGAGTTATTTAATGGGTAAAAATGAACCTGAAGAAACTACAATTTTTCATCAGAGGCATGAGAAAAGAAATGTTGTTATGAGGGGAACTGTTGGAGGTTCTTTAACTGGGAGAAGATGAACCTGAAGTGCCTTTTTATTTTTTAAATAGCCAAAATTAAATTACATTTCTATGAATCTGAAAAATAAAACTTTCTTCTTCTATTTTAGTTACATTGTCTTCAGGCACTTAAAGTGCTTCAAAGTGATCTAAACTGCAATTCTTTATCATGATTAGGGATTGAGATATCCGCACTCTAATATTGACCAATCATCCAAAATTTTGTTAAAAGTGTTATAACTGTGAACCTATTCACAAGGAGCTGTATTTTGGCACATGCACATAAAATGGTTTTACCAATTTTCACGAAAATCGAAATAAATCAGGTTGTGTGCCTTATTGATTGGATAAAAACAGAACAACTGAATTTTAAGAAAGTCAACCCAATAATTCTGTAAATGTCTGCTACTTGAGAGCTTTAAAAGGGGGCAGCACCGGTAATATCGAAAAACAGAGTTCCATTTATGAGCTCTGGAGTAAGATTTAAATCCTCACTTTTGATAAATTTACCATCTTTACCCCTCAATACCTGAGCATAGAAAATATTTGCCATTTGGCACAACTGTGTTGTTATGCTGTATGGGTGTTTTCTCCACTTTGCCAAACAGGTGTTTAAGCTAGTCGTCAGTAAATTCATCAAAAACAAACAAAAATCTTTGTAACTCTTTGGCACGTAATTTTGTATTCCATCTTCAAAACAATTCACACCGATAAACAACTTCAGTACTATACTTATTTTATATTACTTATCATCCTCTCAGACCTTCTACTGTGGCATATAAACTGACAGGCTCCTGTCAGACCTCTGTGGCAAGCAGCTGCTTGAGGGGGTATTTATTATTGCCGTCCCGTGGCCGAGTGGTTAGCGCGCTTGGCTGCTGATCTAAGGGACCTGGGTTCGAGCCCCGGGTAAGGCATGGGTGTTCGTGTTGTTTTCTGCTGAGGTCCTGCCATCCTCTCAGATTTTCTACTTTGGCATATAAACTGACGGGCTCCTGTCAGACCTCTGTGGCAAGCAGCTGCTTGAGGGGGTATTTATTTTTATTTATTTTTATATTTGGATAAGCCATCCCGTGTGTGATGTACTCCTCCGGATGTGATGGGCTGCACCAAATGTCGTGGCCGCCGGACGACGACGAGTCTGTCCCTTAATTACTTTCACCCTTACTTCGGTGAAATGACAGGTTCGCGGATGGTTACACCCGTACCGACGTATGCCTCAGACTTGATGTGTCAAGTGATGTATAAAAATATGTCCAACAAATCACGCACGAGAGTTGAATAGGGACGACACAATTTATTCACATTTATATACAATCACATGCTGGGGATGCTCTCGACTCCGTAGGCTTTTGCTGCTTTGCTGCTGCAAATAATTATGCAATGAGGTGGAGAAACGCACACTCTGTAGGTACCATCTTTACTGACCTCAAACTCGGCGAAAAGATATTGTAGGCGACCTTTGCCTACAATGTGGTTCACACAGAATCCACAGAACTGTATCAGAATCACCAAGAATCTTGATTCTCACTTAGAATGGATTTTTCTTTGAGTAAGAGCGGCGTCCCTTCACGAGTGTCCAAACGACCTTCCCGCTCGACAGCTACGCTCAAAACTGTTTGTTCCATTATTCACGCCTGCGCTGACAGTCGCACTCCAGGCTCGTTGTAAAAAGGCCATAAAAGGCTTATTGGCCACGTCAACCCTCGCAGGCAGCCAGCTCAGACCCGAAAACAACATCTTATGAGTCACATCGCCACAATAGCACTTCCAAGAACACACTTAATACATAAAAATATTTACAATAATAAATATATAATAAAATGCAACAATAAATAAATTAGAGGGACATGACACCGTGGCCGAGTGGTTAGCGAACTTGGCTACTGATCTAAGGGACCTGGGTTCGAGCCCCAAATAAGGCATGGACGTTAGTGTCGTTTTTCTGCTGAAGCCCCGCCATTCTCATAGACTTTCTACTATGGCGTATAAACTAACAGGTTCCTGTCAGACCTCTGTGGTAAGCAGCTGCTTGAGGGGGTATTTATTATTTTTTTTTATAATTGGATAATATTAGGATAACTTTTGAAAACTTCTTGCATCGGAGTGTGTTAAATATCTAACGAATTCACGCTTACCTTTTTGCGATCCGTTTCATTTTTTTTAATTTTCTGGATGTATTTTTGTTGAACTTAATGTAGGATTATCAGTTCTAATTTCCCATGAGATGCAAAAGCATTCAGAAGATGGATCCCAAGAGGATGTTTTTGCTTTCTGTTATTTCATGGCATGCAGTGGCTTGATCCATGACGTTGCCTAAGGGAAGAAAAAAATATTTTGGAGATGAAAGAGGCACGATGCATCACGTACAACGAAACATTCAGAGCTTCCAAAAGAGGCGTTAATTATGGGCTTGGAGCAAATTTCAGGAGGAAAACAAAAAAAAAGCTATTTTCCCTGAGAAGAAGAACTGTGTTCTGCCCTCGAGAGAAAGGGTGCACTGATAGAGTTGGAAACAAAAAGCTGTCTGCCGTATGAGAAGTGGTGTCTCCGCGTGCAGGAGTGCCCATACCTTGTGCATATTTAAATACCCCCTGAGTGATCTTGACAGGAGCGAGATCTTTATCTGCTATTAATAACAGTCCAGATTAGCGTGAAATTCTTTTTTCTTTTGTGAAGTAATAGATTTTAGCTATGTTGAGATTTGCAGTAAATGAAGAAAGTGAAGAAGTTCTTAACGAAATCTGAATTGCACCTATGAAGCCTTTCCTTTGAAAAAGAAATTCGATGATATGACTGTTAAGGGTTTTCGTCCCCATTTGGGTTTAAAAGTTGCTTATTTTTAGACAAACACCAACAACCCTGCCACCTATCAGAATTCGCAACCGGACCTCGTCTGCTGCAATGCCACAGCGAGACAACGCGACACCACTTTGGACCATTCAGCTTAATCCACTATTTCCAGATTCGTCAAATTTCGTTTAATGTTTACGAATAGTTTGTTAAAAATAAATTCCGTTCCAGCGAAAGCAACTGATTGAAAACCTGCAAATCTGAAGTAAAACTTATTAAAAACAGTTAATATGAAAAATGGTTCAAGTAAAATCACTGATATTCACGAAACAGAATACTGACTAATAAAACTACTACGATGCAACAAAAAAATCTGAAATTTCAATAACAGAAAAATATTGGGTTTTTTTTCATAAGATTGGCGATTTTAATTTTTATTCAAAATATGGTGTTATTATACGTGTATTCAAAAGAGAGACAAAGTACTATGACTAATTACTGTGAATAGGGCATAACACATTTCTTCCATTGCAATGATAATGTTCAGAAAATTTCCGTTTCCTTTTGCTGAACGCGCTTCTCCCCATGGCACCTGAATCGATGAGCACTCAGTCTCACTTCATGCCAGGTATTACATCCGTCAGCATCATCTACTTCTCTGCCTGCTGGCGGGGGGCAGGCGCAAACACGGAGCGCGCTGCTGAGGTTCCCGAGCCGTGGGTGACGTGAGAGCTGGAGCAGGGGAGGGGAGGGGCAGAGACAGAAGAGTAGAAGGAGGAAGGTGGAGGGAGTGAGATGCAGAGGGGGGAAAGGGGGACAAAACTTTGGGGGTAGGTATTCGTTGGGAGTCCGTGTCAACAGTTGCTGCACCAATCACAGCTCACACTGGCGGTTGCCTAATTGATGACGAATTCCGGGCTTAGGTTGCTTCAGCGGCGTTCTCACTGTTCATCCTAAAAGTGTGGACTACTCCGAAAGACACCGTCACAAATTTGTCGTTTTAAGTGGGAGTTCAACAAAACCTTTTCCATTTTCCTATGTGCACGTGCGCGAATTTCGTATTAGTTTGTGGGTGAGTGAACAGCTGAGGAGGCAAGAAACATGGAGCTTGTGTGTCCTCGGCGAGTACGATTCAGCAGTCGGATATCAATGCGGCCAGAGCGACGACAGCGTTGAGCCAGTCGTGATTCCTATTGTTCGCAGTGGCCCACTACCGACTCTTCGGTAAGGGAGAATGTTGGCAGCAGCAGCAGCAGCACCACCACTACGGCCTCTCGACTCCAAGGGCCGAGAACGATTCAGACCTGCAAACGCAGCTCCTTTTCTTATCCGCTATGGAGCACGAGATCTCCAGCCATACGGAGTGTGAAAATTAGAAAATAAAAACGCCGATTCGTGCCGGTCGCACCTTCCCACCCTTTTCCGTCTTGTGCGTGTGCAAAGACCGAGACGACGTTTCTGTCTCCGGGAGGACCTCGATGTTGACGCCGCGGAGGGAGGCGAGAGGCCGGCCGAGGTGGAACGTGCCGGCCGTAGCCTTGTTCCTCGCCGTAGCACTGCTGCTTCCCGGCCCGGCCCAAAACTGCGGCCCCGGCAGGGGTGGAGGCCGTCGGCGCAGTCCTCGCAAACTTACCCCACTTGTTTTCAAGCAACACGTGCCTAATGTGTCGGAAAACACCCTTGGTGCCAGCGGGCTCACTGAAGGCAAGATGACCAGAGACCACCAGAAATTTAAAGAACTTGTGCCAAATTATAATTCGGATATAATTTTCAAGGACGAAGAAGGAACAGGAGCAGACAGGCTTATGACACAGGTGAGTAGTTGGCTTTTTTAGGTCGTAACTTTTAAATTTTAATCGAACATTTTAACAAACATAAATCTTTATAAAATTTTTTAACCCTTTTTACTCGTTGTTTATACCTCAATTCTGCGAAGATAACTTAAAAAATTGAAAAATCTTGCCACGTATACTGTTCTGTAATCATTCATTCCATATAAGTTTAGAAAAAGAAAAGCAAACAAATAATGCGTTGTTATCTTATTTTACAGTTTATTTCGTTTTACACGTTAATATTTTTCTTTAAGGTTTTCAAAATTTTTCCTTAAACCTAGAGATTTTTGTTTTGCAATCTTCAGATCAACTAAAAATTAACTCTAATAATGATGCCTAGAATTAAATTTCTCGTCATTCTTGAATTTCGTCTGTTTTTAACCAAACCAGAAGCGAGGCAGAACGAAATAAAAAAAAAAATAACCTTTGGACAAACTGTTGGATTTTCAACAGAATGCTCTTCTTCTAGACGAAAAGCCCACTTAACAATTCATTTGGTTTTAAATAAACAAGCCCAGAAGCAGCAATTAAGCTGCTTGAATTCGTTTTAAAAACCTGCTTGCGGATGAAACAGGTAAACATAAATTGTTGCAGCAAAAATGTTTCAGAGTGATAAATGTTCTTTTCTCGCATTAGATCAGATTAATAAAACGTTAAGAGATGAAGTAATCGCTGCCCTTTGGATCTTATTATTTTGTTAATCGTTTCCCAACTAAAATGCATCAGTTCGTTTCGAAATAATAACTCAAATGCTGTGATTTTCCAAACCATTTCCATAAAACCTTTCCTATCAAGATAATTCGCTTAGGAAATTCCACAACTTCGCTTCTTACGCCTCCATTAAAGCGATAAATGTTTTATCCGGAATCTCCAAGTGGAACTGCTACTGGCCCAGCTACTTCATGTGGAAGAAAACCTCCACATCCAGGTCTTGAAAGAGTAAAATTATGCTGAAAGAAATTCTTCTTCGGATATATTTTATTTGGAGTCTGATAAGGGAATTCTTTCTTTTCTCCCGTTTCGGAATGTCTACAAAAATATTCAAAAAATTGAAAATGATGAAAAAAAATTTGAATAAAATAGCACACAATATAAAGGACCAAAAAATAAAGTTTTATGGTAGAGTTGAAATTATATGTTTAATGTCGTTATCTGCCTCAATTGCATCCTTTATAGAATTGCATTCAACTTTTTTTTCCTGTTCGTTACTAAAAAGTATTTTGAATCCACATTTAAAGACGAGACATCCATGTAACGTTTTCTCATCAAGTAAAAAAAGATGTTTTACGACTCTGGAATCTTTTTGAAATGAAATCGTGTTAAGGGAAGATCAGAGAATACATAACGAAAGCTAAAAGAGAAGATCCTCCCTAGAAAAGCCTCATCAACATCACGTGAGAGACTTCAACTAAGCTCCATATATCTGCAGTACAATCGATTAACAGAATAATAAGATTCAAAGGGAGAGGATTGCTTCATCTCCTAATGCTTGAATCTGTGCGAGAAACGAACATTTATCACTCTGAAATATTTTTCCTGCAGAAAATTATGTTTGTTTCATCCGTAAACAGGTTTTTAAAAGTAATTCAATAACTTTATATATGTAAAAATAAAATAAATACTCCCTCAAGTAGCTACTTGCCACAGAGTTCCGACAGGAACCTGCCAATTTATATGCCACAGTAAAAGATCTGAGAGGATGGGAGGACCTCAGCAGAAAACAACACTAACATCCATGCTTTACCCGGGGTTCGAAGCCAGGTCCCTTAGATCAGTAGCCAAGCGCGCTAACCACCGGCCACGGGACGGCTAACTTAATAGTAATATATATTGAAACTAATAATTTATAATAAAAATAATTAAATAATCAAGCAGCTTAACTTCTGTTTCTGGGCTTTGCTTATTTGAAACAAAATCTATTGTTCGGTCGAATTTCATCTGGAAGTAGCGCATTCTATTAGAAATTCAACAGTTTGTCGAAAGGCGTATTTTTTTTTTAATTTATAACGTTTCATATGCTGTTACTTTTAAACATATACCCTGCTCAGACAAAAACTACTGTAGAGAATAAAATGTTCTAGCCGTTTGATGAATGCGCTTAAGCACATCAGTATCCGTCGATTATATAAATAACAATTTTTCCTAAGGCAAAAGAAAACAATTTGCAATCGTTATTTTCAGAAAGGTGTGAGCTCAAAATTAGAGGTCGGACCGAGGTTATTTCTGAGAGTTTTAAAACTTCCAAGCTCGCTCTTACCTAACGGAAATTCTTTTTCAACAGATGATTCAGCTGCATTTAGTTCAGACGAACCATTCTGGTGATTTTCCGCCGTGCGAACTCATGCAGACGAAAAGCACGAGAATTGGTGCCTTACTCTTCCAATTCAGTCCGAGGGTCAATCGAGTGTGGGGACCGCTGATGATAAGAGACATGCTTGACGGCAAACATCAGTTCCACTAATCACCATCTTATGTATGCAACAACAAATTAATGCTACACTTACACATAACAAAAGAAAAAACGCAAACTTAAAAACTAATTTTCCCTTTTCTTCATTAATGTATAATTATAGGACACTACGTCATCAAATTGTCATTTCATATCAGCTAGATTTATTTGTCTCCAAATAGAATGTTAGAAATCCAATAGCAATTTTATCTGCTTAAAATGTTATCATTTTCATTCCAAGCTATTTTCGCACACTTTTCTGTAGGTTTTCTGCTTTACCAGTCGGCTGCTTGGCAGGCTAAAGTAAGAACCAAAACTTGGAACCAGGTTTCGTACTTTGTCTGCACTCACTCCCCCCATGGCAAAAGAAAAATATGATAATAACAGCAGGCAAGAAGGCCGCTGTCCTTCGGATCGACATTTCAGTTGATGCAGATCACAAAATGGACTGGATGGTCGTCCCTTTCCCAAACCGTACTCTGAGCCTTAGGGAACCTTGTGATCTGGCCATCCAGGCCAAAGTATACCATTCAGGAGTAAGATAAACCCAAAATTCAAACGTTACTAAATTGTTCTAATAAATTCAAATTGTTACTGTTGAAAGATAAATAGCAAATTAATTAGCATGTTATTTAGAGTAGAATGAATTCATTGGAAGGCGAAATTGATTTCAATAAACTGCTTCATTACTACTTTGTATACATATGCACATGTAAGCAATGTAATATTAAATTGAAGTGGCAAAGCATCTTTACCATCAATGCTTTTATGCTACATAAAAGTTACATATTGCATTTAACGTAATTCTAACCAGAGTAGTGTCTAGTGAACCGGACTGCAAAGTCAGGGGTGTATTCATGTGCAAGTGTTTGAGTGAGAAACAATTATCAAGCTGAAGTTTTCAGGTTATTTTCTGCATACTTTATTTCGGAAAACTTTGTTCACTTTTTAAAAATAAAATGTTTGAAAAAAAAAAGCAAACAGCAAAACTTGGTCTATAAACTTCTGGCGAAGATAAGAAATTAAATATATTAGTTGCAGCGAAAGTAAGAAATGGGTATTCAAACATCCTGGGGAAAAAGTTCATTTTACAAGAGATTGTGTTAGTGTTTCAGACAAAGGCAGATAATTGAATCTATTACCTTTCGATGAGAGTGTCAAGTTAGCTGTTTTGACCTTGTGGCAGAGATATCAGTTTGGTTTTGCAACTTTCTGGAATGGATGGTAAGTTCGGTTTATGACTGCCTAATGAGAACAGCGAAGAAGGATGGCTTGTTAGGGAAAATAATATTTCGTTGTTGACGTTTTTACAGGAAATACTGTTAAATACTGTAACAGCAAATTCTACGTCTAACTGCAACCAGTTTGTCTAATAACAACGTCTGACTCGAGGTGAATTTGTTGGAGAATTATGACAAATTAAGGCTAGGAAGGATATTTGCTTAGATATAAAACAATAAAGCTTGCTTTCATATACAACCACCGACTGAGTTCATTTTTGTACATGCTGTTCAAAAATCGGTTTTAGTTCAAATAAAACCTTTGACTCAATCCACTGCTAAAAACGCGATAAGTCATTTTAACAGAGAATCAGCAGTTTTGAGCCTCAAAAACGTGTCGTTCTTTAATTTTTAAAAGGTTAAAAAATATTTTGAAATTAATAAAATTACTGCAAAATATTTAAACACACGAAATATAAAAAACTTTTTCTTGTTTATGAAATTTAAAAGCTTCTAATGAAAACATTATCTGATATTTTTTTTCTTCTGTTTGACAACTTTCTGAGAAATAATCTTGAGAACACATCTGTAACTATTGGTTCGTTGGTTCAACACCTGATAACTCTGTTTGAGTACTACATTTTGGAAGCAAAATGAGATTATCACCATTCGTTTGAAGTAGAAGACACTCAAATAATATTTCTGTATAACTGTTACAAATTAAGCACGAGGTTTTTTAAACAAAAATCAAAATATCGTTGTTAATAGTGTATTTTTACAAAATGAACTCCACGAATTACTAAATGGATATGGAAAGGTTAGCTTAATAAAATTAGAGGTAATTTTTCATTAAGGAAGGAGATAGAATCGAATGCTGCCACTTTTTTCAGATCAGAGATTAAAAAAAAACTGCAACAACAAAGTCCTTACTCCTAGCTATTGCCAGATTGCCCTTCTGCCAATCTCCAATTGCTGATTCTCCCTTTCGACCACCCTCCGTTTATCAATGCATAGCTTTACGGACAATGGCGTAAGTAGCCTCTAAATATTTTGGAATGGAGGGAAAGTCAACTTGATTTTGGGGGAAGTGAAATATATATATAAGCATCAATTTTAATATTAAAATACAAATTTCATTTGATAGACCTTTTTTAGCACTTAAACTGATAAAAAAAAAATAGAGTATTATATTATAAAATACAGTTATGCTCATACCACGACTCACATACCATGAAATCTAAACATTATATTGTACTTTTCAATATTTTATCATTAACTACTTGGTCCTCTGTTCGAGTCCCAGCTGGGTCAGCGTTGAGATTTATCTCCGCAAAATTCCACGCCCTCCCCACGGTCAGTAGGGGACACCAATGGGCTTGAAAAGGCCGCCGTCCGTCGGATGGGACGTTAAGCCGTGGTCCCGTGTGCGGGAGAGCCATACCCTGTGCACGTTAAAGAACACGCTGGATGGCCTTGACGGGAGGCTACCATCTGTCTCCCAACAGCTGTTCCAGTGGGTCCCCTCCCCCAACCTTCTCTGAGCCTTCGGGGTCCTTGTGACCTGGCCATTTAGCCCATGGTGTGCAAAAAAGTGCCGCTCAGAGGTAAAACAACCCAACCCAACTTGGTCCTCTCAATGGGTGATGGGGTATACTCAATCGATATCGACACTGCTCAGAGGAGTGAGAGAAACCTTTTATGCTGACCACGGCGAGCTGGAACATAATTTACATGAAAAATAAGCACAACTTGATGAAGTTTATTATCTAGCAGATTCACATATGATGTTTGGGTTATAAAAGTGTGGTGTGTTTCGTCAAATTTTAATTATATTGAAATATTTTCTATAAATAAAAGAGATTTCAAATAAATAGTCATCTCCTGCTTCCTAGCTCTGCATAATATTTTATTAATCATTGTGCTTACTTTTTAAATTTCCCAAACGCATGAATCATAAGAATATTTTAGAACTAAGTAATAAAAGATATGCTTTGAATGCAAAAAAATATTGAAAGAACCTTTTAAAACTTTTGAAGTTTTTAGGATGATTACAAATGAATGTAACAATTTTAAATATTTATTAGGCAAACTATAGATGCAACATCAGCAAATCATACATATTTTGAGAAAATACTTATAAAATTTTTGACACACTGGAAAAAGGTTACAAATGTCGAATATGGCGACCATGGGTCACCTTACATGCATCCAACGCATATTCCAGTTCATTCATAGTTTCGTTAGTGTCCCCGTGTCAAAAGATGTAACAATTTAGCATATCCTTCAACTCATATACAATTAAATCCCCACATACCATCAACTGCAAATGAGCTAAGGGAATCCATATATCGATTTTGGGTTGTTTTACCTCTGAGCGGCACTTTTTTGCACACCATGGGCTAAATGGCTAGGTCACATGGACCCCGAAGGCTCAGAGAAGGTTGGGGGAGAGGACCCACTGGAACAGCTGTTGGGAGACAGATGGTAGCCTCCCGTCAAGGCCATCCAGCGTGTTCTTTAACGTGCACAGGGTATGGTTCTCCCGCACACGGGACCACTGCTTAAAGTCCCATCCGACGGAGGGCAGCCTTTCCAAGCCCATCGGTGTCCCCTACTGACGTGGGCAGGGCGGGGAATTTTGCGGAGATAAATCTCAACGCTGACTCAGCTGGGACTCGAACCTGGGAACTACAGATTACGAGCCTGGCGCGCTACCGACTGAGCCACCCCCGCCCCCTCCCCCTCCATATATCGAATCATTACATCTATTAATACGTGAACACTAAGCATGGGATGAACTGGAATGTAGGGACAGTATTATTACATCGGAACAAATTTCTCGACATTCGATTAAATTGACATTTCAATGCAACGCGAAATGAAACTGAAAAGAAAAGGTGACGGCGCTTCGAGTTTGGATGCAACGAATTTCTTGAATGCTGAAAAATGCATTTCAGTTGAAGCAGATCCAATCTCTCCGTTGGAATGCGAGGTATGGAGAGCGCTAGACCGTCAAGGCTATCTAGCATTCCTATATGGTTAATACACCCACTGGCTAATAAAAATAAAATTACCCTCAAGCAGCTGCTTGCCAGAGGTCTGACAAGAGCCTATCGATATTATACTACATAGAAAAGACCTGTGAAGAAGGCGAGACCTCAGCAGAAAGACTACACAAGAAACATTACTACCATATCCGGGGTCGAATCCCGGATATGGCATTAATGATCATCAGCCAATCACGCTGAACTGCTCTTCGCATAATTAAGCTGATGAAACAAACAAAGTATGCTCCATTCTCAATGAGGAGATCACATGTCACTTTGCCTGATCAAACTATCGCTTTCCTCCAATGAATAGGTATACAAAATAAGAGAATGTAAAAAACGATCTTAAATTTGCTAGAAAAGTGGTTGAGCCATTTAATTATCTAAAAGAAGCGATATTTTTACTTGATTTCAAGCAGCAAATCATTTAATTTTCGCATACGTTTATTTTTTAAGCATACGTAAATTTAAAATTTACATATGCTTTACCTAAACAAATATACTTCGTAAAAAACGCAACAACCTTCCACTAATCTATGTTGATCGTTTGCTTTTAACGAGTGAGTGGCGAGATCCTTTCTCAGCATTCCAGACAATGAGCGAGCTGCGTGTCGGGTGCAGCAGGGCTTTTATTGGTCCTTTGTGGTGCACGGAATGCAATATCAGCCCTGCAATTAGACCGCTCTGCAGGGCGATTATGTGGTTGTTAAACCGCTGGACTCCAGCAGGTAAGAAAGCATTGGAGGACAAAGAGGATCGAGCAATTGTCGCTCGCTCCTCAACTGACCAACACCTATTGTACATCCCTCTGTGCTTGAGGGTGAGAGAATTGTTCCTTGCAGTGCACGGATTGTCTGCATGTGCGGCAGCTTTTCAAACTTTTCGTGGGAGGCGCAACCATTTAAAGTACAAGCCAACATAGATTTCTTTACCGCATTCTTCCTAAAAAATTTGCCTTTTTTTGGGGGGGGGGGAAGTATGTGCTCCTTAGTCCCCATGGAATTTGCAGTCCACAGGAGATAAGAGTTCGGACTCTGAATTTCTATACAAGCCCGCCCGAAATATAATGAGCCCGAGACTATTTAAAAAAAAAATTGTGTCACATCGTGCTGCCTCCATGGCTCGGTGGTATCGCTTTAACAATGCAACTCTCATGGCCAGGGATGGAGCAGTCGTTTGTTTTATGCGACCCGATTAGGAAATGAAAAATAAACATATAAACAGAAATGAAGACCGCTAAACATTTCCTTATATTACACGCTACTGCAAACTTTAAATACTTATTTGGTTACTTATCGCCTTCCTCACAGATAAACCGAAAGGCTCTTTTTTTTATAATGGTTGACAGGAATGAAAAATCTATTTGAGATAATGTCAAAAGAAATCTGATTTGAAAATTCAATGATGATATTACTCTAAAAATAGTCCATTGGGATAAAGCTACAAGTTAAAAGACTTATATCTATAAAAAAAATTACTGCGTTGTTACATAGCGAAAAGGAATTAAATATCAGTCTAATGAAAATTTCAGTCGGGAAGATCGCGAAGTTGGAGATTTACTGGGTAACCAAAAAGGAGTGTCTTTCCGTAATCACCGGTAACTGCCTTTAAAAGACCAAAATTAGAATTAAATAAATTTTTGTCTAAATTTAGGAAACATATTTTTACAAACAAAGGGCTTTCCATTTCTCACAGTATATGTTTTCAGTTGTTAATTAGTCTTTACTAAACCATTGGACTGATTTACTAGCAAACATTCATCGGACTTCATTTGCAAAATCTCGACGGTTATTAAGTAGGCAATATATGCGGATGCTGATGAAGTTTTGCGGATGCTGATGAAGTTTTGCGGATGCGGGTGAAAATGAGGATACGGCTTTTGCTATCCACGCAGGGCTCTAATAATATGATATGATTATTTGTTATTCTCAAACCATAAGTTGTTGGAGACGTTCTCCAGTGATTGTTATTGCAACAACAAATGGCGAAAAAAAACCAAAGGTCAGAGTCAATATCAATTTCAGCGCTGAAGTTGCTTAATACAAGAGGAATACAGTCAAAGACGTCATCCAACCAGTTCGCACCGGTTTTCTTATTTTCATATTTTTGCTTTAAAAAAGTATAGGGGCTCCTACAGAAATAACGGAGATAACCCAAAGGCTCTCCATATCTAGATGGCTTCTCATACAAATTACACAAGGATACGCTCGCTGGCTATTATATATATTACACATAGGATTCTCATTAAAATTATACAAGAATACGCTCGCTGGCTATTACATATATTACACATAGGATTCTCATACAAATCACTCAAGGATATGATCGCTGGCTATTATATATATTACACATAGAATTCTCATACAAATTACACAAGGATACGATTGCTGGCTATTATATATATTACACATAGGATTCTCATTAAAATTACACAAGGATACGCTCGCTGGCTATTATATATATTACACATAGGATTCTCATTAAAATTACTCAAGGATACGATCGCTGGCTATTATATATATTATACATAGAATTCTCATACAAATTACACAAGGATACGATCGCTGGCTATTATATATATTACACATAGGATTCTCATACAAATCACACAAGGATATGATCGCTGGCTATTATATATATTACACATAGAATTCTCATACAAATTACACAAGGATACGATCGCTGGCTATTATATATATTACACATAGGATTCTCATACAAATCACACAAGGATATGATCGCTGGCTATTATATATATTACACATAGAATTCTCATACAAATTACACAAGGATACGATCGCTGGCTATTATATATATTACACATAGGATTCTCATTAAAATTACACAAGGATACGCTCGCTGGCTATTATGTATATTACACATAGGATTCTCATACAAATTACACAAGGATACGCTCGCTGGCTATTATATATATTACACATAGAATTCTCATACAAATTACACAAGGATACGCTCGCTGGCTTAAGGGTCGTTACTCTCACCACTTAGATCAGTTAGGGCTAAAAATTGTTAAAAATAAATGAGTTCCAATAGGGAAAAACAATTAACAATATAAACAACAATCATTAATAACGAAACAAATATGCTCCTGCTTATGAAGAGAACCATTGTTGTTGCTTTTTCTTTTGCTGGCTCTTAAAAATGTGATTGCCCTAAATGCGTTTTAAAAACAAAAATTGCAATTGCAAAGCAAATTAGGGATGTCAACACTGAATATCCTTTCCTAAAAGAATTAGTTACTTTCGTATCTTAAAATAGTCCACCCATTTCTCTCCCCTCCCTCCTCTAAAATGAATTCAACGATAACGTCATCGCTGCCAGCTTTAATATTTGTGATTTACGAGCTGAGCGTGGAACTCTCCTTCTCGTCATAGGCTACAGAATTCAGTCAACACAAAATTCGTAATAAAAAGAAGAAATGAATTCAAAACTATGAAACACAAATACCAAACAACGTTTACAGATTTTTTTTTATCGAGAAATTAAAACGTTAGAATTTTGCTTCCACTCTTATACATTTATAATTGGTTCCTATTAATTACTAATATTTTAAAATATGATAATAATTATTTATTATCATATTGTCATTTTTTTTTTCATTGCATTTAATTTAGGCATCTTTCTAACGAATAACACATTTTCGATAGCAGTAAACTAACATATTGAAGGAATTCTGTGATTTTTTTTTTTCAAACCCAGAAAGGTGAAAGCGTCATGTCATCTGCTGGTTCAACATTATTCTCAATTGGCATTTGATAGGAAGTCTAAAATCGGTTTATTTTCACCACGGCATAACTCTGGTCACCTACGAAACCAACCTCCTATCTCTAGCAAAAAGTCAACCAACCAAATGTGATGATTCCTGATTAACACAAGGTAGATACAGCAAAGGTATCACTCTCAGTTTAACGTCGATATCAATTTAGAGGAAAATTGTCTCGAGTCGGTCGGGATGTATGATAGCATATCAGCTGCTCTGATCGCTGACCTACGACGCCTCGTACAAAGAAGATGACACCCTTGAGTTTTTACATAACCTGATGCGTTTTCAGTAAGTCATAAACAAAAACCCAAATAACTTTTAAATGTTTCCATCACTTTTCATTTTAAATAATTACTCCACATCACAGAGTTCTATATGTACTACAGGCAGATCTGGCAACCGTACCATGGACAACAATGGAGCAGAGCAAACTGGGCAGAAAGGACGCTAATAATGCATTTTTAACACAGTTAAAGGCTTTTTTGCATAGTGATTATAAAACATGGTTCAAACACGTTCAGTTGTAGGATACATAAATCATTATAACAAGGAATAATCTCTTTATTTCTTCAAGTAAGCTTATTTAAGTTCTTGTTTTAACTCAAATTATTTTACAGTTCATGATTAGTGTTAATCTATAGTAAATACACATATTATGTGTAGTTTTGTTTAAAGTTTCAATTTACATGTCAGAAAATATCCTAAACTGTATTAATGATTATGTTTATAGATTTCCTATTAACTAGCCATTATTAGGGCGATAGTTAATAAATATGAAACGTGTTCAGAAGGGAAAAAAGTTGTGGATGCCGACTGAGCAGCAAAATATGCAGCACACATTTCAAACTAGACTGCTACATTAAATAAATAAAAAATAAATACCCCCTCAAGCAGCTGCTTGCCACAGAGGTCTGATGATCAGTTTATATGCCACAGTAGAAGTTCTGAGAGGATGGCAGGACCTCAGCAGAAAAACAACACACACATCCATGCCTTACCTGGGGCTCGAACCCAGGTCCCGTAGATCAGAAACCAAGCGCGCTAACTACTCGGCCACGGTGATATTATCCAAAACCCTAATACACACGTTGATTAATAGAAATTGCTAAAAGCAAACGTATATTTTTTTTTCCTGTAAATGAATAATATAGTGGTACTTTACAAGCATAACAGGGAAAAGATTTTTACATTTTTCTTTTTACCTAAGAAACACATTTTTTACGGCTTCTCCCTATACAGAGCCATACCAATTTATTACGGAATTTCCGTGTTATGTCAAAGGTAAAACTAATTTCAAAGCTCTATAACTTTTCAAATACGCTCTATGTGGAAAATATTGCTGAAGATGGATTAAAGATCTCAATCCAACCTATTTCTGAGAACAGAGATTTTCGTAGTAGTTTAATATTTCAAGAGTTATGGATTTAACTACAGTACAGAATTAACCATAGAATTCCATTTAAACTAATTCTTTATGAACGAATGTTGTTGAAAATTGAGATTTCGATAGATTTGATTGAGATCTTTATCTTCAACAACAATTTTCGATACAAAACGTATTTTAGAAGTTCTAAATTATTCCACTGATATAACATTGAAATAAATAACCAACATAATTCATTCCCTAATCAATTGATAGAGCTCTCTATGTAATGACCAGCGCCATGCAGAGAGAGCATGTAAGGGACAGGGGCTTAGTGCCTAAAAAAGGGCACCTCGTTTTGGGGGGTATGTTTGGTTTACTGTAAAAAGAGCAATTCTGACTAGTGGAGGGGAAAAGGCAGGGGCTTGAGCCCCTGAGGCCCCATCATTACAATACATATACAATCAAGGCAATTTAGCCAAGGTATAAAAACATCCCATGGCCGAGTGGTTAGCGAGCTTGGCTACTGATCTAAGGGACCTGGGTTCAAGCCCCAGGTAACGCATGGAAGTATGTGTCGTTTTTCTGCTGAAGAGTTGCCATCCTCTCAGACCTTCTACTCTGGCATATAAACTGATAGGCTCCTGTCAGAACTCTTGAGGCAAGCAGCTGCTTGAGGGGGATATTTTCATTTTTTTTTATAAAAAACCCCAATAGAATAATATAGATTATAAAAAATAATTAATAAACAAAATAGAATAATATAGATTATAAAAAAAACCCAATAGAATTCAACAGCAGTCATATCCAACAACAAATAGGTTATAATATGGAAATAGTAATAAATTGCAACTGATAATTTGGAAAGCAAATTATTTGCAAATTTTAAATTTGTTTTAACAAATGAACAAAGTAAAAACAATTCTAAGATTTAAAATAAATTTAAGCAGTTGCTTGCTACAGAGCTCTGAAAGGAGCCTGTCTGTTTAATACACCAGTGAGATCTGTGAGGAAGATGAGAGCTCAGAAGAAAGGCAAAACAAACATCCATGTCTTTACCTGGGGCTCGAAACACCGTTTCCTTCGATCAGTAGCCAAGCGCTAAACTAAATATGGACTATCCAGATTCAGTTTGAAAAGTGATTCTTTACATTTTTTTAAACTGGTAAGAACAAGGAACTCGCCAAACTGCTGTAATATCAGAGAAAGGCATCATTTGGTGATGGTAGTGTGATGAAAAGTAGTCGTGGAAGCATATACTCATTGCTCTATCATAGAAGCAGTAGAAGGCATCATGAAGACTGGCCTCGCAGAGCTTCACATCTTCTTTCAGGAAGCAACTCTCACTGCTCAGCAATGCAGAAAAGAGATTCTTGCGCACACACAAGGTGAGTCTTTTCAAAGGTGCTCTCGGCCCTGATTTCATCTTTATAGATGATAATGCTCTTCTCCATAGGGTTCATGTGGTCGACGATTTCCTTGAAAGAAAATATGTTCACTCGATGGAATGACCAACCAGATCTCCGGACCTGAATGCAATTCAGTTGTTTTAGGATTCCTTGGAAAGATGAAGTGCAGAGCACAAGTCCTTCCTTTGAGCCTTCCATGAGATCATATCTGTTGTTGTGGAAGAGTGGACTCCATTGCCACAAAACCTTACCAACAGTATGAGAAAGCTTCACGTGTGTCGTATGGCTATCAAGGGTGATCAGGAGCCTTATTAGCATCTGTTGTCACCCTGATTACAGTTCCTCCACTATGGGAACTCATTGTTCCACATGAAGCCATCGTGCACATTACACGATTTTTCCATCATCTCACATGTCACAACAGCTTTCCATAAGGTATTTAATTGTATTTACTGAAAACAATTTTATGTTATGTACACTTTTGTCCATTATCCTTCAATTTTGATAACAAGTTTTTGCATTTCATATGATGCATATTGCAAAAGAAACATTTTAATTATGTTCGAAAATTGCTGCATATCTACGAAATTTTGCCCTTTTTCATTTCAGCCGCATTTTTGTGTGGCAGCTCATGTAATATGTTCATGAATGATTTACAACTTTCTCTCTCATTCATATATTTCTTAACTATATAAACACTGAAACGTTTAAATTAATATCCAAAATTACCTGTACCTTGGCTTTACTTTACCTGCATGGAATAAATTATTATGATCTTCTTTGTAGGCTAGGTCAGTATGAGTGAATGACTCCCGACTTGAAGCTTAAAGATAATTTTAAGTGGATCTTTTATTCTACACGGCTGAAATATTTTAGTAATGACAAGGCTATAAAATTGATCCCCTACATATATTTATATATTCATGCATTGCCCTTGGATGAGGAAGGAATTATTTCAGGAGGTTTGTTTCGTTTTTCAGTATAAAAAAACTAAAAGTTAAATAGGTAAAACTCTATGTATTGATTATCAGATATTGTAGATTACGATTTAAAAGTTTTAAGAAATTATTGCCATCGAATTGCTACTACCTAATAATTAAGAGTTTAATGGATAAATACAGAATTTGCATAAATAGAGAGAGAAACAAATGGTCATGTCCTTTCCGTCCGCCGACTCTTTTGAAGAATTTTCCTCTGCTGTTTATAATGTGATATATCCGAGTGATAACATAGGTTACACTTGGGAAAACACTGAAAGGAAAACAAATAACAGATCTATATCAATCTCAAGAATCAATCCATCGTCCTCAGGCCCCATATTCTCAGGCCAAATACGGACATACAGTCCAAAAGAATGACGCAGATCTCTTCCTTTTCAGTGTATTATGAAATGATAGTAACCGTTATAAGGCAACCTGCCTCTTCCCTTGAACAGCGAGCACAATCATCGAAGAGGCGATGCAGGAGAAATATCAACCGGACCACTCTCCAATACTGTTGTCACTTCACGTGTAAGTTTTGACAGGTCACATTTACCCGTGAACCTCTTTATTCAATGCTGCTGTATTTTTTGTATGCCCTTTCACTGACAAACACTTGAGACACGAGCGTTCAGCGTGGGAAACCCTCTCGTCCACATTCCTCGCTGTGGACGCATATGCGCACGCACCCATCTTTTCGTTCGCACAAAACACAGACACTCATACGAAACGACAAGCAGCAAGTTACCTTGTGGCCCCTTTCCCAATTGTTACAGATTTCAGAAACTAAATAAATAGTTGAAACATACAATGGTTTCATAAAAGTGGCAGTTCATAATTCATGAAGAAAATGCAGATTTCTTTCTTACAGCAATGAGCATTGAACGCTTACTTCACCTCGAGCAACTCTTTGCATTTGGCATTGCAATGCATCACTGCAGTCGTCATTTAATAAAATGTAGAATCAATCAATAACGATTCTCGTGCCTATCAGAGGAATTTTTTACGGTTAAAATAAAAAAAATTAGGGAAGAGAAGGATTCCCTATTTTGTGATCTGTAGCTTCCTATTAAACTTTACAACTTTCGGTTGCACTATTTTATGAATTTAAAAATACGAAATTTGTTACATTGATAAATATTACATAGATTTGCATTTCAAGTTTGTTCCTAACCAATTTGATTCGCAACTTTATTTCTCTAAACTAGGTCAACAACTCTTAAGCCTTGGTGGGCTGCTTGTGTTGTGGGTTGGGTTGTTTTACCTCTGAGCGGCACTTTTTTGCACACCATGGGCTAAATGGCCAGGTCACATGGACCCCGAAGGCTCAAAGAAGGTTGGGGGAAGGGGCCCATTGGAACAACTGTTGGGAGACAGATGGTAGCCTCCCGTCAAGGCCATCCAGCGTGTTCTTTAACGTGCACAGGGTATGGCTCTCCCGCACACGGAGACACGGCTTAACGTCCCATCCGACGGACGGCGGCCTTTCCAAGCCCATCGGTGTCCCCTACTGACCGTGGGCAGGGCGGGGAATTTTGCGGAGATAAATCTCAACGCTGACCCAGCTGGGACTCGAACCTGGTAGCTGCATTGTGCGTTGAGTACCTTTAGGCATCCAAGAGAATTGCGCTTTGGGCACCTAACCGAGACCAGTATTATTAAAAAGAAAGAAATATATATCTTAAACATACACCTCCTATTTGTCATGATCAGATTATGAAGCACAAGTACAACTAAGAATTTAACAAATAATATCCAAAAACATCAATTTATAACATTGTAATAATAAGTAAATAAATAAATACCCCCTCAAGCAGCTGCTTACCACAGAGGTCTGACAGGAGCCTGTCAGTTTAATATGCCATAGTAGGAGGTCTGTGAGGAACTTGTCTTGTCCTCAACAGAAAAACGACACAGACATCCATGCCTTAACCCGGGGCTCGAACCCAGAGTGTCCCTTTGATCAGTAGCCAAGCGCGCTAACCACTCGGCCACGGGACGTCTTAACATTTTAATATTACATATCAGTTTCAGCAATTTTTGAATGCTAGGTGGACAGCCTGACTCTAAACGATGACTCCAAAGTCTATGAAAGGCTAAACGTATACAATGGTTTACATAAATTAAGAACAACCTTATATTATGTCAATGGGAAGGTAACGTCCAAGCTCTATAACTTCTAAAATAAGTTTTTTTTTTTTGTTTTGAAAAATGTGATTGCCTATAAAGATCTTAATCATATAAATCAATATCTCGATATTTCAACAATATTCCCTCAGTATTTAATGAGTTGAACGGTTGAATATTTAACACAGTAATACCAATCTTGAGAAATTTATACAAAAATGAAGAACAGTAAAAGAATTCTTTACACATACTTTTAACATACACACTTATTAAGCATTTTCATGCAATACTTATTACTAAGTTTTAATTCACTCTTGAAGTCAAATTTTGTGACTAGCATTGTTGTTGTTAAATATTCAAACTTCCATAATTAATTAAATACTGAAATAATATTGTTAAAAATCGAGATATCCATATATTTGATTAAGGTCTTTATGCTATCACATTTTTCAAAAAAAAAAAAAAAAAATTTCTAACGTTATAGAGCTTTAACGTTAGCTTCCCATTTACGTAACATAGAGTCGTTCCTTAATTTTTGGAAACCAGTGTATTTACTGAGAATAAATGTCCAATCAAACATATTTCACGTTTAATAAATTTGCATATGCATAATAATTCACCATTGTTAAATATTTCATGTTATCCTTAAATGTCAATTACAAAACGCATTGTAAAGTGTGAAGTCTGGTTCTAATAACAATATGTCGCATATGCCTTAGTTTCAAACTAAGCTAATTCAGCATTTAGAATAAAAATCATCATCAATGCTAACTTGTATAAAGAACAAATACTAACGTTGTTTTAATGCAGAAGTTAAGCTATAATTTTACTCCATTCGTTCACATTAAATACTACTTGAAGATTTCATCTTTCAGTTCTTTATTTCGATCCTATGCATATTGAGCAGAGAGTTTAAGTTTTAGACCCTCTATAAAAGTAATAAAAATAATCCTAAATGAAATCGTAATCTACCTTTGAATACACAATTGTTTTTAGTGTTTTGCTGTTCTTTTAAAATAGTGATTCACTTTTAATAAAAAACTGGTCCCTATGTGGTATTGTGTCATGGCATCTGTGTGCAATGGCTCGGAATGGAAAGAAAGCATTAGCAAAGGCAAATCATAGGTGAGAAAAATGTCACGAAACTGCCAGTCCACGAGAAGGTTAGGAAAAATAGGTCTAAAAAAAAGCGGTTACAAAACATGAGATTCAGGAATTTTTGTCGATGTAATAAAATATGAACAATATTGAGCAATGAAAGCGAACCTAAAAAACCTTAACACAGAAATTATTTCTTATCTTTTAGAAAACTAACTTTCTAACTTAAGGACATAATTCGAGAATGAAATATAATTGCTATAAGCAAAAACTTATCCAAAATTTCGATAGACTGTAATAAACAGTAGTAAACAATAGTATTTTTTTGTGAATGAAATTATTGGAAAACAGACTGTTAGCTACCCTAAAGTCTACAATAATAATAATGAACTAGTTTTAATTTTAGAAAAGAGACCGCTTAACGGTAACTGAACATGACGAAATACAATCAAAATCGTTCAGTTCGTGTTGTTAGTGATTTTTTTCGCTTAAATGACATTTCATTCTCCAAAATCTGTTTTCTCCATCTCATAGCAGCCGCAGAAGTTAAATTAAAAATAAGTCAGCTTTCAAAATATAAATCACTTAAATAAAATGACAACTAACAATGGCAATTGGATTCAGAAGGACATCATCAAACAATCGCTCATGATGATTTGAAATATGCATTGCTAATACTAGCCCTCCCCCCCCCCTCGAGAATGCTAGTAAGGGTGAAAAAAAACCAGTGCATATTTCACACTCTTTTAAAGAAATTTTTAGAGATCTTTAAAACAAAGGGGAAGATGGTATATTGCAATGAAAATCCAGTCTCTTTCTCCCCCCCCCCCCCCCTTTATTCTTTGCTTTTCTCCTCTCGGTTGCGTTACTTGCCTCATCACCACCCCGTTATTATTTTTCTTTCTAGTTACAGTCCTGGCTAAAACCAATTTTCAAAAATGATGATGTCCGAGAGATTCACAATTATCAATCAATAGTTTGGCTTTCTGTCATTCCTAAAATTATTCAAATGTCACATTAGATATATGCCTTTCTGGAACAAAAATAACTTCACATTTGTACTTTTGGCAAATGATGTTGATGAGATGAACTCTTTTATTAGAGCTGTTGATGAGACTGATAGTAGAGTGGTTTTTGTGATAAAGAGAGAGAAAACTAAAGTGATGAAAATTGGCCAGGCAGGTTGTGGTTCAGTTAATCTGAATGGTTGCACTCTTAAACTAAGTGTCTCAGTTTAATTATCTTAGTTGGTATGCAACAAATACTGGTGATGTGCGGCACGAGATAAACATATAAATAGAGATGCTGTCGGGGCTTTTAGGAATCTATGGAGAGTGTGGAGACATAAGCGTATACACCTAAAGCCTAAAATTAAACTGTATAATAGTTTGGTTCTTTCTAGGGTTAGTTGTGGTAGTGAAACTTGGACCATTTCTAAATAAGATAACAGGAAACTTGATGCCTTTGATTCTAGATGCTTAGGCAATATATCTTGGGCATTAGATGATGGGCATATGTTGAACGTAGCTAGGTAGGTAGTTATGTTTCTGGCAAAAATGCAGAACGGATAATTCGTTTTAAACGCGCCGACAAAACACATAGAAGGCTAAGAATAAGGGAAAATGCTCTGACAATCTATTTTTAGGCGTAACTAAGGAGTCTTTCAATTGCACAGATTAGACTGTTGCACAGGGAGGGGGAGGGGGCGGCATATTTTCTGTGTGGTTATAGTCGTGGATAGGAAATTGTCATCAATACGAAATAAAAGGAAAATTAAGTATTCTAGGAAGAAACTGTACTAAAAAATTGAACGTCACGTTTTATTACTGTTTTCTTGATTGCTTTTCCATTTGACAGGCTAACATTCGTACATCTGTGGTTCTGAAACTTATATTTAAATTTGCAATTTAGTATTTGTTCAGTGGTCCTCCACATTATTTTATTTTTCTCAAAGAAAAAAAAGAGTATGGACATGTTTGTATGAACAAAAGAGAGAAGTAACGTGCATTTCTCTACTAACCTCGCAGTTTATATAATTAGTTAAAAATTAATTAGTTAAAAATCTTTCAGTAATAAAGTTTCACAGGAAAATGTCCTGCAGACAAGAAGCACTTGAAGAAATTAGCTGGAAAAAATTTTCGTTTTGCCTTGAGTATGATTCGAATACTTTTTGGTTTTGGTTTTTCCCTGAATGAGATTCGAACCCTTTTGACCAGGTAATGGTCAAAAGTGTTTTAAAACTGAAGCTTAAGAACTACAAAGAAGCTAAGTTGTGCTAAGATTAAAAAGTTACCTTTAACATTGAAGTTCTGAAAGGCTCATTTATAGCCAAAGCTTACGGTGATAGGCTATTTAGTCATTATGATGGTCATATTGAGGAAGAATGGGACCATTTTGAAGTGCAGCAATAATAGGAATCATCACCCTACTAGTCCTAATAGAAAGCATTATAAAAAGCTTAATAAATGTGTAAAGGAGTAGTTAACAGCTAATAAGAATTTTTGGCTTGATAGCTTGGTTAAGAAAGCAGAGGAAGCAGCTAGACAGCAGAGAGATGTACTAGACAGTTAATGTTTAGTGTGCGAAGAAACAGGCTGACACACAGAAACAGCGGGATAAACATGGTAAGTTTATTGAAGGTGAGGTTTGTTTCATGACAAGTCAGCTGAATATTTCAGAGATGTTCGAAACATTGTGGTTAGTTCTACTGCCATTGTTTGTAATGAGGATAAATGCATTACTAGCTTTAATGTTGGCCCTATATCACATTCTAAAGTCGCTTGGTCATCTGTAAATTAAAATTGTATGAATCCCCAGAGGTGGATGTAATCACCACTGAAATGCTTAGAGCTGGGAACATTTGTGCTGTCACATAGCCGACTGAAATTTTGAATATTTTTTTTTCAAAATGAATTTCACCTCCCCTATATGAACTGATATTCCTAACCAAACTAGCCTATTTGCTGCTAACTAACATATAATCGATCATATTCCTACGCAATCCATCAGGTGAAACCCATGTGTGGATTGCGTAGGAATATGTATAATTATTTATAAATGTAAGGGATCTGTATAATTATTATATAAATTATTTATAAATGCCTCAGTATTTGTATCATATGTTTGTTATTTGCAAAGCGTTAAGTTTACTTACCTGTAGAAAACGTTCCCCATTGCCATTGGAACTACCAATGCCAAAGGGACCTAAAACTCCTTCCCAAAGGATAGTCAGTATCAACTTTAGATTTGAAGTCACCTAACACAAATAAAATACCTCGTTTCTTGACAGAATTCAAAATATCCTGAAGTTGGGTGCAAAAAACGTATCCTTCTCGTTCTCACCAGAGTCCACTGTGGGCACATAACAATATAGACATTCAAGTTTTTAATCTTAGTTTTAAAATTAACTGTAAGAAATATTTTATTAATGCAGTCATATCCTAGGAGAGCATCACTGGAGTGTCTGCTGAGAAGCAAACTTACACCTTGGAGATGCTTTCCAAGAAAAAAGAACAAAAAAAAAATTTTTTTTTTTCTGAAAAGAGATTTTTTTAAAATTATTGTTAAGTATCTGAATTTACCTATCCGTCTGGTCTTGTGCAAACCCAAAATATTTAGGTTATAACGCTGTCAAGAAAAGTATCATTCTTAGTTTAACGAAGATATTTTCCTCTAAAATTAATATTGACATTAAACTAAGAGTGATACCTTCCCTGATAGTTAAAAAAAAAATACAGATAAAATTGTTCAATTTATAACGTTATAATTCCTGTGTGTGGACGTCGAGAGAATAATCTCTTTGTAACATCCTCACATTCCACATACCTGTGGAGAGAAAATAATCAGTACGAATTTTAAAGAAACTAGATTTGTTGAGAGAGGTAGGGCCAACAGTATCAAACAGCTCCATAATCGCAAGCATGAGGCAAAGGCACTTATCCCCAATGCTAAAGGTTAAAGACACCGATGCTGATAGGGAGTTCAGACACCACCTTTTCAAATAGACCTTTCAAGAATCAGAATTAACAGGCAGATTAACAGAACTCTAGAGTAGGATTGGCGATGCCCAACTACCTAAAGGGTTCAAGTATCTGCAATGGCCTCTGATCAAGATTATCCACCAGCTGATATAAGGTATACTGTGCCTCTGCTCACTTAGGGTTGGCAACCTATATGCAAACAGGAACTACAGCGTCAATGCCATCTAGCGTGTTCTTTAACGTGCACAGGGTATGACTCTCCCACACACGGGACATGGCTTAACGTCCCATCCGAAGGACGGCGGCTTTCCAAGCCCATCGGTGTCCCCCTACTGACTGAGGGCAAGTGAGTTTTGTAGAGATAAATCTGAACGCTGGATTCTTAACTAGGGAAATGCAGATTACGAGCCTGGCGCGCTACGACTGAGCCCCCCCCCCCTGCCATCGTTAAATAGATAATATACTGTATCTGCTATAGAGAACTGTAATGCTAAGATTCTGGGCGATGGCCATAATCGAAAAATTTCTATTGTGTAAACTGAAGCAGACAACGCAGCACAGATTTGCAGGGTAAATGCTGTGATTGTCTACATGACACGGCTAATAAGGATTATGAAAACAACATAGAAGTTATATTACGTTTATTTAGATAAGACAAATAATGAACACTAAAATTCGAATTCGTTTATTATTTCTTGCAATTTTTTTGCTGGGCAGTGCCCCAGGTGTCCTAATGGACGAGCCACCCCTGCTAACTCCAAGATTTTTCTACAATGTTCCTCTTGATATGTAATAATCTACAGATTACAGAAGGAAATGTTCAAATTAGAAGATATGGAAGATGGCGGATATTGAAGAACCGAGTCTTCCAGAATGGTTTTGTAACAATTTCGTTTGGTGATTCCGGTTCTTACAAATTGCATTATCCAGATTTTATTTTTAAAGATCTATTGTTTTCACTTTGTTGTCTATCTGCCTGTGGGTAGACATTCATTTCTCGTTTTTTATTTCTTTAAGAGGTAAGTAAAAATTTCATTTTGTTCAATAATTATTAATAAAATATTACAGTTCAAAATTTTCCAAATCTTCCACTAGTTTGAATTTTTACCATTAGAGGGCCCTAAAGTAGGAAATGGCAATACTTTAAATGAATATAATAAAAATTCTATTCGTGGAAGAAGTTAATATTAAATATTAGTGTTAGAGTGTGGCAATCCAGAAGCTTTCATTGAGAGCCTCGACTTGCCCCCCTCAGCTGCTGGAGGGTGAGGAACAGTAGCTTTTGCAAGATGTGAATGAAATATTCTTTCTGAACTGAATAGATACTATTTGCAGTTTCGAATTGTCCATTAGCTAGAATTTACAACGTCAGAGGACATTAAATTGCAAAAAGGTCAATACTGTTTGTCATTGAAAACGAGCCGTCCATATTCACCAGAGATTTTGGACTTTCTGTTACATTTCAGCATTGCGAGATATATCGCTTACCTTATATTTCACATAGAGGAAACGATCCTGGTTATATAGAAAGCCCAGCCCATGAGTTAACTATTGCCAACTGTCATTTATGCAAATTGCAAACACTTGTGGTGAGTAAATGACGAATAAATGAAAATAAGAAAGCATTATTTTAAATAGTTAAAATCCGACTATTTGTATTTTATGACCTAATATTTTGATTTTGAATATTCAGTAAATATTAACTTCACAGATGCAAAATGGGATGATATGCTTGAGTTTATTATTTTTCGTGAAGTCCCTTAGAAAATCCACGATATCGAAAGCCTCAAGGGGAGCTTTGTAAGTAAGGTCCTGCGCGAATAATAAAAGATCTCTTCGCATCAACAAAACTTGATCGGCATTTGCGTAAATCAGCTGCTTAATAGCCGTCGAGGTTTTGCAAATGCTTAAGGTGTGATGTATGCTTGCGAGTGAAAAAAATCAGTCTGATGTTTCATTAATGACTAATAATTAACTGAAAAAACATACTGTGATGAAAAACCTGTACTTCAGAAAAAATGCCTTACTAAATATAAGATAAAAAATATTGCCGTATAAAAATGTAATTTTGAAAATTATTCTGGCAATTTTTTTCTTTTTCAAATGCAATTATTCGCGAATATGAGAAGAAACTCCATTTTATTATCAAGGAATTCCCCTCTGCACATCACCATGCAAACTTCGTGATCTCCGCGATTGAAATTTTCACAGTTTGATACCAGCTTTCTACTCAACACTCCAGTTGGGTTGGGTAGTTTTACCTCTGAGCGGCACTTTTTTGCACACCATGGGCTAAATGGCCAGGTCACATGGACCCCGAAGGCTCAGAGAAGGTTGGGGGAGGGGACCCACTGGAACAGCTGTTGGGATACAGATGGTAGCCTCCCGTCAAGGCCATCCAGCGTGTTCTTTAACGTGCACAGGGTATGGCTCTCCCGCACACGGGGCCACGGCTTAACGTCCCATCCGACGGACGGCGGCCTTTCCAA
Organism: Ryuthela nishihirai; assembly: GCA_038380435.1. Lineage (NCBI taxonomy): Eukaryota > Metazoa > Arthropoda > Arachnida > Araneae > Heptathelidae > Ryuthela > Ryuthela nishihirai. The sequence goes on from JAWZYU010000004.1 coordinate 31,560,965, forward strand.
GCCCAGCGGTGTCCCCTACTGACCGTGGGCAGGGCGGGGAAATTTTGCGGAGATAAATCTCAACGCTGACCCAGCTGGGACTCGAACCTGGGAACTACAGATTACGAGCCTGGCGCGCTACCGACTGAGCCACCCCCGCCCCCAACACTCCAGTAATTTGTTTAATAAATATATTTGCTTTGTCAGCAAGAAAACTCTTCTGTCACGTAAGTTTTTTCAATTTGTGACTTTATCCCAATGCATTTTCTTTTCAAATTAAATATCATGAATTAGTAATATATGCAAATGCTAATCAAGTTTTGTTGATGCGAATAGAATCATTGAACTTTCAAATCATTTTTCGTTTTTTTATTATCTTGTTTTTTTTTCACTCATGTGAGCCATCATCAATGCAGTAATATCTGTCCATGGCAAGCAGCTGCTTGAGTGGGTATTTATTTTTTATTTATCCGCGTTAACATTAATCTTTTATTTGCAGAGCGCTTTTAAATGCGGATATCCCCATAGGACTCGAGCACAGTGAGCTCATACTGTCATTTATTGCCAGGAAAGTGGACGCAGATAGAGGGCTTCCGCTGAAAAGGTAACATTTCCCCTCTCATATGAATACTGCAACTCTTTCCTCCTCTGGCAAATCCTGTCGTTATGGTTAATAGCTAAAGTTCGTATACCTGGTCCTGCTTACAGGCAGTTTATATAGGGGGTTGTAGTTGCAACCTCTTATCAGCAACATGAAGGCTAACACGAAAAAAAGCATGTGGACATTTCTTCTTCGAAACTGTAAACGTGTGTCTTACGAAACTGTTGAGACGATGAGGAATCCTTTGTTAGTTCAGATGTTATGATAAAACCCGTGCCCTCTGTAAATAATGACTCAAACAGCAAAAGAAGAGAATGGACAGCAATTTTATGAAAGCATTATAAAAGTGAAATGTTCTTTCATCAATAAAAAAAAAATGTTTGGATGATTTGTTTTTGTTTCATTTTTTCACTGAGTCTCGGTGGAATCAATCGTGACTCAGTTGAATTGAAGAGCCACCGAATAAAAACCCGAAAAGTCAGATGGTTTCCATAGAAGACAAATGGTCCCGTGCAGATTCCTTCGACCGTTTACAAGACCGCTGTCGAAGAATAGGAGCCTTACCGGTTTGATTTGTGAGAAGGTGGTTCGGGCACGGGGTTAAAGGTCAACACTTGCCGGAACATTAACAGAACCATGGCCTCGAGTAAGGATCGAAAGAAAAAGAAAGGAAGTATTGGACTGAGATGAGAAAACCTTTAACCATGTGAGGAAGAGGAGGAGGAGGAGGAGGAGGAGGGGAATGAGATGACCCACTGCTTCGATGGTGATGACCTACCTATTGCCCTTCGTGCTCCAGTCGGACGTGTTCGGCATTACCGACGTCTGTCATGTTACTAGCATCTATGGCCGAAATTTATATCGTTGACTTTTGACCCTCTATGCCCTGGTGCAGCATGCATATTCTGTTGGTTTGAAATATGGGGGAGGAGACGAAATGTATGTACTCGGATGTTTCTTTGGGACAAACTTTATCATCGAAACATTCATATGAAGGACGAAATGATGTTTTTTTAATATTGATAGGCTTCTTTTTAAATGCACAAGCTCTGCCTCCCATGCTGTGCAATAAGCTAATGCAGTAATCGGATTTCAACAGTTGCCACTTGTTAAATTGCTGTCCAAATGCACACAATTCTCATCAAAAATGCGTACCTACCTGGAACGAAAGCATTCAGGACAATAAGCTTTCGTTTTAATTCCCCCAGAGTCTCTAGTGATATATAGACTCTACGTCACAGCCTCCCTATGTATGCCACAAGATTTCTATGTCACAATCGCCCTAGGTTGGGATTAGTTGCTTTACGTTTGAGCGGCACTTTTTTTCTTATAATAGCCTAAATTAAATGGCTAGGTCACAAGGATCTCAAAGGCTTAGAGAAGATTAGGAAAGCGAATCTGTTAATCACTGAACTGCTGTTAGGAGACAGAAGGTAGCCTCTCGTCAAGGCCATTAGTGTTTTCTTTAATATGCCCAGAGTTCTTCAATATGCGCATATGGGGGCCACGGCTTAACTACCCATCTGACGGGCGGCGGAGTTTCCCAGCCCATCAGTATTCTTTTCTGATCAAGGCAGGATGGGGGGAAGTGGGTGTCAGCGTAGATAAACCCCAACGCAGGCACAGTTGGAACTCGAACCTCACAACTCTAATTTACGAACCTTGTGCGCTATCGACTGAACTTAACCCCTGCCCCATCGCCCTATGCCAAAAGATTCGTATGTCACAATCTTCCTATGCCATAAGATTCGTATGTCACAATCTCCCTATGCCATAAGATTCGTATGTCACAATCTCCCTATGCCATCAGATTCGTATGTCACAGTCTCCGTATGTCATATGGCTTCACGATATGTAATAGCTCATTACGATCGATCTATGATGGAAAGTTAGACTAGTTACGATAAATCTTGATATCCCTTTTTCCTTCACTTTAGGAGGGAGGAAAATTAGCAGGGAAATTCTCATTGTTACTGCCTTATTGTCAATTGAGAATCAACTGGTTCTATGTCCAATTTTCGGTGAACAGTTGTTTTCTGTGGCAATAGGTATTAAAAATCATATACTCTTATATCTGCTATTTAAATCATGCAGTTTTTGTTCATTATGTTTTGAGAAAATGATAATCAGATGGTACTAACTCCATTTTTATTACCCATCTTGCTTTTCGCTCGTTATTTGTCGGTTTGTGTGTGTGTCAAAACTGTTGTTACACCATATCTTTCGAACGCGACGGATAAACTTCATGATTTAAGTGCCAAATTACAGTTCGTGGCGTGGGGAGTGTCATATGTTATAAAAAATTGAGTTCGCATGCTTTCTTCCCTCCTTAAAAAGGGGGAAATATGAAAACTCTTGTTCCTCTATATCTCCAGAACGCGAATACCGAGAGTAACAAACTATGTGTCAAATGAAAACTTGTGACGCGGGGTGTATCATACAAAATTGGCCCCTATACTTTCTTTCCCCCTAAAAATGAGGAAATATGAAATCGATTGTTCCGCTATATTTTCGGAACGGAGGACCGAGAGTAACAAGCCATTTGTCAAATGAAAGCTTGTGACATGGGGAATGTTACAGATTACCATCCCCTTCTCCCCCCCCAAAAAAAGGGGGAAATATGAAAACGGTTGTTCAGCTATATCTAGTAACGCGAGGGTCAAAAGTAACCGGTTATGAGTCAAATGAAAGCTTGTCCCACGGGTAATGTCTCAAGTTATAAAAATATCCCCCATGCTCCCCACCTAAAAAAAATGGAAAAATATGCGAAAAATTGTTCTATTATATCATTTGAAAGCGAGGGCCAAACCTAACATGATGTATATCAACTCAAACTTTGCGGCGTGGAGAATTTTGTGGGTAATAAAAATATAGCCCAATCGTTTTCTTCCCTCCAAAAAACTGGAAATGTGAAAGTCGTTCTTCTACTATATCTTATGAACGTGAGGACTTGAAGTCACGATATTAGGTGCCAAATGAAATCTCCTTCTATCTATCTTCTTCTCCTTCTACCTATCTTCTTCTATGAGCCCTAAAAAGTAGAGAATAAACCTAACGCATATCGATGGTGCAATCAGTCACTGAATTCGCATTCACTCCAAAGGAAGATAGGACGCCAGCAATCCTGTTGAGCAGGTAAATAGGTGGCCAATCTTCCTTTGAAGTGAATACGAATTCAGTGAAATGATTTCACCATCGAGAGGTTTTAGGTTTATTTTCGACTTTTTTAAGATGCATATTTTTAAGGAAGCCATTTTTTAAAAAAATTTTAATTAATTTTTTTTTAATGTTCTGTTTCAATGGTCGAGTGGTTAGTTATCTTGCTTTGCTTAGATTCGAATCAAAGGGACTGAGTTCCAGCCCCGGATAAAGCATGGCCTTTTGCCTTTCTACTGTCTTGTTGTCATCTTCACAGAACTCTCGTTATCTCTACTCGCATATTAAACTGACAGACGCCTTCCTCACAATCAGCTGCTTGATGACGAATTTATTTTTTATTTTCATATTAAGAAATTTAAGAAACGTATTTGGCCAAAGAATCACTCTAGGAAGTGTCTGCAACGCATTTATGAGGCAGGTATTTTTTGTAATGGCGGAAATTTCTTTTTGAAAAGGATCCTTAACTTCCATCAGAATGGACAATGAAACGAAAAACTTTTCACTAGTTTCCTTTAATTTCGACATTTAATGCGGATTCATATTGCACTCTTCCAGAAACTTTCTGCAAAAGTAATAGTAGCAACAGCCGTCCCATGGCCGAGTGGTTAGCGCGTTTGGCTACTGATCTAAGGGACCTGGGTTCGAGCCCCGGGTAAGGCATGGATGTATGTATCGTTTTTCTGCTGAGGTCCTGTCATCCTCTCAGACCTTCTACTTTGGCATCTAAACTGACAGGCTCCTGTCAGACCTCTGTGGCAAGCAGCTGCTTGAGGGGGTATTTTTTAATAGTAGCAACAGGATATTCCGCAAGCGTATGATCTTATCTAATTGCAAACGAAACCTAAGCTTCTCATCGAGAGCGTCTTTTATCATCAAGACCCAATTACGGGTATTCTCGAGGACTTTAGTTGGGGAAGAGGGGGGGGGGAGTTGAAACATTCCAAACATTTCTAATCTGATTCAAGAGCGGCCGATTTTCATCAGCTTCTGAAACAGTGGTTGACAATATGAGTCCTGAGATCAGCATCCAGATAGAAAGGAGATGCCCTCGTATGGAAATATCCAAATGTCTGCTCAAAGAAATTACTTTCCCTCGACAATTGCCTGATCAAGAGAGAGAAATCGTTTCTCTCTTTGAGGGCTGAAATTCACTCACCGGTGAATAATTGAAATCCTCCATTCGATTCATTCATCCCCAATGGCAATCGAAATGAGCTTTTCAGGGTCAAGGAGACAGAAGGATCAATCGTCATATGTCAATCGATTCACTGCAGTCAGACACGATTTCTGATGAATGATGTTTCATCAAAAGTCAAAACGATCTATTACTTTTCATACGATACTATTACTTTTCATCAAAAGTCAAAACGAAAATTCGCTCCCGTTTATTTTTTTTTCTTCCCAGTTTTTCTTATTTTCAAATAAAGGTCACCAAGAACAAATTTTTCAAAAAGCCTCATTTTTTTCGTAATCTAGTTACAATATTAATGCACTCATATCCTAGAAGAGCATCACTAGCGTATCTAATGAGAAGCAGACCAACGCCTTGGTGATGCTTATTGTCGTCCCTCCCTGAAAAGTGAAATTTAAGATTATTTTTAAGAATCTGAACTTTATCTGTCCATCTGGTCTCTTGCAAGCCTAGAATATCTAAATTATACTGGTGGAATTCTTGTGTGAGGACATCAAGAGAATAACCTCTGTGCAGAGTCCTTACATTCCAATTACCTATGGAAGAAAATGGTTAGTGGGATGTTTCAAGAAACTACGTTTATTGAGAGAGGGAATGCTGACAATATCAAACAGCCCCCTAATCGCAGGCATGGGGCAAAGATCCGTTTCCCCATCACTGAAGGCTGAAGCCATCTACATTGGAACTCCAATGTAGAATTTGACGATGCCCGTGAAGCAAGAGTTCAGGTGTCTGCGATGACCTCTGCTCAAGATTATCCACAAGCTGATAAAACATATCCTATGAATCTATTCACTTGGGGCTGTCAACCCACAAACAAACAGAAAACACAGCAGAAGATTTTCCTTCCACAGAAGCCCACCAGTGCAGCAAATTCAGGATCGATAATCAAGCTCGGACCCATAATTCCGTTCAGGTTGGTATATATGGTCAGCACCAGGACCCTGTGTGGTTGACCACTCCTCAGCAGGGTAGAAAAAAAAAAGTAGCCAGAGTTGTCCAGATCAGTTGGCCAAATGATCTGTCAGCATTCCACTTCCGTTCACTTCCACAAGAGAGTATCTCTTTTGAAAGATACTAACGGTCTAGACCACGAGAAGGCGGGGTCGGACATTAGATGCTAGGCCTGACCGGTTCTATGCATCATCACAGAGGATTGGTGCATAGCTCTCCTTCCAGTGACTACCTAGCTGCCATTTATAGACCAAATTTCAGACAAGCGTTAAAGACTTGAATGTTATCTGCTGTTATTCCCCCACTGAGGATGCCGATGAGGATGAGAAGGATAGGTTTTACGGACAACTTCAGGACATTTTGAATTCTGTCAAGAAAGGAGATATTACCCTTGTTCTTGGTGATTTCAATGCCAAAGTTGGTACTGACACTGACCTGTGGGGAGGAGTAATAGGCCCTTTTGGTATTGGTAGCTGCAATGGCAATGGGCAACGTCACCTACAGGTAAAGAAACTCAATGGATTCAGAATAACTAACACTTATTACAAACACCGCGACATACATAAGTACACATGGGTTTCACCTGATGGGCTGCATAAGAATATGATTGATTACATATTAATTAACAGCAAATGGACTAGTTCTGTTAGGAATACCAGGGCATATAGGGGAGCTGAAATTGGATCTGACCATTACCTTGTTAAAAGTGTGTTGCAACTTAAACTTAAAAAGTGTTGTGCTAGGGTTAAAAAATTTACTTTTAATACTGAAGCTCTGAAAGATCCAGTTATAGACAAAGCTTACCATGATAGGTTACTTAGTCATTATGACAGTCATGGTTTGCTTACTACTGAAGTTGAGGAAGAATGGGATCATTTTAAACAGGCTTTTTTGGACACTAACAGTACTCTTTTAGGAAAAAAGGAGCAGAAGAGGCAAAATTATCTGAGTGATAAGGCACTTGAGCTTATTTCGGAAAGAAAGAACTGCAGGAATGCCCTTAATCAATACCCTACTAGTCCTAATAGAAAGCATTACAGAGACCTTAATAAACTTGTAAAGGATCAGTTAGCTGCTGATAAGAATCTTTGGCTTGATGGTTTGGCTGACAAAGCCGAGGAAGCAGTTAGACAGCACAACAGCAGAGAGCTGTACCAGATAGTTAATGTTTTGTGTGGTAGAAAACGAACAGGTATACAGGGATTGAAGGATAAACAAGGTAAGGTTATAGAAGGGGAGGATTCTGTCATGGTTAGGTGGGTTGAGCATTTCAGTGATATTCTAAACAATGCAGTTAGTTCTATTCCCATTGTTTGCAATGATGATAGATGCATTGGTGGCTTTAATGTTGGCCCTATAACACAATCTGAAGTTATTTTGGCTGTTTCTAAACTTAAACTACATAAATCCCCAGGAGCAGATAAAATTACTACCGAAATGCTTAGAGCTGGGAATGTTTCGGTTACCACTTGGATGACTGAAATTCTGAATATCTTATATGATAAAGGCATGGTTCCTAAGGATTTTACCAGAGTTATTGTTATCCGTATTTTCAAAAAAGGTGATCGCAGTTCTTGTGATAACTATAGGGGTATCAGCCTACTCTCTGTTCCAGGTAAAGTTCTTTCCACGATTGTGCTTAATAGAATTAAGAATCTGGTTGACAGTCAATTGCGTCATGAGCAATGTGGATTCAGAAGTGGTAGGGGATGTGTGGATCAGATATTTTCACTTAGGCAGATTCTTCAGAAATGTTTGCAGTTTCAGAAACCTTTGGTTGCTAGCTTTGTTGATTTCAAAAAGGCTTTCGACTCTGTTGATCGTCATAATTTGTGGTTGATTGTGAGATCATAGGTATACCAGACAAGTTAGTTAACATAATGAAAGCTCTCTATAATAACATTGAATCGTGTGTGAGAGTTGGTAAGACTTGTAGCAATTGGTTTAGCATTACTTCTGGTGTTCCACAAGGGTGCATTTTATCTCCTTTTCTCTCTAGCTTGGTTATTGATTATGTTATGCGAAATTCACTTCAAGGGAAAGATTTTGGCCTTAAATGGACTGGGGATACGAAAATTTCTGATTTAGATTATGTTGATGATTTAGCCCTTTTAACAAATGATGTTGATGAGATGAATTCTTTCATTCGAGCTGTTGATTAAACTGGTAGTAGAGTAGGTTTGGTTAAAATAGAGGGAAAACTAAAGTGATGAAAATTGGTCAGGCAGGTTGTGATTCAGTTCATCTGAATGGTTGCAGTCTTGAGCAGGTGTCACAATTTAATTATCTTAGGAACTATGTAAGAGATAATGGTGATGTGCTGCATGAGATTAACAGACGAATAGGGATGACTATATGATAGTTTGGTTCTTTCTAGGGTTATTTCTATGGTAGTGAAACTTAGACTCTGTGTAAACAAGATAACAGGAAACTAGATGCTTTTGATTCTAGATGCTTACGCAGTATCTTGGGCATTAGGTGGTTTAACTTTGTAACTAATGATGAGGTTAGGCAAAGGAGTCGGCAACCTCCTTTAAGCAGTATATTGTACAGAGAGAGACTCCGTTGGTTTGGCCATATTGCCCGTATGGATAATTATAGATTGGCGAATAAGGTTATGAACAGTGTGCCTAGAGGCCTCAGAAGGAGGGGGAGACCTAGGAAGCAGTGGGCAGACAATGTCAAACAGGACCTTTTTAGAATTGGTGTGCACTGGCCGGATGCAGTAGATGTAGCTCAGGACAGACTTGCTTGGAGAACTAAATTGCACGGTCTGGTTGGACCTCCGTAGCCCATGGCTGCTTGATGATGATGATGAGTTACAATATTAGAAATATTAAGAGCAGGTTTGTTTTTTATTTTGCATGTTGTTCTTTTTTAACTAATTTTTAATTTGGAAACATCAGAAAGCTTTTACGAATCCCATGTCCATGCATGGAAGAGAGAATTAGCTGGCACCGTATATTTTCCACCCCAATCACGAATTTTAAAAATGGTAGCCCTTAAATGATTGTGCTGACTTCTTTTTTTGTGAAATCAATGTCTCCTTTCGTTGTCACTAGTGTTGAAAAGTTAAGGACAAACACAAATTAATTAATCCAACCGAAGGAATGATGCGCATGTGACGGTCAGAGTAGGAGTCGGGATTCTTTATTCGGTCAAGAGCCAAAACATAAAAAAATCACATATTATTTTTATATTAAGAAAAATAAAACCATAACACACAATTTTAAAATATTCATATTCATCATTCACAGCTATCATTAGGTTTGTTTGAAGCCACTATCTTCGTTGTTGGATTCCGTTAATATTGGGTATAGTGGAAAAATTGCCTCGTGCGGATTGGGATCCGAACCCACGACCTCGAGATAACATGTCAGTTGCTCTGACGACTGATCAAGATTTCCCCCTTTTGTTGTTGTTAAGTCTCCTACCTAGTCTCGAGTAGATGTTATGATTGTAGATAACTATTGAAAAAGAATTATTTTAAAAAACCTCCCATTCATCCTTGTGACTTTTGAGATTTTGTCTTCTTGACCAACTTATTCAATTTCAGAGGGTATTTAGAGCATTTGAATTGTATCAGTGCTTTCAACCCATTGTCTGCCAACCAGCTTCTGTGCTTGTATTAAGATTGTATAAAGATTTTTTTTCACAGTTGAATGTTGAACCAAAAAAAGGTGAATAGCCATGTTTTAGAGTGCTCAGAGACCCTACCCCTGAGTCTAATGATGGCACAAGTGGGTTGCTAATAATTCCACTGGTTGGTGGGCATAGCATTGAATAACTTATTTTTATGTTCTGAAGCCCTCGTAAACAAGATTCTCTTTGATATCATTCTCTTCCAAATCTCACGAAATGATGTCAATATTTGAAGAAATTTGCAGTTTGTAGGGAGAAGAATTTTATCCTGATGGATGTAAGGTGAAGGATATCTTCGACCCAGACAGGTTCGTAGGCCACGTGTAAGTTATCCTAGCGCGAAATGGACAAGATATGGGCAATTGAGTTTGTGAAAGGGATGGGATATCGCTTCATCATTAAAGCTTAAGAGAAATTCCTTCTCCTTGCCTATGAGTTGCAGAATCGTAAGTTTCAAGTGACTGAGATTTTCATAAACGCAATCCTTTGTAAAGAATTCGATTCGTTCTTTATTAAGTGATCTGCATTTCCTGTGGCACATGTCTCATGGGACTATTAAGAGGTTTACAGGAAAGTTCCATCTTCAATAATCTCATCAGGAATGGAAGGAAGATCAATATTCTTCCACTGCTGAACACAGACCATTTGATCTGTATCGTGCAAATTCAAAGCGAATTTTGCTTTTTTTATACGTTGTCTTCTGCTTCTGTTAATGCGAACGCATTGTGTCTTCTGCTCAGCAGTATCCATTTATTTCGATTCTTTCCTTAAATGAGATGTTTCAGTCAAGGCAAATCACCAAAAGCGGCCTGCTCTCATCTTCAAACGTTCATCAGTTAATGTTTGTCGACCCTATCATAGTTTTCAAACACCTTTATGTAATACATATTTCGAGGTTGCTTGAAAATGACTAACTCTAAAATGTCGCACACTTACCTTGATATTTAAAGCCTTATATTAGGATAAAGGTTGTTCTGGTGCGACGGATAATCTTCGTTGGTATGGCTTATATGCAAACTATTAAAATATCCAAGTTCGAGTAAACGTTTTCTCACTACTGACTGAAGATGGAAATTTAAAAGTGGATTCATACTGATCCCTTCGGTTTTTGGTATTCCGACATGTCCCCTTCATTAAAACTTTCTATTCCTTCTTCGAATTAGCTATAAAGTATCAGATCTCTCTCTCTTTATTGGAGTGTAAATTTAAGCTAATAAAGCTAAAATTAAATTGTTCATATGTTGAAAAATATAAGCCAGTTAATTAAAGGAATAACACAACTTTTTAAACTTAAAACGCCTAACTTATTTGTGGTGGTCTTGACAAACCTGCCTTGACTTTTTCACCAGCGCTAAAGCTATCTGAACGGGCGTCGTTAGAGCATAAGTGATGGCATGTTTCGTTTCTGCAGCTAATGAATAATTAAAGTCTGTTTATTGCTTCATCTAATCCATAATCATTAAGCTGCAAGGTTACGGCTCTTGTGAGATGAAAAGAAGGGCAAACGAGGGTGGAATGCATCGCGTGCGGAGTCCCAATCAAGTACATGTAGAGTGGTGCAGATAACTGCGTGTGCATGCTGTTGCGACATCAGCGGAGTACAATAATTCCACGAGATTATGATTCTATGAGATGTTCTATCTCTGATATGAGATGGCTCGCTCAAACCAATGTTTACATTCTTATCTAAAAACATAATTCCTAGCAGAATTAAAGCTTCACTGACACCGGGGACTTCCGCTCTTTAAGCGATTCGAAGGAATTTCTATTCAGCTTCGTGCGTAGACCGTTTGACCTTGTAGGAAGGACATTGCTCACTGTCCAGTAATGATCTGTGATCGCCCTTTATGCCATACATTTCAATTTAAAAGAGGCCATTCGAAAGAACGTTCAAGAAACTTCGAAGAACTCATTATCATTCTAATACTGAACTACTATGCCCTCTGAAAATCGAACATTTAGATCATTTTTCCCCCTTCGCATGTTTCCGCCACTTTGAAAGAATTTTTCTTCATCTCCTCATTCAGCAAACACTTCGTCAAAGACGTAACTGCGGAATTTCCCTTCTTTTCTTTTTATCGAGAAATCTAAAAGGAATATAAGACGATTATCCATGTCAAATCAACCAAAAAAAAAGAAGTCCACCACCCATTCCAGATTTTAATAATATGTATTTCGCATAAATAATAGTATACAAAAAATATGAAATTGCTAAAAATATTATGAGAAAAAATATTTTTGAAAGGAATTATAGTCATTTAATTTATGAAGTTTTAAACAAAATATACAGAGAATGGGAATTTGCATGCATTTCGAAAATGGCCAGGTCACAAGGACTCCCAGGGGCTAAGAGAAGGTTGAGGGAAGAGAATCCATTGGAACAGCTGTTGGGAGACAGATGATAGATAGCCTCCCGTCATGGCCATCCAGCGTGTTCTTTAATGTGCACAGATTATGGCTCTCCCGCACACGGGACCATGGCTTAATGTCCCATCTGACTGACGGCGGTGTTTCCAAGCCCCTTCGGTGTCCCCCTACTGACCGAGGGCAGGGCAGAGAGTTTTTCGGAGGTGGGACTCGAATATGGGAACAGCAGAATACGAGCCTGGCGCGCTGTCCCCCCCCCTCCGGCCCCCAAATGAGTGAGAGGGCAAGTAATCTTAACCTAAGAGAAGAACGCGTATTGAGGATATATTTAACAGTAGACGTTGCTGTTATGTCCTCTATGTTATAAATAAAATAAATAAATACCCCCTCAAGCAGCTGCTTGCCACAGAGATATGACAGGAGCCTGTCAGTTTATATGTCATAGTAGAGGGTCTGAGAGGATGGCAGGATGGCACCTCAACAGAAAAATGACACATACAAGTTTCTCTAAATATTATTTTCTATTTCTTTATGATATTTTCTCTAAAAAAGCTTATTTTCAGATTGAGGGAGTTCTCAATAAGGCTTCCCATTCACATAACGTGGAAATGTACAAACACTTTTGTCAACTTAATGATGACTTTTTATGTTTTAGTTGAAACAACATCGATAACACTAGACAACAAATTGAAACTATTTTTTTTATAACAATGGCAAATAGGATGTTTTTAACTAATTTTGGGGTGCAGAATTCAATATGGCTATGAAAAATCTGCAGCACGTGCAGTTTTCTTTTTAAATTATGGATTGGTGTATTTCAAATTTCAATGAATGCGCATATCTGCGAAATGAAATTGAATTGTAACTTAAAACTCATTAATTAATTACATGATTACAAAGAAAAAAAATTAGAAACATCATAGACCACTGAATATAAAGCAACAAATGAAATAATACTGAAACGCAAAATAAGAAAACGTGGGTAAGGATCTTTTATACTTACAAGAAGTTCATTTTTGTCTTTTATGTGCGGAGGTATCTTCCTTCTGCAAGAACCAGCAGTAGTCACCCATCATTGCTGGGTCCCACCTGCCTTGGTATCTCTCCTCCATGGTTCGGATATCCTGGTGAAATCTTTCCCCTTGCTCATCAGTGACAGCTCCCATGTTCTTGAGAAAGAAGTCGAAATGCGAGTGCAAGAAATGGATCTTCAAAGGCATTCGGCAGCCAAGATTTTCATAGTTTTTGAAATCTTGAGTGAGCTGATCGTAGTTTTCCTCTTTGTGATTCCCCAGAAAACCCTGGACCACAGACATGAAGGATTTCCATGCAGCACGCTCCTTCGTATTCAGTTTTTCTTCGAAGACAATATCATTCAACAGCTTCCTGATCTGGGGACCAACATAGATCCCTTCTTTGAGTTTGGCATCACTTAGTTTTGGAAATTTTTCCTTCAAGTGCAAAAACCCTTTACCAGTATTGTCCATAGCTTTTACAAAGTTTTCCATAAGCCCCAGTTTGACGCGTAGTGGTTGGAGTAGAACATCAAAGGGGTCAACTAGAGGCTTATACCTCACATTACTCTTTCCAGGAATAAGATCTCTTTTGGGCCAGTCTTTTGTTTGTAGTGTACCTTTCTGGCCCTACTGTCCCACAAACACAGAAAACAGCAAAATTTTGTGAAGCCTCCTTGAAGCCCGAGCAAGAGAGATATGACTTTTAGGTCACCACATATTGTCCACTCAAACTGGTCATATTTTATAGCAGTGAGTATTTTTTTCATGCTTTCATAAGTTTCCTTCATTTCCACAGCGTGTATCATTAGAAGGAAGGTTTTTGGTTTCCTTTATGCAAAAGAGCAGCTTTAAGCTGAATTTTGACGAATCTATAAATAGACGCCATTCCTTAGGGTCGTGAGTTGTTCTAGTTTCTTCCATCAGTCCTGAAATATCTGTACAGAAACATAAACCATCCTGCATCTCATAATAAGCAGATAAAGCCACATTTCTCTTTCTGAACAGAGAAATTCTGGTATCCTTGGCCAAAAGATTCCACTCTTGAAGTCTTAAACTTAAAACCTCAGGTTGTTGTTTGGAAAGACCTAAGTATCGAACAAGATCATTTAGTTCATTTTGCTGAATCAGATGAGGCTCGTCTAACTTTTTAGGGGTGTATGTAGGATCAGGATCTGTATGTGATCTGAATCCATCTCCTCCAAGTTGGTTGGAGTTATTGGTATAGGAAGATCTTCTCCATGAGGAACTGGCCTTATGGCTGAAGGCACATTTGGATATTGTATATTGCTTTTGTTCTTTTTTTGGAAAGCCCGACACTTTAGTTAAACAAAAATAGCAATCATGCAAGCTCACGCCAAACCATTGGAACTGCAAAGGGCATGGATTATATCTTACCTTTCAGCCATTCACTCAGGCCAACACAGCACGAAATGCAGCACACATGGGGAGCGCATGTTTTGCCTTGATCTCCAACATGACATACAAAATACACGTTAAATTCGCAATCTTGGTCAAAGAACGACTCTGGGATTTTAAAATATAATTTCCACACACGTAATAAAACTTATATGGCACATTAACACACCCATGACGCTGCCCTTTGTGCCATTTAAATGCCAAAATTTAATCTTCAACGTACAGCACGTGTTCCTCCTACAATGAAAACAAGAATGGCGATCTGAGGTTAGGTCAATGTTACATGTTTTCTCCCACTTGGCAATCAGTGTTGCCAGCCACAAAAAGTAAAATATCTGGTATCCTCACAGTTGCCAGGAGGTGTTGGTAAAGGAAGATCTTAATAGGAGTCAAAATGACCAATAACATAAAAACGTGACGTGAGCCATTTTTTATGGCCAGATCTGAAATCAGCACCTGAAAAATAGTTAAAGGTAGCTACAATTGTTCATGTTATAAAAACTTTGTAAATCAGTGTAATTATTATTTAAACGAAGCGGTTTGTTCCTCTACTTGTTCCTCCCTCTCTCTTCCTCTGACATCCATGCCGTGGCATTCAATTTCCGAAACATCTGTAGTAAAGTTGATGCATTTGTTGACAGTGACGTTTGTTTTGTCGAATGCAGATTATAGAATAATAAAATTTCAAATGTTAATGACTTATATAATTCTGAATTGTGTTATCTACTGCAGAAACAGAAAACTGCAACTGATCTATGGTTAGACATGACCATACCAGTTTAGGAATAAAAATGTTTTCAATTTTTCGATATGCGCCAAAATAAATGCATTGCGATTGAAAGAAAATCAATAATTTAATCATAAATCCAGGAATTTCAGACAAAGCAAAGGCTTAGGAGCAAACTCCGTCCTCTATCAACAGACAACGACATGATAGAGTGCCAAGAGATGGATGAAACAAGGCAATGGAGGAAGTCATGTCAAGGCCCGAAGTTTTGCCATTTCTCCGGCTCAGCTTTGTAACTGGAGGTGATTAGTTACAAGGCAACACGTGGGGCAGTGTCGGTTGCCTATCCTCCATCAGCGAAGGAGTGGTCAACAATGAGTAATAAAATGGATGCTTCCTCTCTTCCTGAATGTTGATGAATAACAGATAATAATTACTTGGTTATAAGAAGGAATGGGCTGGATGGTTTTTAGCTTTGAAAAATTATACGAAACCTTTTGGTCAATGAGTAATGGCCAACCTCAGCCCATCCCTACGTCAGCCAGCCGGAAATAACTTTTCAAGGATGTGGTAACAAACGTTTCCTTTTAAATCTAGCTTTTAATTTGCATAGCTAAATTGCATTTTCTGTTCTGAGACAAAGGAAAGAAAATATCTAAAAATCGGCCTTGGCTTAATCTTAAAAGATTATTTTGTGTTATTAAAAAAAAAACTCGATAAATAACATCATTTCTAGTGCACATGAAATGCTCTTTTTCAAAGAGAATGACGTTTGCCATTTAGCACCATCTAACGGTGGAAATTCCAATTAATGGATGATTTGGCAAATGTAAAAAGCAATATTTCATTAGTATCCAATTCGAAACGAATTTTTTATTTCTCTCTTAAGACAAAAAGGTTGCATTTTACTCCCCTCCACCCCAAAAGGCGTAAGGGAACAAACCACCGCTCTCCACGTAGACAACCCCGCTCAACAGACAATTTTCAGATCTCGAGCATGAATAGATCCGTTCAACGTTGATCCGTTAGTTGTTGAAAATTTTGCATTTTCCAAATTTAGAGCCTTCGAACAGTAGAGATTAAAAAATATCCAGAGATTTGAAAAATGTGAATCTAATATTTCTTTGACGCCTATCCAATCTATTTCACCAAAACTCCCCGCTCTGCCTTTGAACAGTAGGGGACACCGATGGGCTTGAAAAGGCAGCCGTCAGCCGGATGGGACGTTAAGCCGTGGTCCCATGTGCGGGAGAGGCATACCCTGCGCGCGTTAAAGAACACGCTGGATGGCCTTTCACGGGAGGCTATGTCTCCTAACAGCTGTTCCAGTGGGTCCCCTCCCCCAACTTTCTCTGAGCCTTCGGATCCTTGTGACCTGGCCATTTAGCCCATTGTGTGAAAAAACAGGTCAGCTGAAGGATAAAACAATCCAACCTATAAAATCCTATAAAGTTTCTTTTTTTCTATTATTTTCTAAAAACAAACCAATTGAATGTCTGCTGACGGATAATTCAATAGACGGGCGACAAACTTGAAACAATATCGTTTTTAAAAACCAGTTATTGATCGAGAAATGCATTTTAAAATCTATTTCTCCCTTCTGCATTTCCTTTGAAGCCAAAGCTCGTTGACTAATTGGCATCTACAGATACACCTCTTACGTCTTTCCTGATCACAATGATGTTTTATTCAGCAAATCAAAAAGAAAAAAAAAGAAAATGTAAGAAAGAGAGTTTTTTTTTTTTTGGGGGGGGGGGGGGGGGGCAGGTAGCGAGTAGATTGAATTTAACGAACCGAAAACCGTCCTGGTAAATCTTTTTTCTGAAACTATTCTCCCCAGATAGTACAATATATGTTTCCACCCCACCCCCTCTTTTAAACGAATATTATTTTTCCCGAGGGGAATCCGTGGTCCCCCTTTTTCCCCCACCCCCCACTAGATCATGTCGCGCCATATATCTATTTGATTTCAATGGGAATGGGTCGTCAGTAGAGTCTCATAACAGCCTTCTCCTGGGCGGACATCTGAGCTGCCTTTGAAAACAGCGAAAAAATATGATCTAATCATTTGCTGACGTCCTTCTATGTCCTTTATATCAGGACTTAATTTACCGACTAGGTAATCTTCATGCAATAATTTTAAAATCAAAGTTTTTTCATTATTTCGACGGTTGCGGGATGTAACATAAAAACGATTGAAATTGCAGTGATAAAAGTTTCAGTTAGAAGAGGATGTATTCTTATCACCCCCCCCCCCCCCATTAATTTTAATTGGTTATAATCCAATTCCTGAAATTGTCAGAACCTTAGAAGGTCTAGAGATATAAAAAAAAAAAATTTTTAGAAAAAATTGATCAAATAAAGAAATTTGCTAACAAATAAACGAAATAAAATTGCTAATAGAGTTCTATGCGGAACAGTAGGTCCCGTTAACTGTTCATAACTGTTCAATAATTCCGTTTTATTTCTGACAATAGTTATATGTATTTTAGATTCTGAACGAATCGAACGAACGAATCGAACGAACGAACGATCTTATTCCATGCATTTTGTTCGTAGAGCAGCAAAATTCTCTTTGAGTTTAGCACCAACTCTTTCCACTGCTTCGATTCTCCGACCTCCAAGCAACTACTGGCAACTATACTTCTCATCTTGTTGTCATCTCCAGAGCACAAATCTTAAGAATTTCGTTTCAGTGAATTTCTCCATACCTCTTACTTCGAAAGTAGAGAGGCGGTTACAGCTTGACACGATGAGACGAGTCATACTTTAGTTGCCAAGCTGTTTGCCAGTCGTGCTGTTGACAGTCTGCTAGAATGTCGACTTTGGCCAGCTCTCCTCTACCTCCAACAAACCGCACGCAGATAGCGTTTATCTCGGGATAGGCGCTAATGGGAATCGAAGGCACACAAGCAGGCACCGAGGGAGAAGACGGACGGAAAGGGAGTGAAAGGAAAGCCGCTCCACACAGTCCAGGCGTCAATGGGCTGTGTACACGTCACCAGTCGTATCTGATTCCTGCTTTGGTGTTCGTGCCATACCGACCAGATACGCAAACTGAAGTCGTAGGTCGATGACTTCGCTTCAGACAGCCGAAATTTCTTTGATGCAAAAGACAGCCGCCTTTCCAGACTCTTGAATGACTCAAATAGCGGTGGAGACAAGAGAGGAAATAATATCTGCACAAAGTTAAAAGCTCAAAAATTAAAAAACTTCAAAAATTAAAAAATTCGGAGATTTCTCCGAATTTTGGAGTAGCGATGAAACGTTTCATAAGACTGTAAAGTACACGTGGATGAAAAAAATGAATGACGAGAAAGAGCAACGTTAATAAAGAATATGATCACCTTAAAATATGATGATAATAATATTAGGCCGATAGGAAAATTAAAAATAAATCACCTACATTTAAAGAGGGTGATTGACAGCATTGTTCATCAGAAACAATCGTTCATTAAAACGTTTCTCATTAGTTTCAAAGTTTCGAATTCAGCTGCTCATCGTAAAAACATGGCAAATTGCATTCTTTAATTTGTATATGAAGGATGCTGTCTCGCAGCCGAGTGGTTAGCGCACTTGGCTTACTGATCTCAGGTTCCATCTGAGTTCGAGCCCCGGATAAGACAAGGATGTTCGTGTCGTTTAATGCTGAAGTCCTGCCATCCTCACAGACCTTCTACTATGGCGTAGGTTACTTCTACTTAAACTGACAAGTTCCTGTCAGACCTCTGTAGCAAGCAGCTGCTTGAGGAGGTATTTTTTTATTTTTTTTAATAAACGATACACAGAAACGTTTTAGTTAGATTAATAATACCATAATACTGACTAATAATACTGATACATGATATTGTAATAACGTAATACTAACTCAGTAGGAATGACTTTCTAGGGACATTTGAAGATGTGTTGGAAGAGTGGAGTCAAATTGATGCTCTGCGGGACAGTCTCGCAGATTCCAGGACTTCTAACATCGGCCACTATTCACAAATTCTTTGCTATTACCAGCTACGATTAAAACACAGGCTACTATTTATGCTCAAACGTTTAATATGCCATATGAGGTACTTCGGTTTAAAGTTCCTAATAGATAGGTCACCTAAATATGATTGACAGCATGCTAATTAAAAAAAGTCAATGAGCTAATTTCATTAGGAATAATTACATATACATACCTTTTTCCTCCCCTAATAATTACTCTTGTTAAAAGCGTTTGAAAACTGAAACTTTAGAAATGTACAAGAGTTGCAGGTAATACCGTAGCTTTAAGGCACTCAGAATTAACGATTAAAGTGCACGAGAATAAGGAAATGAATGAGGAGAAATGTCCCATATCAGTGTTAGTCATTACGGCAAATAGGCTTTGATTGTTTTTGCTTGTTACCTTTGGAAAGCAAACTGCTGTATCTCGAGCCAACATGTAATTCTGGATATAGGTTTTCAGGAATGAAGCCGATTATATCAACGAATTTCTTTTAAATACATCTTTGTAAACATCATCATCCTCAAGCAGCCAGCTACAGAGGTCGAACTAGATTGCACAATTCAGTTCTCTAAACACATCTGTCCTGAGCTATATCTGCTACATCTAACCACTATAGACCATTCCTACCAAGGTCCTATTTGACAAATTCTGCCCAAGCCTAGGTCTTTTCCTCTTTCTGAGGTCTTTAGGCACACTGTTCATAACCCTATTCGCTAATCTATAGTTATGCATACTGGCAACATGACCAAACCAACGGAATCTCTCTCTGTACAATATGTTACTATAAGGAGGTTGCCGACTCCTTTCCCTAACCTCATCATTACTTACAAAGTTGAACCATCTAATGCAATAAGAGCCATTTCTATGGAGTCATATGTAAACGCAGTTATTCTGTTCAAGTTCTGACATGTATTGAGATTAGTTCGTATGCCGTACGTTTTATGGGCATGTTTTGTGTTAATTCTGATTTTTAACATTAAGATTCAATGTCACTAAGTTTTTGATTAAACAGAAAAAAATAAATGTAAAACCAATGGCAGAAAGCAGCTGGCGAATCTCGCGGAACACCCTTTGAGAACCATTGCCATAGAGTCTTAAAAGTTCCACCAACAATCCCTATTCTTCTGTTTTTCACATGTCGCACATCTGTTACATAGCTCCCAAAATAATTAGACACCTGCTCAAGACTGCAACCATTCAGATGAACTGAATCACAACCTGCCTGACCAATTTTCATCACTTTAGTTTTCTCTCTATTTTAACCAAACCTACTCTACTACCAGTTTCATCAACAGCTCGAATGAAAGAATTCATCTCATCAACATCATTTGTCAAAGGGCTAAATCATCAGCATAATCTAAATCAGAAATTTTCGTATCTCCAGTCCATTTAAGGCCAAAATCTTTCCCTTGAAGTGAATTTCGCATAACATAATCAATAACCAAGCTAAAGAGAAAAGGAGATAAAATGCACCCTTGTGGAACAGCAGAAGTAATGCTAAACCAATTGCTACAAGCCTTACCAACTCTCACACACGACTCAGTGTTATTATAGAGAGCTTTCATTATGTTAACTAACTTGTCAGGTATACCATATGATCTCACAATCAACCACAAATTATGACGATCAACAGAGTCGAAAGCCTTTTTGAAATCAACAAAGCTAGCAACCAAAGGTTTCTGAAACTCTAAACATTTCTCAAGAATCTGCCTAAGTGAAAATATCTGATCCACACATCCCCTACCACTTCTGAATCCCCATTGTTCATCACGCAATTGACTGTTAATCAGATCCTTAATTCTATTAAGCACAATCATGCAAAGAACTTTACCTGGAACAGAAAGTAGACCGATACCCCTATAGTTATCACAAGAAATGTGATCACCTTTTTAAAAAAAAAACGGATAATAATTTTAGCTCTGGTAAAATCCTTAGGAACCATTCCTTTATTATAAAAGATATTCAAAATTTCAGTCATCCATTTGGTAACCAAAACATTCCCAGCTCTAAGCATTTCCGTAATAATTTCATTTTCTACTGGAGATTTATGTAGTTTAAGTTTAGAAATAGGCAAAATAATTTCAGAATGTTATAGGGCTAACATTAAAGCCAGCAATGCATCTATCATAATT
The DNA here is from genome assembly GCA_038380435.1 of Ryuthela nishihirai. Lineage (NCBI taxonomy): Eukaryota > Metazoa > Arthropoda > Arachnida > Araneae > Heptathelidae > Ryuthela > Ryuthela nishihirai. Next base: position 31,582,132 of record JAWZYU010000004.1, read on the forward strand.
ATAAACAATAGGAGTAGAACTAACCACATTGTTTAAAACATCACTGAAATGCTCAGCCCACCTAACCATGACTCATCTTCAATTACCTTACCATGTTTATCCTTCAATCCCTACCTTTTTCCTGCCCTTTTCTTTCCACACGAAACATTAACTACCGGGTACACTGCTGTTACCCTGTCCAGTTGCTTCCTCTGCTTTGTCAGTCAAGCTTCCCAGCCAAGTATTCTTATCAACTGCTAGCTGTTAACTTTTGAATAAATTTTACTTTGTAAAATTTCCTTAGTTTAATTTGGCAATATAATGTTTCAAACACATATATTCTAAAATTCTCCAAATATCCAAGTTTTGAGACAATTTGACACTGAATTGAAGAAAATTTAGAATTAATCAGTCAAGCTCCAAAAAAAATGCAGGTAAAGATGAAGAGAAGTGTAAATGAAAAGAAGATTGATGAAAGAGATAAGTTTATTTCTCACAGAATAAAATGCATATAAAAAAAACATTCCAAATATTTGAATTGACTTTCTGTCTGTTATAAACATAGAGAACTAAATAAACGCTTGAAGGAGCAGTTAATAACTGACAGAAATTTAATGCTTCATCGTTCGGTAGCAGAGAAAGCTTCAAGAGAGGTGAACAATGTACAGAGCTGTATTACGCAAATAATTTGCTTTCCGGAATACGTGTATGTGTGGGCGGGGGGGGGGGGGGGGGGAACGATCAAAGAATAAAAATTGCTTAAAAAGTCGATGTCGATTGTGGGAAAAAGGTTACATAACAGTTGCAAATGAGGATCTTTAAATGAAAAGTGGGTCATGTTTTAAATAATGTTCTTCCCATTGTTTACAACGACAAAAATTTCCTTTCTGACTCTGACTAATAGATAACAAAAGAACTCCAGAAGTTGTGAAGCAGGATGGCTTGAATTGCTGCGATGGCGGAGGGAGATCGTTGCACAGTGTCAGCGCCCTAAATGTGACATTAAGAAGCTGCTATATTTTTCTCCTTTCCCCGTAATTAAAGATTCCCCTCTCCACACCCGATCCATAATTAAATTGATCCATAATTTCCCATGAATGAACCTAGACAAGATTCTAAAATAAAATAGGGGCGACAAGTGACTGGAATTTCATTACAATATAGCATCCCCCCCCCCCCCCGTTTCAGAGGTTTTAAAAATATTTTGGGGAAAAAAATGCATAAAATATTCGAAACTTTAATAACAATTTGTCTTCATAAGGCTTACTAGAATTCTCAAGAGGGGAGGGGTCCTCTGCATCCCCTCTTTATAGATCGGCCCTGGATGACCACTTGTGCGAACTGCAGATAATTTTTTATCTTCGCTACTTGAGGTTGTGTTGCTTCTGTAGCTTTTTTAAAACTTTGATCGTCATATGTTTCTGTAATTGTGTGAGAGTATTTCATTCCCGTAAAGAATTTCTTTCACCGGTTTCCCTACGCATAGCATAATGGGATGACTTCCATTACAACGATCGAAATTATAGATTCTGTGGATGCAATTCGAATTCGGAATGAAACTGATGGTGAAGCTATTCATATTTACGGTGACATTTTACATCTGCTGAATTTTGGGAAATGGAGTCTCATTCCATGGATTTTATTTCTCTTTACATTAGAAGCACTGCGTTCAGTTCGATAACAACAAATAAATGAATTTGCATTCAAAACAAATGCAAACGTGAAATCACAATATTATAAATTCACAAATTCTTGTCCAAAATGTTAATGAAAATGCGAATTTCATTTGAAGACTTTTGTGTCGCGCATCTTTCATTTAGAGCTGACTAGGCCGTCCGTGGCCGAGTGGTTAGCACGCTTGGCTACTAATCTAAGGGACCTGGGTTCGAGTCCCGGGTAAAGCATGGATGTATGTAGCGTTTTTCCGCTGAGGTCCTGCCATCCTCTCAGACCTTCTACTATGGCATATGAACTGGCAGGCTCCTGTCAGACCTGTGGCAAGCAGCTGCTTGAGGGGGTATTTTTTTTTTTATAAATATTTAGATGAAAAATCAAAGAATTTCTAAATAAAACACTTTTAGCCTTGTTTCAAATCTGTAATAAAAAGCAAATTACTGCCCAAGCAGACGCTTGCGACAGAGGTGTATAAAAAATAAACAAATCAATGTTTCAAGATAACATAAATATATTTCTAACTTATTCTTGAAAATACAGGTAAAAATGTGTTTTTAAATAATAATAATAAATAGAAACAAATCAAATATCCCCGACAACAAAAGAAAACGTCAAAAAAAGCCAAGATTTACATTTTTTTAAAGAAAACAATATTAACTTTTAGATAAATTTCTCCTCGGGAGGGAGGTAACTTGCCCCTGCCCCCTTCACAGTGGAGGTCTGACAGGATCCTGTCAGTATGATATGGCACAGAGAAGATCTGTGAGGAAGGCCAGACCCCCATCAAACGGACAACACAAGAAAGGAAATGCTTTCTTTAGCCGCGGTTCGAACCCAGGTCCCTTTGATTAGTAGCTAAGAACTAAAAAAATAAGTGACACCGGGAACATTATTATCTCTACTTAAAACATACCACATTGTATGTCTAATATGTTAAATCTGTTCTTTTTAGATTATTAATCTGCAAATGATTAATACATAAAAATTAAATACCCACTTGAGCAGCTGCTTGCCATGTCTTGTCTGACATGAGCCTGTCAGTTTGGGGGCGGGGGTGGCTTAGTCGGTAGCGCGCCAGGCTCGTAATCTGTAGTTCCCAGGTTCGAGTCCCAGCTGGGTCAGCGTTGAGACTTATCTCCGCAAAATTCCCCGCCCTGCGCACGGTCAGTAGGGGACACCGATGGGCTTGGAAAGGCCGCCGTCCGTCGGATGGGACGTTAAGCCGTGGCCCCGTGTGCGGGAGAGACATACCCTGTGCACGTTAAAGAACACGCTGGATGGCCTTGACGGGAGGCTACCATCTGTCTCCCAACAGCTATTCCAGTGGGTCCCCTCCCCCAACCTTCTCTGAGCCTTCGGGGTCCATGTGACCTGGTCATTTAGCCCATGGTGTGCAAAAAAGTGCCGCTCAGAGATAAAACAACCCAACCCAACCTGTCAGTTTGTATGCCATAGTAGTAGGTCTGTGAGGATGGCAGGACCTCAGCAGAAAAACAATCGAACAACCATGCCCTTAGCAGGACTCGGTGATGCCCTTACCGTCCCTGAGATCAGTGCCAAGCGCGCTAACTACTCAGCCACGGAATAGCAAGAGGAAACTTAGATGTCTTTATGAATTCCCACTACATGAAAATTGGTCAAAAAGCCCTCGGGTTTTTTAATCTTCCCTTTAATACTTCGAAACAGAAGCATCAAGATGACAGAAAAAAACAACATCTTTAATTAACAAAGGAATCAAGATTCTGTTTTACAAAGACGTTCAGTTTTTCTTCTGTCCAAATTGCTGACGTATCTAATTTTCTTAAATAAAATCTAGCTGGTTTCTTTCTCTCTTAGCATTATCAAGCTGTTTACACAGTTCTACGATTAGAGATCATTGCTTTTTGGATGCATGTCGACAGAAATGTGGGGGTAAAAAAGGCAACGTTTCTACACCTCCGAAACAGGTTGTACGTAGAGAATAAAGTGGGCGTGTCCACGGCAGACTTGCACGCATCTCTGATTGGCTAAAACTGGCCGAGACCTCGTGACTTTGGCCTGCGGGCGCCCTTATTACTGGCCGTGCAGAACCTGTCTGGCGCGGCACGCGGGGCACGAGCTTATAGCGGTTGCGGCGAACAAGGCCGCGACAAGTTGGCGAAGTTAACACGCCCCGCGGACCCTTTGGGCGAATCGCGCTCCTGAAAATGGTTGGCGGCAGGTTTGCTCATATATTTCCGTGAAAAGTGCCGCGTTGATATGCCGTGTCTTCAGGCGATAGTTAAAAGTATATGTATCTATATATATATCTGCAGATATACAGTCACCAAATAGGTCTTGATGGATGTCGAGGAATTACAACTGTTCTTGTTAACGGCAGACCTTTACTGCTCGGCATGAGGTCGTAGAGGGCCCGCTCCACTTTCGTTTGTTACTTCGATATTCAAAGTCTAGATATCCTCTTCTACGATTACGATAAAAACCGAAAGTTTTGTATCGCTGAACAGAAAGCGAAAAAAGGAATTTTGACATTATTTTGACTAGCCACATTTAAAGCCTTGCAAAACCAATTTTCCTTGAAATCCCCAAACCAAGTTTCAACTTTTTCATAGCTACACATTAGGAATCAAGAGGAACGGACTTTTTTTTACATTACGATTCCTAGGACAATAATATTCTGGCTTTTCTCAAATGAAGAGGATTGCTTATAGCCCATAATCTAGGTAGAGTGACAGTTTATAAATTTCTCTTCATGCAGGCCACTTATAACGAAACTTCTGGCAGTGTAGTAAGCCATGGTAATAGATCTCTGAGGGAGGTGAGACAGCCTTTAATAAACAGGAACCATATTTCTTCTAATGCTCGAACCCAGGTCCCTTTGCAACGGAGTCAAACCGATCGAATCGATCAGTGAACCAACCTTAATTGGCATTTGCATCTTAAAGGCAATCAGACTTCGTAATCCAAGTGAAGTTAGTTGTTTTCTGTGATGAAGTGGGATTCTCTAAACAATGGATCGTTCGGAGAAAAAAGGCACAGCAATGGCAGAAAATAAAATCGAGACAAAACTTTTTATGCGAAAAATGACTCCCTACAATTTTTCACGCAACTGAGATTAAAAAAAACATTTTCCGGCGGGGGGGGGGGGGACTTATGTCGTTTGCCAGGCAGAAGACAAAAGATATATTTAAAAAATGTCTGAAAAGGTGTACAAGACAAAATTAAGAATTTCATTTTACAAAATAAACATAAACTTGCAATTCTACATATTTTATTATTTCGATGATTTACTTTATTTTGTCATCGGTGATGTCATTTATGTCAATTCAGTTGCAAGCGAATGTTTCCCCCTTTATCTCTCCGACCTGTCGATCACTGAAAGCATGTAACATGCAACATCCCCAGAGAAGTTGTCACCAAAACGCAATCCAATGCTGAGAGGATAACGTATAAAGTGATGTTGATGCCAAATCGCGGTCCAAGCTCCCTTGCATTCCAAAATAAGGTTTTTATGGAGAAACGTCTTACGTTCAGTCTCACTCAAATCTCTCTGAATCGCGATTTTCTAGATTTTAAAAAGTTGTGAAACTGGAACATCTAACGCAATCACCACTCATCCTAAATATTTTCGCAAAAAAAATGGCAAAATTTTGAAAATACCAAGTTTTGAAAAATTCCTTTTCTTTAAATGAATTTAAGGTATTGACAGAGACACTTCTGATGCCCATTATTTACCGCAGCAGCCATCAGTTAAGTTTCAATTATAAAGTCTGAAGAAGTTTCTTGTCTGGCAAACGCAATAGGAGGGGGTTAATGCAGGCGCCACACACACACACAGACAGACATCTTTTATTATTATAGAACATGAAAGGTGAAGAGAAAAAATAAATAATAAATAAATACCCCCTCAAGCAGCTGCTTGCCACAGAGGTCTGACAGGAGCCTGTCAGTTTAGATGCCAAAGTAGAAGATCTGAGAGGATGGCAGGACCTCAGCAGAAAAAAAAGACATACAACCATGCCTTATCCGGGGCTCGAACCCAGGTCCCTTAGATCAGTAGCCAAGCGCGCTAACCACTCGGCCATGGGACGAATAAAATTATAGAATATTTTCCTCGTGCCATCATTTGGTTATCACAGTTTTATGCGGCCAATCATCGTTCAACGTTGTTGACAAGCAACTTTGTTTTTAATTTTCTCCAATTCTCTAAGCCTTTCAATTCTTAAGCGAATTTTCTTCGTTTCAGGATTAAAAAACTCATTGATATCCAGTTGCACGAAGAGCGCAAAATGGCTCCTCATTGATTTCTCATTCAGGTTTTCATTCATTTTGTCCGCCTTGTGGAGCGTCAGCTATTTATTCCATGAATATTTTTGAGTCAAATTTGTGATACTCTTCAACTTTGATCTTGTATTACCAAAGATAGCTGCAGATGAAAGATCTTGAAAATATGGAATCAAGGTCATCGGTTCATTAAATTGGTCCCCGTCTGTTTCCTGATCCATCAGCGTTGTCATCACAATTCGCACTTTTCCGGAGTTAGTTCAAGGTTCTGGGACTTTCCTACGCATTGCCAAAACTCACTTTTTTGAAAGGTGCCCTTAGTCGCTAACCCCGATGATCACTGATTTTCTCTCTCTTTCATCGTGATACTTTCGCTATGCTCTATGAAGGAACAAATAGCAGAGTATTAACATACGTTACTTCTTACATCCCCGATAAATTAGCATTAAGAAAAGGCTTCAACTGATCCTAATGTTGAGATTCCATCTGGAGAGCGTTGACAGAATGGAGGTCAGTTGAAGCCCCAGACCTGTCAGCGCTCCTTTTATATCGGCTCTTCTTTAGCAATCTCTAGGAAGTGGGAAGTTTTTCTGTAAACCACTAATGAATATTCAAATATTAAGGTAAGGAAAGGCTTCACCAAATAAAACGGAAACAAATTCTGAGTAACTAGTTCTTTGGCTCGTTTTGAAATACGAGTCAAAAGAAAAAATCCTAATTTGGCTCGGAGTGATGGCTTTGAATGAGGAAAGGCCACATTTCCAAATACAAGCTAGTCACTCGAAAAAATGAGCCCTAAAGTCGGCTGACTGCTTTTAAAACGCTTTATTGTTGAGAAGTTTTATTTCATTACCATACTGAGTGAGAAAAGGTAAAAAAAACAAACACTAAATTATCATTTAAAAAGGGTAAAAAACTAAATTAATATTTAAAAAAAAAGAAAAAAACTAAATTATATATTATTACAGGATAAAAGTAATTTTTTTTTATTATCATGAGAGGAAAGAGAATAAAAACAAAATTTTATTTTCCTGTGTTAAAGAGATGAAAGTGAAAATGAAAATTTTAAAGTGTTTAAAGAAAGTGTTTAAAGGTAAATTTAAAGGTAAAGGTAAGTGTTTAAATAAATTATTAAAGGAAAAACAGCAGTTTAAAAGAAAATTTAATAATACCATGTATTCCTAAATTTTCTTTTAAACTGCTGTTTCATTCATTGCAAGTCTAAATGGCCACCTCCGGTGGCTCAGTGGTATCGCGGTGACACTGCGACTGCCAAGATTAGCGTTCGAGTCCCAGTATGGATGGCATCGTCGTTTGTTCTGTCTTATCTGTTGCTATTGTACCTCAATATCGAAAAGTGTTCGCTTATCAACATACATAAAATTCTATGTTCTTATATTGGGAGAGAAAGCGGAAAAATTAACTATAAGTCCCACCATCCAAATGGAAAAAGAAAAAGCCTGAATACTGGGAGAGAAGTGATACCCACCCAAAATTCGGCAGGGAGATGCTAACGAAAAAAGAAAAAGTCTAAATTTTCAAAATGTCGGTTTTTCTCTTTATATAACTTTGTAACTAATGATGAGGTTAGGCAAAGGAGTCTGCAACCTCCTTTAAGCAGCATATTGTGCAGAGAGAGACTCCGCTGGTTTGGCCATGTTGCCCGTATGGATAATTATAGATTGGCGAATAGGGTTATGAACAGTGTGCCTAGAGGCCTCAGAAGGAGGGGGAGACCTAGGATGCGGTGGGCAGACAATGTCAAACAGGACCTTGTTAGAATTGGTGTACAGTGGCCGGATGCAGCAGATGTAGCTCAGGACAGATATGCTTGGCGAATTAAACTGCGTGGTCTGGTTGGACCTCCGTAGCCCATGCAGCTTGAGGATGATGATGATGATAACAGAAAAAGCAAGCTTTCATGTTGAAGAGTGGAACTATGTATATACACTATGTTGAAAAAAGTGTCCGGACACTTCCATGTTATGTGAGTGGAAAGCCACTTTCAAAGCTCCCTAACATTGAAAATAAACCTTTTACGCAAAAACTGTTATTGGCATAAAATGTAGATGTCACTCAAATCTCTCTAAATATATTTCCCGCAATATTCGTTTAATATTTAAAGAATGAATGGAAGCTGAAACATTTATCTTCAACTTTTGACACTTGTGAAAAAATATTTCAACAGATAAAACACAACTCTTCTAACAATTTGTTCACTAACATAAATTAAATATCTGAAGTTTGTATGACGATTTTTTTAAGATTTCATCAATTTCGAGGCAAAGTGACAGTGTCAATTTTCAACAATCTTCGATCAATATTTAAAGTTATTGAAGCGGACCATTTAACAGCAGACTACACTTTCCCACATATTCTGAAACCGAGAAAGGAGATTCTTTTATTTCCCAATTCCTTTGAAACGTGACGAGAGAAATATTGACGGTAACAGCAGAAACTGTTTTTCGTTAGCCTGCCGGATTCGATTCCTGCCCTGAGACCTTTTCCGCGTCCGGAAATATCGCTGCCACACTCAACTTCCTTTTCCATAAATGACATGAAGCCATGTGACGGATCAAACCATACAGATGGATTTTCCGAAACGAAACAATCCGAAAAGTTTGTTCCTCAAACGTTGAGACAGTCCTTGACATGATACTGCAAAAGCCTGCATTGAGATTTTCGCAGCTTGGCTGCTTTACCTTTCCTTAGATATGCTCAGAAGAAATCTTGAGCATTTTCTCCATGTGCAAGCGAGAGACAACCTGCGGAAGATAAATGAACACTCCCGTGGGTCCTCTTCGTTAATCTTGTTGGTAGCTTTGGAGTCCTTGTGACCTGGACGTTTAACAAAACCTCGGCCAAAAACAAAATGGCCAAACAAATAGACAAATGAAATAATTAGTTGAAAAAAAATTTATTGTCCTGACAGGGATTCGTACCCAGGTCTCCCACAAGCATGCCGGACATCTTAACCGCTGGACCATCAACGCCCTGATGTTTTCCCTTTGTCGTCTATCTGTAGACATTCAACTTCTTTGTTTTTATAGTTATAGCAAAACTTCTTTTTAGTTTGGACAGATGATGAATACAATTCGCAATTTCGGAATCTTCCATTATTTTTAATTATGCCCACAAATGGTGGAAAACGACAAAACTAAGCGAATATAGCAAACGGTCTATTTGTCCCAGAAATTTGAAATTTTGATGGTGGAGTGTGAAGGTCATTAGGGTTGCAATGATAGAAATGATTTGTCCTTTTACCCTCGGGGGGGGCGAGGTTTTTAGAGAATAAAATTGAATGAATTATTTTCTTATTCTTTAGTTATGAAAATAAATCTGTTGTAAAAAGCACTATCGGAACTTCTCATTAATAGTTGATAGTTAAATTTAAAAAGCCTTAACTGACAACAATTAGGGAGCTAGCCAACTCGCAGAGCGAAAAATATTCTCGTATATTGTGTTAGCTCTAAGGCAATGTATTTACCAAGAGTGGCATCCCCCCCCTGGGGGAAAAACTAGTTGGCTAAGGGTGCGCAGAAACCGGGGGAAAAAATGAAGACGCTATTCTTTATACGAACACAGAAAGAACGAGAATCCCTTCCGTGACGGGGGACGATGAAATCTTACTAAGCAGAGGATGTCGCCATTTCATCAAGTCTGAAACCTATTGAACTAACGGGCACCCTATTGGCGATTGGAAAACTGAAGTTGATACACTTGTTTACTAGTTAGGGTTGAGGAATATTTTTTTGATTGCAATTCCAATTTAAGTACTATTACCTAAAGTTTCTTATTAAAAGTTATTATAATACTACCTATTTTAATATTACCCTTATTAAAACTTATTATAATACTATTACATATTTTAAAACTCCTATCAAAAGTGATTTAAATATAGAATTTTTTCTATACGCCAAAAATTCCTATGAGAATTATTAAAAAGAAGAATGTAGAAAATAGGGATAATACAGAAAATAAGGAATGAGGCGATTTTGTCGATATAGATTCGGGGAAAATGAGAACGATTTCAAGATCAAAAATTAAAAACATAACAACAGTGTAAAAGAAAAACTTAAAAAAAATTCTTGGAGTAGTTGTTGTTCTGGGTTGTTTTACCTCTGAGCGGCACTTTTTTGCACACCATGGGCTAAATGGCCAGGTCACATGGACCCCGAAGGCTCAGAGAAGGTTGGGGGAGGGGACCCAACTGGAACAGCTGTTGGGAGACAGATGGTAGCCTCCCGTCAAGGCCATCCAGCGTGTTCTTTAACGTGCACAGGGTATGGCTCACCCGTACACAAGGCCACGGCTTAACGTCCCAACCGACGGACGGCGGCCTTTCCAAGCCCATCGGTGTCCCCTACTGACCGTGGACAGGGCGGGGAATTTTTGCGGAGATAAATCTCAACGCTGACCCAGCTGGGACTCGAACCTGGGAACTACAGATTACGAGCCTGGCGCGCTACCGACTAAGCCACCCCGCCCCCAAAGGACAGCGAAAGAATTAAGGGACTACTCCTAGTTTGTACATGGGAGCGGGGTGGCTCAGTCGGTAGTGCGCCAGGCTAGTAATCTGCAGTTCCCGGGTTCGAGTTCCAGCTGGGTCATCGTTGAGATTTATCACCGCAAAACTCTCCGCCCTGCCCCATGGTCAGTAGGGGACACCGATGGGCTTGGAAAGGCCGCCGTCCGTCGGATGGGACGTTAAGCCGTAGCACCGTGTGCGGGAGAGTCATACCCTGTGCACGTGAAAGAACACACTGGATGGCCTTGACGGATGATGGCCACACTGGATGACCTTGACCTTTTAGAATCTATAAAACATACAAATATAAAAATTGTAGATTAAAAGCAGTTGATATATTGCTAACCCCGGTTCTAAGGTAAATCAGTTGCTTCTATAGGAGCTTATATAGTTTTCTATGATCTTTACAGAATCGTTAACAAAAAATTATCTTAGACCTGCAGAATTTAACAGCACAGAATCAATATTAATATCGCTTAATTATGACGAAATTCTGGTTCATAATTTAAACCCATTCTGATATAGTCACTGGGGAAAAACAGTAACGATTTGAAATTCGATGAACCGGAGAGCGCAGTGAATTGGATCAGTGGCAAAAGAATCATTTAGGCCATGAACCGTTCGCCGTGAATCCTATTAGCATTGTAGCCAAAGATTAACCTACCTTAGAAAATGGCGAAAACAGCAGATACAACGAATGGAAACCACAGCACGTGATTGAAAGCCGACAGTTATTTCACGCATCGTTGCCACGTCACTGGCACCTTTCGACACCTTTTGCCTCTTTGTTCGTCGAAAGGTGCATCCTCCAAGATGGATGCCCGCTGAAACTCGCGCACCGATATTTCTTTCTTTTGCACGTCATTAAAAAGCGCTAAAAACGACCGTCTGCGCCCTGTTTAACACCAAACGAAATCAACAAGTGCAAAGTAAAAGGCAACAAGCCTAAGAGGAAAAAAAGGGGGGAAGCGAAAGAGAAAAAAAAACCTGCGTCGTCGCGTTCTTTGTTTCGAGCGGCCCCGTCAGAGGCATGACGGAGCAGGTGGCGAATGGCATGCCGGGATAGCACGGCGGCCCCGTGCGCTAACCTAGGCACCGCCGGCGACGGCCTGATCGCTATAATGGGAACAAATTATGGATCTTCCCCTCCTAAATAACCGGCGTCCGCTGGCGGCAAGTGAGTTGGGCACAAACAAATGGAGCTAAACGTTCCATTACGTGGGACCACCGCGTAGACTCGGCTTGGTGGTCCGAGCCGCTGCGGACGGAACAAACTTGCTTCGCTCGATCGCTCGTCGCAGCTCAACTGAGAGTACTTTCGCTCGAGCCTAAGGGAAGGTCGACATCAGCGAAGAAGAAAACCGGGCTTTGTCAAGAAGCGTTATGCAAGCGATTCCGTTTCGCGATCCCTTTTGTCCTCGCGTTCAACAATGCTTTGCTTTTGTTCTACAGTGGAACCTTTTGGATCCGGAATGACTCAGACAATGGATGTTACACTTCATAACTCAAGCTGCAATAATGAAAAAGGAAAAACACACTTCGTGCTTGCTCTAAGCTTAATTTATGTAAACGAACATGAAAGTGACGGTACAATGCAATGAAACTTAACTGCAACAAAATGTCTTTAATGACTCTAAATGTTCAGAGGATCAGTCAGGCCTCATCTATGGCAGCAGAAGTTCATGCAACAGAACAAGATATACTTCAAAGCCAGAAAACTGAAATTCCCATATCCGATATCTGACAGAATTCAGTAAAACGGTTCTACAGAAATTCGTATTGAGTTCTAAATAATTAAGGCATTCTCAACCTATTTGTTAAGTGTATGATCAGCGTGAGAATTAAGCGATTTTTCTGGGGGGAAGGGGGTAAAATGCAGAGGTAAGATCGGTTATAGTTAGAAAAAAAAAACCTATCGGACTGAATTGTACCAGGACACTCTTTCTTTTTATTTCACTGATTTATAATTTGTACCAAGGTGCTTTTTTTTCATTGAACCAATTGCATCAGAATGCCTTTTTTATTTGACCAAATCTTACCAGGACACCTTGGATCCTTTTTTTTTAAATGACCGAAATACACTAGGACACTTTTTTTTTTATTTCACTGAATTGTACCACGATGCCTTTTTCATTTAACTGAATTGTTAGTCACTGGAAGGAGAGCTGTGCACCAAGTACCCTGTGATGATGCATACAACTTGCAAGGCCTAGTACCTAATGTCCGACCCCGTCTTCTCGTGGTGCAGACCGTTAGTACCTTTCAAAAGAGATACTCTCTTGTGGAAGTGAACGGAAGTGGAGGGCTGCCAGATTAGTGTGGCCTACTGATCTGGACAACTATGGCTACTTTTCTTTTTTTCTACCTTGCTGAGGAGTGGCCAACCACACAGGGTCCTGGTGCAGACCATATAAACCCACTGAACTGGACAGGCTCTGAGCTTGATTATGGATCCTGATTTTGCTGCACTGGTGGGCTTCTGTGGAGGGAAAATCTTCCGCTGTGTTTTCTGTTTGTTTGTGGGTTGACAGCCCCACGTGAATAGATTCGCAGGATATGTTTATCAGCTGGTGGATAATCCTGAGCAGAGGTCATCGCAGGCACCTGAACTCTTTACTTCTATTGGCATCGTCAAATTCTACATTGGAGGAAGTCTTCCAGTGTAGATGGCTTCAGCCTTTAGTGGTGGGGAAACGGGTCTTTGCCCCATGTCTGCGATTAGGGGGCTGTTTGATATTGTCGGCATTCCCTTTCTCAACAAACATAGTTTCCTTAAACATCCCACTATCCGTTTTCTCTCCATAGGTAGTTGGAATGTGAGGACTTTGCACAGAGATTATGATTGGACTTGATGTCCTTACACAAGAATTCCACCATTAAAATTTAGATATTCTCGGTTTGCAAGAGACCAGATGGATAGATAAAAGTCAGATTCTTAAAAATAATCTTAAATTTCTCTTTTCAGGGAGGGAAGACAATAAGCATCACCAAGGAGTGGGTCTGCTTCTCAGCAGATACGCTAGTGATGGTTTTCTAGGATATGAGTGCATTAATGAAAGGTTATTTATAGCAAAATTTCAATCTAGCATTAAAGAATTGAATGCTCTGCTGTTATGCCCCCACTGAGAATGCCGATGAGATGAAAAGGATGGGTTTTACGGAACACTTCAGGATAATTTTAATTCTGTCAAGAAAAGAGATATTACACTTGTTCTAGGTGACTTCAATGCCAAATTTGGTACTGACTTTGACCTTTGGGGAAGGGTGATAGGCCCTTTTTGTATTGGTAGCTGCAATGGCAATGGGCAACGTCTCTTACAGGTAAGTAAACTCAATGGATTCAGAATAACTAACACTTAGTACAAACACCGCGACATACATAAATACACATGGGTTTCACCTGATAAGCTGCATAGGAATATGATTGATTATATATTAATTTACAATAAATGGGCTAGTTCTGTTAGGAATTCCAGGTCATATAGGGTGGCTGAAATTGGATCTGACCATTACCTTGTTAAAAGTGTCTTGCAACTTAAACTTAAGAAGTGTTGTGCTAAGATTAAAAAATTTTCCTTTAATAATGAAGCTCTGAAAGACCCAGTCACTACTAAAGCTTACCATGATAGGTTACTTAGTCATTATGACAGTCATGGTTTGCTTACTACTGAAGTTGACGCAGAATGGAACCATTTTAAACAGGCTTTTTTTGGAAACTAACAGTACTCTTTTAGGAAAAAAGGAGCAGAGGAGACAGAATTATTTGAGTGACAAGGCACTTGAGTTTATTTCAGAAAGAAAGAACTGCAGGAATACCCTTAATCAATATCCTACAAGTCCTAATAGAAAGCATTACAAAGAGCTTAATAAACGTGTAAAGGATCAGTTAGCTGCTGTTAAGAATCTTTGGCTTGATGGCTTGGCTGACAAACCGAGGAAGCAGTTGGATAGCACAACAGCAGAAAGCTCTACCAGATAGTTAATGTTTTGTGTTGTAGAAAGCGGACAGGTATACAGGGATTGAAAGATAAACAAGGTAAGGTTATAGAAGGTGAGGATTCTGTCATGGCTAGGTTGGTTGAACATTTCAGTGATGTTCTAAATAATGTGGTTTGTTCTACTCCAATTAAAATTAATAATAAAAATCAGTCTTAATGCTACGGCTTTAAAGTTGACCCTATAACACAATCTGTAATTATGTCTGTAATGATGATCCCACTGTCTGCAATGATGGTAGGTGCATTGGTGGCTTTAATGTTGACCCTATAACAACCAGGACGCCTTTTTTTTTTTGACTGAATTGTACCAGGACGTCATTTTTTTATTTGATCGAAATGTACCAGGACGCCTTTTTCATTTAACTGAATTGTACCAGGTCACCTTTTTTATTTTACTGAATTGTACCAGGATGTCTTTTTTTATTTGACCGAATTGTACCAGGACGCCATTTTTTATTTGATCGAATTGTACTATGACCACTTTTTCATTTAACTTAATTGTACCAGTATGCCTTTTTTATTTGACTGAAGTGTACCAGGAAGTCTTTTTTTATTTGACTGAAGTGTACCAGGATGCCTTTTTTCATTTAACTGAATTGTACCAGAACGCCGTTTTTTGTTTGACTGAATTGCACCGGGACGCTTTTTTTGACTGAATTGTCGTACGATGTCCTTTTTTTTACTGAATTGCACCAGGACGATTCATTTTTTTTTTGGAAGATTTCGCTAAGCAGAGTTATATTTGCCCGCCTTCTTCGTTCTGCTATAAAAAAAAAATTCCAGAAGTTTTCTTATAGGAGCTAAGATGCCAATTGATGAGAGTAACGAAGGAAGAATATTTTTTTCTCGAGATTGTGACTTGCACTTTCTACTATAATCACCTACTGCATTATTTGGTAACAATAATTGTCATGTACTGTGATGGTGTTTTCAAGGAAAGGTTTGTCTTCCCTATTTCAGTCTGAGAAAGAATATTTAAATGAATGAAGAAGGCGAACAAGAGAGCTGAAAAAGTTCAGTTTCAGCACGAGTGGGGTCCGATCTACGACCTCCTAATTACCACCGAGCTATCACTGCTAGCTCATTATCCAGTTATTTGTGACTATATCGTGAATTTGTATCCCAGTTTCCGCGGAGCTGTTTTTTTTTTCAGTTGTCTTATTCATGAGTCCCATCAATAAGGAACATTTCCAATGTTTCTCTACTATTGAAACTTGATTGATAACGATGAGAACGTGTTTAACGATATATTTATTAAAACATCATATGGCAGTTAGGCTGTCCGTTCCCGATCATAGGTGGAGCCAGAGGCGACAACATTCCGAAAATTTATAGTTATAATTAGCCATAAAATGAATTTGCAGCGATAGCCAGCGGTCAGAACATCTGACATGTTATCAGGAGGTCATTGGTTCGTATTTCCCTTAAGGCGAAACTTGTAATTCATAAATTCCATGCTTATAAAATATTTCCTGTTAAAATTTCGGTTGCTTCGATTTATCTGTTATTATCACACTTTAGACAGTTTCAGCAAACCATCTGTACTTTCTTATAAAGTAAAAAGAAACAAATGTATTATCCTTTTCCTGCAATTCATACTGAACAGGTTTACTGAGCATACAAAAACTTTAACAACAACAACAATAATACAACACAAATACAGTATATACACATGCTTAGAGATCTATCCATTTTGGCAGATACAATGAGACATCAGTCTTTTTCCATCCTGCAGCAATTCATTCATCTATAGTATATTTTATATGATTACAAAATCTTTAAAAAGTAAGAAAACTCACAAAAGTTAAATAAAAACATGCAAAAGAAACAAAACTTTACTATGATTATTAATGTTTTTTTTAACTTTCTTTAATCCCCTCCCACTACTTTTGCTTATCATTTAATTATTTTTAGTAGCTATATAATATGGTTTAATTGCTTGGGGTGAAATCTATTTAACATCTGTCGGTGGTATTGAAGTTTTGCAAAGGAAGTTCTGAATATCATGACTTATTATAACAAAGACAGAAGAAACAAACTGGCCGAAAAAAATAAGATAATATATTTAAGAAAGCTGTATACATATCGAATATATGTGTATGTATGCTGTATGCAAACGATTATTTACTTTCTGAATGCAGTCCCCTCTGGCACCATCTATGATCGGGAACGGATAGCCTAGCTGCCATATGATGTAATAAATGTTTGGTTAAACACTTTCTCATCGTTATCAATGCAAGTTTCAATAGTAGAGAATAGTAGTCCTTAGTGCAAGTTCTTTAGTCATTCTAAACTACTTTCCACATATTTTTCCATTCTTATGTTTATGGGCAATGAATCACAGATTCTCGGCCCATAAAACAAAATGCCTATATGAAATTTCCTTTTTAGCCCGTGGAATAAATAATTTACATTCTACACTTCGCAGATTACAGCATGTGTCCTTTTTCCTTAAAATATTGTTTTCTGAATACTAGATAAATTATTCGATATGTTTACAACTTTCTTAAATATAATATCTTATTTTTTTCGACCAGTTTGTTTCTTCTGTCTTTGTTATAATTAGTCATGATATTCAAGAACTTCCTTTGCAAAACTTCAATACCACCGACTGATGTTAAATAGGTTCCTCGTCAAGCAATTAAACCATATTTTATAGCAGACTGAATCCATGCATAGTATAACTACAGCATAAATGAATTTGACAATATCCTTCTTATATAATATAATTTATATAAACAATATTTTAATTTTTTGGTCAGCATATGGATATGTGTCTTCCACTTTAAATTTGAATCTATATGCACTCCAAGATATTTGATTCTTATCATTTTCTCAATAGCTTTACATGAACATGATCTGTCTTCATTACAAGTATTACTATGTTTATATAATTTATAAGGAAAATAATCTATATTTGCTAGTGAAAAATACATAAATTTGGTTCTCTCAATATGTAAACTTAATAGGTTATTGTTGAACCAGCTTGTTATTAAATCTATATCATAACTGATGTCCAGATACAGTTCACTACCATTTGAATTTTTAAAAACAATTGTAATATCATCAGTAATGACACAACTTCTCCTTTTAAATTTGAATTGAGAAAAAGTATTAAAATAATTTAAAAATAAAATAGGTCCAAGTATTGAGCCCTGTAGTATGTACACCATTAGTGATCAATTTAATCGTACTTTTGTTGCCGTTGATCTGGACAAATTGCATCATATTTTTTAAATACGATTTGAACCACTCCAAAACAACCCCTCTAAATCCTACGTCAAATAATTTCTTTAAGAGTATATCATGATTACTGTGTCAAACGCTTTTGCTATGTCCAAATGTAGAGGCCCATTTTTTGTGAGTTATCAATTGCATTCAAAATTATCGTAGTCAACTTTAATATAGCATCTTCAATATTACATCCTTTCCCCAATCCAAATTGTGAACTGCTAAAATAATTTTTCTTGTTTAAGATCGTAAAATCCTTCTTTTCATAATTTTTTTATAACCAGATAAACTAGGCAAAACTGATATTGGCATATAGTTTTCATGTCTCTTTGTTTCCCTTTTTATAAACAGGAGTAAGTCTGGTAATTTTTAAACTACTGAAGAATATACGCTTTTTGAGAGAAAAATTAATTATATCTGCTAAATATTCAGCGTGATATTTAGCCACAATTTTTAGGACCTTGAGTCCAATTTTATCGTATCCTGCTGATTTATTATTTAATGAGGATATATTTATCATTTCTTTAGAATTTGTAGGTTCCAAGTAAACAGAATTCAGAAAGGCCTCTAATCTGTTTACATAAAATGAATTATCAACACCAGTCCTACCTTCATTTATATTTACAAAATGATTATTAAATTTTTCAAGCAAAAGGTATACATCACAGTTCTTGGGTAAGTTTAGTCCCTTTTTAGGAATATTCAACATTTTATTTAAACATTGCCATTCTTTTCCAGAAAAATTCATTTCCTCACATTTATCAAATTCTCTTTGTGATAATTATTTTTAATTATATTAATTTGTTCGACTGTAAAGTTTCTAATATTTTTATATTAATCCCAATAATTTGTATTATTAGGATATTTTCTATGTTTTCGATAAAACTTATCTCTTAACTTTGAAAAGATTAACCAATTCATTCGTTATCCAAGGATTTTCATATTTGTTAGCTTTATTACCATATCTTGTTGTTTCCTTTACTCTACTATTTCTCATTGTTACTTATATCTGATTAACAAAATCGTCATATGCATTGTTTAACTCTGCAGAGTTGTTAAAATTGGTGTTTTAATTAAGGTTTTTTTTATACATGTTTTAACCAAATATAATCACTTTTTTTCCCTAAGAAATAATGAGCAGTCTTCATTATCATGGAATAACCCATTTACCTTGCCCAATTTTAATATTATTGAATAGTGATCAGTTACATCCTTAACGTAGATCGCTGAACTATATTCACCAAGATATTTCTGTGTCCTTATAATAAAAATATGGACCAATGCAAGATCTTGAGTCTTTAATCATCCTGGTATAATTTGATATTAAAGAATGATAACTGTATTATTCACACAGTAAATTTAAATACGACAGAGTATCATTTGTATTTTGTAATATATCAAAATTGACATCCCCAATTATTGCATTATTCTCATAATTCGACCTTTAATAGCTTTAAATAATCTTCTCGCTACGTAACTAATGTTTAGAAAGGTTAACATCCTATACCGATTTCATTTCACGTCGTTAGTTCACCCTCTCTTGTTAACTGCTCCTGCTTCAATCGATCGCAATCGAGTTCACGTTATGAGGACTGCAAACTGCTAAAAATGATATTTAAGTATTGTGTGGAACAGAATTACGACAACAAACCTTTTCCATGGATACATTTCTAAATTATATTGAGATGGCTCAAAGAGATACAGCTGAAAATGAATAATATTCAATGTCTTCATTCTTACAACATGACAGCAATGTTATTAAGGCTACTTTAATGTACTTAGCTTCAAACAAACGGAATTTTGTATCGATTGAAAAACAGTGTAAAACTTTCAGAAATATTTCGAAATAGGAATACAGTCACCCCTTGGTTTATGAACACTTACTTTATCAATTTTTGCAATAAGAAAGAGTACAAATTTATTCCCACTTTTCGGTTGACGAAGAAATTTTTCACAATGACGAAGGAATGTGTGTAATACAGGGTAGGAGATACAGAAGTTCGTAAATCGAGAGAGGCCTGTATACAAAAGGAATAAAAGATAATCTTTTTAACTCCGAGAAAGTTCGTGTTTTTTTACAAACATCTAACGGGAGGGTCATGGTCAAGTTCGAGGAAAACACCGAGGCTCCTCCTGTTCCTGGCTCACAAGAACAAACATCTTTTGATAGGAACAACAATATGAATGTCAGGTCCAAGAAAAAAAGCGTGTTAACCATGCTAACTAATAAAATATGAAATGTGGGAGTAACGTGCTGGAAAAGTACCGCGAATATAAAATGGATTTTGTTATTGAGAAAAAAAAAAGGGTAACAATTTGCCAGTACGAATTTTACGTAAACATGATTAAAACACTCTTTGGTGTCTGTTTTGTGTGTCACACAGTGAAAAAAGGATTTAAAAAAAATCAGTAGAAAGATAGTTAATAACAAATGTAATTTACCTACAAAAAGAAAAGAACAACATAAGATTTTCTTATCTTAGTACCTTAATCAATAAGTATGAACTTAAGCTTGTTAAGATTCTTTATTTCGATTTCTTTTGAAAGTCTCTAAAGAATGGTCTGCCATCTTTCATTGCTCTCTTGAAATTCAATGCTGAGTGAGCTACATTAAAGGATCCACAAACAGTTCCCACTGAATCATTGGAAAGTTTCATTCTCTGAGACAGAGTGGTTAAATTTAATTTAGGTTTCACAACGACAATTTCTTCTTCATTGTATGGGGGCGAGGGTGGCTCAGTCGGTAGCACGCCAGGCTCGTAATCTGTAGTTCCCAGGTTCGAGTCCCAGCTGGGTCAGCGTTGAGATTTATCTCCGCAAAATTCCCCGCCCTGTCCACGGTCAGTAGGGGACACCGATGGGCTTGGAAAGGCGCCGTCTGTCGGATGGGAGGTTAAGTCGTGGACCGTGTGCGGGAGAGTCATACCCTGTGCACGTTAAAGAACACGCTGGATAGCCTTGACGGGAGGCTACCATCTGTCTCCCTACAGCTGTTCCAGTGGGTCCCCTCCCCCAACCTTCTCTGAGCCTTCGGGGTCCATGTGACCTGGCCATTTAGCCCATGGTGTGCAAAAAAGTGCCGCTCAGAGGTAAAACAACCCAACCCAACAACTCTTCATTGTATTAAGGATCACTCTTGGATCAACTCCTCCATTTTCTTCCGTTAACCGTTTCTGATGTGACTGAACTAACCCTTGAATAATCATCGAAAACTTGGAACACGCTTCGTCATTTATGCGATGTGTTCTGCAACATCCTTGCATTGAAATGAGTCAAATCATTCATTGCTTTCTTCCACAGTATCTTCCAGCAGGAATTTACACTTCACTGCTTTAATTCTTCTAATGATATCTTTACGCAGTCAGTGCTGCCAACTACATGCAAATTCTTACAGCAATGAGTAACATTCCGTTTGGGTCACTGTTCAGAGCATCGAAAAGTAAAGTTACATGTCTACAGGACATGATTTTTACTACCTGTGATCCTGTGATTTTTACTACTGAAGTGAAGGTATATCGTTTCATGTTATAAACTTAATGGTTTGTATCACTTCTTGGCCACAGGTTGTAGTAAAGAGGTATTGAACTACTATATATTCATTATTTGGAAGGCAAAAGATAACTTCGATATGGCAATGAGCCATTTTCAATTCTTGTGAATGTCCAGAACCAAAAATATTTTTTGAAAGATTATTAAAAAATTTTCAAAAATTAAACATAGAACGAAGTTTTTAGGAACAATGTTTATATTTTGTGAAAATGTTTTAAATCATCAATTGTTGCTTTTGTTTGGCGTAAGAAGATATTAAAATACACGACCAAAAATCATTGTTTCAGTTTTTTCCTCTCCACGACCAGTAAGGTACCTCCAACTGAAAATGATCTAATTCAAATAACAAAATCGACCGAAAGAAAAGAACTTCTTTTCCGATAAGATAATTTTTAAATGTTAACGAAAGTAGGGTAGCATGTTAAAATTTTTGCAGCTTAACCAATTGTTCTCGATATCTGAAGTCAACAAAGAACGATGAAAAGAATGTGAAAACGTATTCAGCTTTCGTGTGAATAAAGTGTTTTCGAACTGCACTTTGTCCCTTCAAATGCGAAGTAATCTTAACTTCGGTTTCAATAGTTATTAAGATTTAAGTTAACCGAGCTTAATTTTAGTTCAATTACGGACAGTCTCTGCAATGTCAAGTGAGCTTCATGGGCCTGTAACGGAAGATTTGCGCTCGTGCCTCCAAAGCCTCGGGTCGTTTGGAAATAATCGTCAGATTATGGAATTGAAGATCACTCGCTGGAAACGATCCCTCCATCCCTTCTGCGCCATCTCTTGAAACTTTCTTTCCTTTTCTATCGATTTCAAAGGCAAACTTTCAGCTGCAACTGGACAATATCTTTATTATTATGTAAGAAACGGCGAATAAAAATAATCTATATTGTAAAAATAAAAAAAAGTTGCATGCCGCAAAGTTCTGACAGGCTTCTGTCAATAGATCAGAGAAAAGGTCTATGTGGAAGGCAAACTAAAAATAATTTATGGAATTGAATCGTGCGAAAAAAATGCAATGATATAGGCTATTTATTTCTTCTTTTTAATATAGAGCGGATTTATGAGTGCTATTTCCCCCCCCCCTTTTCCTCCTTCTTCCCCCTCCTTCTTGGTACTGTGCCCTTCGACCTCTCCTCCAGGTCATGTTCTCTGAGCATAGGTGGGCAAAGCCTTCCGCTGTCTGTCCACAGTGCACGTGCCTTGAAATGAGAGAGTGCGGCATCACTATTGCATGCCATTACGGACTGACAGGCTTTTGCTGCGGAGATGACGGATAGTCCTTCTGTCTGCTCCACAGGTGAATGGCCACTCGCGAGGGGATGCCTCTCACTTAACCCAATCGCTGCATCACGCGCTAAGTTAGCGTTCGGGTTCTGCTACTAATAAAAATCAACGCCTTCAAACCAGACTTAAATAAGTTTCCTTTTTTTTTTCAATTCGCACCTCATTTCGCAACAACATAAATGCTAACATCTCACTAACTGACGAATAATCCTATCAGCGTTAATCGCCACAAACGAGAAAGCAAACACAGAACTCTCCGTCTCCTTCAAAAAGGATCATCTAATCTCTTCTGATCGAAACTCAATGTGCTAACGAATTCTGTTTTATTTCAAATCTGTTTCATCTCAAAATTCCATTTAAACTTAACTAGCCGTCCCGCGGCAGAGTGGTTAGCGCGCTTGGTTAGTGATCTAAGGGACCTGGTTTCGAGCCCCGGGTCAAGGCATGGATGTTCGTGTTGTTTTCTGCTGAGGTCCTGCCATCCTCTCAGATCTTCTACTGTGGCATATAAACTGACAGGCTCCTGTCAGACCTCTTGGCAAGCAGGTGCTTGAAGGGGTAATCATATTTATTTAATCACTTCGCATTGTTCACATCAACTTTCACGGTGTTCATAACGTGAAAAAAAAAAGTAACCTAAAATAAAATTAGTTTTCGAAAGATTACCCAAGTTAGAATACTTTCGCTTTTGCATAATGAGCTGAAGGTAGCTACGATGAATTGCTTCGAGGAAGGTCAGAGGGAAAGGTTCAAATCACCGAGTTGGGTTGGGTTGGGTTGTTTTACCTCTGAGCGGCACTTTTTTGCACACCATGGGCTAAATGGCCAGGTCACATGGACCCCGAAGGCTCAGAGAAGGTTGGGGGAGGGGACCCACTGGAACAGCTGTTGGGAGACAGATGGTAGCCTCCCGTCAAGGCCATCCAGCGTGTTCTTTAACGTGCACAGGGTATGGCTCTCCCGCACACGGGGCCACGGCTTAACGTCCCATCCGACGGACGGCGGCCTTTCCAAGCCCAGCGGTGTCCCCTACTGACCGTGGGCAGGGCGGGGAAATCAAATCACCGAAATCATGGAAGGAAGCTGACATCGCTTTCTTTTTAAAAGCATTTTTTAAATGCTGCTTTCAGTTGTTTTCAATTCTTAGACAGTTAGTCAATTTATTAACAACCAGTTCATAAAAATCGCAATTTTCATTTTACTATTATTTGTAACAAATAACGATATGAAACGCATTTAAAGAATTCAATTTTTAAGAGTGAAAAGAGAAAGGAGCGAACGCATCAGTTCTCCCTCTCTGTTTGTTGCTCTCATTATTAATAACTTCTTGTTTTATTAGCTCGTTTTCAGAAAAAAAGCATCGATTCTTTTCACTTTGTCGTCTGTCTGTGGGTGTGTACACATAGAACTTTTTATTTTTAGAGATAAATTAAAAATTATTTTTGGGTTGGGCACGTATTGATGAATTATTACGACTCGCACTCTCCGAACCTCCATCCAGGGGCAGGATCGCGCCCTCTAACGGCGAAAAAAGTTGAAAAATTGCATAATTTTCAACTGATATTGTAACCGATGTAATTTACTTCAGAAATTTGAAATTTTAGTTGTGAAATGTTAATGTCACCGACAACAATGATTTCCACCTTTACAACCAGAGGAGTGGGGGGGGGACGTAATATATATATATATATACATACACCGAAGAGTCAAAACATTATGACCAGCGCGTCTTTATGCATATCGAAACAACTGCAGGTTTTACGGTGCGTATGAAAGTCTTGAAACAGTATAAATAACACCTGATACTGAGCTCTGTTAATCGGTGTTATTCTTGTTCTTCAGATGGGAAAGGCATCGGACAAATGAGTTTGACAAAGGACAAATTGTAATTTCCGAGATGGCAAGGCTTGTAGGGTGCCCACAGTCAGCCGTGGCTAGTACCTTCAAAAAATGGTCCGAGGAGAGAAAAACCATGAACCGCTGGCAAGATGTGGGCCAACCACGGCTCATTGATGCTAGAGGTAAGCAAAGGCTATCCCGTATGGTACGAGCCAACAGAAGGGATACTGTGCCGTAACTCGCCTGTAATTTGAATGCTGGTGATTGGAGTGTCACAACACACAGTACATCGAACCCTGCTGGAAATGGGGCTGCGTAGCCGCAGGCCACTCTGCGCACCGATGCTAACTTTGGCTCACCATCGAAAGCACCTACAATGGCCATTCGAGCATCAAAACTGGACCTTGAATAATTGGATGGTCGTGTGTCCGACAAATTCCGTTTCCTGTTGCACCATGTGGACTGCCAGGTATGTGTATCATTTACCTGGCAAAGTGTTGGCACCAGAATGCATCGTGGGATGAAAACAAGCCAGTGGAGGACGTGTAATGCTTTGGGCAATGTTTCTGCTGGGAAACTCTGAGTCCAGTCATTCATCTGCAGGAAACTATGACATCTTCCACCTACCTAAATATCATTGCAGACCAGGGACATTGTTTCATGGCAACGATATTCCCCTCTAGTAGTGCCTTTTTTAATAGGGTATTGCCGTCCCGTGGCCGAGTGGTTAGCGCGCTTGGCTACTGATCTGCGGGACCTGGGTTCGAGCCCCGGGTAAGGCATGGCTGTTTGTGTCGTTTTTCTGCTGAGGTCCTGCCATCCTCTCAGACCTTCTACTGTGGCATATAAACTGACAGGCTCCTGTCAGACCTCTGTGGCAAGCAGCTGCTTGAGAGGGTATTTATTATTTTATTATTTATTTAATGCTCCATGCCACACTGCCCGAATTGTTCGAGAACGGTTCGTGGAACAAGAGGAAGACTTCCAGGTATTGCCCTAGCCTCCAAATTCTCCAGACATCAATCCAATCGAGCATCTATAGTTTCTGTTGGAACAGCATATCCGATCTGCGGCGGCTCAACCACTTAACTTACAAGAGTTAAAGGATCTGCTGGTAACGTGTTGGTACCAGATACCACAAGACACCTTTAGAAATCTTGTAGCGTCCATGCCTCGCCGTTTGGTGGCACGTGGATGACCAACATCATATTAGGCAGGTAATAATAATGCAGCCGTCCCATGGCCGAGTGGTTAGCGCGCTTGGCTACTGATCTAAGGGACCTGGGTTCGAGCCCCGGATAAGGCATGGATGTATGTATCGTTTTTCTGCTGAGGTCCTGCCATCCTCTCAGACCTTCTACTGTGGCATATAAACTGATAGGCTCCTGTCAGACCTCTGTGGCAAGCAGCTGCTTGAGGAGGTATTTATTTTTGCCGTCCCGTGGCCGAGTGGTTAGCGCGCTTGGTTTCTGATCTACGGGACCTGGGTTCGAACCCCAGGTAAGGCATGGATGTTCGTGTTGTTTTTCTGCTGAGGTCCTGCCATCCTCTCAGATCTTTTACTATGGCATTATAAACTGACAGGCTCCTGTCAGACCTCTGTGGCAAGCAGCTGCTTGAGGGGGTATTTATTTATTTTATTTATTAATAATAATGCTTTGGCTCTTTGGTTGTTATATATTCGTTAAGAGATAATCGTTTGCTTTTAGAGATAAATTGAAAAATTCTTTTTTGGGGTTGGATAGGTATTGATAAATCATTATGATTTACACTGTTAGAATTTCCGAAAAGCTTTAATTGCATCCTATGATGGTAGAAATTTTTACAAATTTCAAAATTTTAAACGAATATTGCATATTATCTATTTGGGCTACAAATTTGATATTTTAGTGGTGGAATGTGATGAGTGATCAAGTGGTTTCCATTGGTGGCAAAAATTTGCCTCTGAAACTCCCGGGGTGGGTGGGAAAAGGCAACTTTTTGCTTTCAGAGATTAATGAAAAATTGTTTTTGAGTTGAATAGGTAGTAAGGAAATATGACGATTCATAAGATTCATAGTTTTCAAATCATCGAAATGGCATTCACTTACCATCGTTAGAGGGCGAGGGAGCTAAACATAGGAAATAGAAAGCTTCAAGTAATATTGCAAATATCATCGAACCCTGCTGGAAATGGGGCTGCGTAGCCGCAGGCCACTCCGCGCACCCATGTTAACTTTGGCTCACCATCGAAAGCACCTACAATGGCCATTCGAGCATCAAAACTGGACCTTGAACATTTGGATGGTCGTGTGGTCCAACAAATTCCGTTTCCTGTTGCACCATGTGGACTGCCAGGTATGTGTATCATTTACCTGGCAAAGTGTTGGCACCAGAATGCATCGTGGGATGAAAACAAGCCAGTGGAGGATGTGTAATGCTTTGGGCAATGTTTCTGCTGGGAATTATGCTAAAAATTAGAAATGTGTTTTAATTTAATTACATTTAGTTAAAAATTAACTTTATATTCATAAATTTAGTACTCAATTCTAAAATATTCAATAACATTTGAATATATTAAATAAAAAATAAATAATTTTTTTTAATATTCACTGGGTGATTTTTCCCTTAACCCTAAGAGATAAGGAAATCCAACATTTCATTTTAAGTGATAAATGAGCTAAGCTTTGCGCTTTATAGAACTAATAATATATTGTATTTACATTTTCCAGTCACCCATTAGTAAGAATTTGTTACTGTTAAGGGGTGAAAAATTCGAAAAAATGAAAAACTTCATTTTTTTCAGAAAACGATCATCCCATATTTGCTAGAGGCGATATACTATCCTTCGAGTTGTTAATTTTCTTCAAATCTTTCAAATTATTATTTTTTTTTTCGCTTTTTTCCCAACCGGTTTAGCAATCAGCAATATATTAAACCAATTTAATAGTAACTAGTCCACAGGATATACGAGTTAGTAGCAACTCAAAGGTTTTATTTCAATTAGTAGTAACTAGTCCACAGGATATACGAGTTAGTAAAAAAATAAAAATAAATACCCCCTCAAGCAGCTGCTTGCCACAGAGGTCTGTAGCAATTCAAAAATTTTATTTCAATAAGCGATTTTTTTTTCTTTTTTTTTTTAATGATTCTCTTCGTTTTTATCAGTCTTGGGGAAAAAGGTTTCGGTTCGATGGACTCTGCTGTGAAATTGCCCTCTTCCTACGCCTCTTTAAACGGTGAACGAATATCATTGAAACTCGAAGTTTACGAATGGAATTGGATAAAGGGCATTTTAATAGTCACCTAGCATTAAACAATTACAGTGCGAAGTGCCTACAACTTCAGTGCAATCATCAAATTTATCTCAAGAATTTCAAATGAATCTTTGATGAAAAAAAAACAATCTTTTGTTCTGCAGAAAGCATTTTAATGCCCGCGTTTATGTAACAAAAATTAATTCTTGCATTTTAAAATAAATTCGACTGCTTCAATGAAAAATAAATATCGATGCTGATTCAATCGAAATTCCATAAAAGCACCCTATCAGAATGAAAAGATAAATATTGTCTTGAGCCGGTTGCAATACTACAGCACGACCTTTTGATAACATATCTGGTGTTCTGAGACAGAAAGTTCATGCCATTGATAGAGAAAATCTTGATCTGTGAGGCTGACATTTGATCAGTAGGTTCGTAAACCCACCCGCCTCAAAATAAATTTCATCTTTAAGAGTGATTTCATTGAATTCAAACGAATCCTTCAACTTTACAAAGTTTGATTTGATCTGTTCAGAAACGTGAGCAAACTTAACCTAAGAAGTCAAATTGTTCAAAGTTAGTTTTATCCCCCCCCCCCCAAGTTATAGTATAAACTACGTAATGTTTTAAAGAAACGCCCAATTGTCTTTCGGCAGAGCTTTTTCTCGAGATCTGTTAACAGTAACGACTTAAATTGAGATAAACTTTTTTTTTTCCTTTTTCTTTCATCGAAGAATAATTTTTAATTGTTTCATTGAAAGTACCAAGTATAAGAACCAAGAGCTAATTCCATTCCCCTTAAGGTAAGGTAAAGATCGTTGGGTTTGCCGCAGCCAATCACCGAATGTAGAAGTCCACTTTCCAGACTGCAAAGCATTCCGCCACAGGTGCCGACCTGTTAAGGAGACTCCCGGCTTGTTCATCACTCTTCGGTACAGTTACTGTGGAATGTGGGCGTGCGTGAGGCGGCTGAGTAGAAACATCGGAAAACACATAGTCTCTCGTGACGGGCACACGTACACCACATTCATCATCACACTTCACTGAACCACACACACACCGACTGCCAGTGCGCTGGACCTTGGCTCCGAATAACTTAAAGCACGCCTTTCGTCCGCTGCTCTAACACCCCTTGGATCCCGCCAGGGGGAGGGAGAGTTTTGGGAGGGTCATTGTGCACCCTTCACTAGAGATCCCTAGCCTCATCTTTCCTTCCCTCCATCCAGAGGAATTTTTCGTGATCAGAAGAGCAGTTTCCTGGACTGTCAATTTTTGCACTAATTTTTTACTTTTCTTTAGGTTTTCGTCTCAATTTTTTTTTTGCATTAGAAAGTATTTTAGATTTCTTTACTGATTAATTATGACTCGAAAATGATCTGATTTCGGAGTATTATAATTGACAAATTTTGATCACGGATCATTTTAAATATTAATATGTACTTAATACTGAAAATGTTACCAGTTTTTTTTTCAAACCAACGTAAATCTGCTGAGGTCCCGTTATCCTCACAGCGAATCTACTACGGCATAGAAACTGACAGTCTCCTGTCAGACCTCTGTGACGAACAGCTGCTTGAGGGGATATCTATTTATTATTATTTTAATCTTCATTTGTATCCCCATGTCATGGATCGAAAACAACACGAACATAGATGCGTTAATCCGGGGCTCGAACCCAGATCCCTTAGATCAGTAGCCAAGCGTGCTAACCACTCGGCCACGAACTCTCCTTAAATTCACAAACCCAATCCCAATTATCACAACTCGCCCGTATTTTCCAAGTGGATTCGAAATTTGCCAATTGCCCTACATTCCGTTCAGTTTCCTCGATTTGTCCAACACTCCTTAATTTTACAAAACAAATCCCAATTTTCACAAATCGCCTATATTTTACCAAGTGGATTCGAATTTTGCCAAATACTATAGATTTTGCCAACTCGCCGTAATTTTACAGAAAAAAATCGCAATTTTTACATCTTCCCTAAATTTGTCAGTCACTCCTTAATTTTACAAAACAAATCCCAATTTTCACAAATCGCCTATATTTTACCAAGTGGATTCGAATTTTGCCAAATACTATAGATTTTGCCAACTCGCCGTAATTTTACAGAAAAAAATCGCAATTTTTACATCTTCCCTAAAATTGTCAGTCACTCCTTAATTTTACAAAACAAATCCCAATTTTCACAAATCGCCTATATTTTACCAAGTGGATTCGAATTTTGCCAAATACTATAGATTTTGCCAACTCGCCGTAATTTTACAGAAAAAAATCGCAATTTTTACATCTTCCCTAAATTTGTCAGTCACTCCTTAATTTTACAAAACAAATCCCAATTTTCACAAATCGCCTATATTTTACCAAGTGGATTCGAATTTTGCCAAATACTATAGATTTTGCCAACTCGCCGTAATTTTACAGAAAAAAATCGCAATTTTTACATCTTCCCTAAATTTGTCAGTCACTCCTTAATTTTACAAAACAAATCCCAATTTTCACAAATCGCCTATATTTTACCAAGTGGATTCGAATTTTGCCAAATACTATAGATTTTGCCAACTCGCCGTAATTTTACAGAAAAAAATCGCAATTTTTACATCTTCCCTAAATTTGTCAGTCACTCCTTAATTTTACAAAACAAATCCCAATTTTCACAAATCGCCTATATTTTACCAAGTGGATTCGAATTTTGCCAAATACTATAGATTTTGCCAACTCGCCGTAATTTTACAGAAAAAAATCGCAATTTTTACATCTTCCCTAAATTTGCCAGTCACTTCGAATTTTATCAACTCTCCTTAATTGCACAAGAAGGGCACAATTTTCACAACTCCCCTGTATTTTACCAAGTGGCATCGAATTTTACCAACTCCCCTAGATTTTGCCAAGAGTTCTCGATTTTTCCAACTCTCCTTAATTTCATAAAACCAATCCAAATTTTTACAACTCACCTGTACTTTACCAAGGGGTTTCCAGTGTTGCCAACTTCCCTAGATTTTGCCAAATTATCTCGATTTTACCACCTCTCGTTATTTTCGCAAAATAATCCCAATTTTTACATCTCTCCTCAATTTGCCAAGTCACTTCAAATTTTTCAAACCCCAAAAATTTTGGCAAGTTTTCTCGATTTTGTCAACTCTCCTTAATTTTACAAAAATAATCCCAAATTTCACAACTCACCCGTATTTTACCAAGTGGATTCGAATTTTGTCAACTCGCCAGAATTTTACAGAAAAATATTCCAATTTTTACATCTCACCTGATTTTTGCAAAGTCACTCTGAATTTTCCCAACTCTCCCAAAATTTGCCAACTCTCCTAAATATTTCAAAGTTGCCTCGATTTTGACAACACGCTATAATTTTACAGAAAAAAGATTGCAATTTTTACATCTCACCTGAATTTTTCCAAGTAACTCCGAAGTTTTCCAACTCTCCACGATTTTGCCAAGTCACTCCGAATTTTGCGAACTGCCCCTAAATTTTGCCAACTCGCCATAATTTTATGGAAAAAAATCCCAATTTTTTCATCTCACTTGAATTTTGCTAACTCCCCATGATTTGGCCAAGTCACTTCGAATTTTGCCAACTCCCAAAGTTTTGCCAACTGCCCCTCGATTTTGCCAACTCGCCATAATTTTACAGAAAAAAAATCCCAATTTTTACATCTCACCAGAATTTTGCCAACTCCCAACGATTTTGCCAAGTCACTCCGAATTTTGCCAACTCCCCAAGATTTTGCCAAGTCACTCCGAATTTTGTCAACTCCGCAAGATTTTGCCAAGTCACTCCGAATTTTACCAACTCCCCAAGATTTTGCCAAGTCACTCCGAATTTTGTCAACTCCCCAAGATTTTGCCAAGTCACTCCGAATTTTACCAACTCCTCATGATTTTGCCAAGTTGTCCCGATTTTGCCAACTCACCTGTATTTT
Organism: Ryuthela nishihirai; assembly: GCA_038380435.1. Classification (NCBI taxonomy): domain Eukaryota; kingdom Metazoa; phylum Arthropoda; class Arachnida; order Araneae; family Heptathelidae; genus Ryuthela; species Ryuthela nishihirai. The sequence goes on from JAWZYU010000004.1 coordinate 31,613,652, forward strand.
ACTAGGTGGTTTCGAATTTTGCCAACTGCTCTAAATTTTGTCGTCTCTCCATTTTCCAAACTGCCCTAAATTTGCAAAGTTTCCTCGATTTTGACAACTCCCCTTAATTTTACAAAAAAAAAAAGATTACAAATTTTCACAACTCACCTAGATTTTACGAAGTCGCTTCGAATTTTGTCAACTCCGAGTTACTTTTGGGGGGAGCCTCCCCCTCCATCCCCCATAGCTACGCCCCTGCTCCTGCTACGTTTCCTGTAGGCGATCACTTAAATGCTACACTGACTGTCAGAGTTTTACTCTTTTTGAACAGATTTCGACCGCGTATTTCTCCAATACTTGACCGCCCCATCCTGAATTTCATTCATGGGTTTACCCTGCGACACCAGGAGTTAAATTTTAAGTTCTTACTCATAATAGAAGATCGTTTAGAAACTCGAATGGCATTTTGCATAGTTCTTATATTTTATAGATGAAAAATCATGAACATTCATCTAATTGCATAGTATTCTGTCCTAACTAACCACATAATCAAAGGTTTTATATTAATTATATACATAGCTCATGAAAATAATCTTCATAGTGAAGGAATACAATAAACCCTTGTTTTAGAGGACTTCGGATTTAAGGGACAGAATTACTTCAGTCAATAGCGGACTTCTGCTGAAAGAACGGTCCAAGTCCATTATTTGCGAATCAGTGAGGACAATATTCGGAACTTCCCCATCGGATGTTCTCAGTCCGTAAAGTCGCAGAAGTGTCTTTTTTCTTTCTGGGCTTAAGCATTGTCTAGCTTCCATGGTAATGTCCTTCTGCGTGTAAACCGCCATCTTGCATCGGCATAATTTGACTTTAACGAGTTTTAGTGTTCGGGATATTTTATAATAAAAACTTGAAATTTGAATCAATCGTGTCTTCAAAGGTAGGTGTAAAAAGAAAATGAGTAAATTTGAGTGTAAACCAAAAGTTATAATTGTTTAAAAATTAGAATCAGGAGTGTCCGTTGCAAGGGTTTGTAAATACATGTGCACGTGTTCTTATGTAAATACTAAATTTGCCACTATTTCCTATAAAATCAGTAACTATAATATAAAGTACATATTAACTTGTCTTTCTACTTTTTATAAAATCCCGTTCCCAGTCCCTATTTACCGACTATTCGGATTTAACCGACACCCCCCCCCTCCACTAATTACTCCTTAAATCGAGGGTTTAGTGTAATTTAATCCACATAGCGCATATTTCAAAATCCAAATATCAAAAAAATTCCAAATAGGAAATTCAGGTATTCCTTTCATTCGTTCAATAATAGTTTCATTCTACATTGAATTAAAGTAATTTTCTTTCTTCATCTTAACATAATTTTGTTCTATGCACTGGCGGAATTAAACAGCTCATTCTCACTTTTACTTAAAATGTTAATATTGCATTTTATTTACATTCCATACCAATTCATTTTCCAAAATCTATTTTCGTATATTTCGCAGATACTATTTTTACGTTATTTAGTAAAGTTTTACCTGACTGAGCAATATAAATCAATGCAGTATCATCTGCAAAAGGCCATTAGTTTTCGTTTTAAATTCACATTACAAAGATCATTTACAATCAACAGTGGTCCTAATAATGAACCCTGAGGAATTCCGTATTTTGTTAAAGTTCGTTGCTTCAATATTCCCTTATTTTTCTCTTTTGAGTTCTGTGACAAAAATTAGTTGTAATCAACATAGCGTTTGACATCAGAAGTCATTTGTTTCAAATCTGCAATTAATATCTTATGTGACATTAAGTCGAAAGCTTTCTTCATATGAAAGAAAATTGCAGCTCTTTAATTTTCGTTAATAGCACTATAAAAATATCGAAGACAACTTCAATACTGCCTGCTGTATCCCAGTTTTTATCCGAAACCATACTTATTAACAGAATTCATTAAATTCAAATATTTCACAATTCTGGTTTTTATTTTTTTTTATTTTATTTTTTTTTCAAAAATATGGAATCATTCGATAACCAGCACATCAGTTTGCAATTTTCAAGTCGATCTTATTTACCTCCCTCATAAACCATAATCTCTGTAGCTTTTCCCAAGAGTTAGAAAACACATATTAAAATCGATAAATTTCGAAGATAACCCAAACGTTCTGATGCTTCCGTTCCACGAATGACAAATCAATCACCGCCTGTGGCACCTCTTCATTTCACGATCGTTGGTTGGGCTGCATTATTTCCACTTTTCGTTACTTTTCGTCTTACTTTAAACACATCTACCCATAGACAGCATCTCGTGACCTCTATTAAGTACGTAGCCAAAGGGATCATTTTCCTCCCCCTCACTTCACGATTTTATAAGACGATACATATGATACAGTAGTTTTAAGCCATTTATCAGAGTATTACGTTAATCAAATCAGTTGGGTTAAAATCAAATGAAATCAACATTAAACAAAAGATTTTGTTCCTATATCTGATTTCTTCTCCCATTCGAGTTCTTCCCCTTCCTTTTTTTTTACCATATTGGGCTTCCTCGAAATTTCTTTATCCCAGTAAATATTTTTCGGCTATGTGCCTTATCCATGTATTGGGTTGGGTTGGGTTGTTTTACCTCTGAGCGGCACTTTTTTGCACACCATGGGCTAAATGGCCAGGTCACATGGACCCCGAAGGCTCAGAGAAGGTTGGGGGAGGGGACCCACTGGAACAGCTGTTGGGAGACAGATGGTAGCCTCCCGTCAAGGTCATCCAGCGTGTTCTTTAACGTGCACAGAGTATGACTCTTCCGCACACGGGGCCACGGCTTAACGTCCCATCCGACGGACGGCGGCCTTTCCAAGCCCATCGGTGTCCCCTACTGACCGTGGGCAGGACGGGGAATTTTCCGGAGATAAATCTCAACGCTGACCCAGCTGGGACTCGAACCTGGGAACTACAGATTACGAGCCTGGCGCGCTACCGACTGAGCCACCCCCGCCCCCCATGTATTGGTTTTAAAAGCTTATTAATGATTAAATATTTAGGGCGGGGTGTCTCAGTCGGTAGCGCGCCAGGCTCGTAACCTGCAGTTCCCAGGTTAGAGTCCCAACTGGGCCAGAGTTGAGATTTATCTTTGCAAAACTCCCCTCCCCTACCTCTGTCAGTAGGGGACACCGACGCGATTGGAAAGGCCGCCGTCCGTCGGATGGGACGTTAAATCGTGGCACTGTGTGCAAGAGAGACATATCCTGTGCACGTTAAAGAAAGGATGGCCTTAACGGGCAATGTGCACACAAAGGACGAAATGACCTTTGTCCATTGTGTGCAAGAAAATGGCGCTCAGGGGTAAAACAACCCAACTGATTAATAAACAGCATTTCAATGATAAATCAAATATTTCTTTAAAAGACATACCAATATGAAATATAATGGTATATATTAAAATGAACCCAATCTGTTACTGCTTTCTCGTATCAACAACCATCCCCAGAGATCAACTTTCAGATCCCTAGCGCATTTGCTTCATAATCAGTTGAAATGTGGCTCATATCCCACTTTGCAATTACAAAATCCTCATCACGTCACTTTTTTCTGTCTAGTCCCAAACTCTAATTTTCCTTTTTTACATTTCTGGCACAGACAGATCTGGTTAGATGGAGAACATGACCTTTTATTTGACCTTGGACGCCACGTCTGATCTCAAATTTCATAATTTTATTAAGATCTACAGCTCGAATTATACCTAGCTGCAGATTTTTAGAACTTTCCTATTTCTGCACCCTAGTTAGAATTAGGGTTATCCTCAGCTCACCACTCACTCACTCGCTCGCAATTATCGATCACCAAGTTATTTTAAAACATTTTATGCAAGCGATGCCGAAGCCATTTTGAATGACCCTCTCTATAGAGTTGAACCTATGGCGAAGGAAAGTTCTTTCATCGATATGCATTTGGAAACCTCTGAAGATATTGCGACCAAATTTTGCCTGACGGTTTCTGAGATCATAGAGAAGGATTTGTTGCTTCCCATAAAAAAAAACCACGAGAACTTTTCCTAAATGGTAAGAGGAAGGACTCTTATCTCCGTTATTTACAGTTTACCTATCTCCGTTATTTACAGTCCTAAGAGATACCAGAACGTAAAGCAACATAGGGCTTTGAACTGTCTCCTTTTCTCCCATTCTCCAAAAAAGAACTCTCCACCCAAACACTTCTGGACGGTAAAATTTGGTATAGGTCTTCTTCTTATCATAATTTAAAACAATGTAAGGATTTAATCCCCCCTCCTCCTTCATTCCTTCATTTTATTACCCACCCACCTAAAAGAAAGTGCATCCAAAAAACCGGGAAACATCTGCTTTTAGAATTTTTTTTTCCCACTCTGACATTTAGAATAAATCGAAGTATATTGCAAAATTTTAATTCGCGTTCTTTAATCCAAATTTGTGTTAAAATAATTATATCCTGACTTACCTTTACTAAATAAAGAAACATTAAAAAACTATTAAAATTCTCTTTTTCTTGTTTGTAAAAACGCTTTTTTTTTTCTTTCAATCGTTTTCCTTTATTTAATCGTTTCTAATCATTTTCCTTTACTTAATCTTTCTAAATTCTAATAGTTTCGATTCTTTTCCCCTCCTATGTCTTTGACACTTGGCAACGCTTTCATCAACTCCTTACCTACATCTTTATGTCAGCCACACGTTCTTCTTCCGGAATTCCCTTTCGGAGCTCTTTCAGTTCATCTAACTGGTATTTTTCGTCCCCTTGAATTAAGTGTTCATATTTAAATACACTTTGTCCTCTTGTGAAACTATTTCGTAATCCTCTGACAATTAAAATCTTTGATTTCCAAGGACGACTCGTCACTAAAATTTCTGGTGGGACACTCTCTCTATTACAGGCAGAGCCCGGATGTAGGAAGAAAAATTGGTGAGATACTCGATATTGAATTAGGATTGAAAAGACGTTTCGTAATGCATATATTCTTTTTTTAGCTATTCTCAAAACGCATTAATAAAAATTTTCGGGAGGCGGGGGGACTTAAAAAGGTGTTCTTTTCCCTTCTACTTCAATTCAGTATTTTGCCGTTCCACTGTAATAATTACCTATATATATTATATATGTATTTTTGCTCTCCCCCTAGTGGTATTTAAAAAAAACTATTCGCGAAAATTGTGTCTGTTATATAGGTTTACTTTTTTTCACTCTATTCCGATTATAAATTTATATATTATTTTAAATTGAAATTATCGTCGTAAATTATCACTTGAAAAATTGTCTATTTTGGTTGTTTTAATTTAAAATATTAATTTATTATATACATATTTTATTATATATATATATTAATTTGTTTTACAATGAAGTATAAAAAAGTTAATTTTATATTTTTCATATCCAATGTTGTTCTTAAGTACGTCATACATAAGTATCCTTCCTTGGCAAACTAAAAAGTTGGTAGCATAATTCAAAGATATCTTGTCCCGAAGATTTAGTTTTGCTGAGCCTGCCACAGTCAAATGAAGATATTCGCTACTTAACAAGATCTTCGACTATTGGTTGGACTGGCAAAATCAGCCAATCAAGTATCACGGGCCGCTACAAAGTATTGACTTGTCTAATGCAGTTCAGCGCCATTGCATTTCAGCATATGCACATTTGTATCATCGCTATAACATAATGTTAAGATTGAAGCGGTGGTCGTAATGTTAAAATTCGTATTGACAATACGAAAGCAGCCGACGTAGCCCTGAATCACAAAATGCTTTGATTGTCTACGTAACACGGCAAATAATGATTACAAATCGAACATAAAAATTATGTGGAGTTTAGATATGGCAAATAATGAATACGAAATTTGAAATTCGTTTATTATTTTTGGTGGCGCAGTGCTCCAGGTGGCCTAATGGACCAGCCACCCTCATGATTTCGAATATTTATCAATTATCATACATTTTTTGAGCAATGAATTCTAAAATGATGATGGGTTTTACCTTTTTCTTTATTTTATATCATTAAACAATCATTTTATTCTTCATGATATTTTATTATGAATCCGTTACGTACAACTTATACGTCCATCATATATTTCGGTTATATTTTGAAAATCTTGAGAATAGTTATTACATCAATTAGATTCTAATTCTTATCTTTAGGAACTGTTATAATTTTCAGAGTTCAGTTAATACCGTCTTGGTCGAATTCATTAATTTTTGCTTTCAGGAGACAAACCTTATTCTGCAGAGTTAATCCAGAAACGTTCCCATTTTCTGTTCCATGTCTTTCATTTGCTATTATTTTCACATATTTCTATAATTTGCCTGAACAATATGGAGTTAGTTCTCACTTCGAATCAGAGATGCGTTCCTAAAAAGTACCGTGTTAAACTAGCTTAACCTTGCTATTCCTAGCCTTAACTACCAAGATTTAGCAATTGTTAGCTTAACTAGGTTAGAATAGCAAGATTTAAGCTAGGAACCTTAATTTACTGTTCAGATCCCGATTAAGATCTCAGCTCTCACTCCACTAGAAATTGACACTAATATTACGAAACTGGAGTTTTCCTTTCAAGGAAGGGGCGGGTGTGGTTCAGTCGGTTGCGCGCCAGGCTCGTAATCTGTAGTTCCCAGGTTCGAGTCCCAGCTGGGTCAGCGTTGAGATTTATCTTCGCAAATTTCTCCGCCCTGCCCACGGTCAGTAGGGGACACCGATGGGCTTGGAAAGACCGCCGTCTGTCGGCTGGGACGTTAAGCCGTGACCCCGTGTGCGGGAGAGCTATACAATGTGCACGTTAAAGAACACGCTGGATGGCCTTGACGGGAGGCTACCATCTGTCTCCCAACAGCTGTTCCAGTGGGTCTCCTCCCCCAACCTTCTCTGAGCCTTCGGGGTCCATGTGACCTGGCCATTTAGTCCATGATGTGCAAAAAAGTGCCGCTCAGAGGTAAAACAACCCAAACACTTTCGAGAAAACAAAGAGATATTGCACTTAAACATTAACATTTTTATTAGTTACCTAACACATCATTTTAGGCCAGCCATGAGCAACCTGCGGCCCGCGAACCATGTCTGTCCCGAGAGCACTTTTCAAGTTATTGGCCCATAAATTATTAAATTTATCTCTTGTTCTTAAAGTATTTTGTGGAAAAGCAATTTTTCTTCCTTTTCCAATTTACCCTTACACTGTTTTTGAATCTTTAATAGCCTAAATTTAATTTACGATGATATCGATCACATATTTAAACGGCAAACGGTTTTTGGTATGTTTTAAGTCCAGAGAGAAAAAATGGTAAGTTTATCCCACAAAATCGTAGTCAGGTGTATCGCTGAACTTGCTTCCAATATAGAAAATACATTACAAAGCTTGCACCGAAATCTGACTGTTGATCAAAGTAACGAAGTTTCTAACACAGCTTAATCAGTGCCATTTGTATGTGTGGAGTCGATATTAATTTCCATTTAAATGCCTTTCATTTTTATCTAATTATGCTCTTTACTTTCAATTTCTTATATAATTAATCGTAATTTTAACTTAAAATTATAGTTTTTTTTTCATTAAAAATTATAAAGCATCCATGCTCCTTTTTGAAATAAACAGATATATGCCAAAATTTAATTGTTTACTCCCATTGTCCCCTCAGGGCATTAGGAGTGGAGGAGGGCTAAGTTTAGAGTGTTTAATGCAATAAGAAAGATTCTGGCACGAGGCATTCCGAAAAATCCTCTAGCCAGCCGATGAGAGAAGGTTGTCCAGCCCTGCCTTAGGCAATGCAGTCAAACCTCGTTATTCGAAGATAGGGATTTCCAATGTTTTGAACATTGAACCAAAAGTTTCCTTTCCGTTAGGTTGATTTGATTTTCCGAAAGTTTTCGACATGACTTCACCGTTGAGTGAGGAGTTCACAATTTTCTGATGCATCAGTCAGTCAGTGGATGACATTTCAAACTCTGAATGCATCCGAGTAACAGAGTAACGTCGGGGTATAACCATTTAGTCCTAGGAAATGTTGTGGGAAGAAAGTTATGTTTACTCCTAGGAACATTGTTAGGAAGTGGATTTTTAGCCTCGCCATGGCTACGTACTATTGGAAAAGAAATTTTTCTCAGCGACGGCAAATTTCACGAATTTTAGGAATATGCAAAAAGATAGTTTCCGCTGTATTTTGCAATGAAATATCTGTTGCAATTTCTGTACCTATTCTACTGCGATAACTGAGGGAGAAAAAGCAGTGACTTTTATTCAAAAATAAGTATTATTTTAAAAATTATTCTAATGAAGAATTTGTAAAGGAGTGCCTGCAAACTGTTTTTGGTATGTTTTAGTCCAGAGAGAAAAAATGGTAAGTTACACATCATACTTCAAAATCTCCTAAAAAAAAGTCTATCATTGACATCGAAACCGGCCAAGACATTTTCTACATTAAAAAAGTTCAGAAAAAATTAATTATCTCTCAATGAAGTAGCTGACACAGAAGTCTGGCAGGAGCCTGTCATTATGATATGCTAGAGAGAAGTAACCCTGTGGATATATTTATGATGATATTAACAATTTTCAACTCTCTCTCTCTCTTCAATTATTGGATCTAAACAGTCAGGAAAATTTTATGTAATAGTAAATATTTTACTCTAAGAATCTCTTCGGGGACAGAATCAGCTGACGGACAATTAGCGCATAATCAGTTGCGTGTACCTGACAGCAAAGCGGCGACAATGTTCGATAGTATTCATCGTTTTATTTATTTAAAATATTTAAATAGCTGAACAATTTAAATAGCTAAACAATTTAATGCTTAAGTAGGTTTATAAACAATTTGCTATTACTTCTGTAACATCTACAAATTCCTTTCCCTAAGAAATATGTTCCGATTTAAGAAAATTTCCATTTTCTGACAGGAACCTGGAATATAACATATTGGAAAAAATGTGGGCTAATACTTTTTTTTTTTCGAATTTTCTCACAATTTATTTTAAATGCCTGAAAATTTAAAAACAGTAAGTGTTGGTTAAATGATTCCTCAATCCCGGTAATATAAGGATTAAAAATGTATACAATCCAGAACAGACATGTCATAACGGCGGCCCTTAGGCCCCATGTTTCCCACTGAATACTTTTTGGCAGGCCAACCAACAGTCCATGAGGCACGGATCTTTTTAATTTTCATTTACTTCAATGTCTTTCGAATCATGGTGCCACTGTAATACTCAAGAGGGATTGTCTTCTTTTGCCACTAGTTAAGCTGCTGACTTACACAAATATCAAATCTGAACCGAAAACCTATTCATGCCAAACATGTGTCATCAGGCAAGCATGAATAATGAAGTTATACCCTAGTGACCTCTGAATCTACTCTACATTCCCTAACATAATCATTTTACTAAGACTGAAATAGCCTAAAAGCTTCAAACTTCCCATACAAATGCACACAAGTATTTATTGAAAATTGGAAAAGTTGCAAAACTAGGAGTAAGGAATCAACCACAAAGGAGTTCTTCTCCCGCACCATAATCACCGACCACATGTGGCAACAGTGACCTTGAAGAAGATACGGAGTTGAAGTAGGAAGTTCTACCGCATCCGCTGCATTCACCTGACATTGCTTCATCACATTAACATCTTTGGGGATTGCTTCAGAATTTTGTGAACGAAAAATTTTCGATAATGCAGATGACGTGAACAAACATTAAGAGAGATTTTTCAACCGAACAAAATAGTTTGATCGAAAAAGTCTTTTTTATATATTTGTTATTCAAATTCCAAATATGCTCAAAAATGCAAGGCTATAAAAAAAGCAAAAAGCTATAAATAAAAAAAAAGGGAAAAGAATTTTTACCAGGAGAGTAACTAGCAAGTTCAATTTCGAAATATTTAAAAAGTTTTAACAGTCGTTTTATACCAATAGGTAAATATCCAATGATACCATGTATCCATCCATTGATATAAATATATATCACGATATTTATCCATTGATTATATCACGATCTAAACAGTCAGAATCACATAATCTATTGATTATATCACGATACTAAATAATATATATTGATTATATCACGATATATATATATATATACATATCCATTGATTATATCACTATATATATATATCCATTGATTATATCACTATATATATATATATCCATTGATTATATTAATATATATATATATGGCTACTGATCTAAGGGACTGGGTTCGAGCCTCGGGTAAGGAACATGGATTCTTGTGTTGTCTTTCTGCTGAGGTCCAGCCATCTTCACAGACCTACTATGCCATATTAAACAGGCTCCTGTCACACCTCTGTGGCAAGCAGCTGTTGGAGGTGATATTCATTTTTATTTTTTATATATCCATTGATTACATTATGATATACAGTATCATCATCATAATCCTCAAGCAGCCATGGGCTACAGAGGTTCAACCAGACCATACAATTTAGTTCTCCAAGCATATCTGTCCTGAGCTACATCTGCTGCATCTGGCCACCGCATCCTAAGTCTGCCCCTCTTTCTGAGGCCTTTAGGTACACTATTCATAACCCTATTCCCTAATCTATAATTATCTATAAGGGCTATATGGTCAAACCAACGGAGTCTCTCTACACAATATGCTGCTTGAAGGAGGTTGCCAACTCCTTTTCCTAACCTCATCATTAGTTACAAAATTGAACCAGCTAATGCCCAAGATACTGCGTAAGCATCTAATTTCCTATCACATTGTTTACAGAGTATCCAGGTTTCACTACCTAACTAACCCTAATAGAAAAAACCAAACTATTATACACTCTAATTTTAGTCTTTAGGTGTACATGCCTATTTCTCCACAATCTCCGTAGATTCTTAAAAGTCGCGGTAGCAATCCCTATTCGTCTGTTAATCTCATGCAGCACATCACCAGTATCAGTTACATAGCTCCCAAGGTAATTAAACTGTGACACCTGCTCAAGACTGCAACTATTGATATTAATTGAATCACAGCTTGCCTGACCAATTTTCATCACTTTAGTTTTCTCTCTGTTTATAACCAAACCTACTCTACTACCAGTCTCATCAACAGCTTGAATGAAAGAGTTCATCTCATCAACATCATTTGCCAAAAGGGCTAAATCATCAGCATAATCTACATCAGAAATTTTCGTATCTCCAGACCATTTAAGGCCAAAATCTTTCCCTTGAAGTGAATTTCGCATAACATAATCAATAACCAAACTAAAGAGAAAAGGAGACAAAATGCACCCTTCTCGAACACCAGAAGTAATGCTAAACCAATTGCTACAAGACTTAGCAACCCTCACACACGACTCAGTGTTATTATAGAGCGCTTTCATTATGTTAACTAACTTGTCTGGAATACCATATGATCTTACAATCAACCACAAATTATGACGATCAACAGAGTCGAAAGCCTTTTTGAAATCAACAAAGCTAGGAACCAAAGGTTTCTGAAACTCTAAACATTTCTCAAGAATCTGCCTAAGTGAAAATATCTGATCTACACATCCCTTACCACTTCTGAATCCACATTGCTCATCACGCAATTGCCTGTCAACCAGATTCTTAATTCTATTAAGCACAATCATGGAAAGAACTTTACCTGGAACAGAGAGTAGCCTGATACCCCTATAGTTATCACAAGAACTGCGATCACCTTTTTTGAAAATAGGGATAATAATAGCTCTGGTAAAATCTTTAGGAACCATGCCTTTATCATAAAAGTTATTCAAAATTTCAGTCATCCAAGTGGTAACCGAAACATTCCCAGCTCTGAGCATTTCTGTAGTAATTTCATGTACCCCTGGGGATTTATGAAGTTTAAGTTTAGAAATAGCCAAAATAACTTCAGATTGTGTTATAGGGCCAACATTAAAGCCATCAATGCATCTATCATCATGCAAACAATGGGAGTAGAACTAACCACATTGTTTAGAACATCACTGAAATGCTCAACCCACCTAGCATGACAGAATCCTCAAATTCTATAACCTTACCTTGTTTATCCTGCAATCCTTGTATACCCGTCCGTTTTCTACCATATAAAACATTAATTATCTGGTACAGCTCTCTGCTGTTTTGCTGCCTAACTGCTTCCTCAGCTTTGTCAGCCAAGCCATCAAGCCAATGATTCTTATCAGCAGCTAACTGATCCTATGCATGTTTATTAAGCTCTCTGTAATGCTTTCTATTAGGTTGGGTTGTTTTACCTCTGAACGGCACTCTTTTGCACACCATGGGCTAAATGGCCAGGTCACATGGACCCCGAAGGCTCAGAGAAGGTTGGGGGAGGGGACCCACTGGAACAGCTGTTGGGAGACAGATGGTAGCCTCCCGTCAAGGCCATTCAGCGTGTTCTTTAACGTGCACAGGGTATGTCTCTCCCGCACACGGGGCCACGGCTTAACGTCCCATCCGACGGACGGCGGCCTTTCCAAGCCCATCGGTGTCCCCTACTGACCGTGGACAGGGCGGGGAATTTTGCGGAGATAAATCTCAACGCTGACCCAGCTGGGACTCGAACCTGGGAACTACAGATTACGAGCCTGGCGCGCTACCGACTGAGCCACCCCCGCCGCCTTTCTATTAGGACTAGTAGGGAACTGATTAAGGACATTCCTGCAGTTCCTTCTTTCGGAAATAAGCCCACCAGTGCAGCAAGTCCAGGATTCATAATCAAGCTTAAATCCATAAACAAGTCCAGTCTAGTAGGTATAAATGGTCAGCACAGAGGTATAAATTATTAAATTAATATTAATAAATAAAAAATTAATTAAATAATTCATCAGATTATACTAACTTTCTTCTTATAGGTTTAAATATTCATTAGAGACATTAATGATTCACCGGTAGCCAAATATCTAAGTGTGATCGCTAATTTCACTTCAGCTGGTATTGCTTCTTTGAAACGAGTATTTTTTTTTTCGATCTTAGGCTCCACCATTCCCAAAAGCATGTAGAAGTTTGTTCTAGACTTTGATTCGCGTAAATTTCTTAAAAATAACATTTCATTTAATTCCATTTCGTATTTCCATCCAAAATTCCGCGTTTTAAAATAATCTTTCATCCACATCGATCGCCGGTATTTTTCACGTCTTTTTCTCACTTTTATCAGCACTAAAATTGCAGCACTTATACCCGCTAACATAATCAGTTACGTCCATTGCAACTTCACGTCTACACTGGTGAAAAATTGAAAACTATTTGACGCACAGTGTAGACAGTTGAAGGCATGCATCCAACGCATTCCATCCAAGGCATGCGCTAGACTACTCGGTATTGAAAAGCGGAATTGAAAGTTGAAAGTGAAATTGAAAATGAAAGCGCACAAGTGTGAACATAGCCAATGAGTCTCATAGGGGACTGTTGCCGAAGGATTTGAATCTAATTTTACTCAACCCTCGACATCAACTGCTACTCAAGAATCAAATGCCAGTTCAGTGGATAACTCTGATGAAATGCCATCGAGTAGCAGAGCCTAGCCAAAAAACTACACTGCACTCTCGAATAATACTTTTGTCTTGTGTATGATTTTCTACCGACTTCAATTATCAAAAATTCTCTTTCACATTTCATAATTCAGAAAATACCGTACTACCAGTAGTCAGCACCATCCGACGGCCAAATTACAATTCTTTCTATGCGGATTTCAGTGAAGCAGTTCCTGAAGTTTTTGGGGCGGAGGTGGCTCAGTCGGTAGCACTCCAGACTCATAATGTTCAGTTCCTAGATTCGAATCCCGTCAGGGCCAAAGTTGAGATTTATCTCCGCAAAGTTCCCCATCCTACTCTCAGTCAGTAGGGGACACCGACGGGCTTGGAAAAGCCGCCGTCCGTCAGATGGGACGTTAATCCGTGGCACCTTGTTCAGGAGAGTCATACCTTGCGGACGTTAAAGAACACGCTGGATGGCCTTGACGGGAGGCTACCATGTGACTCCTAACAATTGACCCAATGGGTCCCCTCCCCCAATCTGCTTTAAGCCCTTGGCGTCCTTGTGACCAGGTCATTTAGCACATTGTGTGCAAAAAAGTGCCTCTCAGAAGTAAAACACCCGAACCTGAAGTTCTTATTAAGAGTACGGATTTAGACATTTATTACATGTGGAAATACATATAGAAAACAATTGTATTTTAGATATTTACATTATGCTTCATTTTTATTATAATTGTCTTAAATTGCATTCTTATTACAACTAATACTTGACTACAAGATTGTAACCACTGTATTTGCTTTCTATAAAAATATTTCTCATGCAATCGTCAGATTCATCTAACCGGCAACCGTCATTCCCCATAGATGCCGGATAACCGAGATTTTACTCTATATCACGACATGTATCCATTGATATATAACATATGAATCCACTGATGTATATATATCACGATATGTATCCATTGGTATATAAATATATATATTATGATATCCATTGACATATATATTACGATATCACGATATGTGCCCGTTGGTATATATTACGATAGGTGTCCACTGATATGTATATATAAATGTGTATTTGAAAAAGTGCCGCTCAGAGGAAAAACAACCCAACCCATCCATTGGTATATATCTTCGAACTTAATCTATTTTCAGGTGAGTTAAAAGAATTAATAATTACTGCTAAAATTTTCGTTTTTTGATTCAAAAGAAACTTTAATTTGAGAATATTTTTTTTTGTGATCTTCTACTCGTATTATTTTCGCGTGACTATTTGTGAATCTTTGGAAGCTAAATTTAGCCAACATAACATTCCTGTGCTCGGGGTGGCTTTCACTTCTGGCACATCTTTTCTTGGATGCCATAAATCCAGTTGCCATTTGCCAACGGGTTGCCCATTCTTCTCCGCCTTGTCGACACGGATACCCGAGGCACTACCTACCTCTCTCGGCACCCCTTGCTCGGCCTTGAACGGCGTGGTGTTGTCGTGGGGGTGCAGATCACAAGCACGGTGTCATCCTTTTGTGGGAATTCGGTGTGTCGCCGCGGTGACAGGAGCCTCTTCTCCCTTACCTGGTTCACCTTTCTGTATAGCTTTTGTGCGCTGCCGAGTATACTCAGTGGGAGGTAGTCAGCCACACCAAGGGCTAAGCACGTAAGCAATGCAGCTGTATGCCAAGCGGAAGCACAGGTTACCACAGTACAACGAATTTTGAATGACCCATAATGTTACCAAATGCTTTTTTACATCTTTGAGATTCGCCAACACATTGCACTTGTTTAGGACTCATAAATACAAACTAAGACAGTTAAAAGCAGTCTAATAAATGAATGAAGTTTAAAGATGTATAAAAGAATAAAGAAAATACGATAAGCAACAAAAGATACGATCCTTCTGCATTTCACTTCTGAAAACAAATATACTAACAAATGTAGCCGCACCTCGATATCATCAGTTCACAGAATGCTTCTATTCAAAAGACATCGAAATATCACTGCATATCAGAAAAATAAATCAAGCATTTGTAGATGTTCGAAAGATTCGCAAAGAATTCAGTCATTGTAAATCATCAAAGACAAGCCTTTTGAGGGTGGGAAATCCCTCAAATAAAAAGCAAAAGGAGTCCCTGTGTATGTGTTTGCAAGTTGCATGAGAAATTAAAACAAGCCGAATAGAGCTTCTAATTTATCTCTATCCCTTAAGTAGGGAAGTACCTTTTCCCTTTTTTACCAAATTAAAAAAAAAATTGAAAACAAAGATGAATATCCGTATTCTACCCGTGATTCGCAGCTAGGTTTGTTTCCATTCTAACAGATCGCACTAACCCCACGGCCAGAGGCAAGAGCTATTAAGGCCAATTGGTGAGATGGTAGCTTCAACTGAGAGCTGCTAATGAAATGGAAGGAAAGGGTCAGGTGCCGCCACTGCAAATGCAGAGGACGCAGTCGAAGGTATTGGTACTTCAAACTTGTCCTACGACCGACTGTTATGCCACCGCCGGTCTTCTCCCCATGACGGAGTTCGAAGGTTGCCAATTAAGTACACGAGAGATCACCCGAAGAAGCAACGTGACAGCGGAACTCGTTTTTCCTTCTCAAGAGAAGAAAACGAAAATAAATGAAACGAATTAATGCGAAGAAGAAGTTAACGATGAAAAGAGTAATGGATAAAGGGAGGCGGAAATGGAAGTTTACTAGCGCAGAACCATGGAAAGGTGAAAGGGAGAAATATCGAAAGGAAAGAAACTGAAAATGCAAAAAAAATACCGATAAAAAGGGAACAAGAACGTTCGGCCAATAATCATGAAATTGCATTTCAAGACTGCATTGAAATCTCAGGAGTTAGAGAGGAAAAAAAAAGCGATATTTTTTTACATTAGAAAAATTGATCGTATTGCTATCTCCTTTCCATTTCTATCACACCAATATTTCATTCCAAAGATCTCTTATCGTCGTCCCATTTCCACTCTGTTTTTTTATCCTCAATAAATTTTTCTTCTCGGACTCGGGTGTATTCAAGGACATCTTAGATATAAATATTCTAAGTCCTTTAATTCTTTCTTTCGCCATAAAAGAACCAACATATTTTACAACTATTGCTTACTAACATAAGTAATTCTTAAAATGCAAAGACTTTAGCAAGGTAGGTATTTTAGCAGAATCAGTAGCCAAGCGCGCTAACCAAGCGCCAACGCGGGACGGCTGCATTGTATAGATAGTAATAATAATTACTATTGCTAAATAAATATTACTATTTGCATTTTCCCAATCTTCTATTCTTAGAGGGTGCTAAAGGCGGGGGAAAAATCATTCTCTGAAAACGAACATCCTACATTCTTCAGAGGCGATATGCTATTCTTCTAGTTATTTCATTACATAAGAAATTTTGTTTCTTCTGTTTATAAAAATACTCAGTGGTTTTGTTATTTTTGTGGCAAATATACGTAGCATTATACAATTTTTAGTCTATAAATTGATAATGTAATTGATTGTCACGGCTGGAAAACACCTAGTCCTGACAATGGCAATAAACATTCATTGTATAAATAGGAGACTTTAGTAAGATTTTAAACTCATAAAAGCTGTGGTTAATTTTTAATATCTTAAAGACCTTAATCTGTGTTCATAACAAGTCGCACACTAGTGTCTTTCCTTTGGTGTGCACCGCCAACTGCTTCTTTTATGATGAGCAACAGCAGCATCGTGAAGCCGAGCCCCTGTCTTCTTGTCCTTCCTGCCTACGGGCCATGCATGCCCTTTCCCGTGTGGCGGTGGGGAACGAGAAGGTTGGCTTGGCTGCCCAGTAGGTGCGTGGGAGATCACCCGCGGCAGCGAGCTAATGCAGAAGACTCGGTGTCGTAACTTGTCGGCTGTCCTTCTGTAGGGCTGCCAGGTAGGAGGTCACGTGCAGGGTCAGGCTCCCAGGAGGACCTGCGGACGGCCAAGAATTCCGGAGGCACCCCCGCGAGATGTATGGCCAGTGTGGGAACCTCAGATGCTATGGGTGCCGGCTTCAGGGCTCCTCCTTTCCCGCTTCTTTGGGGCCAGTGTTCAGCAGCTCCATTTAACTGTCCAGCGGAGAGACGTATGGGAGGAGAGATAAGCACATTTCCGTTGCCTTGGTGATTTCTCATTTCAGAAATATTTCCTCCGCGACCGCTATTAACAGACAATCATTTACAGACTTATTGCGGACGTTTCGCTCACACAGTTAGTACACTATGGAAAAACACATTCGTTATTAAACAAAGATCAAAATGGACCGCCATATTTCAGACATTAGCAATTGCCTTCCGTAGTGGACACAAATTAGGAACTGTGCAGACAAATTTCAACTTGGAACATGCTCGGTCAGCTGAAGTTTAGCACAAAATATTACTGCTAGTAAAAGTTCAAATACCAAGCATTATGCTTTTTTGGCTCCTAACTATTTTAATGCTTTGACAAATGAAATGAAGCAAATAAGTAATGTTGAAATATTTGTTAAGGAAGCGAAAAAAATGAATATTAATGTTGATTTACTGCTTAATTAATTAACTTGCATGTACCAAATTGCATTATTAAATTGTTATTGAGATTGGTCCCACTGTAAAAATTGCTTTGTGTACATAAAGTAAATTCTGTTACTAATATCACACGCGAGTCATAATATTATAGTGAACAAATAAAATTGTCTTTTGTTAAATACATCTGTATGCGGATAATTAAATAATGAATATATGGCTGTAAATATAAAAATGATGTATAGGTATTAACCATAATGTATAGGTATTAACCTCTGTGGTCCTCCTCATAGCCGCTGTTAGTTGACAAAAAGGTACTTTACCATCTGCACTGTTTATAATATAAATTTTAAATAATAATATATTATAATAATCAGTACTTTATTTCCAAGTATCAAAGAAAATTCTTAAAGATATAAAATATATTTTAGCAGCAAAAAACCTGCTAACAAAATGTATTTTGATAACTGGCATTTTAATCAGTGTGATTCTTGTGACTGATGCGAACTTGCAATTTTTCAATATCTGGCTGCAACTTGTTAAAAGTTATAAAATAAGTTTGTCATGAAATAATAAATATAGTTTTTATATCTCATTTAAAATATTTAATTCCAACAGTTAAGTTTGGGTGGCCCTCTCAGAAACTTAATGTGACACCTAATGTTCCGTTTTTTCCATGTGGCAAAAATTTTTATTTTATAAATAATATAAAATAAAAACTGCAATGAGTATAAATTTTATTACAGTTTAAAAAATGTA
This sequence comes from Ryuthela nishihirai, assembly GCA_038380435.1. Lineage (NCBI taxonomy): Eukaryota > Metazoa > Arthropoda > Arachnida > Araneae > Heptathelidae > Ryuthela > Ryuthela nishihirai. The sequence goes on from JAWZYU010000004.1 coordinate 31,632,297, forward strand.
GGTATAAGGATTCCGATTGAATCAAGTGCACATATATGTGTTCCATGAATCCAAAAAATTAAAAAAACTCTTGATTTAGAGAATTCATTTACTGTTGTATCAAATGCAATCTTAAACGTCTTTCATTCAACCACTATTAGTTTCTGCACGTTTTGATGCTAATTAATTTAAGGGATATTTCAATTTCGCGATTCATTTTGGAAATTGAAATAATAGGAACAGTTGTGCCGTCATCCGTCGTTTCCTAGAGATGAAATGAAATATACTACTGTGATTAAAAAGTTCGAGGACTGAACTATTATTTGGGAAATGATGAAGCTTACCTGCTATTCGGATGGGTCTCCTTCAAAGTAGTCTCCTAGACATTGTATATACACTGATTCCAATGCTTCTGCAACCTCTGGAAGCATTCTGCATGCGCTTTTTTTTTTTTTGGAATCGCTAATAGTTCCTGTGTCGCGTTCTAAATAATGACATTTCAAGCGGACTTAAAGCTTGGGAAACAAAACAAAAGAAAAAAAAATCACAGGGAGCTAAATCAACTAAGTATGGCACATGGGGATTACAGTGATGGAGGGCTTCGTAAGAAATTCTTGAATGCAAAGTGTTGAATGTGCAGGGGCGTTATCATGATGCAAGAGAAATTTCATTTTAAAATGTTGATTTACGAGTTACAATGGCTAGATGAGTCATTGTAATGCAACAAGTCGCACCTCATTATGACGCCGCATTTTCAAGTGCAGAGTCAGCCCCCGAAATCTCTGATCACACTATATATAAATTAAAGAATTAAGCAAAATCTTAAGACCTTAGAAAGACCTGGTCTACGACTACCTCTCCTGTTTCTTAAAGTCGTGCCTATCTCTGTCTGAGATTGACCTCCTACCATCCCACCTATCGCTTCACAATGTACTATCGTCCAAACGTCGCCTCTGTGAGATTCTGAAAATCAAATTGCTACCGATCTTCACGCCAGGCTACCTGGAACATAAACGAGTGGTGAGCGCAGTCAAGCGATGTTTTATAGAAACCCTAATTTTAATGCTGGCAGTCGCGTCAGTTAAATGTGCACACATTTCCGTTTTTCGCACTGCAAATTTTACATTTACACCACATTTCATATCCTCCCTTTCAATTAAATTTAATATACTTTAATTTTGAGTACCAATGTACATTTTCTTATCAAATTTATACCTAACGGATTATTTATTAATTTGGATGAATGAACAGGTGTAACATTATTATTACTTCATGAGTGAGGAAGGCATTCATTTTAAAATACTTTTGTGGATTTTACCTTCTTTTTACAGTTAAACGTAAAAAGCCTATATATACTTCGTGAATTGCAAAAAAATATACTTCGTGGAACCCCAGCGACATTACAATGACTTTAAACGAAGTGGGTGGTATTGTTAACCTCTGCCTCGAGTCCCATTGGGGTTCTCACGATCATTTAAAGCTGTCTTTGAGATCCTCCCCCACTAATTCACTTATCCTAGAGATTGGCTACATCAGTTGGTTTGAGGAGAGGGGGGGGAGGAGCAAAACTCCACAGAGAGGAATTCGGCTCTCTGGGAGAGAATGGACGATGTTCATGAAGTTTTGTCTCTTCGTGGGAAAGAATGTACGAAAGGGGGGAAGACATAGACACTGTCAGCCACCTCCCTCCCACCCCCGGTCACTTCTGTCGTTCAGATGCAATGAGTGACAGTGGGTGGAGACGGAGGCGGAGGGGAATCTCGAGCTCCACATTCGATGAAAGACATTCTGAAACATTTTATTTCTTTTCAACTCTGCTGCATCGCTTACAGACATTATTGAAACATGAATAAGAAAAACACTGAAAGTAACTAATTCGGCTCTTCAAACGAGTACTTCGTGTTATTCAAAGCTTATCTACTAATAGGTGTTGACTTGAAACAGAGAACTAAGCGGTCCGACACTGCACTGCATAGTTAGCGCACTTGGCTGCGGATGAAGGGGATGTCGAAACTATCCGATGAAGAATTTAAAAAAATGGATGAAGGGGTACCGGAGTTTGCCCTATATAAGGAGTCCAAGGTCTCACCTACTTCATACCTTATGTATTAATACTGATAGGCTCCTGACAGAGGAGTAATTTATCTTTTTAAAGCACTAAGAGAATTCATTTGAATTCGAATATTAATTAACTAGAAGTCCAATCACATGCTCATTTTAAAACACAAATATTTTCATATTTTCCCAAATTTTACACCCTCTAACGGTGAAAATCAAACTGATAGTAATTAGAAAACTGTGAACAATAAAATTTTGTTAGTACCACCCAGAAAGAATTTTTCATTTATCTCTTAACCCTTTCAGCGTCCAGAACGTATATATCAGTTTTTAGTACAATAAAAAAAAAAGATTTAAAAAAAATTAAAATTGCCATTATAAAATTTTTAACAGATATTTTATAAAAATATGTAACTTAAGCTTGATAAATAATATTTTCTTTTTTTATTTGATGTATATTTTATTAAACTATGACATAAATAATTTGTTAAAGCCACCTGTTTGCCATTTCTTAGAAGTTATTTAAGGTATTGCCAATTTGTTTGCTAACATTACTCTGTGCTGAAGCAATTCCCTAATTTAAGCTCAGAAGTTTGATTTGAACTATTATCAACATCTCCTGATTATTAACAAAGAACTGCTACTTTTTAAAAATGGAAGATTTTGGAAGTAATTATGAAATGTGTACTTTTTTTTCGGTATATCACTGTAAAAAATGTTATTAAAATTAATATGTTACTACAGTGTTCAAATTTTTTACTTCAATAAAATTCAGAATTAAATTCTTTTTAATTTGGTATATAACATGAGCTATTTCTGTTGATTAGTTATTTATTAAAAATATTCTAAATGTGACTTGTTTATTGGACTACAACAAGCCTGGACTTTTTCTCAAAGTATAGTATGGAGAGAAAAAAAATTCAAAACGAAAGAAATATTTACTTTAAACAAGATTTTTTTTTTTGCTATTTAGAAATAAATAGCCTTTCTATTCATGTGCATTATAATCATTTCTGTCTATTAGTTTTTTTTTAATAAATTTTTATTTGTGTTGCCAGATGCATTTTTTTAACTACATGACTCTAAAGAAGTCCTATTAAAATTAAACATATATCATCATTTTTGTTAAATATTTTATTTTCAGAAAATCCAGAATTAAATGTTGATTAATTTGGCATATAACATGCCATAATTCCTTTCGCTAATTATTTGGCAAAAAAATTCTAAAGTTAAATTTGGCCTCTGGACGTAAACCAGTTTTTCAAGCTGGACACTGTAAGGGTTAATAAAAAACATATTTTTCCAACCCGCGGGGGGAGGGGAGTGCTTAGATTGTCACGGGTCCGCTTAATCATTCCACTCTACCAACATTTGAAATTTCTAGCATAAAAATATTATTTTAAATATTCGTTTAATACTTGTGATGTTATAACGTTGAGGACTTCTAGCGGTGCAAGTTCTACTGGATTCTTAGAGCGCGAAGTGTAATATTTTATTATAAATACCTCCTCAAGCAGCTGCTTGCCACAGAGGTCAGCGCATATCGAAACCAAAAGGAAACTTTCATTTATCACTTAAAACAAAAAAAAGTTCAATGTTTACAGGTGGAAACACACAAAAGTGAAAACAACGATTTTTTTTTTTTGGAAAACGGGATGAAATATTCCACCAAAAATCTAATTTCTGCAAAAAAAAAGGGGGGGGGGGATTCTTTGAAATTTAAATCTTTTTCTTGTTCTTTTGCGTTTAGTCCTGCTTAGGGCACGGTCCGCATTTCTTTGCATTTCGCATAGTCTGACGTTGAGGACTCTGAAGACTGGGGGGAGGGAACCCACTGGAACAGCTGTTGGGAGGCTGTGATCTTTCCAAGCCAATCGGTGTCCCCTACTGAGTGTGGGCAGGACGGGGAGTTTTTCGGAGATAAGTCTCAACGCTGACCCAGCCCGGACTCGAACCCGGGAACTGCAGATTACGAGTCTGGCGCGCTACCGACTGAGCCACCCACGCTCCTATCCTTTGAAATTTAAATACCACCAAAAAAATTTGCGTTCAAGATCTATTTCTTTTGTTGCTTGGAAAACATATCTATGATAATTAACATGCGGTTGATATCATCATGCTATTTGCCACATTTGCTAACCTATATTGGCTTCAGAACGTGAAAATTTTAAAATATCATTAGCATATATTGGAATAAATTCAACTGATAATCCAAAACGAATACTTTGATTCCAAATACCATATGCAAATCAATTATCTTACTCCTGGAGACGTTAGAACTGAAGTAACTTGTGATAAGTTGGGTAAATTTACATCTGAGAGCTTTTGGGCACATAAAAGTCTTAAATGGCCAGGTCATAAGGACCCCAATAACTCAGAGAACGTTTGGGGAAGGGAATCCACCGGGCAGCTGTTACGAGACCGATGGAAGCAATCCGTCAAGGCCGTCCAACGTGTTCTGTAACTTGCACCGAGTATGGCTCTCTTGCACACGGAATCAGGACACAAAATTCTCAACGCAGAGATGAGACTAGAACCTAGGAATATCAGATTACCAATCTAGCGAATGTTGGCGACGGAGAGTTATCAGAAGGCTCGAAGCATAGCAGTCCCACAACAGACTTCGCCAGATGGCTCTATGTTGATTTTCTGTTGTCCATAGCCTAGAATTTTGCAAACTGACACTATAAACCCACCTTACATTGTTTTGCATACAAATCTTTGCAATATATTTACACTGTTACTTTGCAGAGGCAATTTATTTTTAGCTCCGAATGATCAAATATTACCAGTTGTATATGGATAATAGTAGCTATTCATAAATTGCATGGGGCGGAGGTGGCTCAGTCGGTGGCGCTCCAGGCTCGTAATCTGCAGTTCCTAGGTTCGAGTGCAAGCTGGGTCATCGTTGAGATTTATCTCCGCAAAATTCTCCGCACTACCCACGGTCAGTAGGGGACACCGATGGGATTGGAAAGGCCGCCATCCGTCGGATGGCACGTTAAAGAACACGCTGGATGGCCTTGACGGGAGGTTACCTTTGTCTCCCAACAGCTGTTCCAGTGGGTCACCTCCCCCAACTTTCTCTGAGCCTTCGGGGTCCATGTGACCTGGCCATAAAGCCCATGGTGTGCAAAAAAGTGCCGCTCAGAGGTAAAACAACCCAACCCATAAATTGCATCAATAGGTTTTTGAACATAAGACATACGAAACTACAGTAAAGGCGTTTTTTTACCTCTCTCAAGTGTTTTTAGGAATGCAGTGTAATCTTTTCGATAATTGCTCTGTTGAAATATATAGTAATATATTTTTTCAAACTCTCTCAGGGAACGCTTTCTTACAATAATTTTTGAAAGACTACTGAAACAGAGTTAAAATGTAATATAGTGGAAAAACGTTCTGGCTAATGCGATCCATTCAGTTCCTCCCCATCAAATACTTCGAATATCGGGGGGTAGCAATCTAAATATCAATTGTAATTCACACATTTTTGTTGCAAAACACACTCAATTAATACATCAATTTAGTAAATTATTAAAATACATGAAACATAACTTATAATGTTTAAAGCCAATTCTGACGAACAGCCTATTTAATCGTTTCTTTGGCTACTGATCTACGGGACCTGGGTTCGAGCCCCGGGTAAGGCATGGATGTTCGTGTTGTTTTTCTGCTGAGGTCCTGCCATCCTCTCAGATCTTCTACTGTGGCATATAAACTGACAGGCTCCTGTCAGACCTCTGTGGCAAGCAGCTGCTTGAGGGGGTATTTTTTTTTTTCAAATAATATATATAATCATCGTTTCTCTGTTAAATATCATTACGATAACGAATTTAATAACTGTACTCCTTAACATAAATTAATATTAAATAGCGTTATTTTTTTGGCTCCGAAATAATAAAATTATTATTTTCAACTTCTCTAAAGTTATATGGGTTTGTTAATAAAATTATTTTCTCTCTAATTTTATAAACAAATGATAATAGTTTTAATTTATATATTTGCTGCATATTTAAGAGTTCTAATCGTATAAAGCTTTTTTTAGAGATATATTTCCATTTATTTTATAATAATAATTAATAGTTAAAATTTCTGCATTTGAATCAATTGTTTAAATAAATTTCAGTTGCCCTTCTCCATATAATAAATATATATTGAAATAAAGAATAAAGTAAAAGCTTACTTCTAAATATTTTAATTGTCTTTAAACTTATTACTACAGGACAATTGAACGCTGTAATATTTTTCTATATCAATCATCATGTTGCCGTATCAATCATCTGCAAAAGACATGTTCTTATCTTGTAATTTATGTTTACAAATGGAAAGTATAATTATTTGGATCCCAGAACTGATTCCTGTGGAACATCAGATATATATGTCTTTTCTCATTTAAGATGGCATCTGCCTTTACTTATTCGGTCATATTTCTTAAGTTAAAAAATTTTAAAAAAAGTCTAAGAAAGATTCACAAACCAATTTCGATATTTTTGTTATTAAAAAATACATAGATAACTAATCAAAAGCTTTTGGAATATCTAAACAAATTCAGCTTGTTTCGATTATTAATACCAATATAAATCAATTGTGTAAATTGTGCTATTGTTTCTCAGAAAATATATTTCTTTAAACATAAAATTAATTTATTTTCTACTAGTTTCTTAAATATATTTTTGAACAGGGATACTTATATATAAACTGGTTGGTAGTTTTTTAAGGATTTGGATTGGGTTATTTTACCTCTGAGTAGGACTTTTTTTACTAAATGGCCAGATACAAGGATTCCGAAGGCTCAGAGAAGGTTGGGGGAGCGGACCCACTGGAATAACTCAAGGCCATCCAGCATGTTCTTTAATGTGCACAGGATATGACTCTCCAGCTCGTGAAGCAACAGCTTAACGTCCCATCTGATGGACGGCGGCCATTTCAAGCCCATCAGTGTCCCTACTGACGGTGGGTAGGGCGAGAGCTCCCAGGTTCGAGTCCCAGTTGGAAACTGGGACTCAAACCTGGAAACTGCAGATTACGAACCTGGGACTCAAACCTGGGAACTGCAGAATACGAACCTGGCACGCTACCGACTGAGCCACCACAACCCAATTTTAAGGGAAAAGTCACATAACACGTCAAAGAACAACGAACAAGAACAAAGAACACGTCAAACATATAAACATACCCAGAACATTGAAATTGCTCCACCCAGAAAGAGTGAGGGGAAGGGGTGAAATGTAGCACACACAGAGCAATACATATTGGCATACCATGATTTAATTTGCAGCCACTTACAGCGGTTAGAAGACGAGATAATGCAGCACAATGTGACTGCCTCAGTAGGTGGTTCCACCGCTGTGAACGGCAATACAGGCAGCAATACTGCGTGGCATGGAGTCATACAGTTGACGGATATGGTCCTGAGGAATTGCACACCAAGCAGCATTGCCTAGCTCCCATAATTCATCGAGATTTCGCGCCTGCCAGTGAGAGGATTGCACACGTTGTCCAATGTGGTCCCATAGATTTTCCATTGGGGATAAATCTGGGGATTGTGCTGGCCATGGCAATACTTGAATATGTTGCAAACATTGTCTGGAGACCCTAGCAATATGTACACGGGCATTGTCATGCTGGAAAATGGGCTGCTGCATGCCTCCCAGGAACGGTAACAAAACGGGCTGCAGAATCGTGCTAATGTATTGTGCAGCTGTCTGTGTTCCCATTATGCAGACAAGAGATGACCTGCTGTCATATCCAATAGCACCTCATACCATTATGCCTGGCTGACGGGCAGTGTGGCTGTCGCAAACAAAATCTGAATGCGTTCTCTCGGCAGGTTATCGCCATACACAGACCCATCGATCGTCAGCACCCAGACAGAAACGGGATTCATCACTAAACACAACAGTGTTCCATTTGTGATCCCAGTTCCCATGACTTCAGCACCAAGCCCTACAAGGGTTGCGATGATTTGCAGTCAATGGCAATCAACGTAACAGCTGCCTAGAGCGCAGGTGTGCCTCATGCAACCTTCGGGTTACCATTCAAGTCGTTATGGGGGACGTTCAAGGCTGCTGACACAGCCCGTCGAATATCGCCTGCAGTGCTCTGTGGTGACGAATGAGCAAGTCGAACAATGCGCCTATCAAGCCGTGCTGACGTCTGTCGGATAACACCACTCCCTCTGTGATGCAAGCAACCTTCTTTCTTGCCACTGGTACCAACAACGTCCAACAGTTCGTGCATTTCGATGAACATGGGCAGCGACACAACGTGTAGTCCATCCATCTTCACATAGGCCTATAATCCTCTCTCAAAAGCATCCAAATGGCGATAAACCTGCCGACGGCGTATATCAGCCATTTTCAGTCTTCGCTGAACAATTTCCAAGTGGAACCACCTAATCTCAACCGTTCACACGACTTTCACCAGCATAAACACAATACCATCCCTGTTCCTTCTTGCACCTTTTATCTCTTGAGCCACACACGTCATTGGCTCCGGATTATAATCATTTGTATATCTCAACTGCATACATCCACACTTCCATTTGCATGTTTGTACGACATGTCCTTCTGGGTGGGGCACTTTCAATGTTGAGCAGTGTATTTAAATTTTAATTCTGAATTATAGAAGGAGACCAGACACGCTCTCCTTTACTCTCTGTTAATAAATGCTTTTTGCAAGTGATAGAATTAATAGAATCGAAGAGTATGAGAGTGTTTTTTCTGGTACCTTTCTACTTAATGGAGATCCTAATCCGATCACTCGTTTTTAGCATCTGTCTTCGAGTTTTTACGCTTTATTAGTTCTTTTAATCGTATTTAATGTTTTACTTCCTTTCTTTAAATTTGCTTCTTGCTGTTGTTACTCTATGGGTCCTATATATCCATTGTGCATTTTTGTATTCTACATTTGTTCCTCTTTTCACAAGAGTCGTTTATGCCCATTTTTCTTTCCTCATTGTGCTATTTATTGCATCGTGGACTCTTTTTTAGCAGTGCATAAAATGGAATTTTAATAGAATTTAAGGTCACTTATTTTGCAAAGGTTCTTCGATATGAAAGTATATTAATTCATTCCAGACATCGCTGAATGAGAAAAGAGCAACTATGTGTATGAAGGTAGAGTAGACAGAATTCGGATATGTAACGAAGAAAAAATTACCCCTGAAGTAAGTGGTTGCCACAGACGCCTGAGAGGAACTTATAAGTATAGTACGCCATAGACAAGATCTGTGAGGAAGGCGAGACCTAATTAGAAAGACAACAACAGAAAAGAAACATCTTATCCGGGACTCGAACCTGTGTCCCTTTGGATCCGCACTAAATAACCACTAGGCGTGTAGAGAATGAAACGAAATGACTTTGGAAACAACATTTCGTATAGCACAGTAATAATCTATATTTTTTTCTCGATAAATATCCTAATATGATTGATACGGAAATAATTTTTTTTATCTTCATCGACCTATTCATTCTTCCGGCAAATTACTATTTCTTTTAAGAAACCAAATAACTACATAGGTTGCCTCAAAAGTAACGCCTCCGAGATCTTTCAAAGAAATTCTTTAATGGTATACATTTCCAGTTTTACGCAGATAAACTTACACGTTGACTCCTTTTCTCACGAAATCAGAATCTCTTTCAATGCACTAGAGCCCAGCGAGAAGAGGTTGTCTGGTATTGTGATACCTTCAACATTTCTCATACTAGCTCATAAGATAGCTTGAAAATTACGTCCACTGGCTTTCGATTCAATGTTTAGGATTGACATCAAATTCCGTTTCAGTGTTGCATTTCTTCTGGTACTTCAGTCCTCACACGTTGTCGAATTTCAACCGACGCGGCTTTGGGGAGTTGTTTCCGTTTAAATCAGTCAAAGGACGATTCCGTGAAAGAGTCGCCAGCAGGAATAAATTTTGCTGACGAAAGCCGCCGGAACGCCCAACTTTTCTCTCTCATCGAGTGTGACTGGGAAAGGGAAAAGGAAAGATTACGAAGAAGCTGCAAAGTAGCTGAAGCTTGATCTCTAATCCGGTAACCTTCTACGACACCTAATCGAGTTTCACACGGCTCAGCAACTAAGCTTAAAAGAGGGCAAATCACCGCAAATCGAGAGGCGTGCTCTTCCACCTGAAGCGAACTCCTGCGGTGTGTGTGTTCCTTATTCGCCCAAATGGTGTCCTTTTCAAATGCACTCACTTGTGAAATCGTGAGGACTGAGAGGATCGACCGTCAAATGAGCACTCTCTGGCACATCCCCTACTGGAGGCTTCCTTCCCGCTTCTTTTCAGCACATTTCCTGGTCACAGATCTTTCAACTGAGCAATCGCAAAGAATCGCAACAAAAAAAAGAGTTCAAGTTTTCTCTTTTGTAAGTAATCTAAATAGCATTTCTTTAATGAATAAAATAGTAGCCTAAAACTGATCTGAAGATATATAGAAATAGAAATATAGAAATGCACCCTTTTCACGCTGCGAATAATACTCTCTACATTTTCTGTTTCGAATATTCAACGCATATCAATGCAAATCGACATGAAGAATGTGGAAAAAATGCCTGGTCAAACGAATGAAGGTCAAAAGAAACTCTTCGTTGCTTTAAACAGGGTCGATGTTCAGAAATCCCAAAGAATTCTTGTAAGATTCATCAACATTTCACCTATTAAACATGACAAATTAAACTACCATAGAAAACCAAAACATCACTACGAAAGAGAGTTTTAAGTTTTTTAAAGTATGAGACAGTGGAAAAAGTTAGTTGGGGGGGGGGGGTTAGAATCGCGGAGAAGTGTTTTGCTGAATCGCCATCAGGTTAGAATCGCGGAGAATTGTTTTGCTGAATCGCCATCAGGTTAGAATCACGGAGAAGTGTTTTGTTGAATCGCCATCAGGTTAGAATCACGGAGAAGTGTTTTGTTGAATCGCCATCAGGTTAGAATCACGGAGAAGTGTTTTGTTGAATCGCCATCAGGTTAGAATCACGGAGAAGTGTTTTGTTGAATCGCCGCCATAAGGTTAGAATCGCGGAGAAGTGTTTTGTTGAATCGCCATCAGGTTAGAATCACGGAGAAGTGTTTTGTTGAATCGCCATAAGGTTAGAATCACGGAGAAGTGTTTTGTTGAATCGCCATAAGGTTCGCGGAGAAGTTGGGTGGGTTGTTTTACCTCTGAGCGGCACTTTTTTGCACATCATGGTCTAAATGGTCAGATCGCAAGGACCCCGAAGGCTCAGAGAAGGTTGGGGGAGGGGATCCACTGGAACAGCTGTTCGGAGACCGATGGTAGTCTTCCGCCACGGCCATCCAGTGTGTTCTTTAATGTGCACAGGATATGGCTCTCCCGTACGGAGTCACGGCTTAATGTCCCATACGATGGACGGCGGCATTTCCAAACCATCGGTGTCCCCTACTGACCGTGGGCAGGGCGGGGAGTTTTGCGGAGATAAGTCTCAACGCTGACCCAGCTGGGACTCGAACCTGGAAACTACAGATTACGAGCCTGGCGCGCTAATCGAGTTTCACACGGCTCAGCAAATAAGCTTAAAACGATTGAGCCACCCCCGCTCCTCGCGGAGAAGTGTTCTGTTGAATCGCCATCGGGTTAGAATCACGGAGAAGTGTTTTGTTGAATCGTCATCGGGTTAGAATCGCGGAGAAGTGTTTTGTCGAATCGCCATTGAATTAGAATCGCGGAGAAGTGTTTTGTCGAATCGCCATTGAATTAGAATCGCGGAGAAGTGTTTTGTCGAATCGCCATTAAGTTAGAATCGCGAAGTGTTTTGTGGAATCGCCATCAGGTTAGAATCGCGGAGAAGCATTTTGTTGTTTTGTGTTTTTAGCTGCCTCCTCCCTCATAAGTGTCCTCTTTGGCCAATTCATCTACGATCCCTGAGACCGCCACGCCTAACGAAAAATAAAATTTTTGATACGTATATCTCATCCTCAATAGAGGATGAAACATTAGATGATCTTTCTCGCAACCTTCTCGCCGAAGAACTTCCTCGTTTGCAGAAACGATTCATTCCCATTTGTTAAGACCATCTCCTAATATGGACTTTTGCAGTCAAATTCTTATTGACCCAATTCCTTGGGGGAGGAACACATGTCGATGGGCGTATTTCAAGTAGCAATGCGAGTCTCCAAGGGCAGATCTTCCCCATTAAAACTACAACTACCAGTCACCCTCCCCCCTACACACACACACACCCTCTCCCCTACAAATTCCATGTCTCGAGTATCAACATCACCACAATATTTGTTGAGGAAAGCATTTTTTTTTTAATATCTTTCACAATATTCATTTAAAACATTAAAATTTTACGGTAGAATTTCTGAGGATGGGACGAGCAATCTTTCCCCCACTAACTGTTAGTTGTTTTCAACGAGCTGGCACACCATCCTTGTTTCATTTAATCTTTCATTCTGCAGTGAGTGAGGCTATGCAACAGATTGAAAGATATATTTGGAGTTGCAACGAAATCTTTTGTGAAAATATGAATGAAAGATGACAATCGTCATACATGATTGAAACTGATCTTGAAAATGTTTCAGAATATCAATACCAAGGAGTACGTGCACGGAAGCTGTGTAGGAATGCAAGCAGAGAATATTGCGGTGTGTCGGTGCGGTCGTGCTAATTCCACGTAGGAATACCGAGTGAGGATTGTCAATGCTCCTAGGGGCGAGCTAGTTTGGGCTAAGAGGATTACAAGAGTGCGAGGTCAAAGGTCGGCTAGGGTCGGCAGCCCCACCATTCTCCGGCTCGGAGGCAAGAGAGGCAGCTATCACAACAGCAGTTTCCGTGCGGCTGGGTATGGCCCGTGATCTGGAGACCCCCCACGGAGAGGTGAGGGTGAGGTGAACAGACACTCACAAACGACGTAAACTACCGGTGCATGGGAAGTACGAAATGGAAATGGTCCTCGATCAGTTGACACGGACACTAAGTATACGGCCAGTGGCTTCTTTGCATTGGGTTATTTTACCTCTGAGCGGCACTTTTTTGCACACCATGGGCTAAATGGCCAGGTCACATGGACCCCGAAGGCTCAGAGAAGGTTGGGGGAGGGGATCCACTGGAACAGTTGTTGGGAGACAGATGGTAGCCTCCCGTCAAGGCATCCAGCGTGTTCTTTAACGTGCACAGGGTATGGCTCTTTCGCACACGGAGCCATGGCTTAACGTCCCATCCGACGGACGGCGGCCTTTCCAAGCCCATCGGTGTCCCCTACTGACCGTGGACAGGGCGGGGAATTTTGCAGAGATAAATCTCAACGCTGACCCAGCTGGGACTCGAACCTGGGAACTACAGATTACGAGCCTGGCGCGCTACCGACTAAGCCACCCCCGCCCCGCTTCTTTGCGTGATAGTGGTTCAAGCAGTACTCACTGATATTCTCAGTACTATGCCTTAGTTCAACTGCTGGAGCAATTGGCCCGGAATCAGGAGATCCAGTGTTAGAATCCGGGAGAACGATTAGTGGTGGGGGAGGAGGGGGAGTTGTTTCACATTTGCATAAGTTTTACGCATCTATATTGGTAGAGACATGAATTTGCTTTTCATTAGTTAGGGGCAAATTTTCTACATTAAATATTTCTCTATATTAATAAAAATTAAATTCAATGCAATATCCATTGAAGTCTGCGATTTTTGAACATGAAAAACCCTTTACATCTCATGTTGTCAGTAATTACTTTTAGCAAAAGATTCGTTGTGTTACTATCTGAAGGGAATCATATGCTCTTCGTCTGCTTCTCATTTTCAGCACTCCAAAATATTTTGGAGTGCTTAAATGATTGCTATCTGAGAGTCTCAACTGATAAGAAATAAACTGTTTCTATTTTTGCATTTACAAGATTCTCGTCGATTTCTCTCTCTCGGGAGGAACTGAATGTTTAAAAAATAAATAATTAAATAAATTCGGCGTTATCAAAATCTTGTTAACAGGGGGAATTGGTTTTTATCTATGAGCGGCATTTTTCTGCTCCCAAGGACAGGACCCCAAGGGCTCAGAGAAGGTTGGGAGAAAGGACTCACTGAACAGCGTTAGCAGATAGATGGTAGTCTTTTGGTTGTTCTCTAACGTGCTTAAGGTATAGCTCTCCTGCACATGGGCCAAGGCTTTAACGTCCCAACCGACGGATGGTGGTCTTTCTAAGCCCGTCGTGTTTTTCACTGAGGGCAGAGCAGCACAGCGGAGGTAAATCTAAACGCCGGCACAGTTGAGACTCGAACCTGGGATCCTTCAGAAGGATTCTTTTCGTCCACCAAAAATTGTATCAAATGTAGTGCTACACATTTTTTTGCTAATCTAAGTGGCAAACAGCTGCTTGGGGGGATATTTATTATTTTTTTAAAGTACAGAGATGACGAATAAATGTTAAAATAACAATAAGGTTAAAATTCATAATCTGCTTTAAAATCATTCCCTCTAACGTAGTAATAAATAATACTGTCTAATCAATTACTGCTCTCAGTTTAAAAATAAAAGGGGTAAAATTAGAATTGATTTATGGGTAATTGCTCCTTCGGCAATGGAACCAGATGAAATTTGATCATTGGAAAAGAAAAACCCGAAGCTCTCAAAACAATAAAAAAACACATTTTATGTATAGAAGAATATATCACAGAGGAAAAAACTAGATATCTAGATTTTTTAATGGTATTTATTTATTATTTCACACATACATATATTAAATAATATTTAAACAGTTACTGTCGCTGAAGATGAAAACAGTTAAATTCTAAGAATTCTTCTTCAGAACTAACATTAAAACGTTTGAAAACAGCACACAATAAGAGTTTTACTTGAGTATCTATTTATCATTCCTGCTGTAATTATGGTGCTAAAAACTGTTCACTCTTTTTCAATGATGTACAGAAAATTCCTATTATACGATCCTATGTGGCACAAGAGTGCCTTGTGGAAGAACAGAAAAAAATCATAATATTACATATAAAAATAAATAAATAAATACCCCCTCAAGCAGCTGCTTGCCACAGAGGTCTGACAGGAGCCTGTCAGTTTATATGCCACAGTAGGAGATCTGAGAGGATGGCATACATCTTAGTAATAGTTTCTGATATGAAACTCAATTTAATATTTGAAATCGATTCACTAGCTCAACCTGTTTGCAGCAACATTAAAATGAAAGCTAGAAGAATCGTCTTGCCGTCCCATGGCCGAGTGGTTAGCGCGCTTGGCTACTGATCTAAGGGACTTGGGTTCGAGCCCCGGGTAAGGGATGGCTGTTTATGTCGTTTTTCTGCTGAGGTCCTGCCATCCTCTCAGACCTTCTACTATGGCATCTCTAACCGTCAGCCCTCTGTGGCAAGCAGAAGAATCGTCTATCGTAATTCGTATAATAATAATGGGCAATTGGAAAATGTAAATAGTAATATATTATTATCCTACGAAAAGCAAAAAGAAATTTTCATTTACCCCATAAAATGAAAAGTTAGTTTCTCATTTCTAGCATAAATATTTATTTTGAAATATTAGCTCAAGTTTTACATTTTTTTACATTTCCCGCCTCCAACGATGTAAATTAAGCCTTTTGGAGGATTTAAAAAACTAGATCATAATATTTCATTAGTACCTATTTAACTCAAGGAGAATTTCAATTAATCTCTTAACACTTTGCATTTCCCACCACATCCCTGGGGGTGAAAGGATAAAATGATGATATCAGTGTAAACCCCTTGATCATCACACTACAATATCAAAATATCAAATTTTAGCCCCAATTAAATAATTTGCAATATTGGTTTAAATTTCGACATTTTAAAATTTTTGCACCGTTCATCATCATCATCATCCTCAAGCAGCCATGGGCAATGGAGGTCAAATCAGACTGCGCAATTTAGTTCTCCAAGCATATCTGTCCTGAGCTATATCTGCTGCATCCGGCCACTGCACACCAATTCAAGCAAGGCCCTGTTTGACATTGTCTGCCCACCGCATTCTAGGTCTCCCCCTCCTTCTGAGACCTCTAGGCACACTGTTCATGATCTTATTCACTAATCTATAATTAACCACACGGGCAACATGCCCAAACCAACGGAGTCTCTCTCTGCACAATATGCTGCTTAAAGGAGGTTGCAAACTCTTTTGCCTAACCTCATCACTAGTTACAAAGTTGAGCCACCTAATGCCCAAGATACTGCATAAGCATCTAGAATCAAAAGCATCTAGCTTCCTGTTATCTTGTTTACAAAGTGTCCAAGTTTCACTGCCTTAACTAACCCTAGAAAGAACCAAACTATTATACAGTCTAATTTTACTCTTTAGGTCTATGCACCTATTTCTCCACACTCACCATAGATTCCTAAAAGTCCCGGCAGCAATCCCTATTCTCTGTTAAACTCATCCCGCACATCACCAATATCTGTTACATAGCTCCCAAGATAATTAAACTGAGACACTTGTTCAAGAATTCAGCCATTCAAAATAATTGAAGCACCTTACCAATTTTCATCACTTCAGTTTTCTCTCTGTTTATAACCAAACTTACTCTACTAGCAGTCTTATCAACAGATCGAATGAAAAAGTTCATCTCATCAACATCATTTGCCAAAAGGGCTAAATCATCAGCATAATCTAAATCAGACATTTTCGTATCTCTAGACCATTTAAGGTCAAAATCTTTCTCTTGCAGAGAATTTCGCAAAACATAATAATCATTAACCAAACTAAAGAGGAAAGGGGACAAAATGCATCCATGTCGAATACTGGGGGCAATGCTAAACCAATTGTTACAAGCCTTGCCAACTCTCACATATTACTCAATGTTATTATAGAGAGCTTTCATTATGTTAACAAACTTATCTGGTATTCCGTACGATGTCACAATCAACCACAAATTATGACGATCAACAGAGTCAAAAGCCTTTTTGATATCAACAAAACTAGGAACCAAGGATTTCAGATACTCTAGGCATTTCTCAAGAATTTACTTGGGTGAAAATATCTGATCTACACATCCCCTGCCCTTCTGAATCCACATTGCTCATCACGCAATTGCCTGTCAACCAGATTCTTAATTCTATTAAGCACAATCATGCAAAGAGATTTACCTAGAACAGAGAGTAGGCTGATACCCCTATAGTTATCACAAGAACTGCGATCACCTTTTTTAAAAATAGGGATAACAATGCTCTGGTAAAATCCTTAGGAACCATTTCAGTCATCCTGTGGTAACCGAAAGGTTCCCAGCTCTAAGCATTTCCGTAGTAATTTCATCTCCTCTGGGGATTTATGAAGTTGAAGTTTAGAAATAGCCAAAATAACTTCAGACTGTGTTATAGTGCCAACAGTAAAGCAACCAATGCATCTATCATCATTACAAACAATGGGAGTAGTTAGACACAGTTAGAGCGAGCAATTATAGCTTTTGGGAGAATCGGACAGTGCGAATCACAATATTTCATCAGTAACTATCCATCTAATAAGAATTTTTAATTCATCTCGAAAAACAAAAAAATTTTTAATGTCTATAGACAGGCAGAAAGCGGAGTCAAAACATTAGTTCCTTCTTTTTTTTTGAAGACGAGTTAAAAAGGGCAAATTTAAGAACTGGAAAGGCTTCTGATATCTTTATTAATAGGTTGAAGCAATTCCACTTATCCTACATCAAAGGGACCGTCCGATGAAATCAGCAAGCACGTGACACTTAATATTACTCCAGAAAGGGTGCGTGTGAAACAAATTTCAGAAATGCATGATCAGTGATTATCCTTACGAATATTTTGGGTGAGCTAATTTGAATTTCGTTAAAATACAGTAATATACTTTCAACTAAAAGGTCTCCGAAAAATATTAGCTTTACAAATGAAACAAACTAGGGAGTTTAACGTATTTATAAAGTTTTCTTATTTCAGAAGTTCCTCAATGCGGAATTCTATTCCCTTTAACGTGGAAGTTCCACACCGCATCGGTTACATTAGTAGCAGCATCTTCTGATACTTTCCTTCTACAGCCTTTCGGAATCTCCTTCATTTTACCAAAAATTTCCGTTTCTTCTATTAACCATCGCATTAGTCCTTTGTTCTTCAATTTGCCTCTTAATCAAAATTTGTTGCTACAGTATCAACAAGAATTCAATATCGCTTCATCGATTTTGAGATGAAATACTAGACAACAGATTTCCCTCTTGTGCTTGTTAAGCATTTGAAACCCACCTGGAAGTGTACTCATGCTCTCGTTATTATTCATTGGTTCAAAGAATTTTTCATCGGGAGAAGTTATCCGTGGCGACGATGTTTAGTCGCCAAAGAAAGCTCACCACCATAAGCCAAGTGAAGTGGGAAAGCAAATGTTCGCCATGCACCTTCTGACTGAGGTCCGCCGCCCTGCCCCATATCATCTCAAACATTCCTGGTGACTACATCGGCAGCCCTGCGCTGTGTGACTGGCATAGAAATCACCTGAAATGGGCTCACAGCTGGGAGCATCCTATCAGCCTCCGGCAATCCGAGCTCCCTGGTCTCCCCCCTTTAGCTTCCCTCGTTTACGAAAGCGGTAACTGCAGAAGCACCCAACCCACAGCGATGCCCACTCGGTGCGGCAACGTTACTTCGTGTGCAGGGGTGTGCACGCTCGCTCTGGCGGTTTTTCAACCGCCACCTCCTGGCCAGTTTGTTGCAGGTGCGGATGTCTGGAACAGTGCCACCATTGTCTGGCAGGGTCCGTACCATAGTGCAGGTGCAGAGTGTAGCAGTCGTTCAGAGCACAGCCTCATTAACTTTGCTCTTGTCACCACATGTCGTTCAAGAATCGTCTTTAATGGAACAGAAATGCGAGAGCGGCTGATAACTCTCGTGTGGGGCGCTCTTCGCATGTGACCACACTGATCGTGCGCGGATGATCAGCTCGTGAAATATGCGCCTTCGATGTTTTCGCCGTTTCAATAACGTAATAAATCATCAGAAATCATTATTCTTTTGTTTCTTGTTTCATTTTTCGCCATTTATGTTTCTGTCCACATTGAGAGATATTCAAAATCCGCTTTTTATTTATTCAATAACTGCTTAGACTTCCAGAATCATTTCATAAACTCGGTAAAATTCATAAAATAGTTCTGTGGGAGACTTGGAGCAAAGTTTCCAAGGTCAGTGGCAGTGCTGCTAAATATTCCAGATTCCATAACTCTTTATAGACAAAATTCGATTTTTTAAAGTTAAGATGTGGATAAAAATTTTTCCCTGAAAAATATTCATGTAGTTACATATTTCAGAAGTGACAGAATTTATGTCCATTTTTTTCCACATTCAGAGTTTGTTGTAATAAATTTAAAATGCATTTTAATTGGGGACAAATTGCGAAATCAACAGACGTTTGCAATAAGTTTCAATTCCTTGAGAAAAAGCGTCATATCCCAACGAAAAACTACTAACCTAATTTCGTGATCCAAACCAGAGTTTCTGAACTTTTTTATGTATCACTGCCAGGATCACACCGAGGTTCTCATGGTCGGATTGGAAACCATGGCGCCAAGCAGACGGCGGATACCTGGCAATCTGGAAGACTTGGCGGGCACATAATGGATTAAGAAAATATCATACTCCTCTCCTAGACACATATACGGCGAAAGAGCTAGGGTAATAACACAATAAGGCTCTCAGACAGACTGAGTGAGATGATCTATATACAAGGCAGTATATAAGGAAAAGCGCCGAATTCGGCAGAGTAGCCTTTGATGGAGGATTCTGGTTGATGGACTTATTTATACATGATAAATTTCGCATTGCACTTTTCATATCATAAACTCGTATGTATCAAACAGAACATTTCAAGTGCAAATCCAAGAAGCTATCTCCTCTGAGAGATATATTGAAGCAGGGGTGCCCCAAGGCTTTCTCTTGAGTCCTGCCCTTTATAACATCTACACACGATATCCATTCCCCAGCGAAAAATAAGATAGCCCTCTATGCTGAAGATACTGCCATTCTTGCTCCTTCGCTGAATCTAACGCTTACAATCTACAAACTGTAGGCTGGACTCAATGAATTGGAAGAGTGGTTTTCCAAATGGAAAATTAAAATAAATGCTGAGAAAAGTCAAGCAATAGTTTTCACTTACAAAAAAGTTGCAAATGCAGATCAAATCAAAATATTTAATGCGGACATCCCATGGAGTCACCCTGCATGCCATGGAGTTACACTTGCAAATTGAAATGATCTCATCACACAAATAAAGTCATCAATAAAGCACAAGCAGTTAGATGCAGCTTAAATTCACTTATGGGAGACATTCTACTACGTCAATAAGTACTAAACTTCGAATTTACAAAATGGTCATTAGGCCTACAGTCACTTATGCGTGCCCAGTTCGGAATCAGACTAATATCACGAACTTAAAGAAGCATCAGACACTTCAAAATAAAATTACCAGAGCATATAATTCGTACCTTGATCGTGAGAACCCCAATGGGACTCGAGGCAGAGGTTAACAATACCACCCACTTCGTTTAAAGTCATTGTAATGTCGCTGGGGTTCCACGAAATATATTTTTTTGCAATTCACGAAATATATATAGGCTTTTTACGTTTAACTGTAAAAAGAAGGTAAAATCCACAAAAGTATTTTAAAATGAATGTCTTCCTCACTCATGAAGTAATGATAATGTTACACCTGTTCATTCATCCAAATTAATAAATAATCCGTTAGGTATAAACTTGATAAGAAAATGTACATTGGTACTCAAAATTAAAGTATATTAAATTTAATTGAAAAGGAGGATATGAAATGTGGTGTAAATGTAAAATTTGCAGTGCGAAAAACGGAAATGTGTGCACATTTAACTGACGCGACTGCCAGCATTAAAATTAGGGTTTCTATAAAACATCGCTTGACTGCGCTCACCACTCGTTTATGTTCCAGGTAGCCTGGCGTGAAGATCGGTTGCAATTTGATTTTCAGCATCTCACAGAGGCGACGTTTGGACGATAGTACACTGTGAAGCGATAGGTGGGATGGTAGGAGGTCAATCTCAGACAGAGATAGGCACGACTTTAAGAAACAGGAGAGGTAGTCGTAGACCAGGTCTTTCTAAGGCCATAAGTTCTCAGAACGGCTGCTATATCTCATTAACATATGAATTAGGAAATAATTTGGCAACTGTCTTGCGAGCATAATTTCATAAGAAAGTGACATGAAAGCAAAATACTAATCTACCATAATAATTTTGAAATCTCATTACTTCAGATGAAATGAATTCCTCCTCAAGCAACCACTTACCCCAGATCTCCGACAGCAATTTTAAGTATAATAAGCCATAGATAACTTTCCGTGAGGAAGGCGAGACCTGATCAGGAAGACAACACCAGAAAAAAAAAAACATACGTTATCCGGGTCTCGAACCCAGGTCCCTTTGATTAGTAGCAAAGCACATTAGTTACAGGAACGGTACACTTAATATATACCAGGCATTTTATTTCAAATGTAGAAACAGAAAAAGGTACCCAGTTAATAATATACATAAACAATTTCATTTTAGTTTATCAAAATTTCCAAAAGCATTCTACTATTTGAGAAATTCAATCTTCGACACACGAGTCACAAATATCAAGAAAAAAACGAAACGAAGAGAATTGAAATTACAAATTCCGGAGAATGAAAACGTCCATTCCTCCCCCTCTCCCCCCAATATTCACAAAGCGTTGGGGATGTCTTTAGTTGCATCGTATCTTGATTCGGTTGTTTACCTCTGAGAGGTACTTTTTTGCACACAATGAGCTAGATGGCCAGGTCACAAGAACCCCAAGGCTCAGAGAAGTTGAAGAAACGAGACCCATTGGACAGCTGTTAGGAGACAGATGATAGCCTCTCTCCAAAGAATTCAGCGTGCTCTTAATCTGCGCAAGATATGGCTCTCCTGCACACGGGACCACGGATTAACCTTCCAGATTACGAGAGTGGTGAGCTACTGGCTGAGACAATCCCCGTAGTCTTAGGTTACGTTAATATTTCAAACTTCACTGAATAGCAAATGCTAAACAAATATTAATTGAAAAATTAACTTTACTTCGTTTTGGCAAACAATGCATTAGCTGACAGTCAAGTCCAAATTAAAAGTTTTCCCTTTCCTTTCCCCATTCCCATCCTCAGTGACCAAAAAAAGAAAAAAGAAATTTAGATTACAATCAGACTTTGAGCAGCAGCAGCATCCCCCACCACTTCTTCCTCATGATACGTAGTACGATATTCCATTTCCTGTTAGCCCTGCCCAGTTTGGTGACATTTACCACCCTTACTTCAACATGTTGTTTAGAGATCCCGGAGGCATCTCCCTGCACACAGGTGGTGTCGGTATTTCCGACGTGATGGCTGCATTCCCACGAAACCTTCCAACCTTGGACCTGTTTGGCCGTTATAACTGTAGCCGAATGGCAGCGTCCGTGTACCATAACGACTAGTTTATGTTCATGTACACAGACTTTAAATTGTCATCCTTATCTACGGAGGGCTCAGATTCCTAGTGATAAGCATTCTTTAGGGTGCCATTATGGAAAACGTAAAGAACAGAGGATGAGGTAGCTTTATCTTTATCCGCAGTTTCCTGCTCTGTGGCACAAAGAAGAACACGTACTTCTTCATGAAGCGTCATTTCCATAACCCAAATACGATGCTTGCACATTTAACGAACTAATATCAAGCACTCCATAAGCTTTGTTTCCGTTTTGCGTGTCATCATGTTTGGCGAGGTTTGCAAATTCTTGTTTGCACCCATCCAAAGCCATTAATTGAAGAGACAAAAAGTAATCTCTGCATTTCCAATATCTCTGTGCAACTATGCAAAAGAGATCTTCGGATGGTGGGGAAAAACAAAGTGAGAAAGATTTAAGTAATATCGTCTGTTTTTTATCGATTCATCTCTATAAGATATTTCAGTTCAAATGGCTCACTGTTGCCCAATCTCTTCTGTATAACTAGAGTAATGGGATCTTTTGTAATGCCATGAGAATGAGAGATTCAGCAAGATGATAGTGCAAGCATTCCTTCATTACCCTCGAGTCGAATCTAGATAATTTAAGCGAGTCTAACACCTTAACTGCTAAGCCTTTGCGTAACATGCGCACAAATAACTCAGAAATTCAAAAGGCAAAAGGAAAAAATGGTCCTTTCTAGGCATATGAACTATTTTGTGCATTTTGGTGCTAAATTAAACTACGCGTGACATTTTATTTGCCATCTAAAAAAAAACAGTGCATAGTTTAATTGAAAGAATTGGAATTTTCGCTTTACAATTCTTAAGAATGGGGAAATAATTTCCAAATACAGAGAATTGTCTGAAAGCCTCTTAGTAAGCAGATGCAATCGAGTGTTTCTCTTTTTGCAGCTTCCCTTACCAATCCGTGAAGTTGCAGGAGGTAGCCCATCATTGGCTAACGGGGAAGCACGTTCCTCGTGCCGCGTATGTCAAGGCTGTGAGCTGGTGCTTGCGGAACCTTCACGGCTGGTTAGAACATAACAGCCAACGGGCAAAGGAGGATAATTTGCTCTCCTTGGTGACATGGACCCTTTCGATGTCTAATAAATTAGGCGTTCTGGGTAGACTCCCTCTCTGAAGTCAGGGGGCCATTTCACCGGCAGTCTCGAAATGATCTCCTTTCATTCTCATTGAACTTTCGATATTCTTGTTCCTAGGGCAGGGCGCTTTTCATCTTTTGGCTGTAACTGCACGCGACTTTACTGTACAATCTTAAATACAGTCGAACCCGCTTAAAATGAATTTGAAGGTACAGCTGAAAAATTTCGCTACATCGGTGAATTCGCTATAAGAAATATCGACCGAAACGTTATCTAGAAAAGGAACTATACTAGTATTTAAGCTTAAAAACATAAAGATTAAAATGTAAAAGTAATAAAACACAGAATATTTATTTCTTTTTTTAAGAAGCCATGCATCTAATGGACACTTTTTTTTAATTTTCTCTTGAAGACCGCTTAGTAGGAGAAAAATCTGAGCTCTGGGTCCTATGAACTACTGAAAAAGAGCTTCAAAATCAGTAATCTTTTTTCCTGATTGAACCTCTTGATTTTGCAGGCTACTCCAATCATGTTTTTTATTTCTTAAAAGTGAAGCTAAATTCTTTGGAATCCCATAATCCTTCGCAACATCAGCTTTATCATTTAAATAATTTTTTTCGTTCTTGAGACGTCTTAATGGAAAACTACGTAGCAGCTCATCATCAAACTGTTCATTTGGTGAATGGAAACAGAGACGAATTCCCGAATTCATGTAAGATAAAGTGAAGAAGAAATCTCTTGTGATTCGTTGCTTTCTTGTCCTCAGGGGCGTAGCTATGGGGGGGGGGGAAGGCTCCCCCCAGAAGTAACTCGGAGTTTGGCAAAATTCGAAGCGATTTCGTAAAATCTAAGTGAATTGTGAAAATCTGTAATCTTTTTTTTTTGTAAAATTAAAGGGAGTTAGTAAAATCTAGAGAACTTGGCAAAATCTAGGATAGTTGGCAAAATCGAGGCAACTTGACAAATCTAGGGCAGTTGGGAAAATGGAGATGGCAAAATCTAGAGCAGTTGGCAAAATTCTAAACCACTTAGTAAAATTCAGGTGAGTTGGCAAAATTCGGAGTGATTTGGCAAAATCTTGGGGAGTTGACAAAATTCTGAGTGACTTGGGAAAATCGTGGGGAGTTGGCAAAATTCAGATGAGATATAAAATTTGTAATCTTTTTTTCTGTAAAATTATAGCGTGTTGACAAAATTGAGGCAACTTCGCAAAATCTAGGAGAGTTGGCAAATCTTGGAGTTGGCAAAATTCAGAGTGACTGAAAAAATCAGGTGAGATGTAAAAATTGGGATTTTCTTCTGTAAAATTGTAGCTAGTTGGCAAAATCTAGAGCAGTTGGAAAAATTTGAATCCAATTGGTAAAATACTGGCGAGTTGTGAAAATTGAGATTGTTTTTGTGAAATTAAGAAGAGTTGACAAAATCGAGAAACTTGGTAAAATTTTGGGGAGTTTGAAAAATTTGAAGTGACTTGTCAAATTCAGGAGAGATATAAAAATTGGGATTGTTTTTGAGAAATTAAGGAGAGGTGGTAAAATCGAGGAAACTTGGCAAAGTCTAGGGGAGTTGGCAAAATTGGAAACCACTAGATAAAGTATTAGTGAGTTGTGAAAATGGGATTGATTTTGTGAAATTAAGGAGAGTTGGAAAAATCGAGAACTCCTGGCAAAATTCGAAGCCACTTGGTAAAATACAGGGAAATTGTGAAAATTGCGCCTTTCTTTGTGCAATTAAGGAGAGTTGATTAAATTCGAAGTGACTTGTCAAATTCAGGGAAGATGTAAAAATTACGATTTTTTCTGTAAAATTACGGCGAGTTGACAAAATCTAGGAGAATTAGCAAAATCGAGGCAACTTGGCAGAAGCTAGGGTAGTTGGCAAAATTCGAAACCAAGTGGTAAAATACGGGTGAGTTGTTATAATTGGGATTAGGTTTGTGAAATTAAGGAGAGTTAGACAAATCGAGAAAACTTGGTAAAATTTAGAGGAGTTTGAAAAATTTTAAGTGACTCGTCAAATCAGGAGAGATATAAAAATTGAGATTGTTTTTGCGAAATTAAGGAGAAATGGCAAAATCGAGAAAACTTGACAAAATTTTGAGGAGTTTGAAAAATTTAAATTTGCAGTGACTTGACAAATTCAGAAGAGATGTAAAAATTGAAGGTTTTTTTAATTAAGGAGAGATGGCAAAATTGAGGCAACTTGGAAAAATCTAGGGAAGTTGGCAAAATTGGAAACCACTTGGGAAAATGCAGGTGAGTTTTGAAAATTGGGATTGATTATATGAAATTAAGGAGAGTTAGCAAAATCGAGAACTCTTGGCAAAATCTTGGGGAGTTTGCAAATCTAGGGTGGTTTGCAAAATTCGGATCCATTTGGTTAAAATACAGGGGAGTTGTGAAAATTGGGATTAGTTTTGTGAAATTAAAGAGAGCTGGCGAAATTGAGACAACTTGACAAATTTAGGCGAGATGTTGACTTGGCAAAATCTAGAGTAGGTGACAAATTTCGAATCCACTTGGTAAAATATAAAAATATAAACAAGTTTTGAAAATTGGGATTAGTGAAATTATGGCTAGTTTGGCAAAATTGGAAGCTACATGCCTCTCCTCATCACCGAGCAAAAATCTAGGTATGAACCTGATAGAGATATTAATTTCCCAGTTGGCAAAATTTGATTTTCGAGTTGGAAAATTTTAGATTTCTCCCCTCCCCCTCCCCCCTCCAATCATAGTCCTTCGCTACGCCCCTGCTTGTCCTGGCATTTCTACAATGAAATTCGTCACCAAGTTTCTACTTCTCTTCTACTTTGAAGTTTTTTCACTATTTTAATGCCATCCTTCCTTCTATTCACTGATCATCTAGAAATGCTGCAAGCTATATAACAATCATTGCTTTCACATATTTCATTGCTTAATTGATCCTCGTTTATTCCTTTTCTTGAAATGTTTGTGTTAATCAATCGTCTAGGGCAGGGGTTCTCAACGTGAGGTATGCGTACCCCTTGGTGGTACGCGGTAAAATGTTTTGGGATACGCCGTGAGAGCTCAAAAGTCACTAGATGTAAGTACAAAATTTAATGTGTATATATAATATATATGTTTTTATTTTATTTCCATTGTTATACTATAACTATAGTTTTATCTATCTATACAAGGGGTACGCCAGTTACATACACATTTCCAGGGGGTACGTGAAGCATAAAAGGTTGAGAACCAATTAGTCTAGGGTGTTACGCAGAGCTTCTAGCGATTCGGTTCGAAATCTGAGCGACCTTTCATAAGTTGATAAGCATATGCCCCCACCTAGGAAAGGCGACTGAGAAATATGACGGAAGAATACTTTTTACTAAGAAATATGAGAATACTTTTGACGGAAGAAATGTCACACTCAGAAGCCAAAATGTCTTTGAAAAGTGCATTACTGTAAAAGCCGCAAAACTCCCCGCCCTGCCCACGGTCAGTAGGGGTCACCGATGGGCTTGGAAAGGTAGCCATCCGTCGGATGGGACGTTAAGCCGTGGCTCCGTGTATGGGAGTGAAATCAGAACACGCTGGATGGGCTTGACGGGAGGCTATGTCTCCTAACAGTTGTTCCAGTGGGTCCCCTCCCCCAACCTTCTCTGAGCTTTGGGGTCCTTGTGGCCTGGCAATTTAGCTCATTGTGTGCAAAAAAGTGCCGCTCAGGGGTAAAACAACCCAAGAACAACTGTAAAAGCTTAACTTTCGATTTTGACAACTCCGTGTGCTTTGGCTAAAGAAAGAACCCTTAAGAACGGTATATCAGTAAAGAATGGGAAAAGTATTCATAATAAAAAAATAAAAATAAATAATTTTCAATCTGAATTTGATTGGAATACGTAATTTCGCTATTATTTACTTCGTTATGGAGAGGTTTTACTGTAATTGTTTTTCTTGAAATAAAATCCAAGAATGGATTCTAAATCAATGTTACGAACTTTCATCAAGTTACATAAGTGATGAAATATGAATTTAATTTGAGGTACATGTAAATACACACAATTAAAAACAATTTTTATTTTTCAACTCGTTTGTAGACATCCAACTTTTCGTTTATAGAGATAAAAGTTCTTTTTGTGGTGAACAGATATTGGTGAAATATTAGGATTCGCATTTACCAATAGTTTTAATAGCGCCTTCTAGCGGAAGAAAATTTTAAAAATGGCGAAACTTTGCTAAATATTTGAAATTTTGGTTGTGGAATATGATGGCCAAGAGGTTTACAGTGACATCAACGATTTTCCTTCTCATCCCCACCGGGGGGAGGGGGAATGCATAGAGGAAATGAATATAGATGCATGTAAAAAAGGGGGAAATGCATATAGAAATGCAATAGGGGGAATGCCTCCCTCCCTCATGCATTCTTCCCCTAAATTAGGAGAAATATGAAAAACGATTCTACAATTGCAAGTTCAGTGTCAAATGAAACCTCATATGACGAACGTCGTAGTCTCTTTCGAACTTTGCTTTCGCCCACCATTCTCTTCCCCTAAAAGGGGGGGCTGATTTGCGCGAGAATGAACTTTAAACGAGTTAAATCTCAAATTAAATCTTGCAGTGTCTCCAGTGTCATGGGTTACTTCAAACACGACTCCATAAATAGGCAGAGGAAAAATGTGGATGTTTATGAGTAATATATGACATAAAACGTTTTGAAGGTAGGTGTTTTTAATCACCAAAAAAAAAATAAATATAAAAATTATAAAATTACCTATCGTCTTATATGACCCTAAAAAAAGAAACAAAAAACGTAAAACATATCGATGGTGCAATCACTGAGTTCGTATTCACTTCAAAGAAAGTAGGGTTGGGTTGTTTTACCTCTGAGCGGCACTTTTTTGCACACCATGGGCTAAATGGCCAGGTCACATGGACCCCGAAGGCTCAGAGAAGGTTGGAGGAGGGGACCCACTGGAACAGCTATTGGGAGACAGATGGTAGTCTCCCGTCAAGGCCATCCAGCGTGTTCTTTAACGTGTACAGTGTATGGCTCTCCCGCACACGGGGCCACGGTTTAACGTCCCATCCGACGGACGGCGGCCTTTTCAAGCCCATCGGTGTCCCCTACTGACCGTGGGCAGGGCGGGGAATTTTGCGGAGACAAGTCTCAACGCTGACCCAGCTGGGACTCGAACCTGGGAACTACAGATTACGAGTCTGGCGCGCTACCGACTGAGCCACCCCCGCCCCAAGAAAGTAGGGTGACGGCAATCTGGTCGAGTAGGTAAGTCGGCTCCCTATCTTCCGTTGAAGTAAATACGAAATCAGTGACTGATTGTGTTATCGATGTGCTTTAGTTTCCTTTCCTGCTTTTAGGAAGCATATTGGAAGATAATTACTTTTAATTCTTTTTAAGTTATCTGTTTGTTTGTGGGTTAACAGCCCCAAGTGAATAGATTCATAGGATATGTTTTATCAGCTGGTGGATAATCCTGAGCAGAGGTCATCGCAGACACCTGAACTCTTGCTTCTACGGGCATCGTCAAATTCTACATTGGAGTTCCAATGTAGATGGCTTCAGCCTTTAGTGATGGGGAAACGGATCTTTGCCCCATGCCTGCGATTAGGGAGCTGTTTGATATTGTCAGCATTCCCTCTCTCAATAAACGTAGTTTCTTGAAACATCCCACTAACCATTTTCTCTCCATAGGTAGTTGGAATGTAAGGACTCTGCACAGAGATTATTCTCTTGATGTCCTCACACAATAATTCCACTAGTATAATTTAAATATTCTCGGCTTGCAAGAGACCAGATGGACAGATAAAGGTCAGATTCTTAAAAATAATCTTAAATTTCTCTTTTCAGGGAGGGACGACAATAAGCATCACCAAGGCGTGGGTCTGCTTCTCAGCAGACACGCTAGTGATGCTCTTTAGGATATGAGTGCATTAATGAAAGGTTTCTTACAGCAAAATTTCAGACAAGCGTTAAAAACTTGAATGTTATCTGCTATTATGCCCCCACTGAGGATGCCGATGAGGATGAGAAGGATAGGTTTTACGGACAACTTCAGGATATTTTGAATTCTGTCAAGAAAGGAGATATTACCTTTTTTCTAGATGACTTCAATGCCAAAGTTTTTAAAATAGTTAAAAATAATTATCTTCTAATATGCTTCCTAAAAGTAGGAAACTAAAAGTAAAAAGCTAGTACTGACTCTGACCTTTGGGGAGGGGTGATAGGCCCTTTTGGTATTGGTAGCTGCAATGGCAATGGGCAACGTCTCCTACAGGTAAGTAAACTCAATGGATTCAGAATAACTAACACTTATTACAAACACAGCGACATACATAAGTACACTTGGGTTTCACACGATGGGCTGCATAAGAATATGATTGATTATATATTAATTAACAGTAAATGGGCTAGTTCTATTATGAATAAAAAGTCATATGGGGGAGCTGAAATTCGAACTGACCATTAACTTGTTAAAAATGTGTAAACTTAAAAAGAGTTGTGTTAAGGTTAAAAAATTTACCTTTAATTCTGAAGCTCTGAAAGACCAAGTTATTGCTAAAGTTTACCATGATAGGTTACTTAGTAATTATGACAGTCATTGTTTGCTTACTGGAGGAATGAGAAAAGGAATGAAAAAGAAGTTGAGGAAGAATGAGACCATTTTAAACAGGCTTTTTGGAAACTAACAGTATTCTCAGGGACAAGCAGAGGAGGCAGAATTATTTGAGTGATAAATAAAAATAAATAAAATAAATACCCCCTCAAGCAGCTGCTTGCCACAGAGGTCTGACAGGAGCCTGCCAGTTTATATGCCATAGTAGAAGGTCTGAGAGGATGGCAGGACCTCAGCAGAAAAACGACACATACATCCATGCCTTACCCGGGGCTCGAACCCAGGTCCCGTAGATCAGTAGCCAAGCGTGCTAACCACTCGACCAAGGCACTTGAATTTATTTCAGAAAGAAGGAACTGCAGGAATGTCCTTAATCAGTACCCTACTAGTCCTAATAGAAAGCATTACAGAGAACTTAATAAACGTGTAAAAGATCAGTTAGCTGCTGATAAGAATCTTTGGCTTGATGGCTTGGCAGACAAATCCGAGGAAGCAGTTAGACAGCACAACAGCAGAGAGATGCACCAGATAGTTAATGCTTTGAGTGGTAGAAAATTGACAGGTTTACAGGAATTGAAGGATACACAAGGTAAGGTTATAGAAGGTGAGGATTCTGTCATGGCTTGGTGGGCTGAGCATTTCAATGATGTTCTAAACAAGAGGTCACAATCTGTGGTCCGCGGGAAAATTTAGGGGCTCTGTGGAGAAATTTCGACACTGACATAGGATCGCTGACAATTTTCGTCTAGGGCCGCTTTTGTTGTCGGGCCACCGTCGACCCACCGGCGGCGCGGCCTGCGAACGCTAGTATGCATGCGCCAGGCTTCAATGGCGCATGAGTCCCGTCACAACAATCAACCCCGCCCCCCATGAATACCGATTTTCGTCCGATTGTTTTATTTTGTTGAAGCGAATTGTCGTCTGTCAACACTATACTGGTGTTTATTCCTCACGATACTCTTCTTAGGAAAGCGACCAGTGATGTTTTTATTTTAATTGTGCACAGTGCGATATTTAATGGCATCGAAGAGCTTGAGTTTGATAACTGTTATTTCTTGTTTGGTTTAAGATTCGAATAAAATAAGCCCACAACGAATGAGAAAAAGCAACCAAGCATTTTGCATTTCTTTGGTAATACTTCGCGTAACCGTGAGTTGATCAATGAATTCACATCCCCCGCCAGGCACTATCAGGAAGGACATTACAACTGGAGGCGGAGAGATGAAAAAGTTCAAGGTTTCAAGAAAATATGATGGGGACTACTTGAAGTTTGGATTTATTCAAGAACCTGGATCCACGGCCGCTTTGTGTCGTGTGTTCTGAGAGTTTATGCAATGATGCCATGAAACCTTCGAAACTCGCCAGACACTTGCAATCAAAACACTCAGATTTAGCTAAGAAGCCAGTTGAATATTTTCAAAGGATGCGTAAAAGTATGCAAATGCAAATAAGTTCATTAGCAAAAATGACTGTTGAAGATAAGTCCCTAGTAAAGGCTTCTTATATGATAGCACTCCAAATCTCGAAAATTAAAAAGCCGTATACGATTGGAGAAGAATTAATGAAGCCTTGTTTGTTACAAGCCTGTGAAGAGGTTTTGGGGAAACAGGCTGTCCAGAGACTGAAAGTAATTCCTATGTCCGCTAACACTGTGAAGTGCAGAATCGAAGACATGGCCGAAGGTATTAAAAATCAAGTGATAGAAATGGTGAAAAATTCAACGTTTTATTCAATTCAACTCGACGAATCAACAGACATAACTAAAAAGGCAGTTCTCCTTTGTTTTGTGAGGTTTGAGTGTCAAGGAGAGCTAAAGGAAGAATTCCTCTGTTCACTCAACTTGCCGGGTAGAACAACCGGCTCTGAGATTTTCGATGCACTTAATGGTTATTTACTGAGACACGGTATTGAATGGAAGAAATGTGTTGGGATATGCACAGATGGTGCCGCAAGCATGACCGGGCATCTTTCAGGAGTTGTTACAAAAGTGAAAGAGATTGAACACCCAGACATCTTGTTTACTCATTGTATTTTACATTGTGAGCAACTTGCGGCAAAAATAATGTCTCCAGAACTGCACGAAGTACTCTCTGATGTAATTAAAATTGTAAATGAAATTCGGCACAAAGCGCTCAATTCACGAATATTTGAGGCACTTTGTGAAGAAATGGGCTCTCAATATACTCATCTTCTTCTTCACGCTGAGGTGAGATTGCTGTCGAGAGGCAAAATACTAACCCGATTGTTCGACTTGCGCCAAGAAGTCAAGTTATTTTTCCAGCAACAAAATAAATCGAAATTCCTAAATCTCTTGTCCGACGATGATTGGCTAGCCAAGCTTGCATACTTGGCAGATATTTTTCCACTGTTAAACGAGCTAAACACGTCCTTGCAAGGACAGCTTACGGACGTGTTCACACTGCGAGGTAAAATGGATGCATTTCAAAAGAAAATATTGCTGTGGTAAACGCGGTTGGCTGAAGAAGATCTGCAAATGTTCCCGAATCTTGATGAGTATATGAAAGAAGAGGATGTCAACCGACAGGTAATAACCATTGTTCGACAGCACTTACTGTCGCTCACAGAATCTTTTTGGCCGTTATTACCCAAAGGAAGAGGACCCCAGACGTGACAATATGTGGATAATGGATCTATTTTCGGCGAAAATTGAAGATAACAATTTCAGCATGAAAGGAAAAAAAAGCCTAATCGATCTATCATCCGACGACAGTCTGAAAGCTAAATTCCACTCGTCCTCATCAAGACATAATTTTTGGCTCTCCGTAAAAAGTGAGTACCCAGTGCTGAGTGAAAAAGCCATCAAAACTTTGATTCCATTTGCAACAACCTATTTGTGTGAAAAGACATTCTCATCTGTTACGGCAATTAAAAACAAGTACCGCTGTCGGCTTGAAATAGAAACGGCTCTCCGTGTTGCAGTGACGTCATTGGAGTCAAGAATCCATAAACTTATTCCAAACAAGCAGCAACATATATCACACTAATAATTTTGTAATAATTAATAAAATGCAACTTTTCTGATCATTATTTTATACATGTTTATACATTTAAAAAATATATATTTTTAGTGGTCCGCGGGATTCAGAATTGTGAGTTTAGTGGTCCGTGAGGTCCAAAAGATTGGCGACCACTGTTCTAAACAATGTGGTTAGTTCAACTTCCATTGTTTGTAATAGTGATTGATAAATTACTCTGGCTTTAATGTTGCCCCTATAACACAGTCTGAAGTTTTTCCGGCTATTTCTAACTTAAACTACATAAATCCCTAGGTGTAGATACTATACTATACTAGGTGTACTATACTAGGTGTAGATGAAATTACCACGGTAATGCTTAGAGCTGGGAATATTTTGGTTAGCACATGAATGACTGAAATTTTGAATATCTTTTATGATAAAGGCATGGTTTCTAAGGATTTTACCAGAGCTATTATTATCCCTATTTTCAAAAAAGGTGAACGCAGTTCTTGGGATAATTATAGGGGTATCAGCCTACTCTCTGTTCCAGGTAATGATTTTGCTTAATAAAATTAAGAATCTGGTTGACAGGCAATTGTGTGATGAGCAATGTGGATTCAAAAGTGGTAGGAGATGTGTAGATTAGATATTTTCACTCAAGCAGATTCTTGAGAAATGTTTAGAGTTTCAGAAAAGCTTTCGACTCTGTTGATCGTCATAATTTGTGGTTCATTGTGAGATCGTATGGCAATACTAAACAAGTTAGTTAACATAATGAAAACTCACTATAATAACACTGAGTCGTGTGTGAGAGATGGTAAGGCTTGTAGCAATTGTTCAGTATTGCTTCTGGTGTTCGACAAGGGTACATTTTGTCTCCTTTTCTCTTTAGTTTGGTTATTGATTGTGTTATGCGAAATTGTTTGCAGGGAAAGATTTTGGCCTTAAATGGTCTAGAGCAGTTGTTGTCAACTTTTTATTCTACAAGTACCTCCTGGAAATGTGTATGTAACTGGCGTATCCCTTGTATAGATAGATAAAACTATAGTTATAGTATAACAATGGGAATAAAATAAAACACTGACTTCGTTACTAGATCTAGCGACTTTTGAGCTCTCACGGCGTACCCCCAAAAACTTTATCGCATACCCCACTTTGAGAACCCTTAGTCTAGAAATTTCAAAATTTCTGATTAAGATTATGCAGATGATTTGGCTTTGTTGGCTAATGATGTTGATGAGATGAATTCTTTCATTAAGCCTGTTGATGAGACTGATAATAGAGTTGGTTTGGTGATAAACAGAGATAAAACTAAAGTGATGAAAATTGGTCAGACGGTGTTTCAGTCGCTGTGAATGGTTGCGCCCTTGAGCAAGTGTCTCAATTTAATTGTCTTGAGAGCTATGTAACAGATACTGGTGATGTGCGGCATGAGATTAACAGGTGAATAGGGATTGCCTCTGGGACGTTTAGAAATCTGTGGAAAATGTGGAGACATAAGGGTATGCACCTAAAACTAAATTTAGACTGTATCAGGGACGTAGACAGGTACGGGCTGGTCTTAGTTAATTAAAAAAAATACCCAGTTAAGTAAGTGCAATTGTTTAAAAGTAACCCGAAATATCAATGAAATGAAACAAGACTGCATTACAAAGGTGTTGCCAGATTAGGGTTTTTTACATATAAAGCAATTTTTCTTGTCTAAGGGATATTTTTTTTTTGTGGAGTGTTGTGTGCTGTTCTTGCACGAAAGTAAAACGTAGCTAATTTTGTCGAACAACTTGTCCAATTCTGATTCTAAAACAGTACCTAATTGCAACTGGCTTTCAATTCAATTAGATTGAAACTGTCACAAAATCAATTAACCAGAAACCATTTTGTGTCGATGGTATTTAGGAATCGGACGTACAGATTAGTCTCCTCAGATATATACAAAAGGATTGACGAACAAAATGTTGTTTTCTCCCTTACACTGATACACTGATATCGATTCTGCCAACGAAGACAATGAAGTATTTTTTCCAGGACCACGAAGTGAATTTGCAAAGATTTGGGGATTAAATACTAATACGAAGTGACCGACCAGGTTTTCTCTTGAGGTTGTAGTGTACCAAGTGGATTTTGTGGTAGTGCATCTCTATTAGAATGGGAGTGTAAAAAGCTGAGGCCATCTAGAGTTTCTTTGATTATGCTAATGAAAGGGACCTGTGGTCGAGCATCGGGGTAAGGCATGGATGTTTGTGCTCTTTTTCTACTCAGAGTCGCCATCCTCACAGACCTACTATGGTGTATAAACTGACAGAC
Source organism: Ryuthela nishihirai (assembly GCA_038380435.1). Taxonomy (NCBI): domain Eukaryota; kingdom Metazoa; phylum Arthropoda; class Arachnida; order Araneae; family Heptathelidae; genus Ryuthela; species Ryuthela nishihirai. The sequence continues at coordinate 31,667,736 of JAWZYU010000004.1, forward strand.
TCTTGTCAGATTTCTGTGGCAAGAATTTATTTTTTATTTAAGCACCAGGGCCGTATCCAAGTACGGACCCAATGGGCCAGGTGTCCTCAAGAAACCTTTAGTGCAAATACATAAAAATATTTGATGAGATAAGTGCAAATGTATAATAGATGGATAAGTAAACATCACAGAACAGTAACAGTTGCCATTAAAAAGTGTTACCAGAGTAGAGGTTTTATCCATTAATCTGGGTTTTTTTTTTTAAATGCGGAATTTAAGATAACATTTCATATAAGGGACGTGCTAAAATCAGCTAATAACTAAAGACCACTTGTGATTCTAAAACAGTAAGTATTTTCAACTGTCTTTCTATTAAATTGGTTCAAAATTAAACTATTTTGTGTCCGTGGTTCCTTGGAATCGGACGTACGGTTGAAATTCCTCATTGCTATGAATGTGTCATCAGAAATACAAGAAAGAGTGGGAGACCAATTTTTTCCCCTTAACATTCGTTGCGGGCACGTCTGACAATAAGGACCTTTCAAGAGAAGGGATCTGAAAGTTCATTTTGTCTGGCCTCAGACTCAAAGCGATTACGAGCCTGACGCGCTACTGACTGAGCCTATCCCCTTGTCAATCCCAACACACTGTCAATGTTTTTTTCTTTTTTTGATATTCGAGTTAGCTCTGAGTATGGATGCACCTTTTGCACAAATGAGCTAAATGGCCAGGTCAGAAGAAACCAAAGGCTCAGAGAAAGTCGGGGAAGGGACACACTCTATAGCTGTTAGGAGACAGATGCAAACCTCCCGTCGAAACCATCAAGCTTGTTCTTCAACATGCACAGATGGCGGCTTTTCAGAGTCCATCGGTGTTCCCTTTCCAACCGAGAGCAGCGTCGGGGTTTAGCGGAAACAAATCTCTACTCTGGCCCAGCTGGGAACTACAGATTTACGAGCCTCGCGCACTACTGACTGAGCCAATCCATGCCCTTTGATATTAGATTTAACAGTCAAGATGTAACTTTTAACTGACGAGCATTGGACAAGGGGTTTATATTTCTTTTCTGGTGGTGTCTTTCTGCTTAGGTCTCGCGTTACGAACAGACCTTTACTATGGCATATTAAAATAACAAACACTTACCGATCTCAGCTTATCTAAGGGGTAAATTTTTATCGATTTTGTGAAATTAGAATAAAAACCACTTGTAAATTGGTACGTATTACCGACAATCAGTTTTACATTGGCTAGGCGCCTCAAAATTTGGAAGTGCCTTGGGCCTTTCTGTACCTGCGAGAGGGTTTAACGGAAGTTAAAGATTCTGCAAATAAGCAGAATGAAATCTTTTTGGGACCACGACCTGAATTTGGAAAGATCTGGGAGTAAAATATTAGTAGGAAAGTTAAACAGAAGTAACTAGGAGGCCCTTATACGGCTTGAAGTAGTAGTAGTAGTCTTCTCTAGCAGATGGACTTTACAGTGGAACATCTTTACAGGTGCAGAAATATGAAAGTCTGAGCTTCATCTTCCTTCTCTCTAAAATTAATTTAGTGGCTGATTTTATTTTACATATTTTTATTCATAGTTTTAAAAAATTAATCACTGGCCTAGTGAGTGACGTGCTTGGTTGAGGATCAAAGGGACTTGGGTTCGAGTCTCCGAGAAATAATGGATGTTTTGTTTCATACGTTCTATTTCTTCGCAGACCTTCTCTGTGACGTGTTATACTGATAAATAATTACGATACTTGCGTCTTAATTCAGAATATGTAGCCTCGTTTCCAGACAAGTTATTTGTCATATTAGTTCTTTTCATTTAAAGTGAGGTAGAAAAATGTTTCGGTTGAAAATCATGAAAACTGAGGTTTTGATTAAATTTAGAAAGATTTAGTTTCATTTTATGTCATATATTTTAACGCGTTTATATTCCTGGATGGCAATGCAACAATTCTTATCCATATTGATGATGTAATCATTCATTGAATCCGTATTCACTTCAAGGGAAGATAGCAATGTCGTTGAGTAGGTAATCGGCGGCCTTTGAATCATTTGAATCATTTGAAGTGAATACGCAGACTGCCTGGAACAGAATAACCGCTCTGGTGCAAAAAACTTCGGATATTTTTACATTTTTTTCTCTAAAAGATGAAAAACGCTGTTTGCTAAAAATATTCTCACGGAAAAGGGGCTTACTTTGAGTGATTTCTCGAGGTTTCAAAATGCCTTGCTGATGAGCAAATATTATCAGCAATGGACGAGAGCTATTGCAAACAACATGGGTTACTAAGTGTGATGAAATTGTGTGTTCTTCCAAGAAAATATTTAGAGGAAACCGATGTTACATAATATGCTCAAGGAGTTAAAATATTTAAAGCTACTTTTGAGATGTTTTTATACCTAAATGTTAAAAATTCCCTCACTAAATCCCAATTAGCCCATTCATGGGTAATGGTTAGCGTACATGACTATTAAAGTTATGTTTGTTTGTGTGTTGTATGAGAAACCAGGACAAGCCCAATAGAGCTTTTAGGTTATCTCCGTTCTTTTTGAAGGGGAGTAACTTCTTCCCCTTTAAAGCAAAAAGGGTTATTACTTGTGTCATTGCCAGAGCCACAATATCCCTCAGGTGGTTATTGATAATATGGTCTCCGAGTAAAGTGGAACCTCGATTATTCTGCTTGTATATGGTTTCAGATACGCTGAAATATCGGATATCTGAGGGGAAATGTGAATAATAAGGCATAATGATAAATATAAAATTATGTTGAGAGATTAATCTACACAGTGAATAGCTGTCAAAGAGAGTTAACATCGCATTAATACTTTGAAGAATCTGCTCCAAGGAAGCGTAACATAATACGCCTTATTTTAATCAAATGTTCTCCCTTTAAGCCATCCCGTGGCCGAGTGATTAGCACGCTTGGCTACTGATCTAACAGGACCTGGGTTCGAGCCCCGGGTAAGGTATAGATGAGTGTGTCGTTTTTCTGCTGAGGTCCTGTCATCCTCTCAGACCTTCTACTATGGCATATAAACTGACAGGTTCCTGTCAGACTTCTGTGGCATGCAGCTGCTTGAGGGGGTATTTATTTATTTTTTTCTCCCTTTATAAAATGGTGATTTTTGCTGTAAATATTTCAAAAAATTTTTCCTTTCTGATGAAAGCTTTTAAAAAACATCTTTGGGTATATTAATCAGAAAAAAAGTAGGGCACCATTATGAAAGTAAATACGTTATTTAAATTTTTACTGAAAAACTTAATCCTAAAATTGGAACATTTAGCGACTACAATCTACTGTTTTTCCTGTAAGAAGTTTTTAACACATTTTTGAAGGAGTGTGTGTGTGGTGGGGGGAAGGGCTGAGTGCTAGGAAACGTAGCTTTATCGCTAAGTGGTACCTGTACGAAATTCGGTGCTCGACACACTGACCGGTTAAAACGATTATCGGATTATCGAAGATCGGTTAATCGAGGTCACACTGTTTGTCAAGAACTTATGCCGCCCTAAGAAACTTTTCTGGCTACACCTCTGGACTGTATAATAGTTTGGTTCTTTCTAGGGTTAGTTATGGTAGTGAAACTTGGATCCTCTGTAAATAAGATAACAGGAAACTTTATGCTTTTGATTCTAGATGTCTACGCAGCATCTTCGGCATTAGGTGGCTCAACTTTGTAACTAATGATGAGGTTAGGGAAAGGAGTCGGCAATTTCCTTTGAGCAGCATATTGTGTAAAGAGAGACTCCGTTGGTTTGGCCATGTTTTTGTATGCATAACTATACATTAGCGAGTAGGGTTATGAATAGTGTGCCTAAAGGCCGCGGAAAGAGGAGGAGACCTAGGATACGGTGGGCAGACAATGTCAAACATGACCTTATTAGAATTGGTGTACAGTTGCCAGATGCAGCAAATGTAGTTCAGGACAGAACTAGTTGATTGTTTGGAGCGGCACTTTTTTGCACACAATGGGCTAAATGGACAGGTCACAAAGACCTTGAAGGCTCAGAGAAGTTTGAGGGAGAGAACCCACTGGAACAACTGTTGGGAGACAGATGGTAGCCTCCGGTCAAGGCCATCCAGCACGTTCTTTAACGTGCACAGGGTATGGCTCTCTCGCACACGGACCTCGGCTTAATGTCCCATCCGACGGATGGCGGTCATTCCAAGCCTATCGATGTCCCCTACTGACCGTGAGCAGGGTGGGGAATTGGGTTGGGTTGTTTTACCTCTGAGCGGCACTTTTTTGCACACCATGAGCTAAATGGCCAAGTCACATGGACCCCGAAGGCTCAGAGAAGGTTGGGGGAGGAGATCCACTGGAACAGCTGTTGGGAGACAGATGGTAGCCTCCCGTCAAGGCCATCCAGCGTGTTCTTTAACGTGCACAGGGTATGGCTCTCCCGCATACGGGGTCACGGCTTAACGTCCCATCCGACGGACGGCGGCCTTTCCAAGCCCATCGATGTCCCCTACTGACGTGGGCAGGGCGGGGAGTTTTGCGGAAATAAATCTCAACACTGAGCCAACTGGGCAGGACAAACGTGTTTGGGAGAACTAAATTGCACAATCTGGTTGGACCTCCGTAGCCCATGGCTGCTTGAGGATGATGATGATGATGATGATAATGTTATAGAAGTTATTATCAAACAGACAGCTGTTTCTTTTGTCTCCTATAACCGTATAAGAATTAGCTAAGACCATTACAAATTTAATAGAAGGCAAATGCATAGGAATCGACGAAATTTCAGTAACTAGAATAAAAAAATGTAAAAATTTTATTATTCACCCCTTAGTTTATATTTTTAACTTTTTTTCCAAACTAGGATTTTTTCCAGATAATATCCAAAACCCCTGTTGCACTTCCGATTTACAAGAAGGGAAATAAAAACTGCCTATTAAACTGCTAACCGATCTCGTTTTTGCCTGTTTTTTCAAAGTATAAATTCAGATTATTGAATTACTAAAATAAATTTCTTTTCCTCCAATCGGTTTGGTTTCATTGAGGGTAAGGGAATGCTTATGATAAATAAACATTCCCTTACCCTCAATGCACCGTACCCTCAATCATCCGTTATTGTCATTTACTAATTTCATTTATAATTCAAAGGAAGAAGGGAATGAAACTCTTATCAGTTTTTCTAGATCTTGAAAAACCTTTTGATACCGTAACGTTGTTATTACTGTAAAAAAAATTGGAGCATGTTGATTCGATAGAGATTGCTCTGTAATGGTTTATTATTTACTAGCTGAACGTACCCGGCGCTGCTCAGGTGTAACTTTTAATATGTATATTCTTATTTTTACTGCACTAAAGGTAAATTCTTTAAGTACTCCCCCCCCCCCCCGACACTTTAGCACAAATTTTCAACAGGGAGAAAATTGCCCGGTGTTTGCTTGGATCGTTGTTCACGTCAACGAGCTCTCTCATAACCTGTTGCTTATTTCTGCGTAAGCTATCGAGATTTTTATTTCCGTTGACACAGATTTTGCCGCCCTATGTCCCCCGTGATATTCGTCCGCACGGGCCAAATTTCCTTAACAGCGTTCCCAGTGTGCTCCAGTGATTGGTTTAAAAATCAGGTTCCCATTTAACCCGTGAGCTCGTGTCTCACTTTTAATCTGCATATTCTGTTGTTTCCTGCACTAATGGTTATTTTTGTGATTATTCCCCTCCTTATATTTTACACAGTTTGAACAGGGAGAATTTTCAGATGTTGCGAAGGTCATTGCTGACTCGGCGCGCGCTCTCAAAGCCCATGGCAAACGATAGAGATATTTATTTCGTTAGATTTTAGCATTCTGTTATTCCCGATGTACTTCACCGAAAGGTCCCAAATTTGGTAGTCGGGTTCCCCCTGCCCGACGCCATGTTTGGTTAGAAAATCGGGTCCCTAGCTGCAATGGAACGCTTCAATAATACCTTTGGAAATGTGGGGATCTGGCAACGGCAGCAGATTTAAATGCCATTTCAACTCTTTACTTTCACAGTTAAGGAGCAGAAAATGGCAACAGTAAATTTGACAGAGTTTCTCGTTTCCCGTAGCAATAGCATGGTAAATATTTTTGCTTCTAGCAATCAATCCCCTTTTGCATTTTCGACTTGAAATTTGGCACTGCAATCCGGACCACAACCAGAAACATTCTCTGAAATTTTGAAACGTATACGTTGATTTCCCGATGAGTTATGGCTGCCACAGACACACAGACATACAGACACCTTCTCTTGTTATATAGATTTAACAAATAGAAGTCAATTAATTAAATTTAAAACTGTCTCAGCAATCGGGAACAAACTAAATATGGTGCGGCAGGGTTCTGTTCTTGGCCTCTTCAATATTTCTTGGTCTTCAATATTTATATTAATGAATTCTGGACAGTTTACATTAATTTTAATATTATTACTTTTGTAGATGACACTGCATTAACTTTTAGTAACAAAACTAGTATCAAATGTCAATAATGATTTTGAGAAAGTTAGTATGTGGTTGGAAAATAATAAACTTTCGATTAATAAGAATGAAACTAAGTTTATCTTCTACTAGTTGAAAAGTAACCCAAATGTTGTAAGTACTTTTGAAATTAAACCACACATACCTCAGTGATATAAACATTGATTACAATTGTGATGACATTGGACAAGTTGAGAACATTAAATATTTAGATATTTTTGTAGATAATAATCTAAGATGGAAGAAATATATTGACTACATCACAGATAAAGCAAGTTACAAATTACTTAAGTCGAACCACTTGAAATACAAAGTTTATTTCCTAATGTTGTGAACATTGTATTTCTCATGGATAAAAGCAACAATTCAATATGGTATAATTTATTGGGATAGAACTTATGTCATCGTTTTTAAACCTGTGGTTTCCTCGCAAAAGAAAATTATTAAATTAATTTAAAAAACATGATGTACGCAATTTCGGTTGTTACTCTATGCTAATATTCTACCTATTGCACATGCATTTTTTTCCAAGTCTCAAAATTTCATTTCTACATTTATGCAGATGAACAAAGTATTCATATATTTGCTTGTAAAGTGATATTCATAATACAAGAGCAATAGCTGACCTAGGTTAAAATAGCGAGTATAAAGTTTTATATTTAATGCACCAGTGAATATATATATATTTTCTTAAGAAAAAGTAATTAGTTGATTTGCTATCGATTGGGCTAGCTCCTTCCCTATGATGGGAGGTCGCAGGTTGTAAAAATGATCCGTGCTTTCTCCCCCCCCCCCCCCCTAAAATAGGGGAAAATGACTTTGTTATGAGTTGGAAAAGATAAATTGTTGAGAGTGATTTATAAATTAAATCTTGTGTTCATTTCATAGATCTAAATTGACACTGGCCCTTCTGAATGTTATTGTTACGAATTTTTGCAATTAACTTACATAATGTGAAAACCCTAATTTTATTAATAAGTTAATTGCTTTAACATAAAAAAATTGAAATTCTACATTTATTCTCTATAATTTATTTAATTAAAAAATATTTAAATTATGGTATTATTTTCTATATATTCAATTAGATAACAAAAGACACTTGAATAACTTTGTAGAAATCCATACACGACGTTGTCTAAAGTTCAAAACAATAAAAGAATCCATCTTATTAAAAAAAACTCCTATACTTATGGTTAACTCCTGTGACCTTATCAACTTATAGCTTAACTTCTATAATTAACTGAACCGATACATTATTCACATTTATTAAACCAAGTTACACTAATCACTAGAAACCCTCCATTTTCATGCTTTTTTACCATAATATTATTAATTTTAAACTCAATAGAATTTAACTAATAAAGATTTTAATAATAAAATGAATAGATTTTAACTATTATAACTTCAATTGAATTGGAAGGCATTTTACTATCTAGCAAAATCATCCTTGAAAAATGATAAATATCCTAAATTATATGTATACATAAATTTTATTTAAAAAGCAAATAAATATTCAAAAACGTGAAAAAAAGAACAAACATATCAGTCATCAAGAGTAGAATTTCAATTACCATTTTTTAAAAAGATATTTCGTTATTATCTCCAATTTTGTAGTTTCTAACATCTACGTTTACCTTTCACTGGAAGCAATTTTTTTTAAATTTTTAAATTTACCCCCCTCAAGCAGCTGCTTGCCACAGAGATCTGACAGGAGCCTGTCAGTTTATATTTTTTTTTTATTTTTTTTTTCAAAATATAATTTCTGTTCTATAAAAAAAATCATAGAATTCTGAATAATTAATATCATAATTGCTCTTTCAAAACGCTTCTACTGTTTCGACCTTCAATTGAGTTTTTTCAGTAATCTACATACTGTTAATTATGAAGAAAATTCGTTTAATTTGATGCCGGAAGATGTTAAAAAATGCTCAATTTTCTGTATAAGTTTTTAAATATTATTTGCTTTTGTATAAAATGCTCCAAAACTTAGAACCATTTCATTAGAATTTTTTTCCATTCTTCTAATACTTCGTCGTTGCATAGATTTTTAGACAAGAAACTTCATCAAATAATTCACCCTCAATATTTAAAACCCTTTTATTTTAAATAAAAATAGCGCTGTTCTTCGACACTTGACCACAACGGAACATCTCACATGATAACCCATTCAAAAACTCCTAATTTCTTCGAACGCATTATCCAACTAGTTTAAATAATCGATATAAGTCCTTTAAAATATGAACATTAAACCTCTAAATTCTGTAGCATCAGTACTTCCTGCTATTTTTACTTCTGTAAAAAACGTTTGGCTAGTGATGTAAGGGACCTGGGTTCGAGCCCCGGGTAAGGCATGGATGTGTGTGTCGTTTTTCTGCTGAGGTCCTGCCATCCTCACAAACCTTCTATTATGGCATATAAACTGACAGGCTCCTGTCAGACCTCTGTGGCAAGCAGCTGCTTGAGGGGGTATTTATTTATTCTTATTTATAATTCCTTTTTTAACATCAAATGGTAAAAATACTTCTTTTTACCATTTCCGTTGTTTGATTTCAGTTCTTTTAAAATTATAGAAGCTTTACAAATAGGTATCTTTTGGAATTTTATTTTAAGAATATATTTTTTAAAAGCTGAAGCTTGACTCTGAACAAAAATATCCATGTTTCAGTACAATGGATCATTGAAAAGGTTTTGAGTTGTTGGGCAATTTTCTTGTTTCAAAAAGAATAACTTCAATGGGTTTAAACTATTTCAATATTCTTTCTAAACCTGGCTGCAAGGTTGAGTTGGGTTGTTTTACCTCTGAGCGGCACTTTTTTGCACACCATGGCTAAATGGCCAGGTCACATGGACCCCGAAGGCTCAGAGAAGGTTGGGGGTGGAGACCCACTGGAACAACTGTTGGGAGACAGATGGTAGTCTCCCATCAAGGCCATCCAGCGTGTTCTTTAACGTGCACAGGGTATGGCTCTCCCGCACACGGGGCCACGGCTTAACGTCCCATCCGACGGACGGCGGCCTTTCCAAGCCCATCGGTGTCCCCTACTGACCGTGGGCAGGGCGGGGAATTTTGCGGAGATAAATCTCAACGCTGACCCAGCTGGGACTCGAACCTGGGAACTACAGGTTAGGAGCCTGGCGCGCTACCGACTAAGCCACCCCCGCCCCACAGCTGCAAGGTTAACCATCTAGTTTTGCTGTCGGTTTTTGTCTTGATTGTGTAGATGTAGATAATTGAATAGATTTTCAATGTTATAATTTCAATTTCAATGTCAATTGGAAGGCATTCTGCTGCTGTACGAATGCAGTTGTTTAAAACCGTTAATTTTGCCAACAGAATTTTGCATTTTATCAAAAAACTTACTTTCGCCTCCTCTTGAGGCACCACCGAAATTACAATTGGTATTGTAGGCACATATGCAAATATTTTATCAGTAACTTTACGTTTTCCCAACGAATCTTTGATAGATGTTGCGATGAGGTCAGATTTTTCTCCTCGTACCTCTTTCACATTCAAACCTCTTACTTTGACCTCAAATTTTGGAGAGAAAAAAACCATCTTAACAAAATTGAGCATAACTTTCTATTATCGTGAGTCGAACAATAGAATAAATACTAAGAAAATTCACTTTAAAAAATTCAGCTTTGATTAAATTTGTAGAGCGCGAGGCAGAAATATTGCAGACAATCGTTTTCATTTTTGTTCTAGCACAAGAATACTTTTCATCAAAACATTTTTTAATCAGTTTGGAGCTGCAATCATATGAAAGAAATTAATGATTATACTGCACGATATGATAAGCTCAAGTTCCTTCTTTGAGTACCAAATGCCTTTCACTATTTTCAAAACATATTTAAAAAATTGTGCTAAAGACTTACTAGAAGAATCAGTGACATCAGCTTTTTATGCTTTGCTCTTTCTAAATGTTGGGTAATTCCTGACTTACCATTGTTTGCGACACAAAAATGACTAAACACTTTTCACATTACTTTCCATTAATGTTTCTTTTATCGAAGGAAAATTCGTCTTCTCATTCCTTATTAAAAAACACATTTTGTTTCCGTGTCTTCGCTTCCAAGAAATAAAATAATAAATTATAAAGCGAATTATCGTAATAAATGTGAATATAAGTTGAACTTTTAACACAATTCATGCCGATCACAGGGCACTAAGCATTAGTTAGAAAAGTTTAGAATGTAAATATACACATGCATAGTACCATGAGTATGGTTTTCCAGTTACTAAAGTATCCGCCGGCCAGGAGAAGTAAAAATAATGATATTCTATTGTATGCGGAATAAAATTTTATAGCTTTTATTTTAAATCTCATTTTAGTGTCTGGCATATATATTGTGGGGAACTAAAATAAAATTAAAATTATACAAAAAAACGTTTTGGATTTCAAAGCAGGCAGGCAAGTTTCAGATTTTTTATAAGACTACTGGATTTTCGGGGGAGGAGGGGTCACAACTCCCCCCCCCCCCCCCCCCCGGTATGTGTCTTCATAGTACCGACATACATATAAAGGTAACTATTTTGCGAATACAAATCAATCCGAGGCGGTGATGTAAACTAAACCTAAAAGAATTTCCATCCATGCTATGACTACCGACTAATTAGTAAGTTTAGTAATTTATTACAATTAAATGATTATGGTCATGTGTTATTAATTCCTCAATCATATCAAAAATAATATGAAAAATTTTCAAACTTAGTGGCAAGACAGAACGATTTTCATTTGGTATAAAAAATATAGAACTTTAAATAGCAAAACAAAAAAAAATAGCACAAAAAGTGTTTTTGAATTTTTTATAAATATATAGGACAATGCGCCCTAAAATATATGACGGATAGTCACCATGTGGAGGATAATGCGTCAACAGTGTTATTCAGGGGTTCGAAATCTGGCTGGTCGATTGATTTTCGAAAAGTTGGAAAGAAGGAGGGCTTACGTTTTTTAAGGAAGGAAACATGAAAAAATATACTTACAAAAAATTGATTACAATATATAAGGGAGCGCTTATTTAAGAAAGGTGGTGTTAAAAATTAGATAAGTTAAATGTTTGACTATGGACTTGCAAAAATTTTAATTACCCCTTTATATTTAGTTTAATGATCAATGTGTCCAAGATGACCGATGCTAGAGAAATTTCTGAAGCAAACTGGCAATGATAATTAATAATCAAAAGGAACGCTTAAAAGTAAAATAAATGCCCCCTCAAGCTGCTTGCCACAGAGGTCTGACAGGAGCCTGTCAGTTTATATGCCATAGTAGAAGGTCTGAGATGATAGCAAGACCTCAGCAGAAAAACAACACATGCATCCCATGCCTTACCCGGGGCTCGAACCCTGTTCCACTTAGATCAGTAGCCAAGCGCGCTAACCACTCGGCCACGGGATGGCTAGGGGAGTCAAAAATCTGGAGTAGTTAAAATTAGGGGACAAAGAATTGCAGAGGCTGCTAACAACTGGTGGTGAATTCTTCTCGAAAGAAGGGTAACTTACTAAAGCAAAATGGAGGACAATCGAAGATGGCTACCGTGACGTTTCCTGTTAAGCACCTAACAATATCATTTCTGCTATAAAACTGATTACGTTACTTCCTGAAGCAAAATTATCCAGATACCAGCTTCACTACTAGCCACCCGCCAAAGCCATCATCATGTTCATTAACATGACTAGGATATGTCTCACCTACACAAGGAGCTTAATGCACACGGCTTAATGTCCCAAACGAATAGACAGCAATCTTCCTAGTCTATTAGTCAATGATCCTCCTTTCTCACTAAATGCGAGCGATGGCTAGCCGATCAAATCTCAACGCATTCACATTGGATACCCAAACCTGAGGCAGATCGGTTATGAGTCAGCTCCTCCACCTCTTAATAATAAGTGCTATTATATAGATCAGCCATGGGCAATCCGGATCAGCAAACAATCTTTTCAAGTAGTAGATGGGCAACCAATCTTTTCAAGTCTTCCGCTAATATTGCTGCGCAAATCATTTCTATCTCTTATTCTCAAAGTATTTTGCAGAATACCAATTTTAATTTTTTTTCCCAATTTACCTTTGCATAATTTATTATTTTGCAAGTTTTCTTTAGTAGCTTGGTAATTTACGAGGAGACCGGATCTTCTGATTGCACTCTTCAGTTCCCGATTAAAGAGCCCAGCTCTCACTAAAACAAACACCACAGCAGTAAACACTCTAATTATGAAAGAAAATATAAAACCAACAATAAAAAAGAAACATTTAAGGAACTTATGGCTTCAGTTAACGCGCAAAAAAATTTACCCAAAAGTTTCAAGACTCCGATGCTATTGTGCGTGCAAGTTTTGTTATTAGTGAGAAAATTGCAAAACATTACAAAAATTATTCTGATGACGAATTTGTAAAGGAGTTGGTGCAAAGGATTTTGGTATGTTTTGTCTAGAGAGAAAAAATGATAAGTTGATCCCACAGCATCATAATCAGGTGTATCGATAAACATGCTGCCAATATAGAAAATAGCATTACAGAAATTTGAATATATTTCTTTGGGTCTTGATGAAAAGTGTCGATGCTTCTAGCAGAGCTTAATTAAGTGGTATTTGTATGTGGAATCGATATTAATTTCCATTTAAATGCGTTTCATTTTTATCTAATTATGCTGCTTACTTTCAAATTTTCTTGTATGTTAAATCCTAATTTTAATTAAAAATAATAGTTTTTCATTTAAATTATAAAAAGCACATGTTCCTTTTTGAAATAAATAGGTGTATGTTAAAATTTAATTGTTTACTCATATTATCTACTCAGAGCAATGCACATGAGGAAGTGGAAGGTTAAATTTAGTATTTAATGCAATAACGAAGGTTCTGACCAGCGGCATTCTGAAAAATCCTCGTCTTGTCCGCCGATGAGAAAAGGTTGCACAGCCCTGATATAGATACTGAGGCAAGGCTACCAAAATAAGAAAAAAGGATAAAATTTCAGATTATTATATTGTTTCATTTACAAAATACTTTTAGAACAAATTTCCAACATTAATTTTATATGAAAATTGACTCTATATGTATTTTTTGGCGCATATCACTCCTACGAAATATATTAAAATTCGGTTTTCTGTGTCGTATTATTGTTTATTAAGCTTATGAAATTGGCAACAATCACACGGTTAATTTACCGCTCATACAGCTGCTTACCATAGAGATCTGGCAGGAGCCTGACAGTATAATACGCCGTGGAGATGCTTTGTGAGAAAAGTATGGTATTTGTTAAGAGCATTTTTTTATGTAGGAAACGGGTGAGTGTGTCAATTCTCATCGGAAAGGAAATTCCTCTGTTTAAATGACAACCTGCATTTGTGCAAAACCATTGGAGGAGAGTAATGTAACACATGAACGAAGGAATGCAGCCAAGAGGGTGGCGCTTGTTTCCCTCCTGACCTCCCCCCCCCCGAAATTCTAAAACGATAGAAAAAAGTTTAGATTAAGATAAAAAACGATTTTTTTGTCTTTATTTAATATTACATTACGTATAATTATATAGAGGGTGGTATAATTAAACTGACATTATTCAGAGCGATGCAGAGAAGGATCTACTCGACGGATCACAGCGAAAGGTGGATACCTTAATAAGAACATGGAGTTGAGAATTTGCGAATAAATATTACTTAGTTTTAGTGCAACCAGGTGGTGTGGGAAAGGACCTTTGTCGCTAAATGGACTGAAGAATATGATACAGAAATTCGTAGAAACAGACGAGTTGGATATGGCTCCAGGTAGAGGCCGGCGGCCTGTTTGTAGAAAGCAATGTGGAAGACGTCGCATTTACCGTTGCAGAAATGCAGTCGCAATTGGAGCTACCGTAGTTAGTGCGAGACAGGTATCCCGGGAAACTGCAACTTCCGCGGTCAACTGTCCATAAAATTATACGGTCCATCCTGAAATGGTATCCTTATTAAATTCATAGGGTGCATTCATTAGATACTGGTGATGTGCGGCATGAGATTAAGAGACAAATAGGGATTGCTGCCGGGACTTTTATGAATCTATGTAGAGTGTGGAGAAATAGGTGTATACACCTAAAGACTAAAATTAGACTATAATAGTTTGGTTCTTTCTAGAGTTAGTCATGGTAGTGAAACTTGAACACTTTGTAAACAAGATAACAGGAAACTAGATGCTTTTGATTCTAGATGCTTACGCAGTATCTTGGGCATTAGGTGGTTCAACTTTGTAACTAATGATGAGGTTAGGCAAAGGAGTCAGCAACCTCCTTTAAGCAGCATATTGTGCAGAGAGAGATTCCGCTGGTTTGGCCATGTTGCCCGTATGGATAATTATAGATTGGTGAAATATTTATTGATTGATTATAGATAGTGTGCCTAAAGGCCCAAAAAGAGGGGGAGACCTAGAATGCGGTGGGTAGACAATGTCAAACAGGACCTTGCTAGAATTGATGTGCAGTGGCCAGATGCAGCAGATGTAGCTCAGGACAGATATGCTTGGAGAACTAAATTGCACGGTCTGGTTCGACCTCCGTAGCCCATGGCTGCTTGAGGATGATGATGGTGATTTTAAACTCGATTTCGAGTTTTATTTTCTATTCAAGACATGGATCTGAATTTTTAACTCAGCACTATGCAGCATGAGGGAAATCTCTTGAAAATTTCCCACAGTCAAGAATTTGAAATGTCATGAGGGGGGAGGGTTAAAATTGTTCAATTTATAGCAACTTTTCAACAGTGGTCCAAATGGCGCGTCACTAATGAATCAGTTATACTGATAGCTTAAAGATGGAAAATACGTTTTCTCCTCTCCTATTGAACTTAAGGAGTTGACAGTTTGCACTACACATTCTCAGGCTGCTTTTGAATCAGTTTCGCAGCCTTTATTCTGAACAGTTACGACGACCACAAACAGTTGATTTTATTATTATAAAGCTTTAATGACTTACTTTCCATGACTTAAATTATTCAGCGGTACCTTCAATATATTTATATCAGTCAACTATATAATTGATACATTGCACATATCTATTGAATAGATATTGATACCCTCACACAATAAATTCTTATAAGCACAAGAGCATTCATTGCCGACCAAAATGACTCATGTTCTTCTTTCCTTGGTCATCGTTTACTTCCCTCGGCTTGCGCCATTTTTCGGCACCGAACGAAGAGGCATCTGAAGGGTAGGCAAGTCGATGCCGTTAAAGCGACTAGCTAGCTTCGTAAGGGGTCAATCACTGTTATTAGAACAGTTGAGCCTCGGGGGTTGTTGCTTTCGGAATGCGTGCGTGCAGAGAAGTAAGAGGAAGTGACGAACCTTGTGAATGGACGGGGGTTCTTTTTCTTTATCGATAACGTCTTTCGGCTGCTGAAGAATGCAATGCTGAAACGGTTATACTAGAACCTCCATAAAACGAACAAGGAAATAAATAGAGGTGGCATTCTTCGAAAATTTTTGCTCACTTAAGAATTAATGTTCTCAATCCTATACAAGAAACGCTAAGACCTATCTATTAAAACTTCATCTGGAGTTCTATCCCAGAGACGTTTAAAGGTTCAAACAATCCGGCATTGTATTCATTTCCCAGAAAATATCTTACCTCAAGTAAGCATTTATGGAAACTCATCCCCTTACGAAAAGTGTCGTCAATACCGGTAGTCACTTGAAAAAGAGCTATGCACCAATCTCCTGTGATGATGCATAGAACCGACCAGTCCTAGCACCTGATGTCTGACCCCGCCTTCTCGTGGTGCAGACGGTTAGTACCTTTCAAAAGAGATACTCTCTTGTGGAAGTGAACGTAAGGGGAGGGCTGCCAGATTAGTGTGGCCTACTGATCTGGACAACTATGGCTACTTTTCTTTTTTTTCTACCCTGCTGAGGAGTGGTCAACCACACAGGGTCCTGGTGCTGACCATATAAACCCACTGGACAGATATATATGGCTCTGAGCTCGATTATGGATCCTGATTTTGCTGCACTGGTGGGCTTCTGTGGAGGGAAAATCTTCCGCTGTGTTTTCTGTTTGTTTGTGGGTTGACAGCCCCAAGTGAATAGATTCACAGGATATGTTTATCAGCTGGTGGGTAATCCTGAGCAGAGGTCATCTCAGGCACCTGAACTCTTTGTTCTATTGGCATCGTCAAATTCTACATTGGAGGAAGTCTTCCAGTGCAGATGGCTTCAGCCTTTAGTAGTGGGGGAACGGTCTTTGCCCCATGTCTGCGATTAGGGGGCTGTTTGATATTGTCGGCATTCCCTCTCTGAATAAACATAGTTTCTTTAAACATCCCACTACCCATTTTCTCTCCATAGGAGTTGGAATGTGGGGACTCTGCACACAGCTTATTCTCTTGATGTCCTCACACAAGAATCAACCGTTATAATTTAGATATATGATGATGATGATAACCTTCCAACTTTCTATCCAAGATTTTTTCTTTTTTGCTCTTCTTGATCCCAGTTGCACAATAAACATATTTTGTTTTTTTTAACCCGAAACTGTATGACCTCTGAGACAGCAATGGGGAGGTCCCCATTGCTGTCCTCAGAATTTACTTTTAGATCTTTTTTTAACTTTTCTATAATTTCGGTAATATTTTCATTTTTCTATTATCAAACAACCACAACTTCAATGTTGAAGTTTTCAGAGTACTGCTACAGATCATTCAGGTTCCATTTTAAGTAGATCATTTACATCTCTTTGTAAAATCAACTCATTCAGTTTTTCATTCTCTCACTGTACATCATTTAGATGTTTTGTAATCTTTTTTATTTCTAAGTATTCGTCCAATTTATTAAAGCAAAAGGGACACATTTATTTTTAAAGTTTTCTAATTCCCTTCAAATTTCACTTTTAAATTCTTCATTAGCATGCAATATTTTCGATCTATATGCGACAAATTTCGTGTTTAGGATATCCTCTAACAAGTTCTCGAATAAACATCGACATCAGGCTGAGTTCTATCATGGATCAAAAATTTCACTTTCTCTTTATCTTAATCTTTCGTATAATTTAGACATTTTTTTATTTTCTTCGTTCAGCTGCCAACTTACTGAACCTTGTTTCTCTCAGATATAAACAATAGAAATCAAAGTTTTTCCCAAAGATGCAACAGTTTGTACCTCCAAGACTATAAGAAAAACAGCACAATTTAACTCGCTCTCACTCCAAATCATCTCTGCAGCAGAAAGCTTTTTATTTCCTAATATCTTCCTAGTGCTTTTCTATCGTCATTTGTCGGTTTGTTTGTTTCTCGGTTTATGCTTTTGTGTTTATCAAAATAGTTGTTCCACCATATCTTTCGAACCTAAAGGACAAACTTAATGATTTATGTATCAAATGAAAGATTGTGACACGCGGAGTGTCACAATCTTTCATTTAGCTATAAAAATTTCGGGGCAATAAAAATTTTTACCCCCGTTTTCTCTCCTCCCCTAAAAAGAAGAAATATCAAAACGATTGTCTCGCTTTATCTTTGAAACGCGAGGGCCGAAAGTAACGTGCTATGGCTCAAACGAAACTTTGTGACATGTGGTGAATACTGCGAGGTTATAAAAATCCGCCATGTTGATCAGACTAAACTGAAAACTAAATAATGAGACTAAACTGAAAGACTAACTGAAAACCAACAAATAATTTCTTTTAAGTTTCGTTTGAAAAACGAGCTAATGTTTTCTATTTGTCGCCTGCCTATGCCAATATTTGTTCATCTGTCTGTCCGTCTCTCTGTTAACTGTTGTCTGTCCGTCTGTAGACAATCAAATTTTTTTTCAAGAGCCAAATGAAAAATTCTTTTTGGGTTGGATAGGTGTCGAACAAATATTGTAATTAGCAATTTTCAAAATTTTCAGTAACTTTAATAGCGCCCTCTAGCGGTGGGAAAAGATGGAAAATGCTAAAATTTCGAACGAATATTACAAGCAAACTATTTACACTGGAAATCTGAAACTTTGGTAGTAGAGTGTTATGGTCAGGAGGTTTACAACGGCAACAAGGTTTTGCCATCTTAGCCAAAAGGGGGGTGCGAAAATGAAACTTTTTTTAAGAGATAAACAAAATAATGTTTTTTGTTTGTTTGTTTTACAGACAGTAACAAAATGTTAATGGTTTAAACAATATTTGATAATTTCAGCATTATCTGTAGACGTTTAAATGTCTATAAATCAATAAATTTTTTGTGAAAAAAGCCGGCTTTAGTTCAACAGGTTACAATGTTCTGGCATATTTCTGGAGAGATGCGGGTTCGTATCCCGTATGTCGGCGAATTTTTTTTCCACAAAAATAATAATATTTACGTTTTTCGATCCCCATCAGCTGCAATTTCCAGTGTTAGAGAGTGCTAAAGACAGTAAATAAAAACTCGAAAGGCGACTTCTAGCGGCGGAAGAAGCTGGAAAATACTAAATCTTTAAATAAATATTGCAAACGATCTATTTTTGCTAGAAATTTAAATTTTTGGTCAAAGAGTGTAATGATCAAGTGGTTTACCCTAATAGTAATGATTTGTCTCATTGGTAAAATGCAACTTTTCTGCTTTAAGAGTTAAATGAAAAACGTATTTTGCACATTGCAGGACCTAATAAAATATTAGTAATTTATTTTGCCGAAATTTCTACCATAAAGAGATCACCTGAAACATTCGTTAAAAGTTTTGCAGATCCAATATTTAGTGATCTGTAATAGCATAAATTAAAACTACCTTAGAAAATGCGAATTACATTTCATTAGTAGCCAACTAAAAAAGAGATTTCCAATTATCTCTTAAAACAAAACTGTTCCGTTTCTTACCTACCTTGGGCTTAGGGTCAACTCATTGTTGTCAATGGAATTTTCAAGACTGTCACATTCCACGACCAAAATTTCAAATTTCTAGCATAATTACATCGTTTGCAATATTCGTTTTAAATTTTTGGTATTTTTCGATTTTTTTCCACCGTTAGAGGGCGCAGATTTAGCTTTTAGGAAATTCGCAAAATGCAAATTGTAATATTTCATCAATACCTGACGAACCCAAAAAGAATTTTTAATTAATCTCTAAAAACATACACTTTTCTGTTAAAACAAAAAAAAGTTGCATTCACCCCCCCCCCCCCCCCGCTGGGTCTAAAGGGTCAAGTGATTGTTGCCAATGGTAACTTCGTAACCTTCACATTTCAACACCAAAATTTTAAGCTTCTAACATAACTACATCGTTTGGAATATTCGTTTGATATTTTGGAATTTTCAACTTTTTCCACCGTTAGAAGGCGCAGTTATAACTTTTGGGAGATTCGAAAAATGCAAATCGTAATATATCATTAATCCTATCTAACACAAAAAGAATTTTTTATTTATCTGTATAAACAAAAAAGTTCGATGTCTACAGACGGACAAGACAACAAAACGAAATTATATCTTTTTTTTTTTAAAGGAAAAAAAAAGCCGTAAAATTTACTTTACCTTTTTTAGCCGTTTTCTAAAGTGCTTCCAATCATGAACACTGAATTCTGTATCAAATATTACCCTACCTTTTCATGAATCCATAGTATTCGTGCAATACCATTCAGCTATGCAAGGTAAACAATCCGGGCGACGACAAAACATGGCGTCCAGTTTTCAGATGGCCAACCTCTACCTATATAGAGCCTCTAGGCCATCGGTGTTCTCTACTGACCAAGGGCAGGATGGGGAGTTTTGCGGAGATAAATTTCAATGCTGGCCCAGGTGGGACTCGAACCTGGGAACTACTGATTACGAGCCTGGTGCGCTACCGACTGAGCCACCCCCACCCCATCACTTGCAGCAGTTCCCCCACCCAAAGAAATCACAAGAAATAATAACCGAATTTGAAACCTTGTTAAACTTGGGTATACAGTGACCAGATGCAGCAGATGTAGCTCAGGATAGATATGTTTGAAGAACTAAATTGCACAATCTGGTTGGACCTCCGTAGCCTATGGCTGCTTGAGGAGGAGGAGGATGATTTATTTGTCATATCTAAATCAAGATAATATCATTTTAATATTCGTTCTGTAATTATTATTGGAGGTGTTATTAGACAGTCACAGCATTTACTTTGTGAATCAGCCCTAGGTCGTCTGCTTCAGTTTATAGAATACTAATTTTTCATTACGGGAGCAATTTGTAGCTTGTGGGAAGGCAATTCTTGTGTTTGTGTTTTGTTAACGTGGTTTGTATGTTTATGTTTTTTTTTTACGATAACTTCATTTTCTAGTAATTTGTAGTTGTAAGGTTTTTTTTAGGGTGCGGGGTATTTTGCAGATTTCTTTGTTACGTTGCGTTTGTTTAAAACACAAATTACCGTTACCATGGTAACCTGACGACTATTAAGTATATTGCTGCCATTTTTTTTCGGTAAAGTATTAGGATTGAAGCACACGACATGAAGCTTCACTTCATCAACATATTATCGTTATATCACACGTACATCTCATCATGCCTCGTTTCCACTATTGATGGCGTTATGCCAGTACACGTAGGCTAGTTCAGTACAAATTATTTCAAAGCAAATTTTGCTTTAACTATTCAATTTCAACGGTCCACACTTAGCTCTATATTTAAACTAACTACTTATTCATCAGATACATCATGATTATACTCCTTATTAATTTCAGTTAACAAAATATTATCAAAATACTCACAGTCAGAAGCACACAAAATCTTGTTACTCTACAGTCACGGTTATTCCATTCCACATCACGATTACTAAATCAACACTTGGAGATTTATGCAATTTTAATTTAGAGATAGTCAAAGTAACTTCAGAATGTGACATAGTGCCAACATTAAGGCTAGTAATGCATCTATCCTCATTACAAACAATGGGAGTAGAAACAGCAGCATTGTTTAGAACATCTCTGAAACGCTCAGCCCATCTACACATGACAGAAATTACCTTACCATGTTTATCACTCAATCCCTGTTTGTGAGCATGTTTCTTTCCAAACAAAACATTAACTATCTGATGCAACTCTCTGGTATTATGCTGTCTAGCTGCTTCCTCTACTTTGTCAACCAAGTTCTCAAGCCAAAGCTTCTTATCAGCTACTAACTAACCCTTTACACATTTAGTAATCTCTCATTAATGTCGTCTGTTAAAACTAGTAGTGTGTAGATTAAGGTTATTTCTGCAATTCCACCTTTCAAAAATAATCTGCATGGCTTTATCACCCAAATAACTGCCTCCGTTGCTCCAGTTCTACCAAAAAGACTACTGCTGATTTCAAGAAAAGCTAGTTTGATGGTTCCATTCTTTAACTTCGGTAGCAAACAAACCATCATTGTCATAATGGCTAAATAATGGTAGGCTCTGGCTCTCTGGAGGTCTTTGACAGCTTCAATGTTAAAGGCAATTCTCTTAACCTTAGCACAACATTCCTTCAGCATAAGTTGCAAGACACCTTTGCTACGATAATGATCAGATTCAATTTCGGCTCATCTGTATGACCTAGGTCTGTAAATGGTAGCTAAGTAGTCACTGGAAGGAGAACTATGCACCAATCCCCTGTGATGATGCATGGAATCGGACAGGCCTAGCACCTAATGTCCGACCCCGCCTTCTTGTGGTGCAGGCCGAGAGTACCTTTCAAAGACTCTTGTGGAAGTGAGCGGAAGTGGAGGGCTACCAAATTAGTGTTGCCTACTTGATCTGGACAACTATGGCTACTTTTATTTTTTTTTACCCTGCTGAGGAGTGGTCTACCACAAAGGGTCCTGGTGCTGACCATATAAACTTACCGGACTGGACTGGATTAAAGCTCTGAGATTGATTATGGATCCTGAATTTGCTGCACTGGTGGGCTTCTGCTGAGCGAGAATCTTCCACTGTATGTGTATTTCCTGTTTGTTTGTGGGTTGACAGCCCCAAGTGAATAGACTTACAGAACATGTTTTATCAGCTAGAGGATAATCCCGAGCAGAGGTCATCGCAGGCACCTGAACTCTTCCTTCCACTGGTATCGTCAAATTCTACATTGGAGGAAGTCTTCCAGTATAGATGGCTTCAGTCTTTAGAGGTGGGGGAACAGGTCTTTGCCCCAAGCCTGCGATTAGGGGCTGTTTGATATTGTTGGCATTCCCTCTCTCAATAAACATAGTTTCTTTAAACATCCCACTAACTATTTTCTCTCCATAGGTAGTTGGAATGTGAGGACTTTGCACAGAGCTTTTTCTCTTGATGTCCTCACACAAGAATTCCACCATTAAAATTTAGATATTTTCGGCTTGCAAGAGACCAGATGGACAGATAAAGGTCAGATTCTTAAAAATAGTCTTAAATTTCACTTTTCATGGAGGGACGACAATAAGCATCACCAAGGCGTGGGTCTGCTTCTCTGCAGACACGCTAGTGATGCTCTTCCAGGATATGATATGCATTCATGAAAGGTTTCTTACAGCAAAATTTCAGACAAACATTAAAGACATGAATGTTATCTGCTCTTATGCCCACACTGAGGATGCCGATGAGGATGAGAAGGATAGGTTTTACGGACAACTTCAGGATATTTTGAATTCTGTCAAGATAGGAGATATTACCCTTGTTCTAGGTGACTTCAATGCCAAAGTTGGTACTAACTCTGACCTTTGGGGAAGGGTGATAGGCACTTTTGGTATTGGTAGTTGCAATGACAATGGGCAACGTCTCCTACAGGTAAGTAAACTCAATAGTTTGAGAATAACTAAAACTTATGACAAATACTGCGACATACATAAGTATATATGGGTTTCATTAGATGGGCTGCATAAGAATATGATTGATCATATATTAATTAACAGCAAATGTGCTAGTTCTATTAGGAATAGCAAGGACATATAGGGAAGCTGAAATTGGATCTGACCATTATCTTGTTAAAATTGTCTTGCAACTTAAATTTAAGAAGTGTTGTGCTAAGGTTAAAAAATTCACCTTTAATTCTTAAGCTCTGAAACAACCAGCTATACCTAAAGCTTCCATGATAGATTACTTAGTCATTATGACAGTCAAAGTTTTCTTTCTACTAAAGTTGAGAAGTTGAGGAAGAACCGTTTAAAACAGGCTTTTTTGGAAACTAACAGTACTCTTTTAGGAAAAAAGGAGCAGAGGAGACAGAATTATTTAAGTAAAAACGCACTTGAGCTTATTTTTAAAAAGAAAAAACTGCAGGAATGTCCTCAATCAATACCCTACTAATCCTAATAAAAATGTGTAATAATCAGTTAGCTGTTGATAAGAATCTTTGCCTTGATGTCTTGGCTGACAAATCCGAGGAAGCAGTTAGACAGCACAACAGCAGAGAGCTGTTCCAGATAGTTAATGTTTTGTGTGGTAGGATCTTTGGCATACAGGAATTGAAGGATAAACAAGGTAATGTTATAGAAAGTGAGGATTATGTCATGGCTAGGTGGGCTGAGCCCATCCTAAGGATTTTACCAGAGCTATTATTATTTTTATTTTAAAAAAAAGTGATCCCAATTTTTGTGATAACTATAGGGGTATCAGCCTACTCTCTGTTCCAGGGAAAGTGCTTTGTATGATGTGCTTAATAGAATTAAGAATCTGGTTGATAGGCAATTGCGTGATGAGCAATGTGGATTCAGAAGTGGTAGGGGATGTGTAGATCAGATATTTTCACTCAAATAAATTCTTGAGAAATGCTTAGAGTATCTGAAACCCTTGGTTGCTAGTTTTGTTGATATCAAAAAGGCTTTCGACTCTGTTGATCATCATAATTTGTGGTTCATTGTGAGATCGTATGGCATACTAGACAAGTTAGTTAATATAATGAAAACTCTCTATCCTACCACTAAGTCGTGTATGAGAGTTGCAAGGGAAAGATTTTGGCATTAAATGGAGTGGAGATACGAAAATGTCTGATTTAGATTATGCTGATGATTTAGCCCTTTTGGCAAATGATGTTGATGAGATGAACTCTTTCATTCGAGCTGTTGATGAGACTGGTAGCAGAGTAAGTTGATTATAAACAGAGAAAAAACTGAAGTGATGAAAACTGGTCAGCCAGATGGTAGTTCAATTATTTTGAATGGATGCATTCTCGGTTTAATTATCTTGAGAGTTATGTAACAGATACTGGTGATGTGCGGCACGAGATTAACAGGCGAATAGGGATCGCCTCTGGGACTTTTAGGAATCTGTGGAGAGTGTGGAGAAGTAATCGTATACAACTAAAGATTAAAATTAGACTGCATAATAATTTGGTTCTCTCTAGGGTTAGTTATGGTAGTGAAACTACTTTGTAAACAAGATAACAGGAAACTTGATGCTTTTGGCTCTAGATGCTTACGCAGTATCTTGTGTAATTGGTGGTTCAACTTTGTAAGTAATGAAGAGGTTAGGCAAAGAAGTCGGCAACCTCCTATGAGCAGTATATTGTTCAGATAGAGACTCCGTTGGTTTGGCCATGTTGCCCTTATGGATAATTATAGATTAGCGAATAGGTTTATGAAGAGTATGCCTAAAGGCCTCAGAAAGAGGGGGAGACCTAGGATGTGATGGGCAGACAATATGATACAGGACCTTGTTAGAATTGGTGTGCCGGGGCGAGATGCAGCAGATATAGCTCAGGACAGATATGCTTGGAGAACTAAATTGCGCATTCTGATTTGACCTCCGTAGCCCATGGCTGCTTGAGGATGATGATGATGATGTATGATCTAGTATTACTGATAGAACTAGCCCATTTGCTGTTATTTAACATATAGCTGATCGTATTTCTACGCAACCGTCCTTAAGACACAAAATCCCAATTGCAAACTACCAGTTCCAAAGGGAACTATAACCCCTCTTCAAAGTCTGAATCAGTATCATCTTCAGCATTAACACTTAACACAAGGGTAATATCGTCTAAAAATAAAAAAAAAAAAATCTTAAACTACTCTATTAGAGTAGTTTAAGATTGTTTTTAAGTATCTGATCCTTACCAGTTCATTGTTATATTTAGGATATCAAGAAAAAACCTTTGTGCAGAATCCTTATATTCAAAGTACCCATGGAAAGATAATGATTAAATTTTGGAATTATCGTTGGGAGAACAACAATATCAAACAGCCCGCTAATCGTAGGCATGCATCAAAGACCTGTTCAACCACTGCTAAAAGCTTAAGTCACCCATGCTGGTAGGAGCTTCCTCCAATGTAACGTTTGCGATGCCCGTAGAAGCAAGTAAGAGTTCAAGTACCTGCGTTGCCCTCTGATCACGATTATTCACCAATTGATATAAGGTGCATCTATTCGTTACGGGCTGTCAATCCACAAGCAAATAGAAAACACAGAGGTAGATTTTTCTTTAGACAAGCCCACCAGTACAGCAATTTAAGGATCCATAATCATGCTCAAGGCCATTAGAGACAGTCCAGTGAGTTAAAATGATCAGCACCAAGACCCTATGAAGTTAACACTGCTGAATAGGTTAGGAAAAAAGGAAACCAATAGTGACCATAGATGTCAATGACAAGAGAGTCTATGTACATGATCATTTGACAGTAGTAAACAAACATTTGTTATCTGAAGCAAAAAATCTGCAAAAAGAGAAAGAAAGGGTTTAAAATTGTATGCACTAAAGGTTCCAAAATGATTTATTAGGAAATCAGAGAGTTGTGATGATATAAGAGAAAGAACGGATGAAGATATCTGAAAGTTGACTATTGGGGGCAGGGGATAGTCAGAAATGTAATATTTTTTTATATATAATATTCTTCTGAATGTAAAATGGATGAAGATATGTGTGTAACTGTATCAAAGCAATGGTTTCAAAATAATGTTAATGATAGGAATTCAGAAATTCAAATTGAAAGTAAGATAAATGTTATTTTTTTAGAAAAAGATAATGTGTACAATAAATTTTAAAAACATTTCCTCAAGAAGATGTTTGTTACAGTGGTTTGACAGGAACTCTCAGTTTAATACGCCATAGTAGAAGGTCAGTGAGGATGGGTGGACCTCAGCAGAAAACTATAAAAACATCCATGCTTTACCCGGGGCTTGAACCCAGGTCGCATGTTATAATTGGGGATGCGGGTTTACAGTTTTGCTTATAAGGAGTTTGAGAAGAAACTTTGATCACCCTTTGATATATTTAACTTTAACTGATATAAAGCCACGTATGATTGTCTGAGATATGGATTAAGAGTCATAAAGTCCATCTCTATAATATAAATGGATATAATCAAATTTTTAAGTGTCAAGAACAAAATAGATCAGCTGTCATTTTCTCCAAAAATTATATTCAGGTATCTGAAATAAATGCATCTTTTGCATCAACAGATGTTTTGGAAATTCATTTTACAATTGATAACACAGATTAGAGACCTATTGCAATTTATAAATCTCACGAGTTTGCAAGGAATGAGTTATAGGTGAACTAGATTTAAAATTAACTCAGATAAATTCTAGGAATGTTATATAATAGGGGGCATAAATATTGATTCCATGCAAGATGATAATGTGACAGATAAATACTTTTAGGTCATGACGATACATGGTTTTAGGCTAGGCCATAATTCTCCAACTGAAGAAGATTCAATCTCTTGCCTTGACCATCTGTTTTTTAGAGATACTGGACATTTTAAGTGCAGTGCGTATATGGTTAAGACTAATATGACTGACCATTTCTCTGTTGGATTTTGTATGGGAAAAATGAGGGGACCTTCAAAAAATAAATTAAGAAGTAAGTATTCAAAAGGGCAGAATTCGTATTGGAAGAGAAATGTAAGAAATTGTTAATTGGGAAATTCTGTTCAGCAATAAAGAGCGCAAATCTTGGGATACTATTTTTTGGGGATATTATGAAGATAAAGTAAACAATTCAATGATAACTCTGAATATATGGCCTAAAGCTAACAAGCTAAAACCTTGGATTACAAATGCATTGATTCAATAAACAGAAGGAATCGTTTGCCAAAGTTTGTCAAAGACAGATATTTAATACAAATATGAGGGATTGTTACAACAGGTAAAGGAATATGCTTGTTGATTTGATAGGAGCCTTAACTGGCATAGGGTTAGGAAACTAGCGACTGTTCCAGCAAGGTAAATTTTGTGTGCTGTGTTATCTCTAACTGAGGCAGTGGTCAGCAGTGACTTCGGTCTTAATAGGGCATGTCCTTATATGAGAACGTCTGTAAAAGCTAGGAATAGCTTCTAGGATTCTTCTCTGTCCTACATGTCGCAAATAAAAAAAAAAGTTAAATATATATATTACAGCAACAAATTGATAACTGTGAAGGGAAATACAAGAAGCAATGCGACATCATTAATGAAATAAACGGGAAAACCTAGAGTGGGTAAAAACTGCCGACAAAAATTAGTGATGCGGTATTTATACACTTCTTTCTTGAGAATCCAGTTCTATTAGTAAATAAATTTAACCAATATTTTACGGAATTTCCAGTAATCTTGGAATTGAAAAAAAATATTTATATATTCTTAGATTATACTTGATTATATAAATTTTATATCGAGGTGTAGCTTAAATTCATTTGTCCGTGAGAAGATTGATAAGAAAGAAGTCATTAATAAAATTACAAATTTGGACTCAATTAAAGCATCTAGTGTTGTGATTGTGATTGATGTTAAAACTCTAAAAACATTGCAAGATCAGTTGTGCTTATTCTTTTGTTTAATAACTCTTTATCAATTTGTCATTTTTCAAATATATTGAAAACTCCTACATTGCTGCTAATCATAAAGATAGGAGGCAGGACAAATTGGAAAACTATCGGCCAATTTCCTTACTATCTGTATTTTCCAAAAATCGTAAAAGAATGGCTAACTAAATTTTTGGAATATAATATGTATTTTTCCGATAGAGAGTATGGGTTTAGAAAATATAAAGGCCAGAAGAAGCTACACTTCAGATGTCAAAATTTAAAATTATTTATAATGATATTAACCATTTACGAGTATTAGTATTATTTTTAGACATAAAAAAACTTTTGATTCAATACCACATAATATATTACTGAGTAAATTAAATTACTCATGCATTAGATGAGCCTAATTAAAATGGTTTTAATCTTATTTGGGAAACAGGAAACAAAAATTAAAAATTGACTGATTGACCTATGAGGTTATAATGTCAAAAAGGAATGCCACAAGTCTCTGTTTTAGGTCCAATTTTGTTTTAGATATTTATAAATGATTTATATGACTTACAGTACAAAGGTGAGCCTATAATTTTTGCAGATCATATGACACTCATTGATATTGGAGAAGTTGAAGAAGTAATAAAAGATATGAATTTTGATTTAAAAAGAATAAATAGTTGGTTTCAAAGTACACATTTTTCAGGTTGAGAAAAATTCAGACTGATTTATTAAAGGATAAAATTATTTACCATGATTCAAACTGTAATATGAGAATTGTAAATGTTCAAAAATTGAAGGTGTTAATACTTATAAATATCTAGGTTTATTATTGGGCATAAAACTCACATGATCGCATAAATTTTGTTATAAACAAAATTATTCGTTTATTGCTAAGTTTTTATCCAACTGGACTTTTTAAGTGATTTCAAAAGGGAATTGAAAAATTGGCTATTTGGTGAATATCAAAATTGTTTTGATATTTTTAGTGACTGAAATTACTAACAAATGTTAAGACTTCATTAAATTCAAATTAAATTGCTCACTGTATGAGTAGACCAAACATTGCCATATTTATGTTACAAATAATATGTAGCTAAGTTTATATCCCCGAAACGAGTTATTTCGTGTCGATAGTTAATTTCCAATTGATATATGTATTAATCTGTGTTCAAATAATGGAAATAAATTTGACTTGACTTGATCTGGCATCCATCTACTTCCGTTTCCCTTCAGAACAGAATATTTCTTTTGAAAAAGAAGAAGGCTGGATCGGACACTCAGGTTCTACACCTAACCGATTTTATTCATAAATAAAAAATAATAAATAAATACCCCCTCAAGCAGCTGCTTGCCACAGAGGTCTGACAGGAGCCTGTCAGTTTATATGCCACAGTAGGAGATCTGAGAGGATGGCAGGACCTCAGCAGAAAAACGACACACACATCCATGCCTAATTCCGGGGCTCGAACCCAGGTCCCTTAGATCAGTAGCCAAGCGTGCTAACCACTCGGCCACGGGACGGCTTTTTATTCATCATTCTAGTAGAAATGAATGCAACACGTCCGCTAAATAGGTTACTTGCCATTTTTTAAAGTAAATTTCCCACTGGACAATACTTTGTTATCAAAAACAGGTGCATAATTATTCGGTACTAGGTGAATGGCACCTGCGCTGCACGGGTCACATCTTTAATCTGTATACACCCAATTATGTTTCTATACGGTAGATAGGATCTCGGAAAAACCGTGTAAAAAAAAATACAGTGCATATGAAAAAATAGAAGATTGGTTAGAGACGTGAAAACCCAGTACAAATAATAAGATGATCGGTTAGGTGTAGAACCTGAGTGTCCGATCCAGCCTTCTTCTTTTTCAAAAGAAATATTCTGTTCTGAAGGGAAACGGAAGTAGATGGATGCCAGATCAAGTCAAAATCACATCAAAATCTTTAATTAAATCTTTATTTGATTTTTATTTATTTAAACACATTTTTTATTTTATAAACTTATAAAGATAATTATATGTTGGGTTGTTTTACCTCTGAGCGACACTTTTTTGCACACCATGGGCTAAAATGGCGAGGTCACATGGGCCCCGAAGGCTCAGAGAAGTTTGGGGGAAGAGACCCACTGGAAGAGCTGTTGGGAGACAGATGGTAGCCTCCCTTCAAGGACGACCATCCAGCATGTTCTTTATCGTGCACAGGGTATGGCTCTCCCGCACACGGGGCCATGGCTTAGCGTCCTATCCGACGGACGGCGGCCTTTCCAAGCCCATCGGTGTCCCCTAATAATCGTGGCAGGGCAGGGAATTTTGCGGAGATAAATCTCAACGCTAATCCAGCTGCGACTCGAACCGGGGAACCACAGATTACGAGCCTGGCGCGCTACCGACTGAGCCCCATAATTATATGTACATATAAAAAGTAAATTATCCTTCATAACGAAAATAATATGTCACTAATTCAAGAATACAAAAGTGCAAAAAAATGACTTACATATGCTTATTAACTAGATTTCATTCTAAGTTAATAAGTATATTTACTAGTTTTGTGTGTCTATTGTCACTTTCTGACAATAGACACACACAAAACTTCAAAAAACAAAACAAATTTTTTTTTTCGATTTTTTCTTATAAACATCTAAACACTTCTAACTTTAAACACGAAATGAGAGACCAAGACTGACGTATGTATTGAAGATAAAATTGAGGGGAATTCCCGGAACTCAATGTTGCCACTTTATTCCGAATGAAGTAGGTTTTGTACAATTTCTTCCATAAAATAGAGAATAAAATAGAGAAAACTTGCTGTGTAGTTATGTTAGTGTAGTTTTTATTTTGGGGATTTTAGTGCACAAAATGTGTATCTATAGTACATTTTCAAAGTTAAAACTAATTCGAAAATTGTGACCATAAAAGCGGCATCTTTGTTATAAATGCAAATTCTAGGAATTTTTTCTTGAATAGGAATATTTTTTCAGAATTAAATTCAAATGGCGATTTTTAAAAAAGGCGCTGTTTGAACCGTTATATCAAAATAAATCGTGTAAAAAGAGAATCGGAATTTTTTTCTAAACCCTGTTAAATCAAAATCGTGTAAAAACAGAATTGGATGTATTTTGTTTTTTACTGCACTACAGATTAGTTTTGTGAGCCTCCGAACCTTTAGCACAGATTCAACATGAATAATTGTCCGGCTTTCGTCATGTCGTTACTTCATTATTCCCTGGCATCGTTTCTGCCAAACTGTCCAGATTTTTCTTTCCGTCTCGACATATTTTGGTACCTTATGGTTTCTGACGTACATGACCGCCAGGTTCATATTTTGGTACGTGGGTCCCCATTGTGTGACACTGTACTGGGTTAGAAAATCACGTTCCCACTTGCAATAGGGTACATTAATATAATAATGTCTTTGATAATATGGGGGATATGGCAACGGCAGCAGATTCAAATGTTACGACTTAAATGATTTAAATGTTAGGGCGCAGTTAGGGAGCAGTAAATAGCAATAAAGGATTGGCAGCGACTTTCATTTCCCATAGGAATAGCATGGTAAATGCTTTTGCTTGTATTAAACCCCACTTCTGGAATTTCGATTTGAAATTCGGCACTGCAACTCGGACGCCAATAAGAAAACCTGCGAAATTTTGATAAATCTACCGCGATGAGTTATGGCTGCCATAGACACACAGGCATCTTGTATTATTATAGATTACATGATAAATAAGATATATTGGTATCGAATGAATAATGTATTGCAATTTGTAACAAATAAAAATATTATTATAAATTTAATAGGCGAAAACTGAGCGTGAGTTCAAAAGTATGCTACCAAACATAAATATGAATGAAGTAATTTATTACAAAGGTATAAAGCCGTAAAATAAAACAATCTTACCTAGACACAAGTTTTTGTCTTCACCAGTATAAAGTTAAACCACAAAAAGAATGATCTATTACACTTAACTAATTTTCTAATGTTTACACTACAATGTTTTCAATATCTACTAGAACAAGATAGAACCTATTATTTCATAACATTTAACAAACAACACAAATTTATGCTGAAATTCATTTGTGATACATGGTTACCTTAATAATTCTTATACTTGATTAATGCGAGGCATCTGACGATGATCACTCTTAAAAGAGGACTTAAATTTTTCTGTTGACTTCTTTTCACCAATAGAACTAGGCTTCATCTTAAACCAAATATGAACAACCTTTTTGCTCAGAAGCACATAACACAACATCAACACAATACGTCCGTCTTTTTGCTACTGAACTAG
Source organism: Ryuthela nishihirai (assembly GCA_038380435.1). Taxonomy (NCBI): domain Eukaryota; kingdom Metazoa; phylum Arthropoda; class Arachnida; order Araneae; family Heptathelidae; genus Ryuthela; species Ryuthela nishihirai. The sequence goes on from JAWZYU010000004.1 coordinate 31,700,031, forward strand.
AGTTTTCATTCTCCTCCTCAATTCTTATTATCCAAAGTATCTCTCCGTTCCAATTAGTTGATGACGTAATTATCGCGCTGAAGCATACGCGAGTGTTAATGACACATCTATCATGGGTTCATTGTAGCACGTTCATCTGTCGTAACAATATGTTTAACGAAACGAAGTGAATGTCTAAACCAATGCAAATAGGTTTATATAGCAATGAAAGAATATTATTTAATTTTTTTTTTCTGCGCAGCCATTTGAGTGCTTTATATAAGCAACCAAAGTGTCAGATATGAACAAAAATACCCGAGATCCTATGAGTCAAAATTCGATTTCGCTAACAAGATTCCCCCCCCCCCACCTCCCCTGTTTAACTTTTTAATATCTCATGTATGAGGTAAACCAAAGTACCGGATTTCCATTTAGATTTCTATACTTCGATCTGAAAACAAAAATCTTAATTTCTTAAAAAATTTTAAAATTTCTTTTTTAATTTTTTTCTTTTAATTTAATTTCAAAATTTCTTAAAAACAACAATAAAAATTTCGAGAATTCTACCTAAAAAATCGTCTCGAAATTGAAAAAAAAATTTAGATTCGTATCCCAATTTTAGTAGAGAGGTTTAAGTTAAATTAAGAGAACTTACTAAAAAGGGACGCATTTCGATGACCGAGTGGTTAGCGGATTTGGACACTGATCAACGGGACCTAGGTTCGAATACCGTAAAAAGTATGGGGGTTTGCTTTCCTCTTTTTTCCTTCTACTGATATCGCGCCAACAGATAGCTAACTATTTCAAATTGTACTGCAGCGTCACCTAACGTAAGACCTGAATTTCTCATTAGTTCTTGTCTTGTTAAGAGCGCCGTCCCATGGCCGAGTGGTTAGCACGCTTGGCTACTGATCTAAGGGACCTGGGTTCGAGCCCCGGATTAAGGCATGGTTGTATGTGTTGTTTTTCTGCTGAGGTCCTGCCATCCTCTCAGATCTTCTACTTTGGCATATAAACTGACAGGCTCCTGTCAGACTACTGTGTCAAGCAGCTGCTTGAGGGGGTATTTATTTTATTTATTTATTAATCCGTGCTCGTTTCGTGGCTTCGACAGAAGATGGAAAGATTACTAGGTGTTGAAATGCCGTAAAATAACACGAAGGGAAAAAAAAGGTTTAATTTAGTTAGTTGACGAATCTATACAAATGAATATATGTATGAATCTCAATCTTAATATATTTCCCAAAAGAGGAAAAGTGCTCAGTGAAGAATACCGTAAAGTGTTTAAAGAGCAGCAAAAACAACCTGACAAAAAATATTAGTTTATCAATTTTTTTTCTCTTCACTCGTACAATCTCGGTCTTACTATAATACGAAACAAACTGAATGGAAAAACGGTATCAAGGAAACAACGATAAAAAGAAATAGTCGAGGGGAAAAAATGAAGGAGAGATACCTAGACGCAGATTACATCTACAATAAAGAAAAGCGTGAGAAAGAAATTGCAACGCAAAATAACCATCAATATCGGATTTTGAGTACGGAATTTGAAAAGAAACAACCGTTTGGTTGTTTTACTACTGAGCGGCACTTTTTTTTTTAGCACAATGGGTTAAATGGCCAGGTCTGAAGTGCTCAGAGAAGGTTGCGGGAAGGGGACCCATTGAACAGCTGTTAAGAGACAGATGGGAAACCTCTCGTCAAGGCCATCCATCGTGTTCATTAACGTGCACCGACCGGGTCACCTGGACACGAGGCCACGGCTAAGGCACGTTACTAGGAGTTTACACGTTACACGGCCAAGGCACGTTAATATGTTTTCTAGAGGCAAAGGGAGACTGCCGTCCTGTGGTCGAGTGGTTAGCATGTTTGGCTACCGATCAAACAGACCTAGATTCGAACCCCGGGTAAGGAATGGATGTTTGTGCTGTTTTCCTTCTTAAGGTCTCGCCACCCTCACAGACCTACTATGGCGTATAAACTGACAGGCTCCTGTCAGACCTTTTCATTAAGCAGCTGCTTGAGGCGGGATTATTTATTATTTTTTTTAAAGGAAGACAATGCGAGTTTAGTAGATAAATTATCGTGTTTTTAGCGCCTTTTAGTTTTCTTCCCTCAATTTTAAAATTCGTAACTCTAAAATGATCCAAACTACTGAAACCGATCTTTGTTTTAATTAAAGTCAACGAGAACTGAGTACAAATATTATTCTCATATTTTTAAATTTAACTCCAGTCACCACTGAAACTGGTGCCAAAAAATTAATTTTCTCACTTTTTTTTTCAATATCCAGATTAAAATTGGATTATGAAATTTTAAACAATGCGTTTCCCAATTCAGTATTTTTTTCACGATCATATGACGTCATGGAAAAATAACACGGAAATATAGTTTTAGAAAAATGCGAAAATTTTACGAGAATAATTGGTTTAAACCTAATGCTTTCATTAATTTTATGTAATAACAGCTACATCGTTTTTCTTTTTCGGTTGTTTAATTTCCGAAGACGTTGATGCGTTTGAAAGCAGAAGACTGCTGAGAGGAAAATTTTCTCTTCGTAAGCTTTAAGAAATACTGTTCTCAAGAGATCCAGCGCTCATAAATAATTTGGCGCAAATAAAATCCACACCGCCCGAGCGGCGTTCTGCGAAAACTAGAGGCCAGTATACAGCGAGCGGCCAACAATCATTCATCCCGGATTTGATTGTTTGGATGGCAGTTGCACGAGACGAAGCCGCCACATTGGATGGTTGTGGCGGCGCTCCCACCGTCACGCGCACCAGCGCTTGACGCCTCGTTTCCCGCCTGTTATTGACCGTGTTGCCGCCTGTTGCGCTGCTATCATCGGCAACCTGTTAAAAAGTTGTTGGTGGGGCAACTTCCTCTTCTCTTCTACCTCATCCGAGGTAGAAGATTGCGCGAATAGACGTGTGGGTGGGGGTACGACTCACGGTGGGTGGAGAGAAGGCATTAAACAGGCAATTACGAATATTATATGCGAGTGCTGATGTAAGGTTGCGATTTCAGGATCCGAAATCTAGGACGATGGAAATGGCCGGTGAAGAAATGAACATCACATAATTGGGTGCGCACTTTCCAGATGTCTGCTCTATTGGAACAGGTGCAGTTTGCTGTTAATCAGAAAGACAAAACGAAATGACCAAAGGATAAGAAAATGCTTCGAGGTTTTACTTTTTACATTAATTTGCGCTCTTGAACTTTTCACCGAGATCTAGCTATTACAGGCATGGGCACAATATGAACCTTTCCCACAGGGATTGTGACTAAAAACTATTGTAAGGAAGCAAAGGCTAAGTCAAAGCACACTTAATCGTATCACAGGGGAATGAAATAAATGCACTGAACTTGAAACGATAAGATCTTTCATCATTCAAGATAAATGAAACGTTGTAAAAGAGAATTTTTAATTTTTTACAGCAAAATTATCTGTAGTCATCATATATAGTTTATAAAACTCTTTAAAATATCCGCAAACCTAAAACTTATCTGTAGAAAATTAGATGTAAATTTAAAAGGTAATAATTTTTCCCCTAAATTTATTTTACAATATTTCAATAACGTTTTAATATCAGTGGTTAGAGTTTTTTATTGCATATCAAGGGACAACGGATATTTCTTCTGTTTCCTCTTTGTCGAAGTTTCGCCTTCCCCACAGTTCTTCTCTATAGCGTATTACATTGGTAGCTTCCTGTCAGACATCTCTGGCAAATAGCTGCTTGAGGGATAATTTTCTTAATTTACAAACTTTGAACAAAATATTTTCATATAGAATTTGGTCACGCTTTTAAAATAGGTAGTTGGAATGTGAGGACTCTGCACAGAGCTTACTCTCTTGATGTCCTCACACAAGAATTCCACCATTAAAATTTAGATATTCTCGGCTTGCAAGAGACCAGATGGACAGATAAAGGTTAGATTCCTAAAAATAATCTTAAATTTCTCTTTTCAGGGAGGAAAGATAATAAACGTCACCAAAGTGTGGGTCTGCTTCTCAGCAGACACGCTAGTGATGCTCTTCTAGGATCTGAGTGCATTAATGAAAGGTTTCTTACAGCTAAATTTCAGACAAGCATTAAAGACTTGAATTTTATCTATTGTTATGCCCCCACTGAGGATACCGATGAGGATGAGAAGGATAGGTTTTACGGACAACTTCAGGATATTTTGAATTCTGTCAAGAAAGGAGATATTACCCTTGTTCTTGGTGACTGCAATGCCAAAGTTGGTACTGACTCTGCTTTTGGGGAGGGGTGATAGGTCCATTTGGTATTGGTAGCTGCAATGACAATGAGCAACATCTCCTACAGGTAAGAAAACTTAATGGTTTCAGAATAACTAACACTTATTACAAACATTGCGACATACATAAGTACACATGAGTTTAACCAGATGTGCTGCATAAGAATATGATTGATTACATATTAATTAATAGCAAATGGGCTAGTCTTGTTAAGAATACCAGGTCATATAGGGGAGCTGAAATTGGTAAACATTCTTTTTCGGAAACTAACAATACTCTTTTGGGTAAAAAGGAGAAGAGGAGGCAAAATTATTTGAGAGATAAGGACTGGAATTTATTTTGGAAACAAAGAACTGCAGGAATGTCCTTAATCAATACCCTACTAGTCCTAATAGAAAGCATTACAGAGAGCTTCATAAACGTGTAAAGGATCAGTTAGCAGCTGATAAGAATCTTTGGCTTGATGGCTTGGCTCTCAAAGCTCAGAAAGCAGCTACACAGCAGAGAGCTGTACCTAAATAGTCAATGTTTTGTGTGTGAAGAGACGGACAGGTATACAGGGATTGAAGTATAGACAAGGTAAAGTTATAGAAGGTGAATATTCTGTCATGGCTAGGTGGGCTGAGCATTTCGGAGGTGTTCTAAATAATGTGGTCAGTTCAACACCCATTGTTTGTAATGATGATAGATGCATTATTGGATTTAATGTTGGCCTTATAGCACAGTCTGAAGTTATGTTGTCTCTTTGTAAATTTAAATACATAAATCTCCAGGGGTATATAAAATTACTACTGACATGTTTAACTTTGTTGATTTCAAAAAGGCTTTTGACTCTGTTGGCCGTCATAAATTGTGGTTGATCGTGAAATCGTATGGCATACCAGATATGTTAGTTAGCATAATGAAAGCTCTCTATAATACCACCGAAACATGTGTGAGAGTTGGTAGAGCTTGTAGCAATTGGTTCAGCATTGCTCCTAGTATTCGATTTGGATGCATTTTGTCCCCTTTCCTTTTTAGTTTGGTTAATGATTATGTTATGCGAAATTCACTGCAAGAGAAAGATTTTGGCCTTAAATGGTCTGGATATACGAAAATTTCTGATTTAGATTATGCTGATGAATAAGCCTTTTTGGAAAATGATGTTGATGAGATGAACTCTTTCATTCGAGCTGTTGATGAGATTGGTAGTAGAGTAGGTTTTGTAATAAACAGAGAGAAAACTAAAGCGATGAAAATTGGTCAGGCAGGCTGTGATTCAGTTAATCTGATTGGTTGCACTCTCGAGCAAGTGTCTCAGTTTAATTTTCTTGCGATCTATGTAACAGATACTGGTAATGTGCGGCATGAGATTAACAGACGAATAGGGATTGCCGCTGGGACTTTTAAAAATCTGTGGAGAGTGTGGAAAAATAGGCATACACCTAAAGACAAAAATTACACATTGTATAAAAGTTTGGTTCTCTCTAGGGTTAGTTATGGTAGTGAAACTTGGACGCTTTGTAAACAAGATAACAGGAAGCTAGATGCTTTTGATTCCAAATGCTTACGCAGCATCTTGGGCATTAGGTGGTTCAACCATCTAACTAATGATGAGGTTAGGCAAAGGAGTTTGCAACCTCCTTTAAGCAGCATATTGTGCAGAGACTCCGTTGGTTTGGCCATGTTGCCCGTATGGATAATTATAGATTGGCGAATAGGGTTATGAACAGTGTGCCTAAAGGCCTCATAAAGAGGGGGAGATCTAGGATCCAATGGGCAAACAATGTGCAACAGGACCTTGTTAGAATTGCTCTACAGTGGCCAGATGCAACAGATGTACTTCAGGATAGATATGCTTGGAAAACTAAATTGTACGGTCTGGTAGGACCTCCGTAGCCCATGGCTGCTTGAGGATGATGATGAAGAAAATGATGATGAAAATGAAGAACTTGCCAGTGGGAACTAACATTACCTTAATGTTGTTAAGAAGCTCCTAGAAAGCAATGTAATAAAATGCATTTGCTATTTTCACATAATCCAATGTTCTCATTTCACTATCTCAGATTTCATGCTGTAAAAGCATCTGCGAAATACTTTTCTCCGTGATGAAGACTTGTAAAAAACATTTTAGGGTAAAATAATCGGAGAAAAAGAGCTAGGGGCGAAATTACGCGAGTAAATATCTTATTTAAAATTCTCTAAAAAAAAAATACTGAAATAGTCAATTTAGTGTTGAGTGCGAAAATTTGGTATTTTTTAAGAGCTTTTAGAACAGTGTTAAGTGTTTTTAGAGTTTTATTTTTTTTAAGAGCTTTAAGCACTGTTTTTCGAATTTTGGGACATAGGATCACTAGCACCGTATGGCATCATCCGAATCGTGACTTTGGGACATCGGATCAGCCGCAAGGTCAGTCGAATTTTGCTCGGTTAACTTTTAGTCAAATAATCGAAGGTCAGATAATCGAGTATTTCAAAATATTTTTAAGAAGACGACCCCAATTTTTAAAATACTTGGAGAAATGTCAAGTTTATAATGATTATTGCTCCTCTAGTAAATGTTAATACACGTTATTATAGAAGTAATCACGGTAAAAAAAATTAACACGTTAGAGAAAAGCCGAAATGGATAACGAAGATGGAGTCATCTGAACTCCTATGCCCGCAGCAAATGTTTGCTTTGGCTTGTCTACATTTGATACAAAGGTAGCGTTATTCAATGTAATATTTGGGGAATTATTACACTCACTTATATTTAGTGACTTGAAACGATGGCAAATTGTTGCCACACTTGCTAAAATATGCAGAACTATCATTACCGAGATAATCCGAAAACTCTTCATTATTATATTCTCTTCCACACCACTAACTAAACAAACTTCTTATTCCGATTTTTTTTTATTTGAAAGACGATGTTAAGGTAGTCTATGCCTGTAAGCAACTTTAACTGCAGGATACAAAGAACCAACTATTAAAGAATCCAGTTACTATTTTTCCAGTAAGTGTTAATCTTGGAAACTCACGGGAATCGGAAGAATATGCTTACTTACTGACAACCCAACCATCAATACTACTGAAGAAAATATTCATTTACATTTGTACGCTATTTCTAATAATGATATGTTAATTCTACACGTAGCGTATCGTAATTTAGAACATTTTCATTAGTTTAAGGGCGTCATCTACCTTTTAGCATCGTAGTGTACATTAAGTGGGACGATTTAGGGAATGCAGAGAGCTTGTTCCTCTCACAACAGAGATCAGGCCATCAGTCCTTCTAGCTGACACTTCGAAGCCACGAAGCCCACGCCTCGCTCTCCACAACCTGACGAGCAACGTCCTATCGTCTATGGCCTAATAACAGGGTATCGTCGAGCCCGCTGAGTGAAGGTGTCCGCCGGCCGACCCGGTGTCACTTAAACAAACACACCATGGGACCACCTGGGCGCCTACTCTCGTCCTAGGCGTCCCTTGCAATCTCGTCCTCATAGTCTCGGAGGCCCTGATTCCGACTCGTCTAGTTATGGACTTAAGTAGAATGTATCTGCAGCAGACGAATACTACTGATGACGCGCCTCTATATTGCTGGGCAGGGGGAGAAGCAGCGCATCTGTCTGTCAAGGCGGTAAAAACCGCTCGAAGTACAAGTATAATTAGTTTGGCTGCAACCTTGGCCTTTCGTCATACGTGACGTACCCTCTTCATGCAACTGCGCCGTTAGTTGCAACGTTTCGTGTACATTGTATACATTCACTACGTCGCCGTCTGAAAATTTATTTATTAGCTGAATCTAAAGGACATGGTGATTACTGCTTCTTGTTCTTTTCGTGAGTGCCACTCAAATCTTGAGCCTTTAATGTCCGCTTGAAGTGAGTTTAATTTCAAAGAAACGTGGTCAGCCGACTTGTCGAATGTTTCTTTTCTACGCCGATATTTGGACTGTTATGGACTATCAAAGAACCCAGCTGTTCATTTATATCCATAAACAGAAAAAACTACTAAGAGTTGGGTGGTTGGTTGTTTGGGGCTTTATGGCGCATTAGCAACGACGGCTACAATGCTCCAAAAGAGATTAAGAAAAGAGGATAAAAAGACTTTTAACCCACAACCAAAGTTAAAATCCAATACAATAAAAGGTAAAAACCAAACAGTAAAAGGTAAAATAAACAACAATAAACATGTGTAAAGCAATAAATATATAGACTCTAAAGATAACACCAACCTAGTTGTAAAAGACCCAGGTAGAATAGAATATAAATAACAAAGCAGTTAAATTGCAATCTGGCAAAATAACCAGTATACCTTAAAGAAGCAAAAAAAGGGGGTAAAAGCGAATGAACGGATAAAAGGTGTCAAAGATAAAAGATGAAACGGATAAAAGGTGTCAAAGATAAAAAATGAAACGGATAAATGGAGTGCAAGAAGCTCGGACATGAAATTGTGAAAGTTAAAATACAGACATCGTTAACAGTTAAAGGCAATACAGTCAATAAAAATGTATTTGATAGTTAAAACGGTGTCCAAAAACTCTCACTTAGATTCATGGTCCGCCCATACCAGAGAATGTGTGATAGATGAATGACCTAACCAAAGTCGAGCAAGTACAATTTCCTCCTTGTGATTCTTGCAAAAACATGACTATTACTGTTTGACAATAGGTTTAATCTCAAAGAGCTTGTTAGCAAGCTGTTCTGCTCAGGATCTCTGCCAATCTGCCAGGAGCTTGATGGTAAAATGCTGCCGGAAGTCCAGATATGGAACCGGTAGTGGAGATCTGGACAGGAGATTGGCCGAATTGGAAGCAGCATCGGCTAAGCCACTTCCCCTGATGCCGACGTGACTGGGCAACCAATAGAAAATGATGTTCGAGGTGGCTGCCTGATGATGGAGGTACTGGCAGATCTTGGAGAGAACAGGGTTAAGCCTAGCCCGCACCGAGATCAAGGCCTGTAGCAAGCTAAGCGAGTCACTGTAAAGCAAACACCAACAATGATGCTTAGCCACCATGTGGTACAAGGTAAGGCTGATAGTGTGCAATTCTTCAGTGAAGAGGGAACACTGCAGTGAGATCTGGTCTGCAATGATTACATCACAGGATATCATGGGCGATCCCACCCAAGTGGTGGATTTCAAACTCTCTGTGAAGACAGGCAAGAAGTTCGAGTGCTCAGCATGGTGGCTGGCAAAGACTTGCAAGTATATGCAGTTGGCTGTAAAGAACTTCCGTGTCCTGTAAAGGAAAAATTCGCAGGAAGGGGAAACAGCAAGCCACGGTGGAAGTGACTCAACTGTTAACTGTGCGACGCTAAAGAGATTGGTATTAAAGTCTCTGAGGTAACCTCGGCCATACAAACCAAAATGATATATCACAATCTGGCAATTGTTGTATAGTATCTTCCACTTAGGGCTGAAAACGAAGTCCCAAATGGGATGGCCTGGCATGGATCACAATTTAAATGCATATTGTAGGTACAACTGCTGATCAAGAATATATCAAGATGGTTCGTCAGTCTCAACATAAAGACTCTGGACCAGTAAGGAGCAGACCAGTACGGTGGTGGAGAGAGTTCAGTACCTTCACTACGGAATCCCGTGCACAATCGTACAATTGAGATCTGTAGTTCAGTTTCATCGAACAAAAGCACAGTACAGGTGGAACAAGGAACATCGGTCTTCTCCCCAAGAGAGAAATGAGAGGACCTTCGTGATGTGCCCAATACACTTGGACCTAAGATGACACACGTTTGGTAAAAAAGTCAATTTGCAGTCGAATATGAGACTGAGAAACTTGTCTCTAGAACAAATGGAATGATGGTACCAACGAGCCATAGCTTGGGGTCCAGATGAAAAATAAGCTCGTGGCAAAAGTGAACACAAGCGGTCTTCTGTGGGAAGAACTGAAATCTATTGGCCGTCGCTCAAACTGAAGGAGTGCTTAGGGCAATTTGCAGTTGTCATTTAATGACCCTCAGTTAGAAGAAGAGCAAAAAAATGCTAAAATCATCAACGTAAAGGGCATTGCCTACAATCGGAGTAAATTATCTGCTAATAAAATTAATCTCGATTGTGAAAAGCGTAATACTCAAGACACAGCCTTGTGCTACCCCCTGTCCTTGAGAATAAGGCTGTGACAGAGTGTTGCTGACACGTACTCAAAAAGAACGAGGAGAAAGAAAGTTGGGGATAAAAATTGGCATGTGATGTCGCAAGACAAAGGCATGGGAGCCACGAAGAATATCAAATAACCATGCCTTGCCGTATGCCTTTTTAATGTCAAAGAAAATGGACACCAGGTGCTCTCTATGAAAAAATAATTTCCTGATAACCGTCTGAAGGCATATCAGGTGGTCTAAGGTAGATCGATGTCTACAAAAGCCACACTGGGTGTTGGAAAGATAGTTGTGGTGCTTTAAATACCAGATGAATCTGGTATTTACCATTCTTTCCAACAATTTGCACATACAGCTCGTAAGTGTAATGAGATGATAATTCGAAAAAAATTTGGGATCCTTTCCTGGGTTCGGGAAGATCAAGACAATAGCCTTCCACCTGGAGTCCAAAAACTGCTCCTCGAGAAAAATGTAATTTAAAAGTCGCAGCTGCCAATCCTTACTCGATGGTGACAGATGTTGGAGCATGGTGTAATGGGCATTGTCTGGCAGATGTTGACATGTTGAAGCTTCTTGTTGCAGATACATGAGAAGAGTGCATAGCTAGGCGAACACCTCCACTGTGAATGGCTTTGTTGTAAAGTTTCAGGCTATTCAAGTGGAAGGATAGTGGAAAGCATTCAACCTTGCTCTTCTGGGCCAGAAACTCGGGGGACTAAGAAGACAATGATGAGATGGATGAAAACGATTCCTCCAGAGTGTCAACAATTGCCTGTCCATTTCGCTCCAAGATCGATAATGAATGGGACATATAGTTCCCACCCGTCTTTCACACTTTATTCATCATGACCTTACAACTAGTCGTGTAAGTGATAGAAGATGTATATTTGACCCAAGATTACTTCTTGCTCTGGTGCTGGATGAAATGGGCTTTCGCCCTGGCACGTCAATGTTTCATGGTTGGGGGACGTCTGAAATTTCTGAAGCATCCACCAAGCCTTTTTCTGAGCCTTATGAGCTATGCTGCACTCGAGATTCCACCAAGGTTTTTAAAAAATGAGGAAACCATGTTGAGGTCTAAAGAATGGTCGAGGTGTCTGCATGGACGATACAGTACGTCATCTTTGACACTGCAACATTGATTGACTCCTGGCTGACAGAATGTTGGTCGAACACACAGAGGAGTTCAAAGTCACTCCAATCAGCCAAATCAAGCTCCACTGTGATGTGCATGAAAGGTTGCAAGGCCTCCCACAGGAGATGGTACAAACCATGGAGAGGTGATTGTCCCCATAGGGGTTGTCCTCGACCTCCCATGTAAAGAGTAGGAGGATCGGGGAGAAGCAGATGGTGAGGTCAATGGGAATGCAAGTACAGTTGGGAGTGAAAATGTGTTCTGATACCCGTGTTCAACAGCAAGAGAGCAGGATCCATTGTTCCAGGACCCCACCCCTCCCTTGGTGTCAGTACCGTCTCAAATTGGACTATGTCAGTGGAAATCTCCCTGAGAATAAAAGGGGATGGATACACAATGAGCTAAATGGTCAGGTTAGAAGGACACTAAATGTTCAAAGAAGGTTGGGCAAGGGGACTCGCTGAACAGCCGTTAGTTGATATTGGAAGTTCAGTGAGTTCTTTAACGTGCACAGGGTATGGCTCTACTACATAAACAAAATGTCTGAACTGTCCAACCGACGCAGGCTTCTCAAAATACGCTTAATGTCTTTTTGTAAGAGTAGAGGCATTTCTTTCGTGTAAATTAAATTTTGCTTAATCATTTTGACTAACAATACTCTTGTTAAATATTTCAACTTCCGTAACGTTTTTTAATAATGAACAAGAACTATTGAAAATCGAGTTACTGAAATTTCACTGAAATCTTTAAGCAACATTTTCTTACAAAAAGCTTATTCAAACGTTAATGAAGTTTTGAATTCGATTTTCCCATTGACAGAATGGTGCTGTTTGCACTTGAGTAGACTTTGATTGTACGGACAGACCAGACCTGTCGATTGGATTGTTTTTTAACGTGAACAGACATGTAAAACATTTCTCTGATCCGAGGTCACGGAGGAAACATCCCATCTGACATAAGTCTTCCTTTCCGAACTCATTGGTGTCCTCGTTTTCATTAAGCTATTCTCGTGCTATTAAATGCAATTCTTACGTTAGATTTAAAACGTTTTCACTTATTTTGAAAATCATGCTTTAGCGTGGTTAGATTGGGTCCATCCTCGTTTTTCTGTGTAAAAGGAAATCTAGATGAAACTTACAGATTGATCTTTCCTCTCACAGGGAAGATGAGTTTATTTATTAAACCCTGAGTAGTGTAAAGATAATAAAGTTTTCATTTATGAAACCACAAAATGAGGTTCAGAGACGTTTTTCTTTCTTTTTCCATTGCAGAGGTGTAAGGAAAAGCTGAATACGTTGGCTATCTCTGTGATGAACCAATGGCCCGGGATCCGGCTGCGAGTCACTGAGGGATGGGACGAGGAAGGCCTTCATGCTTCGGACTCTCTACACTACGAAGGCCGAGCCGTTGACATCACTACCAGTGACAGAGACAGGTCCAAATATGGAATGTTAGCTCGACTAGCAGTCGAAGCGGGCTTCGACTGGGTCTATTATGAGTCCCGCTCCCACATTCACTGCTCTGTCAAGTCTGGTAAGTGTCGTTACCTATTACTGATGCGTCATCAGTTTTATTGTGGCAAAAATGTATGCGAACAGAAAAATATAAATTTTTTTACCGAACACCAAAAAAATCAACGTTGCAAAGCCATCAATGATAGAATAAGAAAATTTCTATTTTCTAAAGTGCATTCTTCAGCAGTTCAGTCACTCAAGAAGACAATTATGAAAACAAATTTCAACTCATTTTTAAACAGTTAATACTACATAAACATCTCTAAAGACTAGGAATAAAATTCAACGTAGTAATGAGGAGTGTTACTTCACTAAATTTCATTGATGTGAATTTCCAGTGGGAGGAATATGTCTTTTAAAAATTAAATTATATAAAAATAAAATTATATACTTACAGGATAAAGATAAAATTAACACAATTTTCACATACTTCAAAAAGTTTCAAATAATTAATGTAAAGTTTAATAGTGACAGGCACAATTATGAAATACAGAACTTGTATATTTGATAGTGATAGATGTTAAGTAGATAGGGAATCTATTCAACATCTATCAATTATCTCATCAACTTCATTTGCCAAAAGGGCCAAATTATCAGCATAATCTAAACCAGCGATTTTCAAATCCTTAGAAAATTTAAGGATAAAATTTTCCCCTGCAGAGAATTGCTCATAGCATAATCAATAACCAAAGTAAAACGTAAAGGAGACAAAATGCACCCTTGTCGAACACTAGAAACAATGCTAAACCAATTGCTACAAGCCTTACAAATTCTCACACATACACGATGCTATTATAGAGAGCTTCCATTATGTAAACTAACTTGTCTAGTATGCCATACGATCTGACAATGAACCACAAATTATGACGATCAACAGAGTCAAGAGTTTTTTTGAAATCAACAAAGCTGGTAACCACAGGTTTCTGAAATTTTAAACATTTCTCAAGAATCTACCTAAGCGAAAAAATCTGATATACACATCCCCTACCACTTTTGAATCCACGTTGCTCATCATGCAATTGACTGTCAACCAGATTCTTAATTATATTAAGCACAACTATGCAAGGAACTTTCGATTCTTTGCATAGTTGTGCTACAAGTTTGTAACAATCTAATAATTCAATCTAATAATCTACAAGTTTGTAACAATCTTGTAATTCCAGTTCTTTGCATAGTTGTGCTTAATAAAATTAAGAATCTGGTTGACAGTCAATTGCATGATGAGCAACGTGGATTCATTTACCCATTTCTTTTAGAAATAAGTTCCTTATCACTCATATAGCTTTGTCTCCTATGCTCCTTTTTACCCAAAAGAGTACTGTTAGTTTCAAGAAAAGATTGATTTAATTCTCAACTTCAGTAATAAACGAAAGATGCCTGTCATAATGAGTAAGTAACATAGCATGCTACGTTTTGGCTACAACTGTGTCTTTCAGAGCTCCAGTGTTAAATGTAACTTTCCTTAATTTTAGCACAACATTTCTTAAGTTAAATTGCAAGACACTTTTAAGAAGGTAATGGTCAGATCCAATTTCAGTTCACCTATATGACCTGGTGTTCCTAACAGAACTAGTCCATATAATCAATCATATTTTTATGCAGCCCACCTGGTGAAACTTATGTGTACTTCTCTATGTCGTGGTGTTTGTAATAAGTGTAGGTTATTCTCCAACCATTAAGTTTACTAATCTGTAGGAGACGTTTCCCTTGCAGCTACCAATAACAAAAGGGCCTATCACCCTCCCCAAAGGTCAAAGTCAGTACCAAATTTAGCATTGAAGTCGCCTAGAACAAGGGTAATTTCTCCTTTCTCGGCTTCAAAGTATCTTGAAGTTGTTCTTAAAATCTATCCTTCTCATCCTAACAGCAGACAACATTCAAGCCTTTAATGCTTGTCTGAAATTTTGCTGTAAGAAACCTTTCATTAATGCACTCATATTCTAGAAGAGCATCACTAGCGTGTCAGTTGAGATGCAAACTTAAACCTTGCAGAGCTTTGGATCTTCCCTCCCTGAAAATAGAAATTTATTATTATTTTTAAGTATCTCATCTTTATCTGTCCATCTGGTCTCTTGCAGCCGGGAATATCTAGGTTATCATCATCATCATCCTCAAGCAACCATGGGCTACGGAGGTCCAACAGACCATGCAATTTAGTTCTCCAAGCAAGTCTGTCCTGAGCTACATCTACTGCATCTGGCAACTGCACACCAATCCTAGCAAGGTCCTGTTTGACATTGTCTGCCCACAGCATTCTATGTCTCACCCTCTTTCTGAGGCCTTTAGGCACACTGTTCATAACCCTATTCGCCAATCTATAATTATTCATACGGGCAACATGGGCAAACCAACGGAGTCTCTCTCTGTACAATATGCTGCTTAAAGGAGGTTGCAAACTCCTTTGCCTAACCTCATCATTAGTTACAAAGTTGAACAAGCTAATGCCCAAGATATTGCGTAAGCATCTAGTTTCCTATCACATTGTTTACAGACTATCCAAGTTTCACTACCATAACTAACCCTAGAAAGAACCAAATTATTATACAATCTAATTTTAGTCTTTAGGTGTATATGCCTATTTCTCTACACTCTCCATAGATTCTTAAAAGTCCCAGTAGCAATCCCTATTCATCTGTTAATCTCAGGCCGCACATCAGTATCTGTCACATAGCTCCCAAGATAATTAAACTGTGACACCTGTTCAAGATTGCAACCATTCATATTAACTGAAACACAGCCTGCCTGACCAATTTTCATCACTTTAATTTTCTTTCTGTTTATAACCAAACCTATTCTAGTACCAGTTTCATCAACAGCTCGAATGAAAGAGTTCATCTCATCAACATCATTTACCAAAAGGGCTAAATCATCAGCATAATCTAAATCAGAAATTTTCGTATCTCCAGTCCATTTAAGGCCAAAATCTTTCCCTTGAAGTGAATTTCGCAAAACATAATCAATAACCAAACTAAAGAGAAAAGGAGACAAACTGCACCCTTGTCGAACACCAGAAGTAATGCTAAACCAATTGCTACAAGCCTTACCATCTAGGGTTATTATAGAAAGTTTTCATTATGTAACTAACTTGTCTGGTATACCATATGATCGCACAATCAACCACAAATTATGATGATCAACAGAGTCGAAAGCCTTTTTGAAATCAACAAAGCTACCAAAGGTTTCTGAAACTCCAAACATTTCTCAGAAATTCCGCCTAAATGAAAATAACTGATCCACATATCCCCTACCACTTCGGAATCCACATTGCTCATCACCGCAACTGCCTGTCAACCAGATTCTTAATTTTATTAAGCACAATCATGCAAAGAACTTTACATGGAACAGAGAGTAGGCTGATACCCCTATAGTTATCACAAGAACTGCGATCACTTTTTTTGAAAATAGGGATAATAATAGCTCTGGTAGAATCCTTAGGAACCATGACTTTATCATAAAAGATATTCAGAATTTCAGTCATCCAAGTGGTAACAGAAACATTCCCAGCTCTAAGCATTTCTGTAGTAATTTCATCTACCCCTGGGGATTATGAAGTTTAAGTTTAGAAATAGCCAAAATAACTCCAGAATTGTTATAGGGCCAACATTAAAGCCTCCAATGCATCTATCATCATTGCAAACAATGGGAGTATAACTAACCACATTGTTTAGAACATCACTGAAATGCCCAGCCCACCTAGCTATGACAGAATCCTCACCTTCTATAATCTTACCTTGTTTATCCTTCAATCCCTGTATACCTGTCCGTTTTCTACCACATAAAACATTAACTATCTAGTACAGCTCTCTACTGTTGTGCTGCCTAACTGCTTCCTCGACTTTGTGAGCCAAGCCATCAAGCCAAAGATTCTTATCAGCAGTTAACTGATCCATCACACGATTATTGAACTATCTGTAAAGCTTTCTATTAGGAGTAGTAGGGTATCGATTATGGACCTTCTTGCAGTTCTTTCTTTCTGAAATAAGCTTAAGTGCCTTATCACTCAAATAATTCTGTCTCCTCTGCTCCTTTTTTCTTAAAAGAGTACTGTTAGTTCCTAAAAAAGTTTCTTTAAAATGGTCCCATTCTTCCTAAACTTCAGAAATTAAGCAAACCATAACTGTCATAATGACTAAATAATCTATCATGGTAAGCTTTAGCTATAACTGGGTCTTTCAGAGTTTCAGCATTAAAGGTAAATTTTTAACCTAGCACAACACTTTTTAAATTTAAGTTGCAAGACACTTTTAACAAGGTAATGGTCAGATCCAATTTCAGCTCCCCTATATGCCCTGGTATTCCTAACAGAACTAGCCCATTTGCTGTTAATTAATATATAATCAATCATATTTTTATGCAGCCCATCGGGTGAAACCCATGTGTACTTATGTATGTCGCAGTGTTTGTAATAAGTGTTAGTTATTCTGAATCCATTGAATTTACTTACCAGTAGGATATGTTGCCCATTGCCATTGCAGCTATCAATACCAAAAGGGCCTATCACCCCACCCCAAAGGTCAGAATCAGTACCAACTTTGGCATTGAAGTCACGAAGAACAAGGGTAATATCTCCTTTCTTGACAGAATTCAAAATATCCTGAAGTTGTCCGTAAAACTTATCCTTCCCATTCTCATCGGCATCCTCAGTGGGGGCACAACAGCAGATAACATTCATGTCTTTAATGTTTGTCTGAAATTTTGCTGTAAGAAACCTTTCATGAATGCACTCATACCCTAGAAGAGCATCACTAGCATGTCTGCTGAGAAGCAGACCCACACCTTGGTGATGCTTATTGTCATCCCTCCCTGAAAAGAGAAATTTAAGACTATTTTTAAGATTCTGACCTTTATCTGTCCATCTGGTCTCTTGCAAGCCGAAAATATCTAAATTTTAATTGTGGAATTCTTGTATGAGGACATCAAGAGAAAAAGCTCTGTGCAAAGTTCTCACATTCCAACTACCTATGGAGAGAAAATAGTTAGTGGGATGTTTAAAGAAACTATGTTTATTGAGAGAGGGAATGCCAACAATATCAAACAGCCCCTAATCACAGGCTTGGGGCAAAGACCTGTTCCCCCACCTCTGAAGACTGAAGTCATCTGCACTGGAAGATTTCTTCCAATGTAGAATTTGACGATGACAGTGGAAGGAAGAGTTCAGGTGCCTGCGATGACCTCTGCTCAGGATTATCCACCAGCTGAAAAACATATCCTGTGAATCTATTCACTTGAGGCTGTCACCCCACAAACAAAGAGAAAACACAGCGGAAGATTTTCCCTCCACAGAAGCTGACCAGTACAGCAAAATCAGAATACATAATCAAGTTCAGATCCATATATCTGTCCAGTCCAGTGGGTTTATATGGTCAGCACCAGACCCTGTGTGGTTGACCACTCAGCAAGGTAGAAAAAAAGAAAAGTAGCCATAGTTGTCCAGATAAGTAGGCCACACTTGTCTGTCAGCCCTCCCCTTCCGTTCACTTCCACAAGAGAGTATCTCTTTTGAAAAGTATTAACGGCCTTCACCACAAGAAGGCGGGGTCGGACGTTAAGTGCTAGGGTTGGCCGGTTCTATGCATCATCACAGGGGATTGGTGCATAGCTCTCATTCCAGTGACTACCTAGCTGGAATTCTTGTGTGAGGACATCAAGAGAATAATCTCTGTGCAGAGTCGTCACATTTCTACTATCTATGAAGAGAAAATGGTTAGTGGGATGTTTAAAGAAACTATGTTTATAGAGAGAAGGAATGACGACATTATCAAACAGTCCTCTAATGCCAAGGCATGGTGCAAAGACCTGTTCCCCCACTACTAAAGGCTGAAGCCATCTATACTGGAAGACCTCCTCCAATGTAGAATTTGAAGATGCCCATAGAAGCAAGAGTTCAGATGCGTGCGATGACCTCTGTTCAGGATTATCCACTAGCTGATAAAACATATCCTGTAAATCTATTCACTTGGGGCTGTCAACCCACAAACGAACAGAAAAACAGCGAAAGATATTTCCTCAACACAAACCCACCAAAGCAGCAAATTCAAGATCCATAAATCAAGCTCAGAGCCATTATTCCATGCAGGCTGTTATATATGGTCAATACCAAGACCCTGTATGGTTAACCACTCCTCAGGAAGGTAGAAAAAAAAACGAAAAAGCAGACATAGTAGTCTAGATCTATAGGTCACACTGATCTGGCAGTCTTCCCCTTCCGTTTCCATAGACAAGAAAGTATCTCTTTTGAAAGCCATTCCTCCGAATAGCATCAAGGCGTAAAAATCATCCCCTTTTCGAGAAAAATCACTGCAGAGAAAATCTCATTAAATATCATTGAAGACCTAAAAAGTCATCGACTTCACAAAACAATTATTAAACTGCAAGAGAACTACAATTGGATATCTGAAACGGCGCCGTCGATCGCAAAAATAGCTTCAATTAATACAGAAATACCCGGAATTACGAAAAAAAAAAACTATATCTACAGCAAAATATATTAAACAAAGCGAAGACTCAAACTGAAATGCAATTCAAAAAGCATAAAAAAATATACACTGACGGATCAGTCAATACAGAAGGAAACCTTGCAACTGAGGTTTTCTACGATCAAGAAGAAAATTATAGATGCAATTTGAAGCTTAAAATATGCACCAGCTCCACAGAAGCTGAGCTCATATCATAGCCGTTCTACAAGCATTAAAATTCCTGCAAAAAGAGAAAAACAAAGAAATAACTACACTGCTGGCCATTAAAAGTGCAACACCAGGAAAGACAACAGATATCAAAGCCATATTTAGCGAATGAATTTAGCTTATGTTACAAGGATCAAATGGTTACAAATACAACTCGGTTAGACTTTCGGAATACAAAGAAATCAGTATCTTGTGTAGCCACAATGAGCGGCAATAACCACTGCTACACGGTCCAGCATTGAGAGGATGAGATGTCAGATGTGTGTTTGGGGAATGTCAATTCATGCAGTTTCGATACGTAGCCAAAGTTCATCTGTTGTAGCAGCTGCTGGTGTCTGGTGTGCTAATTATCATGAGATCATGGACCAAACATGTTCAATTGGGGACAGATCCAGTGAATGCACAGGCCAAGGCAGAAGTGTCACATGGTGGCTATCCAGGAATTGTTGGACGATGCATGCGACATGTGGTCGGGGGTAAATGGCACCAGAGAGCCCCTGAAGATAAGGTACGACCACAGGCTCCATAACCTCAGTGGTGTAATGCTGGCTGTTCAAAGTATCGGTAATGTGTACGAGACGAATATGTGAGTGGAGTCCAATGGCACCCTATACCATACCCCAGGGGCCAGAACTGTATGGCACTGCATCATGTATGTCTCACTGAGCCTGTTGCAGCAGTACTGTCAGATACGGATTCGTCCATCATGGTGCTGCATACTGAAACAGGATTCATCTGAAAAGACGATGCGATGCCATTCGCCCATCCATGAACAACGTTCTTAGCACCATTGCAGTTGCATATGCCTGTGTTGTAGAGTTAATGGTAGCTGAAGAAATGGCTGCCTAGCAAAGATGTCCGATGCTGCAGACATCGAACCGTACGTGCGGACACTGGTTGATATGCAACACACCCTAACTGTTGAGCTAAGGTGTTTGATGTGGCTGTACGATTATTCATAGCCATGTGGACGAGATGTCTGTCCTCTCATTCGTTTGTGTGACAGGGCAGTTGAGATCCCTCACGTCGGTGAGTTCGTTCCTCCTCTACCCACTGACGCCATATTCTCATCACTCTGACAGCATTCTGTCCAACATAAGCACCGATGTCTCGGTACGATAATCCGCTTTCCCGTAATCCCACAATTCTCCCTCAATCAAAGTCGGAAACCTGGTCGTATGGATGCCGTGTTCTTCAATGGGGGCATACTTGATCCTTTGGTGCGCAAGAACTCAAACAAACACAATTCTAGTGCTTTACACTGGCTGTTTGTACTCTCTCTTATACCACTTCCAGGAGACTTAACTGTCACACATAATGTGCAGCGCTTTGAATCGTTTACATATTCTCTCATGGGCTACCCATCTTGCATATTTCAGGACAATCTGATGAGTTCTTCCTGGTGTTGCACTTTTAATGGCCAGCAGTGTATATTAACTGACAGTAAAGCTTCCTTGTTGCCTTTATTAGAAGAACCTTTTAAAAGCTGTTATCAAAATCTAATACAAAATATTTTAGATATCTCACATCATATCAGGACAAATAACAATACTGATATCTCCTTTCAGTAGGTCTCAAGTCATATTGGTCTCACTGGAAATGAGATTGCAGACTATCTGACTAAAACTACCACAGCACCCTCTGTTATAATAGCAAATCAACCAAACATAAACCGTTTTAAAAAGAAAATACACCTCGAAACAATGGATAAGCTACAGACCTTGTTCAATAATCAAATTGCTGAAAAGTTCAACTACGGACGGCTAATTGACAAGAATGTAGATACCATAAACTCTAGATAGCTTAACAGCCAAGAGCATATAAAGATCCTAAGACTTAGAACAGGCCATTGCAAACTAAAGGATTATGAAAAAAGCCGATTCAAACTTGTACCCAGTGCAACACAATTGAAACCACCACTCATATTCTGTTTAATTGTCCCCTATACGAACAAAATAGAAATACTTTAATAGAAGTGAAAAAAAGTCAACGTTGAAGAACTCACACTAGAAAATCTGCTAGCACACAAAAACAATAAAATCAGATCTCAAATATAACAGCAGGTCCTATTGTTCATTTTTTTTAAACAACAACTACCAGAAAATATAACCAAATCTGCAATTCACAGATTACACCTCAGAAATTCTCATGAAAATACTGCAAGACAAACCATTCATCACGTCAAGCAGGAGATAGGATTTTCTTTCTCAACTCTGAAAAAAAAAAATAAATAAATAAATACCCCCTCAAGCAGCTGCTTGCCACAGAGGTCTGACAGGAGCCTGTCAGTTTATATGCCACAGTAGGAGATCTGAGAGGATGGCAGGACCTCAGCAGAAAAACGACACACACACCCATGCCTAATCCGGGGCTCGAACCCAGGTCCCTTAGATCAGTAGCCAAGCGTGCTAACCACTCGGCCACGGGACAATCCCTATTTATTCTTTCTGTGGGCACTCAAATTAAAACTGAGATTGCTTGCGACCCAATGGTAGACAATATATTCTCAAGAACAGGATGATGATGATGATTATAATGGCCTGCACCATGAGATGGTGTAGTCAGACTCTAGTTGTTATGTGTGGCCTGTTCTGTGCATCATCACAGGGGATTGGTGCATAGCTCTCCTTCCAGTGAATACTTAGCTATTATTGACAGACCAAGATGATCTCAGGTGTGCAATAAAGGAAACGATATTGAACACCTGAGATTATCCCACAAATATCCCATTGATAGAGAAAATCATCCTATAAATATCCCATTGATAGAGAAAATCATCCTACACATATCCCATTGATAGAGAAAATCATCCCACACATATCCTATTGATAGAGAATATCATCCTTGACTTATCCTATTAATGTAGAAAATCATGCACCACATATCCCGTTGAGATAGATCATCCTACAATACCCAATTGATAAAGATCATACAACATATATGCTATTGATAAAGATCATCTAGCACATATTACGTTGATAGAGATCATCATCATTCAAATATCTTACTAATAGAGAAGATCATCATACGTAGACTCTAGCGAGTAGACTCTAGCGAGTTACGGTCGACATTAGTTACAATAGCAATCCAGCAATTCAGATCAGATAAGGTCGCTGTTATGTCTGCATTCTTTTTGTCCCACCCGATTTTTTGGGATTGAAAAGATTTAACAGATTTATTAGTATTTTAAGAAATATTGTGGAATTTGACCAATTATGATGACATATCTGTGAGAAAATTAGAAGCTTATTATTTCCATTTGTGATCAAAAGATGACTCTTTAATCCAACAATTTTAGTTAAAACAACTACTTATGCGTTGTGTTTAAAATTATACTTTTAAAATCATAAGGCATCGATCGATTAATCTGATAATCTTGTCCTTTGTTTTGAACAAAATTTCCTGAAGTAGATTAGATTTCTTTTGTTTTGTGTTTGTATTGGTCCTATAGTTCAAAGAGCATCCAAAAGAGGTTTTGTGTTACTTTGTACGACACTTCACAGAAGATGAACTCCTTTCTCAATGAGATAAAGGTTTCGAGGATTAGAAGTAGCTTTTTGCTTTCACCGTAGTTATTGCCTTTTCAAGTTCAGTTGTTAAAGTTAGTTCCCTTCTTTTTTGGTATGCTTGTTTACTATCATCATCATCATCATCATCCTCAAGCAGCCATGGGCTACAGAGGTCCAACCAGACCGTTCAATTTAGTTCTCCAAGCAAGTCTATCCTGAGCAACATCTACTGCATCTGGCCACTGCACACCAATTCTAACAAGGTCCTGTTTGACATTGTCTGCCCACCGCATCCTAGGTCTCCCCTTCTTTCTGAGGCCTTTAGGCACACTGTTCATAACCCTATTCGCCAATCTATAATTATTCATACGGGCAACATGGCCAAACCAACGGAGTCTCTCTCTGCACAATATGCTGCTCAAAGGAGGTTGCAAACTCCTTTGCCTAATCTCATCATTAGTTGCAAAGTTGAACCACCTAATGCCCAAGATACTGCGTAAGCATCTGGAATCAAAAGCATCTAGTTTCCTGTTATCTTGTTTACAAAGTGTCCAAGTTTCACCACCATAACTAACCCTAGAAAGAACCAAACTATTATACAGTCTAATTTTAGTCTTTAGGTGTATACGCCTATTTCTCCACACTCTCCATAGGTTCTTAAAAGTCCCGGCAGCAATCCCTATTCGTCTGTTAATCTCATGCCGCACATCACCATTATCTGTTACATAGCTCCCAAGATAATTAAACTGTGACACCTGCTCAAGACTGCAACCATTCAGATTAACTGAATCACAGCCTGCCTGACCAATTTTCATCACTTTAGTTTTCTCTCTGTTTATAACCAAACCTACTCTACTACCAGTCTCATCAACAGCTCGAATGAAAGAGTTCATCTCATCAACATCATTTGCCAAAAGGGCTAAATCATCAGCATAATCTAAATCAGAAATTTTCGTATCTCCAGCCCATTTAAGGCCAAAATCTTTCCTTTGAAGTGAATTTCGCATAACATAATCAATAACCAAGCTAAAGAGAAAAGGAGACAAAATGCGCCCTTGTCGAACACCAGAAGTAATGCTAAACCAATTGCTACAAGACTTACCAACTCTCACACACGACTCAGTGTTATTATAGAGAGCTTTCATAATGTTAACTAACTTGTCTGGTATACCATATGATCTCACAATCAACCACAAATTATGACGATCAACAGAGTCGAAAGCCTTTTTGAAATCAACAAAGCTAGCAACCAAAGGTTTCTGAAACTCTAAACATTTCTCAAGAATCTGCCTAAGTGAAAATATCTGATCCACACATCCCCTACCACTTCTGAATCCACATTGCTCATCACGCAATTGACTGTCAACCAGTTTCTTAATTCTATTAAGCACAATCATGGAAAGAACTTTACCTGGGACAGAGAGTAGGCTGATACCCCTATAGTTATCACAAGAACTACGATCACCTTTTTTGAAAATAGGGATAACAATAGCTCTGGTAAAATCCTTAGGAACCATGCCTTTATCATAAAAGATATTCAGAATTTCAGTCATTCAAGTGGTAACCGAAACATTCCCAGCTCTAAGCATTTCCGTAGTAATTTCATCTACCCCTGGGGATTTATGAAGTTTAAGTTTAGAAACAGCCAAAATAACTTCAGATTGTGTTATAGGGCCAACATTAAAGTCACCAATGCATCTATCATCATTGCAAACAATGGGAGTAGAACTAACTACATTGTTTAGAACATCACTGAAATGCTCAGCCCACCTAGACATGACAGAATCCTCCCCTTCTATAACCTTAGTCTCTATATTCTCTTCCACTCCATTGTTGAAATCTTTAAAAATCCTTTCATAAATTATCTTGCCAATTTTATCAATACAGTAAGACAGCGTTATTTTACATCTGATCCATGGGACGTGGGAACAGAATTTGAATTAATCTCTCTTAGGATTTCTTCCTTCCCCCCGCTGAAAATAGTTCAATTCTCGTTGTTCGCAAGGCATTGTTTGGAAAATGGTTATCCTACCCAGTCTTTACCTTACATGCTCCTCACTCTTTTGAAATTAGGATAGGCGTACTTTCACTGAGATTCCACCTGAAGATCAACCAAAAAGTTTGTGGCTACCCCTCATTAATACCGGAATATTTTCCTGTAGAAAATTTAATGTTCCGTACTCACAGTCTACATTTCAAATGTATCACACATGATTGAATACTCGCGAGAGTTTGCAAGGCGTATAGCACTTCACTGTTCCCCGCTGATGAGACGGACTTTTGACGCCTATCATCAAGAATATCAATAGTGGAAATGGAAAGGGTTAGGAATGAGGACGTTAGAACCATAAGTGAAGCTGGAAAAAAATATAATTCAGATGATTGAGAAGAAATAATGAGATGGTAAGGACAAGTCAACCGAAAAGAAAGGGGAAGAATACCTAAACTGATTATAGAATGGAACCTTAAGGAAAGAAGTGTACGAGGAAAGCCAAAGAATCCTGAATGAAGGGAAGGAGGGAAGGAGGGAGGGAGGAAGGAAGGTAAAAAAATCGTGACTGGAGGGAGAGGAGGAGAAAGGCCAAAGAAATCGTGGATAGAAAGAGGGTGGAAGGAAAGAATACCAAAGAAATCGTGAATGGAGGTAGGGAAGAAGGCCAATGAAATCGTGAATGGAGGTAGGGAAGAAGGCCAATGAAATCGTGAATGGAGGGAGGGAAGAAGGCCAATGAAATCGTGAATGGAGGGAGGGAAGAAGGCCAATGAAATCGTGAATGGAGGAAGACCAATGAAATCGTGGATTGAAGGAGAGAGGAAGGAAAGAATGCCAAAGAAATCGTGAATGAAGGCAGAGGAGGCGGGAGGCCAAACAAATATATCAGTATATAATATAAAAAATAGTGAATGGAAATAAGGAGGGAGGAAAGAAGGCCAAAGAAATCGTGAATGTAGGGAGGCCAAAGAAATCGTGGAGGGAGGGAGAGGAGGAGGGAGCCAAAGAAATCGTAAATGGAAGGAGGGAGGGAGGAAGGCCAAAGAAATCGTGGAGGGAGGGATGCCAAAGAAATCGTGGATAGAAGTAGAATGGAAAGAAGGCCAAAGAAATCGTGGTTGGGATGAGAGAGGAAGGCCAAAGAAATCGTGGATGTGAGGAGAGAAGGAGACCAAAGAAATCGTGGATGGGAGGAGAAAGGAAGGAAGGGAGGTAAAAAAAATCGTGGGAGGGAAGGATGGAGGGAGGGAGGGAAACCAAAGAAATCGTAGATGAAAGGAGGGAGTAAGGAAAGCAATAGAACAACAGAAATTAAGTGACGAAGACTAAATAAAAACAAGAAAGAGTGGAGAATGGGATTGAAGTTATTTATGATCTTTGGTTGCAAAAATACCAGGCAATACGGAATATTCCAAATATACACTGCTCGTCATTGAAATTGCCCTACCTAGAAAGAATAGGTGGATTGACTTGACGAATATAATGCAGAGGTGTGACGTATATGAACATGAGTGATTTGCATCAAGCTTCGTTAACTAGTGCAGTAGAACATCCAATAATATGTCCAGTACTGAGCTGACATAGGAATCTGAAGTGACTATGAAAACGGCGGCAACATCAACAGCTAAACTAAATGGTGAGCGACGACCTGAAAAAGAGTTTGCAATGAATTGAATATGCATCAAGATGCTAATGTACAGTTGATGGAATACAAAAAGGATGAGATCATTGGATTGTCAGAAGTTGGATGTCCAACATGCCAAATCACTGTTCCTGTGTGTCATGATGCCTCAAAAGTTGGACACTGTTGGCCCCATTGGTGGCCTGGACATGTTGCTAAGGTTATGGTGACATCAGAAGAAAACCCGAATGGGAGGCTTGACAGATCTGCCGACTAACAACAAGAGACATATCTCACAAGCTGCCCAATTTCCAACGTCAAAATGTCATCCCTGTGTGGTTGTGTCAGGGAGCATGATTAGAAGACTACTGCAAGTATTGGGACTGCATTTGTGGCATCCTTTGGCTCATATACCCCTGATGCCATCTCATCATCGTCTGCATCTGCAGTGGTGCAGTAAGAGGGCTGCTTGGGGAGAAGACTGGTATCGTGTTTCTTAAGTGACAAATCACGTTTTTGTTTGGGATCCATTGATAGCCGTATCTACTTCTGGAGGTACGATGCGGACCGAGGCAATGCAGCTTGCCTCAGAGAGCATCATACCAAGTCAGCACTCAGAATTATGATATGGAGAGTCATCAGTTACAATAGCCATTGGCATCTAGTCATTATGGCAAAGCATTATGTTGAAACCATTCTGGGACCAATGCTTCTGCCCTTTCTATGCTCCATCACAAGAGACATTTTTCAGCAAAACAATGTCCACCCACATACAGTTCTCATAGCCCGACAGTGCCTACGTGATGCGGATTATCCTTTCTTAGTCTGCATATTCTCCAGATCTATCGATCATTGAACACGTTTGGGATATGATGGGACATTCACTTCCTCTTTGCCTTTACCGCTGTTATCCAGATCACGGTATAGGTGTATGAAGCTCGGCTCAACGTTCACCAAGATGACATTCGCTGCAAATTATATACAAATATATCCCCACTGCTCGCTGGTGAACAAAGTGATTCTTTTTGGTTATGTTTGGTTATGTTATGTTCTTCCCCCTTTCAAGCATAGCTGACAGATAAGCATTCCTCCCATTCGTCATGAAAAGTGCTAGTTCAATTTTAGTTTACAGCAAGTTTCTCATGGTACCAGTAGCGAAGGGCAGTGCCCCAGAGCTTAGGGTCAGTAGGTGCGCGGTGAGGGTCCTGATAGGTTTTCTAGATACATCTTAATAGTAATTAGTTACGGAATAAATTATTAGCGGAAGTTAGTACTTGTTACGTGAATATAAATCAAACTGGACAGGAAAATTGTTAAAGACAAGAAAGGTATTTCCTAGTACTTGCGCTCCGGGCTCCATTGTTATGATATTAGAATGGCAGCAAAACGTAAGTTGAATGCATTGTCACTAAACAAACAAAGAAAAGGTGATACTAAAAGTAGGGAAAAAGGAGAAAAAAAGATATTTTCAAAAAATTCGGAATTTTTAGCAGTACACCTAGATTTTGATAAAGGAAAAAAGAAAAGTTATGAGACATACAGAATTTTTTTATGTTGACGAGTAAAATTGTTAAAATGGTTTACTCAATGTAAAAACAAAATCATTCCAGTAGGTGGGAATTTATTACGGGTTGTTACCTGTTTCGAAACTGCTTATGTGTATTTTTAGTACACATTCGATAACTCGAAATTTATTCGTTTCCTTTGTGCTTCGAGTTAACGAGAATTTACTGTATATAAAGATCTTTAGACAAATTAAGACACCAATCCCTCTCCAAGTAAAGCCTTTCTCATAACAGAATCAAAAACTAAATCAAAGAGAAAAGTCAACAAAGCAGTCTTGTCTAACTCCAGTTGCAACACTAAACCAAACACTTCAAGCTAACACATTGTTATTACAGAAAACCATTATTGTGCTAAGTAACTTTTGAGCTATTCCACAAGACTTTAAAACCCATCACAAATTATGGCAATCAACAGAATCAAAGGTTTTTTCGAAATCTTCAAACTTTGTAACTAAAAACTTTTCAAATTTCAATCATTTCTCAAGAATGTACCTGTGAAAAAAATTTGATCTCCCCAACTCCTATTACTTTTGAACCCACATGTTTTGTCTCGAAGTTATCTATCAACCAAACGTTTAATTATCTTTCAGCTGAATTATTCGAAAAATTTTACTAGTAAAAAAAAAGTAAACTAATACCTCTGCAATTATCACAGGAACTGGGATCATCTTTTGGAGGAAAAAAAGAGGAATATACCCAAGTGTCTGCTGCAGTATTCTCGGTCTGGCTCATGTGAACTATTTTAATAAAAAAGTACTGTTTTAAACCATTTAATAAATTAAATAGATATATTAGAAGTTTGCGTAATGGTTATTTCAATATTACACAATTTTGAGCGATTGTTATAAAAGAAGAAAATTTACTGTTAAATATTCCATAACTAAATACTGAACGAATGTTGTTGAAAATAGAGATTTAAATAGATTTCATTACGATAATTTTTTTAGCTTCAGTCTCATTTTTTCATTTAATGCATATATTAGAGGTTATGGAGCTTTGAAGTTAGATTCCCATCAACATAACATGGAATTCGGTAAAATTTTGATATGGCGGTGAATAACTTTCGATTCTTCCAGATTGCAAGAGAACAACGTAAATTAAGTAGTTCTATTAATAGTATGATTTTGTTTTTTATTCCAGAAAGTGGCACAGATTTCATCATAAATTATAAATTAAAGTGTTGAATGTGTCGGAGTAGTGCGATTTCCGCAAATAATATATTTTTAAAGCTTTCGAATGTTTACTATTGCATTGATAAAGAACGAACTCGAGGTTCTGAACCTAGCGCTACCTATCGGCAAAGAAGACAAATAGCAACAACGTGTGGGGTACGAAGTTAAAGGTAATAAGTACGCCGATTACAACCACAATCCTCCCTCTCGTTTATATTACTATGATAGCTATCACACCCAAGGTAGGACTGCTTCAGGTAGGTCTCCACTGATACTGCTACTGCAACTTTCTACAATACAAAACGCAAAACGAATGTGGCGCCATCTATCTTCCGATTTATTCACTATTAGCTACATCAATATATATGGCAATACGGTACTGTCGCTCAAAAAAGTATCCGAACGCTATGGTCGATTACAAAATTCAGAAAAAAATATCTGGCAACGATTTTTTTAGAAATTAGTGGTCTGGCAACCTTCGTGTCACGTGACACGAAGGTTGCCAGACCACTATTTCTAAAAAAATCTGTTCCAGATATTTTTTTTGAATTTTGAAATCAACCGTAGTGTTCGGATACTTTTTTGAGCGACAGTACTTCGTTTTGTCGTTTGGCTATTAGTTATTGTCACAGAGCGAACATGATCCCCAATTGCTTTGCCAAATTTGTTTGTTGCCCTCTCTTCGTCCCAGTAACACCACCTACTTCGATTCACCAAAGCCCAGTCACCCACTGTGCAAATGTGTATGCAGAATTTAACTTGTAGCTTTTCTTATTCATTGTATTCTACTAATATTATATTCTACATCTTAAATTAGGCACGTAGCAAGAAAATTTTTCGGAAAGGTAGAAGAAAATTTTTTAAAATAAAAAATTTTACATAGGTGCAAAATATTTATTTACTCTTGGCCAAGTTTACAATTACATTTAATTCATTAATAATACTACACTTATTCTCTCACTTGTTGTGTATCTGAATCATTTCGTCATATATTGAAATTGAAATTTAGCATTAAGGTTTACTGATGACATAAAGAAAGTTCTGATTCAACACTTCATGGAGGCCCACTTGCAGTTACTATGAACACAACCCTATTTTGCCTCTATTTTTGCATGTATTGATCTCCAATTGGATATTTCGAGTGCAACTAACGCTTTTTCTAGTTTTAAACCCCAATATATGGCAAATGACCACCACCACCATCATCATCACTAGTAATTAACCTCTATTTGTGAATTTTAATCTTATTCCCTTAAAAGAAGTACATTTGTATAGGATTTCAATGCCTGCTGCGCTAATTATTGTGTAAATCGCTAATAAATAGAAATAATATATCTCTTTAAAACCTCATGGGATTAATCGCCATTGTTAAAACGAGACATCAGGCGCACGGTTCAATTTCCATCGCTTGGCTCAGTGTCTGTATTTCTGCAGTTTAAGCACAAAACCTTGCATGTTAATAGACTAATTAACTTATTTTAGAACAGTTAAGGAGGAAAAAAACGCCTTTAATTCAAGTTCTAGCACGTTTTCACGAGATTTTTCAGTTAATCCACTAATAAACGGATTTAAAACAACTAATACACACAAAGAATTACATCATATTCAGTTCCACAACGTATCTGAAGTACTTCAATTATTGCTTATTGGGGAAATACAATTCGATTTCCATCGTTTTCTAGGAAAGTAAAAATAGTTTAAACTAGAAATTGCATAAGTAGAACCTCGAGTGACTGACCTATATGAGGGAAGGAGAAGATCGAACAAGTAGCAAAGTCAAATATCTGAGGGAAAAAGAAAAGCAGTAGAAATATATTCTAATTATAAACAATACGAAGTGTAATAAAAGCATGTTAATAAATTATGATTATAACCAGTACACCCAGAGAAAATATTCACAGTGAACAGCTCTAAACGATGCTTAACTTTGAGAAGCAGCAGCTAGGAAGCACTGTAGTAAAAGTCATGTTAGTTTCACATAATCAAATGTTGTCATTTCACAGACCTGTAACTTTAAGTTACAAAGACATTCGCATAATTTTCCTCTTCATGATGATATCTTTTAAAACATTTAAGGGTACATTAATCAGGGCAAATTACTGAAGAAAATGTGCTATTTAAAATTCTATAGAGAAAAAAAGATAAAATAAAGAAATTAATGAGAGCAAATCTCCTGATGTTTCTCTAAAATGTTGCAACACTGACTTGCGGGATGCCAAGCAATCATTGACCAAAATTCAACAATCAACAAATCGGTTAAACCTACAGTTGGATAATCAGGATTATCCTTCATTGCCTTTGACCTTTACTCACAATACTTTAATCACTTTTGTTCCCTTAAAATACTATTACATGAATAGTTGCACTTCGTATTTTAGGAAACAAATTTATCTTTGGAAAAAGAAAATAAATACAATAATGTAAATAAAAATATTAAAAATATATAAACGATAATAGAGAAATAAATATTCACCTGGTGGTTGACGTTTTCATGTCCTGGAGTTCCAATACCATATGGACGACTCTGAACGTATTCCACCATCATTGCCGTATGGACCACTCTGAGAGTTCCACACCATCACTGCCTAGAGCATTCTGTGACTATTCCCTCACCATTGCCGCACGTGCCACTCTGAGAGTATTCCATCACCATCACCACATGAACCACTATCAAACCATTCCACACCACACGGGCCACTATGAAACTATTCCACCACCATCACCAATGGACAACTTCAAAAATATTCACCCATTATCGCTGTATGGGCCACTCTGAGAGTATTCCATTCACCACCATCGTCACATGGGCCACTCTGACAGTATTCCACCCCATCAATACCATATGGACCACTCAGAGAGTTATTACACCACCATCACTATATGGGCCATTCCATGAGTATTCCACCACCATACCACATGGACCACTCAGAGAGTATTCCACCACCATACCACATGGACCACTCAGAGAGTATTAGACCACCATCACCACATGGACCACACTGAGTGTATTCCACCACCATCACCATATGAACCACTCTAAGAGTATTCAACCATTATTGCTATATGGATCACTCTGAGAGTCACGCCATCATATCTGTATGGACCACTCCAAAAGTATTCCATCGCCATATGGACCACTCAGAATGTATTCCACCGCCATTACCATATGGACCACTCCAAGAGTATTTCACCACCAAAACCGCATGGGACAGTCATAGAGTATTTCACCACCATCACCACATGGATCACACTGAGAGTATTCCACCACAATCGCTTTATGTGCGATTGTGGTGGAATGAATTGTGATATAATATGGCATAAGGTGATTCGATCACCATCACCTTATGGACCACTCAGAGAGTATTCCACCACCATCATCACATTCATCACTCTGAGAGTATTCGACCACAATCATGGCATGGACCACTCTGAGGGTATTCCACCACCATCGCCATATGGACCACTCAGAGTATTCTACCACTGCATGGACCACTTTGAGAATATTCCACCCATTCACCACATGTACCACTCTGAGAATATTCCACCACCATCACCACATGGACCACATTGAGAGTATTCCACCACAATCACCACATGGACCACACTGAGAACATTCTGCTGCCGGTTGGGCCCCCATTCAGGTTAATAATATAAAAAGTGTTAAGAACCCTCAAAATATGAACTTTCTTAGAGGATAAAAGTGAGTAGATTGAAATTTATGTAAAAATGAGATTGGAAAGATAAAGACAATAAGTAATGACGAAAAAAGAGCAATAACTCCTCCTTGCTGTATGGACCACTCTTAGAGTACTCTACCACCGTCGCCAGACGTCCCGTCCATTCCTTGGTGTACCAGTACTTTTTAATATTATGCCATATATTGTTATCTAGAGCAGTACTTCTCAAACTATTTGAAGTTGTGAACCAGCACGAAATTCTGCTTCTGAGATCCGCCTGCAGCTTCTGGTCACGTGTTGCCTGCGAGAACAAAATATGTCTATGTGCATGATATTTTCCTCACTACTCGCGACAAGACGTCTTCTGGAATGTTGGAAAGTATGAACTGTGGTGCTATGGCATATCAACGTTAAGCTTGTGAAAACATGTTCTTTCCTGTCAGCTCGCTGCGGACGGGTGTTGATGGCTCATGGACAGGCACCAGTGGCCTAGAGCATTCTGTTTTGAAAATATTCTTATCTCAGTTCAAGTTATTTTAGTCAATAGTATAGACGGGGGGGGGGGGGGAATTACACAATTGCTAGGGAAAAAGAGGAATCTGTGAAACCTTTCGTCAAAGGAAAGAGGGACTATGATTGGAAAAGTTTAAGAACCATCATCATCATCAAGCAGCTATGGGTTATGGAGGTCCAACCAGATTGTGCAATTTAGTTCTCCAAGCACATCTGTCCTTAGCACATCCTCCTTAGTCTGCTGCGTCAGTAGGGGACACAGATGGGCTTGGAAAGGCCGCCGTCCGTCGGATGGGAGGTTAAGCCGTGGCCCCATATGCGAGAGAGCCACACCCTGCACACGTTAAAGAACACGCTGGATGGCTTTGACAGACTACCATCTGTCTTCCAACAGCTGTTACAGTGGGTCCACTCCCCCAACCTTCTCTGAGCCTTCGGGGTCCTTGTGACTTGGCCATTTAGCCCATGGTGTGCAAAAAGGTGCCGCTCAGAGGTAAAACAACCCAACAACCCAACCCTACATCTGCTGCATCTGACTACTGTACATCAATTCTAACAATGTCTTGTTTGACATTGTCTTCCCACCGCATCCTAGGTCTCTTCCTTTTTCTGAAGTCTCTAGGCACTTTGTTCATAAGCCAATTCGCTAATCTATAATTATGCATATGAATAACATGGCCAAGCCAACGGCCCAGATACTGCGCAAGCATCTAGAATCCAAAGCATCACGTTTCCTGTTATCTTGTTTAAGTTACGTAGTTTAAGTTCAGAAATCGCCAAAATAACTTCAGATTGT
This sequence comes from Ryuthela nishihirai, assembly GCA_038380435.1. Taxonomy (NCBI): domain Eukaryota; kingdom Metazoa; phylum Arthropoda; class Arachnida; order Araneae; family Heptathelidae; genus Ryuthela; species Ryuthela nishihirai. The sequence goes on from JAWZYU010000004.1 coordinate 31,734,538, forward strand.
GTTATAGGGCGAATGTGAAATCCAGTAATGCATCTCTCATCATTACAAACAATGGAAGTAGAACTAACCACATTGTTTAGAACATCACTGAAATGCTCTATCTCAGTTCTCCCCACTAGCCAAAACAAAATCCTCACCTTCTATAACCTTACCTTGTTTATCCTTCAATCCCTTTATACCTGTTCATTTTCTACCACACAAAACATTAACTATCTGGTACAGCTCTCTGCTGTTGTGCTGTCTAACTGCTTCCTCGGATTTCTCAGCCAAATCATGAAGCCAAAGATTCTTATCAGCAGTTAACTGATCCATTATACGTTTATTAAGCTCTCTGTAATGCTTTCTATTAGGACTACTAGGGTATTGATTAAGGACATTCCTGCAGCTCTTTCTTTCTAAAATAAGCTTAAGTGCCTTATCACTCAAATAATTTTGCCTCCTCTGCTCCTTTTTTTCCTAAAAAGATACTGTTAGTTTCCAAAAAAACCTGTTTAAAATGGTCCCATTCTTCCACAACTTCAGTAGTAAGCAAACCATGACTGTCATAATGACTAAGTAACCTATCATGGTAAGCTTTAGCTATAACTGGGTCTTTCAGAGCTTCAGTATTAAAGGTAAAATTTTTAACCCTAGCGCAACATTTCTTAATTTTAAGTTGCAAGACGCTTTTAACAAGGTAATGGCCAGATCCAATTTCATCCCCTCTATATGATCTGGTATTCGTAATAGAAGTAGCCAATTTGCTGTTAATTAATATACAGGGTGTTTCAAAACTCTCTGTTCAAATTTCAATGGGAGATAGGGAACACCAAGACAAACCTTGCTCGTCTATGAATGTATGTCCGCCCTTTGTTGCTATAGGCCACTGTAATTGGCTAGAGGGGTGAAGTGGGAATGGAGAATGGATTGGTGTTTGCCATCGGCATTCATAAATCAGACACATTACATGCAACATATAGTGTTTCATGACTGCTGAGATGGTTGACATGCATCTGGCATATGGGGTTGCCAATGGAAACAGAAGAGCTGCTGCGAGGTTATACTGACAGCACTTCTCAAACAGATGTGTGCCAAATCACCAAACATTTGCGCGTTTGCACCGGCAACTGCAAGAAACTGTAACATTCCATGCAAACATCCATGACACTGATTGGGAGAGAACCATGCACACTCCTGACATGGAAGAAGAGATCCTATAGTGGACTGAGGACAATCGAGGCAAAAGCACGCAAGCTATTGCACGTATCCTTGGTGTGAACCATTCCCTCATGTGGAGAGTGTTGCACGAGCAGCAGTTACATCCGTTTCATCATCGGAGAGTGCAGACATTGCAACCTCAGAATTACCCTTTTCATGTGGAATTTGTGCGCTGGTTTCTGCAGCAGACCGTGGTGCAGCCTGATTTTCCGGCTCTTGTGCTCTTCTCAGATGAAGCCTCTTTCACACTTGAGAGTGTGTTTAATGTGCACGATTCTCACGTTTTGGGGCACGAAAATCCACAGGCCACAATGGTGTATGGTCATCAACAATGGTTCGCTGTCAATGATTGGGTGGGTATCGTCCGTGACATTTTGATTGGGCCACACCTGCTGTCTCCCCAACTCATAGGGCAGATTTATTGGGTATTTCTTGAAGAAACGTTGCTGGGACTGCTGGAAGATGTTCCCGTAGCTATACGCAGACGAATGTGGTTTCAACATGACGGAATGCCAGCACACTTCAGCAATGATCTGAGGGATGATCTGAACGCCACTTCTGGGGGCCAATGGACAGGCCAGGGTAGACCCATCACTTGGCCACAAAGATCGCTCGATTTAACATGTATCGATTTCTTCCTCTGGGGACACATGAAGAACCTCATGTATGAGACTCCCATTGACTCAGATGAAGACTTCGTCGCAAGAATCGCTGTCACCGCTGCAATTGTTCGCGAAATTCTGGGAATCTTTCAACATGTACGGCAATCAATGTTTCGATGCTGTCATGCATGCAATGCTGTTGCCAGTCGCAACTTTGAGCACCTTCTTTAAATAAACACGTTGTTCACACTTGTTTCCATTCATTTATGTACTAGCTCCACCGATATTTCTGCCAGCGCCCTCTAGCACCGAAGGATTACATCAGGAAATATACATTCATAGACGAAAAAGGTTTGTCTTGGTGTTCCCTATCTCCCATTGAAATTTGTACAGAGAAATTTGAAATACCCCGTATAATAAATCATATTCTTATGCAGCCCACCAGGTGAAACCCATGTGTGTCGTGGTGTTTGTAATAAGTGGTAGTTATTCTCAAACAATTAAGTTTACTTACCTGTAGAAGACGTTGTCCATTGCCATTGCAGTTACCAATACCAAAAGGGCCTATCACCCCTCCCCAAAGGTCAGAGTCAGTACCAACTTTGGTATTGAAGTCACCTAGAACAAGGGTAATATCTCCTTTCTTGACAGAATTCAAAATATCCTGAAGTTGTCTATAAAATCCATCCTTCTCATCCTCATAGCCATCTTCAGTGGGGTTAGACCCTTCTTCAGTAATATTAGATAACATTCAAGTCTTTAATGCTTGTCTGAAATTTAGCTAAATTTTATTTTAAAAAAATTTCTTTTGTAAGAAACCTTTCATTAATGCACTCATTCCTAGAAGAGCATCACTAGAGTGTGTGCTGAGAAGCACACACTCTAGCATTCTACCTTCCTCCCTGAAAATTCTACCTTCCCTCCCTGAAAGATGCATTCTACCTTTCCTCCCTGGAAAGAGAAATCAAGAGTCTATAAAACTGTATCTGTTTATGTTAAATCTAGTAGGTAAATTTACATATTATTTTAGTCCTAATTGAAACACCAAACTCAAGTAATCATTGACAGAATTCTTCAGCAAATCAATATTTAAATCCCCCAAAGTACAACGTTTTCTTCACGATTCTTCAGATATTCACATAACTCGTTCAGAAATACGTCTATTGTGAAACCATGTAACCTAAAAAGAAGAATAACAGACCCATTAGATAAAGGAGCAAACAAATAAGCAGGTTTTGCATTTACCATATCAAGCTTTTTGTGCTGAAGATTCCATTTGTCTTTTCTGACGTAAAACATTCGTCCTCCTAATTTATTTGAATTTCTGCGATTGAAAACCCATGAAAATCATCAATACTTTACACTAGTATCTCTTCATTCTTAACCTAGATTTGTGACAAAAGTATTAAATTTACTCTTTGAATAACATTTTCTAATTCTACCGGAAACTCGTTAAAATTTGGCGTTACACTTCTTATGCTATCTATATTGAAAAACACTGAGCTCTGAATGTGAATCAAAGAAAAATAACTGTGCATCAGCTAACAGTCGGTCAGACTTGATGCATAACTTGTAGAAAAAGAGCCAAGTTACAAAGTTATCAAAGAGCGAAGAATTAGTGAGATTCGCTACATCAGTTGTAGAGAAAGAGCTAAATTACAAAGACATCAAAGAGCTAAGAATCGGCGAGACTCGCTACATCAATTGCAGGGAAAGAGCCAAGTTACAACGTTATCAAAGAGCTAAGAATCAGTGAGATTCACTACATCAGTTGTAGAGAAAGAGCTAAATTACAAAGACATCAAAGAGCTAAGAATCGGCGAGACTCGCTACATCAACTGTAGGGAAAGAGCCAAGTTACAACGTTATCAAAGAGCTAAGAATCAGTGAGATTCGCTACATCAGTTGTAGAGAAAGAGCTAAATTACAAAGACATCAAAGAGCTAAGAATCGGCGAGACTCGCTACATCAACTGTAGGGAAAGAGCCAAGTTACAACGTTATCAAAGAGCTAAGAATCAGTGAGATTCGCTACATCAGTTGTAAAGAAAGAGCCAAGTTACAAAGACATCAAAGAGCTAAGAAACGGTGAGATTCGCTACATCAGTTGTAGGGAAAGAGCAAAGTTACAAAGATATCAAAGAGCTATGTGTCTATCAGACGTGGTAGATAACTTGTAGAGAAAGATGGAATCCACCGGGTAAATCCATTTAAAGCGCTCTAGGAGTGTGAATCTCTTTCGGGGGGGGGGGGACCACAGTTGAACGTTTCATCCGAAAGATGGCGATGCTTATATTGACTCACCAAACGGTGCCCTCTTTTTTGACGAAGGCAGGAATCGTGGAGTGTATCAAGCTAGGCAACATTGTCACTCAATGCAGGGATTTATGTTAGCAGGCAGCTTTAATGCACTATGTCACGAAACGTCACTTCCTTAAATGAATGATGATGAAATGAAGTTTTGTCATAAAGCTATCGAAGGCGATATTTCAGGCCTGATAGTCTCTTAAACATTTTGCTATTTTTCAGTTGCCTTCGAATCCTGAAAAGGAAAATTAATGTCGCAATAAGCTTCATAGGCATATGGGCGATATTTCACTTCTAACTGTATAAAGGTTAATAGCCAGCATTGATCTTGATTCAGCGGAACACTAATACATGTGCAAAAAAAAAATCCAAAATACTTCAAACACGTATATCCGACAATTATTCTGCAAGAAGAATAATGGTGATCGCATGAACAAATTAAAAAAAAATTGAAATTTTTAATAATATACTCGGTTACGCGGATACCAGGCTGAATATATTGCCATCATTAGAAGAAAAATTTACAATGTGATTGGATTCGTTGGTGATTCAGTTTCTAGAAAAAATGTGCTCGGCAACCTTAAATGTTTTGAAATGGAGGGCATATTAAATAACAAAGGCCTTTATGTCACAAATATGTGACTGTAGCTTAAGATTAAAAAAAAAATGTCTTCGCGGTTGCAAGTATCGCTATAATGGCTGTCCTTGAATATTTATCAAGTGACGGAGAGCTTTTCTCTTTCTCTCTCTGTATACCGAGAAATAGCGATCAAGCGGTCCGCTGCAGTTAGACGAGCGTTGACGGGATGGGCATAAATCCGGCAGGTCTCGTCAGCCTGTAAACACGACTGCGAACACATTTGTAAACAGAACGTCCGGCCTGCCGTTCAGACACCGCAAGAGCCCACGTGGTGGTGGCGGCCATTTTTCACGTTGGTACCATCCATGGAGCCTTCTGAAATTGATTTCCCTGGCGGTATGTTTTCTCCCAATCTTCTCCTTGGTAATAGATCACGTGCCAACCTTCGCCCTCCCGCAGTGCTCATTGGACAAGACATGATGGCTCATAATTTCTGGTGTTGAACTCCCCCCTCCCATAATCCCCTATCAAGGGTGTTGTCCTGCCTCACCTCACCATCCCCATTCCTCTTCCTATCTTCCTTTGCCATCCTGCAGACTTGTTTCCTGAGCCGGATTTCGTCACCCGAAAAAAAGATGATTTTTATCTCCATCCCTCCCTAATCCATGTGCATGTCTCCGGAGCCTGATGGTTCGGAGTTTTTCGCCTTACAAAAGTGTAACTACGCGATACGTTCAGAAAGAGGTGACGCTTGGATCTGCTAGTCTGAATGATAACGAGATCAATATTTCAGTCAACAGAAGGCATTAACTTTTTTCTTCTATTTTGTCGGTATTTATTGAAACAGGAGGCCAACCAACCATCCTCTTGCAGTGTTGATATATTTAGACGAAGAATGGAAAGTAAAAGTAGTACATTAACTCTAGACAACAACAAAAAAAAAATGCTAAGCTGCAATATATAGATAATAATAATATAATAAATAAAAGCTGCAATATATAATAAAATTATTATTAAAATTAGACGAAGAATGGAAAGTAAAAGTAGTACATTAACTCTAGACAACAACAACAAAAAAAATGCTAAGCTGCAATATATAAATAATAATAATAATATAATAAATAAAAGCTGCAATATATAATAAAATATAATAAATATAGAGAGAGTACAATAGCAGAATGATTAGAGTGCTTCGCTGCGGAATAAAGGGACCTGGGTTCGAATCATGGATAGCGCATGGATGTTTATTTGGTGTCTTCTGCTGAAGTCTCGCCTTCCTCACAAATCTTCTCTATGACAATTGTACTGATTTATTTCAATCAGATCTCTCTGGTAAGCATCATCTTGAGCGGTAATTCATTCATCCATCCAACTAATAAATGCAAAAACAACAAAAGTGCAATGAGAAATGAAATGGCGGACAACACTGAATGCAACGAAATGTTCTCCACGAGACCGCAATAGATACACAATATGAAAATCACTGACGACGAGCAGGACAAAAGTATGGAAAAATTAAATTTATATTAACATAGGAAACATACGTATACTTTATATTTCATGTAGAAAACATGAAAGAACTTTTGCCATTATCCGTTACAAATGTATGAAAAATCAATTTAAAACTTTTAATAATAATGCATTTTCCTCTGCTTTAAAAACACATGATTATCATTTAAAATTTTCTCCACTTGGGGGCCCTTTGTTCTGATGCACTCCTCTTCTACGTGACCTTAGTTGAACCTCCTACAACTGATGTTTAGAGGAATCTTCGTCGGGTAATAGTGAATTCTGCTCTTTCAATTCTCAGTATCGAGCTCACCTATAGTTAACCCTGTTTGTTGCTTTCGAGTTACGTCATCTTTTCGAAGAATACAATCGCATCTGGCGAATAGGAAATGCTCGTTTTTTAACAACATAAAGTTTTCTCACATTTGACTATCGCTTGCTCTCTGACGGTGAAAGCTCAAACTAATGGGAGGTTACGAAAATGAGAATAGTAATATTTTATTAGTACCTATACAACCTTAAGGGGAATTTTTCATTTCATTCTTTTTAAAAAAATTAAAAAAAAGGCCAGGTCACAGGGACAGATTGGAGGAGGCACCCACTGTACAGCAGTTGGGAGACAGATGGTAGCTTTCCTTCAAGACCATCCAGCATGTCCTTCAACGCGCACAAGATATAGTTCTCAGGCACACGGGACCACAGTTTTACGTCCCATCCGATGGCTGAATTTGCAGTGACGAATGGTCTTGAGATCTGAAAATTTCTGATTTAGATTATGTTGATGATCCCGCCCTTTTGGAAAATGCTGATGAGATGAACTCTTTCATTCGAACTGAGACTGGTAGTAGAGTAGATTTGGTGATAAACAGAGAGAAAACTAAAGTGATGAAAATTGGTCTAGCAAGCTGGGGTTCAGTCAATCTGAATGGTTGCACTCTTCAGCAGGTGTCTCAATTTAATTATCTTGGGAGTTTTGTAACAAAAACTGGTGATGTGCGGCATGAAAATAACAGACGAATAGGGATTGTTGCTGAGACTTTTAAGAATCTGTGGAGAGTGTGGAGAATTAGGCGTATACACCTAAAGACTAAAATTAGACTGTATAATAGTTTGGTTCTTTCTAGAGTAACTTATGGTAGTGAAACTTGGACGCTGTGTAAACAAGATAACAGGAAACTAAATGCTTTTGATTCTAGATGCTTACGCAGTATCTTGGGCATTAGGTGGTTCAACTTTGTAAGTAATGTTGAAGTTAGGCAAAGGAATCGGCAACCTCCTTTAAGCAGCATATTGTGCAGAGAGAGACTCCGTTGGTTTGGCCATGTTGCCCATATGGATAATTATAGATTTGCGAATAAGGTTATGAACAGTGTGCCTAAAGGCCTCAGAAAGAGGGGGAGACCTAGTATATTGTAGGCAGACAATGTCAAGTGACCAGATGCAGATGTAGCTCAGGAGAGATGTGTTTGATAATTAAATTTCACAATTAGTATTATCCGTTTTATTCCGTTCATTATATTATTTGACCAACGTTTTAAGTTTACTTGAAACAAGATTCCAAATCTCTATCTAGACCCTTATAATGGTTTATAATTTACCCTACATTCACTTGTGAAGGGATAAACCAAAAACTCAAATATTATTAGAAAAAATTAACTTTATTTGAAATTTATTCCATTTTATACTTTTACTAATCTCCAGCATTTTATCATCTCTTACAGCAAACAATACAGCTGAATGATGTGTTATCCCCCCCCCCCGCAAAATAAATAAAAGTAAATAGACAAATAAAACGCATGAAGTTATACTTACAAACTTTAAAAACTCACCTATAGCAATCAAATACTCCCACTCAAAAAAACATAAAAACTTACAAAACTTCCTCACAAGGTAACAAGGGTATCTCATGCGATAACTCTCAGCTATCTTTCTACTTGAAACACATGGAGTTTTCTTTTTTCCACCCTACTTATTAAATCCAAAGATCTCAAAACTCCCACGTAACGTCTTCTTTGTTGGCAGTTCATTCCCTATATTACAAAGCGATATGCTTCCAGACAGATAACTGAATTTGCAACAAAAAAAAGAATAAAAAGTTTTAGGATATCATCTTTTCCTCAACACAGAAGCAAACAACGACAACAACAACCAAAAAAAAAGTCCTTTTAGGACTAGCACCTAAAAGCCCTTCTGAGGACTTTATTATTATATAATTTATAATGTTTTAGCAATTTACATTTTTTTTCATCCACAAAAAATATCAGCTGTTAGGACTTTTCAGGCCATCTGCCTCGATTTTCCTGTGAAGGAGAAATGTTTGCAGGTTACGTTTCACACGAAGACCTCCATAACAACATTCCTTCAACACGAAATCGAAAAAGTCCCTTCTCAGGGCTGAAACAATAAAACCACTTCTGACTTTACATCACGAACACCAACACTCTTTTTCACTCTTTCTGGGCTTCACATATTTGGAAACTTTCACCAGCACACATAGCAATGGCATTATCAAAGCGATTTGGGTTGTTGGGTTGTTTTACCTCTGAGCGGCACTTTTTTGCACACCATGGGCTAAATGGCCAGGTCACAAGGACCCCGAAGACTCAGAGAAGGTTGGGGGAGGGGACCCACTGGAACAGCTGTTGGGAGACAGATGGTAGCCTCCCGTCAAGGCCATCCAGCGTGTTCTTTAACGTGCACAGGGTATGTTATCAAAGCGAAACAAAGTTATCCAATATCATACCAGCATTACGGACGAACCTGTAAACATTTCTCCTGGCCTGAAAAAGCCTGAAAAAATGGCCAGAAAAAGGCCTAGAGCTGATATTTTTTTGTGGAGGAAAAAAAATATATAAATTGCTAAAATATTATAAATTATATTACCCTTTTTCAGTTTTAAAACATAGCAGTTTCCGCTGGCATTATTTCACATAATATTTCTGTATTTCCAAACTATCTCTATAGTATATAGTAATACCTTTTATTTTACTGTTAGTTTTCTATTATCTAATTTTGAAAAAATATATATATATACGTTAAAAATAGTGCTCTCTGTTTAATATTTGATTCTGTAAGAAATATTATGTCTAAATATTGCATATAGTCATCGATGTTTATATTAAACTAACCTGACCAGATTTCTGAAAAGCATTGATTCATAAAAGCAGTGCATTGGTCGATTTGATGTTATCATCTAACATCTAAAAATTGCCTAATATTTCTGCCAGTTAGTGTTGCTTGAAATAAATTAATTACCTTGGACGATTTATCGTAATAAATATGTGTTCGATTAAAGTTCGGCGGATTAATTGTACGCGCATGACACACCGGCAGATTTGTTGGTCGAATTCGTTTCTCGATAAATCGCACCGGAGTAGTAGAAAGAGTAAATGTACTCATGACTTTTTGAGTTTTTCTTTCGTCTCTATCACTTTTTTCTTGTTTGATTCATGCCTATTAACGATTTCTTTCGGATTAATCGTATTTCAAAACCTGTTATAAAAAAGTAACAATATAAATAAAGAATATCTTTCATAGTGTTAAAAGAACTGTTCAGTAAGGATTCGCAAATAACTTCATGGAGAGAAGAGAACGTCTACTGTGTCTAATATATAAATTTGCTTGTGATTGAATGAGGAAAGGTGGTAGATAGAAAGAGCAATTTTTTTTAATGGAAAATTTGCACTCAGGCGCACTGCCGGATCTATGGAAAGCCCCTCCCCCCGAGAATGACAGTAAACAGAATGGAAGCAAAATAAAATTAAATACATACATTATACTTATTTCTCAAGAAATTTTTCAAAAACCACTAAAGCAGAGGGTAAAATTGTATAGCGGAATGGCATTCCTCCTGAACTTATTCCTTCTCTTCCTCTTTCACTCGGATAGCTTGGTTTTCTATTGTTGCTAGGTCCAGATCTGTCTAGGAGCAATTTGGGTGTAAATCTTCGGGGAAAATACGGAATTAGAAATTCGAATTGTTCTTCGAATTTCAATCTAACCATGATATACGAATGCTGTAAACGTGAAAATTGTTGTATAGGGGTGTCAGGCTAGGGGCCTTTTTAAATATTTTTTTTGTACGTTATTTTGGATTTCACCAAAAAGGCATATGCTACGTGGGAGGCCCTCCGTCCCAACAACTCAAATGTTAATCGTGGTAGCAGTGTCAGGGGGATGGAGGTCACCAACTGCTAGTGTCCGCTGACAAGTGACCCTGGACCCGGGGGTCAGCGACCTTGCCACATGGCCGAATTAGAGAGGGGAAATGAGTGTTGGCAACGACGAAGGGAGAGAGCGAGTGGAAGGGCGAACACGGGAAGACGTAAAATGGTAAAGCTGGTAAATGCCGACTGGGACTAACGGTACTCAGGCTCTCGAGAAACAACTGAACAGGCATAGTAAGCTGGTGATGTAATGCTATGTAACTGAGCATAGGTCCTTGTCTATCAGTCATGTTTGGAGTGTTCAATAAATAACTTATATTTAAGTAAAGGCTGGAGAACCATTTATTTGGGGAGGAGCCTCAGTATTGAGTCCTTACAATTGCAATAAAATCTTTGATTTTGTCTGAAAGACACTTTCACCCGTCGCGTATTGCGATCGAAACCGAGGGACATTCCTAAGGGATTCCAACAGACAGATGACCGAAGAAGAAACATCACAAGGGGTAATTCGGATTTTCGTATGATCTATGTGTACTGGAAAGGTGCAATTTGGTGCTTGGAAGGTAATTCGGGTTGCAGATGTCAAGAAAAAATACAGATCGGACGTGATTCTAGTTCAAAGAGGGCTCAGGATGACTGTCGGGAAACCAATAGTCACCGTAGGGGGCGATTTATTTCTCATATATTTGCCATCGAATATTCGTCCGATCAACTGTTACCAAAAACCTAGCAGATGTTATGAAATGAAATATGTAATATAATGTTATGAATCGATAGAATAATCTAAGTCAGTTTCAGACCTCTTCATGATTTATCTCCCATTGATCATAACATAATCATCAACACATCAACATTAAAATGTGACAAAATACTGCCTTTCTAACTCTAGTTGTAATGCTAAACCAATCACTGTAGAATAACCTTCCGCCTCTGAAGTCGCAGTGCTCATCTTCAAGTTGTTAATCAACCAAATGCTTAACTCTACGAAACATAAATATTGCAAAGAATTTTACTAGGAACAGAAAGCAATGTGGTTCCCCCATAGCTATTACAAGAACTGCATTCACTATTTGTTTGAAAAATAAGAATAATTATACTTATGTAAAATCCTTAGTGACGAAACTACCATCGCAGAAAATATTCAGCATCATAGTCAACCATGGGATAACAGAATCATTCCCAGCCATCAGCATTTCTATTGCAATTTCATCTAGTAGTAATGACTTGTGTAGATTCAATTTTGAGATTGTCAAGTAATAGTGTATAAGGTGTGTATGTATAAGGCCAATATTAAAGTCATTGATTCCTCTGTTTCATTCATTACTGAACAGAACCAATGGGGAAAAAACTAACCACATTATTCCGAACATTCTAATGCTCAGTCACTTTGCCATCACACAAACATCGTCTTAAAAAACATTGGTATCTTTATGCCTCATTATCTGTACACTATTCTATTTTCTCTCCCATACACAATATTTATTCTTTGTTTTAACATTCTGTTAAATGTCAGGCTAAAACATTTATGTATCGACATATAATGCTAGGTTCAAAGTTCAAGGAGTTGTAAGAACATGGTGAAATTAGCCTCCACTCAGGGATTCCCTACATCAATCACAACAGGAGGACGAGATAGCAGAGGCAGAATAAATTACCTCTCAGCTATCTCTCGAAACTATTAACTATAACTTATCTCGTTAAACAAAAGAGACATTAGACCTTGCAGAAAACACAAATGTTCTGAAAGAAATCAGTGACCAGTCGCATGCGAGTTCACTGCAGCTTCATATTCTGGTGGTTACCAAGAAGGGAGGTGATGGAATAGTTGGTGGTTCCGATAGCATGAAGCTCCTGGAACAAAGCTTCTCTTTCAACATTTTAATGGGAGCAGTTGAGCAAGTAGTAAGGCTGAGGTTGTCGAAGAACTTGATGACAGTGGCCACAGCTTATTTCATCTTGAGCTGAGCATAGGAGGGTTTCTGGCTAGGGAACCATATGCAGATATTGTCCACATAGATTGAAACACCCATTTTATTCCCGAGTCGAAAGGTAGGCCTGATAGCAAGATGTTCAGAAGCATAGGTCTGGGGACACCCCCTTGATGTACTCCATGAATAATAGTGTGGGAGCACTGAGCGTGTTGCCCAGCTTGACACGACCCTCCTGTTGGAGAGGTACGCCATCATTCAGTGAATGATATTGCCTCTGACACCAAGATCTTGGAGTCTGCAGAGAATATCCGAGTGGAACAGGGAGTCAAATGCCTTTTGAATGTTGAAGAAGACAGAATGGTAGTCTGCCCTTCAGACAGAGCCTGGTCGGTGGCAGAGGTGAAGTCCATCAGATTATCTGATGTGCACCTCTACCTTTGAGGAAATCAGAGAGGCAGTAGGAGAGGAGGCCCTTGGACTCCAGGTACCATTCCAGGCACCCAAGGACAAGTCTCTCTAGGATCTTGCAGAGGCAAGAAAATAGAGCAATTGGCCTATAGAAAGAGATCTGCTTTGCCATCACAGAATCTCTTCAGATAATGAGAGAAACAGATAATGAGAGAAAAAGATACCACAGAATCATTGGTATCTTTTTCTCTCATTATCTGTACACTATTATATTTTCTCTCCTAGACACAATATTTACTCTTTGCTTTAACATTTTGTTGTTACGTGTCACGCGAAAATGTTTATGTATCGATATATAACGCTCATTCATATTCCACTGAGTGCATAGTAATTCTTTGTGTCTTGTTCCTCTAGAATCTGCAGATGCAGCGAGATCGGGAGGCTGCTTCCATGGCAACGGAGTTGTTCAGACGCCGAGTGGTCCTCGAAAGATGTCCGATCTGAAGCTCGGAGACCAGGTGCTAGTCGTCGATGTGGAAGGAGCCTTTCACTTCAGTGAGGTCGTCCTCTTCCTGGACCGCGACGAAGAGGAGAACCGTCTCTACCACGAGTTGGAAACTGAGCAGGGCACGCGCATCACTCTCACCCCCAGCCACCTGATTTTCGTCGCCGATAACAATCGGACGATTGATCTAAGGCACGGAGTGGCTACTTTTGCACGAAATGTGCAAAGGGGCCATTTCATTTATGTAAGTCATCGGAAACAGCAGTGGAATGTCCCGAAAAGGGAATCCAAGGAGATCAGGCATGTGACTTTAGAACGCGTGGTGCGCGTGACAGCTAAAAGTGAGGCTGGGGTATTTGCTCCATTGACGCGTGAAGGCAATGTTGTGGTGAACAATGTCGTGGCATCCTGCTACGCTGTATTCAGTGATCCAATCATAGCCCACTGGGCTTTCGCACCGGTGAGGTTATTGGCAAATGCTAAAGATGCCACTTGGCACTTACTCCAAAGATTGCACATCGTACAATCGAGAACTTTACAGCCAAGTCATCAGAAAGGAATTCATTGGTATGCTAAACTATTGTACGAATTGGCACATAACCTATTACCTCAGCAATACTTATATCACTGAAAGAAAAATAGACCAATTTAAACACTGGATATTCGCTATGCTTTAAATTATTTTTCTGGTCACATAAAGGTAGTGCATTTTGAGTTTAAAATGATATTTAACTGCGAAGAAGATCCAAACAGATCAGCAATTGAGAAGTTAGTGATAAAGTTTGAACAGATAGGTACTCTTATATAATAAGAAACATTTTTAGCAGAAGGAAGTCTGTGAGCACCTGAAAATATCGCACATGTGGAGGAAATGCTGGCTGGACACTCCATTTCCTTTTCACGTTCTACGCAGCTTAGTGAACCATTCTTAGAGACAGATCACAGAAACGAAACGGGAAAATGGATGATTACGATGAGTCTTTGTTTCTGCACAAAAAGCCTGCTACGGGAAACCAATTAGCAGGAGTCCAATTATGGAACAGGAGAACAAACACTAAATATTTATGACAAGAGAAGACTATACGTAGAAATTTGTAATTCCCTATGAAAGATATTAAAGTAAGTTATTGTCTGAATAAAGCAGTTCATCCACTTCACGAGATATCCAAATGTATACTTTGCCAAATCTGAAAAACTCTATATGCCATAAACAACGAGAAAACGTCACTTTTAGGTACTCGTGTATGTTGTAAATGTTTCAAATTGATGTTTTATCGTTAAAATTGTTTACAAAGGATTAAATCTATCAACGAAAAAGATGATTTCGGTTATGTAATTTGTGAATATAAATTAAATTTGTTTAATAAATGTATGTTTAACTTGTGAAGTAACTTTTAAATTGACCCATATATTTTTTCTATGAACAAATATAGATCCTCGCTTAACGTCGTTAATATGTTCCTGAAAAACGCAACATTAAACGAAATGTAATTTCTCATTGGAATAATAATGTTATAAATTTTAATCTATTCCAAAACCAAGAAATAACTATTTTAATTAAGCAAATGAGCTCTTCAAAGTTAAAATATATATCTGAGCATAAATACATCTAGATATTCCACAAATCAACCAATATTGCATTAAAAATTCAAGTTCATACATGTAATAAAAAACTCAAGTTTTAGTCTAAATCCATTTTATATTTCCATACTGAACACAAACTAAGAGAGCTATTGATGCTTATCAATAAACTTTAGCTAATTAAAATGTTACCTTCTTGGCTAAAATGAAAAGCTAAATAAAACAAATTTAAATCTACATCATATGATTTACATGTAAAATAATTTCATCCCATGCGACTCCCTCTACCCCGGACAAAGAATGGAAATTTCTGCTAGTTCAAAATAAACAGCAAATCAATCCAGGACTATTTTTTCTAACAAAAATGGTGAACCGAAGTCGATTGACTGACCGCGGTTGTGTGTCACGGAAATGCCCTTTCCGCATTTCAGCGCTCAACCGAACGTTAACGCAAATCTGAGCTCACTTTAAAATTATAATGAGAGTGTTTTTAAGGAACGATTTTAAAACGAAACGTTAAACTGACGATCTATTGAATGTTATAAATGCACCGCAGTAATTCTGAAAGTAATTTAAGTAACGTTCCATATAAAACAAAACTAAACTACCACCTTTTCAATTGGTGACCAAAAGACATTTGAATCATGCTGCTCCTGATCCGGAAGTATTTAAATAGATTAACCAATTGGAGCATCGAATTTAAAGGAAATATTAATATAAAGGCACATTAAAATCTATGCAGCATCTGTGTTGGTTTTATTTGCAACTATATAAATAACTGAATTTCTTTACACCTCGATTGGCTATTAAAAACAATACACTTACACAATACAATATACTCAAAACAATACAATATACTCAAAAGTATGCAATGGATCAATAAAATGTGCATATTATAAAATATTTTTGCCAATTTCAATCAAATTTCACAGTAAGAAAATAATGTTCTGATGGATCACGAAAATTTGGGCCAAAAATAATTTACATATACTCTGAAAAAAAAGAATAAAGGAAAGTACTTGAAAAAGGAGGGGTAGGCTTGAATACAAAATTTATAGTCAATAGGAGATGCGATAACCTCTAACAATAATCCAGGCATGATCACGTCTATTCATACCCTCAATGATATAATCCAGAGAATCAAAGGAAAATAAAGTGCACGAAGCAATAAGAGCAGTCCTAGGGTCTTGAATGGTTTGCAAAGGGATTGAAGGGCGGTGTCATGCCCCCCTCCCCTCAAATTCTGTTTTTGATTGTTATATCGATTCCTCTTAACCTTAAGTGATTATAGGTAGACACAGTTCACGAGCTGTTAACTCGTGCTTCACCTTCGCTAGAGATGATGTGTTCTCAATGTAAGGAACAAATGGCCACTTCAATAGTAGGGGAAGACACATTTATGTCCTAGATGTAGTTGGCCATAAATGAACACTATGTGAATGTGTTTGAATCTGTGGGCCTTATCTTTGCCCAACATTCCAATGATAGCCAAAATGCTGGCTATCATTGGAACAAGGTAGATACTTCTCCTTTTCATATAGACATTTAACTATCCTCGAGATTTTGAGAGAGGAAAGCCTACCATCTCCCTACTATGTCAATTCTCACTTCAGAATCAAAATCCTTTCCTTTAAGGTTTGCGAGAAAGAGCAATACCTCGTTTTCTCGCGATAAAAGAACTCAGTCATAGCTCTTCTGGTTTCCATCGAAGGATGATCAGAGTGCTGTCGAGCAAGGCAGAAACTCTCCCTCAACCAAACTTTGGTTTCGCTGAGGATGGTTCGGCATCTTTTATATTTCTGTGTGCTGATGACTTCATATTCAACAGAGAATATGAAAAGTTGATTTGGATGTTGCGAAGCACTATTGAAGAATTTCTCTGGTGTGGCTTTTATTGCTTGCAGAATAGTCATCATCATCATCATCCTCAAGCAGCCATGGGCTACGGAGGTCCAACCAGACCATGCAATTTAGTTCTCCAAGCAAGTCTATCCTGAGCTACCTCTACTGCATCTGGCCACTGCACACCAATTCTAACAAGGTCCTGTTTGACATTGTCTGCCCACCGCATCCTAGGTCTCCCCTTCTTTCTGAGGCCTTTAGGCACACTGTTCATAACCCTATTCGCCAATCTATAATTATTCATACGGGCAACATGGCCAAACCAACGGAGTCTCTCTCTGCACAATATGCTGCTTAAAGGAGGTTGCAAACTCCTTTGCCTAATCTCATCATTAGTTACAAAGTTGAACCACCTAATGCCCAAGATACTGCGTAAGCATGTGGAATCAAAAGCATCTAGTTTCCTGTTATCTTGTTTACAAAGTGTCCACATTTCACTACCATAACTAACCCTAGAAAGAACCAAACTATTATACAGTCTAATTTCAGTCTTTAGGTGTATACGCCTATTTCTCCACACTCTCCATAGGTTCTTAAAAGTCCCGGCAGCAATCCCTATTCGTCTGTTAATCTCATGCCGCACATCACCATTGTCTGTTACATAGCTCCCAAGGTAATTAAACTGTGACACCTGCTCAAGACTGCAACCATTCAGATTAACTGAATCACAACCTGCCTGACCAATTTTCATCACTTTAGTTTTCCCTCTGTTTATAACCAAACCTACTCTACTACCAGTCTCATCAACAGCTCGAATGAAAGAGTTCATCTCATCAACATCATTTGCCAAAAGGGCTAAATCATCAGCATAATCTAAATCAGAAATTTTCGTATCTCCAGCCCATTTAAGGCCAAAATCTTTCCCTTGAAGTGAATTTCGCATAACATAATCAATAACCAAGCTAAAGAGAAAAGGAGACAAAATGCACCCTTGTCGAACACCAGAAGTAATGCTAAACCAATTGCTACAAGCCTTACCAACTCTCACACACGACTCAGTGTTATTATAGAGAGCTTTCATAATGTTAACTAACTTGTCTGGTATACCATATGATCTCACAATCAACCACAAATTATGACGATCAACAGAGTCGAAAGCCTTTTTGAAATCAACAAAGCTAGCAACCAAAGGTTTCTGAAACTCTAAACATTTCTCAAGAATCTGCCTAAGTGAAAATATCTGATCCACACATCCCCTACCACTTCTGAATCCACATTGCTCATCACGCAATTAACTGTCAAACAGATTCTTAATTCTATTAAGCACAATCATGGAAAGAACTTTACCTAGAACAGAGAGTAGGCTGATACCCCTATAGTTATCACAAGAACTGCGATCACCTTTTTTGAAAATAGGGATAATAATAGCTCTGGTAAAATCCTTAGGAACCATGCCTTTATCATAAAAGATATTCAGAATTTCAGTTATCCAAGTGGTAACCGAAACATTCCCAGCTCTAAGCATTTCCGTAGTAATTTCATCTACCCCTGGGGATTTATGAAGTTTAAGTTTAGAAACAGCCAAAATAACTTCAGATTGTGTTATAGGGCCAACATTAAAGCCACCAATGCATCTATCATCATTGCAAACAATGGGAGTAGAACTAACTACATTGTTTAGAACATCACTAAATTGCTCAGCCCACCTAGCCATGACAGAATCCTCCCCTTCTATAACCTTACCTTGTTTATCCTTCAATACTTGTATGCCTGTCCGTTTTCTACCACACAAAACATTAACTATCTGGTACAGCTCTCTGCTGTTGTGCTGTCTAACTGCTTCCTCGGCTTTGTCAGCCAAACCATCAAGCCAAAGATTCTTATCAGCAGCTAACTGATCCTTTACAAGTTTATTAAGGTCTCTGTAATGCTTTCTATTAGGACTAGTAGGGTATTGATTAAGGGCATTCCTGCAGTTCTTTCTTTCCGAAATAAGCTCAAGTGCCTTATCACTCAGATAATTTTGCCTCTTCTGCTCCTTTTTTCCTAAAAGAGTACTGTTAGTGTCCAAAAAAGCCTGTTTAAAATGATCCCATTCTTCCTCAACTTCAGCAGTAAGCAAACCATGACTGTCATAATGATTAAGTAACCTATCATGGTAAGCTTTGGCTATAACTGGATCTTTCAGAGCTTCAGTATTAAAAGTAAATTTTTTAACCCTAGCACAACACTTTTTAAGTTTAAGTTGCAACACACTTTTAACAAGGTAATGGTCAGATCCAATTTCAGCTCCCCTATATGCCCTGGTATTCCTAACAGAACTAGCCCATTTGCTGTTAATTAATATGTAATCAATCATATTCTTATGCAGCCCATCAGGTGAAACCCATGTGTACTTATGTATGTCGTGGTGTTTGTAATAAGTGTTAGTTATTCTGAATCCATTGAGTTTACTTACCTGTAGGAGACGTTGCCCATTGCCATTGCAGCTACCAATACCAAAAGGGCCTATTACTCCTCCCCAAAGGTCAGAGTCAGTACCAACTTTGGCATTGAAGTCACCAAGAACAAGGGTAATATCTCCTTTCTTGACAGAATTCAAAATATCCTGAAGTTGTTCATGAAACCTATCCTTCTCATCGGCATCCTCAGTGGGGGCATAACAGCAGATAACATTCAAGTCTTTAACGCTTGTCTGAAATTTTGCTGTAAGAAACCTTTCATTAATGCACTCATATCCTAGAAGAGCATCGCTAGCGTGTCTGCTGAGAAGCAGACCCACGCCTTGGTGATGCTTATTGTCGTCCTTCCCTGAAAAGAGAAATTTAAGATTATTTTTAAGAATCTGACCATCTGGTCTCTTGCAAGCCGAGAATATCTAAATTATAACGGTGGAATTCTTGTGTGAGGACATCAAGAGAAAAAGCTCTGTGCAGAGTCCTCACATTCCAACTACCTATGGAGAGAAAATGGTTAGTGGGACGTTTAAAGAAACTATGTTTATTGAGAGAGGGATTGCCGACAATATCAAACAACCCCCTAATCGCAGACATGGGGCAAAGACCCGTTCCCCCACTACTAAAGGCTGAAGCCATCTACACTGGAAGACTTCCTCCAATGTAAAATTTGACGATGCCAATAGAAGCAAAGAGTTCAGGTGCCTGCGATGACTTCTGCTCAGAATTATCCACCAGCTGATAAACATATCCTGTGAATCTATTCACTTGGGGCTGTCAACCCACAAACAAACAGAAAACACAGCAGATTTTCCCTCCACAGAAGCCCACCAGTGCAGCAAAATCAGGATTCATAATCAAGCTCAGAGCCATATATCTGTCCAGTCCAGTAGGTTTATATGGTCAGCACCAGGACCCTGTGTGGTTGACCACTCCTCAGCAGGGTAGAAAAAAAAGAAAAGAAAGAAAAGTAACCGTAGTTGTCCAGATCAGTAGGCCACACTAATCTGGCAGCCCTCCCCTTCCGTTCACTTCCACAAGAGAGTATCTCTTTTGAAAGTTATTAGGATCATGTATATCCCTCTAAATTATAGTTTTTCACGAATTACAGGGCTGCTATAGTCGATCGCAGTACCTTATTTTGGAGGCATTATAATTTTTTGATATTCAAATAAGAGCAAGCTACCCAGATTGCGGCAGCATAAAGGATGAGAGGACGAATGACTTGTAGATATAGCATAATTTTGGTGCTTGAAGGAAGTGACTTTCCACCTAAGAGTGAAAAAAGTGCATTTTATTGCTCTAGCTCTATTGAATACATTTCCTAAGTGTATATCCCTTTTAACTTATTATGTAGGGTCACTATAAGATATTTAGCATGATCCGGCAATGCAATTTGCTTGTCGAAAAGATAAAAGAAATTTATGGTGAGTGTTTCGCTTATGCGTTGAGAGGACTGCTATACTCTTATCTGAAATAATTCGGACTCTCCACAAGGTACACCAAGCTTCAAAAGAGTCCAGCATGCTTGGTAAAATATCCATTAGTAAAATATCTCCAAATGCTCACTATCTACTTTCGCCCGACGGTTTTAGCAACGTCATTCGTCAGCGGCTATTTGATTGGCTCTTGGCTTGCGGTCGCTTGCATACCGCGCGGCGAGAATAGAAAAAGAACCGACTCCAGCTGCGGTCGTGCGGTGGCAAGCGTAGAGGAAGTGACACCTAACTACCGACTCCACAAGATGCGCAGTCTTCGAAAACTCGTCCTTGCAGAACGGCGAACGTTCATGAGTGGCAAGTGTTGAAGGCACCCTTTTTCGCTTTGCATTATTTGGCAAGACTATGATTTCAGAATATTTTTACCTCGTTAATTACGAGGAGAAAGGAGTTTATCTCTCGTCGGTCCAATACAACATCGTGTTCTTATCACTAGGTTGGCGTGTAAGGCTCTTCTAGCAAACTGAATGTTTGTTACAGATGTTTGTTATTTGCATACGTTAAATTTCACAACGAAATTCACAGTTCAGACATTGATATTTCATAAAAGGGTAACATATCCGAAAGTTCCTGAATGCATGATTGTATCAGCTGAACTCAAAGTTCAGAAGACAAAATCTAAGATAGGTTAAGATTACATCTCTTCTATGTAAGAAAGAACCGAACACTTCCCCTACTGAGAAGGACTATGTGATGAAATTCGGACATAATCTAAGCCAGATAGGTTTTTACATGCTGTGAACAAATTTGACTCTTGTCGCCTTCTATAAGGTGACGGGGAAGAACGATATTTGGAAAAATGCATTCATACGTATTTATTAAGATCACGAAACTGTTTTGTGGAAAAGGTTTTAAACAAGAAAACATGCACATACCAGATTTTACTTGAAAAATATAAGGACAGAATTTTTCCGAGATAGTGACTTGAAACAATCTATGGAAAATACATTCAGTTGCATTCATTAAGAGAACAAACTGATTTCATGTTAAAACTTTAAACAGAAACATCTTCTTCGACACCAGATTTCAGCTTACTTTTAAAACTAAGGTTAAAAATTTATGTGAACTATTGACTTGAAACGTACAGATTGATTTAACCCTCACTCATTTTCCATAATATGCTATTATGGCACAGAAACAGAGTCGGGGAGAAATATGTTTCAACGAGAAATTTATTCAATTGCATATATTACGATCAGAAAAATAATTTAGTGGAGAAATTTTAAACAAGAAACGGAAAACATGTTCTTATTTCGCACCAAATTTTATTTTTCCTAAAACATATGAACAAATTTTGAGTAAGATACAAATTAAAAGAACAAAAATTATTGTAAGGAACTAATTTCACTTCCATAGAGATAACACAGAATTCACGTTTTAGCGTGCAAAACAAGCGTTCGATAGAAATTTTTTTTGAACAACATATAACTTATTTTGTGATCAAATTTAAACATGAAAAAAGCAAGACGCATGTTCTTATTTTATAGACATTTTCCCTTTCATCATCATCATCCTCAAGCAGCCATGGGCTACGGAGGTCCAACCAGACCGTGCAGTTTAATTCTCCAAGCATATCTGTCCTGAGCTACATCTGCTGCATCCGGCCACTGTACACCAATTCTAACAAGGTCCTGTTTGACATTGTCTGCCCACCGCATCCTAGGTCTCCCCCTCCTTCTGAGGCTCTAGGCACACTGTTCATAACCCTATTCGCCAATCTATAATTATCCATACGGGCAACATGGCCAAACCAGTGGAGTCTCTCTCTGCACAATATGCTGCTTAAAGGAGGTTGCAGACTCCTTTGCCTAACCTCATTATTAGTTACAAAGTTAAACCACCTAATACCCAAGATACTGCGTAAGCTTCTAGAATCAAAAGCATCTGGTTTCCTGTTATCTTGTTTACACAGCGTCCAAGTTTCACTACCATAATTAATCCTAGAAAGAACCAAACTATTATACAGTCTAATTTTAGTCTTTAGGTGTATACACCTATTTCTCCACAATCTCCATAGATTCTTAAAAGTCCCGGCAGCAATACCTATTCGTCTGTTAATCTCATGCCGCACATCACCAGTATCAGTTACGTGGCTCCCAAGGTAATTAAACTGTGACACCTGCTCAAGACTGCAACCATTCAGATGAACTGAATCACAACCTGCCACACCAATTTTCATCACTTTAGTTTTCTCTCTGTTTATAACCAAACCTACTGTACTACCAGTCTCATCAACAGCTCGAATGAAAGAGTTCATCTCATCAACATCATTTGCCAAAAGGGCTAAATCATCAGCATAATCTAAATCAGAAATTTTCGTATCTCCAGCCCATTTAAGGCCAAAAGCTTTCCCTTGAAGTGAATTTCGCATAACATAATCAACAACCAAACTAAAGAGAAAAGGAGACAAAATGTCTCCTTTTCTCTTTAGAACACTCTTGTCGAACACCAGAAGTAATGCTGAACCAATTGCTACAAGGCTTACCAACTCTCACACATGACTCAGTGTTATTATAGAGAGCTTTCATTATGTTAACTAACTTGTCTGGTATACCATATGATCCCACAATCAACCACAAATTATGACGATCAACAGAGTCGAAAGCCTTTTTCAAATCAACAAAGCTAGCAACCAAAGGTTTCTGAAACTAAACATTTCTCAAGAATCTGCCTAAGTGACAATATCTGATCTACACATCCCCTACCACTTCTGAATCCACATTGCTCATCACGCAATTGCCTGTCAACCAGATTCTTAATTATATTAAGCACAATCATGGAAAGAACTTTACCTGGAACAGAGAGTAGGCTGATACCCCACTAGTTATCACAAGAACTGCGATCAACTTTTTTGAAAATAAGGATAATAATAGCTCTGGTAAAATCTTCAGGAACCATGCCTTTATCATAAAAGTTATTCAAAATTTCAGTCATCCAAATTGTAACTGAAACATTCCCAGCTCTAAGCATTTCCGTAGTAATTTCATCCACCCCTAGGGATTTATGAAGTTTAAGTGTAGAAATAGCCAAACTAACTTCAGATTGTGTTATAGGGCCAACATTAAAGCCAACAATGCATCTATCATCATTGCAAACAATGGGAGTAGAATTAACCACATTGTTTAGAACATCACTGAAATGCTCAGCCCACCTAGCCATGACAGAATCCTCACCTTCTATAACCTTACCTTGTTTATCCTTCAATCCCTGTATACCTGTTCGTTTTCTACCACACAAAACATTAACTATCTGGTACAGCTCTCTGCTGTTGTGCTGTCTAACTGCTTCCTCAGCTTTGTCAGCCAGGCCATCAAGCAAAGTTTCTTATCAGTAGCTAACTGATCCTTTACACGTTTATTAAGTTCATTGTAATGCTTTCTATTAGGAGTAGTAGGGTACTGATTAAGGACATTCCTGCAGTTCCATCTTTCTGAAATAAGCTCAAGTGCCTTATCACTTAAATAATTCTGTCTCCTCTGCTCCTTTTTCCCTAAAAGTGTATGTTAGTTTCCAAAAAAGCCTGTTTAAAATGGCCCCATTCTTCCTCAACTTCAGTATTAAGCAAACTATGACTGTCATAATGACTAAGTAACATATCATGGTAAGCTTTAGCTATAACTGGGTCTTTCAGAGCTTCAGTATTAAAGGTAAAATTTTTAACCCTAGCACAACACTATTTAAGTTTAATTTGCAAGACACTTTTAACAAGGTAATGGTCAGATCCAATTTCAGTTCCCCTATATGCCTTGGTATTTCTAACAGAACTAGCCCATTTGCTGTTAATTAATACATAATCAATCATATTCCTATGCAGCCCATCAGGTGAAACCCATGTGTATTTATGTATGTCGCGGTGTTTGTAATATGTGTTAGTTATTCTGAAACCATTGAGTTTACTTACCTGTAGGAGACGTTGCCCGTTGCCATTGCAGCTACCAATACCAAAAGGGCCTATTACTCCTCCCCAAAGGTCAGAGTCGGTACCAACTTTGGCATTGAAGTCACCAAGAAAAGGGTAATATCTCCTTTCTTGACAGAATTCAAAATATCCTGAAGTTGTCCGTAAAACCTATCCTTCTCATCCTCATCAGAATCCTCAGTGAGGGCAGGCATAACAGCAGATAACATTCAAGTCTTTAATCCTTGTCTGAAATTTTGCTGTAAGAAACCTTTCATTAATGCACTCATATCCTAGAAGAGCATCACTAGCATGTCTGCTGAGCAGCAGACATGCTAGTGATGCCCACGCCTTGGTGATGCTTTCCGTCCTCCCTCCCTGTAAAGAGAAATTTAAAGTTATTTTTAAGTATCTCACCTTTATACCTGTCCAGCTGGTCTCTTGCAAGCCTAGAATATCTAGGTTATAGCGCTGGAATTCCTGCGTGAGGACATCAAGAGAATAATCTCTATGTAATGTCCTCACGTTCCACAGAGAGAAAATGATTAGTAGGATTTTTAAAGAAATTAGGTTTATTGAGATTGGTAGGGCCAACAATATCAAACAGCTCCCTGATCGCAGGCATGGGGCAAAGAACTGTTCCTCCTCTGCTAAAGGCTGAAGTCACCGATGCTGGTAGGAACTTCAGGCACCACCTTTTCAAGTGGACTTTTTCAAGAGCCATATGGCCTGCCTGAGACACATTACTCCAGTTTAGGCTTGACGATGCCCAACTAGCTAAGTAAGGTTCAGGTACCTGCGATGGCTTCTGATTAGGATTATCCACCAGCTGATATAAGGTATCCCATGTCTCTGTTCACTTAGAGCTGGCAACCCAGAAGCAAACAGAAAACACAGCAGCAGACTCTCCCTCAACAGAGGCCCACCAGTGCAGCAAGTCCAGGATCCATAATCAAGCTCAAATCCATAAACAAGTCCAGTCTAGTAGGTATAAATGGTCAGCACCAGGACCCTGTGAAGTTGACCACTCCTCAGCAGGATTGAAAAAAAAGAAAAAAGTGGCCATAGATGACCAGATCAGTAGGCCATACTGAACTGGCAGCCCTCCCCTTCCGTTCCCTTCCAAAAGAGAATCTCTTTTGAAAGGTACTAACGGCCTGCACCACGAGAAGGCGGGGTCGGACATTAGGTGCAAGACCTGGCCGGTTCTGTGCATCATCACTAGGGATTGGTACACAGCTCTCCTTCCAGTTTACGCCTAACTACCATTTACAGGCCCATTTTTATTTTTATTTTTCGTTTAGTGGGCAAAAATAAAGACAAAATTTATGCAAGATAGAATTATTAACCATAAAAAAAAGGTGTAAAGCGAAATTTTACTTTCCTTAGGGATAACATCTGATGTGTTTTAGTATACAAATTTTGCATCTGAAACAAACAAATTTTGAACATAAAATTGGTGTGATGATAATTTTAAAAACACAAAAGTGAAAATGTGTCCTTATTTTAAACCAACTTTTGGTTTATTTGGCGAAATACAGAAATGAAAAATGAAAATCAAAGGGTATAAATATTACGTTATGTAAAGGTTTGACTTTCCATAGGATAACATCGGAAAAATGACAAGCCTGTGTCAAATTTGTTGTCTGGTACTAAAATATTTCAAGCAAGAAATTGCTATGGTAGTAAAACTTTAAGGAAGAAAGTGGTTTGGTAGTAAAACTTGGAACAGAAAAACAGGTGTTGGTAAAAACTTTGAATAAAAATCGGGAATACTGGTAAAACCGTAATGGATGATAAAAAAATATATGTGAAACATAATGTACTGGTCTTTGGTGGGATTGACAGCCTAGTGGGATAATTTAGGATAGAAGACAGATTAACTGTAAAATCGCATATAATACAAATACAGGGGTTGGCCAAGTCCATAGCACGCTGGATTCATGAACTGTTATTCCTAGGTTCCAGCACCCAAATGTGTTGCCATTGAGACTTATTTCTGTTAACCTCTGCCCTCCGTGAGAAAGGCGACACTGATTTGAAAAATACAATTTTTCGTCGGATGGGACTTTACGTGTGCAGAAAAGCCATACTTGATTTACGTTACTCTGAATGTCCTTGACAGGAAGTTTCAATTTCTCTCCTAACAGCGGTCTAGTACCCTTTCTCTATTCAACTATCTCTTTCGCTCATGTGACTAGCCGTTTAATCAAATTACATGAATAAACGAGCCCCTCAATATTAGAAAAAACAACGAAATGATTGGTAAAATTAAATGAAAAACATTAAAATATATTAAAATGGATAGCAGAATAACTGTAAATGCGCACACATTGCAGTGGATGGGAGAATATCTGCAAAATTCTTCGGAAGCGAATGACGTTATAACTGCAAAATCAAACAAACTGTACTGGAAATGATAGAATACCTTCAAAATGTGCTGGAATGGATAACAGAAACAACGGAAAAATCAACAACGTACATGGGAATAGATCAGAAAATATATTCGAATATATGGAAATGGATCAGAGATGTGACCTAACCTTAGAATACATGGAATGGATGGCACAATATTTTCAAAACATACTGTGATGGTAGAGAAAACAAGTGTAAAATCACATAAAAATGCATGGGATGGCTGCAAATATCGCTTCAAAGCAGTAAACCACAGTAAAGTTAATTGCTGAATAAAAGAAAATCTCATCATCATCATCCTCAAGCAGCCATGAGCTGCGGAGGGCCAACCAGACCGTGCAATTTAGTTCTCCAAGCATGTCTGTTCTGAGCTACATCTGCTGCATCCGGCCATTGCACACCAATTCTAAAAAGGTCCTGTTTGACATTGTCTGCCCACCGCTTCCTAGGTCTCCCCCTCTTTCTGAGGCCTTTGGGCACGCTGTTCATAACCCTATTCGCCAATCTATAATTATCCATACGGGCAACATGGGCAAACCAACGGAGTCTCTCTCTGTACAATATACTGCTTAAAGGAGGTTGCCGACTCCTTTGCCTAACCTCATCATTAGTTACAAAGTTAAACCACCTAATGCCCAAGATACTGCGTAAGCATCTAGAATCAAAAGCATCTAGTTTCCTGTTATCTTGTTTACACAGCGTCTAAGTTTCACTACCATAACTAACCCTAGAAAGAAACAAACTATTATAGTCTAATTTTAGTCTTTAGGTGTATACGCCTATTTCCGCACACTCTCCATAGATTCTTAAAAGTCCCGGCAGCAATCCCTATTTGTCTGTTAATCTCATGCCGCACATCACCACTATCTGTTACATAGCTCCCAAGATAATTAAACTATGACACTTGCTCAAGACTGCAACCATTCAGGTTAACTGAATCATAGCCCGCCTGACCAATTTCCATCACTTTAGTTTTCTCTCTATTTATAACCAAACCTACTCTAGTACCAGTTTCATCAACAGCCCTAATGAAAGAATTCATCTCATCAACATCATTTACCAAAAAAAAAAAGAAAAAAAAATCAAATCATTTAAAAAAAATTAAAAAAAATTTAAATCATCAGCATAATCTAAGTCAGAAATTTTCGAATCTCCAACCCATTTAAGGCCAAAATCTTTCCTTGAAGTGAATTTCGCTTAACGCAATCGTTAACCAAACTAAAGAGAAAAGAAGACAAAATGCACTCTTGTCGAACACCAGAAGTAATGCTAAACCAATTGCTACATGCCTTACCAACTCTCACACACGACTCAGTGTTATTATAGAGAGCTTTCATTATGTTAACTAACATGTCTGGTATACCATATGATCTCACAATCAACCACAAATTATGATGATTAATAGAGTTGAAAACCTTTTTGAAAGCATTTCTCAAGAATCTGCCTAAGTGAAAATATCTGATCCACACATCCCCTACAACTTCTGAATCCACAATCCACATTGCTCATCACGCAATTGCCTGTCAACCAGATTCTTAATTCTGTTAAGCACAATCATGCAAAGAACTTTCCCTGGAACAGAAAGTAGGCTGATACCAAGTTATCACAAGAACTGCGATCACCTTTTTTTGAAATTAGGGATAATAGCTCTGGTAAAATCCTTAGAAACCATGCCTTTATCATAAAAGATATTCAGAATTTCACTCATCCAAGTGGTAACAGAAACATTCCCAGTTCTAAGCATTTTCGTAGTAATTTCATCTACCCCTGGGGATTTATGAAAAAAAAAATGAATTAAGTTTAGAAACAGCCAAAATAACTTCAGATTTGTTATAGGGCCAACCTTAAAGCCTCCAATGCATCTATCATCATTGCAAACAATGGGAGTATAACTAACCACATTGTTTAGAACATCACTGAAATGCTCAGCCTACCTAGCCATGACAGAATCCTCATCTTCCACAGAATCCTTACCTTGTTTATCCTTCAATCCCTGTATAATTGTCCGTTTTCTACCACATAAAACATTAACTATCTAGTACAGCTCTCTACTGTTTGCTGCCTAACTGCTTCCTCGACTTTGTGAGCCAAGCCATCAAGCCAAAGATTCTTATCAGCAGTTAACTGATCCATCACACGATTATTAAACTATCTGTAATGCTTTCTATTAGGAGTAGTAGGGTATCGATTAAGGACCTTCTTGCAGTTTTCTTTCTGAAATAAGCTTAAGTGCCTTATCACTCAAATAATTCTGCCCCCTCTGCTCCTTTTTTCCTAAAAGAGTACTGTTAGTTTCTAAAAAAGTTTGTTTAAAATGGTCCCATTCTTGCTAAACTTCAGAAAGTAAGCAAACCATAACTGTCATAATGACTAAATAATCTATAATGGTAAGCTTTAGCTATAACTGGGTCTTTCAGAGCTTCAGTATTAAAGGTAAATTTTTTAACCCTAGGACACTTTTTAAGTTTAAGTTGCAAGACACTTTTAACAAGGTAATGGTCAGATCCAATTTCAGCTCCCCTATATGATCTGGTATTCGTAACAGAAGTAGCC
The DNA here is from genome assembly GCA_038380435.1 of Ryuthela nishihirai. NCBI lineage: Eukaryota > Metazoa > Arthropoda > Arachnida > Araneae > Heptathelidae > Ryuthela > Ryuthela nishihirai. The sequence goes on from JAWZYU010000004.1 coordinate 31,763,986, forward strand.
CCAAAGGTCAGAGTCCGTACCAACTTTGGCATTGAAGTCACCTAAAAGAAGGGTAATATCTCCTATCTTGACAGAATTCAAAATATCCTGAAGTTGTCCGTAAAACCTATCCTTCTCATCCTCATCGGCATCCTCAGTGGGGGCATAACAGTAGATGGCATTCAAGTCTTTAACGCTTTTCTGAAATTTTGCTGTAAGTAAACTTTCATTAATTCACTCATAACCTAGAAGAGCATCACTAGCGTGTCTGCTGAGAAGCAGACCCACGCATTGAGGTAGTAATACACAGGACTCCAATTCCCGTAGCATTGACAGTCATGGTCACAGACGGCTGTGTCTGCCGACTGCTTAGTGAGGCAAAACACCCATGATGCCTTGCGAATTGGCTGCGAACAACGATGAAGGCTATTTAAAAATGCTTAACAAATGATTTAAATGAGGCAGAACTTTGTTTTTTGTTTCAATGAGTTTATTTCAGTGTAGTAATTAAAGCAAAATAGATTACTACTGATGATTACATACTGATTTATATCGGATGAAAAGCGAAGACGCTGGAAACTGCTTCTCTTTCAAATCGAGGTTTTGTATGAAAATTTAAAAAAAATTCAATATGTTCTTAATATGTGATTAAAGCTGAACTAAATTGACTGTAAACTTAGCAGACTTTAATTTGAGCCCGTTTAAAACAGGAACAATGCTAAACATATTTTAAAATCTAATACATGATCAAATAATTCAGCTTAGGCGAAAGCCCTCAAAATGTCTAGACCTTAATAGTGCAAATCCGCGCCTCATTTAAAAAAAACATGAAAAGTCACATTTATTTTCTTCTTTCAATAAAAAATATTAATTTTTATTAAAAATTGGAAGAAATAATCAGAGTGTAAACTTTTTTTAATTCAGCTGAGGCAGGAAATCAAATCTTCTCCCAAAAAAGAGAGAATTTAATTTCATGCTATAAAAAACCCTAAATATTATAAGCTTGTTATTCAGCTGAACCACAAAGAAATTCAAGCCCCCCTCCCACACAAACACACAAATGCATAATTGAAATTTGATGCTATGAAAAAACAAATATTGTAAACTTTTATATCAGCTAAGGCAGAAGGAAATCCAAGGTCACACACACATAAATGACTTAATTGAAATTTCATGCTATACATATAAAAAGCAACAATTTACACTTTCTCTCATTTCAAAAGCACCCCCCAACCCACACACAAATGACATGATTGAAATTTCATGAAACAAAATCCAAATATTCTAAACTTTTATATCAGCTGAGGCAGAAGGAACTCCAAGGTCACACACACATACAGACATAAATGAAATTGCAGGCTATATATATGTTACCGGCAATGTATGAAAAGCCGGCATTCTATAGAATACCCGGCGTTTTTAGGCAATGTATGAAATATGAGAATTATTACATACTTTCCCTAGGCATTGTATAGAATACCTAGGCGTTAGATAGAATGACAAATACTATTTCGGCAAAGTATGAAAAAGGCTTTTATTGAAAAGATGCATATGAAAATGTAAGAAGTACAAAATATAAGATACGGGATTTTTCTACAAAAAGAGAAAAATACCATTGCTGAACTACCGCCAGAAATATTAACATCATAACCTGTAATGAATCTGTCGTCCGCATTATAAAAAACGCCCCAAATGAGGTAAAGCCAAGTGAGAACGAATCAGTAAAGTGTTGAATATTCGAAGTTTGCAATTCGAGTTAGGATACTCGTATTTCACTTTACTACTTGTCAAATCTATTTCAGTGGAGTTCCGAGATGCTTGTGATATGTCATTTTTTTGATGACTTTTTTTAATCTGTTTTTTGACCTTAACTCTCTTTCTATGGAAGCTAGGGTTCTCAAACTTTGGGATCCCTATTGAGGCAACCCTCTTTTACACTCTTACAACGCTAGGGGGGCGCTTTTCCGAATGGGTGTCTTTTTGATGTCCAAAGTGACCAACTACGGCGCTATTTTTTACCGAAACTAGGGACTGGCGGATCTGGCAATCAGGGTGAGCCTATAGGGGACCCAGGGGAACATTTACTGGTCAATTCGAATTGGATTGAGTGCTCTGGCTCTCTGTTTGAGGCGAGCGTCGAGAGTCACGTGACTCGCATTGCGACATTAAACATCACTGCCGGGAGTATTTTATACTTTGCCGATTTGCCTTTTGGCATTCTATAGAATGCCTAGGAAATGTGTGAAATATGAATCGTTTCATACATTGCCGGCTAGTTTTAGGCCATTATATACAATGCCTAGGCATTCTATAGAATGCCGGATTTCAAACTTTGCCGGTGACATATATATATATAAAACAATAATTTACACTTTCTCTCATTTCAACTAAGACGGAAGAAGGAAAGGCAAGCCCCACCCTCCCCCCACACAAATGACATGATTGAAATTTCATGCAACAAAAACCACATATTATAAACATTTATATCAGCTGAGGCAGAAGGAAATCCAAGATCATACACACACACAAATGACATAATTGAAATTGCATGCTATTCATATAAAAAGCAACAATTTACACTTTCTCTCATTTCAAAAGCTCCCCCCCCCCCCCCAACACACACAAATGACATGATTGAAATTTTATGCAACAAAAACCAAATATCTTAAACTTTTATATCAGCTAAGGCAGAAGGAATGGTAAGCCCCCCCCCCCCCCTCCCACAAACACACAAATGACATGATTGAAATTTCATGCAACAAAATACAAATATTGTAAACTTTTATATCAGGTAAGGTAGAAGGAAAACCAAGGTAAAAAAAACAATCTTTTTACTGGGAAAGACTGAGGAAGGACTTCCCATTTCATTGTAACGTTTGTATTGTATTGTAAAACCAAGGTCACACACACACACACAAATGACATAATTGAAATTTCATGCTATAGAAAAAAGGAAACAAAAATGCTAACTATTTTCATTTCAGCTGAGGCAGTACAAAATTCATATCACACACACATAAGAAATGAAGTTACTGCAAAGTATATTTTTGTCACTGTGTTTTATGCAAATTTAGATGTTTGATCTAATATATGCCTTTTAATTTTTCTGTCATTTGTGTCCCTAAATGGTGAAGTCTAATTTCAGCATATTCTTTTGTAATGTTTCTTTTTCATATTATAAGCATGATTGTCAACTTCCACATCTAACTCCCTATTACTGATATGACTATCTAGTGATATGAGCACCAACATGCATTGAAGCCTATGTAGGACATTAACCTGATTTTTCTTAATTAGATATGAAATGGTTGTTGTTGAGAATATAAAGTTTTCTCCTGGAAGACACTGTTCAGCAATTTTTGCAATTGCACACACATACTGTGAGAAAGGCGAGAAAATCTCAATTTTTAATATTAATCTTCAAAGTGACAGAAGCTGATTAATGTTTAGCTGAAATTAAAACTGTTAAAGAGTGAAAGAGTAGGCAAAAGAAAAACTTCATTCTCTATTAAAACGAGAATCTCATATGCACCAGAGGTGATATGCGTTTCTTCATGGTATCATTTTGGGTTGTTTTACCTCTGAGCGGCACTTTTTTGCACACCATGGGCTAAATGGCCAGGTCACAAGGACCCCGAAGGCTCAGAGAAGGTTGGGGGGAGGGGACCCACTGGAACAGCTATTGGGAGACAAGTCCTTGACTCCCGTCAAGGCCATCCGGCGTGTTCTTTAACGTGCACAGGGTGTGGCTTAACGTCCCATCCGACGAATGACGGCCTTTCCAAGCTAATCGATGTCCCCTACTGACCGTGAGCAGGGCGGGAGTTTTGCAGAGATAAATCTCAACGCTGACTCAACTGGGACTCGAACCTGGGAACTGCAGATTACGAGCCTGGCGCGCTACCGACTGAGCCACCCCCGCCCCCAGTAGTAGATTTGGTGATAAATCTGAAAACTGAAGTGTTGAAAGTAAACTGAAGTGTTGAAAACTAGCCAGGCAGATATGCTTCATTTGCTTTGAATGGTTGCACTGTTGAGCATCTCATTTGGGGAGCTTTTTAGAATTGGGCTAAATATGCAAAATTCAAGATGTATTTAGAGAACTAAATTACAGTCTGGCTGGACCCTTATAAGCCCATGGCTGCTTGAGGATTTCGTATGTATGCAGCATTTTGTGTAATAAGTAGCCTGATCATCCAAAAAAAAATATGCGGTTAGGAAGGGCCCCTAACCACCTTTAAGCATTTATATATAGGAACTGACGGCTTTCAATTGGCCACGTTGCTTGTAGTTATTACTAGTAGTTTCAGGACAAATGGGCAAGCCTTGAATGAGTTGGGTTGTTTTACCTCTGAGCGACTTTTTTGTACACAATGGGCTAAATGGCCAGTTCACAAGGACTCCAAAGGCTCAGAGGTTGGGGGAGGGGACCCACTGGAACAGCTGTTGCTGACGGATGGTAGCTTCCCATCAAGACCATCCAGCATGTTCCTTAACGTGAACATGGTATGGTTCTCCCGCACAAGGCTTAACGTCTCATCTGCCTTTCCAAGCTGATCGATGTCCCTTACTGACAGTGGGCAGGGCAGCGAGTTTTGCGGAGATAAAGGAGTGACTCGAACCTGGGAACTGCAGATTACGAGCCTGGCGTGCTACCGACTGAACCACCCCCGCCTCAAATGAAGTGGTTACGCAATGCTAGACAGGACCTACGGTAGATAACCATTTAACCCAATGCAGTAGGTGTTATTCAGAATACTTATGTTGAAGAATTATATTTCCATTTCTTCGTTTTGCTTCAAGATGGTATTTTATAGTTGTAGGTATGCTTGCAATAATACGTCACTTTATAAAGGACAGAGCTTGGAAAATATTTTTAATAAATATCTCTAATTTTTCATACATATATATTTTACAACTTTATGACTTTTTTCTTGCCTTTTTTCTTTATTTTCATTTCAAGTTGCTTTTGCAGAAACATACGCCTTTGAAGTTCTTCTTTCTTAAATAAAAGATACATTAAAGAGAAAATGTGCTGATTATAACTGATATATTAATCAGGGAGTAAAAAATACTTTAAATTCATCAATAAAACAGCAATGCCACTATTAGAGCCCTTTTCAGATAAGTTTTATTCGCACCCCCAAATTATAATACACCCAATTCTGTTTTTACACGGTAGATAGGTTCCCGAAAAAACCGTGTAAAAAAAATACAGTGCATATGAAAAAATAGAAGATTGGTTCCAGACGTGAAAACCCAGAGCAAAAAATAAGTTGTGAAAAAACAAATCACATAAAAAAAAACATATTTGTTAAAAAACAAATCACATCAAAATCTTTAATTAAATCATTTGATTTTTATTCATTTAAACACATTTTTTTATTTTATAAACTTACAAATATAATTATATGTATATATCTAAAGTAAATTATTCATAAAGAAAATAATATGCCACTAATTCAAAAATACAAAAGTGCAAAAAAAATGACTTGCATATGCTAATTACGTAGATTTTATTCGTTGTCACTTTCTGACAATAGATGCATTCGTTTGTGTAAGACCGGAAATAAATCACTTTCCTCGCTTGAAAAATTCAAAAAATTTTTTTTTTTCCCATTTCTTCTATTAAACATCTAAACACTTCTGACTTTAAACACGAAATGAGAGACCAAGACTAACGTATGTATTGAAGATAAAACTGAGGGGAATTCCCGGAACTCAATGTTGCCACTTTATTCCGAATGAAGTAGGTTTTGTACAATTTTTCCATAAAATAGAGAATAAAATAGAGAAAACTTTGGGGGTTTTAGTGCACAAAATGTGTACCTATAATACATTTTCAAAGTTAAAACTACTTCGAAAAATGTGACCATAAAAGCGGCATCTTTGTTATAAATGTAAATTCTAGGAATTTTTTCTTGAATAGGAATATTTTTTCAGAATTAAATTCAAATGGAGATTTTTAAAAAAGCGCAGTTTGAACCGCTAGATCAAAATAAATCGTGTAAAAAGAGAATTCAAAGTTTTTTCTAAAACCTGTTAAATCAAAATCGTGTAAAAAAATCCGTGTAAAAACAGAATTGAGTGCATTGTCTTCTTAATAACAGTAGAGGTTTAGTCTAATGGTTTATTAATGAATAATATAAAAAAAAAACTCAAGCGGTTGTTTGCCACAGAGGTCTAGTAAGGAGCATGCCAATTTAATATGCCATAGAGAAGATCCGTGAGAATGGCAGGTTGGGTTGTTTTACCTCTGAGCGGCACTTTTTTGCACACCATGGGCTAAATGGCCAGATCACATGGACCCCGTAGGCTCAGAGAAGGTTGGGGGAGGGGACCCACTGGAACAGCTGTTGGGAGACAGATGGTAGCCTCCCGTCAAGGCCATCCAGCGTGTTCTTTAACGTGCACAGGGTATGGCTCTCCTGCACATGGGACCACGGCTTAACGTCCCATCCGACGGGCGGCGGCCTTTCCAAGCCCATCGGTGTCCCCTACTGACCGTGGGCAGGGCGGGGAATTTTGCGGAGATAAATCTCAACGCTGACCCAGTTGGGACTCGAACCTGGGAACTACAGATTATGAGCCTGGCACGCTACCGACTGAGCCACCCCCGCCCCAGAATGGCAGGTTCTCAGCAGAAAACCAACACAAGCATTCATGCCTTACCCGAGACAACCCAAGTCGCTTAGATCAGTAGTCAAGCATGCTAACCCAAGGCCACCTTGATATACCAGGCTTGGATAGCCTTGAACGAAAGGAGGAAATCATGCATAAACATATAATTGATTTAAAATTCAAGTTAAAACCATTTACCTTAAAACCAGTTAAAATAATTTATTCCTTAGGATTTTATTAAAATATTTTACATTATAAAATTACCATATTTTTAAAAATAAATAACTACCATTGAATTTTTAGAAACAGATATAATTGAAACTGCTATATGTTTGAAAATTAGGTCTACTGTTACTGCAGTGTCAGGCTTGTTGTAAACAGTGTCAGACTGTTACTGCAGATGGCCTTGGCTAACCACTCGGCCACGGGACTTAACGGAAAAATAAACTGTGATAAAAAAATAACCCCGTATTTCAGAAAAATATGCTTTATGAAATATTAGTCAAAAACTTACGGAAGCGTAATTTTTCAAAATCTTCCGAATAAGTTTCCTTTTTTATAAGTTATCCGTGATTATGGGAAGACATTGATTTTATTACACAGTAACTTCCCTGTACATTTCACTATATAATCTTCATACCTCCACAACTGAAGTTTGCAGAATTAATTCCGCTTTCACCGCAACACTACAGTAATTCTTATCTCGTTTAAAAACAAGACGTTTTCCCTTTGTCATCTGTCTGTAAACATCCAACTTTCTTGGTTTTTAGAGATAAATTAAAAATACTTTTTGTGTAGGATAGGTATTGATGAAATATTGCAATTGCACTCCTCTAAAAGTGGAAAAAGTTAAAAATTGCAAAATTTTAAGCAAATAGCGCAAACTATTTATGCTATGACTTTTAATTTTTGGTGGTGGAAAGTGAAGGTCATGAGGTTTGTATTTGTAACAAAATGTTGAACCCTTACACCCAGGGGGAGGAGATGCTGTATTGTTTCATGAGATAATTGGAAATTTTTTTAATTGGATTAGTACTGATGAAATATTATAATTCACATTTTTCAAATCCTTAGGTGATTTTAATTTACATCGTTAGAGGGCACTAAATGCGAAAATGACGACGCAGATAAGTGCAATTTCTTTTAAATAACAAAATGAATATTTATTTTCTCATAATACTGATTACAGAACGATTTACAGTTGCCCAAAAAGCTGCAAAGCTTGTCTGCAGGAAATAAAACAGTTACAATATTTCTTTAGATTAAATAATTTGAGGTGAAAAAAAGATAATAAAGAAAAGGTAATATTAAACAAACGGATAGTAGAATAATTTGGTTACATAGTTCAGAAAGCTAATAAATGTATATGATATTCAACATTTGTTTTCATATATCCAGAGCAGTATCTAGGGTTCATAGCGTTCAGTTCGCACCCTACATGAATTAATCTCAATTCTTCTACATTTCGAAAAGCATTCGAAGTCTGCATAAATCACATATTGGTGTTTCAAACCATTTCTAATTGTATGGAATTTCGTACTATTTGCTTCGGGAAACTTGATAGTATGTAAAGTGTTTGATTTGCAATTATCTACGTGATTCTTTAATAAATCGTCGCGAGTGAAATTATGAAGACCAGTATGGGTAGGGATAGAATTTACCACTATGTCTTGAAAGGTATGCTGTAACCCTACTATAATTTTTAATCCAACAATAGTAAGAATTACTGTCGTCTTTTAAAAGTTATATGGGTTCTATAACAGGATTTTGTGAAATATATAACGTATGCAAACCGTCTTTCTTAGAATTAAAAGCATTTATAGAAAGATTATTTAAAACCTCGAACTTCGTGATTTGATCGAGGGTTACTGAATAAATTATTGAAGATGTCTAAGATGTTTTCAAATATTTTATATTTTTCCACACGTTGCGGATCATCTTTAGCAGGATATAGAGCTGATAATATTGACCACAAGAAACATTTGTTGTCTTAGTTTTTAACATTCACTATTCCTTTCTTTTGCAGATTTCAAATGTTCTGGTAAATCTACGAAAACAGATGCTCCAACTGTATTATACTGAGACATTTGAATTTCCATAAAAATTATTTTGTCAAACACCCATCCACTTCCCTTTTGTATAAAACTTTCAAAGTCGTTATCAATTTTCTCATAAGCATTTTTTTTTTGTAATTGAGATAGGTAGGCAAACTGACTATTTCGTTACATGTCGAAAAATGTGCATATATTTCTTTGTCTTTCAGGATCCGTTTTTTAAATTTTATTTGTAATATGAATCCAACTTTTAGAGGCTGACTGAGTTTCTTGTCAATTGCATATTTCCATTTATTGCTATTTTTCTCCAGGAAACTTTTTGTCTTCTCTGACATTTATGTTATCAATTTCATATGTGTGTTTTTATACGTTTTCCCAAAAGCACTGCTTTTCTGTATATGATATTGATTCAGATGCTGATTGTAATTGTCTTTTCTGTTAAAGCTGGAATTGCAAAATTAGCATTTTTCAAATATGCGAGAGGTGCATGCAATTTTCGTATGACAGTTCATATTGGACTTGTGAATAGATTTCCTACAGTTGGTACATTGAATGACTGCGCTCATCTTTGAGTTAGCAGTTATACCCTCTTTATTATTGTAGCTAAAAAGCAACAATATATGGTGAGGCAAGAGTAATTTCTAAACAATGCCGATGTTATTGAACATAATCTTATGTTCCTTTGTCAATAATATCGTTTTTTAGCAAAGTATCCAAAATATTGACAGTTTCGTTTACTACTTTTGTACTGGTGTTTACAGCTCGTTTACTGGAAACCAAAATCGATAACTTTTCGCATATGTCGTAAAAACTCTTGTATAGACCAGAACCAAAATTGCTGACTTTCTATTACTGTGAGCATCATTTTAATTGCCTTTAAATATTTTTTAATTATCTCAATGTGATTATCGATAATTCGATATTTCTCAGCAGTTCTACCAGGGCGTTTGGTTTCTGTAGCCTTATTTCAGAATTTCTATTTCAGAATCTATTTCTGTAGTCCAGTTTCTGATGATGCCGGATTGTTTGGTAAATCATTTCTTTCAGTTCAGGAATGGGGTTTCTCGCCTGTAAGATTTCACTCGGAAGTTTTAGTTTATATTGGTTTAATATTTCATTTTGCAAGTTGGAATCTGGATTATAAACGAATATTTTTACTGGCCTCTCAGTGGGTTCTTTTGGTTCTAAAGTTTTCACTGTATCTTGTATGCTTTTCATGATTTATTCACCCACAGTTTCCAGACCACTGGTTTGTGAAATTCTTCGAGTGTTTCCTTAACTCGTTCCTCTCAGTGAGTAAGTGTGCTATACAGTCTTTGGCAGACCTATTTTTTCTGAATCCAAAAAAGTTGTTTGAGAAGTGGTGTTCAGATTCTAAAAACTAGTTTAATCTTTTAAAAATAAGTCTTTCATATAATTTGAGTGTGTTGGAAAGTAATGAAATGGGTCTGTATGAGTTGTGTTCCAATGGTGGTTTTCCAGGCTTGAGAAGAAAAATGATAATTATGTGTGTCCATGTGGTGGGAATAATGTGCTTTTCCCATAAAGTATTAAAAATATTTAATAATTGGATTTGCCAAGGTTGTGGCATGTGTTTAAAAAATTTATTTAGAATTTTTGTCATCACCAGGTGCAGAGTTTAGATTTAATTTATTGATCGCAAAGTTTAATTCACTAATGTTGAAGGGTTTATCCACGATGAATGAGGCAGGATCAATGTTATGGAGTTGATAGTTGACCATGTCAATAAAGTTGAGTTCCTGGATTGTTAAATTTTGGGAGATTTTTAGATTGGTGGCAAAAAGGTTGGCTGTGTCGTGTAAGGTGATATTGTTGTGAATAGCTATTTCAGCGACAGGTGTGGATTGTGTTTTTTGTTTGTGAGTGTTTTTAACTAATTTCCAGAGGCTATTTTCAGAAGTTATGGTGGTTAACTGATTGGTAAATGTGATCCAGTTTTCTTTGTACAGAAGCTTTAGTTTTTTTCTGACCTGGGCATTTATTTTTTTATAGTTGTTAATGTCACTGAAAATTCTAGGTTACTTAGTCATTATGACAGTCATGGTTTGCTTACTACTGAAGTTGAGGAAGAATGGGACCATTTTAAACAGGCTTTTTTTGGAAAAAAAGGAGCAGAGGAGGCAGAATAATATGAGTGATAATGCACGTGAGCTTATTTTAAAAAGAAAAAACTGCAGGAATGTCCTCAATCAATACCCTACTAGTCCTAATAAAAAGCATTATAGAGGGCTTAAAAAACATGTAATAATCAGTTAGCTGTTAATAAGAATATTTGGCTTGATGTCTTGGCGACAAATCCGAGGAAGCAGTTAGACACCACAACAGCAGAGAGCTACCAGATAGCTACAGAGTGTACCAGACAGTTAATGTGTTGTGTGGTAAAAAACGAACAGGTATATAGGGATTGAAGGATAAACAAGGTAAAGTTATAGAAGGTGAGGATTCTGTCATGAAGAATGCCAGAATTATCTGAGTGATAAGGCACTTGAGCTTATTTCGGAAAGAAAGAACTGCAGGAATGTCCTTAATCAATACCCTACTAGTCCTAATAGTAAGCATTACAGAGAACTTAATAAACATGTAAAAGATCAGTTAGCTGCTGATAAGAATCTTTGTCTTGATGGTTTGGCTGACAAAGCTGAGGAAGCAGTTAGACAGCACAAGAGCAGAGAGCTGTACCAGAGAGTTAATGTTTTGTGTGGTAGAAAACGGACAGGCATACAAGGATTGAAGGATAAACAAGGTAAGGTTATAGAAGGGGAGGATTCTGTCATGGCTAGGTGGGCTGAGCATTTCAGTGATGTTCTAAATAATGTGGTTAGTTCTACTCCCATTGTTTGTAATGATGATAGATGCATTTGGTGGCTTTAACGTTGGCCCTATAACACAATCTGAAGTTATTTTGGCTATTTCTAAACTTAAACTTCATAAATCCACAGGGGTGGATGAAATTACTATGGAAATGCTTAGAGCTGGGAGAATGATTCAGTTAACAAATAGATGACTGAAATTTTGAATACCTTTTACAATAAAGGCATTGTTCCTAAGGATTTTACCAGAGCTATTATTATCCCTATTTTCAAAATAGGTGATCGCAGTTCTTGTGGTAACTATAGGGGTTTCAACCTAATCTCTGTTCCAGGTAAAGTTCTTTGCATGATTGTGCTCAATAGAATTAAGAATCTGGTTGACAGTCAATTGTGTGATGAGCAATGTGGATTCAGAAATGGTAGGGGATGTGTGGATCAGATATTTTCACTTAGGCAGATTCTTGAGAAATGTTGTTTCAGAAACCTTTGATTGCTAGCTTTGTTGATTTCAAAAAGGTTTTCGACTCTGTTGATCGTCATTAATTTGTTGTTGATTGTGAGATCATATGGTATACCAGACAAATTAGTTAACATAATGAAAGCGCTCTATAATAACACTGAGTCGTGTGTGAGAGTTGGTAAGTCTTGTAGCAATTGGTTTAGCATTACTTCTGATATTCAACAAGGGTGCATTTTGTCTCCTTTTCTCTTTAGTGTGGTTATTGATTATTTTATGTGAAATTTACTTCAAGGGAAATATTTTGGCCTTAAATGGACTGGAGATACTAAAATTTCTGATTTAGATTATGCTGATGATTTAGGCCTTTTGGCAAATGATGTTGATGAGATGAACTCTTTCATTAGGGCTGCTGATGAAACTGGTAGTAGAGTAGGTTTGGTTATAAACAGAGAGAATACTAAAGTGATAAAAATTGGTCAGGCAGGCTATGATTCAGTTAATCTGAATGGTTGCAGTCTTGAGCAGGTGTCATAGTTTAATTATCTTGGGAGCTATGTAACAGATACTGGTGTGATCTGCAGCATGAGATTAACAGACAAATAGGAATTGCTGCCGGGACTTTTATGAATCTATGGAGAGAGTGGAGAAATAAGCATATAGACCTAAAGACTAAAATTAGACTATAATAGTTTGGTTATTTCTAGGGTTAGTTATGGTAGTGAAACTTGAACACTTTGTAAACAAAGTAACAGGAAACTAGATGCTTACACAGTATCTTGAGCATTAGGTGGTTTAACTTCGTAACTAATGATGAGGTTAGGCAAAGGAGTTTGCAATCTCCTTTAAGCAGTATATTTTTGAGAGACTGTTGGTTTGGTCATGTTGCCTGTACGGATAATTATAGATTGGCGAATAGGGTTATGAACAGTGTGCCTAGAGGCCTCAGAAGGAGGGGGAGACCTAGGATGCGGTGGACAGACAATGTCAAACAGGACCTTGTTAGAATTGGTGTGCAGTGGCCGGATGCAGCAGATGTAGCTTAGGACAGATATGCTTGGAGATTTAAACTGCACAGTGTGGTTGGACCACCGTAGTATCATGGCTGCTTGAGGATGATGATGATGTTATTTTCTTTGCACCTCTTTTTTGGCTGAGCCTTGTTATTTTTGCTCTAAACGAAATTTTCATGAATTATCATGATGCCTAATGAACAAGACATTTTGGAACTGAACATTTTTGCAGAGTCAAAGGGTATATAAAACTAATCATGTAGTGTAAACAATGTAAAATCTTGCTTGACAGTGTAAAAATAATGCAGGGAACTCACTTCTCTTCCTGGCTAGGTGTCTTCATAATGAACGAATTTGCCAAGATTAGGAGGTGCTGCACTCTAAAAGTTGACATTACACCTATGGAAGCTTGCTCTCTTCTCCCTTAGACACTCCCTGCTTGAGCTCCATTTCTGATGACCGCAAGTGCTAGAAATTCGAAGCAATGCTTAATATCTATGATTAGCAAGAAGACTGGGTAAAGAGAGCAGAACTATACAAAGTCGACTCCAACCAAAGCCATTACTGGTCTATGGCAGTCTCTAGGGCTGTTGGGCTGTTTTACCTCTGAGCAGCACTTTGCACACAATGGACTAAATGGCCAGGTCACAAGGACCCCGAAGGCTCAACGAAGGTTGTGGGAGTGGACCCACTAGAACTGTCTCTAGGGCAGTTGTCAAGTGTTCACAGACAATGCATGTTTATATCTTCTGTAGCTGTCTGGGTTGGGTCTTAGTTACCAACAGAGGCAGAAATGGAAAAACGAATTTGTGGTTTTAAAATTTTTATTTCAACTCTTATTTGATCTGTTGTGAGATGCTTATATATTCACATTTTCTGCTTCATTTTATAAACATGTTTTCACAAATAATTTTGTATTCAGCTTCCATGGTTCAAGCTTCCTACTGAAGAGACCCAATCTTCTGATGAGAGGTGTGGTGGTGGCTCAGTCAACTTGCAAGGCTCGTAATACCTCATAATACTCTTCATTAGTACCTTTCAAAAGAAATAATATCTTGTGGAAGGGAACGGAAGGGCTGCCAGATCAGTGTGGCCTACTGATCTGGATGACAACTATGACTACATTTTTTTTTCTACCCTGCTCACAGGAGTGGTCAACCACACAGGATTCTGATGCTGACCATATAAATTTACTGGACTGGATTAAGGATGTGAGCTTGATTATGGATCCTGAGTTTGCTGCACTGGTGGCTTCTGTGGAGGATAAATCTGCCCCTGTGTTTATTGTTTGTTTGTGGATAGACAGCCCCCAAGTGAATAGATTCACAGGATATGTTTTATCAGCTGGTGGACAATCTTGAGCACAGGCCATTGAGGGTATTCTATGGGCATCATCAAATCCTACATTGGAGGAAGTTTTCCAGTGTAGATGGCTTCAGCCTTTAGTAATGGGGCAACAGGTCTTTGTCCCATGCCTCTGATTAAGGGGCTGTTTGATACTGTCTCCATTTCCTCTCTCAATAAACATAGTTTATTTAAACATCCCACTAACCATTTTCTTTTCATAGGTAGCAGGAATGTGACGACTCTGCACAGAGATTATTCTCTTGATGTCCTCACACAAAAATTCCACCATTATAACTTAGATATTCTCAGCTTGCAAGAGACCAGATGGAAATATAAAGGTCAGATATCTAAATGTAACCTTAAATTTCTCTTTTCAGGGAGGGAAGATGGAAAGCATCTCCAAGGTGTAGGTTTGCTTCTCAACAGACACACTAGTGATGCTCTTCTAGGATATGAGTGCATTAATGAAAGGTTTCTTACAGTTAAATTTCCATTAGCACTAACACATAATCACTGCACATATATATATGCTTTCATAACAGCATAGTGTATTAAAAAAAACATCTAATGTACAAGCAATTCACACTGCCTGACAAAGACAAGTGAAATGCTGTAGGAGTGTTTTTCTTTTTTAATAGAGTTAATTTTTAATAAATTTTTTGGTATGTTTTTAAGTCGGCATGTCATTGTGATAGAAGTGAACCCATAGCTGGAATATAAAGAGAGTAGCAAAGACCACAGGATATTCAACCATATGTAAAATAACAATGTGGATCTCACACAACTAAGAAGAAGCCTGGTTGTAAGGGACTGGCATCTCAACATGTTAAAGACCCTAGAAGATATCAACAACAGTGTGTCTCAAAATTGAGTGCGTCACCCAGCATACACCACAGACTTACATCTATGTCAAAAAATGTGGTAAAAAATGTTTTTATTCTCTTATCACTTTAAAAGTAATCTAGAGTGTTTCTCAGCTAAAATAGATTGAATATCACATGTCGTGTGTAATAAGACAGAGGAATTTATCAATTTAAAAGTGGCTCACTTTGCAGTTATGAAAGCATATATAAATACAGTGATAATGTGTTAAAGCTAATTGTAATAACTTGTCACTGTGCTTTTAGCATTATAAGGTTTATATTATCATTTTTTTTTAAAGCTAAATTTCAGACAAGCATTAAAGACTTGAATGTTATCTGTAATTATGCCCCAACTGAGGATGAGGTTGAGAAAGATAGGTTTCATAGACAAGTTTAGGATAGTTTAAATTCTGTCAAAGAGATATTACCCTTGTTCTAGGTGACTTCAATGGCAAAGTTGGTACAGACTCTGATCTTTGGGGAGGAGTGATAGGCCCTTTTGGTATTGGTAGCTTTAGCAAATGATGTTAATGAGATGAACTCTTTCATTAGAGTTGTTGATGAGACTGGTAGTAGAGTAGGTTTGGTGATAAACAGAGAGAAACTAAAGTGATGAAAATATGTCAGGCAGATTCAACTAATCTGAATAGTTCCACTCTTGAGCAGGTGTCGCAGTTTAATTATCTTAGGAGCTATGTAACTGATACTGGGATGTGTGACATGAGATTAACAGACGAATAGGAATCTTGCCAGACTTTTAAGGATCTATGGAGAATGTGCAGAAATAGGTGGATACACCTAAAGACTAAAATTAGATTTGAATAATAGTTTGGTTCTTTCTAGAGTTAATTATGGTAGTGATTTTTTTTAGTCTTAGAGAAAGGTATCATACCAGACTAAGTGACCAGCTATTCTAAAAGTTGGAGAGGCTTCTCAATTGTAAAGCACTGTCACTTAAGCCACCAAGATTCTAATGTTCTGCATATTCTTTTCAGAGAATGGACCCTGAGGAAAATGGGACAACTCAGGCAGGCTTCCCCATCAATTCCAGAGACAGTCAAATAGATGTTTTTGTCACACTCTGCATTCTGCAACGACTGAGACTAATGGACTGTCCCTTGTGTGAGAAACTTCTTCAGTCAATAGTGAATAAATAGAAGCATTTATTCATTCATAGTCAATTATCAGAGTTATTCAGAAGCTAATTTTATTCATTATTAGTGCCATAAATAACTTGAGGGATACAATTGTAGGTCAGGAAAGGGGGACCTCTAATCGCAATTCCCTTAGTTATCTTTTCTTCAAGCAGCCTCTATACAGAAGTCATCATTTATTTGTGCACAGTATACAGAGAGGTACACAACACAATAAATTTTATCATTCACATTTGGCCTGTGTTCACACTTCTTATTCTCTATGAGCATGTAACAGCAGCATTCTGTGAATTCTACTGTTTGTTTCAACTTCTCACTTTTGTTGCACTCTCTCAGCTCTAATTTCAGTTAATACACTGAAGTGTCAATGAATTTGGGACAGCAACCTAGTAACGTGCTGGACCCCCTCTGGCCCTGATAATGGCCACCACACAATGAGGCAAGGACTCCACAAACTTGCATAAATGTTCCACAGGTATGGTGACCCATGCATCCTCCAGAGCTGTCCACAATTCTCTCAAGGTCATCGCTGATGGGACACAGGCCCAAACACTCTGCTCAACGTATCCCAAAGATTTTTTATGGGATTTAAATCTGGGCTTCTAGGTGGCCAATTCATCGTTTCAAAGTCAGCAGAATGCTCCTGCAACCATGCAGTAGCCAACTTGGACCTGTGAGATGAACAGTTGTCTTGCTGGTAGATACCATTTCCATTGGGATGCATGATGGCCATAAATGGGTGTAAATGGTCAGCCATGAGTTTTACGTACCAGGATGCATTGAGAATCATTGGAACACGTACCAAAGGTCCCACAGATGTCCAACTGAAGACACTCCAAGGCCATCACTGAGCCACCACCAGCTTGTACTGTTTCGACCTGACATGCAGGATCCATGGCTTCATGGGGTTGGCATCATATCTCAGTCTCCCATCAGCTTGATGAAGTTTAAATCAGGATTCATCACTCCAGGCTATCCACTGCCAATTTTTGATGGTCCAATTTCAACGTTCTTTAGCCCAGGCAAGACATTGAGCCGGTGTCATGCCATTAGAAGTGGGACTCTCTTTGGTCGGCAGCTCCCACTTGGGGTACTGAATTTGGATAATGTCTCCTATCCCTAATTCAATGGCATTTTAGTGTATAGTACACATGTAATGTGATCTTAATTGTCATAAGATAAATCTTAAGGTGTCAGAGTTCAACATTAAGTTTTGCTGAATTGTGTGTTGTTTCAGAAAGGTAGAGATCTCATTTCCCTTAGTGATTGCATTGTCAGCTTTATTTTTAGAGTGATCCATGTTTGTGCTAAGTATAGGTTTGACAGGATTTTTTATTTATACTTTTTTTTGGTCTCATACAAGAAAGAGAGATGCACATATAGTCAAAGGAGTTGTTTACACTTGTTTAGCACAAGCACCATCAAAATGGATTCAAAGCATGGGGATAAAGGACATCTAATTAGAGTTCAGTCTCTTACAGTTTGCAAGTTATAGATTTGACAGGAAGAACACAAATAGAGGGCAACATCGAGGTGGGAAAATAATATAATTTCATTGCACTTACTGGTCTGGAGGAGCACCAAGAGCTGCCAATACAGTACAGGAACACATCTATCTTCAGTGAATATTAAAGCTCAAGTGATTAACAAGGTAATGGTAAGATTCAAATTCAGCTATTTTATATGATCCAATGAAAAGCTATTTTGAATTTATATTTACTTCTACACATTTCTGCTTAGATATAGCTAGCCTACTGTTGATAAGCCAAAACCCCTGCTGAAACCTAAGAACATCAGGTTACAAAATTGGTGCACCATTGACTGAGCCATCCCCTACCTATGGTTAGAGATCTATAAACATGAAAGGTGATGTCATTTCAAAGCTCATTATATCATAACCATGAACAAAGCAGTGCAATGAGGCTGTAGGTCTGCCAATAGTGTAATGATGGCAATGGCTTTTTTTTTTCTCCTTTTTTTCAAGGTTGATTGATACCACATTTTTATCTCAGGCAGATGTGCTTCAGTTGCTTTGAATAGTTGCACTCTTGAGAAAGTGTCTCAGTTTAATTATCTTGGGAGCTGTTTAACAGATATTGGTAAAGTGCGACATGAGATAAAGAGAAGAAAAGAGATTGCTGCTGGAGCCTTTAAGAATCTTTGGAGAGTGTGAAGAAATAGGCATATACACCTAAAGACCAAAATTAGATTGTATAATAGTTTGGTTCTTCCTAGAGTTAGTTATTATGGTAGTGGAATCTGGGCCCTTTGTAAACAAGACAACAGGAAATTTAACGCTTTTGATTCTAGATGTTTACACAGCATCTTGGTAAGTGGTCTCACTTTGTAACTAATGACGAGGTTAGGCAAAAAAGGAATAGGCAACCTCCTTTGAGCAGCATATTGTGTAAAGAGAGACTGCACAATAGACTGCATTGGTTTGGCCATATTGCCCATATGCATAACTTTAGATTGGCAAATAGGGTAATAGGGAATAGGAAACATACCTAAAGGCCTCATGACCTAAGATGTGATGGGCAGACAATGTCAAACAGGACCTTGCTAGAATTGGCATATAGCGGTCAAATGTAGCAGCTGTAGCTCAGAACAGATGTGTTTGGAGAACAATTTTATACGTACATATGTGCATAATATTCAAACAAGTCCTAATCAATAGAAAATAGCTTACTTTATTTTTAACAGCTGGCTCTTCAGGTGCAACATTACTAGCTGCTTTATCAAGAACTTTCTCTTTACTTTCCTTGGGAATAGATGCTTCTGAACTGCTTTCCATCTGATATCTTCCTCTTTCTAAGTTAGGAAGAAAATTATTTCTTATGATGAATCATTATAAATAAATAAAAGGTATGAGGGCTACTTTTATTTATTAATTTACCTTTTATTCATCTTTTTTTTTTTGGTACATAAATCTATTACAAACACAAATCTTTAAAAAAAAAATATGAGGATTAATTCATGTCAATAAATGTTTTGTGGAAAAATTTTTGCCAACATATGGGACTCAAACCACATCTCTCCACACATTTTCCACAAAATATTTATTGATTTATAGACGTTAAAAAAAAGTCAGCAAGTAACGCTGTGATTAAATATTGAATAAACTCGACTTTTTTGGTATACACTGAGTAATACCACGTTTGAGTCAATTCAAATTTTAGAGAAAAAATTGTCTTGAGCCGGGTGGGATATGAACCCATGACCTCCTCAGGAAGTCATGGGTTCATATCCGACCCGGCTCAAGACAATTTTTTCTCTAAAATTTGAATCAACTCAAAAGTGGTAATTACTCAGCGTTTACCAAAAAAAGCCGAGTTTATTCAATATTAAATCAAATGTATATTTGTAATATATACTTTCCATCTATGTGGCATTTATCTGCTGCTTGTGGCTAGATAATCTGAACAGAGCCCACATGTGACATAATAGAATATATACTGTACATAGAAAATGTTCATATCATCAATTAGAGGAGATTTTGATCAACGGCTGGTAGCTCAATGGTCCAGAGCACCTGACATGTAATCAGGAGGTCTTGGGTTTGTATCCCACCCAGCTCAAGACAATTTTTCTTCTAAAATTTGAATCGACTCAAAAGTGGTAATTACTTAGTGTAAACTCTGTGATTGTTATTTATTGTTAATTTCAAGTATTTAATAAATTGCAAAGGCAAACATTTATATAAATTCCATTCCATATAAAATCAGTAAATAATATTTGATTAACCATTTTTGATTTTCATGATATTTGCCACATTAAATCCTCATAAAATTTTAAATGTTTTCTCTTCAGTCTTATTATTTTCTCCCCCAAGCTGTAAGTCAATTTAAGGTAAATAGAAAGTGAAAATTTCTCAAATTTTTAGAGTTTTTAAAACATTTTACACATTTAATCTTTCTAGTGCCTTGCCTAAAACACTGAAATGAAACCAGGCACCAAGATATTTCTTGAATGTGCTCATCCAAATAAATAGCTTCAGAACTCTTTTTCCAAATAACTAATTAATAGAAGAAGTCCTACATGCAGAATTAAACCATTTCATTTTGGATTCTATAAAATATTTAATAAAAATGAGAAATGTATTAATTTTAAGATATTTTTAGAGCAATGTAGGAAAAAAAAAGGTTCTGGCAAGACAAATAAAAATTATTATTATAATGCACATGAATAGAAAGGAAATTCTGAATAATAAAAAAATAAATATTTACTTAAAACAAGAAAATTACTTTTTTCTGTGATTTTTTCCTATCTTATCCTCATCATCCTCAAGCAGCCATGGACTACAAAGGTCCAACCAGACCGTGCAATTTAGTTCTCCAAGCAAGTCTATCCTGAGCTACATCTACTGCATCTGGCCACTACACACCAATTCTAACAAGGTCCTGTTTGACATTGTCAGCCCACCGCATTCTAGGTCTCCCCTTCTTTCTGAGGCCTTTAGGCACGCTGTTCATAACCCTATTCACCAATCTATAATTATCCATATGGACAACATGGCCAAATCAACGGAGTCTCTCTCTGCACAATGTGCTGCTTAAAGGAGGTTGCCAACTCTTTTGCATAAGCTCATCACTAGTTACGAAGCTGAACCATCTAATGCCCATGATACTGCATAAGCATCTAGAATGAAATGCATCTGGTTTCCTGTTATCTAGTTTACAAAGTGTCCAAGTTTCACTACTACAACTAACCCTAGAAAGAACCAAACTATTATAGTCTAATTTTAGTCTTTAGGTGTATATGCCCTATTTCTCCACAATCTCCATAGATTCTTAAAAGTCCCTGCAGCAATCCCTATTCGTCTGTTAATCTCATGCCACACATTATCTGTTACATAGCTCCCAGGATAATTAAACTGTGACACCTGCTCAAGACTGCAACCATTCAGATTAACTGAATCACAACCTGCCTGACCAATTTTCAACACTTTAGTTTTCTCTCTGTTTATAACCAAACCTACTCTACTACCAGTTTCATCAACAGCTCGAATGAAAGAGTTCATCTCATCAACATCATTTGCCAATATGGCTAAATCATCAGCATAATCTAAATCAGAAATTTTAGTATCTCCAACCCATTTAAGACCAAAATCTTTCCCTTGCAGTGAATTTTGCATAACATAAACAATAACCAGACTAAAGAGAAAAGGAGACAAAATGCACCCTTGTCGAACACCAGTAGTAATGCTAAACCAATTGCGACAACCTTACCAACGCTCACACATGACTCAGTGTTAATATACAGAGTTTCACAATTAACCACAAATTATGATGATCAACACAGTTGAAAGCCTTTTCGAAATCAACAAAGCTAGCAACCAGTTTCTGAAACTCTAAACATTTCTTAAGAATCTGCCTAAGTGAAAATATCTGATCCAAACATCCCCTACCACTTCTGAATCCACATTGCTCATCACACAATTGACTGTCAACCAGATTCTTAATTCTATTAAGCACAATCAAGCAAAGAACTTTACCTGGAACAGAGATTAGGCTGAAACCCCTATAGTTACCACAAGAACTGCGATCACCTATTTTGAAAATAGAGATAATAATAGCTCAGGTAAAATTCTTAAGAACCATGCCTTTATCATAGAAGATATTCAAAATTTCAGTCATCCATGTGGTAACCGAAACATTCCCAGCTCTAAGCATTTCCATAGTAATTTCATCTACCCCTGGGGATTTATGAAGTTTAAGTTTAGAAATAGCCAAAATAACTTCAGATTGTGTTATAGGGCTAACATTAAAGCCACCAATGCATCTATCATCATTACAAACAATGGGAGTAGAACTAACCACATTGTTTAGAACATCACTGAAATGCTCAGCCCACCTAGACATGACAGAATCCTCATCTTCTATAACCTTATCTTGTTTATCCTTCAATCCCTGTATACCTGTCTGTTTTCTACCACACAAAACATTAACTATCTGGTACAGCTCTCTGCTGTTGTGCTGTCTAACTGCTTCCTCGGCTTTGTCAGCCAAGCCATCAAGCCAAAGATTCTTATCAGCAGCTACCTGATCCTTTACACGTTTATTAAGCTCTCTGTAATGCTTTCTATTAGGACTAGTAGGGTATTGATTAAGGACATTCCTTCAGATCCTTCTTTCTGAAATAAGCTCAAGTGCCTTATCCTCAAATAATTCTGCCTCCTCTGTTCCTTTTTTTTTTTTCCAAAAAGAGTACTCTTACTTTCCAAAAAAAGGCTGTTTAAAATCGTCCCATTCTTACGCGACTTCAGTAGTAAGCAAACTATGACTGTCATAATGGCTAAGTAACCTATTATGGTAAGCTTTAGCTATAACTGGGTCTTTCAGAGCTTCAGTATTAAAGGTAAATTTTTTAACCTTAGCACAACACTTCTTAAGTTTAAGTTGTAAGATACTTTGGTATAAGGTGACTACTAAGGTGGTACTAAGGTGATTTAATAAATTTGATTGATGCTCGCACAACAGGAGGTTCCACGCCGCAGGTAGGGGTGGAATCTCAGTGTTGCACAAGCAATCTTTTTACAAATTGATTAGAATTTTCTCAGCTTATTGTAGTTGGAATTTATTTGATGGTGCCATTAAAGGTTTATAAGTTAAATCATTAAAATGTATTTGATTTTGTTTTATTGTTTGA
Organism: Ryuthela nishihirai; assembly: GCA_038380435.1. Taxonomy (NCBI): domain Eukaryota; kingdom Metazoa; phylum Arthropoda; class Arachnida; order Araneae; family Heptathelidae; genus Ryuthela; species Ryuthela nishihirai. The sequence goes on from JAWZYU010000004.1 coordinate 31,786,953, forward strand.
GCCAAAGCAGTGTTATCTTTTCCATTTGTAATATCAAATTGATGTTCCGTCATACATTGTTCGTATGAACAGAAAGTTTCCGAAAGTTCATACGAACAAAAACTTTTCTTTCATACGAACAACGTATGAAGGAACATCAATTTGATATTACAAATGGAAAAAGATAACACTGCTTTAGCTCAAACAATAAAACAAAATCAAATATATTCTAATGATTTAACCTATAAACCTTTAATTGCACCATCAAATAAATTCCAACTACAATATGCTGAGAAAATTCTAATCAATTTGTACAAAGATCGCTTGTGCAACACTGAGATTCCACCCCTACCTGCGGCATGGAACCTCCTGTTGCACGAGTTGGGTTGGGTTGTTTTACCTCTGAGCGGCACTTTTTTACACCATGGGCTAAATGGCCAGGTCACATGGACCCCGAAGGCTCAGAGAAGGTTGGGGGAGGGGACCCACTGGAACAGCTGTTGGGAGACAGATGGCAGCTTCCCATCAAGGCCATCCAGCGTGTTCTTTAACATGCACAGGGTATGTCTCTCCTGCACACAGGGCCACAGCTTAGCGTCCCATCCGACGGATGGCGGCCTTTCCAAGCCCATCGGTGTCCCCTACTGACCGTGGGCAGGGCGGGGAATTTTGCGGAGATAAATCTCAACGCTGACCCAGCTGGGACTCGAACCTGGGAACTACAGATTACAAGCCTGGTGCACTACCGACTGAGCCACCCCCGCCCCCTGTTGCACGAGCATCAATCAAATTTATTAAATCACCGATAGGGGGATGCTCTCATATATACTCTTACTTCGATCATCTCATTGCCTGACGAAGCTCCGCAAGCATTCGGGATGAAACATGACACTACATTGTTAGCCTGTGGGAAAGGCGGGCCCATGTTTTTAACGTTTTAAATGTTTAGAGCCTTTGGTTGTGTTTTAAATGAACTTGCACAGAATATGCTTGTTTAATGGAGTTTGTTGAAGCAAACTTGAGTAAGTCTAAAGCAATCTGCATTGGACATTAACCATGGAATAGCTTCGTGAGCTTACTTCTTTTCACATCAACGAGTTTGTTATCTGATACTTCGACCAACATTACCATTTTCAACAAGGACCTTGTGAATTCAACATAGTTTTTTCCAGACTGGCATCTGGTGCATAGCATACATACATCAGTGGTTAATATTCTGTGAATGGTCAACACTTCTGATTAACATCTTGATGAAGATATCACAGAAGAGGATTAATGAACTTGCTCAACCAGCTGAAGCCAGCAGACTACTCCATAAATGGTAATATGTTATGACATTATGACCCCGAAAGCACATGTAGTAAGAACCTTTAATATTGTTAAAGATTGCCTTAATTATGTCAAGCATGTTTTATGTATGTCATTATGTCAAGGCATGTATAACAACTCTTACCTAAATCATATGGTATAGTCTCTGTGTAGTGTTATTGCTTTTTTAGCTCACTTCCCTCTGAACAGCATAATCGTGCATTAAAACATTTTTTAATCATAGTGCTGTGAATTTACAATTGTTTGAGTACCAATGAGCATAACAGGATAGCACTAGATAGGACTTAAAAGAATACTAATATGGTATTTTTTTAATGTGTTGTTCCTTTAATTTTAGGAGGTCACTGAGTACAGGAGAGAATATGGAACGAAAATAGTGATAGCTGAGCATTTCTGGACTTCGATAGTGGACCCGAATAGAACCCACAATGAACCACACCAAAATCAGTAGGGGGATGGCTTCACGGGTTCTGGCAAAACCTGAACTCCTGCAGGTGACCAAAGCCTAATAGGAAGGAAAAGCAGCCAGGGGGGATGACACAAGTCGAGGCTACAACAACAGGCTTCGTCCAACATTGACTGAGGAGCTTGCCAGCCAGGAACAACTCAAAGGGGAGTCCTGGCTTCTCAGAATCCTCCCCAAAAGTACATGACACAGCAAGTAGAAGAAAAAGGATCTGAATGAAACAGAATCACAGAGGAGGGGGCAAACAAGGTAGGTAGAATGAAAAATACTATGAAGTAAAGATATCTGGTTCTGGCCAGCTGGATTTATACAGAATAGGAATAAATATTTTTAACTTTTATCCACCTTAGAAATATAGGAAATATATATATATTACTCTTTGAAACACCCAGGAAATACAGAATATCAGAGGGGGGAGGAGAGGGGGAAAAATAATTAAGAGTGGAGAAGAGAGGGTAAGAGGAAATGAGGGGGATAGTGAGAACATAAGTAGAAGTTAGGGAGGGAAAAATATATACTGATATAAAGAGGTTCATGTTGCAGTCTAATTTAAGAATAATTATTTACTTTAGAGGTTTCAAAATTACAGCGATTGAAGCTAAAGTGAAGTAAATGGAGTTATGCTGGTGTGTCAGTGTTAGCACTATTGAGGGTCAGAGTTCAGTGCAAGTGTACTAAAATCAAATCCTGGACAGAAGGCATAAATGCTTGGACATTTTTCACCACACAAAGCATTTTACACCCATCACACTATTTCCCTTTGAACCTATATTGTGCAAGTCAGGACTGCCAGCTAGTATTATTGCCAAAATGATCACTGCCAGGAATGCCAGCTGTACCAATATGCTACCATTTGAAAACAAGAGATCAATTACCTATAAGATAAATTGTGAGCCTAACTGTATCTATCGTTTCTGTTGATCAAAATGAGCCTAAAGAACAGCATTATATCTAAAACACAGAGCCCATGTCAAGAAGTTAATAATACTTACCCAATAAATGCTCTTGAGCAGAAGATACTGTAAAAAATAGATCTTGTTCAAAAACTATCTTCACTGACTTTTCTAGGCAATCCAACATGTGCTAGAGTGGAAATAAATTTGTACTCTAGTAATATTATTTTACTGTTATCATATCAATAAAGGATTTTAACAAATCGTTATTTTAACAAATTTTAATTCTAAAGAAACAAAGTACTAATTAACAGGAAAAGTCTTCAATTTATATGAAAAAGTATTATATTTAAAAATTTAATCAATTATACTATTAATAAAAAAAATCATCAACTGTAATCTGAGTGTTAAAAATTAAAATGATGTGTGAATTAAAGAGTTTCCCCAACATAAAGAAATTAGTGGTTGGTGTCAAGAGTTTCTAACTATGAAGTCTCTCTGGCAGAAAAGGGAGACAACTTAATTTCAAAGTGCTTCAGAAAAAAAAAAGTTTTAAATCTTACTCTGAGAGGCCTGATGAGGGGCATCTGAATAGAATAGAATGAATATCTTATGAGGGGCATCTGAATAGTAATAAGCTTAGTAAACAGAGCAATATATTTAATAATCTAGATCAATGTTCTTTTTCAATGCCTTGGAGTGCAATGAAATTAATCCATTGCTTGATCCGTGATTGTAACACATTAAACCATTCTTTGAAACACCTTTAATAACACCTCCACAATCTTTATTAATGTCTCAATCAAGGGAAAACCAATTGATCATGAGATCTTTCTTCAAATTTAGAAAGCGTCAATAGATACAAGGTGCCAACTCTAGGCTTTAAGGAGGGGAGGGAGGTATAATTCTAATGCTGGTTTCTTTGCAAAGAAACCCAGTATGACACACGTGGACATACATGTTTGGGTGTCCCTGGACGAAGATTATAGTTAGGTTTTGGCGAATGCTGGACTTTACTTCTATAGCACTGTTCAGCACCGACAGTGGATAGTGGTAAACATGGCAGTCTCCCGATACATAGTGCAGTCTCTGAATTGCAGAGCATCTGGGGTTTGTCATTCATTATATTACCTGTGGACAGTATTGTTATGAAGGAAACTGTTTGCTGTTTCTCTGATCATTTTTGTCAAATATTTCAGTAGTGTATGCAAACTCTGATATAGTATGATCCATTGGCAGTGGAATGTTTGCAAAGCTGCTTTTTGGTACAAGACACCTAAGTGACTAAAAAAAATTATCATCACTACCTTTCCAGCACTTTGTCTTTGCTTTCTTTGGGGTAGTGCAATCATAATAAAACATCCATGATTCATCAATAGTAATGATATGAAGAAATGTATTGCCAAGTTCTCAAAAAGACATTTAACCTTTCCAGAGTCCTCATCATCTGCCAACATTGACAGATTCCAAAATGGCAATACAGAAATAAGCTTTATATTTTCCTAGTACAACATACGAAACTTCAACTTTTCAAAAATATATACATCCATTTTAAATTTTAATGTAATTAATAATAAATAATATATACTATTTAATAATAATATAATAATTAGGGTAGCCATTCAAAGCTTAACAGTTGTTAAGAAACATGTGGAGAACTCCCATCAAGGCCATCTAATGTTCTCTTTAATATACACAAGGTATGGCTCTTCCATGCTTGAAATTTTCATTTTTTTTTTTGCCTAGAATCAATATATGAGATTCAGCAAGATGCTGAAAATGTTATTTGTAAATGGTAGCTAAGCATACAATGGAAGGAAAGTTTGTACCAAACCCCTGTGATGATGCACAGAACCAGCCAGGCCAAGCACCTAAGTCCAACCCTGCTTTCTCGTGGTGCAGGTTGTTAGTATCTTTCTGAGATGTTCTCTTTTGAAAGGGAGGGCTGACAGATCAGTGTGGTCTATTGATCTGTTCATCTATGAAATATTTTCTTTTCTTCCTGATGAGGAGTGATCAACTTCACAAGTGTCTTGGTGTTGACCATTTAAACCTCTGGACTGGTTTATGGATTTGAGCTTGATTATCCCGGACTTAATGCACTGGTGGGCCTCTGTTGATGGAAAATCTACCACTGTGTTTACTGCTTGCCTATGGGTTGCCTGTTCTAGGTGAATAGATACACAGGATACCTTATATTAGCTGGTGGATAATCCTGATCAGAGACCACTGCAGGTACCTGAACTCATTTCTATGGGTATCATCAACTTGCCCTGGAATAATGTGTCTTAAGGAGGTCACTTTCTATTTTGAATTTGGTTCTTGAAAAGCAGTGGTGGATTATAAGGTATTGAAGGCCCTAATATCACAAAAGATCTGAGAGACCTCCAGCTGTCCAGGAATGGGTGGGTGTGTTTGAGGTGGGGGGAGGGCTACTCATTCTACAAAAAAATGCATACCGCAGGTAAAATAAATTGAATTACAGAAATACATTTACAGAAAATTTAAAATGTATTATATACATTTGCACACAGTGAAAAATAAACAAAAACTTTGTTATAAACTAAATTAAATACCTGCTCATTTTAGTGTATTTAACAAAAACAATATCATATTTAGCCCTCAGTGTCAGGATTCTGAAATTGAACTCGCTGTGATTTTAAATCTTTATGCTGCTATGACTTTGAAAATCAGGTTCATAAAAACCATGAAGATATGGCCATGAACCCATAAACTCAGTCAACAGTACCATAAAAAATTAATTTTCTTCTTTTTAAATATTAAAGTTTGAACTAACTTTTTAATTTATATATATATGGGAAAAATAAGCATTTCAGAGCTCCTAAAAAATGCAAATTTTTTCCATTAATTCTGAACATGATAATATCAGAAAATAAAATGCCCTTTCTCTTGATCAAACCATTATTAGCATAGTCCAGATTAAGCTATCTCTGTATCTGCTGTTCTATATTTAGAACATTCTCCCACTAGCTGACTGAGAACTCCAGCAAGTTCACTGAGTTATTTAGCAAATATCTGATCACTGTGTTCTCAATAAAATGAAGTCAGATGGCAAGGAAATATTTTTCTTTGATATATATTTCACAGATTTTCAGTGAAATTAAGTTGAAATCTTTATTTCTCTATGACACCGTTAGATGTTTTTAAGCACTTCAACAAATGTTCTATGCCAGGGGTTCTCAACATGGGTATGAGGTAAAATTTTTGGTGTATGCCCTGAGATTTCAAGGGTTGCTAGATCTGGTAACAAAGTTGCTAAGTTGGCATTATTATGAAAAAATAAAAATAAATACCCCCTCAAGCAGCGGCTTGCCACAGAGGTCTGACAGAAGCCTGTCAGTTTATATGCCATAGTAGGTCTGAGAGGATGGCAGGACCTCAGCAGAAAAACGACACATCCATGTCTTACCCGGGGCTCAAACCCAGGTCCCTTAGATCAGTAGCCAAGTGCGCTAACCACTCGGCCACGGGACGGCTACTATAACTATAATTTTATCTATATAAGGGGAACGCCAGTTACATACACATTTCCAGGGGGTACATGAAGCATAAAAGATTGAGAACCACTGTTCTATGCTATCTAGTATCAAAAGTTACTAAGCAGAAATTTACGTACCATACCACAGAGGATGGGTAGAAAGAGAAACTTCTGGGAAACTTCAAGTGATGTCTCAGTAGAGTTTGAGAAGGTGATGAGGGATGCTGGTAATTTATTTGCTTGAGCATTAGTGAAAGATATAACCAAGAATACTTTTGGTACCATAGAATGCTTAAAAGCTTCGAGTTCCACAACTTGTTTTTTGCGCCCTTACTTTGGGCACACTTCTAGAATTATTTATACTCCTTTAAATATATACTGTGATTAGAAAGAATAATTATTTGAAGCCTGACCAAAAATTAAATCACTTGGCATCATCGTTGTCATCATCATCCTCAAGCAGCCATGAGTTACGGTTGGGTTGTTTTACCTCTGAGTGTCACTATTTTGCACACAATGGTCTAAATGGCCATGTCACAAGGACCTGAAGGATTCTTAATAAAAGTCCCTGCAGCAAACCCTATTCTTCTGTTTAACTCATGCTGAATATCACCAATATCTATTCAGAGAAGGTTGGGGGAGGGGACCATTGGACAGCTGTAAGAAGACAGATGGTAGCCTCCTGTCAAGGCTAACATGTACAGGATATGGCTCTTCCATACATGGGACATGGCTTAACATCCCACCTGAGAGATGGTGGGCTTCCCAAGCCCATCTTATGTCCCCTATTGACCAAGGGCAGGGCACGAGTTTTGCAGAGATAAATCTCAATGCTGGCCTAACTGGGACTTGAATTTGGGAACTTCAGATTCTGAGCCTGGTGCACTACCAAATGAGCCACCCTCACCCCCATGGGCTTTGGAGATCCAGTCATATTGTGCAATTAATTCACCAAATGCATCTGTCCTGAGCTACATTTGATGCATCTGGCCACTGTGGACCAATTTTAACACGTTCCTGTTCACATTATCTGCCCACCATATCAGAGAGGCCTTAAGGACAATGTTCATAGTCCTATTCACTAATCTAAAGTTATGAATACAAGTAACATGGCCTAACCAACGGAGTCTCTGCACAATATGCTGCTCAAATGAGATTGCAGACACCTTCACATAACCTCAACATTACTTATAAAGTTGAACCACCTATGCCCAAGATACTGCATAAGCATCTAGAATCAAAGGCATCAAGTTTCCTGCTATCTTGTTTAAAAAGGGTCTAAGCTTCACTACCATAAATAACCTTAGAAAGAACCAAACTATTATACAGACCAATTTTAGCCTTTAGGTGTATATGCCTATATCTCCAATCTCTCCATTGATTCTTAATAAAAGTCCCTGCAGCAAACACTATTCTTCTGTTTAACTCATGCTGCATATCACCAATATCTGTTACATAGCTGCCAAGATAATTAAACTGAGACACTCACTCAAGGGTGCAACCATTCAGATTAACTGAACCACACCCTGCCTGACCAATTATCAGCACTTTTTTTTTTCTTACACCAAACCTACTCTATTACCAGTCTCATCAACAGCTCTAATTAAAGAGCTCATCTCATCAACATCATTTACCAAATGGGATAAATCATCAGATTTATTTAAATCAGAAATTTTTAGATCTCTAGATCATTTAAGCCCAAAATCTTCCCCTTGCAGTGAATTCTGCATAGCATAATCAATATACAACAAGGAAATTAACAGCACATCTTTTTGATTTCACTAAGGAGGCCATGGGTTCAGATCCCACCTGGTCCAAAGACAATTTTTTAACCACTATCGAACTGTATATAATACACCTCACCTGTATGGTAAACAGGGTAAAGATGGGTGCAGAACAAAAATTGTCTTGGGCGGGTTGAAATATGATCCCACAATTTGGTGCTTGAAATTGTCTTGGCCGAATTGAAATCTGAACCACAATTGCTGATGACGTCAGGTGCACTGGCCACCGAGCTACCAGCCAGCGATCAATCTCTCCTCTACAGCTGATGTTATGCTACATACCATCTAATCAATCACTGTGATTTAAAGGCATTTGAGGAGTCCATCTCCCCATAGCCAGAGCCAGGAGGCTCTTGTGGCACGGCATCATGTAGGCTTTCTTACTCAGGCTTTGGGGAGATGGATTCCCCAAATGTCCTTAAATGACAGTGATTGATTAGATGGTGTGTAGCATAACATCAGCAGTAGAAGAGAGATTGGACATCATCTGTATATCAGACATCATCTGTATACATTTGGTAAATCTGAATTCAGAGGCCAAGGATGTATGTATCCATTTTTAGTACAACAAAAAAAATTAATTTTTTAAAATTGCCTTTGTAATTTTATATATATATTTCTTGTAAAAAAATATATAATTCAGGCTTCAAAAATAATATTTTGTTTTTGAATTCGATGCATATTTTATTAACTACAATATAAATAATCTTATAAAGCCATCTGATTTGCAATTTCTTAGAAGCACTAAATGGTATTGCCGATTTGCTTGTTTAATGTTCCTATTTGTTGAAGCAACCTTCTGATTTAAGCTCACAAGTTTGATTTGAACTATTATCAACAAATTTTTCCTTAAATTTTGGAAAATCTCCTAAAAATAACAAAAAAAAAACTGCTATTTTTAAAAACAATAGATTTTGGAAGTAATTATAAAATACATACCGCAATTTTATTTTCCCTGTTTCACACTCTTTTCAGTCATAAACCTACTTCGGTATTCCCAAGTTTTTATCATTTTTACCAGCATCCTTCAAATTGAAACTGAAAGTAAACACATCCTTCTTAGAAATTCTGATTGCACCTGCATTTAATTAGTTATGCTTCACTGAGTCAAACAAGACGCAGATGGCTGACACATGCTATCTTCGTTACGTGTGCTAAAAGTGTTTTTTATAGTTTTCATGCACAAAAGTTAAAGGAAAAACCTTAGTTAGTTTTCACTTCAGTAGATTTATTTTCGGAAATTAGCGATCTTTTGGCCAATCGATAATTATTGATTTTTTTCATAGTTATATCATACGGCTGGCCTACAACTTGCTGCTGTGGATATTTTAACATCATATCAGGCTATATGCTAATTTTTATTTTATTATTTACTATTTTTCCAGTAAAACTTTGATATAATATCATTTTCTGAAAATAAATGAGGTCTTGGATATGAAAGAAAAATTAATTTCTGTATATTTACTTCAGTTAGTTAGCGATTGTGAATCGGCTGATTTATTGAACTTTCCGAGTTATGCTAGATAAGAGACTGGCTTAAAAGTTGTTGCGGATATTTTATTTAACATCCCATTAGGTTATATGTAATTTTTCTTTTATTATTTCTTGCTTTTTCAATTAAAACTTTTAGTTTGTACCGTTTTCTGAAATTGAATGTCTTGGATACAGAAGCAAAATAGACTTCCTTGTCTTGGATACAGAAGCAAAATAGACTTCCTTGCTATGGAAATCGGCCATCATTTGGGAGAGCAATTTCAGGAAGGACTGGTCTTTGGTGCACAACCTTTCTGCACTTAGCCAAGATCACCAAACTTCAACACCCAAAGTAAAAATTCATAATGTTTAGTAAAAAAAGGAGCCAAGGAAGTTTTTTTTTTCTCTATTTCATAACCAGTTCAGAAAATCCTGTAAATGTGAGAAGGCCAAGTCATGTTGTATAACACTGGCTGTTATATAACATGATACTGAAAAGAATCATCAAAAGAAACAAAAAATCATATTTCAGGTTGAATATTCAGGAGGAAATTTCCTTTCAAAAACTATTTAATTCAACTATTTTTATTCATCAGGTTTTCCAAAATGAAGCCTTAATTGTACAGTGCAATTTTTTTTTTCACTATATCACATTGAAAAACTTATTAAAATCCATATGCTTTAAAATTTGTTTACATTATTTATTTTCATAAAATTTGCAATTAAATTCTGTTTAATTTGATATATAACAACCTATTTCCGTTGATTGCTTTTTTTTTAAATTCTAAAGTTGACCTGTTTATGTGACTCAGCACAATTGTCTAAAAGCCTGGAATTTTCTCAAAGTATGGTACTGAGAAAAAAATTACAAAATGAGTAAAATATTTATTTAAAACGAAACAAATATTTTTTTTTTTTTGTTATTCAAAAATATATAGTCATTCTATTCGTGTGCATTAAAATCATTTCTATTAGTTTTTTTAAATAAATTTTTATGTGTGTTGCCAGATGTATTTTTTACTACATGATTCTAAAAAAGTCCTATTAAAATAAAACTTTTTTTTTGTTAAATACTTTATTTACAGAAAATCCAGATTTAAATGCTGATTAATTTAGCATACAACATGACATAAATCCTTTCATTAGTTATTTGGCAAAATAGTTCTAAAGATAAAGTTCTTTTTGGCTGAGCATAGGGAGAAAATAGCTCGGCCTCTGGATGGAAACCTGCTTTTCAAGTTGGACACTGGAAGTGTTAAAATCATCACTCCAGCCAGACAGGCACCCACAATAAGCCCTTTATCGAACCCAAAAAGATCCTTTGTTTTTCCCATTGTGATCAACACTACCGATGATTACTGAGGAGCAGCAGTCTTAGATAGTTTTCTAGATCACATGGTGATGCATATGACTACATATTTTGCATATACGCTGTGCAAGTGACGTTTATGTACATTTGCATAAAGGTCTCTAATACAGTGGCCGGTGTGTGTAGTTAGTTATGGTAGTGAAACATGGATCCTTTGTAAATAAATTAGTTTCAAACACAGCTATATATTTTATAATTTAATTTCACAATAGTGCTGTGATACAGTTAAAACCCTTACTAGTAGCTACTTTCCAAGCTTGGAGGAGCACTTTACAATAACCATTGATATTATTGGGGGGGGGGGGGTTTCCAACAAAACCATCTTTTATTGTAAAATTACCTTATAGTATACTTAACTCTAAATTAAATCTTTACAATTGAAGATCAATAAGAGTTACAAAGTGAACATATTTACCGTTTTCCGTATTCGCTGGTACAATTGCATTGACAGTGTTGTCTTTTGCTGTTACGATTTTCTAAATGCTACCAGTCCTTATTGGTTAGCTTGTTGTTAGTACAAACTCTGTACGTATAAGATGATCTGCCTTTCATATTCAAGTCCAGAGTTCTTTAACATTAATACCTGAACTTTTATTTGTACGACGTCCACACTCCATTAATATCAGATGTTCTTGACTTTGACAGTTCTTTCTTAAATATTGGTTGTTATTCCTGTTATGCTGTTTAATACGCATACAGACCAACAAGAATTGATATTTATCATTCACAATTAGATGATTTTAAGGCAATTAGCATTATCCTCCCTGCTTGGAAGAGATCTTTAGCCACTCAATATTAAAGTTCATAAAATGTAACCCTTGGCTTTCAAACACAGATAACATAACTGCTTATAAAACTTTAAAAAGGTTTAAAGAACTTAAAACGAGAACCAGCCTCAGTGGCCTACGCTACACATTTCCTCACGTTTCACGTACGTGGCATCTTCAGGCGTGTACGATAGTAACTGTGACATTGTTAGTTTAAATAGCTGCTCTCTCCAAATCTAGCCAATCGCCATGATTAGTGATGCATGTGCATTCTTGACGGCTGTTGCAGCAGGAGACTCCACGCTGAAGGAAGGGGTGGAATCTCCATATTGCATACGCCGTCGAGGTGCTTATGAATTAAAAGTGTTTCAGCATATTGTAGTTGAAACTTTGTTCTTGGAGCTGTACAAGGCTTAAAATTAATTTCTTCTATTTGGACATTATTTTCTACTATTGTCTTTGCTAATGCTGTGGTGGGATTCTTTTTAATTATATCGGTGTAATGCTCTTGCATACGGGTCTTGTATTGTCTATAAGTTTTGCCTATATATATATTTAGTTTTTCCTTCTAATAAATTACTAGGATCAGGGATAGTACAAGACCCGTATGCAAGAGCATTACACTGATATAATTAAAAAGAATCCCACCACAGCATTAGCAAAGACAATAGTAGAAAATAACATCCAAATAGAAGAAATTAATTTTAAACCTTGTACAGCTCCAAGAACACAGTTTCAACTACAATATGCTGAAACACTTTTAATTTATAAGCACCACAACGGTGTATGCAATACGGAGATTCCACCCCTTCCTTCGACGTGGAGTCTCCTGCTGCAACAGCTGTCGAGAATGCGCACGCATCACTAATCACAGCGATTGGCTAGATTTGGAGAGAGGCAGCTATTTAAACTAACAATGTCACAGTTACTATCGTACACGCCTGAAGATGCCACATACGTGAAACGTGAGGAAATGTGTAGCGTAGGCCACTGAGGCTGGTTCTCGTTTTAAGTTCTTTAAACCTTTTTAAAGTTTTATAAGCAGTTATGTTATCTGTGTTTGAAAGCCAAGGGTTACATTTTATGAACTTTAATATTGAGTGGCTAAAGATCTCTTCCAAGCAGGGAGGATAATGCTAATTGCCTTAAAATCATCTAATTGTGAATGATAAATATCAATTCTTGTTGGTCTGTATGCGTATTAAACAGCATAACAGGAATAACAACCAATATTTAAGAAAGAACTGTCAAAGTCAAGAACATCTGATATTAATGGAGTGTGGACGTAGCACAAATAAAAGTTCAGGTATTAATGTTAAAGAACTCTGGACTTGAATATGAAAGGCAGTTCATCTTATATGTACAGAGATTGTACAAACAACAAGATAACCAATAAGGACTGGTAGCATTTAGAAACATCGTAACAGCAAAAGACAACACTGTCAATGCAATTGTACCAATGAATACGAAAAACGTTAAATATGTTCACTTTGTAACTCTTATTGATCTTCGATTGTAAAGATTTAGAGTTAAGTATACTATAAGGTAATTTTACAATAAAAATTGGTTTTGTTGGGACCCCCCCCCCCAATAATATCAATGGTTATTGTAAAGTGCTTCCCCAAGCTTCAAAAGTAGCTACTAGTAAGGGTTTTAACCATATCACAGCACTATTGTGAAATTAAATTATGATCCTTTGTAAACAAGATAATAGGGAACTTGGTGCCTTTGATTCTAGATGTTTACACAATATCTTGGACATTAGGTGGTTTAACTTTGTAAGTAATGATGAAGTTAGGCAAAGGAGTTGGCAATCTCCTTTGAACAGCATATTGTGTAAGGAGAGGCTATGTCAGTTTGTATATGTTGCCCATATACTACAGATTGCTAAATATGGTTATGAACAGTATGCCTAAAGGCCTCGGGAAAAGTGGGAGACCTAGGATGCAGTGGGCTGACAATGCCAAACAGGATTTTTTGAGAATTGGCCTACAGTGGCCAAATGCAGTAGCTGTAGTTCATGACATACATATTGGGAGAATGAAATTGCACAGTGTGGTTGGACCACTGTAGCCAATGGCTGCTTCAGAATTATGTATATATAACTAGTGTTCAGGATGTTTATAACAAGGGAATCTGTTACGTTATATGCACGAACAAAAATAGGAATAATGGTATGTCTTGCAATTGTAAATAAATATTATTTCATAATGAAAACAGTCCATCCTGTGGTAGAGTGGTTAGTGTGCTTGGATACTGCTCAAAGGAACCTGGATTTACTGCATGAAAAAATTGGATGGCGAATATAATATTGTTCTCCCTCTTTATCTCTAACCAGGGATACAAACAGAAGTATCATAACTCGAAAATGTTTGGAGCTTTTGCTCCAATTAAATGATTTCTAAAACTTGTAACAATGGCCTTAACTCAAAAGAATGTTCTATTTGAACATAAAGTCATCTACAGTGAAAAACTATACTTTGTCTTACACATTTCAACCCTTTTTATCGCAATTTTGGTTTGTATGGAACACGTTGGGCTTTAGTAAACTAAGAAGATAGAATCAACAATGATTCGTTATTGTTGGAGATGAATGACTAGTGTCCCTTTTTAATTGCAGTAAGAATTAGCCCTTCATTTGGTTTCCTTAGATGCCCATGCTTCGGAAGTATTTTTCCCATTTGATATCAGATACCACAAGTGAGAGTTCCTAGTTGCACACCTCCAACTTGTATGTTGGGAGTAACACATGTATCTTGTCAGTGGCACACCCAAAAATTTTTAATTGTCTGTGTGGAGGGGATGGGCATATTTGAATCTCTGATTTTTTGAGACTTTCTTAGAAAATAAGTTGAATCCTCAGGGGGTGACACGTGTTTTTGCATGTTTCTGCTTTTTGTACTGACATTTATCAACAGAATTAGTAAATATCTGTAACTTTCATTCATGCTAAAGTATTTTTCATGCTAATTTCAAAACAGTATTTAGTTTTCTGCTATCTAAAATGGTTTTTTGAGATGTAATCCATGGAACACAATCAGGTACAAAATTGAAATATAATATCACAAAATTTCATTTTGTAAAATATTTAACTTTATTCTTATTTTAACCATTATACAACAGTTAATGTTAATTGAGAAAAATTATGCATTTTTAAATCAGTAATTTATAGGCCAGACCACTTTACATCTTTTCAGCATGGAATGCATTAATTTCAGAAGCAATTCTCTAACAATATATGGTTAAAAGAAAATAGTAAAGCTTCAATTAACTCAAGCTTATTTGGAGTCCTCTTCTCATAAATTTCAAAACTAATTTTGTACCATAAGTTCACAATAGGATTATGGTCCAGAGACCATTCATGGCCATTCCATCCTTTTAAAGCCTAACATACACACACATACAGTTTTTCTTCCATGGAAGCTATTAAGTGACCCTTTCTAACCTCCCTCTAATTGCCTCTTAGCACTGTAAAAACATGGGTTGATGAAATCAGAAATTCCAATCTTCCACTCCTCCTCTGTCCATCCCCTCCATACCTCTGAGGAGTGTTTGAGGGTTGAGCCAGAGTCATGTTGTTTAGTTGCCATATTCAGGTGTTACACACATTGGCAATGAGAATTGAAGTGAAAGCTGGAATGCCTACCCATGTCCAAACCTTTTAGTTTCCACAAGTCCTGCTAGGAATTAGGGTGAAGGATGGCCATGGCATGAAGTGGACACAATTGTGTGTTTATGGAGAGCTTAAAGGTTCTATCTGTTAATGGCTTCTGAACTACCCTTCACATTGCGACAAAACCATTATATTCCTGAAAATTCCAAGGTTCATCCCCCCAAAAAAATCCTTGGCTGATGACAAAACTTTCCCTTTCATTATTTCATTTTATTACTCAGCTTTAATGTTCCTTTTACAATATACATGCCTTCCAATACCCTGACAAGACATGCAACCCCATACCATGGTTGGTTAGGGTTTTTATGGCACATCAGCAACTTAGGCAACTTGTATTAAACAAGGTAAAAGAAGACAAAAGATATGAAACCCTCAACCAAAATTAAAAGAAAATGACAAAAAGACCTAAAAAGCAACAAAACAGTGGGTATAAAGAATCCATATAAAAAATAAAACAATAAAAGTATAGCCTAAAATCAAACAACTGGTGTAAAGGACCCATGTGCATGGCAAAAAACAATGGATATAACCACAAACAATACACAAGGTAAAATATTACACATTTAAAATAGCCAGCATAATATAAATATTCAAATATAAGTGATAAAAATGAATAATCTGATAAAAGGTGTTTGAATGTAAGATGATTAGATATCGTAGAATGAAAGCTCATTCTGCAACAAATGCTGGGCAATCAATTATTGTATACCATAACATTGGTTAGATGTTTCACAGTCAATTTACCACACTAAGGGCAAAAATTTCCCAAGACTGTCTCTTACATGGATACTACTTTGTTTTTAGTAAGACAAAACTGATTTTCATTACTAAAAATTTCCTTTTTCAGTTATAAACAGTCAATAGCGCATGCTTCTTTGCCAGTTGTAATCCTCCTTGCATAGAAGTTTGTCAGTCAAGGTTTTGGATGAGCTTTGCAACTCTCCTTTTTTTTTTGAGTGCTGTGGAGTCAGAGTCAGTGTTGAAAGCAATTTGGTGCTGCTGGAGTCAGAGTTGGTACATTTTTACTGATTCCAACCTCAATATATATTTTAATCAAATATGCTTTTGTGTCTGACATCAATGGCAACTAGGGTGGTTAAACAACTTAAATAATAAACATAATGTTTTAAAAATCAATCCAAAGTGAATGCACAGTATTCCCTGTTAAGATAGACATCAAATATTAATTAATAGATTCTGAAAAAAATTCATCGCCGCCACAGCGGAAATTGAACTCGCATCTCTCCAGATTCATGCCAGAGCGCAATTGCCAGAGCGCATTGCACCACGTGTCGGACAATGAAATTTTTCAGAATAAGACCTTATAAATCTTTTTCACTGAGATGTGGCTGAGACAGCGCCATTTATACTCAAGGAGATGCAACTTTTTCAGTCGTTGAGTATAGATGGCGCTGTCTCAGCCATGTCTCAGTGAAGAAGATTTATAAGGTTTTATTCTGAAAAATTTCATTGTCCAGCGCGTGGTGCAATGGTAGCACGCTCTGGCATGAATCTGGAGAGATGTGGGTTCGATTCCCGCCGTGGTGGCGATGAATTTCTTTCAGAATCTATTAACATGTTTTCCATTTCAGACACTAATGCCATTAATTTTTTTTCCTTTTCATAAGATATTTTTGATTTTTTTATGCTTATTTCATTTAGAGATCTTTCTAAATTTCATAAGTTTTAAACTTTCAAGTTCACAATGACAAAGAGTGTTCCAACGAAGTTTGCAGTTTTTGAATACTTCATAATAACCACAAGATGGGAAACATTTTGTGCATCAGTGTATGATAGAAGATGATGATGGTGAAAAATTATGTCAAGCACAAAATCAGTGATTTCAGTGGCTCTGGTAAAAATGCACCAACTAGAGCATCAAATTTAAAAAGATGAGCCCATCAGAGAGGAGTCAGAGTCAGATAAAAAAAATTGAGGAGTTGGAGTTTTTGTGTGCTGACTCCACAGCCCTGCATTTTTTTTTATCTTTCATTCTGCAATCTTATTTCTACAGAATCTTCCTCTTACAGTTCTCAACCCTTACAATGTCCATGTTGTCTGTATACATTCTCAGAATCCATAATGAGAGGCCAACGACATTATGTATACATTTCTAGTACAACAACAACAAAAAAAGGGAATTTTCAAAAAATAAAATTGCATTTTAAAATTTTCTTACATATTTTATAAAAATATATAATTCAAGCTTGTAAAATAATATTTTGTTTTTTCATTTGATGCATATTTTATTAAACTACAATATAAATGGCTTGTTAAAGCCATCAATTGCCATTTCTTAGAAGCACTATAAGCTATTGCCAATTTGATTGTTAAAGTTACTTTTTGCTGAAGCAACCCCCTTATTTAAACTCACAAGTTTAGTTTGAACTATTATTAACAAATTTTTCCTTAAAGTTTCGAAAATCTCCTGAAAATTAACAAAAAAAAAAATGCTATTTTAAAAAATGGAAGATTTTGGAAGTAATTACATTGTAGTTTCCCCTGTTTTACACTCTTTTCTGTCATAAACCTATTTTAACATTCCCAAAATAATTTTTATCATTTATCCCAGAATTCTATGTGTTTTTCCCACTCTTAAAATCAAAATTTTAAGTAACAACAGCTTTCTTAGACTTTTCAATACTGGATGCAGTTCCAACTAAGTCATGGCTAACTACCTGCAGCTGAGGAGGCAAGTGGGTCATATGTGCTATCTCTGTTCTGTGTTATAAGTGGCTCCATAATAGATTGCTTACAGTGCTTTCTCAATATATCAGATAGCCTTTCTAGAGTTAGTATTTACTTTCTTTAATTTAAAACCTTAGTTTTCGTTTCAGCAGATTTATTTTATTTCCATTTATTTTATTTCTATATTATTGATCTTTCAGTCAGTTGATCTATTAATTTTTCGGAGTCGTGCTATAACAGATGGCTGGCTTACAACTTCTTCTATGGATATTTTAACATCACATTAGGTTCATTATTTCTTCATTTTTCAGTATGATCATGTATTATTTCCTGAAAATGAATGAGGTGTTGGATCATCATCAACATCCTCAAGCAGCCATGGGCTATGGAGGTCCAACCAGACTGTGCAATTTAGTTCTCCAAAGCATATCTGTCCAGAGTTACATCTGTTGCATCTGCCCACTGCACACCAATTCTAACAAGGTCCTGTTTGACATTATCTGCCCACTGTATCCTAGGTCCTCCCTCTCTTTCTGAGGCCTTTAAGCACACTGTTCATAACCCTATTCACTAATCTATAATTATCCAGACAGCAACATTGCCAAGCCAATGGAGTCTCTCTCTGCACAATATGCTGTTTAAAAGAGGTTGCCGACTCCTTTGCCTAACCTCATCATTACTTACAAAGTTGAACCACCTAATGCCCAAGATACTGCACAAGCATCTAAAATCAAAAGCATCTAGTTTCCTGTTATCTTGTTTACAAAATGTCCAAGTTTCACTACCATAACTAACCCTAAAAAGAACCAAACTATTATACAGTCTAATTTTAGTCTTTAGGTGTATACACCAATTTCTCCACACTCTCCATAGATCCTTAAAAGTCCTGGCAGCAATCCCTGTTCATCTGTTAATCTCATGTCGCAAATCACCAGAATCTGTTACAAAGCTCCCAGGCTAATTAAACTATAACACTTGCTCAAGACTGCAACCATTCGGATTAACTGAACACACTCTCACACATGACTCAGTGTTATTATAGAGCGCTTTCATTATGTTAACTAACTTGTCTGGTATGCCATACGATATCACAATCAACCACAAATTATGACGATCAACAGAGTCGAAAGCCTTTTTGAAATCAACAAAGGTAGACACCAAAGGTTTTTGAAACTCTAAACATTTCTCAAGAATCTGCCTAAATGAAAATATCTGATCTACACATCCCCTACCACTTCTGAATCCACATTGCTCATCATGCAATTGCCTGTCGACCAGTTTCTTAAATCTATTAAGCACAATCATGCAGAGAACTTTCCCTGAAACAGAGAGTAGGCTGTTCACCTTATAGTTATCACAAGAACTGCGATCACTTTTTTTTGAAAATAGGAATAATAATAGCTCTGGTAGAATTATTAGGAACCATGCCTTTATCATAAAAATAAAAAAATAAAAATAAATACCCCCCCAAGCAGCTGCTTGCCACAGAGGTCTTGACAGGAGCCTGTCAGTTTATATGCCATAGTAGAAGGATCTGAGAGGATGGCAGGGCCTCAACAGAAAAATGACACATACATCCATGCCTTACCTGGGGCTCGAACCCAGGTCCCTTAGATCTGTAACCAAGCGTGCTAACCACTCGGCCACAGGACGAAGATATTCAAAATTTCGATCATTCAAGTGGTAACAGAAACCTTCCCAGCTCTAAGCATTTCTGTAGTAATTTCATCTACACCTGAGGATTTATGAAGTTTAAATTTAGAAATAGCCAAAATAACTTCAGAATTGTTATAGGGCCAATATTAAAGCCACCAATGCATCTATCATCATTGCAAAGATGGGAGTAGAACTAGCCACATTGTTTAGAACATCACTGAAATGTTCAGCCCACCTAGCCATGACAGAATCCTCACCTTCTATATCCTTCAATCTCTGTATACGCGTCCATTTTCTACCACACAAAACATTAACTATCTGGTACACTCTGTAGCTGTTGTGCTGTCTAACTGCTTCCTCGGCTTTGTCTGCCAGGCCATCAAGCCAAAAATACTTATCAGCAGCTAACTGATCCTTTACACGTTTATTAAGCTCTCTGTAATTCTTTCTATTAGGACTAGTAGGGTATTGATTAAGGACATTCCTGCAGTTCTTTCTTTCTGAAATAAGCTCAAGTGCCTTATTACTCAAATAATTCTGCCTCCTCTGCTCATTTTTTCCTAAAATAGTACTAACAGTACTCTTTTAGGGAAAGAGTCTCCCATTCTGTTCACTTCCACCAGAAAATATCTCTTTCGAAAGGTACTAATGGCCTGCTCCATGAGAAGGAGGGGCCGGACATCATATATAGGCCTGGCCGGTTCTATGCATCATCACAGGGGATTGGTGCAAAGCTCTCATTCTAGTAACTACCTAGCTACCATTTACAGGCAGAAGCAAAAAAAAAAAAATTCTTGGCATGGAAATCAGTCATTCTGTGGCAGAACAATTTAAGCATAAGTTTTTACATCCCCCCCCCCAACTACACACACAGAGGACATGTTACTCTCCCCATTGGCAAAGTCATTAAAAAATGAAATTTCAAGTTTTTAAGTTTATATTCAATAGTTTTAAAAAAATTTTACCCCCCCCCCATCTCAATAACTTGGCTGTGCCACTCTGGCAATATATACGTGTTTTTTTTTCTGCTTCAGTGTAACTTGTACTAACTTTTTGGCACTTAGCCAAAAAACCCAAAATTCAACACCCAAAGAATAAAATTATAATGTTTAGTAAAAACAAGCAGCCTAAGAAAATGTTCCTCCATTTCATAAACAGGACAGAAAATCCCATTAATGTGAGCAATCCAAGTCATCTTATATAAAATACTGACCCGAGCTTTAAAATGCACCACACTGAAAAAAATGATTAAAAGAAAAAAAACATTGCATTTCTGATAAATATTATTGGGAATGAATTTTGCTTTCGATTAACATAAAAACAGTTAAATTTTATTCAACGTATTTTCCAATATTAAGCCTTAATTGCATAGTCTAATTTTTTTTCACTATATCAATGTGAAAATGTCTTATTAAAATTAATATGCTTTTAATTTTTTTTCCAATTTTTATTTTCTTAAGATTTGGAGTTAAATTCTGTTTAATTTGTTATATAATATTACCTATTTCTGTTGATTGGTTATTTTTTTTTAAATTCTAAAGTTGACTTGTTTACCCTGATTCAGCACAATTGGGTATAAGCTTGGGCTTTTCTCAAAGTATGGTAATGAGAAAAAAATTATGAAACGGAAAAAATATTTACTTGAAACAAAAAAATTAATTTTTTTGCTATACAGAAATAAATAGTAAGGAAGATATCACTCTGAATTTAACGTCGATCAATTTTTGAAGAAAAATTGTCTTGAGCCAAGTGAGATATGAACCCACAACCTCCTGATAACATGTCAGATGCTCTGGACCACTGAGCTACTGGATACCGATCAAAATCTCCTCTAATTGATGCTATGAACATACTCATAGCATCAATTGAAAAATCATAGCATCAATTAGAGGAAATCTTTATCGGCAGCCAGTAGCTCAGTGGTCCAGAGTACCTAACATGTTATCAGGAGGTTGTGGGTTCATATACCACCCAGTTCAAGACTATTTTTCCTCTAAAATTGATCAGCATTAAATTCAGAGTGATATCTTCCTTAATATATGAATAAATATGTCAAAAAAATCTCTTCAATCTAAGAAATAAATAGCCTCTCTATCTATGTGCATTATAACTATATCTGTCTATTAGCTTTTTTTTTTATTATTATTATTTGCATTGCCAGATACAATTATTTTTATTAAAATAAAACTTGTCATTTTTGTAAAATATTTTATTTTCAGAAAATCCAGAATTAAATGCTGATTAATTTGGCATATAGCATGCCATAATTCCCTTCATTAGTTATGTGGCAAAAAAGTTCTAAAGTAAAATTTTTTTTTGGCTGAGCATAGGGAGAAAAAGCTTTGCCTCTGGATGGAAAACCAGTTTTTCAGGCTGGACACTGGAAGGGTTAAAACATATATGGGCATCTGCTGCCAATGTCCATTCTTTCAAAAGTTGTGGTGAACTGAGCTTTTCTGTACAAAAGTGTAATCCCATGCAATGCGTTTTCTACCCATAGTGTTGTTTTCTTAGGTCACCCAGTCCTTTTTGTATCAGCAATAAACATAGTTTCCGAATGTCATTTCAATATCCTCAAAACATTAAAAGGTCTGCATGACACATTAGCAGCAATTTGACACAAAGATCAACTTCTGTTAAAATATATTATCTCATACCTCTGGATTATGAGGCAAAAATGAAGACTTTCTGATAACTGTCCTTTATCAACACTGAACAAAATGTTGATTACAATGTGAAACTGTCCCACATCCACAAATTCAGTTTTAAAGTGCACTGAAACGTACCAAACCCATTTTTATGGTTACTCATCTATGATCGTTGTGTAAAAGAACACTTGATTGGTTGTAATGAGAGTATGTTCAATCTTAGTACCATTTTGTGTTCTTAATCAGGGCCAGCACAAGGGGCAGATGATTACCCTGGGTGCCACAGGACAGGGGTGCCAAAGGTGGCTGTTCATTTATTCATTTAAGAATATATATTTATAGTAGACAAGCAGGGTCAATTTCCCATAATGCACATTTGACTTGCTTAGGGGCACCATCATTTATGTTTTACGATTTGTTTAAATAACAATGATTTGTTTAAGTAACAAAATCATGCCTGTTCATTTCTCATGAGGTACATTCAAAAAGTCCTTGACATATATCTGCAGAACAAAAACCATTGCACTTACCTCAACAAAACTTTTACTGTCCTTCAACGAATTTTCCTCCAGCATCTATGCAAAGTTTCAGATGTCTATGCCAATTCTGGAATGCTTTGTGGTATTCCTATTGGGGAATACTCCACAACTCTGAATGAAAGCATTTTGCAAGGTTTTGCACCCTTGAAAAAGGCTTCCAAGTAAATTCTTTTTCAATCTTTTGATACAACCAAAAGTCACAGGGTGCAAGAGATCAGGTGAATATGCAGGATGGGGAAACTGTTTGATCTTTTTCCTGCTCCAGACAGGCATTAAAATTGTGCATTTTAAAAACGTAATTCTTTATATTTTACCCTAGCATAAGTGCTTTGGGTTTTGAGGCAGCACAACTTGCAGGGTTTTGTGAGTACTGATATTGTCATGAAGGAGAACCCTTGATATGCCTGTTGTTGGATGCTACTCCTTAATCTTCATAACCATTTTGAGCAAAACAACGTTGGTGTAGTATTGGCAATTTATAGTCATTTTTTCAGGTAAGGTTTCCACAGCTACCACTCCTTGGTAATTGAAAAAAATTGTGAACATCCCTCTTCCTTAATTGAAAGTTTTGTCAAAGGATTGGTTCATCTTCCACAACCTAAACATAGTTGTCGATCTTTCTGGGAGTTGCAATAAAACCACTTCTCGTCACCTGTGATAATGTCCGTTAACCATTTGGAGCCACTGAGTTCAAACATTGTCAGGCTATCTCAGCATGAGTTGACTCTAGCCATTTTTTTTTTGCTGTTCTGTCAGTTTGTGAAGTACCCTTTCGACACAGATCTTTCGGAACTTTAAATATGAATAATTTTTGCTACACTGCCAATTGATACTCTGACATCTAAACTTATTATCTGAATGGTAATATGTGGGTTTTCTTTAATGAGTTCATGAACAGCAGCGATGATTCTCTCATTCACGGCATTCTTCACTCTTCCAGCACGAGGGAGGTCTCCAAAGTTCTACAGTGCTTCTCTGAATTTGAACATCGATCCCATTACAGTGCCATATGAACAAGAATGATCCCATATACTTGTGATAAACCAGTATGAATTTGTTTTCACGTCATCCCAAGCTGCATCCTTGTGAAAATGTAAAATCTTTCTCCATCTTTAGTAGGCTCCAGCAACAATGCACAGATTTTGCAGACTGAACTTTACGTTCCACAATAAAGAAAGAAATGACGATATGGCGTTTGTTTTTACCATGAATTTAATTTTACCATTATTTTTTGCCTTTCAAACAAGTTGTAGCTTGTTAACTCTGGAGGAACAAGTGCAAATCTACAGACATATATCACGAACTCTATGAATACCCTCCATAAAAGGAGTAATATAGCAGTTGCAAGTATCCATTGCATAAAAAGTGATTGCTCTATCTTCTGACAATCGAAAGTGAAGTTTTAAAAGAATTCGGATTATGAGAATATGTGTATATAAATATACCAAATGTATTGGAATACTTTCATATTTTTGTAAATAGCAAACAAGGATGAGCCAAGATTTTTTGGTGACTCAGGCAAGATAAAAAAGGGCATCCCTTTGACAGATATTAATTTTGTCTCAAAACCCAAAGCACTTATTCTAGGGTAAAATATAAAGAATTACGTTTTTAAAATGCCCAATTTTAATGAATTACAGATCATAATAAGGTATTAAAATCTAAATAAGGAATAAAGAAATATCCTGTTCGCACTAGAATGTATGATTTTTATCTGTCACATTTGAAAATAAATTGCAGGAAAAAAAACACTTAGGTACATAAAAAATAAAAATATTACAGTATATAAAAATTAATCAGTGGTTTCAAGACATTCATGGACTTTTAACTCTAGAAAATTTGTTCATTGCATGAGAATAATCTAATTACTGATATCACTTTTAATTGCATCCACTGACAGCTGTTTTTGTTATAAAACAGCATGTAAAAGATAGAACCATCAGCCAAAAAATATATAATTCTGATACTGAATTCAAAGATTAATAAAAAAAATTATGTTTTGAGCTACTGAATTACTTCTAATAACAGTGATATTAAATTTTATCATTAGTTTATTCACAAATTCAGCTCCTCTCAAAAATCACGCCCTGAGGAGGTTGCTTCACAGTCTCATCTATGGAATCGGCCCTGATACGAAACTATGTTCAAAGCTCTCTAACTTTGAAAATAAACTTTTTTTACAGAGAAATGCAACGGGAGATATATTATAGTTATCACTCAAATTCATCCAAATCTCAATTTTAGCAATATTCCTTTAATAGCTACTGAAACTGAATTATTTGACATCAGTGTTTGCCCACCCTGAACACTTTCAAAATTGGTGGAATGAACAAAACTATTGATGAAAATAAAAAAAATTTAATTCTGACAAACTTTTCAAGTACCATCAAATCCATTTATAAAAAGTCAGTTATAACAAAATTACACCTACAAAGAAGCAAAGTCCATTTGCCTTCAATTTATTCAAGGGGGTCCATTTTGTTGAAAGTTGTCCATTCCTCTTCCAACACATTTTGAGAATTTTTGCTTCCATTTCCTTTTGGAAAGTTGTCCATTCCCCTTCAAACTATGTTGTATGTACATTTTATTAGAAATACATTTTCCATTCTTTACAGATATAAACACTTCTTTTTTTTCATTAAGGATCCTTTAGTCAGAGCTTACAAATTAGTGAACTTTGATAAATTTCCTGCTTTTTCCCCCTGAGAGTTAGCCATTTTGCAGTAATGCCCTTTCAAGGCTATCTGACCTCTATGGATTTCTGTCACGTTCCATAAGAAGGGGGTTATCATGTTTGCTGACCCAAGAGGGATGGTTAAGATTTAAAACTCTGTCACTGAAAATCTAGGTAACACCTCAGGCACTGGATTAACACCAACATTTCGAGAAAAGGAATAAACTAAGGCCAACCAGGGTTAATTTAACAATAAAATTTGCCTGTCCACTGATTGTCACACAGCCAGAGTGTTTTCCTCTACCATCAGTGAATATCTAGAGATAAGAGGGAGTCACAAGTTATTTCTTGTCCACTTTACCTTTCATGAATTCTGATTTTCATTCTTCACCAATGTACGGTCTGACAGTGAGTTACTACTAGTTTTGCACTAGCATCCAAAAAATGTAAAATTCTTAATATGGCACAGAAAGGGGAAATCATAAAAATTTTAAAGGCCAAAAGGAAGCTGATGTTGCCACAGTGTACGAAATTCTCCTGAATCTATAATTTTAATATATAAACAAAGAAAAAATATTGGTGGAGCCTTCAAAATCAAGGTGTTGCTTCCAAAAAAAAAAAGATTAAATCAGCTTTATACCCAAATGTTGAAGCAGTTCTTTTCTATTGGTTCTTAGGAGCCAGAGCTGAAAATTATTACTAATCAATCCACTGCTTTAAGCAAAAAAAAAAAGCTGTGTACAGTGCATAACTAAAAAAAAGACAGATGCATGTCTTGCTAAAAAATAAGCAATTTGTCTTTATTACTTATGTTAAAGTAGTGTTATTATATTTACAGTTTGGTCTTTATTATTTGGGCTTATATTCAAGTATATTTCTTTTTTAGATTATTTTTCAATAAATTTCCTATGACGATTTACAGATATCAAAAACTTTTTCAGCTGTTCCTTCAAATTCACTTACAAATGGGTTAGACAACAATTATTTTAGCAAATGATTTGTTATAGATTTTAAAGTTAATTCTTACAATTAGCAACACTGCTGTTAAATGTTTCAGCTGCCAGAACCCTTTTAATAGTAAATATTGTTCAAAATCATGATTTGGTGAATATTTTCAATCAATTTCCATTACGTTTTGCTAAAAAAACTTTATTTCATGGTTATTGACATAAAGGGAATGTTCATAGCGTTATTTAGAGATCTTGATCGGCAGCCAGTAGCTCAGTGGTCCAGAGCACCTGACTTGTTATCAGGAGGTCGTGGGTTCGTATCCCACCCGGCTCAGGCAATTTTCCTCTAAAATTGAAATCGACATCAAAGTGCTTATTTATTACTGGATGTTGAACCATCGAGTTTATCTGAGTTTATCTCAATATTTATTATCATTAGCATACTTGTAAGACATGCTTTCCATCTATTGGCAAATAAAAAGCCGCTAGGGCTAAAAATTGCCTAAAATAACGCCTATATGTGACATAAAGGGAATGTTCATAGCGTTATTTAGAGATCTTGATCGGCGTCAGGTAGCACAGTGGTCCAGAGCACCTGACATGTTAACAGGAGGTCATGGGTTCGTATCCCACCTGGCTCAGACAATTTTCCTCTAAAATTGAAATCGACGTCAAAGTGCCTATTTACTATATATAATTGTGCTCTACCACTCTTTTTGTCTAGGGCCACTTGAGATGTAAATCCAGGTTCTCTTTGGGGGAAAAATGTTTATAATACAAAAACCAATTACTGCAATTAAAATAAACAACCAAATTTTTTATAATTAAAAAAAGTTTCAGGTGGGGGTAGGGGGCTCCAAAATTTTGTTTTGCCCATATTGCATTTACTGTCGCGCTAGCCCATTTGTAACTGTATGGTTATTGTCGAACTATCTGAAGATAATTTTGGCCTTAAATGATCTGGAGATACGAAAATTCCTGATCTAGATTATGCTGATGATTTAGCCCTTTTGGCAAATGATGTTGATGAGATGAACTCTTTCATTCAAGCTGTTGATGAGACTGATAGTAGAGTAGGTTTGGTTATAAACAGAGAGAAAACTAAAGTGATGAAAATTGGTCAGGCAGGCTGTGATTCAGTTAATCTGAATGGTTGCAGTCTTGAGCAGGTGTCACAGTTTAATTATCTTGGGAGCTATGTAACAGATACTGGTGATGTGCGGCATGAGATTAATAGACAAATAGGGATTGCTGCCAGGACTTTTAAGAATCTATGGAGAGTGTAGAGAAATAGGCGTACACCTAAAGACTAAAATTAGACTGTATAATAGTTTGGTTCTTTCTAGGGTTAGTTATGGTAGTGAAACTTGGACACTTTGTAAACAAGATAACAGGAAACTAGATGCCTTTGATTCTAGATACTTATGCAGTATCTTGGGCATTAGGTGGATCAACTTTGTAACTAATGATGAGGTTAGGCAAAGAAGTTGGCAACCTCCTTTAAGCAGCATATTGTGCAGAGAGAGACTCTGTTGGCTTGGCCATGTTGCCCGTATGGATAATCATAGATTGGCGAATAGGGTTATGAACAGTGTGCCTAAAGGCCTCAGAAAGAGGGGGAGACCTAGGATGTGGTGGGCAGACAATGTCAAACAGAACCTTGTTACAATTGGTGTGCAGTGGCCAGATGCAGCAGATGTAGCTCAGGACAAATATGCTTGGAGAACTAAATTGCATACTCAAGTTGAACCTCCATAGCCCATGGCTGCTTGAGGATGCTGATGATAATGATCTGAAGATCTATTTAAAATATTTGAAAGCAGGAAAAAGATTTTAATTCTGCATAAAAATGTTTAGCTGAAACACAAAAAAAAAAACATAAAAACAAATGTGTTCAGGACTTCTATAAAAAAAAAAATCAAGCAGATGCTTTCCCCAGAGGCCTGACAGGAGACTATCAGTTTAATACACCATAGTAGGAAGTCTACGAGGATGATGGGACCTCAGTAGAAAAACATCCATGACTTACCCAGGGCTCTAACCCAGTCCAGTCAGTCTAACCCAAGTCTGTCTAAGTTTGATTAGCAGCCGAATGCTTACAGAATTCGGCTACTGGGATTGGCTAGCTACCATGAAATGGAAACTGCCTCATTGGATAACAGAACTTAATAAAATTCTATTTTTAAAAGGTGTGACTCAGAATAATATATTTTTTAGTTATTGGTCATATGTAACAGTTTGCATTAAGAAATTGGGATTTTTAAATCAAATTTCTTATATTTCTTTTTACTAAACTTTTTTTAGGAGTAATGCAAACTTACCTAGAAGCCATTCAATCTCAATTTCATTGCCTCAGTTAAACTTTATATGATTTACAATATTTTTCATTCTTTAGCACTTTTTAGAAATATTTTCAATTTTTTTTAATCTTCTTCCTTCAAGCATAAATAATGTTACCTAGTGAGAAAGAAGGATTAAGGTTGTTGGGTTATTTTACAACTGAGTGGCTCTTTTTTTGCAATACAGTTGGTTAAATGCCCAGGCCACAAGGATCTCAACGGTTCACAGAAAGCTGGGGAAAGGAAATCACTGAACAGTTGTTAAAAAAGACAGATGGTAGCCTCCATCAAGGTTATCCAGCATGTTCTTTAACACACACAAGATATGACTCTCCTGCACACAGAGCCACACTTTTATGTCCCATCCAACAGACAGAACCTTTTCAAACCCAACAGCAGCAAGAATTAAGGAAAAATGGATTAAAGAAATATGGAACTGAATTCTATAATGTGATATGAAAATACTTTTAGTGCATTTTCATTTTTCATAATTCCCAACTATTGAACTTCACAATAATCTACTTTAACAGAAAATTTAAACTTAAAAGACAGAACCTTTCATAAAATATTTCTTTCACACAAAACATTTTACTAAAAAAAATATTTTTTCTTACCTCTGACTTATCCATGTTAGTTTGAAACTCGTTTTCATTAAATACTTGTGTCTCCAAATATTCTGAAAAAATATCACTTTTAATGAAACTGAACAGTAATTTATAAAAATTTTATTTCCATTTTAATTTAAAATGCATAGATACAATATTAGTTATTATAATATAATTAACATAAAATAGCAAAAGGAAACCAACTCACATTCAAAGCAAAGCTACAAAAATTGAAATATTCTAGACCAAAAAATGGGCATGTGGTCATCTACTGCAAAGTCACTAATTTATATCCAACAATTTTTGCAATCTGGTTGAAATAAAAATACAATTAGATACCTCCCTTCTTGAGCTGAAGTGTCCCCCATCCTAGATGAGAGATGCTAGTGACAGATATGGTCCCTAGACTGTGCAGTTTCAGAACACCTTGGCCAGGATCCAGGGTGTCATCAATAGTATCTAGATGTCACACCACATATGAAAGCAAATGTTGCCAAAGTTATCCTGATAACTACACATCACCAATGCAATTATATCATTGACCACAAACACAGATTTAGATACGTATACATTTGACATCAAAATCTAAAAATAAAGAAAATCCAAATGAGTAAATTATTATGCATACTGCTACCATATACAGCTTACAATTTCAACAATTTTTACACATCACAATGGTACATAAAAGTTATACAAAACGTCAATTATAATACTCAATTACAGATAATTACTGCAATTTCATTAATATTTTACATAGCAGTATCAATAGAATATTTCATACCTATCATTTAGAACCATCAGTATAACATTAACCAACATTTATAACTACAAATTATTCTCATTACTTACAAAATACATATAACTTATACTCAACTCAGCTGTCAGTCAGCTGAAATAAAAATACCATATTATAAATGCACTTCAAATAAATTCATTGCAATATACAATTTGTTATTGGGTTCACCTATAAGCATCAGATGAACCAAGAATATCACATAATACTTTTATCAAACGTCAAATTCACCAATTTTAACATTACATCAAAACTTTTTTAAATTCAATTCAATTTAAGAAAAAAAAATGTATCTATCTGAAATACAAAATAAAATACACTGAAGAGCCAAAACATTATGAGCAGCGCATCTTTATGCAAATCAAAGCAATTGCAAGTAAGCGACAGTACATGTGAAGGTCATGAAATGGTATATATATATATGATACTGAGCTCTGTTAAATCAATAAATATTTTGCGGAAAAAATTTTTCACCGATATACGGGATTTGAAATCGCATCTCTCCAGAAACATGCCAGAGTATTCTTCCAGTTGAACTAATGCCAGCTGTCTTTTTTCCGCTAATTTTAAGACTAAATTAATCTGTGTTATTCTCATTTTTCAGGTGAGAAAGGTAGTGGACATAAGTGAGTTTGACAATGGCCAGACAACTGGGTCAGAGCATTTCCAAGACGGCAAGGTTTGTGGGGTGCTCAGTCAGCCATGGTTAGTACCTTCAAAAAGTGGACCAAGGAGGGAAAAACCACGAACTGCTGGCAAAGGTGTGGATCGACCATGGCTCATCGATACTAGAGGTGAGTGAAGGCTATCCCATATGGTACAAGCTAACATAAGGGATACTGTGGTGCAACTAGCATGCAATTTGAATGCTGATGATGGGAGTATGTGTCACAATACAAAGTACATCGAACCCTGCTGAAAATGGGACTGCGTACCCACAGGCCGCTCCAAGCACCCATGCTAACCTCAGTTCCTGTCGAAAGTGCCTACAATGGGCACACATCAACACTGGACCTTGAATGATTGAAAGAAGGTCGTCTGGTCCGATGAATCTCTTTTCCTATTGCACCATGTGAATGGCCGGGTGCGTGTGTGTTGTTTACCTGAGGAAGTGTGGCACCAGGATGCACTGTGGGATGCAAAGTAGCCATAGGATGCTTTTGGCAATGGTGGAAATGCTTTTGGCAATGTTGTGCTGGGAAACCCAGGGTCCAGTCATTCATGTACAGGAAACTATGATGTCTACCACCTATCTAAACATCATTTCAGGCCAGGTACATTCTTTCATGGCAACAGTATCCCCCTTAAGTAGTGCCTCCTTTCAGCAGGAAAATGTACCATGCCACACTACCCGGATTGTTCGAGAATGGTTCGCGGAACATGAAGACTTCCAGGTATTGTCTGGCCTTCAAATTCCCCAGACAGCAATCCAATTGAGAATCTGTGGTTTGTGTTGGAACAGTATATCTGATCTGCAGCAGCTCAACCATATACATAACTTACAAGAATTACAGGATCTGCTGGTAACATGTTGGCACCAGATACCACAATCTTATAGCATCCATGCCTTGAGGGTAAGAACTGTTTTGGTGGCATGTGGAGGACCAACATCATATTAAGCAGGTGGTCATAATGTTTTGGCTCTTCAGTGTATACCAAATAAAATTTCCATTATGCACTGTAGCACATTTAACTTATCAGCAGGAGTACATTAACTACAAATAAATACATATATTACACTTATATGTTTTAAAAATGATCAACTAATAGGTATGGTTTCATTCACAACCTTCAGTGGCAATAAAAATTATGAAATGCCACAAAATAACTTTCTACGGTCTTGTCTCATTTTTGCAACGAAAAACTCTTTTTGCAACGAAATAAGATAGATTTCTATTATAGGGAGCTAGTCAATTGGCTGAAGAATGAAACAGAATATTTATATTTCATATGCTAGCACTCTGCCAAGGTCACTCCTGCAAGTTCAATACAGAATTCCTGTCATACTTATTACTGGGCAGCTGCAGCCTTGAGAGGACCTTGAAGATCATGTCACGATGCTACTTTTTTCTTTTTGTCAGTGATGTCTGGCATATTGTAGATCAGTGGTTCTCAACCTTTCATGCTTTATGTATCCCCTAGAAATGTGTATGTAACTGGCGTACCCCTTGCATAGAAATATAAAACTATAGTTATAGTATAACAATGGGAATAAAATAAAACATAAATGTATATAACATATATCTAGTGACTTTTGAGCTCTCACGGTGTACCCCCAAAAATTTTACTGTGTACCCCACGTTGAGAACCCCTATTGTAGATGATGCAAATTTATCAGGATCTCAAAGTTGAAGGAACAGGTTTTTACGGCATTCATTTCATGAGCTGCAGCAGCTGCATTTTGCCACTGAACACCAATTATAGCAAGATCTTGTTCGACATTGTCTGCCTATCACATCCTAAGTCTCTCCCTTTTCCTGCAGCCTTTAGGCACACTGTTCGTAATCTTATTCGCCTATGTGCAGCTATGCATATGGGCAACATGGCCAAAAAAAACACACTGTCTTTTCACAATATGCAGCTCAAATGAAGTTGCTGACTCCTCTAACCTCATCGTTACTTACAAAGTCAAGCCATCTAATGCCCAAGATACTGCGTAAGCATTTAGAATCAAAGGCATCAAATTTCTTGTTATCTTACTAACAAAGAGTTCAAGTTTCACTACCATAACTAACCCTAGAAAAAACAAAACTATTGTACACTTTAATTTTAATCTTCAGATGTATACACCTATTTTTCCATAGATCCTTAAAATTCCCAGCAGCAGTTCTTATTCTTCTGTTTATATCATGCCACATACCACCAGTATCTCTTACATAGCTCCGAATATAATTAAACTGAGATGCTCAAGAGTGCAGACATTCAAAGTAACTGAAGCACCATCTGCTTTACCATTTTTTTATCACTTTAGTTTCCTCTCTCTTTTATCACTAAACCTACTCTATTACCAATCTCATCAACAGCCCCATTTCAACTTCATTAGCCAAAAGGGCCAAATCATCTGTATAATCTAAATCAAAAATTTTCAAATCTCTAGACTATTTCAAGCCAAAAATTTCCCCTTGCAAAGAATTAATTCTGCAAAAACCAAACTAAAGAGAAAAGGAGACAAAATGCACCCTTGTCTAACTCCACTAGCAATACTAACCATTGGCTGCAAACTTATCAACTCTCACACATGACTCAGCATTATAGAGAGTTTCAAAATGCTGCAGTGGCGGTCATAAGGGGGAGGGGGACAAGAAACTTGTGTTTTTTTTCCCTTCATTCCAACAGGCTGCTGTTTTTGCATATTTGAAAAAAAGCAAGCATGGGGGATTTTGTCACCATTATATGATTGAAAAACACACTGTCTTTTCACAATATGCAGCTCAAATTAAAAAAATTATTTCAGCATGGGGGATTTTGTCACCATTTATTTTTCCGCTATGAAAACTCCCAATTCCTTCAGACGCCAAATGAGAAGCTACTAAACATATCTTGATTACTAAATGATCCATTAGTAAAGGCCACTTCAAGTTTGTGGAATGAAGACAAAGTTGGGACTTTCTCTTGAACAGGTAATGGTTTTAGTTTAAGTTTGTTTATATGCTAGTTGAACTGCTTATTAAAGCTCAATACTCTGATAGCATTATCCCTCCCTGCTGAGTGCACTCCAAAGCTTCATCATCTATCAATCAAATGATTGGCTTGATTATAATGTGTGCAAGAAGAGTGTCATCAGGTTTCATCAGATTGGAAAGGGTAGTAAACTTAGCTGGGGGGCAGATAAAATGCATATTCTGTTAGATCAAGTTTAATTTATTGCCATCCAACATCACTAACTCACTTCTGAGATAATGTTTGGTGGGGGGGGGGAGGCTTATAATTTTATTTGATTAACAGACTCAATCTGTAGAATATAACTAATGAGACAATTTTTTTTATACAGCTAGTGTGTTCCTTAATCAAATGACAAAATTTGAATCTTCTGGATTAAATAGAGTAATAACACAATACTGTAATATCTACATAAAGTACACAGGCATTAGAGCAGCCTTAATGCATTGCCCTGCCAAGACAGTCAAGTTCAGGAGTGGATTGTGCCTCCAAAATATTGGCTTGTCTGCTTTGCCATCCCTTGGCTTGTCTTCCTCTGATGCCATCCCATCATAGTGCACATCTGCAGTGTGCAAGGAGAGAAGTTTCTGGGGACTGAAGTGGCATCATGTAATCTTCAGTGATCCATCTTGTTTTTGTTTAGGTGCCAGTGATGGCCATGTGCGTGTGTGGAAACATAAATAAATATAATTAAGTAAAAACATAACATTAACACCTAGCAAGAGTATTGCTCCTATCAGTACCAGGGTGAAGTACTCAGACTGTTTTCTGGCTCTGTCAATAATGTTAGTAGTTTATATACTTCTTTACTTACAACATTTTGATGTTTTCGTAGGCAAGGATAATCTTCGAGGTTAATATATGTGTTTTAAAATATTGATTGTGATAAATTAAAAGAAGATTGCCAAGTTTCTAGTATTACTAATTACATGATAATGTAAATACAGTAGACTCTCTCTTATCCAGTCTCTGCTTTAACCAGTTGTTCCAAGAAGTGGAAGCAAGTCACTGCTTGTTTTGTTTATTTGCTTCAGTTCCAAGAAGCAGAAGCAAGTCGTCGCATGTTTTGTTTATAGTACAGTACATGTTTGCTTCAGTTCCTCTTTGTGAATATTACAATGTACTGTGCATATACAAGAGTGTGTGTTGTGATCTATTAATTATTGTGGTACAAAATGAGTGGTTGCAAACGTAAGCATAATGCCATTATGATGGAGATGAAATTAAAAGCATTAGAACATATTGACAAAGGTGATCCAGTAAAGCATATTTGTGATGAACTAGGTGTTGGTAAAAGCACGGTAAATGACTGGAGAAGGAACAGAAATTCTTTACAAGATTTTTGCACTCAGGTCGAGTTTGAAAAAACGCTTTCTTCTCGTGCACTCTTGAAAAGTCGAAAAATAAAATTCTCAATGCACTTTGGTTATGGTTCATGCAAGAGGTCGAAAAGGAACACCAATCAGTGGGCCAATCTTGAAAGAAAAAGCATTAATCCTTCATTTTAAAATCGATAATGGGGGAGAATTTTCAGCAAGCGAGGGATGGGTTTCTCACTGGAAAAAACGGCATGGTGTTCATTACCTTGGTTTTGTGGTAAGAAATTGTCAGCTGATCCTTTAGCAACAAAAGAAGTTTCAGAAAAACTTTTAGTGCTTATTGAAGAAGGCCTTTGCACAGAACAAATCTACAATGTAGATGAGACTGAGTTAAATTTTAAACTTCTTCCAACGAAAACATTTGTGACAGCGCAAGAAACCTCAGCATCAGGATTTATAACAAAGATAGAATCACTGTGGCTGTATGTACAAATGCTGCAGATATGCACAAACTTCCTCTTTTTGTAATTGTGAAATCAGCAAAACACCCGAGCATTCAAGCATTTAAATTTAGCTGCTCTGCCAGTTTACTATAAAGCTCAAAAGTCTGCTTGGATAGACTCGTATTTGTTTAAAGAGTGGTTCTTTACAGAATTTGTTCCAAAAGTAAAAAATTGCTTGACAAGTCTTAAAATGCCTGTAAAGGCTCTACTCATTCTTGACAATGCTCCAACACACCCAAGCAAACTCATTTCTGACAACATAAAAGCCATATTTTGCCACCTAATGTAACATCTTTAGTTCAACCAATGGATCAAGGCATGCTTGTAAGTTTAAAAATGTGATACAGGAGAAAGCTTCTTTCAGAAAGTCTACAGCAAACCAAAAATAATGGAATAGGACTTTTAAATTCTTTGAAAGAAATAAATATCAAGGACGTGATCTACATGTTGGCAGAAGCTTTTGAAGAAATGCCTCATACAACATTTGTGAAGTCATGGAGGAAACTTTGGCCCAAAGTTGAAAACTGTGTAGAAAGTACCAAAGACAACACAAAAGTATCGAATGAGCCTGCGCCTGCCGAAGATATGACGGATAATGACAATATTTTGCAGCTTAATGACTTTAAACTGCTGCCTGGATGTGACACACTTGAAGATGACATTGAAAAATGGTTAAAAGGTAATAAACAGTTGGAAAATGAAACACTGAATGATGATGAAATTATCAATGCAGTCTGCCAAGAAAGTAATGGAGAAGAAGCGGAGAATGAAGAAGGGAGAGTTGGCCATATTGAGGGAAAAGAAGGTCTTAATGTTGCAATAAGAGACATTGAACAACAACAGGCCTCATCTGTGATTGATGTGATGTTTATTAAAAAATGACAAGACTTTGCAGGTAAAAATATGTTAAGTTCAAAGAAACCAAAGAAAATCATGGACTTTTTCAAGTGAGTGTGAAAAAATTGTTAATATTGTGCAACAAATTAATTAAAATACAGTACAGTTAGTATTTTTGTCATTTGCCATTTTTATTTATTTTCTAACACAATTTTCAGATTATCTGCTCAGGGGTCAGGTCCTGTAAGGGCCAGATAAGATGGAATCTACTGTAGACTGAAAGGATTCATATAATGAACTTCCTAATAGCAGCAATAAGCCCATTGTGTTAAGTTGCCATGAAACATTGAAATAGCAAAACATAAAATAATGCTATCAATTAGTTGCTTTATAAAGCTTTTCAATTTACATGAATAGTCAAATTTATTATATTATCAAACACAATAAGAAAATATTTGCATTGAGCATTTGTTCTATAATAAAATCTTAGTATAGTTTTAGCACTTTCATCGACAAGCAGTCAGTAGCACATGCTATATCTCTTGGTTTCTAAAGTGGAGG
This sequence comes from Ryuthela nishihirai, assembly GCA_038380435.1. Classification (NCBI taxonomy): domain Eukaryota; kingdom Metazoa; phylum Arthropoda; class Arachnida; order Araneae; family Heptathelidae; genus Ryuthela; species Ryuthela nishihirai. The sequence goes on from JAWZYU010000004.1 coordinate 31,823,957, forward strand.
TTCCTGGTTTGATTCTAGTATGGGGAAAAAAAATTTTCAACAACTTTGTTTTTACTTGTTTTCCTTTCCCTTTATTATGCAAATATTTCCAAATATTCAATGTAGCATAACTTGCCAAGTTATTTTTCAGAACTTAAATTGTTTAAAAAAATTGCAAATCCGCTGCCATACATTACCTTACGACTATGGAGTCAGAAGTGGAACAACCCATGGTTCTTGGATTGTTTTACCTCTGAGTGCCACTTTTTTGCACACAATGGGCTAAATGGCCAGGTCACAAAGACCCCAAAGGCTCAGAGAAGGTTGGGGGAAGGGACTCACTAGAACAGCTGTTGGGAGACAGGTGGTAGCCTCCTGTCAAGGTCATCCAGTGTGTTCTTCAACGTGCACAGGGTATGGCTCTCTCAAACACGGGACCATGGCTTAATGTCCCATCCAATGGATGGCAGCCTTTCCAAGCCCATCTGTGTCCCCTACTGACCATGGGCAGGGTGCGGAGTTTTGCAGAGATAACAGCCCATGGTGCTCATGCATATTAGCGACTATGTTAGTTTCTGCTAGGTGCCCATAGTGGAGCTGAAAGCTCAGTGACAGCCACCATGCAGACTATGGCAGTGTCATATCTTTTCACAGTCTATTTATTTACATGTGGAGAGAGCCTGGTGGCAGATGTAATACAATGTATATCCAGAAGAGCCATACAAGACCAACACCAATCATCATGGTGTGGAGAGCCATTAATTACAAGAGCCGATCACCTCTGGTTGTTATTTATTGCAGTTTTATGGCAATGCAGTATGTTGAAATGGTACTACAACCTGTGCTGCTGCCATATATATGTACCATGCCTAACACCATTTCCCAACAGGATAATGTACAGCAACATAACACAGTCTCCCTGCAGTGATTCTGTGATGTGGTTTTCCTTCCTTGGCCTGTGAATTCCCCATATCTGTCTCCCATTCAACACATACGGGATACAATGGGGTGATACATTGTTGGCAGTCATAGGGAGGAACCCTGGATGCAAACTGACAGCCAGGGTACATGAAACATGGCTTCATATCACAAAGGATCACATTTGACTGCTATTTGAGTCACTTCTGCAAGGCCTTGCCTCATACACTCATGGTGGCCATACCACTTACAGATGTATAATTAATTTAATTAAATAGTGATAGAACTGTCTGCCTCTGCAATCATTGCTTCATATGTGTATAACTACGACTATAACTAATTTGCTTCACATGCAAACATTCCTTCGAGGTGGGGCAATTTCAATGGAGGACAGTGTAATTCGAGTTCTATACTTTCTACTTGAGACTTGCAAAATATATGAAAATATAAAATCATAATTCTCTTAATCACTATTTTCATACCTTAGTCTTTTATTCAGTTTCAATGATTATCAATGTAATTAGAAGACAATACATAAACATTGGTTTTGTTTCCTAAGGTGTAATATATGATTCCATTTTTTTTTTAGTGCTAAAAATGAATCTGGACTGAAAATATTGCTAACACTCTCTGACTTTGAGGAACTCATAAAAACTGTTAAGTGTCTTGTTTTTGAATATATAGTGAAAAAATGAATGAAAATGATTCATTGATATTTATAGTCATTAAGCTTTAAACATTTACTGAGAGCTAATAATAGCTTGCAGACTAACAAAAATAACAAATGTTAGCTTCATTCAGGATAAGGAATCTGGCAGCAGAACAAAACATGAAGAAACTTGCAGATTTATGCCTCAATTGTGAAAATGTGGTTCACGAAGCTTGCATTTTTGGCCATAAATGTCAAACTGTGTCATTACTACAAAAAAATATATATAAAATTTTGATATAACCTTTATATTTATATCCATATATCAAAAGCAGATATTTCAGAGCTCCTAAATAATCCTTTTTTTAATTTATTCCTCAACTGGATGCAAAAAAACTTGCTCTTCTTCAAATTGCCATTAGCACAGTCCAGATCACAGCTTTACCACTGACTGTGTTTATTTTTACCACATCAACCCCCACACATACTAGCAGATAAAGAGCTCAACGAGTTGTTTACTAAAAATATGCCATCTGGGTTTTTAATCAAATGAAGTCAGATGCCTAAAGAACTTTTTTATTAGAGGCTTTCAGTGATGTGTATGAAAATACAGCCATATATTTCATTTCAGTATAATTTTCAATTTAAAAATGTGCAAATAGTTTGAAGGATAAAACTTCTAAATTTTATTGCTCAATGACAAAGTACTTTGTTATTTTAATGATTCTAATTATTTTTACCTGTTATCAGATATATTTTATGAAAGAAAAATGAAAAATGTGTTCACGTAAATGGCAAGGTGATAGGAGCATGCATGATCAGCACAATTGGCAAACATCTGTTTTGGTTTAAAACTTTTAGTGTGGATGTTAGGCTGTAACAGATCAGTATTTTGTGGGTTAGGTTGTTTGACCTCCGAGTGGCACTTTTTTTGCACACAATGGGCTAAATGATCAGGTCACAAGGACTCTGAAGGCTGGGGAAAGGTTGGGGGACTCAATGGACAGTTGTTAGGAGATAGATGGTAGCCTCCCATCAAGGCCATCCAGCATGTTCTTAACATACACAGGTATGACTCTCCCCCACACAGGGCCACAGCTTAACATCCCAACCGATGGACAGCAGCCATTCCAAGCACATCAGTATCCCTTACTGACTGAGGACATGGCGGGAAGTTATGCAGAAATAAATCCTAATGCTGGAACAAATGGGTCTCGGAACTGCAGATTGCGAGTCAAGTGCACTACTGACAGAGCCACCTCCACCACACAATGTAAAGACCAGTTTAATGTAATCTATTCGACAACATTTGTTCAAAACAGAAACTGGTTCAAGAGTTTTCCTCAATGAAATTTTGTTCAACAGAAATTTGGTCGAAATGGAAATTAGTTCAACTAACATTTTATTGAAAGTTTCAGAATTGAGAAAGATTGAGAGGCATCTAGAGGACAACTCCTCGATAAGGTCTCTTCTGATTCTGTGCTTCTGGTTTGTCACTGGGGATTCAATGGAAGGGGAGAGGGATCTGGGAAGAGAGGCAACAGAAGAGAAGGCTCAGATTTAGATTTGGCAGAATAAAACATTGTTTTATGGATGATCTACACATCTTTCGCTTCCTATTTGTTTTGGGTTCGGTTGTTTTACCTCTGAGCATCACTTTCTTACACACAATGGGCTAAATGACCAGGTCACAAGGACCCCAAATGCTCAGAAAAGATTCAGGGTTGGGTTGTTTTACCTCTGAGCGGCACTTTTTTGCACACCATGGGCTAAATGGCCAGGTCACATGGACCCCAAAGGCTCAGAGAAGGTTGGGGGAGGGGACCCAATGGAACAGCTGTTGGGAGACAGATGGTAGCCTCCCGTCAAGGCCATCCAGCGTGTTCTTTAACGTGCACAGGCTATGGCTCTTCCGCACACGGGGCCATGGCTTAACGTCCCATCCAACAGACGGCAGCCTTTCCAAGCCCATCGGTGTCCCCTACTGACCGTAGGCAGGGCGGAGAATTTTGCGGAGATAAATCTCAACTCTGACCCAGCTGGGACTCGAACCTGGGAACTACAGATTACGAGCCTGGCGCGCTACCGACTGAGCCACCCCTGCCCCAGATTCAGGGAGGGAACCCACTGGAACAGCTGTTGGGAGACAGATGGTAGTCCCCGTAAAGGCCACCCAGCATATTCTTTAAGCCAGGGTATGGTTTTACCGCAAACAGGACCATAGCTTAACATCCCATCCAACAGATGGTGGCCTTTCCAAGCCCATTATAAGTGTCCCCTACTGACCAAGGACAGGGAGTTTCATGGAGATAAATACCAATGCTGGCTGAGCTGGGACTCAAACCTGGGAACTATAGGTAACAAGCCTGGTGCACTACTGACTGAACCACCCCCACCAATTTGTTTTCACTATTCCTTTAGGCTATATTCAGAGCTTTATAGAAAAGGAATAATGTATGAAATTTAGATCTGCAGTATTTACCACAACTATATTTTTTTGTAAACATACTTTGTGCCTATTTTAGGTTGATATAACCTTTCATCTTGGACAGAATTTAAAGCATTGACAAGTTAAGAGATTGATAGTTAGTGATAGTTGGAAAATAGCAGGAAAGGTTTAAATTTGGGGAGGGGAGAAGGGCTAATGTGTTCTGGATTTTTCTTGTTTTGTTATTATGCTAGGTTTCTTTGTGTTGTTTCATGATTTGTTTCGTGTATATTAATTTTTTTCATCTTGCTTTATGTTTCATATTTTGTGATTGGACTTTGTGTTAACCTTGTCTTCGTGATATTTTCGGTTTATTTTTCTGTGCATCATAATTTTTGTTTCATTATTGCTTTTTTGCCTGTGCTTGATTTCCTATTTTTATTAGTATAATTTATTTTTGTTCTTTTCCTTTTGATTTCTTATTTTCTAGGCTTTTATCATTATATACTATATTTTTTTCTCTAACTTGGGCTGCTGTCCATGTCTTGATGGGTTTCAGCTGCAGGTATCTTGTGAATAACATCATGTATTATGTATAACATCAACACATATATACATATATTAGACTGTAGTGGATAGCTGCTATCTTTGGAATGTTGGACTGGTGTTTGGTGGGCTTCGTTAGTTAGGATGGTGCATCTGGTATCTTCTGGGAGCTTTAGCCTGAATGAAGTGTAAGATTGCTTGCATTTTCTACTTTCTTTGAACCAATTTTGGCTTTGATCAATCAATAAATATTTTGCGGAAAAAATTTCGCCGACATATATATTGACGACTGGAACCCGCATCTTTCCAGAAACATGACAGAGTACATAAAGTATTCTACCATTGAACTAATGCCAGCTCTGTCTTTTTTCCACTAATTTAAGACTTTAAACTATTGACCGAGATTTTTGGGCAAATTGTTGGCACCATCTATGATCTCAGGTGGCAACTATTACTTTTCATATTGCACTGAGAAGTAAACAACATTGATGTCTTTTCTTTTTCTATTTCTATTTTCTGACATCTTTGATATTTTTTCTACTACAACTATATGCTGAGTGATCATTGAAATATGACCACCTCACCCCATGTTATATCAAAGGGGACTCTAATTTTGAAATCCTATATCTTTTAAAATAAACTTTTTATGGTAAAATGTGATAAAGTTCAAAATCATTTCTATCTAAATATCAATTTTCAACAATATTCCTTCAGTATATAAAGAATTATGGAAGTATGAACATATAATAAAAGAAGTGCTAGACATTGCAAACTAATTGAAACTGAAATAGGAAATATTATTTCAAACCAGTTAATACGTAATTACATATTTTAAAGGTGTCTGAAAATAATTTCTCAAATATATATATTTTTATAAATTTCTTAGAACAGATTGCTGCTTTGAAAGATTTAAATTTCATCATCATCATCATCATCATCCTCAAGCAGCCATGGGCTACGGAGGTCCAACCAGACCGTGCAATTTAGTTCTCCAAGCAAGTCTATCCTGAGCTACATCTACTGCAACTGGCCACTGCACACCAATTCTAACAAGGTCCTGTTTGACATTGTCTGCCCACCGCATCCTAGGTCTCCCCTCCTTCTGAGGCCTCTAAGCACACTGTTCATAACCCCTATTCGCCAATCTATAATTATCCATACAGGCAACATGACCAAACCAACAGTCTCTCAAAAATATACTGCTTATAAGAGGTTGCAAACGGCTTTGCCTAACCTCATCATTAGTTATGAAGTTAAACCACCTAATGCTCAAGATACTGTGTAAGCATCTAGTTTCCTGTTACCTTGTTTACAAAGTGTCCAAGTTTCACTACCATAACTAACCCTAGAAAGAACCAAACTATTATAGTCTAATTTTAGTCTTTAGGTCTATATGCTTATTTCTCCACTCTCTCCATAGATTCATAAAAGTCCCGGCAGCAATCCCTATTCGCCTGTTAATCTCATGCCGCACATCACCAGTATTTGTTACATAGCTCCCAAGATAATTAAACTATGACACCTGCTCAAGACTGCAACCATTCAGATTAACTGAATCCCAGCCTGCCTGACCAATTTTCATCAGTTTAGTTTTCTCTGTTTATAATCAAACCTACTCTACTACAGTCTCATCAACAACTCGAATGAAAAAGTTCATCTCATCAACATCATTTGCCAAAAGGCCTAAATCATCAGCATAATCTAAATCAGAAATTTTAGTATCTCCAGTCCATTTAAGGCCAAAATCTTTCCCCTGAAGTGAATTTCACATAACATAATCAATAACTACACTAAAGAGAAAAGGAGACAAAATGTACCCTTGTTGAACACCAGAAGTAATGCTAAACCAATTGCTACGAGCCTTACCAACTCTCACACACGACTCAGTGTTATTATAGAGAGCTTTCATTATGTTAACTAATTTGTCTGGTATACATATGATCTCACAATCAACAACAAATTATGATGATCAACAGAGTAAAAAGCCTTTTTGAAATCAACAAAGCTAGCAATCAAAGGTTTCTGAAACTAAACATTTCTCAAGAATCTGCCTAAGTGAAAATATCTGAACCACACATCCCCTACCACTTCTGAATCCACATTGATCATCATGCAATTGCCTGTCAACCAGATAATTCTATTAAGCACAATCATGCAAAGAACTTTACCTGGAACAGAAAGTAGGCTGATATCCTTATAGTTTATCACAAGAACTGCGAGCACTTTTTTGAAAATAGGGATAATAATTGCTCTGGTAAAATCCTTAGGAACAATGCCTTTATTGTAAAAGGTATTCAAAATTTCAGTCATCCAAGTGGTAACAGAAACATTCCCAGCTCTAAGCATTTCCATAGCAATATCATCTATCCCTGGGGATTTATGAAGTTTAAGTTTAGAAATGGCCAAAATAACTTCAGATTATGTTATAGGGCCAACATTAAAGCCACCAATGCATTTATCATCATTGCAATCAATGGGAGTAGAACTAACCACATTGTTTAAAACATCACTAAAATGCTCAGCCCACCTAGCCATGACAGAATTTTCACCTTCTATAACCTTACCTTGTTTATCTTTCAATCCCTGTATACCTGTCTGTTTTCTACCACACAAAACATTAACTATCTGGTATAGCTCTCTGCTGTTGTGAGCAGAGCTTTGATTCAGACTTTTAAATTATCTTCCCCCACATTTTTTTCACAAAATGCTGCTTTTGATATTTTTGGTGGAGGGGGTGGTCATGTTACTTGAATGTGATGTTAATTTTAAACAATTACACTGACTTAAACGATACTCAGGGTATGTCTTTTCTAATTAACCTAGATCTAGTGAATACATGAATAAATATTTTGGTTTGGGAAAGGGTCAAATGGTCAGATCGAAGCAGAACGAACTAAAATGCAGTTCCAGCATATAATTTGTTCCTTCTATTTTAGTGATCTTTCAAAAAATTTTACAAAATACATATTACTAAAGATCATTAACATTTATTGACTATATTTCCAGTTATTAATATGACCATGGCACCATAAATTCAAAGAGAAAAATGCAACCAGGGTGAGTCATTACCCTCTGCCCCCATACATAATAAATAAATACCCCCTCAAGCAGCTGCTTGCCACAGAGGTCTGACAAGAGCCTGTCAGTTATATGCCATAGTAGAAGGTCTGTGAGGATGGCAGGACCTCAGCAGAAAAACAATACAAATGACCATGCCTTATCTGGGGCTCGAACCCAGATCCCTTAGATCTGTAGCCAGGTACACTAACCACCATTCAAAAAATTCTTTTATCATATACCGAGACTTAGCCTCCATGACTATGAGCTTTATTGCCATGGCTATCCACATTTTCACACTCGAAATCAAATACACACCATTTAAAAGAATAGGGAAAAAAAATGACAATTAAAAGAGTAAAAACTACCACATCACCACCCAAAACGTTCATTGAAAACTACACTAAAATCTTTCGCACTGGAGAGATACAATAATTTCTGACATTTTTACTAAGATAATTTTGATCTCATTTCGAATAAATTTTTGTTTCAAACAAATTTCCGATTTGAACAAATTTCTGTTTCAAACAAATTTCCGTCGAACTAGTTTCCGGATACCATAAATACCTAGTGAATGCAATGTAAATACCTAAATCTGTTAATTTTTTTTGCTGATATTTCCCTAAAGATAGTGCTTAAAAGATAAATAAGTGCTTGCCAAATATTACAATGGACATTTTGAATCGAGTTGGACCAGAAAATCTTAAGTTTTTCACAAAATATTTCATTGACTCTGATAGTAATTCAGATGAATTTTTTTGGTTTCTCTGATTCAGAAGGAGGGATATTAATTGAACTAATTCTAGAATTATTTATACTGCTCTCTGCTCTATAACTCTTTGTACAAATTTCAATGGGAGATAGTGAACATAAAGACAATACTTTTTCGTCTATGAATGTATTTCTGCTGACATAACCCTTTGGTGCTAGAGAGCACTGACACAAATATCAGTGGAGCTGGTATATAAATGAATGGAAACAGGTGTGAACATCATGTTTATTTAAAGAAGGTGTTCAAAGTTGCGATCAGCAACAGCATTGCATGCATGACAGTGTTGAAGTATTGATTGACATACATGTTAAAAGATTCTCGGAATTTCGCGAATAGTTACAGTGCAGACAGCGATTCTTGCGACGAGGTCTTCATCTGAGTCAGTGGGAATATTGTACATGAGGTTCTTCATGTATCCCCAGAGGAAGAAATCAATACATGTTAAATCAGGCGATGGGTCCATCCCAGCCTATCCATCAGCCCCCAAAAGTGGTATTCAGATAATTCCACACATCATTGCTAAAGTGTGCTGGTACCCTGTCGTGTTGAAACCACATTCATCTGCGAATAGCCACAGGAACATCTTCCAGCAGTCTGGGCAATGTTTCTTTAAGAAATAACTGATAAATCTGCCCATTGAGTCGGGGAGGCAGCACGTATGGCCCAATCAAAATGTCATGGACAATACCTGCCCAAACATTGACAGCAAACCGTTGCTGATGACCATGCACCATTGTGGCATGTGGATTTTCGTGTGCCCAAACATGAGAATTGTGCACATTAAACACACCCTCACGTGTGAAAGAGGCCTCATCTGAGAAGAGCACATGAGCTGCAAAATCAGGTTAAACTGCTGGTCTGCTGCAGTAACCAGCACATGAATTCCACACGTGCTGGATATCAAGAGGGTAATCCTGAGGTTGCAATGTCTGGACTCTGACAATAACAGATGTAACTGCTGCTCGTGCAACACTCTCCACAAAAGAGCGTGGTTGACACCAAGGTTATGTGCAACAGCTCACATGCTTATGCCTGGATTGTCCTCAATCTGCCATAATATCTCTTCTTCTATGTCAGGAATGTGCATGGTTCTCTCCAGACTAGTGTCATGCATGCTTGCATGGATATGTTCCAGTTTCTTACAGTTGCCGGTGCAAACGTGCAAATGTTTGGTAGTTTGGCAAATGTCTCTGTTTTGGAAGCGCTGTCGGTACAACCTCACAGCAGCTCTTCTCTTTCCATTGGCAGCCATATACACAAGATGCATGTCAGCCATCTCAGCAGTCATGAAACACTCCATGTTACATGTAATGTGTCTGATTTACGAATGCCAACGGCAAACACAAGTCCGTTCTCCATTCCCACTTCACCCCTCTAGCCAATTGCAGTGCCGCCAAACAGCACCCTCTAGCACCGAAGGGTTAATTCAGCAGATATGCATTCTTAGACGAAAAAGCTTGTCTTGGTGTTCCCTATCTGACATTGAAATTTGTACAGAGTTTTGAAACACCCAGTATACTATATTTAGAAAGAATAATTATTTGAAATTTGACCAACAAATCATTAAATATACATGACCTCAAATGGCAAAAATATTAGGAGATATCTGATTAAAACACAAACATAAGTTAAATTTTTAAAAGATGCAACTTATTTTAGTACTAATCAAATTGACATAATTTCATAACTAGCATTCAGAATTTTTAATTTCTTTCCATAGTAGTATCTAATGGAAATTGATCTGGAAGGGTTCAATCTCAATTTCAGGAAATTAAATTTATGTACAAAAATAATTGTGAATGTATAAAAAAATAAATACGCCCCCCCCCCACCTCAAGCAGCTGCTTGCCATAGAAGTCTGACAGCAGTCTATCAGTTTATATGCCATATTAGAAGGTCTGTGAAGATGGTGTGACCTCAGGAGAAAAACAACATGAACTTCCATTCCTAACCCAGGGCTCAAACCCAGATCTCTTAGATCAGTAGCCAAGTGCACTAACCACTCGGCCATGGGACGGCTGTAAATATATAGTAAGTTGTAATTAGTTTATACTATTAATTAATGTGTTTAAGGAATGATATATTCTTGTGTACACTTCATAGTATCACAAACAAACGTATTATAATATCTATATTCCAAAAGATATTACAAATTTTCATGTTTATTTTGAAGACATTAATATATGAACTGAAATGACCTCTTTGCTGATCTAAAAAAAAGTGTATTTATATACATTTTAATTGAATTTTATATGCTTAAAAATATTTTTATTTATTTTTTTCTGATCTCTTTTTAGTTATATATTTTCTAGTTTTAATGTAAAGTACCTTGCTTGCTTTTAAAGCAAAATTAATTTTTGCAACACCACTACCCTAATCTTACAGGTTACTGATCAGCAAACACAAGTATATCCATCATGCATCATTTAAGCAATAATTGATAATCTCAGCATTACCTGTAGACATTTATATATCTATAAATCAAATAATTTTTTTTTTGTGGAAAAAATTTCACCGACATACAGGATTCGAACCCGCATCTCTTCAGAAACATGCCAGAGTATTCTAACCTGCTGGAACTAATGCCAGCTGTTTTTTTTTTCCCACTAATAATGACTATCACTCTTCCCATGAATTTTGGGTGCCTTCTTTTGGCACCATCTAATCTCAGGTGGCAACAATTTCTTTTTAGTGCTTTGAGTATGATGGTAATAAATAATGAAGTTCCACATGCTATTTAGCATTATTAATTATTTAAACAATAACTGATACTCAGTGTTACCTGTAGATGTTTAAACATTTATAAATCAATACTTTTGTGGAAAAAATTTCGCTGACATATAGGATTCGAACCTGCATCTCTCCAGAAACATGCCAGAGTATTCTAACTTGTTGAACTAATGGCGGCTGACTTTTTTTCCACTAATAATAGATATCACTCTTCCTATGAATTTTGAGCACCTCCTTTTGGCACTGTCTGTGATCTCGGGTAGCAACTATTTCTTTTTAGTGTTCTGAGTAAGATGGTAATAAATAATGAAGTCACATCATGCTATTTAGAGTTATTAATGATTTAAACAATAATTGATAATCTCAGCATTACCTGTAGATGTTTAAATGTCTATAAACCAACAAATGTTTTTGTGGAAATTTTTTTACCAACATACAGGATAGGGGGGGGGGGCAAAATTCACAGGAAAAGTGATAGTCATTAATAGTGGAAAAAAAGACTGAATCAACATTAGTTCAACAGGTTAGAATACTCTAGCATGTTTCTGGAGAGATGCAGGTTCAAATCCTGTATGTCAGCAAAATTTTTTCAACAAAAACATTTACTGATTTACATATGTTTAAATGTCTACAGGTAACACTGAGATTATCAATTATTGTTTAAATCAGTGGTTTTCAACCTTTTATGCTTCATGTACTCCTGGAAATGTGTATGTAACTGCCATACCCCTTGTGTAGATAGATAAAACTATAGTTATAGTATAACAATGGGAATAAAATAAAACTTATATATCAGTGGTTCTCAACCTTCTATGCTTCACATACCCCCTGGAAATGTGTATGTAACTGGCATACCCCTTGTTTAGATAGATAATACTATAGTTGTAGTTTTATCTAATCTATTACAATGGGAATAAAATAAAACATATATATATAACATATATCTAGAGACTTTTGAGTTCTCACAGTGTACCCCAAAAAATTTTACCGCATACCCCATGTTGAGAACTTCTAGTTTAAATCAATAATAACGCTAAATAGCGTGATGTGACTTCATTATTTATTACCATCTTACTCAGAGCACTAAAAAGAAATAATTACCACCCGAGATCACAGATGGTGCCAAAAGGAGGTGCCCAAAATTCACAGGAAGAGTCAGTCATTATTAGTGGGAAAAAAGACTGGGCCACCATTTGTTCAACAGGTTAGAATATTCTGGCATGTTTCTGGAGATGCATGTTCGAATCCTGTATGTCTGCAATTTTTTTTCCATTAAAATGTTTATTCATGCATCATTTACATAAATGACTAAAATTTTAGAAAAAATTAAATAAATGAAAGGTTTAATAATAGAAATATTATGAATTATATTAAAACAATGAATATACTGTAAAATAATGAAATACTGTAAAAAAACTAAGCAAAATTAATTTTTTTAAATATTTTTACTGAAATTAAAAAAAAAAATAGAAAAAATACAATAAAACTTTGCTTATAACATTTTATTTATCTGTCCTTTATTTTTAAATTTTAATAATTTCTTAACCACATTTGAAAGCTCTTTCTTTTGGTATATTACATGACCTATATCTATTGATTGCTGTCCTGTGACCAAGTGCTTGGCTACTGATCTAAGGGACCTGGGTTTGAGCCCCGGGTAAGGCATGAATGTGCGTATTGTTTTTCTGCTGAGGTCCCGCCATCCTCTCAGACCTTCTATTATGGCGTATAAACTGACAAGCTTCTGTCAGACCTCTGTAGCATAATGACTTCTTTATTTGTAGCATAATTCTTCATAATATATCAAGGACTGACAAGATATCAGTGTCTCTGGAATCCAGCCAATTAACTGTTCTCTGTCCTACCTTTAATTTAATCCTTTATTTCCTAGTGTGTTCTTAAAGCAAAGCAAAAAACTGGTACACTTTGAACACATACAAACTGTTCATTTCTTGTTGTAACTTGTGGAATGGTTATGCTAGTTCTTCATAAACTATCATTACTTGATCTACAACATTTTCGGAATGTAGATTATACATAGTTCACATCTAAGTGTACTTTCAAGTCATCAAATTTGCAGACATGATGACATCTCAGAAGAGATGAGTAATTTTTACTTATTTTTCATTTGAATATTTTTACTCATTTTTTTTTGCTAAAATTAAGAGTCTATTATGTCCTCTTTTGAACCTGCTAGCTACAATTTTTATTTATTTGATCTCTGTGTGACAACAGTTTTGATTGCTGCAGTAATTTTGCACTTATTGTAAAATACAAATTACAGCAGCAATCATATTATTGAAAGAAAAAAGAAAAATACAGAAAATTGTAATTTTCTATTTATTATAAAATACAAAATTGCAGGACACCTTATTGCATTTGATCCTTATCAAGAGAAAATATATAAAGGAAATATAGAAAATGAAATAAACTGCTGGCCATTAAAAGTGCAACATCAGGAAGAACTCCATCAGATTGTCCTGAAATATGCAAGATGGGTAGCCCATGGGAGAACATGTAAATGATTCAAAACGCTGCACATAATGTGTGACAGTAATGCCTCCTGGAAGTGGTAAAAGAGGAAATTACAAAGAGCCAGTGAAAAGCAATGGAATTGTGTTTGCTTGCAGTTCTTTTGCACTAAAGGATCAAGTATGCCCCGTCGAAGAACATGGCATCCACATGACCAGGTTTCTGACTTTGATCGAGGGAGAATTGTGGGATTACAGAAAGGCAGATTATCATACTGAGACATCAATGCTCATTTTGGATGGAATGCTGCCACAGTGATGAGAATATGGAATCAGTGTAGGGTAGAGGAGGAATGAACTCACCGACATGGGGGATCTCAACTACCCTGTCATACAAATGAATGAGAGGACAGACATCTCGTCCACTGGCTATGAATGATCGTACAGCCACATCAAACACCTTAGCTCAACAGTTAGGGTGTGTTGCATATCAACCAGTGTCCGCATATGCAGTTCAACATCATCTGCAGAATCGGGGCATCTTTGCTAAGCGGCCATTGCTTTGGCTACCATTGATTCCAAAAAACAAAATAGGTGTATGTAACTGCAATGGTGCCAAGAACATCGCACAAGGATGTGCAAATGGCATTGCATCATCTTTTCAGACAAATCCTGCTTCAGTATGCAGCACCATGATGGATGAATCCGTAGCTGACGGTACCGCAGCGACAGGCTCAGAGACATGCATGATGCAGCGCCATACAGGTCCAGCCCCTGGTGTTATGGGTATGAGGTGCCATTGGACTCCACTCAAGCACGTGCCTTGTACACATTACCAGTACTTTGAACAGCCAGCGTTACATCACTGAGGTGTTGGAGCCTTCAGGGGGCTCTCTGGTGCTATTTACCAACAAGACAATGCACGACCACATTTGGAATGCATCGTCCAACAATTCCTGGATAGTCACCATGTGACATTTCTGCCTTGGTCTACATGTTCACTGGATCTGTCCCAATTGAACAGTCTGGTCCATGATTTCATGACGACTAGCACAAGACACCAGCAGCTGCTACAACAGATGAACTTTGACTATGTATCAAAACTGCATGGACCTACATTCCCCGAACACACATGCAACATCTCATCCTTTCAATGCCAGACTGTGTAGCAGCAGTTATTACCACTCATGGTGGCTACACAAGATACTGATTTCTTTGTATTCCACAAGTCTAACCGAGTTGTAAGCATTTGATCATTGTAACATAAGTTATGTATTCACTAAATATGGCTTGATATCTCTCGTCTTTCTTGGTGTTGCACTTTTAATGGCCAGCAGTATATTAGAGCAACTACACAGATGACAAGATGTGCTTTTCTGCATGAACTGAAAACAAAGTAGACATAATTGTACTAGAATTTTTCACTCCCAATCATCAGGGAAAAGGATATCCACTTGCAAATTCTGGGACAATATAAAGAAAATAGAGGGTATATGCAGACTGGTACTGCAAGTCTTAATACTAATAATTTTGTTGTTACTAGGTGGAAAGAAAATGTAGTTTAACTGTGACATCTACATTGTATGGTCAGAATCCAGTGGGTTATGTTTCACAATGGAGTGGAACTGATAGAAGAAAAATTTTAGTTCCCATTCCAATTCTGTTGAAAACAAATATATGGGTGGGACTGCTGCTATTCAAAATGCATGGTAACTTTCCCCTATGCAAGGAGAAAATAATTTTCAACTGAAATTTCACAGCCAATTTTGCTTTGGCATTATTAAAAGTCTTTCAAGAATCCTCCAAAAGTGC
Organism: Ryuthela nishihirai; assembly: GCA_038380435.1. Taxonomy (NCBI): domain Eukaryota; kingdom Metazoa; phylum Arthropoda; class Arachnida; order Araneae; family Heptathelidae; genus Ryuthela; species Ryuthela nishihirai. The sequence goes on from JAWZYU010000004.1 coordinate 31,839,319, forward strand.
TGGGAAGAAAGTCACGTTTGTTAGCAGGGCAAACAGAAATGCAATATGATAGTTAAGAATGTTATGCTCAGCCTACAAAGGATAATAAAAAAAAGTGATATGCATATTAAGATTGTAATTTAGTTACGAGAAGTGAATGTAAAAAGTGTAATACTGATCTTTGTGACAAATGTTTCCTAAATTCATCACATTGAAAGATTAATAAATAATTTGATTTTTATTCTATTAATTTTATTCCCTTTTTTGTTTAATTATGTTTAAAATTTTTTGTTCAAGGTTCACTGATGTTATAAAGTTTCCATATGCAATATTATTTCATTTACACTGCTCGACATTGAAAATGCTCCACCCAGAAGGACATGTACAAATATGCAAATAGAAGAGTGGGTGAGCGCATTTGAGATATGCAAATGATGATAATCTGGAGCCAATGACGTATGACTCAAAAGATAAAAGGTGCAAGATGGAACAGGGATGGTATTGTGTTTATGCAGGTGGAAGTCGTGCAAACTGTTGAGATTAGGTGGTTCCACTTGAAAATTGTTCATTGAAGGCCGAAAATGCCTGGTACATACCGTGGGCAGGATTATTGCCATTTGGATGCTTTTGAGAGAAGAAGAATTATAAGTCTATGTGAAGCTGGATGAACTACAAGTCATGTCACTGCCCATGTTCATTGAGATGCATGAACTGCAGGATGCTGTTCGCAACAGTGATGAAATGAAGGTTCTAGCATGCATCACAGAGGGAGTGGGTGCTGTCTGACAAATATCAGCAGAGCTTGATTGGCACAATGTTCATCACTACAGAGCACTGTAGGCGATATTCAACGGGCTGTGGCAGCAGCCATGGACGTCCCCATAACAACCCAAATGGTAAACTGAAGGTTGCATGAGGCACACCTGCACTCTAGGGAACCATTACATCGACTGCCATTGACTGCAAACCATAGCAGCACTCATCTGGCTTGGTGCTGAAGTCATGCAAACTGGGGTCACGAATGGAACACTGTTGTTTAGTGATGAATCCCATTTCTGTCTGGATGCTGATAATTAACAGGTCCGTGTATGGTGACAACCTGGCAAGAGGATGGATCCAGCTTTTGTTCATGACCAGCACACCACCCATCTGCCAGGCCTAAAGGTATGGGGTGCTATTGGATATGATAGCAGGTCACCTCTTGTCTGCATCACGGGAACACAGACAGCTGCACAATACATTAGCACAGTTCTGCAGCCCGTTTTGTTACCATTCCTGAGAGGCATGAAGTAGCCCATTTTCCAGCATGACAATGCCTGTGTATACACTGCTAGGGTCTCCAGACAATGTTTGCAACATGTTCAAGTATTGCGATGGACAACATGATCTACAGATTTATCCCCAATAGAAAATCTGTGGGATCACAATGGATAACGTGTGCAATTCTCTCACCAGCTGGAGTCTCGATGAATTATGGGAGTAAGTCAACACTGCTTGGTGTGCAATTTCTCAGGACCATATCCGTCAACTGTATGACTCTATGCCACGCTGTATTGCTGCCTGTTCACAGGGATGCAACTCCTATTGAGGCAGTCACATTGTGTTGCATTATCTCATCTTCCAACCACTGTAGGTGGCTGCAAATTAAATCATGGTATGCCAATATATATTGGTATGTGTGCTACATTTCACCCCTATCCCCTCACTTATTCTGGGTGGGGTAATTTCAATGTCATGCAGTGTATGTACTCATATTCTTGTAGTGTATCCATATGACAACTTATATCATGTCCTTTATAGGTGTTATATATTTTTGTGTCCGAGTATATACACCTATCAGCCAAACCATTAAAACCACCTACCAAATATGACGTAGGTTCTCCTCTAGCCGCCAAAAGAGCTCTCACCCGATGAGGCATAGATAGATGCAACGAGATGTTGGTAGCTATTGCTTGATATTTGGAACCATGACAGCAACAGAAGATCCCACAGTTCCCGTAAATTACATGGTTGGGGTGATGCTGCTTGTACCCATTTCTTCAACTCAAACCACAAATGCTCGATAGGATTCATGTCTGGCAAATTTGGGGGCCATGGCAATAAATGGAATTCCTCATGTTCTAGGAACCATTCCTGAACCTTCTTCGCAGTGTGACATGGGGCATTATCTTGTTGAAAGATGCCATCTCTGCCAGGGAATACAGTCGCCATAAAGGGGTGTACTTGGTCAGCCACAATGTTCAGGTAGGTGACAGCTGTCAGAGTTTGCTCTACAGGTATAATTGGTCCAAGTGTTCCCCAAGAAAATATTGCCCAGACCATCACACTATCTCCAGCAGCCTGGATCCATCCAACAGTGCATCCAGGTGAGAAGGCTTCCATGGATAAATGTCGCACACGAGCTCATTCGTCCACATGGTGTAACAGAAAACAGGATTCATCTGACGATGCAACCCTCTTCCAGTCTTCTGTGGTTCAATGTCGATGATTATGTGCCCACTGCAAGCATCAATGATGGTGAATGGCGGCAAGCATAGGTACACGAATGGGTCTGCGGAGACCCATATGCAAGAGCTTATGATGAACTGTGTTTTCAAACACATTGAACCCTTTACCACAATTGAAATTATGGGTAATGTCAGCCACAGTAGCCCTCCTGTTGCTGCAGACAAGAGGAGATTGCCTTCACTGACCTCTGGCACCAACGAGGTGTGGCCGGCCCATACCTTGTCGACAGCTCAAAGTGTCACCTGTTCCAGACCATTTTTGATAGGCACTAACTACTGCATTAGCTTGAGCAGCCTACCAGCATCACTGTTTTGGAGATGTTCTTACCAAGGCGTCTTGCCACAATGATCTGGCCTTTGTCAAAATCAGATAAATTCTTCACTTTTCCCATGTTGAGATGAAACTAAATATTGCCTTTGAGAGCTCCAACCCAGGTATTATATCCCTCCTGTTGCTGCAGACAAGAGGAGATTGCCTTCACTGACCTCTGGCATCAACGAGGTGTGGCCGGCCCATACCTTGTCGACAGCTCAAAGTGTCACCTGTTCCAGACCATTTTTGATAGGCACTAACTACTGCATTAGCTTGAGCAGCCTACCAGCATCACTGTTTTGGAGATGTTCTTACCAAGGCGTCTTGCCACAATGATCTGGCCTTTGTCAAAATCAGATAAATTCTTCACTTTTCCCATGTTGAGATGAAACTAAATATTGCCTTTGAGAGCTCCAACCCAGGTATTATATATATATCATTCACGACCTTGGCACTTGACACTGATTGGCTGCACATGAACTACTTTGCATAACACAGAGGTGGTTTTAATGTATTGGCTGATAGGTGTATATATTGGCTTTCATCATGTTGCCCAACAATGAAATACATAATTGTTATTAAATGTTTACAAATTACTGTTTCAAATTTGCATTTAAATAAATATGGGTATATGCAAAATCTTAAACTAACATAAAAGGCAAACACATACTGCGAGACACTTTTGAACCTCCTGCTTTATAATCTTCTATTTCATCATCTTTCTTCTTAATAATTTTAATCAATTCTTTATTTCTTCTCTGGAGTTCTGATGTGACACCAACTAAAGGCTTTACTAAATAGCTGAACATCTAGAAAAAATGTATAACATATGCATAAAATGTTTACAAATTAAGTAATGCCTATGAGAAACATTAGTACAGGAAAATTAGAAAAGAAAAAAAAAGTAAATCTAGCAGAAATTTTTTGGTGGAAATATGCAGTGATGATCTAAATAACATAATAAAAGTCCTCACTTATCCAAGAACAGCTTATGCCACTATTTTTAAAAAATGACTACTGCTTGCATCTCTTGACTTTCTTGTACATATCTTGAAAATAATTGATCCTACTGTAGCATCTCTTGACTTTCTTGTAAATATCTTGGAAATAACCAATCCTACTGTAGCTGCTAGTTGCAACATCACAGAATGGATATGTAGATTACCTAAGAAAATCTTACCTACAAACACCTGTTCAAATGGACATACAGCTAACAAGTACAAGCATAACTTCTGAAACTGCATATAACAATCTTCCATCACATATGTGAGTATTAATAAGAACTTTACCAAATTAGTATCAATAAGTCCTGTACTTAGAACTTCTCTTTGCAAAAGTATTATTATACTAAGGAATATAAGTTAATACTACTACATGTTGTAGTTTGCAATGATCATCATCATCATCCTCAAGCAGCCATGGGCTACGGAGGTCCAACCAGACCATGCAGTTTAATTCTCCAAGCATATCTGTCCTGGGCTACATCTACTGCATCCAGCCACTGCACACCAATTTTAACAAGGTCCTGTTTGACGTTGTCTGCCCACCACATCCTAAGTCTCCCCCTCTTTCTGAGGCCTTTAGGCACAATGTTCATAACCCTATTCGCCAATCTATAATTATCCATACGGGCAACATGGCCAAACCAGCGGAGTCTCTCTCTGCACAATATGCTGTTTAAAGTAGATTTGCAATGATGCATGACAGAATATGCTTATAAGCACTAAAGACATTTGAAAAACCCTTTTAAACAGTGTAGATTGTGATTAAATTATTCAATAACTTAGCACTGTTTACTTTAATTTTAATTTATTTAAAACTAAGGTACAGTAAAGAAACTAAAAAAGTAAGATTTTTTAATTTATTTAAAACTAAACACTCTATGGGGATGTCTGATCCCTTCTCTGAATGGAACTGCCTAAGTTGATTAACAGTGATATTTGGAGATTTAGGAAAGATTCATAGCAACAATTAATTAGCAGCAAGTAAATGCCTTTCCTGTAATTTAGGTTTTGGTTCTGTCTTGTGCCTAGATGACAGCATATGATACAATGCTATACTTGGTAAATTCTGCTTAAAATAAAAATCTGAAGAAATGTTCATGAGAACAAAAGAAAATTGAGCATGGCAAAAATAAGAAAGAAAAATTAAGACAGCTGCTTACAAATTAACCTTTGTTCCCACATTGCACAATGAAACCAAATGAGAAAAAAATAAGAATTCGAAGATGTTCAATAAGCAAATGAACCCACAGGTAACAAGCTTAAATGAGTGCACTACAGTATGCAACAGCTGATCTGAACTAGCCAATGGAGAAAACTGAATTAAATTTTCTCTCCTTAACCCTTTCAGTCCTCACGGGCACATATGGGAAAACTAACTGTAAAACGTTTTTGACTAAAATTTCTAAATAATAAATTTTTACAAAAATTGTTATTTTTAAGAGAACATGTAATAAATTTATAATTAATAAATTGCTGGCCCAGGTGGGATTCGAATCTGGGAACTGCAGATTATGAGTCTGGTGTACTACTGTACTACTTCTATTATGTCACATATAGACACTGCTACAGCAATCTTGCCACAAGTGGCAGATAATGCCAAATAGATGGAAGGCGTGTCTTACAAATATACCATTGATTAAATATTGAACAAACTCAACATATTCAGTATACACCAAGGAATCTCCACTTTGTAAGTCGATTGAAATTTTTAGAGGAAAAATTGTCGAGTCAGGTGGGATATGACAATTTTTCCTCTAAAAATTTCAATCGACTTACAAAGTGGAAATTCCTTGGTGTATACTCAATATGTCAAGTTAGTCTACATGTGACATAATAGAAATGTTCATAGCATCAATTAGAGGAGATCTTGATCAGCAGCCAGTAGCTCAGTGGTCCAGAGCACCTGACATGTTATCAGAAGGTCGTGGATTTGTATCCCACCTGGCTCAAGACAATTTTTCCTCTAAAAATTTCAATCGACTTACAAAGTGGAGATTCTTTGGTGTATACTTTAGTATTGTTTTTTGCTACATTATTCGTTATAACGTTACGTTAATGTTATTTCAAAACATTTTTAGTACAAATGCAAAATAATGAAATATGTGTTTCATTTTTTTACATACATATGTAGTACCTTTGTCCAGCAGTTCCCACCAGGTCAATCAATCCATTTGTTACAAAACAAATAAAAAAATGGATAAAGGAATCAATATAACTCAATGCCCAGCCTGAAAACTAGTTTCCATCCAGAGGCCCAGCTAATTTCTCACTATGCTCAGCAAAAAGAAATTTTTAACTTCAGAACTTTTTTCCCAAATAACTAATGAAAGGAATTATAGCATGTTACATGCCAAATTAATCAGCTTTTAATTCTCGATTTTCTAAAAATACACTGCTGGCCATTCATCAGATTGTCCTGAAATATGCAAGATGGGTAGCCCATGGGAGAACATGTAAATGATTCAAAACGCTGCACATCATGTGTGACAGTAACACCTCCTGGAAGTGGTAAAAGAGGAGATTAAAAAGAGCCGGTGAAAAGCAATGGAATTGTGTTTGCTTGCAGTTCTTTTGCACTAAAGGATCAAGTATGCCCCGTCGAAGAACATGGCATTCACATGACCAGGTTTCTGACTTTGATCGAGGGAGAATTGTGGGATTACAGGAAGGTGGATTATTGTACTGAGACATCAATGCTCATTTTGGATGGAATGCTGCCACAGTGATGAGAATATGGCATCAGTGTAGGGAAGAGGAGGAATGAACTCACCGACATGGGGGATCTCAACTGCCCTGTCATACAAATGAATGAGAGGACAGACATCTCGTCCACTGGCTATGAATGATCATACAGCCACATCAAACACCTTAGCTCAATAGTTAGGGTGTGTTGCACATCAACCAGTGTCTGCACGTATGGTTCGACATCATCTGTAGCATCAGGGCATCTTTGCTAGGTTGCCATTGCTTCGGCTACCATTGACTCTACAACACGATATGCGACTGCAATGGTGCCAAGAATGTCACACATGGATGTGCAAATGGCATTGGTTGTCTTTTTAAACGAATCCCACTTCAGTATGCAGCACTGTGATGAACAAATCTGTATCTGGCAATACCGCAGTGACAGGCTCAGTGAGACATGCATGATGCAGCACCATACAGGCCCAGCCCCTGTTGTTATGGGTATGAGGTGCCATTGGACTCCACTCACACATGTGCCTTTGTACACATTACCAGTACTTTGAACAGCCAGCATTACATCACTGAGGTGTTGGAGCCTTCAGGAGGCTCTCTGGTGCTATTTACCAACAAGACAATGCCCGACCACATGTGGAATGCATCGTCCAACAATTCTGGAATAATCACCATATGACACTTCTGCCTTGGCCTGCGCATTCACCGGATCTGTCCCCAATTGAACATGTCTGGTCCATGATCTCATGACGATTAGCACAACAGATGAACTTTGGCTATGTATCGAAACTGCATGGACTGACATTCCCCAAACACACATCCGACATCTCATCCTTTCAATGCCGGACCATGTAACAGCGGCTATTGTCACTCTTGGTGGCTATACAAGATACTGATTTCTTTGTATTCCACAGTCTAACTGAATTGTATTTGTAATCATTTGATCCTTGTAACATAAGCTATGTATTTACTAAATATGACTTTGATATTTCATCTTTCGTGGTGTTACACTTTTAATGGCCAGTAGTGTATAATATTTAGCAAAAAAGACGACTAGTTTTATTTTAATAGTTTTTTAGAGTCATGTAGTACAAAATGCATCTGGCAACACAAATAAAAATTTCTTTAAAAAAACTAATAGACAGAAATGATTATAATGCATATGAGCAGAAAGTCCATTTATTTTTGAATACAAAAAAATTTTTTTCCTTCAATTAAATATTTCACTCATTTTGAAACTACTTTGAGAAATTCCAGGCTTTTAGCCAATTGTGCTGTGTCAGATAAACAATTCAACTTTGGCTATTTTGTAAAAAAATTCTAATCAATGGAATAGGTTGTGTTATATAGCAAATTAAACAGAATTCAATTACAAATTTTATGGAAATAAATAATATAAATAATTCATAATAAAATAATAAATCTGTTTTAATATATGGTGAAAAAAAAAAAGATCGCACTATATAATTAAGGCTTAAGTTTGGAAAACCTGATGAATAAAAATGTGTTCCTAGAAAAATTTTCGCCGACATACGGGATTCGAACCCGCATCTCTCCAGAAACATGCCAGAGTATTCTAAACCTGTTGAACTAATGCCAGTTCAGTCTTTTTCCCACTAATAATAACTATCACTCTTCCCGTGAATTTTGGGTGCCTCCTTTTGGCACCATTTATGATCTCGGGTGGCAACATTTTATTTTTAGTGCTCTGAGTAAGATGGAAATAAATAATGAAATAAATAATGAAGTCACAAAGTGGAAAAAAGACTGAGCTGGCATTAGTTCAACAGGTTAGAATACTCTGGCATGTTTCTGGAAAGATGAGGGTTCGAATCCCATACGTCGGCGAAATGTTTCCACAAAAACATTTATTGATTTACAGACGTTTAAACGTCAATGACTAAACACTGAGCTTATCAATTATTGAATAAAAATAGTTAAATTATATAGTAATCTAAAGGATATTTCCTTCCAAATAATATAATATTTAAATTGAAACATTATTTTTATTTCTTTTAATGATTCCTTTCAGTATCATATATTTTAAACAGGCCCAATGTTATACAAAGTGATTTTGACTTCTCACATTCATGGGATTTTCTGAACTGGTTATGAAACATAAAAAAAAATTCTTGGCTGCCTTTTTTATTACACATTATGAATTTTTTCTTTGGATGTTGAAGTTTGACAATCTTGGCTAAGTGCAGAAAGGTTTGTGCACAGAAGCAAAAAAAACATTATATCTTCAGAGTGGCACAGCCAAGATACTAGGGGGTGCTTTTAAAATCATTCAATCAAAGTAAAGCCAATGGCATTACCAAACTGAAAACACCAGTTCTTGTCCAATCACCAAAGTTAAGCAGCTTTCAGAACCTGGGAGGGCGACCACCTGGGAACACCATGTGCAGTTGGCATAAAAATCTGCTGAGGACCCGCCATCCTCACAGACCTTCTACTATGGCATATAAACTGATACCTGTCAGACCTCTGGGGCAAGCAGCTGCTTGAGGAGATATTTATTATTTCTGAATCAATATAAACATAAAATTCATATTTTTTTTTTAAATGAAATTATTCTAGGGGGTGGATTGAAACATTTACAATGAGTTTACTAATAAATTACCACTTTGAAATCGACTCAAAATTTTTAGAGGAAAAATTGTCTTGAGCGGGTGGGATACGAACCTACAACCTGCTAACAACATGTCAGGTGCTCTGGACAACTGAGCTACCGACCGCCAATCAAGATCTCCTCTAAATGATGATATGAACATTTTCAACCTACATTACATCACATGCAGGGTTTGTTCTGGCAATTTCGCCACAAACGGCAGACAAATGCCATATAGATAGAAAGCATTTCTTACAAGTACACTATTGATAAATAATAATATCATATAATAAAATCATGGGCTCGTATCCCACCCGGCTCAAGGCAATTTATCCTTTGAAAATTTGAATCAACTTCAAAGTGGTAATTTATTAGTAGATACCAAATACGTCAAGTTTATTTATTATTTACAGTAAGTTTAGCAGAGGGAGCAGGTAAAAACACTCTCCAAAATCGCCCTTCCACATGAGGATTGATTTCCATGCCTTGGAAGTCGATTTTTGCTTCCATATCCAAGACCTCATTCTTTACTAGAAAACGGTGCAAGTTCAAAGTTTTTTTACCAAAAAAAAAACTAAACAAGAAATAATAAAAGAAAAATTACATATAGTCTAATGGGATATTAAATAAAATATTTACAACAACTTTTAAACCGGGCATTTGATGTAGCATAACTCAGAAAAATTGATAAATCAGCTGAATAAAAGATCATTAATTTACAGAAATAAACTGACAAAAATAAATTTGCTTCAGTATCCTAGACCTAATTCATTTTTATAAAATGATATTAAAGTTTATTTTACTGGAAAAGTAATAAATAATAAAAGAAAATTTAACATAACCTAATGCAATGCTAAATAAAATATCCACAGCAACAAGTTGTAAGCCAGCTACCCGATATAGCATAACTCTGAAAAATCAATAATTTACAGAAATAAAGTAAATCTACAGAAATGAAAATTAAGATTTAATTATTTAAAAAAATACTACGTTTACATAGGGAGTTTATATAATTAAATTTGTTGGGAGGAAGTATTTGACTTAACCTTTCCAGTGTCCATGTCATCTGTATACGTTCGCAGAATTCGTAATGAGAGGCCAAAGACATATGTATACATTTTTAGTACAACAAAAAAAAATATTTTTTTTAAAAATAAAAATTGCTGTTGTAATTTTTTTATATATATCTTATAAAAATACATAAGTCAGGCTTGAAAAATAATATTTTGCTTTTTAATTTGATGCATATTTTATTAAACTACAATGTAAATAATTTGATAAAACCATCTGATTGCCATTTCTTAGAAGCACTAAACAGTATTGCCAATTTGCTTGTTAAAGTTGCTCTGTACTGAAGCAATCACCATATTTAAGCTCACAAATTTGATTTGAACTATTATCAACATATTTTTCCTTAAATTTTTGAAGATCTCCCAAAAATTAATATAAAAACTGCTATTTTTGAAAATGGTAGATTTTGTAAGTAATTACAAAGTACAATAGCCATTTTTTTTTTTATCATTTCACACTCTTTTCAGTCATAAACCTATTTCAGTATTCCTGAATTATTTTTATCACTTTTCTCAGCATTCTATGCATTCTCTTTAAATCAAAACTGGAAGTAAAAACATTCTTCTTAGAAATTCTCGGTGCAGCTGCACTTAATTACGTTATGGATCACTGAAGCAAACAAAAGCAGATGGATGACACATGCTATCTCCGTTCCGTGTGCTATAAGTGGCTCCCATATTGTTTACAGTTTTGGTCCAGCATATTGGATACCACTTTGTAAAGTTAATATTTACTTTTTTATATTTAAACCTTAGTTTTCATTTCAGTAGATTTTTGTAAATTAGCGATCTTTTTGGTCGATCAATAAGTATTGATTTTTCTCAGTTATGCTACATCGGATTGGCTGGCCTACAACTTGTTGCTGTGGATATTTTAACACTGCATTAAGCTATATGTTAATTTTTATTTTATTATTTATTACTTTTCCAGTAAAACTTTGATCTGTATCATTTTCTGAAAATAAATGAGGTCTTGAATATGGAAGGAAATTCATTTCTGTACATTTATTTCCACAAGTTAGCGATTTTTGGTCGGCTGATTTATCGATCTTTCCGAGATGCTACAATGGAGGCTGGCTTAAAAGTTGTTGCAAATATTTTAACATCCCATTAGGTTATTATAAATTTTTCTTTTATTATTTCATGGTTTTTTCGTAAAAAAACACTTTGAGCTTGTACCGTTTTTTGAAAATTAATGTCTTGAATATGGAAGCAAAATAGACTTTCTTGCTACAGAAATCAGCCATCATGTGGAAGGGCAATTTCAGGGTTTCCCCTCCACTAAACTCACTGCGAACGTTTCACTCCTTCCCCCCTCTATAAAAATATATATATTTTTAAAATTATGAGTATTTATGTTTATATAGATTGATTTTAAAAGCAACCCCACCTCCCCTCCCCTCAGTATCTTGGCTATGCTACACAGATGATATAACACTATTTTTTTTTCCTTCTGGTGCACAAACCTTTCTGCCCTTAGCCAAAAATTGCCAAACTTCAACACCCAAAGAAAAAAAAAATCGTAATCTTTATAAAAAAAAAAAAGCAGCCAAGGAAGTTTTTTTCTGTTTCATAACCAGTTCAGAAAATCCTGTGAATGTGAGAAGTCCTAGTCACTTTGTATAATACTGGCCATATTTAAATTATATAATATTGAAAAGAATCATTAAAAAAAATAAATATCACATTTTAGGTTGAATACTATATTATTTGGGAGGAAATTCTCTTTTGATTAATATATAATTTAACTATTTTTATTCATTAGGTTTTCCAAAATTAAGCCTTAATTATGTAGTGCAATCTTTTATTTCACCATATCACAATGAAAAAAGCTTATTAAAATCAATATACACCTATCCCTCGATTTACACTGACGATAGGTTCCGCACAAAATCAATATCTTCAGTGTAAATCAATATCTTCAATAATCAATAAATATAATAATTCAATAAATCAATATCTCCAATAATTTACACAATAATCAGTGTAAATCAATATCTTCAATTAATATCTTTCAATCAATAACTTCAGTGTAAATCGAGGGATAGGTGTATTTGTAAATTTGTTTATATTATTTATTTTCATAAAATTCGTAATGAACTTCTGTTTAATTTGGTATATAACATGACCTATTTCCATTGATTGGTTACTTTTTAAAAAATTATAAAGTTTACTCGTTTATCTGACTCGGGATAATTGGCTAAAATCCTGGAATGTTCTCAAAATATGGTACCCAGAAAAAAATTCAAAACAAGAGAAATATTTACTTAAAACAAAAACATTAATTTCTATTCATGTGCATTATAATCATTTCTGTCTATTATTTTTTTTTAAATAAATTTTTATGTTGTCAGATGCCCTTTTTTTACTGCAAGACTCTAAAAAAGTCCTATTAAAATAGAACTTTTATAATGAGTTAGTAGTAAATGTTAATACTGACAGTGATAGTGCAAAATATAGTGATCTGATGATCTTCCAGCAGTACTGAACAAGAAAAAAATATGGGTTGGGTTGTTTTACCTCTGAGGGCACTTTTTTGCACACCATTGGCTAAATGGCCAGGTCACATGGACCCCGTAGGCTCAGAGACGGTTGAGGGAGGGGACCCACTGGAACAGCTGTTGGGAGACAGATGGTAGCCTCCCGTCAAGGCCATCCAGCGTGTTCTTTAACGTGCACAGGGTATGGCTCTCCCGCACACGGGGCCACGGCTTAACGTCCCATCCGATGGACGGCGGCCTTTCCTAGCCCATCGGTGTCCCCTACTGACCTTGGGCAGGGCGGGAAAATTTTGCAGAGATAAATCTCAACGCTGACCCAGCTGGGACTCGAACCTGGGAACTACAGATTACGAGCCTGGCGCTCTACCGACTGAGCCACCCCCGCCTCGAAAAAAATATATGGAACTATACAATTATCTGTTTCAAGTAAATATGTTTATATATATAAAATATTACAGTAGAGCTTCACAGTGCAGTAATTAAAATTAAATTAATATCTTTAATACTCTATGACACTGTTAAATGTTTTAAAGCACTTCAACAAAAAATTCTATGCTACCTACTATCAAAAGTAATGAATGAGATTTTACATACTGTAAAGGTGGGTAGTGAGACTCATCAGCTTAGTGCATCACCTTCTGCACTTCTACTGGGACTCACCACTTGTCGGCAAAAGCTGTATGAAATGAACGTGTCACTCACTATCAATTGCAATCTCTGGTTCCTCTCATTACCCACTTCCATGGTATGATGCATAAAATCTCATTCACTACTTTTAATATTAGGAAAACAATAAAAAAAAAACATCCTCTCAAGCAGCTGCTTGCCACAGAGGTCAGACAAGAGCCTGTCAGTTTATATGCCAAAGTAGCGAGGTAGTAAAGAAAGTAGTGCCAAAGAAGTGAGGATGACAGGACCTCAGCAGAAAGACGATACAAACATCCATGCCTTACCCGGGGCTCGAACCCAGGTCCCTTAGATCAACAGCCAAGCACGCTAACCACTCAGCCACAGGACAGCTGATACTAGGTAGCATAGAATATTTGTAAAACTGATTTAAAACATAGAGTATTAAAATTTTTAATTTAATGTTTATGCATTATTCTGTAAAATTAAATTCTCTTTCTTTTAAGATACACTATAATCTGTTCATTAGATATTTCAGAATAAGGTTCAAATCCAACAAATTTTTTTACTACATTGTTTTAAATAAGCACTATTAAAATTAATATGCTTGCTGTTTGTTTGTTTTTTATATATTTTATTTTCTAAAAATTCACAATTAAATTCTCTTTAGTTTGGTATATGACATGATCTATTTCGGTCTCTTAGTTATTTCAGTATAAGATTTTAATGTTCTTTTTTTCTGCTGAAAGCATTTTAATACCTGGCCACCAGAGTGAGTTCTGCTCTATAAATCCATCATGTTAAGTAGTAAAATTTTAAGAAATACAACCACTTGTTATGACATAAATTACTTACATATGATGCTTCTTTAGCATCTAAGTAGAAATGCCAAAAAAATGGAATCTCAGCCAGGAATGATTTAGAATTTAACTTTAGATGCTTAGCATCCACAGTAACAACAGACAAAGAGCTTATTCGGCAATCATCCTTGCTTTTAAAAAATTCTTCAATACAATTTTGTAGCTGTTTCAGAATTCTTTCCAATGGTACTTCTATTCCAGGATTCAGTTCCTAAAATACATAAACAAGAATGTTTGTGTGACCACATAATTACAGTATTTTAAATATTAATAAATACATGTATTCATAAATAACATTAAAATATTCCTATAGCAACTACACAGATAAATATTCAAATTCTAATAGTGCGTTTTAAAAGACAAATGAAACATGTAGCATTTTTTAAGCATTTTATTGATAATGTTCTCTCAACTTAGAGGATTATATCAGAGTATTAACAAACACAAATACTGGAAAACTTTAGTTTTTGATACAAAATTTAAGCCATTTTTAGATGATTTGCATTTTCAAATATCTTGCACAATGCATCATAGGTTTCCAAAAAAGAAAGATGAACATGCTTCAATGAACTTGTGATCTGATGTATCATTTTGATGCTCGCATGTGCTTTGGCATGTGAATTATATCACTAACTACTTCGAATGAACTTAACTGAAAAAAAAGAAGGAATTAAAGTGTGAAGGAAAACATAGTTTGTCTTTGTCTGTGCACTAAATTATAAAAAAAAAAGATTTTATTTTAGTGTGTTTGCAGGAGATCAAACAAGTTTATTAGTGTTGATCCTGTTAGCAGACTGGTAAGAAAAAGAAGGATGCTCAGGACATTTAAAGATGTGGCTGAGGAGGTTATATGTTACTTGAACAAGCAGAACCGATCTCAACTTTTCTGTAGGAAAAGTTCATCAATTGATGCATAGTTATATTTATTTGTTTAGGAACTGGTAAGGTTTTTCTTTATAGATTACAGGTATGTTCACAGATATGATTGTGCCACTTATCAACTATGGTAAACACTTTATTTTTCTCTTTGTAGGAATAGTAAAAATGTGCTTTGTTCTTCTGAAGGTTTATTTTTATACTGATGAGATTTGTGTTGGTTGACTTTAGTCTATATAAATGTTTTCATTTATATTTTTGTAATAAATTACATTATTTTAGAACTATAATTGTTAAATACTATTTTTTGAACTCATGCTCAGTTTCCATCCATTTAATTTATAACATTTGGTGTCAGGAGTGGGATAATTTATTGAATGCCTTTCACTAGAAATATGGATGAGTAGGTAAAACTGATTACTGGCATTAGAGGTGAAACAGCTGCCCAAAGCAGTAAAATTAGTGAGCCTGCTACACAAAATGATGACTTGAAAGCTAAAATGGCTACACAATGTAACTTTACTCAGAAGAGACATAATTAAGAACATAATACCTCACCCAAACTGGAAAGCTAGACAGTCTAATATAACCCTACAGTCATTGGAGATTGTGCTAAAGTCCATGGAAGGATGAAACTAAACATCAGAGTTGGCAGCTGTCTGATACGCTATCCTGTTTACATCACTGAAATTTATGATGAATGTATATTAGGCCTTGATTTCCTAAAGAAACATGGATTCAGGTATTAAACCCAGTGACAGGCTACTCATCTATAAGACTGAAAAGATCCCTCTGCTTAGCCAAACATCTGATTCTTTATCAAGTGTGACCACAGTATTAATGACAGAAGACACAGAAATCCCAGCACAAAGTGAAGTTATAGTTGGTTGACATCAGGCGGCGACTTCTGGGGCCTTCCGACTGGCAGTCACTGATGACCCTGGTAAAGGAGCTTTGGCTCATGGTATCCTGGTTGAAAGACTTTAGTCAATTATGGCGTTACTAACCTGACAGAACATACGATCAACACTGGTGATTCTCCTCAAATCAATCTAGCAGCAAGAAGGCTTCCATTAGCAAAACTGGTGGAGACAGAACAACTCATAAGGGGGAACCTAAAAACATAATAGAACCATCATCAAGTCCCTGGACGACATCACCAGTGGTTCTTGTCAAGAAAAAGGATGGATCTACCCGATTTTGTGTGGATTACCGCAGATTGAATGACATAACAAAGAAAGACTGCTTTCCTTTACCCAGGTTGATGATACCTTTGACATTCTATCTGGTTCAGAATGGTTCTCAACATTAGATTTGAAGAACGACTATTGGCAAGTTGGTATACATCCTGCAGACCATGAGAAAACAGCTTTCACTACAGGAAATGGACTTTTGGCAATTTAAAGTGATGCCATTTGAACTTTGCAATGCACCTGCAACATTTGAACGACTAATAGAGTCAGTCGGGTTGGGTTGTTTTACCTCTGAGCAGCACTTTTTTGCACACCATGGGCTAAATGGCCAGGTCACATGGACCCCGAAGGCTCAGAGAAGGTTGGGGGAGGGGACCCACTGGAACAGCTGTTGGGAGACAGATGGTAGCCTCCTGTCAAGGCCATCCAGCGTGTTCTTTAACGTGCACAGGGTATGGCTCTCCCACAGACGGGGACACGGCTTAACGTCCCATCCGACGGACGGCGGCCTTTCCAAGCCCATCGGTGTCCCCTACTGACCGTGGGCAGGGCGGGGAATTTTGCAGAGATAAATCTCAATGCTGACCCAGCTGGGAATTGAACCTGGGATCTACAGATTATGAGCCTGGCACGCTACCGAATGAGTCACCCCCGCCCCTAATGGAGTCAGTGCTCAAAGGTTTGTCTTGGGAGGTCTGCCTGATTTACTTGGACAATATCAACGTTCTTGGAAAGACCTTGGTAAAACTTTTGAGAAATCTTTGTCAAGTGTTTGAAAAACTTAGGGCAGCCAAGCTAAAATTGGGACTGCTAAGTGTAAACTGTTCCAGTAAGAAGTTCATTACCTTGGCCATGTCATCACTAAATCAGGGATTAAGACTGATCCTAGTAAGATAGAAGCTGTAAGAGACCGGCCTCCACCACAGGATGTTCATCAACTTCGTAGCTTTATTGGACTTGCACATATTATAGTTGTCAACAGTTTCTCCATCATCACAAGGCCATTACATTATCTGACAGAAGAGGGCCAGCAGTTCATGTAGACCACCGAATGTGAAGTAGCCTTCAAAAAGTTGAAGCAAGCTCTTTCCCCGGCACCAGTGTTAGCATATTCACAAGTTGGAAAACAGAAACAGTTCATATTAGATACTGTTCATATTAGAAACAGTTCATACTAGATACTGACACAAGTAACACAGGAGTTGGTGCTGTACTTTCACAACAACAAGATGGACAAGAAAGAGTACTGCATATTTTAGCAAAAATTTATCCAAACCAGAATGGAATTATTGTGTCACACGTAAAGAACTGTTAGCAATGGTTAGCATTATCTCTATGGCCAGAAATTTCTTATTCGTACTGATCATGCCGCACTCAGGTTGCTACTAAACTTTAAAAACCCTGAAGGACAAATTGCTAGGTGGATATAGCAGTTGCAAGAGTAAATTTCTCCATTGAGCATCGAAGAGTCAAACTGCATAGGAATGCAGATGCCCTTTCCAGACGTCTATGTATTGACAACTGTAAGCATTGCTATAATGCAGAGTTGAAATATAGTATTAAAGATATAATGCCCATAAGACAAATAACATTGACAAAGAAAAGAGCGATACTTCTAACATCTGGAGCACAACAAAAATTAGGCCCAATTAGACGATGAAGATATAAGGCCAAAACTGGATTTGATTGAAAAATCTGATATAAGACCTAATTGGGAGCAAAGCTCAAGGTATAGCCCAACTACCAAAAGTTACTGCACAGTGGGACTCCTTAGGAGTGAAAGATGGTATATTACACAGAAGATGGGAGAATCCCATTGGACGACTGATCCATCGGCAGATAATACTTCCTTGCTCCCGAATGGAACTAGTGATGAAAGATGTGCATGATAGTGCCACTGGAGGACACTTCGGTGTTAATAAGACATTAGTGAAAGCCAGGGAACAATTTCATTGGCTGAAAAGTAGGGTAGACGTTAAAAGATGGTGTAGGCAAAGAAATGTCCTAAGACTAGGAGTCGGGGTAAGTTGCAGACATAAAATGTTAGTGCCACTTTTGAGAGAATAACCACTGATGCAATGGGTCCATTTCCTAAGACTGATGATGGAAATCACTATTTATTAGTGGTAATGGATTATTTCACGAAGTGGCCTGAAGTCTATCCCATCCAAGATCAGGAGGCAACAACAATTGCAGAAATGATAGTAAATAACTTGATTAGTAGGTATGGAGTACCTTTGCAACTCCACTCAAACCCAGGACGGGATTTTGAATCCAATGTGTTTAAGAGCATCTGTTATCTATTAGGCATTCAGAAAACAAGAACTCCCCTTCACCTCAGTCGGATGGTATGGTTGAGAGATTTAATAGGACAATTGCACAACATCTAGCATCATTTGTTGATGACCATCAACGTGACTGGGATTGCCATATACCACTCTTTTTGTTGGCATAGAGAACAGCAATGCATGAAACAACTGGACAGATACCTTCCATGATGCTCTTTGGAAGAAAATTACCTCTTCCTTCTGACCTTTTATATGGTCAGCCCGAAACAATGCCTGTGTCCACTCCACAATACGTACAAGAATTACAACAACTGGAAGAAATCCACCACTCCATCAGACATAACATCGACTTGGCAAACGAGAGAATTAAAATGAGGTACAACAGTAAAATAAATGGAACTGTTTTCAATCAAGGAGATCTTGTCTGGCTATACAATACAAATAGAAAGTAGACTTTCTCCAAAACTTCAGAAACCTTGGGAAGAAACCCAAATGAATAGATTCACAGGTTATGTTTTATCAGCTGGTGGATAATCCTGAGCAGAGGTTATCGCAGGCACCCGAACTCTTGCTTCTACTGGCATCATCAAATTCTACACTGGTGGAAGTCTTCCAGTGCAGATGGCTTCAGCCTTTAGTGGTGGGGGAACGGGTGTTTGCCCCATGCCTGTGATTAGCAGCTGTTTGATATTGTTGGCATTCCCTCTCAATAAACATGGTTTCTTTAAACATCTCACTAACCATTTTCTCTCCATAGGTAGTTGGAATGTAAGGCCTCTGCACAAAGATTATTATCTTGATGTCCTCACACAAGAATTCCACCATTATAATTTAGATATTCTTGGCTTGCAAGAGACCAGATAGATAAAGGTCAGATTCTTAATCTTAAATTTCTCTTTTCGGGAAGGGAAGATAAAAAGCATCTCAAAGGTGTAGGTTTGCTTCTCAGCAGATGCTAGTGATGCCCTTCAAGGATATGAGTGCATTAATGAAAGGTTTCTTACAGCAAAAATTAAAGGCTTGAATGTCATCTGTTGTTTTTCCACAGAGAACTCTGATGAGAATGAGAAGGATGGGTTTTATGGACAGCTTCAGTATATTTTGAATTCTATAAAGAAAATTCTATGAAAGTATAGAAGAGGAAAGGTATTTCTCTTATACTAAGCGACTTCAATTCTAAAGTTGGTTTCTGACCTTTGGGCAGTTTTAGGTCCCTTTGCATTGATAGTTCCAATGGAAATGGTGAAAGTCTTCTACAAGTACACTAATCGGTTTCAAAATAATTAAACACATACTACAAACATCAAGGCATTTATAAATAAGTGAATGTCACCTGATGGGTTGCATAGGAATATGATAGTAATATTTTAATTAATAGCAATTGGCTAGTTTGGTTAGGAATACCAGATCATACAAGGGAGCCGAAATTAGGTCTAACCATTACATGCCAAAAGTGTCTTGCAACTGAACCTTAAGAAATATTGTGCTATGGTTAAGAAAATTACCTTTAACACTGAAGATCAACACAGTTTCTCAGTTAGACAGCTATCAGCACAGTTATCCACATATAGCCAAAGCACCATGATATACTACTTAGTCATTAAGAAAATCATGGTTTGCTTACTGCTGAAGTTGAGGAAGAATGGGATCAATTTTAACAGGATTTTCTTTAAATTAACAGTACTCTTTTTTAGCAAAAAGAAACAGAGGAAACAAAATTATTTGAGTAATAATGCTATGGAACTTATTTCTGAAAGAAGGAAGTATGGGATTAATATGAATCAACACCTAACAGCTGATAAGAATATTTGGCTTGTTGTTGGGTTGTTTTTCCTCTAAGCGGCACTTTTTTGCACACCATTGACCATTTATACCTACTAGACTGGATTGATTTATGGCTTTGAGCTTGGTTATGGATCCTGGATTTGCTGCACTGGTGGGCTTCTGTTGAGGAAAAGTCTGCTGCTGTGTTTTCAGTTCACTTGTGAGTTGCCAACCCTAAGTGAACAAAGGCACAAGATACCTTATATCAGCTGGTGGATAATCTTACAGGCCATTGCAGGTTCTAAACTTAGCTAGTTGGGCAACGCCAATCCAAAACTGGAATAAAATGTCTCAGGCAGGTAGATTTCTGGTTCTTAAAAAGGTGGTGCCTGAAGTTTCTACTAGCATGAGTGGCTTCAGCCTTTAGCAGTGGGAGAACAGGTCTTTGCCCCATGCCTGCCATCAGGGAGCTGTTTGATATTGTTGGCCCTACCTCTCTCAATAAACCTAGTTTCTTTAAAAAACCTACTAATCATTTTCTCTTTGCAGGTACATGGAATGTGAAGATGTTATATAGAGATTATTCTCCTGATGATTCCAGTGTTATCACTTAGATATTCTAGGCTTGAAAGAGACCAGATGGACTGTTAAAGGTCAGATACTTAAAAATAACCTCAAATTTCTCTTTTCAGGGAGAGAGGATGGAAAGCATCTCCAAGGTGTAGGTTTGCTTATCAGCTGACTTGCCAGTGATGCTCTCCTAGGATATGACTGCATTAATGAAAGATTTCCTACAGCAAAATTTAAAACGAAAATCAAAGACTTGAATGCCATCTGTTGTTATGCCCCCACAGAGGACTGATGAGAACTAGAAGGATAGGTTTTATAGACAACTTTAAGCTATATTGAATTCTGTCAAGAAAGGAGATATTGTGATAGGTGAGCTAAATGATGAAGTTGGTACTGACTTATTTTTTGGCAGGAGTTTTAGGTCCCTTTGGCATTAGTAGTTCCAATGGCAATGGGAATGTCTTCTACAGGTAAGTAAACTTAATGGCTTGCGAATAACAAACACATACTACAAACACTGGGACATTTTTAAATACACATTGGTTTCAACTGATGGGTTGCACAGGAATAAGATATATTTCAATTAACAGCAAATAGGCAAATTCAGTTAGGAATACCAGATCATACAGGGGAGTTGAAATTGGGTCTGATCATTACCTGGTCACAAGTGTCTTGTATCTGAAACAAGAAATGTTGTGCCAAGGATTTAACACAGAAACTTTGAAAAACCAAGATGTAGCCAAAGCATACCATAATAAGCTAATTAGTCATTATGACAATCGTGGTTTGTTACTGCTGAAGTTGAGAAAGAATGGATCATTTCAAACAGGCTTTCCTTGAGACCAATAGTACTCTTTTGTTAAAAACGAACAGAGGAAACAAAATTATTTCAGCAATAAGGCTATGGAACTTATTACAGAAGGAAGTGCAGGAATAATATGAATCAAAATCTTACCAGTCCTAAGAGATAGCATTAAAATGAGCTTAATTACAATGATCTCTGAACATTTCAGAGATGTTCTAAACAATGCAATTATTTCTACCTCTCATTGTAAATGAGGATATATGAATCACTGGCTTTAATGATGGCCCTATATTACATTCTGAAGTCACTTTGGCTATCTCTATGTTGAAACTGCATAAATTCCCAGGGGTGGATGAAATCACCACTGAAATGCTTAGAGTTGGGAACACTTTTGTTGTCACATGGCTGACTGAAATTTTGAATATTTTTTATGATAAAGGTGTTGTTCCTAAGGATTTTACTAGAGCTATCATTGTCCTGATTTTTAAAAAAGGTGATTACAGTCCTTGTGATAATTATAGGAGAATTAGTTTACTTTCTGATCCAGGTAAATTTCTATGTATGATTATACTTAGTAGAATTAAGAATTTGGCTGATGGACAACTGCATAATGAACAGGGTGGATTCAGATGTAGTAGGGAATGAATTCATCAAATATTTTCACTTAGGCAGATTCTTGAGAAATGTGTAGTCTCAGAAACCTTGCGTTACTAGCTTTGTTGATTTCAAAAAAGGTTTTTGACTATGTTGATCGACATAATTTCTGGTTGATCATTAGATCATATGGAATACCTGACAAGTTAGAGAGTGTAATGAGAGCTCTCTATAATAACACTGAGTCATGTGTGAGTTGATAAGGTTTGCAGCAATTGGTCTAGTAATTTCAAAATTTCTGATTTAGATCATACAGATGATTTGGCTCTGTTAGCTAATGATGTTGATGGGATGGAACTCTTTCATTCAAGCTGTTAATGATGTAATAGGGTAGATTTAGTGATAAACAGAGAGAAAACTAAAGTGATGAAAATTGGTCAGGCAGATGGTGCTTTAGTTGCTTTGAATGGCTGCACTCTTGAGAAAGTGTCTCAGTTTTAATTACCTTGGGAGCTATATATAACAGATACTGGTGATGTAAAGCATGTGATAAATAGAAGAATAGAAAACACTACTGGGTCTTAATAATATATGGGGAGTGTAAAAATAGGCATGCACACCAAGACTAAAATTGGACTGTATAATAGTTTGGTTCTTTCTAAGTTTTATATGGTAACAAAATTTGGACTCTTTGTAAGCAGGGTAACAAGAAACTTGATGCCTTTGATGCTACATGCTTTTGCAGTATCTTGGACATTAGGTGGTTTGATTTTGTACTTGCAAGTAATGATGAGGTTAGAAGGAGTCGGCAACCTCCTTTGAGCAGCATTTTGTGCAGAGAGAGACCATTGGTTTGGTCATGTTGTCCGTATGCACAGCTGCAGATAGGTAAACAAGATTATGGTCTGCCTAAAGGCTTCAGGAAAATGGGAAGACCTAGGATGCGACGGGCAGACAATGTCAAACAAGATCTTGCTATAATTGGCCTAGCGTGGCCAAATGCAGCAGCTGTAGCTCAAAACAGACAGGTGTGGAGACCAAAATTATAGTCTGGTAGGACTCCATAGCCCATGGCTGCATGTGCATTTTGTATGTATGCATGTACTTCTACCAATTTCTTTTTATTCTTGAGGCAACACAAGTAAGAAAATATTTGATATTTGATTTGGTATGGTGACAATGGCTGGTTTGTAACTTATCAGTTTTTCATTTCCATCGATTTATCAATTTTATTCCCATATATTTATATATATTATTATCAATATTTCAGAGGCATGATACAACACTCGCTATGACAACAAGTGGCTTACAACTGTTTTACTTTGGATTTTTTAAAAACATTGAATTATTATGTTTACTTTTTATTACTTCATTTTTCCAGTAAAAAAAAATGATCTTTTCTAGTTTCCTTAAAGTAAATGAGGTCTTGGATATGGAAGCAAAAAGCCTTGACACGGAAATCAGTCCTATGGTTGAAAGAGCAATTTTGTTGAGCTCCCTACACTCCAGAAAATGTTTATTTTTTAACAATTATCAGTTTTTGAGTTTATATCGAAACAGTTTACCATCTCCCCCTCCCCCATAACTTGGCTCTGTAACCCTGAGGATGTCATTTTTTTTTAGTCTTGGTGCACCAACGTTTTGGCATTATGTCAAAATTCAACAAAGAAAAAAAATCATATTTAGTGATTTAAAAAAAAAGCCCAGAAAGTGTTCCTTTATTTCACAATATGAGCAGAAAATTCCATTAATATCAGCAGTCCATATCACCTTTTATAACACTGGCCCATATTTTAAAATATATATAAATACAAACAAAATCCTCATACAGCCTTGGACTACAGAAGTCCTACAAGACTGTGCAATTTTCCTCTCCAAACAAGTCTGTTCTGAGCTACAGTATCTGTTATATAACTCACAAGATAATTAAACTGAGACACTTACTCAAGACTGAAGCCATTCAAAAGCAACTGAAGCACCATCTGCCTGACCAATTTTCATCACTTTAATATTTTTTCTGTTTATCAACAAACCTACTTTATCACCAGTCTCATCAACAACCCTAATGAAAGAATTCATCTCACCTACATAATTAGCCAACAGAACCAAATCATCTGCATAATCTAAATCAGAAATTTTGAACTCTCTAGCCCATTTAAGGCCAAAAACTTTCACTTGCAAAGAATTTCACATACATAATCAATAACCAAACTAAAGAGATAAGAAGACAAAATGTAACTTTGTCTAACTCCACTAGCAATGCTAAACCAATCCCTGCAAGATGTACCAACTCTCACACATGACTCAGTGTTATTATAGAGAGCTTTCATTACACTATCCAACTTGTCAGGTATTCCATATGACCTAACAATCAACCACAAATTATGTCGATCAATAGTCAAAATCCTTTTTAAAATCAACAAAGCTAGTAACCCAAGGTTTCTAAGACTCTAAATATTTCTCGAGAATCTGCCCAAGTGAAAATATTTGATCAATACATTCCCTACCATTTCTGGATTCACATCTTTCATCACACAATTGTCCATCAACCAAATTCTTAATTCTATTAAGTATAATCATGCAAAGAATTTTACCTGGAACAGAAAGTAAATTAATTCCCCTATAATTATCACAAGAACTACAATCCCTTTTTTTTTAAAAAAAATGGGGTAATAGCTCTAGTAAAATCCTTAGGAACAACACTTTTATCATAAAATTTTTTCAAAATTTCAGTCAGCCATGTGACAAATGTTCCCAACACTAAGCATTTCAGTGGCGATTTCATCCACCCCTGGGAATTTATGCAGTTTTAATGTAGAGATAGCCATAGTGACTTCGGAATGTGATATAGGGTCATCATTAAAACCAGTAATGCATCTATCCTCATTACAAACAATGGGAAGAGAAATAATCACATTATTTAAAAATCTCTATATGCTCTGTCCACCTAGCCATCATAAGATCATCATCTTCAATCACCTTACCATATTTATTTCTCAATCCCTGTGTACTTGTCTGTTTCTTCCCACACAAAACACTAACTATCTGGTACAATGCCCTGATGTTGTGCTGTCTAACTGCTTCTTCTGCTTTGTCAGTCAAGCTTTCAAGCCAAAGATTCTTATCAGCTGTTAACTGATCCTTTACACGTTTATTAAGCTCATTGTAATGCCATCTGTTAGGACTAGTAGAGTCTTGATTCATATTATTCCTGCACTTCCTTCTTACAGAAATAAGTTCCATAGCCTTATTATTCAAATAATTTTGTTTCCTCTGTTACTTTTTTAACCAAAGAATGCTGCTGTTGGTCTCAAATTTGAAACCAACAGCACTCTTTCGCTGAAGTTGAGAAAAAAATGAGATCAGTACATGTTTAAATTGATCCCCTTCTTTCTCAACTTCAGCAGTAAGCAAACCACGATTGTCACAATGACTAACTAACCTATCACAGTATGCTTTCGCTATATCTGGATCTTTCAGATCTTCAGTGTTAAAGGCAATTTTTCTTTATCTTAGTACATTTCTTAAGCTTCAGTTGCAAGACACTTTTGACCACGTAAATGTCAGACTTAATTTTGGCTCCCCTGTATGATCTGGTATTCCTAACTGAATTTGCCTATTTGCTGTTATAATTGAAATATATCTTATTCCTGTGCAACCCATCAGTTGAAACCAATGTGTATTTAAAAATGTCCCAGTAGTATGTGTTTGTTATTCGCAAGCCATTAAGTTTACTTACCTGTAGAAGACGTTCCCATTGCCATTTTAACTACCAATGCCAAAGGAACCTAAAACTCCTGCCAAAAAAATGAGTCAGTACCAACTTCATCATTTAGCTCACCTATCACAATATCTCCTTTCTTGACAGAATTCAATATAGCTTAAAGTTGTCTATAAAACCTATCCTTCTAGTTCTCATCAGTCCTCTGTGGGGGCATAACAACAGATGGCATTCAAGTCTTTGATTTTCGTTTTAAATTTTGCTGTAGGAAATCTTTCATTAATGCAGTCATATCCTAGGAGAGCATCACTGGCAAGTCAGCTGATAAGCAAACCTACACCTTGGAGATGCTTTCCATCCTCTCTCCCTGAAAAGAGAAATTTGAGGTTATTTTTAAGTATCTGACCTTTAACAGTCCATCTGGTCTCTTTCAAGCCTAGAATATCTAAGTGATAACACTGGAATCATCAAAAGAATAATCTCTATATAACATCTTCACATTCCATGTACCTGCAGAGAGAAAATGATTAGTAGGATTTTTAAAGAAACTAGGTTTATTGAGAGAGGTAGGGCCAAACCATATCAAACAGTTCCCTGATGGCAGGCATGGGGCAAAGACCTGTTCTCCCACTGCTAAAGGCTGAAGCAACCCATGCTAATAGGAACTTCAGGCACCAACTTTTCAAGTGGACTCTTTTAAGAGCCATATGACCTGTCCGAGACACAATTACTCCAATGTAGGATTGGCAATGCCCAAATAACTAAGGGAGAGTTCAGGTCCCTGTGATGGCCTCTAATCAGGACTATCCACCAGCTGATATAAGGTATCCCATGCCTCTGTTCACTTAGGGCTGGCAACTCACAAGGAAACAGAAAAATACAGTGGCAGATTCTCCCTCAACAGAAGCCCACAGTGCAGCATGTCCAGGATCCATAATTAAGCTCAAAGCCATAAAGCAGTGCAGTCTAACAGATATAAATGGTCAGCACCAGGACTCTGTGAAGTTGACCACTTTCAGCAGGACATGAAAAAAAGAAAAAAGTGGCCATAGATGACCAGATCAGTAGGTCACACTAATCTGGCAGCCCTCCCATTCCAAAAGAGAATATCACTTTCAAAAGGTACTAATGAACTGCACCACGAGAAAGAGGGGCTGGACATTAGGTGCTTGACCTGGGCAGTTCTGTGTATCATCACTGGGAATTGGTACACAGCTCTCCTTCCAGTTTCTGACTATCTACCATTTACAGACTGAAAGGACTCATTAAAAGAAATAAAAAACATGTTTCAGGTAAATACATTTGGGAAGAAATTTCCTTTCAATTAATATAAAATTTAACTATATCCAAAACTAAGCCTTAATTGTATACTTTAATCAATTATTTCACTATATCAGAGTGAAATGTTAAAATCGATTTACTTGTAAATTTTTTTTTTTTTCATAAAATTCTAAATTAAATTATGTTTAATTTGGTATATAACAAGGCCTATTTATGTTGATGGGTAATTTTTTTACATTTTAAAGTTGACTTGTTGATATGACACAGCATACGATGAAAATCCTGAACTTTTCTCAAAGTTTGGTTGTGAGAGAAAAAAAAAATACAAAAAAGAATACTTTTCTTCTTAATTTTTTTTCTTTCTTTTTTGCTATGTTATTCAGAAATAAATAGTTTTTCTATTTATATGCACTATAATTATTTTCATCTCTCAGCTTTTTTTATAATAAATTTTTACTTTCACTGCCAGATGGATTTTTCACTACACAATTCTAAAATGCCACATTAAAATATGTCATTTTTTTTTTGTTAAATATTTTCAGAAAATGCAGAATAAAATGCTGATTAATTTGGCATATAACATGCCATAACTGTTTTCATTAGTTATTTGGCATAAAAGGTCTAAAGTTAATTTTTCTTTTGGCTGAGTAAAGGAAAAAATAACAGCTTCTGGATGCAAACCAGTTTTTCAGGTTAGGTCATGGAAGGGTTAATAAGGGCCCTACTTCAGGAGCTGGTTATTTAAGCTACTCTAAATCAAAACTATGTCTCCAGAGGTATATGAAATCACAGCTGAAATTATTAGTGCTGATAATTATAGGGGCATCAGTTTATTCTTCCATTCCATCATTTTCTTAAGAGAGTGAAAAATTTGGTTGATGGACAACTTCAGTATTAGCACTGTGGTTTTAAAAGTGGTAGGGCTGCATAGCCCAAATCTTCATCCTTAGATTATTGAGAAATGTTTATACACTGGTTTCCATAAATTAAGGAAAACTCAGAAAAATTATGATAAACAAAAAAATTATATGAATGATTTTAATGAAATTTGATGGAAACATGAATTACAATGCGTTTCAGAATGGCATAAAATATTTTACACTAGAAACATTTTTCGTCAAAAAATAATGCAGGAACTTCTCCAAAATTGAGGTGTCAGAATGCAATGGGCAAAGTTCTTTAATAAGGTGTGGTCACATCTTACAGCAATGCAGGCACAACAGCCATGTTCCATGCTGTTTATGATGTTGTGAATCAGCTCAGTAGGGAGTAATGACCGTTGTTTGTTTAAAGCAGTAATAAGCGCTCCCTTTTTTGCAGGTGGCAGGTTGAGGACAGCAACACGTCTCCCTAGAGCATCCGACACATGTTCAATCGGATTTAGATCGGGAGATCGAGCTGGCCACTCCATGCGGATTAATGGTCTCTTGAAGGTATCATTCTACTAGTAGAGCTCAATGTGGACGAGCATTATCATCTTGTAATATGAATATTTCACCTATTGCACCAGCGTAAGGATATACATAAGGGTCCAGGATGTCATATCTCTATACCTTTGAACTATACCTTTGAACATTGAGGTTCCCACTCATCAACACAGAATCTGTGTCCACCTAAGGAAATTCCACTCCAAACACACAGGTTACCTCTGCCATAACTGTCTCTTTGACAGATGTTACTGGGATGATAGCAAGTACCTCATTCTCTCCATATCAAACAATGTCAGGAATCACAATGTTGCAAACAATATCTAGACTCATCTGTGAAGAGTATGGACCTCCATTGCTCTTCTGTCCAGTTAATATGCATGCATGCCAAATTCAACTGTTCTTTCCTGTGACGTGAGGGGGTATACAAATTACTGGACTTCTATAGCATGCAGACCTCCCTCATGAAGCCTTCTATGCACAGTAGAAGCTGATACAACTCTCCCAGTGGCTGATACAAGAGAGGATTGTAGCTGAGAGGGAGTAGACGCCTGCTCCTTCATGCTGTTAATTGCAGATATCAGTCATGTACAGCAGTCGTAACTCTAGCCCTTTCTCGGCTAAACCTCTGAAACATGGGATCAGTGCTAAGAAATTGATTCCACAGTCTATGGACCACAGAAGGACTCATACTCAGCCATCATGCCACATCTGACTGACTTTAGCCTGCTTTGAGCCAGCCAATAGCTCTCCCACCACATTCATTTGGCAAATGATGTCTCAAGGTCATTCCTACAAAATGGCTATTTCAAATTTCTTTACTTCATTTACAACACAAAATAATGATCCACTCCAAAAAAACCATTTTTATGCCATTATTCGATTATGCAAATTGACGCAACCTAGACTAATTTGCATATGATATGCTCACTCAGCATTACTTTACTGGTTACATGAACAAGTTTGATGAGAATAGCATAATTTTTTGGCGAATTATCATGATTTTTCTCATTTTTCCATAATTTATGGAAACCAGTGTAGTTTCAAGATATTATGGTTACTTGCTTTGTAGATTTCAAAAATGCCTTTAATTCTGTGGACTACCATGATTTATTATCATGAAAATGTATGGCATTCCTGATAAGTTGGTTAGTATAATGATCACTGTCTATAATCACACTGAGTTGGATTGTTTTAACCCTGAGCAGCACTTTTTTTGCACACATTGGACAGGTCACAAGGATCCCAAGGGCTCTGAGAATGTTATAGGAAGGGGACCTACTAAAAACAGTTAGGAGATAAATCAAACCTGTCAAAGCCAAACAACATATTAAATGTGCACAGAATGACTCTCCTGCATGTGGAGCCATAACTTATTCCACCTTTCCAAACTCACTGATGTAACACTGAGTTGTGTGTGAGAGTTGGTAAAGCTTGCCTTGATTGTTTAGCATTACTAACAAAGTTTGATGAGGCTGTTTTCAATTACCTTTTCTGTTCAATTTGGCTATTGATTATGTCAAGCAAGTTCAAATGCATTTTAAAATGGAACAGTTTGAGAAGCACTCTTAATGGCAATTAACCCAATTGAATAATGCTGTTCACTTTTTTTGTAAATAAATTTAATACCAAGGGAAAAAGTTTTTGATCCTTAAATACATATATTGATTAATGATAACTAAATGATAATACTGTATTTGAATTACTGAACACAGAATACACAATGCTATATCTTCTTTACACTTACCTCACACCTCTGCTGGATTTCTGCATCACATAATTCTTCACTATACAAATGAATGAAGTTTGATAACATTAAAGTATATGATTTCTCATGGAAAATATACTTTAAAATGTATGTATTATTTTCTACCACAAAAGGTATCCATGAAATAGTTTTCAACTGCTGTTCATCACTTTTCTCAAATTCAGTCATTTCTGTTTAAAACACTATAAAATGAAAAATTATCATAAATATGAAAAAACTTAATGAACTTAATGACTTAAATGAACCAAAAATACAAATATTCCCTACTACGTTTTTTCCCCTGTAATGAGTGTAAATGAATAATAATTATTTTATTTGAACATAAATGCTTTAGGGTAAATGCAATTTAAAACAGTCCAAGAGATGCAAAATCACAGCAGTCAAAGGAGTCTATATTACACAAATTGATGGTAAACTAAACAAAATTCATTAAAAGCAACAAAAACACTATAAATATATATATACAGTCCACATACAAAACAAGTTGTTTTAGGAGAAAAAAATACTTCACTCAGTAATGGCTCAAATAGTAAATACACTGCTGGCCATTAAAAGTGCAACACCAGGAAAGACAAGAGATATCAAAGCCATGTTTAGTGAATACATAGCTTATGTTACAAGGATCAAATGATTGCAAATACAACTTGGTTAGACTTGTGGAATACAAAGAAATCAGTATCTTGTGTAGCCACCATGAGCAGCAATAACCGCTGCTACACGGTCCGGCATTAAGAGGATGAGACATCAGATGTGTGTTTGGGGAATGTCAGTCCATGCAGTTTTAATACGGTTACATGATAAAATTACACAGGATAAAATTACACTGCTAAATGGACATGGACAGAATTACACAAGGAATAAATTACACATGGAAGAAATTCCACATGGAAAAAAATACACAAAGAAACAATTACACTATTCAATTTTTATTTAAAATTTATTAAATTATTTGGTTGTCATATCAAATACTTAAATTTTCTTATAATTACAAAAATTTTCACTTAAAAATACATAGATAAAATTAAATTTAAATATAAAACATCAAATAAAAAACACTAAGTCATATGAGCTATGCAACGCAAGAAATCCAATCGTCTATTAGAGTCATAATTCAGTATAATATTTGAAATACGTTGTTTTAAAGAAATGTACCTACCACGTCCAGGGTTTTGTTGACCAGTTAAATGCTGCAAATAGTTTGTAGGTTGTAAGGATAATTCTTTGACAATGTTGTCCAGAAATTTCCAAACAGTTGGATGGGAATACTGAAAAAGTGACTGAAGTCCATAGTGCCATCCTTCGACACAATTTGTAGTCCTTGCTATACAGTTGGCTGCAGATTGCCTATGGTTCCAAATAGAAATATTAAATAGAGGTTGTTTGCAAATGCCGTTCCTGAGCTGTCGACCCAGAACATATGTACGCTCGAAATAAAGGAGAATTTGCTCGATTTGTTCATTATATTCGTTTAAATCAGAGAACAGATCAGCAACTGCTAAAAAGATATTTTAATGGAGAAATATCATTATTTGTACAAAACAAAATATCTTTTATCATATTGCTTTCTAACCTTGAAGATACATAGCATTTCAGCATACATGGTCATCAAAAGATACAAAATAATACTTATTGCATTGTTGCCTACTTATAACTTCAGCACTTATTGAGTCTTAATATCTTGTCAGTTAAGCGATGGAAGGACCGAGGGGGTACCATTGTTGGGCTGTGCTTAGGACATCAGTTGGCGTTAATCCGGCCCTGCCTCTGGGTTAAACTGAATAATCAATCAGCAGACACTTTTACGTCGATTTTAGTTTTTGAGGAAAAATTGTCTTGAGCCGGGTGGGATACGAACCCACGACCTCCTGATAACATGTCAGGTGCTCTGGACCACTGAGCTACCGGCCGCCGATCAAGATTTCCTCTAACTAGCGCTATGAACATTCCTTCTATGTTTCCCATTGGCGCTTTTGCCGACAATATTTCCAGCCACAAGCGGCACTTATATTGCCCAATAGATGAAAGCATATACGATAAGTATGCAGATATAATTAATTAATGAAATGACTTCATTAAGGAAATAACTCATCAGAGTTAACTCGACAGATATTCAAATCAATCAGCAGACACTTTTACGTCGATTTTAGTTTTTGAGGAAAAATTGTCTTGAGCCGGGTGGGCCAGCTTGTGGCTGGAAATATTGTCGGCAAAAGCGCCAATGGGAAACATAGAAGGAATGTTCATAGTGCTAGTTAGAGGAAATCTTGATCAGCGGCCGGTAGCTCAGTGGTCCAGAGCACCTGACATGTTATCAGGAGGTCGTGGGTTCGTATCCCACCCGGCTCAAGACAATTTTTCCTCAAAAACTAAAATCGACGTAAAAGTGTCTGCTGATTGATTTGAATATCTGTCGAGTTAACTCTGATGAGTTATTTCCTTAATGAAGTCATTTCATTAATTAATTATATCTGCATACTTATCGTATATGCTTTCATCTATTGGGCAATATAAGTGCCGCTTGTGGCTGGAAATATTGTCGGCAAAAGCGCCAATGGGAAACATAGAAGGAATGTTCATAGCGCTAGTTAGAGGAAATCTTGATCGGCGGCCGGTAGCTCAGTGGCCCAGAGCACCTGACATGTTATCAGGAGGTCGTGGGTTCGTATCCCACCCGGCTCAAGACAATTTTTCCTCAAAAACTAAAATCGACGTAAAAGTGTCTGCTGATTGATTTGAATATCTGTCGAGTTAACTCTGATGAGTTATTTCCTTAATGAAGTCATTTCATTAATTAATTATTAAACTGAATAGTTACAAAATAACGAATTTGCCAACAGAGGCTACAAATTTTGTACTATGTGTAATTTTGGACTTCTGTAATTCTTTCTTTGTGTAATTTCTTCCTTGTGTAAGTTTCGCTGTGTAATTTTTTCCTGTGTAATTCTGGCCTAACACCTTTTGATACGTAGCAAAAGTTCATCTGTTGTAGCAGCTGCTGGTGTGTTAGTCGCCGTTAGATCATGGACCAGACATGTTCAATTGGGGACAGATCTGATGAACACACAGGCCAAGGCAGAAGTGTTACATGGTGGCTATCCAGGAATTGGATGATGCATGCCACATATGGTCGGGCATGGTCCTGTTGGTAAATGGCATCAGATAGCCCCTGAAGATAAGGTACGACTACAGGCTCTTAACACCTCAATGATGTAACGCTGGCTGTTGAAATGCGTACGTTGGTAATGCGTACGAGGCACATGTGAGTGGAGTTCAATGGCACCCCATACCATAACACCAGGTGCTGGATCTGTGTGGCGCTGCATCATACATGTCTCACTGAGCCTGTCGCTGCAGTTCCACCAGATACAGATTTGTCCATCGTGGTGCTGCATAATGAAGTGGGATTCGTTTGAAAAGACAACCGATGCCATTCACACATCCATGAGCAACATTCTTGGCACCATTGCAGTCACATACGCCTGTGCTGTAGAGTCAATGGTAGCTGAAGCAATGGCCGCCTAGCAAAGATGCCCCAATTCTGCAATGTTGTGTCGTACGTGCAGACACTGGTTGATGTGCAACACACCCTAACTGTTGAGCTAAGGTGTTTGATGTGGCTGTATGATCATTCAAAGCCATGCGCATGAGATGTTTGTCCTCTCATTCGTTTGTGTGACAGGGCAGTTGAGATCCCTCATGTCAATGAGTTCATTTCTCCTCTACCCACTGATGCCATATTCTCATCACTGTGGCAGCATTCCGTCCAACATGAGCACCGATGACTCGATACGATAATTTGCCTTCCCATAATCCCAGAATTCTACCTTGATCAAAGTTGGAAACTTGGTCATATGGATGCCATGTTCTTTGATGGGGCATACTTGATCTTTTAGTGTGCAAGAACTGCAAGCAAACACAATTCCAGTGTTTTTCACTGGCTCTTTGTAATCTCCTCTTATACCACTTCCAGGAGGCATTACTGTCACATGATGTGCGTATGTGTTGCGCCTTGAATCATTTACATGTTCTCCCATGGGCTACCCATCTTGCATATTTCGGGAAAATCTGATGAATTTTCCTGGTGTTGCACTTTTAATGACCAGTAGTGCATATGAAATGCCACCATTCTACTAATATTTTTTGCATTCTGCAATTGTTTCCTTTTCACAACTTTTTATATGATCTATTATGATTACTAGGCCAAGCATTATAGAAGTCCCATTTTCCTTTTAAAATTAGCTTATAATGTTAATTACTAGAAACTTTCAATTTGCAGTGAAGTGTTGACAATGGTGGATCGGATTATAATAAAGCTACCAAACAATAGTACTTACTGCAGGATTTTTCATGTGTTTTGTAGTTCTCTAGTTTATAAAAAAAACTCTAAATTTTCCATACTTTAATTTGTTAGGTAAATTTACATTTAACCACTTTGAGCAGTATAAAAATTCATAGGTGCCAACCTTGAATTTAGCAAAAAATGTTACTGTGAAATTTTTACCAAAATTTACAGTGAAATTAAAAATAACTTAAAATTTTCTGTCACTGAGCAATAAAATTTTAAAGTTTATCCTTCAAACTATTTGTATGTTAAAAGTTTTTAGGAGAAAACTGTATTTTTTTTATTCTGTGATTAAAAAATATTTTAGTGTTTCTAAATTATTTTTATCTATTATCAGATATCTTTTACAAATGGTATATGAAGAGAAAAAAAAATCAATATTTCTTTGATCAAGTGGATCAGCAATATCATAGGAGTGTAATATCAATTGGAAAATAACTGGTTTTGATTTCAAACTCAGTGTGAATGTTAAGCTTAGTGCATATGTTAGACTGTACAGATCGGATATTTCAGAAAGTGTTTTTACATTTTCTTTTGCTGATTAAATATAGTTTAAAAAATAGTGATGGATAATAACTTATCACATGCATATTAATCACAATGAATATTATTATCAAGAGTAACAGAAAAATCGTAAGTTTTCTCTAAACCGACTCTGTTCATCATCATAATTTGTGGTTGATTGTGAGATCCCACCTTCTCATTGTGCAGACCTTTAAATAAAAAATAAATAAATACCCCCTCAAGCAGCTGCTTGCCACAGAGGTCTGACAGGAGCCTGTCAGTTTATATGCCAAAGTAGAAGGTCTGAGAGGATGGCAGGACCTCAGCAGAAAAACGACACAAACAGCCATGCCTTACCCGGGACTCGAACCCAGGTCCCTTAGATCAGTAGCCAAGTGCGCTAACCACTCGGCCATGGGACGGCTGCAACTTAATTCTGGTTAGCATCTTTTAAAAGAGATATTCTCTTTTGGGAGGGAATGGAAGGTGAGAGCAGTCAGATCAGTATGGCTGCTGATCTCAATTACTATGACAACTTTTTTTTTCTTTTCCCTATTTTTAGAGTAGTCAACTACACAGGGTCCTGGTACTGACCATATATAACAATCTGAATGGAATAATGGCTCTGAGCTTGATTATGCATCTTGAATTTG
Source organism: Ryuthela nishihirai (assembly GCA_038380435.1). NCBI lineage: Eukaryota > Metazoa > Arthropoda > Arachnida > Araneae > Heptathelidae > Ryuthela > Ryuthela nishihirai. The sequence continues at coordinate 31,875,274 of JAWZYU010000004.1, forward strand.
CTCCATTGGTGGGCTTCTGTGGAAGAAAAATCTTCTAGTGTATTTTCCTTTGTGGATTGACATTGAATAGATTCACAGGATATGTTTTATCAGCTGGTGGATAATCCTAATCAGAGGTCATCACATATACATGAATCCTTGCTTCTACAGACATCATCATATCTACAATTGAAGAAAGTACTACCAATGTAGATGGCTTCAGCCTTTAGTATTGGGAGGAACAGATCTTTGCCCCATGCCTGTGATTACAGGGATGTTTAACATTGTTGGAATTTACTCTCTCAATAAACACAGTTTCTTTAAACATCCCACTAACCATTTTCTATCCACAGGTTCTTGAAATGTGGGGACTTTGCACTGAGATTATTCTCGTGATGTCATGTCCTCACACAAGAATTCCACCATTATAACCTAGATATTCTTGGCTTGCAAAAGACCAGACAGACAGATAAAGGTCATATACTTAAAAATTATCTCAAATTTCTCTTTTCAGGTAGGGATGATGGAAAGCATCTTCAAGGCATAGGTTTGTTTCTCAGCAGACACACCAGTGATGCTCTTCTAGGAAATGAGTGCATTAATGAAAGGTTTTTTACAGATAAATTTAAAACAAGAATTAAAGACTTGAATGTTATCTGTTCTTATGCCTTCACTGAGGACATCAATGAGGATGAGAAAGATTGGTTTTATAGACAATTTGAGAATATTTTTAATTCTGTCAGGAAAGGTGGTATTTCCCTTTTTCTAGATGACTTCAGTGCCAAAGTTGGTATTAACTCTGGCCTTTGAAGAGGGGCGACAGGTTCCTGTGGTATTGGTAACTGCAATAGAAATGGGCACCGTCTCCTACAGGTAAGTAAACTTAATGGTTTGATAATAACATTTATTAAAAGCACATGGTTTTTACCATGTGGGCTGCATAAGAATATTATTACATATTAATTACTCTGTTAGAAATACAAGGTTATATTAAGGAGCTGAAATGGATCTGATCAGTACCTTATTAACCTTTCCAAGGTTCTCATCAAACACAGATGCTAACAGAATACAAAATGTGAGGCCTAAGGCTTCTATGTTCATTTTTAGAACAAAAAAATTTCTTACATATATCTTTTAAATATATATATAATTAGTAAACAAAAAATTAGGATATCTATTAAATACTGAATCAAAATAGAAACTAGAAAATGAAACCAGAAATTCGCCTGGTACAAGATGTCAACTACTATGGCTGCCATCACATATGTAAAAAATTGAGTCCCCTGACCAGCACTTTTATCAACTCTTCTTTTATTCATATAAAAGCTAGCATTTTGTTCAAAATAATTGTACAATATGAGCATATCATTATACAACATTTGAAACATGATCATTCCATATGTACAAAGTTGCAAATCCAGCAGTCACTAACAAAGGGCATATAGTGGAACGTGTGCATAATTATTTTGCAATGAAATAAATATAAATTACAGTTCTTTCCCATGGCCGAGTGGTTAGCACGCTTGGCTACTGATCTAAGGGACCTGGGTTCGAGCCCCGGATTTAGGCTTGGATGTGTGTGTCGTTTTTCTGCTGAGGTCCTGCCAACCTCTCAGATCTCATGCTGTGGCATATAAACTGACAGGCTCCTGTCAGACCTCTGTGGCAAGCAGCTGCTTGAGGGGGTATTTTTTTTAAAGTAAGATTGTAGGTCTATAAACATACACCGTTGGTTGATATGACTTAGGAACCACAGAATGTTATACTAGGAATTATAAAATAGGGAAGAAAATTCAGAAATGGTCAGAAGTGCAGTGTAGGGCCCTCAGCTGCTATCTTGTGTTTGTTTCGCTGTGGTGAAAACAAGTCTGAATGGTAAAAGTAGTCTGTTCTGCATCTACCTTGAGATGAGTTTAGAGAATGCATATAAAAGATATATGCAACAGTATATAATTGGAACTTAGGAAACTTAGGATATTGGATTTAGTATATAGAAGAAAATCATGTTACTGCACTTAAAAAAATACTAAAAAATAATCTCATCAAATCAAGATTTTATTAACAATGCTTATCACTACTAAATGAACCCTTATTTCGCACTCATAAAACCTCCCGAAAACTAAACAATTTCATCAAAACTTTTATTAACAATTCTTATTGCCAAGGAATAAATCTTCATTCCGCACTTAAAAAAGCGCCAAAAATACTGTCATCAAAAGATTTCATTAACGAAGCTTATCACTAAATAATGAAACCTCATTTCCCACTTTAAAAACAGCTCCCAAAATAAATAAATATCAAAAGTAAATTTCCTTAACTCTCATTGCTAAAGAATCAACTCAAGAAAAGCCCCAAAACAAATAATCTCATTAGAGATTATTTGCGAGAGAGAACTATTTTAAACAGCATATATCAGTCAAAAGTATTAGAACAATCGGATGGATATCATATTGCAACTCAGCGTTACAGGTTTTCTGGCTTTCTTAGGGAAGAGTCCAACATGGCAGCTGAGGGCCCTACAATGCCACGTAGCCCAGAAATGAAATTTGTTTATTCTTCACTTGCAGATTCTGTGGGCCTCCAGTTGGGTAGCACTGAGCTAAATGGCAAGGTGACAAGGATCCTGAGGGCTCAGAGAAGATTGGGGGGGGGGGGGAAAGACCAATTGGACAGTTGTTATGAGACTGATGGTAATCATGCAAGGGCCTTTCCTTTTTAACTGTGTTCAGTGGCAGTAGTACAGATCACGGTCCTCAGCCGCCATTTTTTTTTTTTTGATGCAACATAACAAAACGGTCCTTTTAGTTGATTCCCACTACCCCCGAGACACTAACCCAAACAGGGGTTTCTAGAAAAAAGATTTTTTTCATTACCATAGCAACAAAAACCCAAGTTCAACAGTTTACGCTTACCAAGTTTAAATTACCGTTATCATGGTAACAGTAATTTGCATTGTAAAGAAACAATGCAACAAAAAAAACTGCGATTCCACTAAAAACATCCCACACAACCACGAATTTAAAAAAAATTAAAATTATTAAAAAAAAAACCATAAACAAAGAAACTACAAAACACATTTGCCTTCCCACGTACTACAAATACCTGAAATTCCCAATAACTAAAACACTAATAATAACTAAAACCTAAATAAATCACTAGAATTAATGAAATCAAACAATCTCAAAACCAAGAACATCACCAACAATGCATCGCCAATCAGCATTATAAAAAAGCCCCCAAAACTAAATGTCATCGGTCATAACACATATCAAAAAGCTAAAAAATCGGAAAATGCACTGCCGACCGAATTATAAAAAAAGCTCCTCCAAATTAAAAATCAATCCATAGTGAATGCACAGTATTCCCTGTTAAGACAGACATCAAACATTAATTAATAAATAAAATAAATACCCCCTCAAGCAGCTTGCCACAGAGGTCTGACAGGAGCCTGTCAGTTTATATGCCATAGTAGGAGATCTGAGAGGATGGCAGGACCTCAGCAGAAAAACGACACACACATCCATGCCTAAATCCGGGGCTCGAACCCAGGTCCCTTAGATCAGTAGCCAAGCGTGCTAACCACTCGGCCATGGGACGGCTTAAAAAATACCTCCTCAAGCAGCTGCTTGCCACAGAGGTCTGACAGGGGCCTGTCAGTTTATATTACAGCCAGAATAGGTCTGTGAGGATGGCAGGACCCCAGCAGAAAAACAACACAAACATCCATGCCTTATCCGGGGCTTGAACCCAGGTCTCTTAGATCAGTAGTCAATCGCGCTAACCACTCGGCCATGGGGAGATTCTGAAAAAAATTCATCGCCGACACAGTGGGAATCGAACCCGCATCTCTCCAGATTCATGCCAGAGCACGCTACCATTGTACCATGCAACGAACAAAGAAATTTTTCAGAATAAGACCTCATAAATTTTCTTCACTGAAACATGGCTGAGACAGCCCCATCTATACTCAAGGAGATGCAACTTTTTCAGTCGTTGCTATTGATTATCAGATGTTAATGAGAAGGTCTCTAATGCTAACACATTAATATATAATTAAAAATCAATCCATAGTGAATGCACAGTATTCCCTGTTAAGATAGACATTAAACATTAAGCCCCCAAAACTAAATAATGTCCTCCCAGGCAGCACAAACCAAAAAACATGAAAATCAGAAACACTGCGCCGCTGACCAAATTATAAAAAAGCCCCCTAAACCAAATCTCATCAGATACGACAAAAAATTCTTATAGCTCAAATAGCCCTCCCCTAAAATATTGATTACCTTCCCGACTCCATCTTCGCAAAATTCCCCGCCCTGCCCACGGTCAGTAGGGGACACCGATGGGCTTGAAAAGGCCGCCGTCCGTCGGATGGGACGTTAAGCCGTGGCCCCGTGTGTGGGAGAGCCATACCCTGTGCACGTTAAAGAACACGCTGGATGGCCTTGACGGGAGGCTACCATCTGTCTCCCAACAGCTGTTCCAGTGGGTCCCCTCCCCCAACCTTCTCTGAGCCTTCGGGGTCCTTGTGGCCTGGCCATTTAGCCCATGGTGTGCAAAAAAGTGCCGCTCAGAGGTAAAACAATCCAATCCAAACCCGACTCCATCAAAAACTGTCATGTTCTTCCACACCAACAATTCTACAATACCCATAATTTCTGCAGCAGAGGTGGCTCAGTCAATAGTATGCCAAGCTTGTAATCTGCAGTTCCCAGCAGGTTCGAGCCGCAGCTGGGTCAGTGTTGAGACTTTATCTCCACAAAACTCCCTGCCCTCCCCACAGTCAACGGGGGATACCGATGGGCTTGAAAAGGCTGCCATCTATCAGATGGGACATTAAGCCGTACCCTGTGCACGTTACAGGACATACTGGATGGCCTTGATGGGAGGCTACCATCTGTCTCTGAACAACTGTTCCAGTGGGTACCCTCCCCCAACCTTCTCTGAGCCTTCGGGGTCCTTGTGGCCTCAGCCACTAGGGTCCTCAGCCACCATGTTGTACTTTTACCCAGGAAAACCTGTAATGTTCAGTCCCATCTGCATGTTCCAATGTTTACAACTTATATATGCTGTTTAGAATAGTTCTCTCTAGTGAGATTATTTGTTTTTGAAGCATTTCTTAAGTTGATTCTTGAAATTTACGTTTGATATTTATTTTAGGGGCTTATTTTAAATGTGAAATGAGGTTTCATTGTTTAGCGATAAGCGTTGTTAATGAAATCTTTTGATGAGATATTTTATTTTTGGGGCTTTATTTCAGTAAGGAACAAGGAGTTATTTTTTAGCAATAAAGAGCTGTTAATGAAATCTAGTTTTGATGAGAATATTAATTTTTGGGACTTTTTAAGTGCAGAACGATGGTTTATTCTTTAGTGATAATAAAATCTAATTTTAATGAAATTGGGCAGAACTGCATTATCGGGTCCTCAGCCTCCATCTTACTTTTTTTCCACTGCAGACTGTCCGAAGGCACCGCGATGAAAAGGTAGTCCGTCCCGCATCTATCTTCAGACATGTTTATAGGCTATGCATCAAAATATATACAATGCTGTACAAAAGAAAATCACGTTTTTGCACTTGAAAATAAACTTTAAAATTCCATCAAAACAAGTGTTCATTAACAACGCTTATCGCTGAGGAATGAACCTCGTTCCGCACTTAAAAAAGCCCCCCAAAATAAATCATGTCATCAAAAGTAAATTTAATTAAAAACGCTTACTGCTAAGGAATTAACCTTGGTTCCACAATTAAAAAAAGCCCCATAAATAATGACTCTCATTATAGACAATTATTTGAAACTGCGCATGTCATAATATCAGAACTAAACAACTGCAATTTTTACCAAAAAAAAAAAACATGTAATAAAATGTCTAACATAAATTTAAAAATGGATTCTGAAAAAAATTCATTGCCGACACAGCAGGAATCAAACCCACATCTCTCCAGAGTCATGCCAGAGCATGCTACCATTGTATCATGCGTTGGACAATGAAATTTTTCAGAATAAGACCTTATAATATATATAAGACATACCTCTTCATTGAGATGTGCCTGAGACAGCGCCATCTATACTCAAGGAGATGCAACTGTTTCAGTCATTACTATTGATTATCAGATGTTAGTGAGAAGGTCGCTAACGCATTAATATATAATTAAAAATCAATCCATAGTGAATGCACAGCATTAGCGACCTTCTCATTCAGTGGTAGCATTAGCGACCTTCTCATTAACATCTGATAATCAATAGCAACGACTGAAAAAGTTGCATCTCCTTGAGTATAGATGGCGCTGTCTCAGCCATGTCTCAACGAAGAAGATTTATAAGGTCCTATTCTGAAAAATTTCATTGTCCAACGTGTGGTGCAATGGTATCGCACTCTGGCATGAATCTGGTGAGATGCGGGTTCAAATCCCCCCCCCCCGTGTCAGCGATGAATTTTTTTTCAGAATCCATTAATTAAGTTTGATGTCTATCTTAACAGGGAATACTGTTCATTAACTATGGATTGGTTTTGCCATGAGTGGGATTCGAACCCACGTCTCCAGGAAACATGCCTGTTATGCTAGACCACTACACCATCAATGGCTAACCTTTTCTCAGCTTAGTGACCTTATAAGCTTTCTTGATTTTATTTATTTGATTCACACTAGTGGCACCATCTATCCAGGAAGTGGACAACTCAGTTGCCTCTTTAGAGATGGAATTAATATTTGTCACTCACACTCAGGGTGTTAAATCAATAATTCAGTAGTAAAGAATCACAGGATAAGTCCTGTAGACATGGAACTCATGAAATGATGAGCTGGAATTTTTTTATTTTTTTTTTCAGCTCATCATTTCGTGAGTTCCATGTCTACAGGACTTATCCTGTGATTCTTTACTACTGAACTATGGATTGATTTTTAAATTTGAAAATGCATTAAGAAACAGAATGTCTACCTCAAAGAATATTACAGAACAGTCCCACAAATCACGATGTAGTAACTATGTGGACAAATCTGAGGATCCTATACTGCAGCGTAGCCTAAAATTGTTTAATTTTTGTGGGAGGGGGGTTTAGCTGCAAAATGAGGGTTCATTTTGTAGCGATAAGCGTTGTTAATAAAATCTTGTTTTGATGAGATTATTCTCAGTGATTTTATTTAAGTGCAGAAACATGATTTTCTTCTATGTAAACATTGCACATTTTTTATATATATATATCATTTAAATTATATATATATATCCTCCATACACATCTCAAGGTAGATTGGAATGGACTACTTTAACCATTCACCTTGTCGAAATAAAACAAGATGGCAGCTGAGGATCCTGTACTGCAATTCTGCCCATTTTCTTCCACTTAACAAAACACATACTACTGCATCATACTAAACACAAAAAAAATTTAAATAATTCTATCTGGTTAACTACTCCTCCCTACCCCTTCAAATGCCCCTCACTCCAAACAACTTACAAAAGCATTCCCCCCTACACACAGCAGTAAAAAGTTACCGAACTCCCACTTCCAAATGACATGACCTTAACATTACAAAACAGCTGACTAACACTATCAATACAGTGACCATATTTTTTGGAGAAAATAAAGGACAAATCAGAAATTGTTTCATAATAAAAAAAGTAGGTTGCATTTATTTGTTTCACTAAAAAGCTTTATAACATTTCTTATAAAATATAAGAGTATACATAGCATTTTAAACAATCATATTATTACTTAAAAAATTTAAATTTGATACTTTTCACAAGAATGAACTTTTTTTAAATAAATCAGGTTTGTGTTTCCAAAATTCTTAAAACTGTATATAATTCAAGTCAAAGTTCAATTTGGTATAAATTCCTTTTTTTAATAAATCAGGTTTGTGTTTTAAAAATTCCTAAAACTGTATACAATTCATGTCAAAGTTCCATTTGGTATAAATGTATGTTTTCAATGTTTCGATTATTAATTGGATTTTTTCACTGGTCCACATATTGTTCACTAATGAAAATACTCGTTCAGTGGGGGCATTAGATCCAGGGAGACATTAGCAAAATTCAACGATTTTTAGAATGTTTTTAAAAGATACATGTTTATCTGTGAAGTATTTAAAAATTTCAACTCATCTACGTTGGTAGGACTCATCATTTTGTCGCCATTCTTTGGTGTTTTCACTGGTGACATAACTTTTAATACACGAAATTTCATCAAATAGTTCGCCTTCATTGATAGTTATGTTCCAGTGACTGGAAATGAACAAAACTCTTTCCTCAATCTTCGCCCAAAGAGGGATTTCTTGTACTAGAACCCATTCAAACACTTCCATTTCCATGAAAGAGCTGTCCCAGTTATTTAAATAATCAATGCAGTTTTGGTAAAATTTATGAATTGCATCTTTAAATGTGTTGGAATCAATGTTTTTGGTCTTTTCTAAATCTAAATTTTTTTTTTAATATTTATACATAAAAACCCTTGATTTTTTCGTTCAATTAACTTTAGTTTCAATTCCTTTAAATGCATGGTAGCTTCACACAATGAGATTTCTTGTGATTCAATTTTCAAAATATATTGTATAAGCTTGGCTGTGAATAAAAAATAACCATGCCTCTGCTCACACATCATTAAAAAAGTTTTTCAGAATTGTGGGACATTTTTCCAGTTCCAAAAAGTATGATTTTAGCAGCTTAAATAGTTTTAATATTCTCTCTAAAAATGGTAGAAGAGTTAGCCATTGCGTTTTGCTGTAACCTAGTAGTTTTTTATATTGAACATCTACATCATCACAAAATTCTTTCAATTTTTCCATTCTGAAGATTAAAAATGTGAATAAATACACCAGTGCTTATGCAGTTATTGAACATTTGGGCAGCATAATTAACACCAATCAGTTTATTTTCACATAAATTTGGCATTTTAAGAAAACATTATTTTCTCCTTTTCTCTGGGAACAACCAGAGTTGCAGTTGATGTTCTCAGCACATAAAGGTAATTTCATATCTGTTTAGCGATTGCTTGATGCAAACTGTTAATATATTAGAATTTTCTCTGGGTAGATTCTTTAAATCTAAAACTTTTACTTTGACACCGTGACTGGGTAAAAAATACCTGATCAGAATCGGGCACAATTTAATATTTCCATGATTAGAACCAGCCCGCATAAATAGTAATATAATTTGTTTTACATAAATGTTTTAACTGAGGCAACAGAATATGGACTGAAAACATTACAAACTATGGCTTCTGTTTTTATTTTGGCACAAGAATACTTTTCATCAAAACATGTCTTGATTAATTTTGAAGTGCAGTCATTTGACTGAAATGAGTGATTATGTTGTACAGAATGATAACACCAAGATGATCAATGAAACCCTGACTTCAGCTTCTTAGTGTTTTGATGTCTGTAAATGCTGTGTAATTGCTAATATGCCACTATTCACAATATTAAAATTTGCCGAATATTTATTACATTTGATGTCACTATCCGTTATTCCTCTTTTAATGAAAGGAAATTCTTCCTCTGATGTTTTGTTGAAAATACATTTTCTTTTGGGTGCCATGACAATGGGTCTACAAAATAAAAATTAGTATGTAATAACAAAAATAATATTAAGCTTTACCTGCTAATATACATTTCGAACGAACTCAATATGTAAAGAATTAACGTTGAGCCAAAGTACAACAATACAATGTCGCAACTTCAACAGATCCACTCACTCCTACCAGTTTCTACACACACATTCAAGTACAATATGTACATATGCACATCAACGATGCAGCCATAGATGCTGCGAGTGCCAGTGAAATGATAGTTTCAAGTTTCTATGGGCCGAGTGCTGCACGCCAATATTCAATTTACTATTTTACAAAATAAAGGACAAAATGGCCATTTTAGAAAAAAAAATAACTCTAAAGGACAGAGCAGTGAAATAAAGGACGTATGGTCACCGTAACTATCAACAACCCTCCTAATATTAAATAATTTCAATTCCAAAATATCTTTAATAACTTATTATTTACCATATCTGAATGAATTTTCCAAAAAAACAACATATTAATTATTCAAGCTATCACTAAAAAACCCTGGCAACGCTGCAGTATAGGGTCTCAGATTCATCTGCTTAGTTACTACATCGTGATTTGTGAGAATGTTCTGTAATATTCTTCAAGTTAAATATTCTGTTTCTTAATGCAATTTTAAATTTATGTTAGACGTTTTACTACATGTTTCTTTTTTTTGGGTAAAAATCACAGTTGTTTAGTTCCGGTATTATGACTTTTATGGCCTACTGATCTGGTCATATATGGACACTTTTTTCTTTTTTTTCAAACCTGCTGAGGAGTAGTCAACTTCACAGGGTCCTGGTGCTGACCATTTATACTTACTAGACTGGACTTGTTTATGGATTTGAGCTTGATTATGGATCCTGGACTTGCTGCATTGGTGGGCCTCTGTTGAGGGAGAATCTGCCACTGTGTTTTCCGTTTGCTTCTGGGTTGCCAGCCCTAAGTGAACAGAGGCATGGGATACCTTATATCAGCTGGTGGATAATCGTAATCAGAGGCCATCGCAGGTACCTGAACCTCACTTAGCTAGTTGGGCATCGTCAAGCCTAAACTGGAGTAATTTGTCTCAGGCAGGCAATTTGGCTCTTGAAAAGGTGGTGCCTGAAGTTCCTACCAGCATTGGTGACTTCAGCGGAGTAGGAACATGTCTTTGCCCCATGCATGCGATCAGGTGGCTGTTTGATATTATTGGCCCTACCTATTTCAATACACATAGTTTCTTTAAAAATCCTACTAATCATTTTCTCTCTGCAGGAACGTGGAATGTGAGGACATTACATAGATATAATTCTCTTGATGTCCTCACGCAGGAATACCAGCGATACAACCTAGATATTCTAGGCTTGCAAGAGACCAGATGGACAGGTAAAGGTGAGACATTTAAAAATAACCTTAAATTTCTCTTTACAGGGAGGGATAATGGAAAGCATCACCAAGGTGTGGGTCTGCTTCTCAGCAGACACACTAGTGATGCTCTTCTAGGATATGAGTACATTAATGAAAGGTTTCTTACAGCAAAATTTCAGACAAGCGTTAAAGACTTGAATGTTATATGCTGCTATGCCCCTATTCAGGATGCCGATGCCGATGAGAATGATAACTTTTACGGACAACTTCAGGTTATTCTGAATTCTGAACCAGAGCTAGTATTATCCCTATTTTCAAAAAAGGTGATTGCAGTTCTTGTGATAACTATAGGGGTATCAGCCTACTCTCTGTTCCAGGTAAAGTTCTTTCCATGATTGTGCTTAATAGAATTAAGAATCTGGTTGACAGTCAATTGCGTGATGAACAATGTGGATTCAGAAGTGGTAGGGGATGTATGGATCAGATATTTTCATTTAGGCAGATTCGAAAAATGTTTAGAGTTTCAGAAACCTTTGGTTGCTAGCTTTGTTGATTTCAAAAAGGCTTTCGACTCTGTTGATCGTCATAATTTGTGGTTGATAGTGAGATCATATGGTATACCAGACAAGTTAGTTAACATAATGAAAGCTCTCTATAATAACACGGAGTCATGTGTGAGAGTGGTAAGGCTTGCAGCAATTGGTTTAGCATTACTTCTGGTGTTCGACAAGGGTGCATTTTGTCTCCTTTTCTCTTTAGTTTGATTATTGATTATGTTATGTGAAATGCACTTCAAGGGAAAGATTTTGGCCTTAAATGGACTGGAGATATGAAAATTTCTGATTTAAATTATGCTGATGATTTAGTCCTTTTGGTAAATGATGTTGATGAGATTAACTCTTTCATTTGAGCTGTTGATGAAACTGGTACTAGAGTAGGTTTGGTTATAAACAGAGAAAAAACTAAAGTGATGAAAATTGGTCAGGCAGGATGTGATTCAGTTAATATGAATGGTTGCAATCTTGAACAGGTGTCACAGTTTAATTATCTTGGGAGCTATGTAACAGATAATGGTGATGTGCGGCATGAGATTAACAGACGAATAGGGATTGCTAGTGGGACTTTTAAGAATCTACGGAGATTGTGGAGAAATAGGCGTGTACACCTAAAGACTAAAATTAGAGTGTATAATAGTTTGGTTCTTTCTAGGGTTATTTATGGTAGTGAAACTTGGATACTCTGTAAACAATGTGATAGAAAACTAGATGCTTACGCAGTATCTTGGGCATTAGCTGGTTCAACTTTGTAACTAATGATGAGGTCAGGCAAAGGAGTTTGCAACCTCCTTTAAGCAGCATATTGTGCAGAGAGAGACTCCGTTGATTTGGCCATGTTGTCCGTATGGATAATTATAGATTGGCGAATAGGGTTATGAACAGTGTGCCTAGAGGCCTCAGTTGGATTGGATTGTTTTACCTCTGAGCAGCACTTTTTTGCACACCATGGGGTAAATGGCCAGGCCACAAGGACCCCAAAGGCTCAGAGAAGGTTGGGGGAGGGGACCCACTGGAACAGCTGTTGGGAGACAGATGGTAGCCTCCCGTCAAGGCCATCCAGCGTATTCTTTAACGTGCACAGGGTATGGCTCTCCCACACACGGGGCCATGGTTTAACGTCCCATCCGATGGACGACGGCCTTTTCAAGCCCATCGGTGTCCCCTACTGACTGTGGGCAGGGCGGGGAAATTTTGCGGAGATAAATCTCAATGCTGACCAGCTGGGACTCGAACCTGGGAACTAAAGATTACGAGCCTGGCGCGCTACCGACTGAGCCACCCCCGCCCCAGAGGCCTCAGTAGGAGGGGAAGACGTAGGATGCGGTAGACAAACAATGTCAAACAGGACCTCGTTAGAATTGGTGTTTTGTGGCTGGATACAGTAGATGTAGCTCAGGACAGATATGCTTGAAGAATTAAACTGCACGGTCTGGTTGGACCTCCATAGCCCATGGCTGCTTGAGGATGAGGATGCACTGTTTCAAATAATAGTCTATAATGAGATTATTTGTTTATGGGGCTTTTTTTAAGTGCGGAACCAAGGTTAATTCCTTAGTGATGTGTTTTTAATTAAATCTACTCTTAATCATGATTTATTTTTGGGGCTTTTTTAAGTGCGGAATGAGGTTTCATTCCTCAGCAATTGTTAATGAACACTTGTTTCAATGGAATTATTTTAAGGTTATTTTCAAGTGTGGAAAAGTAATATTCTTTTGTATAGCATCGTATATATTATGATGCATACCCTATAAACAGGTCTGAAGGTAGATGCGGGATGGACTACTTTTTCATTGCGGTGCCTTTGGACAGTCTGCAGCGAAAAAAAAAGTAAGATGGCGGCTGAGGACCCGATACTGCAGTTCTACCAAAACCCTCATTAAATATATGATACATACCCACTTACCGCCAACTGTACACGCATGTTATCCAAATGAATTATAAAGCAAAAATGGCGCAGAAAAACAAACCTAACTTTACACTGCTGTCAAATTACACACACGACTCCACATTACCCAACCAAAAGAAACAAATTAAACAGCCCTGGCCACCAACAGTTACGCTTCTACGTCATACTTTACACTTCGACATCATACTTGACACTCCGACGTCATACGCCATTTGAGTAGTGCCATCTGTTAGCTGACCGTAAACAATACACCAATCAAATTGTGAAACTAGGAGAGAAAGCTCAAAACATTTACAAGTGTCAATGGGAAGAGTTTAAGAATTGGAAACATTTAACAGTGAATTCTACTGTTACACTCAATCTAACCATTTTTTCTTAAATATTAATGAAAACTGAATCATTACAAACTTCTAAAATTACATTAATAACGTATGTCTGAACACTTTTGGTAACTTACCACTTTGATACTTACAAACTCTTAAGATACACAACAAAATGAAGAAATAACAGTCTATAAAATTTCGTGACTTTATTGCTTCAATAATATTTACTCGGTAGCATATAACTTTCCATATTTAAAACTTCCACTCCCACATATATATTATGTGTTTTTTCCTTCTTCTTGGAAGTAATCGACTGTAAACTATTAATATTATACGTTCTTTGATGAGAACTATAGTGCCATCGGCCATCCCATGGCCGAGTGGTTAGCGCGCTTGGCTATTGATTAAGGGACCTGATTTCGAGCCCCGGTGAAGGCGTGGCTGTTAGTGTTGTTTTTCTGCTGAGGTCCTGCCATCCTCTCAGACCTTCTACTATGGCATATAAACTGACAAGTTCCTGTGGCAAGCAGCTGCTTGAAGAGGTATTAATTATTATTTTTTAGTGCCATCATCATCATCCTCAAAGCACTCATGGGCTAAGGAGGTCCTAACGAGATAGAATAGGAACAATCACACTGAGAGGACTTGAACGACCGAGGTCATGTAAAGGTAGACAATAACGCATGTAGCTGCTATTGCTTAGCATTTGCTTCATACACGTTGGAAATTTAACTTTCACTAAAAAAATACTTAACTAAATAATTATTCTCAGAATTATCTAGAAGTAAAGATGCCTTTCAAAAATATTTAATATACGTTTTTTTTCTTAATTTTATTTTTAATTGTTTTTTAAAAAAACCTGAAACAGCTGCATGCCCGAGGTCAGACACATGCCTGTCACATCAGTGTGTCATAGAGATATTTTCATGAAATATTCAGTGTCTGACAGTTCAATTTCAAAATAAAACCTATTTTTTGAAAGAAAACGAAATTTTTACGTACATTTTTGTCTTAAGATCTTGTATTATAAATAATTTTCTTTTCTTCACATTTAACTACGTTATTAACCCGTTTTTCGCACGATCTAATCATTCCAGATATAGAATGATATACCCCCTCAAGCAGCTGCTTGCCACAGAGGTCTGACAGGAGCCTGTCAGTTTATATGCCAGAGTAGAGGGTCTGAGAGGATGGCAGGACCTCAGCAGAAAAACGATACATACATCCATGCCTTTCCCGGGGCTCGAACCCAGGTCCCTCAGATCAGTAGCCAAGCGCTCTAACCACTCGGATACCTTTATTTTAATCACTTTCAGTTTTATTTTGAAAGAAATCTTTTGAACAATTTTAATTGATGAAACTGTTTTAGGTTTTCTAGCACACGTTTGGAAACCTATTTCCCTAATCTATAACGGAAAAGTTACCTGTGCCCAAATACATCTTCACCCCCCCCCCCCCAAAAAAAAAAAACTGTCATCTTCTATGAAAGCTCAAAACTCGTCTACTTGCTTTAAAATACAAAACAGTTGTATTTGTATAATTTTATTTTATGCCCATATTTTATGTCTGACACTAAAAATAGATTCAAAAAAACTACAAAATCTTATTACGTATTGAATATCATTTATATTCTTTCTGTTCAGTGGAATATTTTAGCATTTGGGAAACCCTGCTGCAGTCTTGTTCTCAGGACCCACATCATACTCTTTAACACCCCCCCCCCCCCCCCCCCCACCACCACCACCACCACCCCGTTCCTCCCGAAAATAAATTCTCGGAGCCTCCCCGAAACTAAATCACACACCCCTCAAAAAAGTAATAACAATAATAATTCTCGAATCCTTCCCCCCTATCGAAACTAAATCATGAGTATGTTTGGGGATATTTGATATATTTTAATATCTCCCATTTTGCTTGTTATTACAAAAATAACTGATTTTTTTAAAGTAAAAAATATTAAAAATATTGATATTAAATGAATCAAATGTAATAATAGGTTTATGTAAGAACCTTTCTTTCAACACTCCTTTAACCGCACTTAGTGTCGACGCTTTTCTTTTTAGTGATAGATGAGAAAATTTTTAGAGTGTTGGATAGGTATTAATGAAATATTACTTTTTTCATTTCTCGAATACATCAGAAGTATAGTGCTTATAGATCATAGCATTTTACTAAATCAATTGGAAAATTACGGTATTCACGGTATATTGTTAGATTGGTTTAGAAATTATTTATCAGACAAATACGCAATGACTAAAATAAAAAACTGCTACAGCAGAAAAGTAATTACACGATATGGAATTCCACAAGGCTCAATTTTAGGTCCTTTATTGCTCCTAGTATACATAAATGATTTGTTCAATACAAAATTAAATTGTGCTATTTATCTATATGCTGACGACTTTGTTTTAATAAACAGTCAGAAATATTTAAATGATAGCATTTCAGAGGTTCAAACAGATTACAATAATATTATTAGATGGTTAAATCATAATAAAATCTATTTAAATGAGAAAAAAACAAAATTGATGATTATTCATTCACCAGGATTTCATATTCATCAAAACCTCTCTATCAAAACTCATAAAATAAATTGCAGAAAAAAGGATACTTCAAATTATGAATCATTATGTAGTTGCCCACTTGTTGAGCAAGTAAATAAAATATATTACTTAGGAATCATTTTTGATGAATATTTTAGGTGGAATGCCAATATATCCCACATATGTGAAAGCTTGAGAATATCAGCGATAAAAATTCAAAAATTGAAATTCGTATTAAATATGGAAACCTGTGTAATATTTTATAAATGAATATGCGAATCTATTTTAAATTATGGAATAATTGTGCATGGAACAACTAACTTAACTAACATAAATAAAATAGAAAAACTGCAGTCTATAATAGCTAAAAATATTATTCCGTTTCATTTGCAAAAAATTTATAAAACTTCCACCGATATATTAAAATTTTTAAATCTTTTATCCTACAGCAATTTATATAAATATAATGTAATAATTAAAAATTTTTTGACGAAGCTTACAAACTAAAAATTCAACCTAAAAATACAAGACTTCAAAACCAATTTTATTACAAATTGCCATATTTTCGAAAAATTTACGGGAAACACACTCCGAATATCAAGTACCACTTATATTTAATGCTATTCCAAAAGAATTGCTAAATATAGATTCTTTTAGAAGACTTAAAATGGATTAAAAAAATTATTTGGTATTTTCTAGTTAGCTGATTTTTATGTGTTGTGTTTTGTGGGTTTATTTGATGTACACCATTTTTGTGGCAGTCCCGTGGCCGAGTGGTTAGCACGCTTGGCTACTGATCTATGGGACCTGGGTTCGAGCCCTGGGTTAAGGCATGGGTGTTCGTGTTGTTTTCTGCTGAGGTCCTGCCATCCTCTCAGATCTTCTACTTTGGCATATAAACTGACAGGTTCCTGTCAGACCTCTGTGGCAAGCAGCTGCTTGAGGGGGTATTTATTTTATTTTTTTACACCATTTTTGTGGCTGAATGACCTATGTTTAACATAATTTAATCATTTTCCTGCAGATCCAAATGGTCCCACAAGTGCTCTATAAGATTGAGGTCGGGCAATTTCACCGGCCAAGGGAGAACGGAGACATTGCTGTCGTGTTCCTCACCACCTTAGCAACATGGCAGGGCGCATTGTCCTCTTGGTAGACACCATCAAGGTAAACATCCAACATGAAGGGATGCATGTGGTCAGCGAGGATGGATAGGTAGCCATTGGCATTCAGGGACTTATCCAGTTGTACCAGTGGTCCCAGGTCATACCAGGTAAACATCCCCCAGACATACACACTGCCACCGCTGGCCTGTGTGTCCCCCACTGTCTGGAGTTACTCGGTGTGCCAGCAATCCATTCTTGGTACACCCTTACTACATCACCGCGCAAACAGCCCATGAAGTCTGCTGTTTCTGAGATGCTTCCACCCTAGGTGCGGTAGCCAATGATCATTCCTCTTTGAACGTCTGTCAAATGAATACCTCTGCTCATTGTGCTCACAATACGCACTATGGCTCATCTGTACTGGCCAGCTGCTTATATCTCCGTGTGATCAACCTTGTCATGTGCACTCTGTGGCACACCTGGGTGGGTACACTGTGATTCCGTGGGTGGTCATATTAATCTGATACAACTGTGTATATACAATCACATGCTGGTGATACTATAGACTCCTTAGGCTTTTGCTGCTTTGCTGGAAACAATTATGCAATGAGGTGGAGAAACGCACACTTTGCAGCTTCTCGTTTACTGACCTCAAACTTGGCAAAAGGATATTTAACCTTTGCCTACAACGTGGTTCACTAAGAACTCACTTCAGTTCCTCACAGCTGCATTGTATTTGGTGTCCCTCGATGTGTGTTCAAATGTCCTTATTGTTTCACAGCGATGCTCAAGACTGTTGTTTATTATTGCCTGGCTCATCTCCAGCGCTTACACTCATGCCCCAGGGTAGTTGTAAAAGGCGATAAAAGGACTCCTCGGACTCGTTAAACCATGCAGGCAGCCAGTTCATTACAACATCTATGAGTCACGTCGCCACAATAGCACTTCCAAGAACACACTTAATACATAAAATATTTACAATAAAAATAATACGATAAAAATGCAAAAATAACTAAAAATAAATATATTAGAGGGACATGATACAGATGATTTGGTCTTGTTCGCTAATGATGTTATTGAGATAAATTCTCTCATTAGGGCTGTTGATGAGACTGGTAATAGAGTTGGTTTGGTAATAAACAGAGATAAAACTAAAGTGATTACAAATGGTCAGGCAGTTGGTGCTTCAGTCGCTCTGAATGGTTGTGCACTTGAGCAAATGTCTCAGTTTTTTTTATCTTCATAGTTATGTAACAGATACTAGTGATATGTGACATGAGATTAACAGGCGAATTGGGATTGCCTCTGGGACTTTTAGGAATCTATGGAGAGTATGGAGAAATAGGTGCTTAAAAACTAAAATTAGACTGTATAATAGTTTGGTTCTTTCTAAGGTTAATTATGGTAGTGAAACGTGGACACTTTGTAAACAAGATAACAGGAAACTTTATGCTTTTGATTTTAGATGCTTTGGCAGTATCTTGGGTATTAGATAGTTTGGTGTTGTAAGTAATGAAGAGGTTAGGCAAAGGAGTCGGCAACCTCCTTTAAGCATCATATTTTGCAGAGAGAGACTCCGTTGGATTGACCATGTTGGTAAAACATTTTCTCACAAATATATCTACATAAAATATACACAGTCGTATCAGAATAATATGACCACCTATCATATATATACTATGATAGGTGGTCATATTATTCTGATACGACTGTGTATATATATTAGATTTTTTTCACTTTCTTCCTTCTAGTTCGATCTTTGCTAAAATGAATACCTGAGAATTATGAGGGAAATATTTTCATCTGAGAATTATGTAATAGCATGGATGCTCATATATTATATTTAAAACATATGCAGGCCCAGATATAGAAAAAAAATAAAGGGGGATGGGAGGGGGCAACAGACTGGATATCCATTGGAGTATAACAGTTTCCCCTTCATTTTAGGTCTTTACAAAATTTCTTGAAAAATTCAAAAAAATATCATCATCATTATCATCATCATCATCTTCAAGCAGCCATGGGCTATGGAGGTCCAACCAGACTGCGCAATTTAGCAAATATCCTTATGGATAATTATAGATTAGCGAATAGGGTTATGAACAGTGTGTCTAAAGGCCTCAGAAAGATGGGGAGATCTAGGATGAGGTGGGCAAACAATGTCAAACAGGACCTTGCTAGAATTGGTGTGCAGTGGCCAAAGGCAGCAGATATAGCTCAGGACAGATATGCTTGGAGAACTAAATTGCGCAGTCTGGTTGGACCTCCATAGCCCATGGCTGCTTGAGGATGATGATTATATTTGGAGAATTTTTCAAGAAATTTTGTAAAGACCAAAAATGAAGGGGAAACTGTTATACTCCAATGGATATCCAGTCTGTTGCCCCCCATCCCCCTTTTTTCTCTATATCTGGGCCTGCATATGTTTTAAATATAATATATGAGCATCCATGCTATTACATAATTCTCAGATGAAAATATTTCCCCCATAATTCTCAGGTATTCATTTTAGCAAAGATCGAACTAGAAGGAAGGAAGTGAAAAAAAATCTAATATATATACACAGTCGTATCAGAATAATATGACCACCTATCATAGTATATGTATGGTAGGTGGTCATATTATTCTGATACGACTGTGTATATGTTATGTAGATTTATTTGTGAGAAAATGTTTTAAAAATAGAGAGAATTTATGAAAAACTGAAAAACAGGGAAAATGATATGCCAGAATGTATTCTGATCTTTCCTGGTTCTGCTCGATAATTTGAAAGTCACAAAAGTCACAAAAGTCACAAAAGTCACATTTGAAAGTCACATTTGAAAGTCACATTTTGAAAGTCACAAAAGGATCTGGGTTCCAGCCCCGGGTAAGGCATGGATGTTCGTCTCGTTTTTCTGCTGAGGTTCCACCAATCTCACAGATCTTCTACTATGGAGTATTAAACTGACAGTCTCGCCTCAGACCTCTGTGGCAAGCAGCTGCTTGAGGGGATATATTTTTTTAAATACAGTAAACATTATATTAGATGGATAAAATTATGGGAAAGTGTTTTACCAATAGCAATGTATGTTTAGAAACAAGATCGGATGTAGCGGGGGGAAGCCATGTCCCCCTTTCAGAATGCTAATAATGGTAAAAAAAGGAAAAAAAGGATGAAACATTGATATTTCATGCATTTTTCAAAACATTTTTTTAAACACCTGTGAAAGGGAGAGAGAAAACAAATGCTGGATATCACGCTGGGGGATAGCATTCCATGCGCTTTCAACTTGGACACGTAATTCAGCGATGGTCGTTGCCTGCCACATCCTCAGAAGAGTCTTTCTCCGATCCAGTCCCAGACATGTTCGTTTGGAGACAAGTCCGGAGAGCGTGCTGACCAAGGGTGTTGGTACACTGCCTGAAGAGCATGTTGACTTGCCTGGGTGGAGTGTGGGTGAGCATTATCCTGCTGGAATATCGAATTTGGGATTAAACTCAAATATGGCAGGACGACTGGCTATACGATCTACTGACATACTTATTTTTATTCAGTGTACCTGTACAAACATCAGACATGTACGAGAGTAATAGCTAATCACTCCCCACGTCATGACCAAAGCATGGGCCCTGTGTGTCACTGGTGGATGCACGATGGAAGAAGCCGCTCACTTTGTCGCCTTCAGATGCATAAACAACCATCAGACACTCCTAAGCAGATTTAGCTTTCATCACTGAAGACCACAAACTACCATTCTTCCCTACAATAAATTCGTTCTTGATACCACTGCAAACGTGCTCGACGGTGATGAGGTGGCAGTAGTAACTCTGCTAGTGGCATGCGTGCCCATAGTCCTGCTTAAAAAAGACGATTGCATATCGTTCTTGTATACACCCTTGGTACAACAGAGGATCGAATTTGTGATGCTATAGCCATGTGCTCTACCACCGCTGCCCTCCTGATATGCCGATCCTCTCATGCATCTGTAACTGTGTTGCCCAGAACACGTCTGTGAGTGTGTGAATGCTCTTCTGACCATTTACACCACTATCATACCACTGCTGTTACCTCTCCTCCAACACTGTGTGCAATTTGATGAAAAGACTTACCTGCCTCCTGAAGACCTACTATATGACCTCACTCAAACTCCACTAACTGAACAAATGTTGCATGCCTGCAACGTCCAGGCATGGTAGCTTCTTAAAAGAACTCTGCTAGACAACACTACACAAGAAAAATAACTTCTTTCTTCATGCCCTATTCCTTAAGTATGTGCAATGTACATTTGCATTTTGTCGTTCTCAGTGACGTCATTATTTCACCCAATGGCTTTCAATATTGGATCACGGTTTCTGATGACCTTAACTATTACCATATTATGATGTTCCTAAAGGAATTCCTTCTGGGTGTTCTTTTTTCAATTTCCACCAGTGCATAAATATAATTCCCTAAGTGGCGGTATATTGTGTTTGTTTTGTAATATGGTGTTCCGAGTAAAATTATTATAATTAAGATTATGAACTATTTCATTTTGTACATAAATTAAAGGTAATAAATTTGATTTATATTCTCCACCCCAACAAAAAATTCCATAAATTAATGTAGATTGAACCCATGCGAAATAAATATCCCGTAGGAAATTGTAATTAACACATTATTTTAAGTAGTAAATGTTATATAATATTCTGTTTAGTTTGAAGAAAGTGAGTGAATATGTTTTTTCCATTTTAAATTCGATTCTATTATTAATCCTAAATCAGTACAGCTATCAATCACTTTGATAGGATCACAGTTACAGCAGTCTGTACTTAAACAATCCAATTCGTGGAGTTTAATGGTATTTCCAAATGTGTGTAGTGAAGTTAATGGAAGATATATGTATTTAGTTTTTTTTTTACATTTAATTCTAGTTCATTATTAATAAACTATTTTTTAATAATTATTAAACTACTATTAATATTTCCAATAATAATAATATATTCCAAGTAATGCTTCATTATCAGCTGCTTCAAAAACTATGGATGTATCATCTGCAAAAGAAATAATTTTACCGACAATTTCTAATTTACAAAAATCATTGATAGATATATATAAGAAAAAGCAAAGGATCCAACACAGAACTCTGTTGAACCCCACTTAAGGTTAATAATGTTTTACTTTTAAAAATTTTAATAATCACAATTTGCTTTCTATTCTCAATAAAACTTTTAAACCAATCATAGACTACACTACTAAAACCATAAAATTTCAACTTATGCAAAAGTATTTTGTGGTCAATAGAGTCAGATTCTTTTCTGATGTCTAAAAAAAAATCCAATAATCTTTCTATTATTATTATTGCCCTTATAAATCAACTCATTAAATTTTTTTAGTGCATGATACATACTGCAATTTTTACGGAAACCAAACTGGTTTTTTGGAAAAAAACTCAATGCTATCCAAACAACTAACCACTCTTTTTTTAACTATTTTTTTCAATGACTTTGGAGAAAATTGGTAAAATTGCAATAGGTCGATAATTATTACAATAATCTCTGTTTCCCCAATTACAGCTTGGTTTAATTATACAAAATTTCAAACTTGTCCACAAAGTTTCCTGTTTCCATTGATAAATTAATAATATAGACTAATAAATTTATTTATGTGTTCTAGAACAGGATTTTCAGAGCGAAAATTGCATTGTTGTTTGTAGCAGTTAAGCTAATGTGGGGACGGTAGTGGGAAATTGGAACTAAACCAATACCCGGGCAAATTTAGTGAGGAGTGTATTTTCTGCTTGCATTTTAGAACTGTATTTCTCTCTGTGTACACACCTCCCTTGCACTTTGGAGGTCCAAGCAACATACTTCAGTTATTACCAACACCACGAAACAAAATGGATAGTTCAAGAGAAGGCAAAATACCCACGTGGGAGGCACCTCCTTTATCAGGACTCCTACTAGCTGTATTTGTGAATCTAATTAATCCTTACGAAGGTGATAGAAGCAGCGCTGCAATAGCATTCTTCGAGCAGGTCGAAAGTATAGGGAAAGCGCGATGGTAACCCAGGGAAATGGTCATCATTGCCCACTCCAAGATACGAGGCACTGCTGCCGATGTGAAAGCTTCACCGCAGCTGCGTTTGCGTCAGGCGACGAGCAACACTGATCCATTGGGCATGCTCGATGATACATGGAAAGAAACAAAATTAACTCCGCTGTCGTGGTCACAAACTACGTTCTCTCTTTGTTCCGTGTTTTATGTCTCCGCCTTCCTTTCCACCTTTTTGTGATCTCCTGCCTCCTTAGTCTCTGTATGGTGCATTGTCGTAATAATAACATTGTAGCAAGTACTGTGTCCTTTTGTGATAACTCACTTCTCATGCATAATTCGTCATGCTGTGAGCGGCACTCGGACGTCAGAATGGTCATTCTCATTGTTTGGGGGCTTCACCTGACTGTTACTAACTGTAGATACTATAGTCACATTACAATGTTCTATTGATGCTGAATGTCATAGAAAACCACTAAGTTCTACCAAGTCTCACAGGGTTGGGTTGTTTTTACCTCTGAGCGGCACTTTTTTGCACACCATGGGCTAAATGGCATGAAACCCGAAGGCTCAGAGAAGGTTGGGGGAGGGGACCCACTGGAACAGCTGTTGGGAGACAGATGGTAGCCTCCCGTCAAGGCCATCCAGCGTGTTCTTTAATGTGCACAGGGTATGGCTCTCCCGCACACGGGCCACGGCTTAACGTCCCATCCGACGGACGGCGGCCTTTCCAAGTCCATCGGAAGTCTCACAGGACTCAGTCAAGTAAAGCAAATGACACTCAAAATAACTCGACAGTTTTTTCGTGTCCTATAGACAGACTTTAGACCACATATGGCAATGTAACAAAGTGACAATTAGCGTCCGATTATACAACCAAATACTAACGATACAATATACAGAACCACAATGACTATGGTTACAAGTCTCTCGACATGAAGTGCACTCTCACATACAACCGATAATAGAACTGTAGCAGTGGTTCGATTCACATAAATCAATGACTGTGCAAAAACTTCAAAGGAACACGACATACAACTAGTCATAATCTACTAGTGCAAATTCTTATATTGTATAGATTTTGTAACGCCCCATAGATTACTAACTTTTCAAATTGGACCTATTCCTTTGATCCAAGTTTATTCAAAATTCTGGATAGCTATGTCGGGCACCAGTCCGACAAAGCTCTCCGGAAAGCTTTCCCTAACCGCTATCTGTCGATGGCTTACCTGCATCAGGTGACAAGCAACAACATTTCAAATGAAGTTGAAATAGGTTTCGTGAGGAATTTGTCTAGCATTACTTATCGAGTAAGAATTGAAAAAAAAAAAAGAATTGTCTAGTTTAATTAAATCTTAAATCTAATCAAAAAACGCAATTTACATTGCTCAAGAAAAAAATAGCAAATATTCAAAAGTTTCTAAAGCAAACAAAGTTTTTTTCCAAAGAAATTGAAAAACACACCATCAATTGATGAATACAAAAGTAGGAGTACACAACTCACATCTATCTAAATCTCTACTAACATCTCCTTCTATCTACGCAACACATACTACTAACAATACCAATTCTCTTTCTCCTCACATTACTGACTCCTACAACTCTACTACTCACAATACTGACTCCTACAACTCTACTACTCACAATACTGACTCCTACAACTCTACTACTCACAATACTCACTCTGCCTCTGTGACCTAACCTCACTTAGTTATAACATGAAGCGCACAAATCTGGCACGTGTCTGTTGCACGCCGGGAAAACATTTGCGTATATTTACGATCACGCTGACTATGACACAAGAGAGGCTGACTATGACACAAGAGAGGTCGTGTCCTACACGCGCGCATTAGCGGCTGACAATCAAAAGGTTGGAGTTGCGCATGCAACTCCAACCTTTTGATTGTCAGCCGCTAATGCGCGCGGAGTCCTACAGCTCGGAAACGAGAATTGCGATCAGTCCAAAAAAAAATTAAATAACAATCCCCAAAATGATAAATATAACGTAAATAAAGTAAAACTGATTAAGGAAAAGTAAAAGTGAATGGGTGGACCATCACAACTCCCCCTCCAAAAGAGAGTCAAAGTTTGACCTAACAGATTTTGACGAGCAAGTTAAGAATAATAGGACAATTCTAACATCATTTACACATCATTGAACATAAGATAAAGTAAAAGTATGCTTACGCAAATTTTGATAAGACAATCTACTTTCACTTTGACACAATTTTCCATCACAACTAAAGGCACCTCCTCTCATTCCTCCTATCAAAAGTGTAAATACATACCAATGGCTGTGGCAGTTACTAACTGCATTCTAGCGTTTATCGGACTAACAAGTATCACATTCTCAGAGAAACCAAAAGTTGCATAAAATAACGTGTAATGCATAAAAGACTCCTGTTCTGTTTAACTTCTAAAAAGGTTAAAGAAAAAAAATTCAGTTACATCAAATTCTGCTCTTTCACATGATATAATTACAGACGTATAAAGCGGGGTACATAACTTCCGCTTATTCCCCTAACCACAGTTCAAATATGTGAAACCTAAATCTTCTCCTACCATACATAAACGGGTATTGGAACACTGTTAAATCCTCCTAACTACAATATAAACACGTGAATCTAATAAATTCTAAATTTTGCAAATAAGCGAGGATGTAATCATATGCTAAATCTTCATTTAGACACAATAAATCGCCAGCTAGGTAAAATAAAAAACATGAATTAGTTACCTCCCTCTTAAAGCTTTACGTCACCCTCCCAATGGAGCTATGCTGGTGACCATCTAACCTACCAGACTTTGTCGTTGGGGACAGCTGTAAATGGGTACAAAAACTTCAAGACACAATGGTTAGCTCAGATACAGGGTGATTCAAAACTCTAGGGCCAGACTTTAAGGGTTGATAGAACACACCTAAACAAGCACTTTTCGTCCTACGATGCATGGTCGGAACTCAAGCAGTGAAGCGCTAGAGGGCGCTTTCCAGTGAACACTCATAAGCGCTGGTTTCGCACTCGTCGTCATTTTTACTGTGGATTGCAGAACAGATGGATTGTTTCATAAATCAGGAGAAGGCGGACATGCATTTCACGTATGGAGTTGTGGACGGGAATGCAAGGGAAGCCCAAAGACTGTACCGGAGTGCTTTCCGACCAGATGCGTACCTGATCGTAAAACTTTTCAGCGATTGCAATGGTATCTGGGCGAAACGGGCTCCTTTGTCTGTGGCTTGCAGTACAAGGAGTGTGAGGATGCCACGTGTTACAGAGGAAATTCTACGTAGGGTTTGAGATCATCCCCAATGTAGCATAAGCAATTTCCCATGCTGTAAGTGTGCCCCAATCGATGGTATGGTGAGTTCTACAAGACGAACGATTACAGATGCACAGAGGGTGCATGCCTTGACACCTGCAGATTGTCTGCCTCGTGTGGATTTTGCACAGTAGTAGTTCCTGCAGCAGACTACAGCACAACCGGACTTTGATGCACGTGTCTTATTCACTGACAAATGCACCTTTACATGTGAGGGCATTTTTAATACTTACAATTCACATGTGTGTGCCACCAGTAATCCGCACGCCATATGTTCACATTCATACCAGCTGCGTTTCTCCATAAATGCTTGGGCTGGAATCCTCCATGACCATTTGATTGGCCCATACCTTCTGCCAGCCTGACTGCAAGGGAGGATCTTCTGTCATTCTTGTGTTTCTTCATTTCCTGACACAGAAATTGCTAACCTTTAGTGCTTCACCGCTTGAGTTCCGACCATGCATTTTACGAACGAAAAGTGCTTGTTTAGGTGTGTTCTATCACCCCTTAAAGTTTGGTCCAAGAGTTTTGAATCACCCTGTATATGCAGCAGTGTCATCCTGATAATTATCCATCATTGACGCATCAATATCACTGATGACACGGGACAGATTTAAACACATTGCATAAATCGTATCTAAGAGTAAAGAAAAACTGTATCAATATTTATCATATGCGATGTTAACATTTCATACAATACAATCCCATTCACTTTTTGAATGAAAACATAATTTGCATACAAAAAAATTCATTTCAAAATATTTAATCACTGTATACTATAAATTCTCTTTCATTCTCATCATTCATTTCTATAACCATTTTTGAAATTTCCAAATTTGAGACTTTTAAGAGGGCAGTGTTTGAGCGTTTCGATAGCGAGGATCCATTGGCCCCCAGGCTACATAATTTTACAAGTTGTCATCAGCAGATGGAAGAAAGCATCTGAGAGTATGCAGCCTGAATCCGAACCCTCGCATACCAGTTCCTCAAGCAGGGAGATGAAGGAGAGTGAGTGACTAGCTCTGTGTTGGTGCCCAGATTTTAGTCGCTCAGTTCATTGAGGGTCTGCTCCCCAAACTCAGGCAGTTCATTCTGTCTCATAACCCCGGAACCTTCGAAGAAGCTCTGGCTAAAGCCACTCTAGAGGAAAGCAATGCGCACACTACAGCGTGAACATCCACCAGTAGAGCGATAGGAGACCCCCCCCCCCCGCTTCCAGTGATTCTGCTGCTTGAATCACCGGAATCGAAACCCTTGCTATCATTGCAGGATCTTTTGGCTGCGTTGCCCCTAAAACAGATACAAGCTGACTTCACTCTGTTGGAAGAGTGGCTGAAGCACATCGAGGAATGGCTTAGAGAGCCCCAGGCTTCCCAACCAGCACCGGCAAATCCCTGATGCCGCCACCCATGGTCGGAGTACCAGAATGTCACGTGCTTCATTTGTGGTTGGATGGGACACTATGCCCGTCAATGTACGATTGTCTGAGCACGGTGAATGCGCGCATCCAACCCCCCTTGTGGCAGCTACCCAGAGCCTTTCAGTACATGTTGGCTCAATTTCAAGAGAGGAATAATCCCCATTTTCAGACTCCCCAAGTATGGGAGCAGGGAAATGGCAAAAGAAGGCCGCAAACACTCCCCCATACTTTCCCTGTAAACGTAGAATGGGAGGGAAACATGGAAGCACTTCCTATATTTCCTTCGAAGACCCAGCTGTCTACATTTCATCTTGTGCCATTTCGGGCAATAATGAAGCTTCACACACTGTTGCTGGTTTCATGGAGGATATGGCATTGTCTGCTCTTATCAGTTCAGGCGCCACTATTTCCGTCATGAACCGACAATGTTTCCTTAAGGTGAAACTCCAAATTCTACACAAGATGATCCACTTTCAATACGAACTGAAAGCTATTGGTGGAAATTCCCTGTCTACCTTAGGCTAATTCATGGTAACCCTCATTTTCAAAGAGATAACGTTTCGACATCCCATTGTTACCCTCGACGTAGAGAACCCAGATATGACATTATCTTTGGGTTATGACACATTAAAGAAACACAGTTTCATCATTGATTTTCACATGGATACCCTCGAGAGACAGGAGAATGAATATTTTAGTGACAGCAACCCACCAATTCCACCAATCCCCTGCGTCCTCACCCCCATTCGACGTCCATCAGACGACTTGTACAGAAACTGTGCATACCCCCACAAACCGAATGCATAGCACTTGTTGAGTGTTCTGACCCCCTAGTTGGGAGGATGTACGATACTTGCAAAATCCCACAAGAAAGTTAAAGCCAGATCTCAGCGTGTAGCCAGGTCCGTGAATAGCGTAAATAATAGCAGAAGGCTCAATGTCTGAGTCGCTAACACTTCAATAGCCCCCCATGTGGTTAAACAAGCGCATGCAAATAGCAACTTTAGAACCCCTCAACACTTCACAAATCCAGGCCCCTAGTAATCCACTAGGAGGAAGCAACAGCCCCTGTCGCTCAAGGATTTCAAGTTGGACCACCTTGGGCCCAGTGAAGAGAAACAGTTAGGAAAGTTGTTAAAAAGGTTAGCGATGTATTTGCATGAGCTGTGAGCAAATGGACCAGCACAAATGTTGTGTATCACGAGATTCACCTCACGGACAACCAGCCAGTGAGAAACAAGCCTACAAGGTGCCTTTTGCATTGCAAAGCAAACTGGACAGACAGACAGAAGATTTATTGGATAGAGGAATTAGTAGAGAGATAGTTTTTGATGCACTAAAGAAGAGCACACGCAAGGAGAATGTAAAGATACAAAAAGGTAGTGAATATTTAAGCACAGTTAAGAATAACTAGAATTTAATTTATACTCAAACTAAAAAAGAAATAAAAAAATTAGAATTTACCATGTTAGAAAAATATTTTCAATTAAATTCACTTCTCAAACCAAACTTTAGACATTTTCTTTCCAATAAAATTAATCACTTCTTAAATTTTACATTTAATAGACAAGAAATTAGAGCTCTTATGCGTTTAAGAACAGATACCATCATGTTAAATAAATCAAAATTTTTATTAAAAATAACCAATAGTCCAAATTGTTCTCTATGCAACCTAAAAGAAAATTCCACTCATTTGATATTAAATTGTGATAAATTTATCACTCAAAGGAAAAAATTTTTTTTGGAGCTTGAAAACTTAGGAATAAATGATTTCAATTTAAACTCAATTCTAAACTATCCAAAATTACCCACACAAATAAAAATTTACCGCCTCTTACTTGATTTCCTTCAGGAAACAGATATATGGTTCAAGATATAAAAAAAAAATACAAAAAAAAACTTAAAAAATTAAAATAAAAAGAAAAAAAAAAATTAAAAAATTAAAAAAAAAATATATATATATAAAAAAAAAGTATAAAAAAATGTGTAAATAAATATAGTACAAAAAAAAAATTCAGTGAAACAAAATTGTTCTGGGAAAGCCTGCATAAGGACCTCCCAATTCTTTTGTGACGTTATGAAATGAAATGAACTAGAATTTAAGCTCCTATGGCGATACTGAGAATTATGGAGAGCAGCTGACTAGAAAGCTGAATTGGGCATATGACCTAGTGAGGAAGAACCTAGAGGTTGCAGCAGAACGACAGGAAAAATAACACAGGAGAACTGCAGTAAATAAGGGTATATAAGTCGGGGACTTCGTTTTTCTGTACAGCCCCTAATGAAACATGAGCAAACTCTCGAAATTTTCCATTGGAGCATGGAGAGTCCTCCACCAGGTCACTGAAGTTAACTACAAGATAGCGTTAGTCACTGACCCCCACAAGTCCAAAACCGTACACATTGGCCATCTCACCAAGCTGGAGAAATGTAGAACCCACCTACCCATTGAACCGATTGTTCCCAAGCCCCCCACTCCAGTGCACTGAACGCCTCAACCAGGGTGCACCAAGATCTCCTATCGCTCTATGTAATCAGAAGACAACGACTGGGATTTGACCCATGAGCCACCCAGAACCTTGTCAAAGACTGTTTGGCCTGAACAACACCCACTGTACCCTAAGCCCAGCCAACACCTCTGTACCAGCCAACGCATAATACTCTCCAACTGCGACAGACCCCTAACTCATATTCATTGCATCAATTTGACCTGACTGGTAGTCACTGCACCTCCCACTGCAGATAAGAACTACTTCTGCCTCAACCTCCACTAGTTACGAGGTCACCAACCTGCTGGACCGTTTCTGCCATTTCCAATATTGCCAATGCTGCACTCATGAGCACGATGTCTCCATGGCAACCAAACAACTGCCACTACATGTGCACGCTCAATGCTGGTGACGAGATTAGCAGAGATTCCTGCAGGAATGAAGTGTAGAGCTTTCCCCGGCGTGCCTTTCATTGTAAGGGGATGCTCATGCGACCAAGCCACCTCAGGGAGAAGTATCTCTCCGTTCCAATCAGTTGATGACGTAACTATCGCGCTGAAGCATACGCCAGCGTTAATGACACATCTATCAGTGGTTCATTGTAGCATGTTCATCTGTTGTAACAATATAAACAATAATAAAAATTTATCAAAATTAGTGGCAAAACAGAACGGTTTTTATTTGGTATCAGAAGCATTGGACTTGAAAAGGACAGAACAAAAAATATGACAAAAGCATTTTAAAGATTTTTTTATAAATGTGTAGGAAACACTCTATAATATAGGCCGAATAACCTTTATAGATGAATCACTGTTAACTATATCATAAATTCCACGAAATTTTGTGAAAAACAGTCACTGTTTTTTTGAAAAAAACAAGAACACACAAATAAATCTGTTCATAGAAAGAAAAGTCTGAATATTTACCTTTATTCTGCTTTTATAGTTCTCGTGTGGTTGCAAGATGCTCTCTCTTCTATAACGTTGACTGTAACTTCACAATATAGGGAATACTTAAGATATGTGAATGAAAGGTTGCTATCTTATTTCACATGTGTCTTAAAGATTAATGTAACACCTCATATAACGTTATAGGTGTCGATTAATGACGCCTCATCCCCCACGCTGTCTCCTGCACCACTCCCAAATCGACATACAGCCTTCCATGCATCATTAATAATCATTTAGACAAAGTCGTTATTATGTTTGTACTCTGTTAGCTGTTGAGAGAACGTCCCTAATTAAGGAACAAATTTCTAGTAATTTGAAGTCTATCAATTAGTGAAAACACATTGCCATTCAAGATTAAAAGGGAACTGCTATCGATAACCAAGCGAGAAAGTCTGCTGTGGACACCTTCGGGCAACAATCTTTGGGCTCCTCAAACAACTCGTAGTACATCCTGACATTTCTCCACATGTTTAAACGATTCCCATTCCAGATGAATAATTGTAAGAAATCTGGGATTTTAAATCTGTGAAAGCTAATTGCTTTGTTCCCACGTTTTTAAGCTATTAAAGCTGCCATTCATTTTCAGTGTTTATCGCGTCCCTTCCGTTTATCTTTGTTTTCCTCCCTTGCAATTCCTTTATGGCCATCACGTCCCACATTCCCGAACTTTTATTACTAAGAGGATTATATTTGTACCTATTTATCACAAATTTCAGTTCAGGAGTAATAATAACCATTAACAGAACATTATATAACACTTTATTTACAGTAATTTAGATAAGCTTAATTTCTCTTAAATTTCTTTTTGGTCAAGAAAAATACTCGTTGTTAAAATGTAAACGTACACTATCGAATTTGAAGACGAAATTTGGAATGATATTTGTACACTCAATATAAATTTAAAAATTAAGCATTTGTACCAACAATTAGTACAAATTTATAGAACAATTAATTTACCCCATTGTAAAATTAATATTTTTGTGATATTTTACGAAACAGTGTACTTACGAATCAGCTGTATATAGCCTATATAATAGTCTACATCAGTGGTTCTCAACCTTTTATGTTTCACTCACCTCCTGGAAATGAGTACGTAACTGGCATACTCCTTGTATAGATAGATAAAACTATAGTAATAGCATAACAATGGTTATTTTTACTTCGTTACTATATCTAGAGACTTTTGCACTCTCACGGCGTACCCCACGCTGATAACCCCTAGTGTATATAATTAAACGATGCTAAAAATGAGATAAAACTCGGTTTTACTAATCTTAAAAATTCATTCTAGAAAAGTCAGATCTTGCTACAGATTCAAAACAAGCTTCATTGCATTAAGATGTTACGCGATAGATTGCATTAGAACGGCAAGAATATAAATTCAGTGAAAGAATATAACTTGTTACAGATGATATATATAAAAAAAACTTCATCCACACTGTGTAAAACGAAACTGGTTGCATTTTCTTGACCGTGAAAAACCGAGTCTATCACCGTCTAAATCGAAACCTGTGCATTATTTGACCGTGTAAACCGAGTACCATGCAAATCAAGGGATTGGTGTATAACATAGTTTTAAAACTAAAATTGAAGGGGAGTATTCTTTGCTTTATTATATCCCTAATTTCGTTATTATAGACTTCGTTATAAATGAGTTTGATTTTGTTTTAAAAGTTTGTCTGATTTAGATATTTTAGTTGCCATCATTTGTTCAAAATTTCCATCCATGTTTTGTAGTTTCCATCATTTTAAAAGTGTTTAGAGATGGCACACACTCTCTCGTCAAATAATTCAGATTAATTTTTCGATGGATTTAAATGAGCTCTTTTATGTCCTGTTACATTTCTTTGTAAAAAAACTTATTTTCAAAGTTAGAGAGTTTCCAATGAGGTTTTCTACACACAAAACTATGTCAGTATTCCAATATGTTGGGTAACGTATTGTATAATCTCATAATTCAGATTCTATTACAATTTCACTTTCGATAGTTAGGATAGTGTTTTAACGAGAGATCAATCGTTCTTAATATTGAACCGATATAATTTTGTTACCTACAAATCATGACATAAATGATGGCTCCCTATCATGTTGGTGTCCCTAGGCATGTGCCTAACTTGCCTTATGGGAAATCCGACCCTGCTTGTCTACTATATATATATTGAAATCATCATCATCATCATCATCATCATCATCATCATCATCATCATCATCATCATCATCATCATCATCATCATCATCATCATCAAGCAGCCATGATACTACGGAGGTCCAACCACACCGCGCAGTTTAAATCTCCAAGCATATCTGTCCTGAGCTACATCTGCTGCATCCGGCCACTGCACACCAATTCTAACAAGGTCCTGTTTGACATTGTCTGCCCACCGCATCTTAGGTCTCCCCCTCCTTCTGAGGCCTCCAGGCACACTGTTCGTAACCCTATTCGCCAATCTATAATTATCCATACAGGCAACATGACCAAACCAACAGTCTCTCAAAAATATACTGCTTAAAGGAGGTTGCAAACTCCTTTGCCTAACCTCATCATTAGTTACAAAGTTGAACCACCTAATGCCCAAGATACTGCATAAGCATTTAGAATCAATAGCATCTAGTTTCCTGTTATCTTGTTTACACAGCGTCCACGTTTCACTACCATAACTAACCCTAGAAAGAACAAAACTATTATACAGTCTAATTTTAGTCTTTAGGTGTATACGCCCATTTCTCCACACTCTCCATAGATTCTTAAAAGTCCCGGCAGCAATCCCTATTCGTCTGTTAATCTCATGCCGCACATCACCAGTATCTGTTACATAGCTCCCAAAGTAATTAAACTGTGACACCTGCTAAAGACTGCAACCATTCAGATGAACTGAATCACAACCTGCCTGACCAATTTTCATCATTTTAGTTTTCTCTCTGTTTATAACCAAACCTACTCTACTACCAGTTTCATCAACAGCTCGAATGAAAGAGTTCATCTCATCAACATCATTTGCCAAAAGGGCTAAATCATCAGCATAATCTAAGTCAGAAATTTTCGTATCTCCAGTCCATTTAAGGCCAAAATCTTTTCCTTGAAGTGTATTTCGCATAACATAATCAATAACCAAGCTAAAGAGGAAAGGAGACAAAATGCACCCTTGTCAAACACCAGAAGTAATGCTAAACCAATTGCTACAAGCCTTACCAACTCTCACACACGACTCAGTGTTATTATAGATAGCTTTCATTATGTTAGCTAACTTGTCTGGTATACCATATGATCTTACAATCAACCACAAATTATGACGATCAACAGAGTTGAAAGCCTTTTTGAAATCAACAAAGCTAGCAACCAAAGGTTTCTGAAACTCTAAACATTTCTCAAGAATCTGCCTAAGTGAAAATATCTGATCCACACATCCCCTACCACTTCTGAATCCACATTGCTCATCACACAATTGACTGTCAACCAGATTCTTAATTCTATTAAGCCCAATCATGGAAAGAACTTTACCTGGAACAGAGAGTAGCCTGATACCCCTATAGTTATCACAAGAACTGCGATCATCTTTTTTGAAAATAGGGATAATAATAGCTCTGGTAAAATCCTTAGGAACCATGCCTTTTATCATAAAAGATATTCAGAATTTCAGTCATCCAAGTGGTAACCGAAACATTCTCAGGTCTAAGCATTTCCATAGTAATTTCATCTACCCCTGGGGATTTATGTAGTTTAAGTTTAGAAACAGCCAAAATAACTTCAGATTGTGCTATAGGGCCAACATTAAAGCCACCAATGCATCTATCATCATTGCAAACAATGGGAGTAGAACTAACCACATTGTTTAGAACATCACTGAAATGCTCAGCCCACCTAGCCAGGACAGAATCCTCCCCTTCTATAACCTTACCTTGTTTATCCTGCAATCCTTGTATGCCTGTCCGTTTTCTACCACATAAAACATTAATTATCTGGTACAGCTCTCTGCTGTTGTGCTGTCTAACTGCTTCGTCGTCTTTGTCCGCCAAGCCATCAAGCCAATAATTCTTATCAGTGGCTAACTGATTCTTTACACGTATATTAAGCTCTCTGTAATGCTTTCTATTAGGACTAGTAGGGTATTGATTAAGGACATTCCTGCAGTTCTTTCTTTCTGAAATAAGCTCAGGTACCTTATCACTCATATAATTCTGTCTCTTCTGCTCCTCTTTTCCTAAAAGAGTACTGTTAGTTTCCAAAAAAGCCTGTTTAAAATGGCCCCATTCTTCCTCAACTTCAGTATTAAGCAAACCATGACTGTCATAATGACTAAGTAACCTATCATGGTAAGCTTTGGCTATAACTGGGTCTTTCAGAGTTTCGGTATTAAAGGTAAATTTTTTAACCCTAGCACAACACTTTTTAAGTTTAAGTTGCAAGACACTTTTAACAAGGTAATGGTCAGATCCAATTTCAGCTCCCCTAAATACCCTGGTATTTCTAACAGAACTAGCCCATTTGCTGTTAATTAATATATAATCAATCATATTTCTATGCAGCCCATCAGGTGAAACCCATGTGTATTTATGTATGTCACGGTGTTTGTAATATCTGTTAGTTATTCTGAAACCATTGAGTTTACTTACCTGTAGGAGACGTTGCCCATTGCAGCTACCAATACAAAAAGGGCCTATCACCCCTCCCCAAAGGTCAGAGTCAGTACCAACTTTAGCATTGAAGTCACCTAGAACAAGGGTAATATCTCCTTTCATGACAGAATTCAAAATATCCTGAAGTTGTCCATAAAACCTATCTTTTTAATCCTCATCGGCATCCTCATGGGGGCATAACAGCAGATAACATTCAAGTCTTTAACGCTTGTCTGAAATTTTGATGTAAGAAACCTTTCATTAATGCACTCATACCCTAGAAGAGTATCACTAGCATGCCTGCTGAGCAGCAGACCCACGCCTTGGTAATACTTTCCATCCTCCCTCCCTGTAAAGAGAAATTTAAAGTTATTTTTAAGTATCTCACCTTTACCTGGCCATCTGGTCTCTTGCAAGCCTAGAATATCTAGGCTATAGCGCTGGAATTCCTGCATGAGGACATCAAGAGAATAATCTCTATGTAATGTCCTTACGTTCCACGTTCCTACAGAGAGAAAATGATTAGTAGGATTTTTAAAGAAATTTGATTCATTGAGATTGGTATGGCCAACAATATCAAACAGCCCCCTGATCGCAGGCATGGGGCAAAGACCTATTCCTCCTCCGCTAAAGGCTGAAGTCACCGATGCTGGTAGGGACTTCAGGCACCACCTTTTCAAGTAGACTTTTTCAAGAGCCATATGGCCTGCCTGAGACACATTACTCCAGTTTAGGCCTGACGATGCCCAACTAGCTAAGTAAGGTTCAGGTACCTGCGATGGCCTCTGATTACGATTATCCACCAGCTGATATAAGGTATCCCATGCCTCTGTTCACTTAGGGCTGGCAACCCAGAAGCAAACAGAAAACACAGCAGCAGATTCTCCCTCAACAGAGGCCCACCAGTGCAGCAAGTCCAGGATCCATAATCAAACTCATATCCATAAACAAATCCAGTCTAATAGGTATAAATGGTCAGCACCAGGACCCTATAAAGTTGACCACTCCTCATCAGAATACATATCTAATAAATGACATGGGCGCCTTCAGTGCACCCCCATGTGCGCCTTCAGTGCACCCCCATGTGCTATGGCGCCACGTACAATCGCCTGCGCGTTGGTGGCACTGGTTACTTCACACTTCTGTGGCATAAAAATAACTTCGCCAACACAAGAACAAAACATATCGCTCACATGCCGAACGGACGATAACTGCGGAAGGGTAGGTCCTGTGTATTGCGTTGCCTCGAATGATACAATAGTTCACTGATATTGTGTCACTTCAGCGCTTCATATAGCGTGCAAAAGACTCAAATCAGCATACAATATACATCGACGCAGCCTCCTATATTTTCAAAACAAGTGCCAATCACAAATTTTTACTGTCATAATCGTGTTTAGCGCCTCGAAATTAGTAAAAAAACTGCAATTTTCATTTCCGAAATATTCTCAGTGTAATTTATCATATTGCAATGCAACCCATCTGTTGAAACCCACTCGTATTTATAGATGTCTCCAACTTTGTAGTATGTGTCAGTTATATTTCAACTGGAAAGTTTCCTTACCAGTAAAAGATGTTCCCCGTTACCACTGGAACAACAATGCCAAAGGGACCTAATACTCCTACCCAAAGGTCAGAGTCAGTACCAACTTTTAGCCAGCACTGAAGTCAGCTAACACATTATCTCCATTCTTGACATAATTCAAAATATACTGAAGTGTCCTCCTCGTTCTCATTCGAGTCCTCTGTGTGGGCGTAACAACAGATGGCATTCAAGCCTTCAATTTCCGTTTCGAATTTAGCTGTAAAAAAACTTTCATTAATGCAGTCTTATCCCAGAAGTGCATCACTGGCGTGTTTGCTCAGAAGCAAACCTACACCTTCGAGATGCTTTCGATCCTCCCTCCCTGAAAATAGAAATTGAAAGCTATTTTTAAGTATCTCACCTTTATCTGTCCATATGGTGTCTTGCAAGCCTAGAATAACTAGGTTATAATGGTGAAATTCCTCTATGAGGATATCAAGAGAATTTCTACGAAACATCCTCACATTCCATCTACCTGCAGAGAGAAAATGATTGGATTTTTAAAGAAACTAGGTTTATTTAGAGGTAGGGCCAAAAAATAATACCAAACAGCCCGCTAATCGCAGCATGCGGCAAAGACACATTTTTCCAAAGCAGTCTTAGCCACACATGTTGGTAGGAACTTGTCATATTTAAGTACAAATTTATATGAATGAATAAAATAACTGTTTAAATTTATACATGTACTGCTAAATGTGTATAATAATCTCTCTCCCCCAGTTGCAGGAAAGTTCATATAAACTTAGTGACCATAGATATAAGAACAATTATTATTAAATTGGAATTTACACCAAAAATACACTATCTATCTTGTTACTAAATATATTTCATTACAGTGATATAAAAGGAAAAATGAATAACTGTGATGTTACAGAATGAACCTCCATTATAAA
This sequence comes from Ryuthela nishihirai, assembly GCA_038380435.1. Taxonomy (NCBI): domain Eukaryota; kingdom Metazoa; phylum Arthropoda; class Arachnida; order Araneae; family Heptathelidae; genus Ryuthela; species Ryuthela nishihirai. The sequence continues at coordinate 31,913,856 of JAWZYU010000004.1, forward strand.
TCCAGCATTGGTTATTAAGCGTAGGTAAAGAGTGGAGATATAGAATTTCATTCAGCATTTGGCCTTATTTTAAGGTGGAATTTAAATACTGCAACAGTTACATAGTACAGATGTGTAGTACTTTTTTTATTGCATGGTCATTTATCGTTACTTGTTCATATACTCATTACAAATAGTGTTATAACTCAGTAGGGCTGCCGCAAGCAGGTGTATGTGAGGGTGAGGTGTGCTGGCACACCAGTGGCCAGAAGACACCAGGAATGTTTTAAAACTTTAATGCAAAGTATTAATTTAAAATTAAACCTGAAGCAAGCTGAAAACACAAACAAATATTTCTTCTTGTAAAGTCCATAGGGCACAGAAATTTAAATTTTTAATTTTAATAATATAAATTTAATGTTAATCTTTAATACGTACTAAAAATATATTTTCTTGACTTAGGTTTAAAAAACGTCCTCTAGTGAAATTGGGTTTGAAAAATGTGTTTTTATTAGTCATTTCCCTCCCCAACAAATTTGCATATTCAATTTTTTACATTTTTTCTAAGCCAGTTAGCTACATGAAATATCACAACCAAGTCCAGATTTAGAAGATTGGAAAGGTGGTGGGGATGTCAAGGGACATGCTCCCACCCATCACTTTGAGAATGCTGGTTAAGGGCATTGGAAGGAAAAATCATTAAAAGTGCATATTTCACGCATTTTTCAAGAAATATTTAAAAACCTAAAACGGTAGGGAAAATGCTATACTGCAATGGAAATCGTCTTTGCTCCCCTTCTACTTTTTTCTGACTTGATGAGATATACAGGGCAGTTATAATTAAACTGACAGTACTCAGAGCGATGTAGAGAAGGATCTGCTCGACAGATCACAGCGAAAAGTGGTGAATACTTTAAAAAGAATAAGGGGTAGAGAACTTGTGAAAAAATAGTTAGTGATAGTGCCACAGGGTGGCGTGGGTGCGCTAAAATAAAAAAAAATACCAAGTTGAAACCTATATTTTACACATCAATATTCTCAATATATGAACCATTCGGTATGCAAAATTTGCTGGAAACATAACATGGCATGGTCCACAGTTGCTTGAAACATTTCTCAGGGAATGGCTGCAACATGCTGTGTTATTATTGCCTTCAGTTCTGTCATAATTCATCAGCAAGTGATTCAACATTGCCTTGGTAAACTTGGCTTTTCAAATAACCCCTAAACCAAAAATCGCATTGGTTCAGGCCGGGAGAAAGTAGTGGCCAAGCATTGGAAAATGTTCCAGAAATTATTGTCCTCAACAAATGTGGTACGCAACAATTGCGTTGCCATACCAGCAATATGGGGTAGGCCCCCATCCTGCATGAAGTTTACGGAATCTAAGCAATTTCTTTCTTGGAAAGCGAGAATAATCTTGCAGTGGATATCTGTACAATAACATGGTCCATTCTCCAATCGACGCATGGGGCCTTGAGGCGTGATCTCCTCAACGAAAAATGAAATCATAGAGTTTGCGGTAAACCGCACCATTTTTACATAGTCGGAGTGTAGGGGCACATCATGCAGATATGTAGGTCCCCATATTCGGCAATTGTAGGTATTCACTGCTCCATTTAGGTAAAAACGAGCCCCATTGGTTCATAAGACTTTCAAAGGACACATCGTTGAGCTGCATCCTCGCCAGAAATCGCAAAGTCGGTGTGCTGTTCAGGGTCACGTGGTTGCAGCTGCTGCATCATATGAATTTTATAAGGATACCATTTCAGGATGGACCGTATAATTTTATGGGCAGTTGACCACGGAAGTTGCAGTTGCTGGGATACCTGTCTCACACACTCAATGGGTAGTGCCGATTGCAACTGGATTTCTGCAACAGGCTGCCAGACTCTACCCGAAGCTACACTCAACTCGTCTGTTTCTTCGAATTTCTATATTATATTCTTCAGTCCATTTAGTGACAAAGGTCCTTTCCCTATGATTTCAGACAACGATATTCGTGTAATACAGTGGCGACATTACTGCCCTTTTGGTAAAAGTTTTAATAGCAAAGCTCGGTCCTCCTTGAAGATTCCCATGGTTCCTTCTAGCGATTACAGGGAAGACATGACATTTTATTGTGTGCCTTATGCAACTCTCACGTGTGATTGGATGCAGTCACGAGAATTCTTTACTCCATGTTCTTATTAAGGTATCCACTACCTTTCACTGTGATCCGTCAAGTAGATCCTTCTCTACGTTTCTCTGAGTAATGTCAAATTAATTATAACCACCCTGTATTTCTGTCTGATTAGCAGTGTGCTGATCAAGTGGGTTTCTTGAAACCTGATCTACCATTCCTCCAGGTGCATTCCATATTTGCCACACTATAGACATTTAAATTTATCTTCCTATTGATTTTCGCTCGACATCTGTTGGTTTTTCAGTTTTGAAAACAGTTGTTCCACCACATCTTTCAAACGTGGAGAAAATTAATGATTTATGTGTCAAATGAAAGCTTGCGATAAAGGAAAGTGAAATATCAATATGTTTTCGACAGAAAAATGGCATTGGTGAGAATGGTAGATAGGTAGTCACTGGAAGGAGAGAATTGCTGCTCTTACAATTTCTTTTTTACTTTTTAAATAAAAAAAAAATAAATACCCCCTCAAGCAGCTGCTTGCCACAGAGGTCTGACAGGAGCCTGTCAGTTTATATGCCAGAGTAGAAGGTCTGAGAGGATGGCAGGACCTCAGCAGAAAAACAACACGAACATCCATGCCTTACCCGGGGCTCGAACCCAGGTCCCGTAGATCAGTAGCCAAGCGCGCTAACCAGTCGGCCACGGGACGGCTTCTTACTTTTTAATAGTACACAATTCAAGTAAGACTATATCAGCTGGTGGATAATCCTAATCAGAGGCCATCGCAGGTACCTGAACCTTACTTAGCTAGTTGGGCATCGTCAAGAACTGGAGTAATGTGTCTCAGGCAGGCCATGTGGCTCTTGAAAAAGTCCACTTGAAAAGGTGGTGCCTGAAGTTCCTACCAGCATCGGTGACTTCAGCCTTTAGCAGAGGAGGAACAGGTCTTTGCCCCATGCCTGCGATCAGGGGGCTGTTTGATATTGTTGGTCCTACCAATCTCAAAAAACCTAATTTCTTTAAAAATCCTACTAATCATTTTCTCTCTGCAGGAGCGTGGAACGTGAGGACATTACATAGAGATTATTCTCTTGATATCCTCATGCAGGAATTCCAGCGCTATAACCTAAATATTCTAGGCTTGCAAGAGACCAGATGGACAGGTAAAGGTGAAATACTTAAAAATAACTTTAAATTTCTCTTTACAGGGAGGGAGGATGGAAGGCATCACCAAGGCGTGGGTCTGCTGCTCAGCAGACATGCTAGTGATGCTCTTCTAGGATATGAGTGCATTAATGAAAGGTTTCTTACAGCAAAATTTCAGACAAGCATTAAAGACTTGAATGTTATCTGCTGTTATGCCCCCACTGAGGATGCTGATGAGAATGAGAAGGATAGGGTTTACGGACAACTTCAGGATATTTTGAATTCTGTCAAGAAAGGAATATTACTCTCGTTCTAGGTGACTTCAATGCCAAAGTTGGTACTGACTCTGATCTTTGGGGAGGAGTAATACGCCTTTTTGGTATGGTAGCTGCAATGGCAATGGGCAACGTCACCTACAGGTAAATGAATTCAATGGATTCAGAATAACTAACACTTATTACAAACACCGTGACATACATAAGTACACATGGGTTTCACCTGATGAGCTGCATCAGAATATGATTGATTACATATTAATTAACAGCTAATGGGCTAGTTCTGTCAGGAATACCAGGTCATATAGGGGAGCTGAAATTGGATTGGACCATTACCTTGTTAAAAGTGTCTTGCAACTTAAACTTAAAAACTGTTGTGCAAGTGTCGCACTCGGAATTTTCCAATTCCATTTTTTCTGACATTTCCTCGGTGAGACGGAGGAAAGGACAGTTTAGAGCCACCATCCTTGAAACGGCAGGCAATCTGGGCCTTTTGCACCTGTCACCGAAGCCAGAAATGCGAAAACTAGGTCGTAAAAATGCCTTTCGGAGCTCACAGCGCTGGTCAGGTGGGTCTGGACCGGATGCGCCAGGACCATGCCGGAGAGCTGAGGCTCCAATAAAATATGCCGCGCCAATGGGCTAGTGCCACCATTGTCTCTGTGGCTAAGAGAGACAAACTTTTCGTCCAATGGGAATTGGCGGCGTGTTACTTTGAGTAGACGAGTGTGGCAGAAAGAGGACAAAAAATTTCGAGAGCGAACAGATGTGGGAAGGAGAATGTGAAAGAGCGGCTAGCAACGATAGAATGTCAACGAAATATCATCGGAAGAAACAAACGTATTGAAGAGGTTGTGCAGAGGCCTCGAAGTGAAAAGGACGTGTTTGATGTAGACGAAGCAGCAGCTAGGAAGAAACGAGTGCGAAACCAAGTACCCAACAGCTGAGACGAGTTCTGCATAATACTAAGAAAAGCGAAAAGAGCGAAAGTACCAATGCAGCAGTCGTGCCATGTCCTGTAATGCAGTCATCGCACCCCACTTAAATTAGGAGAAGAGTCTGTGAGCCTCTAAACTGACCCGGAGCCATGGCTAATGGTACAACCCCAACGGTGCAAGAGACAACAAAGCCTCCCGCAATCCAGAACATTTAACGTGCCTCGTCTAAGAACTTTGGTGCCATTGAAGTGGTCCAGACGATCAGATCCAGTGTACAGATGACTGTAATTCGCTGGTCAGACAGATGGTAACTCAAGACGGTGAAAATACGGTCAGCAGACATTTTTCTGTGCTTTATTTCTGTCTAGTTTTGGCCCGAGTGTTTTCCCCCTCTGCATCTCCCTGCCTATTTCGCCAGTAAGGCCGAGCGCCTGGCATGTTAATAATTACCGTTGTTGCAGGTTCGACCCCAAAAGGCGGGTCGTGTTGTTCAGTTAATAAATTGCTGTTTGTGAATATACCTTTCTGTGTGAGGGCTCACTCACAAATATGACAAATTCATTGCAATCACGCTGGTACTCCCAAAGATCAGTTAAGGTAGAATAAAACAATTTAAAAAAAAAAAGACAACGCAATTCACAGCCTATTTGGGGGTCTGACCTGTGCAGGGGCGTAGCGAGTACTATAGTTTGGAGGAGGGGGGGGAAATCAAATATTTTTCAACTCGAAATTCAAATTTTGCCTACTGAGCAAACTTATATTTCCGCTCCGGGGGGGGGGAGGGGGTAAACTAATTTTCACAACTCTCCTGCATTTTGCCACTTGACTTCTAATTCTGCCAACTAACCATAATTTGACATTTAACTTCCAATTTTGACAACCAGCCATAATTTCGCAGAAATAATTTCGATACTTAAATCTCATCCGAATTGTAGCAAATCAGTGTGAATTTTCCCTTGATTTGGACAACTCTCCTTAATTTCACGAAACTACTCCCAATCTTTACATCTCTCCTAAATTTGCCAAATCACTTCAAACTCCACAAAATTTTGGGAAGTTTTCTCGTTTCAGTCAACTATCCTGAATTTCGCAATCCCAATTATCACAACTCGTCCGTATTTTTCAAGTGGATTCGAATTTTGCCCACTGCCCTACATTTGGTTAAGTTTCCTCAATTTGTCCAACACTCCTTAATTTCACAAATCTCAATTTTCACAACTCGCCGTAACTTTACAGAAAAAATCGCACTTTTTACATCTTCCCTGAATTTGCAAGGCCACTTCGAATTTTATCAACTCTCCTTAATTGCACAAGAAAGGAACAATTTTCACAACTCCCCTGTATTTTACCAAGTGGCTTCCAATTTTGCAAACTCCCCTAGATTTTGCCAAGAGTTCTAGGTTTTTCCAACTCTCCTTAATTTCACAAAACCAATCCCAATTTTTACAACTCACCTGTACTTTACCAAGTGGTTTCCAGTTTTGCCAACTTCCCTAGATTTTGCCAAGTTTACTCGATTTTGTCAACTCTCTTTAATTTCACAAAAACAATCCTAATTTTCACAAATCGCCCGTATTTTACCAAGTGGATTCGAATTTCCCCAACTGCCCTAGATTTTGCCAAGTTTTCTCGATTTTGCCATCTCGTTACAATTTTACAGAAAAAAAATCCCAATTTTACATCACACCTGATTCTTGCAAAGTCACTCTGAATTTTGCCAACTCTCCTAGAAATTGGGAAGTTGCCTCGATTTTGCCAACACGCAATAATTTTTACAGAAAAAAGATTGCAATTTTTACATCTCACCTAAATTTTGTCAACTCTCCACGATATTGCAAAGTCACTCCGAATTTTAACAACTGCCCCTAGTTTTTCCCAACTCTCTACGTTTTGCCAACTCATCATAATTTTACAGAGAAAAATCCAAATTTTCACATCTAACCTGAATTTTGCCAACTCCCCACGATTTTGCCAAGTCATTCCGAATTTTGCCAACTCCCCAAGATTTTACCGTCACTCCGAATTTTGCCAACTCCCCAAGATTTTGCCAAGTCACTCCGAATTTTGCCAACTTTCCAAGATTTTGCAAAATTATCCCGATTTTGCCAACTCACCTTTATTTTACTAGTGGCTTCGAATTTTGCCATCTATCCATTTTCCAAACTGCCCTAGATTTGCCAAGTTGCCTCGATTTTGACAACTTCGCTTATTTTTCCAAAAATAAAATTACATATTTTCACAACTCACCTAGATTTTACGAAGTCGCTTCGAATTTTGCCAACTCTGAGTTACTTTTGGGGGGGACCTCCCCCCCCCCGATGGCTATGCCCCTGGACCTATCAGCTACCCCCTAGTTCTCACTACCTATCAACCAGATCTGGTGGGGTGTAGAACATTAGGGTTAAAAAATTTGCCTTTAATACTGAAGCTCTGAATGACCCAGTTATAGCTAAAGCTTATCATGATAGGATACTTAGTCATTATGACAGTCATTGTTTGCTTACTACTGAATTTGAGGAAGAATGGAACCATTTTAAACAGGCTTTTTTGGAAGCTAACAGTGCTCTTTTAGGAAAAAAGGAGCAGAGGAGACAGAATTATTTAAGTGATAAGGCACTTGAGCTTATTTCAGAAAGAAGGAACTGCAGGAATGTCCTGAATCAGTACCCTACTAGTCCTAATAGAAAGGACTACAGAGAGCTTAATAAACGTGTAAAGGATCAGTTGGCTACTGATAAGAATCTTTGGCTTAATGGCTTGGCTGACAAAGCTGAGGAAGCAGTTAAGCAGCACAACAGCAGACAGCTGTACCAGACAGTTAATGTTTTGTGTGGTAGAAAACGAACAGGTATACAGGGATTGAAGGATAAACAAGGTAAGGTGATTTCAGTGATATACATAAACAAGGTAAGGTGATTTCAGTGATGTTCTAAACAATGTGGTTAGTTCTACTTCTATGTTTGCAATCATGACAAATGCATTGGTGGCTTTAATGTTGGCCCTATAACACAATCTAAAGTTATTTTGGCTATTTCTAAACTTAAACTTCATAAATCCCTAGGGGTAGATGAAATTACTACAGAAATGCTTAGAGCTGGGAATGTTTCTCTTACCACTTAGATGACTGAAATTTTGAATATCTTTTATGATAAAGGCATGGTTTCTAAAGATTTTACCACAGCTATTATTATCCCTATTTTAGAAAAAGGTGATTGCAGTTCTTTTCAGTTCAGTTCAGTTTTATTATAATAATAAGGTTACAAACAACATATATTTGTAATAGTCTTATTAACCCAAGAGGATCTAAGCTCATGTTAGGTTAATTTACAAATTATTTATATACATAATTTTGGCACACTGACACTCAACTTTACATAAAGAAATATATATAAATACAAAAACAACACAGAATTTATAAAAACGAATTAAAATGTTTTGTTCTTTTTTTTTACTTTAACACTGAAAACAGGCTGTCAGTATTTGTAATGGTCATTAGATAATTAGCAGTGAGAGATCTGAAATGCATAAAATTAGTTTCATTTCGAATTATAATTGGTAAAGAATTAAAAATTTTAGGGGCCAAATAATCAGTGTTTGTGAATAATTTCTTTATTTGCAAGTGGTAACAGAAACCTTTTCCCATTATCTCGCATAGAATAATTTGTATAATGCAGCACTGCATTATTGTTTTTAAAGAAGTAATTTAATGTTCTATAAACAAATAAATTTCTCAGTGGAAATACACCTGAAATGGTATATGTACAAAAGATGGTAACAGTTTTATATTTATTTGGTAAAATTTGAAATATAAATTTATTTTGCATTGAGATTAGACTCCTTAATGACGAAATGTATGTTCCTCTCCAACTTGTAATATCATACTGTATAGCAGACTGGACCCTAGATTTGCATAACATTATTAACATTTTATTACTGAGGATTTTTTTTTAAATAATAAAATTTATATAACATCTGTCTAAGTGTGTTTGTTAGTTTTCCAATGTGCATTTTCCAACTTAGGGAGCTATCAATATAAATGCCTAGGTATAGTAGACTTTGAACCTGTTCAATTTCTTCACAACAAGCTGAGTAATTATTGCATGAAAATGTATGCAATTTTAATTTAATCAAATTTGGATTGTATGATTTCTTTTTTAGGTTAAATAGAATATACTTAATATTTTTCATATTTAAATGTAATCCATTTAAATCCAACCATTTCATCACACATTTTAGATCAGTGTTAATGTTATAAAGGAGATTTTCCAGAGAATCAGCACATAAAGTTAATGATGTATCATCTGCAAAAGTGTTAATATAGCTATTTATTTTTAATTTACATAGATCATTTATGAATATCAGAAACAAGGTTGGTCCCAGGACTGAACCTTGTGGTACGCCACATGAAATATGTTTTGGGTTACCAAGTGTATTAGAAAGACTAACACATTGCGTTCTGTGCTATAAGTAGTCTTTAAACCATTTTAATACAACACCACGAATGCCAATATTTTCTAGTTTGCTAATTAAAATTTCGTGATCAACAGTGTCAAAAGCTTTCTCCAAGTCCATTAATACGGATAAATTGATTATTGTCTATGGAATGAAACACCTTTGACGTATAATTCAACAATGCAGTTGCTGTACCTCTACCCTTCCTAAACCCAAATTGGTATTCAGAGAGAAAATTAAAACTATCTAAAAAATTCAGTCTATTATTAACTAGTTTTTCTAATATTTTTGAAAATACTGGGAGAAGAGATATCGATCGATAATTCTTAAAATCATTTTTATTTCCCTTTTTGTAAACTGGAATTACAACAGCTTTCTTCATTAAATCTCGAAGAGTGCCAGTTTCAAAGGATAAATTGCAAATGTGAACCAATACTTGAATCAAGTTAAAAGAACATTTTTTAACAGCAATAATGGAAATATTGTCATACCCAGCAGATTTATTTTTAAATTCTTTTATAATGTCAGTCAATTCCTTTATACAAGTTGGAGCTAAAAACATGGATTTGACATTTTTACTCATATGGCTATTTTGATTTCTTACAATCCTATTCTTTGACAGATTTACTGCTATATTTACAAAGTATTCATTAAATTGGTTTGCCAATTACTTAGCATTTTCAATTGAATCAGAACCACTTTCTAATTCTGGATATTTATTTTTTACCTTCTTCTGATTTATTATCTCTCTTATTAATTTCCACTGCTTTGATATATTTCCATCACAATTTTGAAACTGAGTTGCAAGGAAACTGTTTTTTGCATCTCGTATTTTATAATTTATTTGATTTCTAAAGTTTTTAAAGCTACTTTCGTAAGTTTCATTTAAAGGGTATTTTTTGTGTTTTTTATATAGCTTATCTCTTTCTTTTAATAAGTTCAGAATTTCGGAAGTAATCCATGGCTTTGCTGATTGTGATTTATTCTGAATCTTTCTTTCTCTAGTTGATTCTTTAATTATGAGATTAAATGTGGTTAAAAATTTATTATAAGCTTCATTGGCATCATTAAGAGTTAATTCCTCGTCCCAGGAACATTCACTTAAAAGCCTGTTCAATAAAGTATGGTCTATGTAATGATAAAGAATAGGCTCTGTATAATTATCACACTGAATATTCATATTATTGTTAAAATTAACTGTTAAGGCAATGGGATAATGATCAGTCACTGCTAATTTAACAATACTACTCTCAATAAACTTTCGATTTTGTTTTTAACAAAAATGTGATCTAAACAAGTAGAAGATATCATACTTTCTCTGGTCGGTGAATTTATGAAACTTTGAAAGCCATTTGATGACAACAAATTTAGATATTCATTTGTGTAGTAATCATTTCCTAGTATATCTATATTTAAATCACCAATTACAACAACTTCGCTTTTATTATCAAATGAGTAGTTCCTGAAATTCTACTAAGAAGGTGGTAAGTGGGATACAAAGAGATCTATAGATACATACGAAATATTGCTGATAATTTTTCAGAAAAATAGCAACATATTCAGCTGAACTTATATCATTAAATGCAATTTGCTTGACTATTAAGGAACTTTTAACGTAGCAAAGTATCCCACCAGATTTATTGTAATCTCTACAACTCTGGAACATATGATAACCATCTATTTGATAGAAATCCATATTTCAGAAAGTATTAAAATATGTCTTATTATTTAAATATTCAAGAATAGCTTCTAGCTGTTCAAATTTACTTCTTAAACTTCGGATGATCTTGTGATAACTATAGGGGTATCAACCTACTCTCTGTTCCAGGGAAAGTTCTTTACATGATTGTGCTTAATAGAATTAAGAATCTGGTTGACAATCAATCGCGTGATGAGCAATGTGGATTTAGAAGTGGCAGGGGATGTGTGGATCAGATATTTTTACTTAGGCAGATTCTTGAGAAATGTTTAGAGTTTCAGAAACCTTTGTTGGTTTCAAAAACGCTGTCGACTATGTTAATCGTCATAATTTGTGGTTGATTGTGAGATCATATGGTGTACAGACAAGTTAGTTAACGTAATGAAAGCTCTCTATAACAACACTGAGTCGTGTGTGAAAGTTGGTAAGTCTTGTAGCAATTAGTTTAGCATTACATCTGGTGTTCGACAAACGTGCATTTTGTCACCTTTTCTCTTTAGTTTGGTTATTATGTTATACGAAAGTCACTGGAAGGGAAAGATTTTGGCCTTAAATTGTCTGAAGATACCAAAATTTCCGATTTAGATTATGCTTATGATTAGTCCTATTGGCAAATGATGTTGATTAATGAACTCTTTTTCATTCGAGCTGTTGATGAAACTGGTAGTAGAGTTGGTTTGGTTATAAACATAGAGAAAACTAAAGTGATGAAAATTGGACAGGCAGGCTGTGATTCAGTTAATCTGAATGGTTGGTCTTGAGCAGGTGTCACAGTTTATCTTGGGCGCTATGTAACAGATAATGGTGATGTGCGGCATGAGATTAACAGAAGAATAGGGATTGCTGCTGGGAATTTTAAGAATCTATGGAGAGTGTGGAGAAATAGGTGTATACACCGAAAGATTAAATTAGACTGTTCTTCTAGAGTTAGTTATGGTAGTGAAACTTGGACGCTGTGTAAACAAGGTAACAGGAAGCTAAATGCTTTTGATTCCAGATGCTTACGCAACATCTTGGGCATTAGGTGGTTCAACGTTGTAACTAATGATGAAGTTAGGCAAAAGAGTCTGCAACCTCCTTTAAGTAGCATATTGTGCAGAGAGAGACTCCACTGGTTTGGCCATGTTGCCCGTATGGATAATTATAGATTGGCGAATAGGGTTATGAACAGTGTGCTTAGAGGCCTCAGAAGGAGGGGGAGACCTAGGATGTGGTGGTTAGACAATGTCAAACAGGACCTTGTTAGAATTGGTGTGCAGTGGCCGGATGCAGCAGATGTAGCTCAGGACAGATATGCTTGGAGAACTAAACTGCACGGTCTGGTTGGACCTCAGTAGCCCATGGCCACTTGAGGATGATGATAATAATTAGTTATTACAGTTAACCAGGATTTAAGCATAATTCCATAGCACACCTTTAAAAATTTCTTTGTGCTCTTTGAAACATACCTATGATCACTATAAAAGGGCAGCAAATTTAATCTTGCACACCGGCGACCTAAGTCTCGCAGGGACACCGATAAGGTGCTAGGGAAATATAAAAGTTATATTGTAAATTCATAATACTTCTTGCAACGCCGAGTCCCAGTGTGCTATTCTATTTCAAGCCAAGTGTATTCACAAGATAGTTTCTTTAAAAGTTCTTTATTGAAGACAATTCAACATTTTTACATTACATTTTTCTAGAACATGATAAAACTCAAATAAAAGCGTGATTTCAAACTTACAAATAAGTTCAGCTATAATGTTAGGACTGATTCGTGATAATAAATCATTAATATAGCGTAAATGCACATTCATGCTTATGACAACAATTGTTAACAGCTCTCATTTGATCTGAAAAGGCAGAACACTTCCTGTTTGGACTACATCATTACAAAACAGTTTGTGTTGAGGCATTTTTAAAATGCAGACTATTTGTCAACAACTACTTTTACAGGTATTTTTAGCATTTACAGAGTGTTCACAATGAAGCCATGATTAAATACAATTACACAATCAGAAAATCTTGCAAAGTCAGGATGGACTGGCTTACACAGACAACTGTAGTTAACCTTCGGGCAACATTTTTGTAGAAGTCCAGAGAAAAGTAACCCATAGATGGATATATACAGGGTGAATCTGAAAAAGTGGGCAAAACTTTACGGGTGGTAGAAAGCAGCTATACGAGCAATATTCTTCATAGAAAGTATGGGCGGAACGCAAACGGCGAGCCGCTAGGTGGCGTTGGAAATGGTATAAAAGGGTCGGTCCTCGCACCCAACGGCATTTCTACCGTGGATTGCCGAGAGGATGGCTGGTTATACTAACCACGAAATGGCGGATATGCACTTTGTGTACGGTACGGCGGACGGGAATGCAAGTTACATTCCTGTTAATAAAATGTTTTCTGAAGTATCTCCTCTCCTTCTTGTGTTCATTCTTTAAATGTGACAGTGGAAAACTACCTTTTAACTTCTCACCGCTTGCGTTCCGACCATACATTCTATGACGAATATTGCTCGTATAGCTGCGTTCTACCACCCCGTAAAGTTTTGCCCACTTTTTCAGATTCACCCTGTATATAAAGAAGTGAATGTCCGTGCTGAGATAATACTTTTTGAAATGCTTTCAGGAAATTATGAAGCATTCCTGTATACTATAGAGCAGTGGTTCTCAACCTTTTATGGAAATGTGTATGTAACTGTCGTACCCCTTTTATAGATAGCTAACACCATAGTTACTGTATGACAATGGGAATAAAATAAAACACTGAATTTGTTCCTAGATCTAGCGACTTTTGAGCTCTCACGGCGTACCCCCCCAAAAAAAATTACCGCGCACTTTGAGAATCCCACTATAGAGGATTAGTGTTGCTAATGCTTTCCAGTAAAATGTGCCAGAAGTCTCCAAAACAAAAAAAAAAAGTGCTAGAAATGATGTTAAATTTCTCATTGATTTTAAGGTAACTGGAATGTGCATAATTTTCTCTATTTCCAGTAAGTTTATGAGGTCAAAATTTGAAGATCATGCAATTGGATTTTTTTAAACTCTTTTTTCATATATTTAACATATTTTATCTAGTAAAGGGCTATCGCTATTTGAATCATGTTTCAGAGTTATATTGAATCACAATGTATATTACGCAGAAAATATTATATGAAGATAACCATAAAAAAGCATTGGGAATTCATTAACTAGTTAGCAGTAAACAAAAACATGTATTTTATTTCAGTTAAAATAGAAAATGAAACTTTTTCTTTAGAAACACATCCACAGATCTTTCTTAACAAGTTTAATGAATATTTTTACTGAAATTGTGAGGTCAAAACACGGATAGATATGATACTGAAAATTAAATTAACATACAATTCGAAACAGTTTCTATTATGGTTCTGACAGGCTCCTGTCAGAACCATTGTAGCAAGCAGCTGCTTCAGGGGGTATTTATTTTAACATAAAAGGCAGAGGACCAGTGTAAACTTTTGTGTTTTCAGAATTTTAGCTTTAATACTATATTGGTGAATACATTGTATTGTTGACTGCTAATGCTATTCATAGTCTACACTGTATATTGAGACATCTTATTTATGAAAACAGGAAAAGTCAAATTTATTTTCTACTTTCGTTAAAAAGATATTAATTTTTATTAATATTATAATAATATAGATTTATATACTATTTATATTATTATTACTATGTCTTACCTGAAGGTAAAGGTGGAATAAAATATAAAACTGGGATTAAAAACCAACTGCTTTAGTAATTCATTGGACAATTTACAACACAAGTACATGACATAAGTGAAATTTCGTGCTGTATGAGAAATAACCAAATAGTGTACTTTTTTTTAAAATTCAGCTGAGGCAGGATTTGTGTTCCCCCCCCCCCCAACAAATGAGCAATTTAATTTCATACTAAAAAAAGCCCCTAAATATTGTAAGCTTATAATTTCAGCTGAAGCAGAAGGAAACCCAAGCCTCCCTCCCATACTTAAGTAGAATTTGATGCAATGAAAAAAAAAACAGCAGCAAGTATTAAAAATTTATTAATTTCAGCTGAGGCAGAAGGAAATCTAAGTGACATATATATATGTGACGTATTTGAAATTTCATGCTATATATATATTACACTTTCTCTTATTTCAACTAAGGCAGAAGGAAAGCCAAGCTCCCACACACATATGACATGATTGAAATTTCATGGTATAAAAAAAAAGAAAAAATTGTAAACTATCTTCATTTCAGCTGAGGCAGTAGGAAATCCATATCACACACACACACTATAGAAGAAATAAAGTTACAAAATATATTTTGGCCAGTGTTTAGTGCAAATTTAAATGTTTACTCTGATATTGATGCCTTTTAATTTTTCTGTCATTTATGTCTCTAAATAGTGGTCTAATTTTAGGATATTCTTAGTAACCTTTCTTTTTCATATTATAAACATGATTGTCAACTTCCACATCCAATTCCCTATCAGTGATATGACTATCTGGTGATTTGAGCACCAACATGCATTGAAGCATATGTAGAATATTACACTGAATTTTTTAATTAGGTGTAAAATGGTTGTTGTTGAGAATATAAACTTTTCACCTGGAAGGCACTATTCAGCAATTTTTGCAATTGTACACACATACTGTGAGAAGGGCAAGTGAGCATCCATTTTTAATATTAACCTTTAGTGACAGAAGCTGATAAATCAGTTTTCTACTTTCGTTAAAAAGATATTAATTTTTGTAATAAATGCATGATTTCAAACTTACAAATAAGTTCAGCTATAATGTTAGGACTGATTCGTGATAATAAATCATTAATATAGCGTAAATGCACATTCATGCTTATGACAACAATTGTTAACAGCTCTCATTTGATCTGAAAAGGCAGAACACTTCCGGTTTGGACTACATCATTGCAAAACAGTTTGTGTTGAGGCATTTTTAAAATGCAGACTATTTGTCAACAGCTACTTTTACAGGTATTTTTAGCATTTACAGAGTGTTCACAATGAAGCCATGATTAAATACAATTACACAATCAGAAAATCTTGCAAAGTCAGGATGGACAGGCTTACACAGACAGCTGTAGTTAACCTTCAAATTCAAATTAATTCTGTAAAAAATCCCTACAAATGAACTTGCAACATGCTTTTTATGCTTCCCCATCATTTTTTCCCGTTTTGTTATTTTTTTCCAGAATTAAATGCTTTTTCTTTTGATATGTAATGTGGACTATTTCATTCATTAGTTGTTTCATAATAAAGCTTAAAGTTGTTTTTCTTAAAAAGAAAATTGTCCCTGTAAGGGTTAATAATTGCAGACACAGAAGACTGAATTAGGTCAGAGTCAATGCTAATTTACATTTTATGCAAGAAATCTTTTCGTAAGTTTTTTTTTTGCTGTAAACACAGCTTAGAAGGTATGACATTTTCCAAATTCAGATAAATTTTTGGAGACAAAATGACCTTCATTGCTTTACTGTGATTTCTTGATATTTCCCACATGTGAGAAAAACTTAAAATGTCACTGGGCACTTCATGATTGCTGACAATGATTTAATTTTCATTGAAATTTAAACAATTGCCATATTTCTCATTAATTATCAGCCGGTTAATTATCAACTGCATGTGTGTACTTTGTAACTAAAGATCATTAGGTTATTACAGTTTCCTTCTTTTGCTCTTACAGCTGAAAAAAAAACTCTGAATATCGTCCTGGCTGAATTTGTAAGTCAAAAGATATTTTGAGCCAGACAAACCAACTGTTAAAAAAATAACCTATGGGGATTTTCCAGCTATATATAACTGAAACAATCATAAAAACTAGTTTCAGAACTTGCATATGAATCTTCATTATTAGTATTATTACCATAATCCACATATCTACAATAGCATTTACCATTGAACAGTATTTTTTCCTAATTGACTTATCACCAAATAATAAACTGAATATCATATGCTTCTGCTTGCTATCAGCAAAATTTTCCATAGAGAAAAACTTTTTCAGCAAATCTAGGAAGGCCATCTACAGGTCAACACCGAGTTAATATTGTGGAGCTATTGGGAAAGTTTTTCTTTTACAAACTCATAAGTCTTTGGAGAGTGAAAATATAATATCATAGTAAATCTATTTAGCTCTTGGCAATAAAATCTGCTATTGCCTCTTCTAGCATTTTGCTGTGAATTTCTGAACAGATTAAAAGTTTATCTGGAAACACAGGAATCGGTGTTTCAATGCCATCTTGATGCTTTTGAGCCTTAAACAAATCTAATATTTCTTTAAAGAAGAAGAGTCCGATTGTTTGCCTCTTAGCTGACAATAATATCACTATATCATTTTCTGAAACTCTTTAAAAGTCTTTCTCTTAAACTTTCTAGAACAACTTCTCTCATACACAGCATGAGTGATCATTTAGAGGCAATATCTGTTCTCATTGCAATTTCTATCATATCTTCTACAAGTGTCTCTCAATACAAGAGGTTTCAAATTTGACAGTGTGTCATTTGTTACAAATGTGTGTAAGGTTGAAGCTTCATTTTTAAAACAGTAAATTGCTGGGAACAAATAGTACTAGCTACTGTTTAAAGAGAGAGAGTGAAGCATCTACACTATGTAGAAAATAAAAATGCATTCATAACCTATTTAGCCTTTACGCTGATTATACTGGTATATTCAACTCATCTAAGGGTATATTATAAACAACACAATATATACATTCGATACTTAATTTGTAACATTGTATCTTTTCTTAATTTTACATTAGAAAACTATTTTAGAATTGCAAAATTTCGCTATGTTGCATTTTATACCACTTTTTTCTTCAGAAAAAAATCGGCTTTGATGGTGATATTCTAAATAACAGACAATTGAGAAATCAATCCAAGACTAATGATGGGTCTTTGCTAATCAATCATCCATAATGTATATTCATAATATCATCTACCACAATTGTTACAGCCTTAGCATTTCAACTGATAAATTTTTTTTATCAAAAATTAAAAGCAAATTTCTAGGTTTCATTATCACATGCAAAATTATAACCATCCCTATTTCAGAAGTTTTGAGAAAAAAAATAACAATTTCTGTTATTTTGGCAAAATAAAAATGCAAAGCAGAAGTCTCATAAAATTAATGTCATAAGTTTAATATTTCGTTTTGTAACAAAATTTACGAAAATATTCTATAAATTTCATGCTGTTTTCATCTGTAAATCACCTTTTCATATGTAAATATTATTAGTTTCATATATGAAAAAAATCGTGAGCTACCTTTGATATTATACCTCGGACAGAAAGGTATTTTGAAATGTTTTATTTATAATTATGCTTCTCTGCTTTAACAATTTCAATTTAAAAGCACTTCACAATTTTCGTAAATTACTATATATGAAACGTCGAATTGCTGCTTTTACAATTTCTTTTTTACTTTTTAATAGTACACAATTCAAGTAAGACTAAGATCGTGGTGAAACACCGGTTTACACTATATGTGATTCAAACACGCCTCTCTCTCTTTCTGCCTCTCTGAGGAGGATTAAGATTTTGTACATGTTCATGGCGTCCATTGCCAGTACTACCTCTAGTAATATTACCTCGATGGTTGTAAACATTTGCAATGTTCCGAGAAAACTGTTAAATGAAAATCAATCTCTACAAAATGGAACATTTATCCATGTTCTTAAAACTTCTATAATTATTCCTATTATTTTGGGGGGGGGGGGGGGGAACACGACATACAAAATTATAGGATGATTTCTTTATTATCTTGCTTGTCTAAGATCTTTGAACAGATAGTTAAAAACAAAGAACTTGTATTTTTGAACACAAATCAGTTCTTATATAACCAATTTGACTTTAGTGAAAAAAAAAGGGAACAGAAGAAGCTCTTCTAAATATGACGGTGTAAATACATAAAGCCTTAAAAAAAAAACGGAAAATGTCATGTTATCATTTATGTCAAAAAAGCTTTTGAATCAGTTCTCCATAGCTTGCTTCTGCATAAACTAACAGTAATGGATTTCATGGCCAATTTCTCAAGTGAATAAAAAACAACCCTACAACAGAACAAAAATATTGTTAACAGAAAATTAGTTAAAATTCAATTAAATATGAGGTACTTGAAGTTTTTGATTTGGAACCAACATTGTTTCATATTTTTATGATCTTTGTGAACTTAAACGGAAAAATATGAACATTTGTAGATTATATTGCAATAAGTGAAGATTTGATGCAGGGGTGAGACTGGTAGTAGAGTAGGTTTGGTGATAAACAGAGAGAAAACTAAAGTGATTAAAATTGGTCAGACAGGCTGTGATTCAGTTAATCTGAATGGTTGCTGTCTTGAGCAGGTGTCACAGTTTAATTATCTTGGGAGCTAAGTAACAGATACTGGTGATGTGCGGCATGAGATTAACAGACTAATAGGGATTGCTGCCGGGACTTTTAAGAATCTATGGAGAGTGTGGAGAATTAGGAGTATACACCTAAAGACTAAAATTAGACTGTATAAGAGTTTGGTTCTTTCTAGGGTTAGTTATGGTAGTGAAACTTGGACACTTGGTAGTGTAAACAACAGGAAACTAGATGCTTTTGATTCCAGATGCTTACGCAGTATCTTGGGCATTAGGTGGTTCAACTTTGTAACTAATGATGAGGTTAGGCAAAGGAGTTTGCAACGTCCTTAAGCAGCATATTGTGCAGAGACTCCGTTGGTTTGGCAATGTTGCCTGTATGCATAACTATAGATTAGCGAAAAGGGTTATGAACAGTGTGTTTAAAGGCCTCAGAAAGAGGGGGAAACCTAGGATAAGTAGGCAGACAATGTCAAACAGGACCTTATTAGAATTGGGCTACAGTGGTCAAGTGCAGCAGATGTAACTCAGGAGAGTGTTTGGTGAACTAAATTATACAATCTGATTGGACCTCTGTAGCCCATGGCTGCTTGAAAATGATGATGAACTCCGATTTATTGAAGATAACAGTGATTTCATAATAATAAACGTATAAAAAAACTAAATACATATAACTCAAGTTGAAGCTAGTTCAATACACTGGAACACAATTATTTCATAACAGCCAATGCCTATCGATGAACTGCTCTTGCACTCCCATAATTAGTACTGAAAATTATAAATACTCAGAAGTCTACTTTGATTCAAAAGTAAATAGGTATTGTCATAAAACATAACATAGGTACTAGAGTACAAGTCAACACCTAGTTTTAGGGCCTTGGGAAGCCAGAAAATATACTGACCTGTGTATAAGTCGATACTGTAAAATTTGCTTTGAGGGGAATATAATTTTACATCAATATCAAATACCTATAAAACACTCAAAACCTTTTCATATTGATCAAACATTTCCATATTGTGTAAATTTTATTTCTTATAGAACTAAAGAAATACTTTGAGACAAGAAGTTTTGACCCACAGGCAAAGAGAGGAATTCTAGGAGGGAAAATGAAGCTGATTGTTCCCAATCTATCTTTATTTGCCGATTGTTACGATCAATCTTTATTTGCTGATTGTTAATGATCTGTCTTTATTCACTGATTGTTCACAATGTGCAATTATTCATTCAAAGCTACACTGAAGAGCCAAAACATTATAACCAGCGTATCTTTATGCAAATCGAAGCAATTGCAGGTAAACGACGGCATGTGTGAAAGGTTATGAAATGGCATAAATAACACCTGATACTGAGCTCTGTTAATCAGTATTATTACTGTTCTTCAGATGGGAAAGGCAGTGGCCTTAAGTGAGTTTGACAATGGCCAAAATGTAATGTCCAGATGACTGGGTCAGAACATTTCCAAGAGACGGCAAGGCTTATGGGATGCTCACAGTCAGGCCAGTTAGTACCTTCAAAAAGTCGTCAGAGGAGGGAAAAACCAGGAACTGTGAGCAAGGTGTGGGCCGACCATGGCTCATTGATATAGAGGTGAGAGAAGGCTATCCCATATGGTATGAGCTAACAGAAGAAATACTGTGGTGTAACTTGCCTGTAATTTGAATGTTGGTGATGGGAGTAATATGTCACAACACAGTATATAGAACCCTGCTGAAAATGGGGCTGCACAGCTGCAGGCAGCTCCAAGTGCCCATGCTAACCACCAAAAGTGCCTACATGGGCACATGAGCATCAAAACTGGACCTTGAATGATTGGAAGGTCATCTGGTCCAATGAATCTCATTTCCTATTGCACCATGTGGATGGCCGGGTATGTGTGCATCGTTTACCTGGAGAAGTGTTGGCACCAGGACAGACTGTGGGGCGAAAACAAGCCAGTGGAGGAAGTGTAATGCTTTGGGCAATATTCTGCTGGGAAACCCTAGGTCCAGTTATTCATGTGCAAGAAACTATGATGTCTACCACCTACCTAAACATCATTGTAGACCAGGTACATCCTTTCATGGCAACGGTAATTTCCCTCTAGTAGTGCCTTCTTTCAGCAGGATAGTGCGCTATCACACTGCCTGGATTGTTCGAGAATGGTTCTCGGAACCAATCCAATCAAGAATATGTGGTTTGTTTTGGAAAAGCATATCCGATATGCAGTGGCTCAACCATATAACTTACAAGAGTCTACTGGTAATGTGTTGGTACCAGATACCACAAGACACCTTTAGAAATATTGTAGTGTCCATGCCTCACCATGTAAGAGCTGTTTTGGTAGCACATGGAGGCCTAACATCATATAGATATATGGTTATAATGTTTTGGCTCTTTGGTGTATAGGAAAAAATATTCCAGCTATTCCTTTAAATAGTTGTATATCGTTTCCCCATAAATTTTGTAACACATTTTTTTCAGGGATTATGGGGCTTATCAGTATGCTACTGCATTTAAGATAACATTAAATAGTTTTTAAAACTAGGGAAAACAAAAATTTAGAGGTAAAATATTACACCAAAAATCTTCTCACTAATCCCAGTACCATTCCTGGCTCTTTTGGTGCCCAGGACAACAAAATTATTTAGTGCCATCTCACACCCTTTGAATTTAAAGAATGGAAAAAAAATTGCACATACTCAAGTTTAAATTTATTTCATTTTAATAAAATCATGTAATACATTATATATGATTTTTTGCTGCATTTTAAATACATGTTTGTATTTCATCATTTGAAAATTCAGTTTTGTTCTGTTTCAATAAGAATTGTGTTTATATTACATTCCTAAGTAATTTTATTTCATTTTTATATAGTAAAATAGCCTTTTGTTGTTTTTAAAAATATTCTTTTTATTCTATTTTTATACAAACTAAATCAAAATAAAGTACAGAAAATTATCCTAAATATTTTTTTTTGCCTATACATGAAAAAAAAAAACGTAATTAACATGATCCAGTGATAGCCATTTTACTTATGCATATACAATTTAAATTACAAATTGAATTAGAAACAGAAAGATAAAAAAAACGATATATTTCAACAAAATCTATGTAAATATCCTACAGTCTATTAGGTAAGTTATCCTGAAATAGTTATAATTATAAATGTGACCTTTGAAGCACATATCTGCCTGATTTCTGTAACTGTAAAAGGAATAAATTAGACATAGTACCCAAGAGAATTATGATTTCGTGTTTTAATATATTTTACAAAGTTTTAATTGCAAGTATTATACAATTGGAACTATCATTGTGAAGTCTAGTAAATGAAAAGCAAAAATTACAGTGCTTATTATTTGATAAAGCCCTTGCTGTGTACCTCTGCCACTGGCACTCAGAGAGAATGTTCCATCTGCCCCTGCATTGGCACAGCCCTGATTACCAAGGAAAACAGTGATGAAAAAAACATATATAGAACACAACTCATTTTTAATAATCTGCCTGAAAATATTAAAATATGAAAAATTACATATTTTTTATGAAAAAATTGAAGAAATGGTTATATGAATATGTAGAAATTGAATTCTACTATAAATTCTCTAAAGGGTTTTGTTGCAACATAATAAACTAACAATGATTGTAAATAAAGAGTACACTTGTACTTAATTGTAAACTATGAAAATTTGTTTTTGCTTTGTTTTACATATCTGGTATGTATCTAACAGTATGATGAAGAGAACATCTCATCTACATGTGAGCAAAAGCTCTTGTGGATAGTATGATTTCCAAAATTAAAGAAAAAAATATGATAATGTTAAGGGGAAATATGGATGACTGACTGTAGTTCAGTGCTTTAAATAAAAAGTAAAAAAAAATATTGTCTACCAATAAGTCGAAAGTTCTGCTAAGTGTATTTTTAAATAATTGTTGGGAGTAAGTAATGGCAGGGTTGAATTATTTTACCTCTGAGTGGCATGTTTTTTGCACACAATGGTCTAAATGGCCCGGTCACAAGGCCCCTGAAGTCTCAGAGAAGGTTGGGGTGAGGGGACCCACTGGACAGATGGTAGTCTCCCATCAAGGGCATCCAATGCACAGGGTATGGTTCTCCTGCACACAGGATCATGGCTTAAAGTACCAATCCAACGGGCAGTGGACTTTCCAAGGCCATTGGTGTCCCCTATTGACTGTAGGCAGGGTGGGGAGTTTTGCAGAGATAAATCTCAATGCTGACTCAGCTGGGAATTGCAGATTATGGGCCTGGCGTGCTACCGACTGAGCTACCCCCAGAAAAGGTAAGTTAAAGTAAAATAAATTGTTCACAAACCTAATAAAATATTAGTATTTCAATACAGAAGAAAACATTTCTCTCTCCTAACATCTGCTCAGATTTTCTTGAAATTAAAAGTACTTCATTGGCACTTTAATTTCCATAAATCACATTTTCATGTGAAGAAAGCCAAGATGTAATTTTTTAGATAATGCTTGGAGATACATACTTTGATAATACATAAATACTTATTTTCTTCTTGTCCAAATTTTATTTACATATTAAATCACATACATTTTCAGGTTAATAAAATTTCAGTTACTTGATTCAAATGTGAACCTTTTCCTCTCATACTTTGAAAAATATTTTCCATGCAATTTCGAAGAGTATGATTAGATCAAAGACCCCTTCAGAACTACAGTGCCAGTATCTTTTACAGTGACAGGAGAAAAGCAGCAAATTTCCTCATGCAAAAAGTTGAGAATTAGGGTTCCCATAAATTACACTCTGCTTTTTGAAGCATTGCAAAAAAAAAAATCCTGAAATAAATTGCATAGCTGTGCATATTTTAATTTCATTTGCACTTCATACCAATGTAAAGCTAAAATCTTAGTTGTTGAAATTATTAAATCCAGAGTCAATGTAGAAAAGGAAATGCACATACTCTCTGTAAAATAGCATTGTGATTTCAAAAATTATATTGAGAAAAACCTATTCCACTAAAATGCTTTTAATGTTATTTTCCAAAACAAATAATTTTTTGATAACTTTTGTTGACTCTTTTAATAAAGTTTTTAACATTAATATCATCTACCTCCTTTAGCATTAGATTTTTCACTAATATATTAATTTGATACTCAAATAAGCTGAAGGTTTTCAATTAGTCATATATAATAGCTGTAATTCCTGGGTGGGTGGGCAGGTGGACAGAGGAATATGTGTGATGTCATCGGTGGCAGAAATTGTCAGTTCCCTGTGATTCCATGGGTATTTGAGCGATTGATCCCAAATTAGGTGTGGTGGTGCCACTTAATTTTAACACTGTGGGTTAACAGATAACATTCCTAGTTGTCATGGATCAGGAGTAATCCCTCGGAAAGTCTTTAAAATTCCAGGCGGTGCTGCCATTGTTTACCTTGTGAATGGAGTTGTACATTGTGAGAGTAGTACATTTACAGTGGAAAATTGTGAAAGAAGTTATCAATGGCAACAGTTACTAATGGACTTACATTTCACACCAAACTTTTGGTATGGGTTTAACTAGTATGATAATAATATCAAGAAAATGTTCACCATTTTTCAAAATATATATTTAATCTACGAACTGTGTCATAAGTGGTCTTTTTGTTCATATCATGAAAATTAGAAATGCCACAATTATACTGGCAATGTGCTGCATGAGATTAACAGACAAAGAGGGATTGCTGCTGGAACTTTTAAGAATCTAGGAAGAGTATGGAGAAATAGATGTATAGACCTAAACACTAAAATTAGACTGTATAATAGTTTAGTTGTTTTGGGTTGTTTTACCTCTGAGCGGCACTTTTTTGCACACCATGGACTAAATGACCAGGTCACATGGACACCAAAGATTAGTTTAGTTCTTTCTAGAGTTAGTTACAGTAGTGAAACTTGGATGCTTTGTAAAGGAAATAACAGGAAACTTGATGCTTTTGATTCAAGATGCTTACACAGTATCTTGAGCATTAGGCAGTTCACCTTTGCAAGTAATTATGAGGTTAGGCAAAGGAGTCGGCAACCTCCTTTAGTAAATTTTGTGCAGAAAGAGAGAGACTCCATTGATTTGGCCATGTTGTCCGTATGCATAATTATAGATTAGGGAATAGCTTTATGAACAGTGTGCCTAAAGGCCTCAGAAAGAGGGGGAGATCTAACTAGGATGCAGTGGGCAGACAATGTCAAACAGGACCCTGTTAGAATTGGGCTACAGTGGTCAGGTGCAGATGTGTTTGGAGAACTAAATTGCACAATCTGGTTGGACCTCCATAGCCCATGGCTGCTTGAGGATGATGATGACAATTCCTCAGTATATGCACATGTCCACTTATCTAGCTGACCTTGAACATTCCCACTATGCAGGAATACAAGATTTTGCCTTTTGGGTAATACATTTTGTTGTGGTGGTGTGGAAAAGTCATGTTGAGTCTTTAGACCTATTTGCAATACTGACATTAGTTGCTAATGCATCATTTTCATTTACTTTTCTATTGTATCCTGCATAATCTTTGCAGATCAACATTCAAAGTATGTTTTGATAAATTATGAATGCAGAAAGAACATTAAGTATCATAAATTAGCATATGGAAAAAACAAAACAAAGAAAACATGCATTAATTTCTTAACTACAAAAATAATGCTAATATCAAAATTTAATATACATTTCACTATAAATAATTTACAACCACAGATAGATTCATATAAGTTTAATTACATACAATTTTGCTGTGTATATATAGTCTAAATACATTCTTGAGATGGCTTATTATGGCTCTTTCGTTAATAAGGGCAATTAGAGGCTAATAGGCCCTAATTAACAAAAGAGACATAACACACCATCTCAAGAATGTCTTTAGACTGTATACAGCAAAAATCATGTAAAATTAAATTTATAGTTCACTGTTTTAAAAATTTCAACATTTTAAGAAAATATACACCTTAATTTTTACTTTAAGATGCCACTGAAGTTAACAACATATATGTACTACCATAATAGTTGAATATATTCTGCAAATGTTACCCAGGTGAATAATGGGCTAACCATATAATTTAACTGTTAAAGAAACTTTGCTGATGTACAATTTTCAGGAGAAAAGGTGGTAACAAGGTGGTAACTGTTGTTATGCAGTAGAAGTTGCAGTTGTATAACTTTATGGCTCCATATCCTGACATGCTGGTTTTTCCCAGTTGTAAGAAATGATGGTGATAGCAGGAACACTGACTTGCAGCATTGGTCTGCAGTAGTCACTACTGATGTAACATCACATTCCAAGAGTAGTGATGGAGTCAAACTTAAATATCATTACCAGTCCACAAAATAAATCTGCCACATTTGTAAAAAATATTTATACTGGCACGTATTGCAGTTGTAAAAGAGATGGGTTTAAAACAATATATCATCATCCTTCACAGCATCAAACAAGAAGAAAAAATGAGACTTTTAAGATACAAAAAAATGTTGTTTATAGTTAAAATACTTGCCATCACATTACACCATTTAAATTAAATGGCATTATCAGTTAAAAAGTTAGTATAAAGAAGATGGCTAAGTTATATTTCTGGCCCTCTAAAGCATTACTTTCAGATATCAGTAGTGACTACAGCAAACCAATGTTGCATGCAAATGTAACAGCTATCCCACCATTTCCTACACCTGGAAATAAACAAAATGCCAGAATATGGAGTCATAGATCTATCTTAAATAGAACCATCAATAGAAGTCAAAGAACCCTGTTGTAATAGCTAATCAACTTTTCTACTGAAATTGTCTACATCAGCGGAGTTGACATTCACAGATTAACCCAAAAATGGTATGATTCACCTTACCCATCTGGATAACATTTGCAGAATTTATTTTATACTATTATGGTGGTACACATGTAGAGTTAACTTCAATGGTACCTGAATGTAAAAAAAAGGATTTTTTTTTTTTATGTAAGACAATGAATTATATATATAATTTTGGTTAATTTTTTTTACTTTTTTTCTTTATGCTTTTGCTAAGACATAAAACACATATTATATTTGTATATGCTTAAAAAAAAGAGTTATGAAACATTAAAAATTTTGAAAATGCTAGAATATTAGTTTTAAGGAGCTTAGGTTTGAGCCCCAGGTAAGGAATGGATGTATGTGTCATTTTTCTACTGAGGTCCTGCCATCCTCTCAGACCTACTATGGCATATAAACTGACAGGCTCCTATCAGAACTCTGTAGCAAGCAGCTGCTTGAGGGGGTATTTATTTTATTTTTTTCATTTTTATACCATATATGTTGTCTAAATATCTAGGTTACTCCCCCCACTCCACCCGCACACTTCCATAAGGAGAGTCAGTTTCCATTATGTGTTATCAAGGCTTTGGTATGCAAAGTAACTTGCATGAAGATGCTTTTAAGATTTTATGTTTGCCAGTTCTCTTTGCTTACCTGATGATGTATCGAAGAGAAACACATAGCAAACAACTACATTTGAGATACTGTCGAAGTCATCCAAAATGACCACTGTTCTGTGTGAATGTTATCTGCATTGTCAGGATCCCACTATGAAACCATAATTAAAGAGTTGCTACAGCATGTGACTAATACGCACTTGCATAGATTTTTAAGCTAAGCACTAGATCACTTGTAGGACTGCAAGAATAAAAAATAACAGTACACACTGAGATGTCAGTTTATTAGGTACACCACCTTTCCTTACATAAATGATTCATCACAACACATAATAGGTCACGTGACCACGGGTGCAGTATTAATCAGGCAGACCAGCTCTTTGAGCATCAGTCAGAGTTGGATTGAGCATCAGAATGGGCAAAATGAGTAACCTGAGTGACTTTGAATGTGGCATGATAGTTGGTGCTAGGTGTGCCAGTTATAGCATCTCCCAAATGGCCATCCACCTTGGCTTTTCCCTCAACCATTTCAAGAGTTTACCAAAAATGGTGTGAAAAGCAAAAAACTACCAGTGATCGGCAATCCTATAGATGAAAATAACTTGTGGGTCAGAAGGGTCAAAGGAGACTGGTGAGTATTGTGCAGGCAAACAGATGGGCCACAACCAGGCAAATCAAGCAGAATTAAACATCAGTGTGCAGAAGGTCATCTTTGAATAACCATATATCATACCTTGTCACAAATAAGCTACAACAGCCACCAATCATGTCGAGTGCCGATGTTGCCAGCGAAGAACATGAAAGCACAACTCCAGTGGGTGCAGGAGCATCAACATTGGCTTATTGAGGACTGAAAAAAAGGTAACCTAGTTAGATGAATGAGGGTTCCTTTTTGCATCATGCTGAAAGAAGGATCATAATTTGGTGTAAGCAACGAGGCCATGAAGCCATCTTGTCTGGTGACAACAGTACCTGTCGGTGGTGTGAGGAATGTTTTCCTGCCACATATTAGGCCCCTGATACTCATTGAAGGGCATCTGAACACCACAGCATATTTGAACATTGATTGATGCTGAGCAAGTTCATCCCTTCATGGCAACTGTTTATCCTCACTCAGATGGACATGTTCTGCATGATAATGCACCTGCTCACAAGACATATATTACCACTGAATAGTTCCAGGAACATGCAAATAAGTTTTCCTTGCTTCAGTGGCCTTCACAATCCCCAGATCTAAACCCTATTGAGCATCTTAGGGATGAGGTGGTAAGGGCTGTTTGTAATGAGACCATTTTTGCATAGTAACTGTGTGGCATAATCATCTCCACATTGTACAACATTCTTGTACAACACATCCAGCATTTTGTAAGTAACTTGCCCTGACAAATTCGGGCTGTTCTGTAGGTCAAAGGAGGCACAATACACTACTAGGTAGGTGTACCTAATAAACTGGCATCTCAGTGTATCTCTAAACATATAGGAACTACTTCAACATAGACATCCAATTGTTTTTGTACATTCATCTATGGGTTACTTCCAGAATGAACTGAACATGCAACTTAAAAGCTAACTACATCTGTAAAACTATCCAAAATGACTACATGCCTTTTTTAAACCTCGTGTTTTTCTTTTAAATCGTTTGCTATTATAACTAGCATATAGCTTACAGTATACAGGGTGAATCTGAAAAAGTGGGCAAAACTTTACGGGGTGGTAGAACGCAGCTATACGAGCAATATTCGTCATAGAATGTATGGTCGGAACGCAAACGGCGAGCCGCTAGGTGTCATTGGAAATGGTATAAAAGGGTCGGTCCTCGCACCCAACGGTCCCTATCCCGCAGGTGTGAAGCCTGCATTACAGCTGGTGGCAGCTCTTTCGAGCAATTTCTTTGAGCATGTACCTCAATTACATTTCTGTTAATAAAATGTTTTCTGAAGTATCTCCTCTCCTTCTTGTGTTCATTCTTTAAATGTGACAGTGGAAAACTATCTTTTAACTTCTCACCGCTTGCGTTCCGACCATACATTCTATGACGAATATTGCTCGTATAGCTGCGTTCTACCACCCCGTAAAGTTTTGCCCACTTTTTCAGATTCACCCTGTATATAGGGAATTTTACATTTAAATGCATTGATTTCCTCGAGTTCTAACAAAAAAAAAACTATCTTAAATACAATGAAAATGCAAACAATATTGAGTAGATAAAAGGATAAAATATTAGTTCATAGATGGTACCTGTTATCATAAACAGAAGAGAAAAAGATTGACAACTGCTGTTGTAGCAGAAAATGGCTATTTTTTAAGAGTTTGCAGATAAAATCATCTGATACAGTAATGATCATTTCTCACAGTATATGAATGCACCTGATCACCAAACTGCAAGTGCGAAGGGCAGTAGTGGGATTTTTCTCAGCTAAAAAGTAACATTATTGCATCATATCATACAGATGATAGTGTCTTGAAAAACTGGTTTGGTGTGAGGTAAAGACCTGTGTGTTGCAGCATTTAATATCTAAACATCTGGGATAAAACTGTTAATTAATATCTGTAGTAAAGAACTAAACAGAAAAGATTATCTCATGTATATTAGAATTTATTTGCAGTTCATGTCAGTATGAAAAAAAAGGTAAGTATTTTATAGTATGATTTCCAAACATTGATCATAGCAGGTTAAAACAGTCAACAATAGAAAGATGCAATAATCTGAAAACTAATTAATGCTCAAGGAATAAAAATATGCTTCTGTTCACCCATAAATGATTTAATATCTGAAGGTCTTTAGTTTATTCATATCATAAAATTGTAATACATATCTAGTATATAATAATTATAAGTTTATCTCTGATAAACTGTTCATATTCTGACCTTATCATTTACAGAAAAAAAGATAACTAACATACAGTGCAAAGGTTGAAAGAAAGTTAATGAAATAATGGTATATGCACTGTTGCAAATATAAAAATGCTAACTATTTTAATTACATGTTGCATCAAACTTACCCTAGTGTCCCCACATCCAGGTTAAATTGAAGACACTTGAAAAATTGACGATGCAGGTAAAATATTTAGCAATTCAATAGTAAGTTTTTCAACATAATCAGGAAAAGTTGTAATGTTTTGAATAATTTGTGGTAATTCAATGAATACTTCCACTTCAGTAATGATCTTAATTGTCAAAATATACTATTTGAGCCTTGGACAATCTCCCAAAATTTTATTGAGTTATCTTTTCACTTTGAAAAGGTGCTTGTTTAGTATTCCCTTTCAAAAAGTGGAGTAATTGAATCAATATTCTTTGTACAACATATAACAGATCCATATGAATATTATTAACACATTTTTTTTATTCACAGATTATGAAGAATTAGAGACTGAAGAAATTGGTATGGTTTCAACAGGATGGGGTACAGGTACACTACAGAGGAAGACCTTCATTTATTCATGCGCATTTCCAAAACATGTCAAACTGATACCCTGGACTCTGGGACTACTTTTAATACAGGGGTTTTATTAATGGGTACTCAGAACACTTAATTATGCTAAGGAGAATATCACAGACTGTACTCAAACATCATGTGAGAAACTCTGATAGGTCTCTGATAATATGTACCTATGAAATTATCAGTAGGCATGAAGGTCATTTTAAATATGTAATAAATTTTAGTTCTTCATCTACTCAACACTGTTTTCACTTATTTACTGTTCACACATTATTTAATGAGATTAAAAACATTTTTTTTTATCTCATTCTGTAAATTTGTGTTTTGACAGGGATTATAATTTTAGATGTCTCATATAAAGCTGTTTTCACAAATTTTTTTAATACTACGACTCTGATGAAACTTTGCTAAAGATATAAATTAGGCTTTGATTAAGCCACACACACAAAAATTTAAAAACTGCATACATTTACTTTACCAGATTTCTTCTTGCTTCAACAGTTTTACTGCATTATATTGCTTCCTTGGGAAAAAGTCAATATTTGAAACGTGATGAATTATGTCAAAGTATTCATATTCATTATGAAACTTACTTATGAAATAAAATACCTCATCAAGGTAATATTACCAATTGAAAGATAAATATGACTATGGTAAAATACTCTGCTTGAAACAATTAATGGATGACATTCTGTCAAAGCTCTCTAAATTTGAAAATTTTGTGGAAAAATGTCACCGAAGATAAAGATCTCAATTAAACATCTTCATCTTTCAATTTTCAACATTTGTTCAGAATTTAAAAGTTATGGAACAGTTATTAAACAATGTCATATATAAGAATTTCTCAACAAAACTGATGAACATTGGAAGAATTACTATGCAAACTAATAAAAACACAATAAGCAGTACAAGGCTGTGCTGCTGTTAAATGCTATAGTTTCTATAACTCTTTAATAATAAACAAATATTGTTGAAAATCAAGATTTAGAACAATTATTAGTGAGTTTTTTTAACTTATTCATTTACACCCAGTAGCATTTTTCCATAAGAAAAAACAATTATTTTCAAAGTTTGGGAGCTTCTACTGTAGCTTCCCATTGACATAAGCCTCATCTAATTGTTTACAGCAGCATATTTGTGTCAATGTAGCAAAGTGTAAAAAGCATTATGGCTTATAAAATTATTAATAATTAGCACTTTTTGGGAGAGCACTGCTCTGCTAAATGAACATTTAAAATTTTAATTTGGATATCTAAAATCCTTTCTAAAAGGATTTTTAGTTATTACATATATATCTTCAAACAATTTTGTACATGTTAAATTATGCCATAATTATCAAAAATTATTTTTGTTACAATATTGAAAATAAAATGCATTTTCATATGATGAAAAGTGGCCCACTCAATATTCACTTTTAAAAAATGTTAGAAAATATACTATAATTTTAAATTCCAAATATTTTTTTCAATATTTCAAGAAAAATAAGTTCATACTTTATCACAAATAAAGCATTTTCTATACTTTTTGATAAATAAAATGTTTACATTAAAAAAGTATTACAAATATTAACAAAAAATTATATATATATATTCATAAAATGTAGCTATAAAATCAGGAGCTTACCTATGCCTCCAAAATAAAAATAAGAGAAGAAACATTAATTTGATTTTATGCAGGGGTAAATATAACACATATCATCTAGAGGTAATAGTCATACATTTTTAAAACCTTAATAAACAGAAATGTTTAGTGAAACATTCATGGCTAAGAAATAGAATTTTGAGTAATACAGCTGATAACAATAACTCCCATACCATAAGACAGTTTCTCTTGATGGGTCTTCTCAGGAAAACAACAGTAACAATACATCAATGTTCTAGAGCTACCCATTGGGAGCAAAGCATCTGTACTAGATTCAGGACTAGTACACTAGGCTATGAACATTTTATGACATGGAGCTACAGGGTATACGTGGTGAACCCATTTGTGTAAGAACACGATCCAACCATTGCAATGGACCATTGAGATGTAGCTCTATCCAGCATGGAGTAGATGTTACTGTCTGACGCCGGTATTCTGCACCCCAACCTTTAACAAAACTCATCCTAATGGTGCACATTCTTGTGAGCTGATACACAGCTTCAAAACCTTGACTTACTGATTGTGCTAACAAAGCTGCGAATTCCTGGTTGTTGAAAATCTTCAAATTACACCCTGAATAACAGAAAAAAAATCTATATTACAATATATACACAGACAATATAATTAAGCATTCAGTTAAAATGTCTGCTTCTTAGCAGGGAGTTAAAATTTTTTATTGTAAGATCATTGCCCTTTATAAACAGCAATTAGCTCTGTAGCCACAGAGAACTAAGGATATACTACAAATCAAGTACATAGTCATAAAGGCACATTTTCCCCCATTAAAAGAAAACCTAGTATATTAATATCAGCAAGTATATCAAAAATTTAAAATGGAACAGTGGCACATTTAATTTAATGTTTTGATCTATCTAGTGATTTTTTATCTGCCTGATCCACCATGCAATTTGAAGATTTTAATAAGTCTTCCTACTTATGTCACCAATTTGGTTATTTTGCAGTATGGGTTACTGTGGAAACTATAGGTTCCAGTTTAGACTACATCCTTTCCCAGTTAACAAAGTGTAAAATAACCAAAGTCTATATGCAGCCCTGAGTTGCACAGGTATAAGTATTGTTTTGATAATTTTGAACAAGTACGGCGATTTGTATTTTTACCAGAACACTACTAGTATAAGTAAATCTTGACACCAGACCAGTAGTAGAAGAGAAAGAAATTACTAAACTAAACCAATGAGAGTGGTTACAGTGCAGAGGAGTATTGCAGTGAAGCTCTGATGCCCCTTCATTCACTTTTACTTTACCTTAACCAGTTTTGCTTAATTTACATTATATTTATCATTTTGGGGATTTTAATTTCATTTTTGGCATCACAGCACTCGTTTCCAAGAGCATAGGAATTGCGCATGCGCAACTCCGAACTTTCGATTATCACCCGCTAAAGTGCGCGTGTACAAGGATATGCACCCTCTTGCATCATAGCTTGCGCGCTCGTCATTTTATGCAATGTCTTTACTGCTGCAGCAGACATGTGTTGCCAAGCCTGTACATTTGTTATAACCGTGACATGTAGTCACAGAGAGTCAGTTAGCAGCAGTTAGTTGGAAGTAGTCAGTAGTTAGTTAGAAGTTGTCAGTTGGATGTAGTCACAGGAGTTGGTGTTTGTTAATTGTCAGTTAGTAGTGTCACAGAAGTTGGTGTTAGACACAATAGTGATGATGTAGTCTACATCTCATTGAAGTTGGTGAGTGTTTAAAAATAATTTTTTGGAAATAAACTTGTTTGTTATAGAAACTTTTTTGAATCTTTGCTATTTTTTCTCTTGAGCAAAGTTAGTTGTTTTTGATTGTAAGTTAAATTATAATTGACAATCATTTAATTTTTGAATTCTTACTCGCTAAGTAACACTCACTGTTATTCAAACCCTAATTGAACTTTATTTGGCAATTTGTTAATTATTGCCTGGCGCCTGACTTTAGCTATCCGGAGCTTGAATAAATATTGGATCAGACAAAGGGTCCAAAACTTTAATAGTATTTAAATCTTTGGAGCATTACAAAGCCTGTTAACTTGGAAAGGACGTAGCCTAAACTGGAACCTAGTTTCCACAGTAACACTACTGCAAAATAACCAGCAATTTTTACTGTTTAGATATCCACTTTCACTGAACACACAATTAATGCCATCTGTAATTTAGAAAATATCAGAACAATTATTTATATTCTACTGAATAGAAATCTTTATAAAGAGCTGAATTAAAATCAGTCAAAGGATTTTTGAGAATCTGTTTTTGAGAATCCTCTTACATTCTTAGTTTAATAACCATCTAATTAAGCTAAAAAGCTCATATTTATATTGGTGGTTCAATTCTTATAAAGGTCTAAATTTTGTTAGAACTGGAAAATGAGCTTAGACATTTAATTCATTCACAAACTGGGCAAAAATTTCTTTGAGGTTTAATAACTTCATATTTTAATGAAATTTTTTTAGAGTTTGAAACTGATTTCGTGATACAATGTGTTGTTTACCGCCTAAATTCTGAAATTTTGTCAGTAAAAAGTTATGCTCACATACATATACCGTATTTGCCGGCGTATAGGATGCACTTTTCCCCCCTCAAAATACGCCTAAAATATGGGGTGCGTCTTATGCGCTGATAATCAAAATTATGAGTTGAAATTTCAGTCTAAAGCTTTTGGTTTATATCAATATACATATATAAGTATTCTTTTGCATTTTGTCCTTTTGTGAAAGAGTGGTTTCAAATAAATCGTTTCCATATTTTTTTTGTTCTGTAAAAATAATAAGTTGCGTGATGTATTTTATGATTCACTACTGATAGAGGGCGCATTCCAGTAAAATAGAGTTCAGATCCACTGACACCTCAAGGTTATGATTCATCCAATGTGCACATGTGTGATCACATTTCACCGGCATATTTTTTCGAAAAGCACAGGCATGGCGCGTTGTTACCGATTACAGTGCCTCAAGGCAACCAAAATGTAAACTTTTAGTACCGAAGAAGCTTTCTCATGTTTTTGCTGCGAAACATGGCTCAAAAACAACGCAGATTCTGCTATGATATTGCATTCAAGTTACGAGTGATTGAGTATGTGTCTGTCAGTCGATTTTGAGGATGAACATTAAAAGATACCTAACTACAATGTTCCCTAGTTACATTTTTTGTATACATAAATAACTATAAAATGAATACAGTAAATCTTTATGGAAATTCATGAAACAATGAGGAAAATTTTTTCCCCCTTAAAAATGTGTCTAAAAAAGGGTGTGTGTCTTATATGCCGGTGCGTCCTATACGTCGGCAAATACGGTATATAGGAAAAAAATAAAGTAGTGCAGATGGAAGTAACTAAAGGAATGAGGGTTGGAATGAGAAATGATGAGAAAAAGGTAGGTTTTGGGTAAACAGAGATGTGGATGATCCTGAGAAGCTTGATGAAATCTATCAACATAGAAAGATTTTAAATGATAATTTTAGAGGCTTGGGTGATGTATTATGAGGATGTGTTACAGGAAAAGAGAATTTGTGGAATAATAGCAAGAATACAGAGGGTTGGATATTCAGATGACAACAAAAGGTTACAGAGGCAATTAAAAAGCTCCAAAACCAGAAGGACATGGATGGAAATGTTAAAACGTAAGAGAAAAAAAATTATAAAGGACTTGGGTGCAAAATACTATGACAAGTATCACAGGAAGAATAATCAGAGCTCAGATAGAGACTAAAATACAATAAAATGAAAGGACAGTGCAGTTTTATGAGAGGAAAGTTGTATTGACCTTTGGTAGCACAAGTATTAAAGTTATTTTTGGCATTTTTTTATTAGTTTATTATTTATTTTTCAAAAATAATATGTGTTTGAAAATTTTCCAAATGATATTTTAAATGAAGTTGATCCAAAACTATTGAATTTCTTTATCTTATCTAGTGCTTGTATCTATCAGTGTTTTAATGAAATATTGTTGGTTGGTTGGGGTTTTATGACACAATGGCAGCTAAGGCCATTTGTGTCAAACAATGGTAAATAAAAAGCAAAAGACAAAAATCCCACACTAGGATAACAAAAGCAACAAATGTTTTTGTGGAAAATATTTCACCAACATATGGGATATGAACCCGCATCTCTCCAGAAACATGCTAGATATTCTAACCTGTTCAACTAATGCCGACTCAGTCTTTTTCTGCTAATAATGACTATCACTCTTCCTGTGAATTTTGGGGGCCTCCTTTTGGTGCCATCTATGATCTTGGGTGGCAACTATTACTTTTTTAGTGCTCTGAGTAAGATGGAAATAAATGAAGTTACATCATGCTATTTAGCATTATTGATGATTTACACAATATTTGATAATCTCAACTTTTAAACGTCTACAAGTAACACTGAGAATATCAAATATTGTTTAAAAGCAACAAAAATGGAAAAGACAGAATTAGAAAGAAAAGTATAAAACAAATAATGTGTTTAAAAACCAGGGTACAAATATTCAACACGTGTAAAACAGAAAAACTACATTGCGCATATAAGACCCATAAAATGAAAATCAACAAGTAAAAATATTAAATAGATAAAAATGTTATATATGAGTAAACTAACCATATATAATCGTAAAAAAGCAAAAACTTGGATTAAAAATGAGCCATCAGGTAAAAGGTGTCAGAGTGTAAGAGACTCGGACATAAATTCATGAAAGCTAAAATATATACTTTTTCAAGATACATATATACAGGAATATTGGATTAAAACATGCTTGACTGTTAAAATGGTGTTGAAAACTCACACTTAGGTTCGTCATCTACTCAAAAAAGAAACAAATGAGTAATAAACAAATGACCTAAGTGGAGCTGAACAAGTACAACTTCCTGCATGCAATTCCTGCAATATCATCATCATCATCATCCTCAAGCAGCCATGGGCTACAGAGGTTCACCAGACTGTGAAATTTAGTTCTCCAAGCAAATCTGTCCTGAGCTACATCTGCTGCATTTGGCCACTGCACACCAATTCTAATAAGGTCCTGTTTGACATTGTCTGCCCACCGCATCCTAGGTCCCCCCTCTTTCTGAGGCCTTTAGGCACACTGTCACATTCGCCAATCTATAATTATCCATACGGGCAACATGGCCAAACCAATGGAGACTCTCTCTGCACAATATGCTGCTTAAAGGAGGTTGCTGACTCTTTGCCTAACCCTCATCATTAGTTACAAAATTGAACCACCTAATACCCATGAAACTGTGTAGGCATCTAGAAACAAAATCATCTAGTTTCCTGTTATCTTGTTTGAAAGTATCCAAGTTTCACTACCATAACTAACCCTAGAAAGAACCAAACTATTATACAGTCTAATTTTAGTCTTTAGGTGTATACACCTATTTCTCCACACTCTCCATAGATTCTTAAAAGTCCCAGCAGCAATACCTATTCGTCTGTTAATCTCATGCCGCACATCACCAGTATCTGTTACATAGCTCCCAAGATAATTAAACTGTGACACCTGCTCAAGACTGCAACCATTCAGATTAACTGAATCACAGCCTGCCTGACCAATTTTCATCACTTTAGTTTTCTCTCTGTTTATAACCAAACCTACTCTACTACCAGTCTCATCAACAGCTCAAATGAAAGAGTTCATCTCATCAACATCATTTGCCAAAAGGGCTAAATCATCAGCATAATCTAAATCAGAAATTTTCGTTTCTCCAGTCCATTTAAGGCCAAAATCTTTCCCTTGAAGTGAATTTCACATAACATAATCAATAACCAAACTAAAGAGAAGAAGCTATTTTGGCTACTTCTGAACTTAAACTTCATAAAAGAGAAAAAGGAGACAAATGCACCCTTGTTGAACACCAGAAGTAATGCTAAACCAATTGCTACAAGCCTTACCAACTCTCACACGACTCAGTGTTACTATAGAGAGCTTTCATTATGTTAACTAACTTGTCTGGTATATCTTTTGTGGTTGATCTCACAATCAACCACAAATTATGACGATCAACAGAGTTGAAAGCCTTTTTGAAATCAACAAAGTTAGTAACCAAGGGTATCTGAAACTCGAAACATTTCTCAACAATCTGCCAAAGTGAAAATATCTGATCCATCTCGCAATTTCCTGTCAACCAGATTCTTAATTCTATTAAGCACAATCATGCAAAGAACTTTCCCTGGAACAGAGAGTAGGCTGATACCCCTATAGTTATCACAAGAACTGTGATCACCTTTTTTGAAAATAGAGGTAATAATAATAAATAAAAATAAATACCCCCTCAAGCAGTTGCTTGCCACAGAGGTCTGACAGGAGCCTGTCAGTTTATATGCCACAGTAGAAAATCTGAGAGGATGGCAGGACCTCAGCAGAAAACAACACGAACATCCATGCCTTACCTGGGGCTCGAACCCAGGTCCCGTAGATCAGTAGCCAAGCGCGCTAACCACTCGGAGCTCTGATAAAATCCTTAGGGACCATGCCTTTATCATAAAAGATATTCAAAATTTCAGTCATCCAAGTGGTAACAGAAACATTCCCAGCTCTGAGCATTTCCGTAGTAATTTCAACTACCCCTGGGGATTTATGAAGTTTAAGTTTCATCATCGTCATCCTCAAGCAGCCATGGGCTATGGAGGTCCAATCACACTGCACAGTTTAATTCTCCAAGCATATCTGTCCTGAGCTACATCTGCTGCATCCGGCCACTGCACACCAATTCTAACAAGGTCCTGTTTGACATTGTCTGCCCACCGCATCCTAGGTCTCCCCCTCCTTCTGAAGCCTCTAGACACACTGTTCATAACCCTATTCGCCAATCTATAATTATCCATATGGGCAACATGGCGAAACCAGCGGAGTCTCTCTCTGCACAATATGCTGCTTAAAGGAGGTTGCAGACTCCTTTGCCTAACCTCATCATTAGTTACAAAGTTGAACCACCAAATGCCCAAGATACTGCGTAAGCATCTGTACTCAAAAGCATCTAGATTCCTGTTATCTTGTTTACAAAGTGTCCAAGTTTCACTACCATAACTAACCCTAGAAAGAATCAAACTATTATACAGTCTAATTTTAGTCTCTAGGTGTATACGCCTATTTCTCCACAATCTCCATAAATTCTTAAAAGTCCTGGCAGCAATCCCTATTCATCTGTTAATCTCATGCCGCACATCACCAGTATCTGTTACGTAGCTCCCAAGGTAATTAAACTGTGACACCTGCTCAAGACTGCAACCATTCAGATGAACTGAATTACAACCTGCCTGACCAATTTTCATCATTTTAGTTTTTCTCCGTTTATAACCAAACCTACTCTACTACCAGTCTCATCAACAGCTCGAATGAAAGAGTTCATCTCATCAACATCATTTGCCAAAAGCGCTAAATCATCAGCATAATCTAAGTCAGATATTTTCGTATCTCCAGCCCATTTAAGGCCAAAATCTTTCCCTTGAAGAGAATTTCGCATAACATAATCAACAACCAAACTAAAGAGAAAAGGAGACAAAATGCACCCTTGTCGAACACCAGAAGTAATGCTAAACCAATTGCTACAAGACTTACCAACTCTCACACATGACTCAGTATTATTATAGAGCGCTTTCATTATGTTAACTAACTTGTCTGGAATACCATATGATCTCACAATCAACCGCAAATTATGACAATCAACAGAGTCGAAAGCCTTTTTGAAATCAACAAAGCTGGGAAACAAAGGTTTCTGAAACTCTAAACATTTCT
Organism: Ryuthela nishihirai; assembly: GCA_038380435.1. Lineage (NCBI taxonomy): Eukaryota > Metazoa > Arthropoda > Arachnida > Araneae > Heptathelidae > Ryuthela > Ryuthela nishihirai. Next base: position 31,953,972 of record JAWZYU010000004.1, read on the forward strand.
CAAGAATCTGCCTAAGTGAAAATATCTGATCTACACATCCCCTACTACTTCTGAATCCACATTGCTCATCACGCAATTGCCTGTCAACCAGATTCTTATTCTATTAAGAACAATCATGGAAAGAACTTTACCTGGAACAGAGAGTAGCCTGATACCCTATAGTTATCACAAGAACTGCGATGACCTTTTTTGAAAATAGGGATAATAATAGCTCAGGTAAAATCTTTAGGAAACATGCCTTTATCATAAAAGTTATTCAAAATTTCAGTCATCCAAGTGGTAACCAAAACATTCCCAGCTCTGAGCATTTCTGTAATAATTTCATCTACCCCTAGAGATTTATGAAGTTTAAGTTTAGAAATAGGCAAAATAACTTCAGATTGTGTTATAGGGCTAACATTAAAGCCACCAATGCAACTATCATCATTACAAACAATGGGAGTAGAACTAACCACATTGTTTAGAACATCACTGAAATGCTCAACCCACCTAGCCATGACAGAATCCTCATCTTCTATAACCTTACCTTGTTTATCCTTCAATCCCTGTATACCTGTCCGTTTTCTACCCCACAAAACATTAACTATCTGGTACAGCTTTCTGCTGTTGTGCTGTCTAACGGCTTCCTAGACTTTGTCAGCCAAGCCATCAAGCCAAAGATTCTTATCAGTAGCTAACTGATCCTTTACACGTTTATTAAGCTCTCTGTAATCCTTTCTATTAGGACTAGTAGGGTACTGATTAAGGTCATTCCTGCAGTTCCTTCTTTCTGAAATAAGTTCAAGTGCCCTATCACTTAAATAATTCTGCCTCCTCTGCTCCTTTTTTCCTAAAAGAGTACTGTTAGTCCAAAAAAGCCTAGTTTAAAATGACCCCATTCTTCCTCAACTTCAGTAGTAAGCAAACCATGACTGTCATAATGACTAAGTAACTTATCATGGTAAGCTTTAGCTATAACTGGGTCATGCAGAGCTTCAGTATTAAAGGTAAATTTTTTAATCTGCTAAAGGCTGAAGTCACCGATGCTGGTAGGAACTACAGGCACCACCGTTTCAAGTGGACTTTTTCAAGAGCCATATGGCCTGCCTGAGACACATTACTCCAGTTTAGGCTTGACGATGCCCAACTAGCTAAGTAAGGTTCAGGTACCTGCGATGGCCTCTGATCAGGATTATCCACCAGTTGATATAAGGTATCCCATGCCTCTGTTCTCTTAGGGCTGGCAACCCAGAAGCAAACAGAAAACACAACAGCAGATTCTCCCTCAACAGAGGCCCACCAGTGCAGCAAGTCCAGGATCCATAATCAAATTCAAATCCATAAACACGTCCAGTCTAGTAAGTATAAATGGTCAGCACCAGGACCCTGTGAAGTTGACCACTCCTCAGCAGGTTTGAAAAAAAAAAGAAAAAAGAAAAAAGTGGCCATATATGACCAGATCAGTAGGCCATACTGAACTGGCAGCTCTCCCCCTTCTGTTCCCTTCCAAAAGAGGATATCTCTTTTGAAAGATACTAACGGCCTGCACCACGAGAAGGCGGGGTCGGACATTAGGTGCTACACCTGGCTGGTTCTGTGCATCTTCACTAGGGATTGGTACACAGCTCTCCTTCCAGTTTACGCCTAGCTACAATTTACAGGCCTTTAAGTTTAGAGACAACCAAATTAACTTCAGAATATGTTATACGGCCAACATTAAAACCACCAATGCATGTATCATCGTTGCAAACAATGGGAGTAGAATAAACCACATTGTTTAAAACATCACTGATATGCTCAGCCCACCTAGACATGACAGAATCCTCATCTTCTATAACCTTACCTTGTTTATCCTTCAATCGTTCTATGCCTGTCTGTTTTCTACCACACAAAACATGAACTATCTGGTACAGCTCTCTGCTGTTGTGCTGTCTAACTGCTTCCTCGGCTTTGTCAGTCAAGCCATCAAGCCAAAGATTCTTATCAGCAGCTAACTGATCCTTTACACGTTTGTTTATTCAGCTCTCTGTAATGCTTTCTATTAGGACTTGTAAGTATTGATTAAGGACATTCCTGCAGTTCTTTCTTTCAGAAATAAGCTCAAGTGCCTTATCAGTCAAATAATTCTGCCTCCTCTGCTCCTTTTTTCCTAAACGAGCACTGTTAGTTTCTGAAAAAACCTGTTTAAAATGGTCCCATTCTTCCTCAACTTCAGTGGTAAGTAAACAATGACTGTCATAATGACTAAGTAACTTATCATGGTAAGCTTTAGCTATAACTGGGTCATGCAGAGCTTCAGAATTAAAGGTAAATTTTTTAACCCTAGCACCACACCTTTTAAGTTTAAGTTGCAAGACACTTTTAACAAGGTATTGGTAAGATCCAATTTCATCTTCCCTATATGATCTGGTATTCCTAACAGAACTAGCCCATTTGCTGTTAATTAATATATAATCAATCATATTCTTATGCAGCTGTGATGCCCCATCGTTCACTTTTGCTTTACCTTAACCAGTTTTGTTTAATTTACGTTATATTTGTCATTTTGGGGATTTTTATTTCCTTTTTGGCATCACAGCGCTCGTTTCCAAGAGTTAGGAGTTGCGCATGCGCAACTACGATCTTCCGACTGTCACCTGCTAAAGCGCGTGCACAGGGACATGCCCCCTCTTGCATCATAGCTTGTGTTGCGTGTCATTTTATGTAAACGTCTTTCCCGGCGTGCAACATGACACGCGTCCGGCTCTTGTAAAAGTCCGGTGAGATAGTGCAGAGGCACTTAGCGCAGCACAGAGTGCGTTGTAGCACTTAGTGTTGAAGCACTGAACACTTGTAGTAGCACTTAGCGAAGCACATAGTGCATAACAGCACATAGCATAGTGAGTTGTCAGAGCATAAGCATGTAACACGGAAGAATGCTGAGTTGATGTATCTTCTTCATTGAAGTTTTGGTGAGTTGATTTTTGGAAATAAATTTGTTTGCTATTTAAACTTTTCGAGTCTTTACTAATTTTTTCTCTTGAGCAACGTGAATTTAAGTTTTGATAATATTTAGATCTTAAACTTGGCAATCATTTTTGGATTCTTACTCATTAACGCTCGCTGGTATTTTGAACCCTAATTTCACTTATTCTATTTTTTGGCAATTTGTTAATTATTGCCTGGCGCCCATCTCAGCTATCCGGAGCATAAAACTAATTGGATCAGAAAAAGGGTTCAAACTTAAAAGTATTTTGCATAATCTTTTGGCCCATTACACAGCCCATCAGGTGAAACCCATGTGTACTTATGTATGTCGCGGTGTTTGTAAAAAGTGTTAGTTATTCTGAAACCATTGAGTTTACTTACCTGTAGGAGACATTGCCCATTGCCATTGCAGCTACCAATACCAAAAGGGCCTATCACTCCTCCCCAAAGTTCAGAGTCAGTACCAACTTTGGCATTGAAGTCACCCAGAACAAGGGTAATATCTCCTTTCTTGACAGAATTCAAAATATCCTGAAGTTGTCCGTAAAACCTATCTTTCTCATCCTCATCGGCATCCTCAGTGGGGGCATAACAGCAGATAACATTGAAGTCTTTAATGCTTGTCTGAAATTTTGCTGTAAGAAACCTTTCATTAATGCACTCATACCCTAGAAGAGCATCACTAGCGTGTCTGCTGAGAAGCAGACCCACGCCTTGGTGATGCTTATTGTCGTCCCTCCCTGAAAAGAGAAATTTAAGACTATTTTTAAGAATCTGACCTTTATCTGTCCATCTGGTCTCTTGCAAGCCGAAAATATCTAAATTTTAATGGTGGAATTCTTGTATGAGGACATCAAGAGAAAAAGCTCTGTGCAAAGTTCTCACATTCCAACTACCTATGGAGAGAAAATAGTTAGTGGGATGTTTAAAGAAACTATGTTTATTGAGAGAGGGAATGCCAACAATATCAAACAGCCCCCTAATGGCAGACATGGGGCAAAGACCTGTTCCCCCATGACTAAAGGTTGAAGCCATCTACACTGGAAGACTTCCTCCAATGTAGAATTTGACGATGCCAGTAAAAGCAAAGAGTTCAGATGCCTGCGATGACCTCTGCTCAGGATTATCCACCAGCTAATAGACATATTTTGTGGATCTATTCACTCGGGGCTGTAAACCCACAAACAAACAGAAAACACAGTGAAAGATTTTCCCTCCACAGAAGCCCACCAGTGCAGCAAATTCAGGATCCATAATCAAGCTCAGAGCTTTAATTCAGTCCAGTCCATTGGGTTTATACGGTCAACACCAGGACCCTGTGTGGTTGACCACTCCTCAGCAGGGTAGAAAAATAAAAAAGAAAAGTAGCCATAGTTGTCAGTAAGCCACACTTATTTGGCAGCCCTCTCTTTCCATTCACTTCCACAAGAGAGTATCTCTTTTGAAAGGTCTAACGGTCTGCACCACAAGAAGGCGGGGTCAAACATTAGGTGCTAGGCCGGGCCGGTTGTGTGCATCATCACAGGGGATTGGTACATAGCTCTCCTTCCAGTGACTACCTATCTATCATTTACAGATCCCTGCAATATAAATAATAAAAAAAAAATAACTCTTTCTATAGAGCCATATAAAGTAGAAAATAAACCTAAAGCATATCGATGGTGCAATCAGTCATTGAGTTCGTATTCACTTGTAAGGAAGATACGGCACCTGGCAATCTTATCGAGTAGGTAAATCGGTGATCTATCTTCCTTCGAAGCTAATACAAACTCAATGACTGATTGCACCATCAATATGCTTTAGGTTTATTTTCTACTTTTTAAGGCCCTATAAGAAGATAGTTTTTTTTTAATTTTTCTTTTGTTGTTGTCTTTTAAAACACCTACCTTCAAAAACTTTGATATATAAGTCATAAACATCGAGCACATTTACCCAACTTTTGGAGTCATGTTTGAGATAGTCCATGACATTGGAGACATCACAAGTTTTAATTCGAGATACACCTCGCTAAAGTCGAACAGCATGAAAATTCGTGTATAATGGAATTGTATATAATGGAATTTATCTTGACAGCAAAAAGCATAACATTCAGGAAGCAGCCTTGTGGCACCCCTTCTTCTTGGAGGAAAGGTCATGTTAGAGTGTTGCGAACAAGACACAAAAAGTATGAAAAGATAAAAAAAATTAGAGATGAAGAATGGCATGTGACCTTCAAGCCGAAGCTATGGAGGTTACAAAGAATACTAATCTCCATGCTATGCTTTTTTGATGTGAAAAAAAATTGACACCAGATGATTTTTACATAAAAATGAATTCGTGATTGCTGATTCAAAGCAGATCAGGTTATCTAAGGTAGACTGTTAACTGCAAAAGCCATACTGAGTGTTGAAGAGAAGATTGTGGTGTTTCAAACACCAGACCAGTCTGGTATTTACCATTCTTTCCAACACCCTTAAATATGCAGCTCGTCAATGCAACTGGACAATAATTGGAAGGGATCTTTGTTGGCTTGGGAAAAGTCAAAATGATAGCCACCTGCCAGGAGTCTGGAAACTGCTCCTGAAGAAAAATGCAGTTGAAGAGTTGGAGCATGGCATGATGAACATCGTCTAGCCCAATGGCATATGCATGAGAAGTGTGCAGAGCAAGGTGAAGCTCCTCCACTGTGAATGACCTGTTGTAAGGCACCAGGCCATTCGAAGGGAAAGACAGTGAAGAGCGTTCAGCCTTGCTCCTCTGGGCCAGAAACTCGGGGGGAGTAAGAGGATGAAGAAGAGATGCAGGAAAATTATTCCCCCAATGTATCAGCAATTGCCTGTCCATTGTGCTCCAGGATCAATAATGAGTGGGGAATGTAGTTCCCACCCATCTTTTGTACTTGATCCCACATGACAAGATCGTTTGGGTGATAGAAGACATATATTTGATCCAAGATTTCTTCTGGCTCTGGCACCAGATGAAATGGGCTTTTGCCCTGGCATATTTGAATGCTTCAAGGTTGGAAGATGTCAGATATCTCTGAAACAACCCCTAAGCATTGTTCTGAGCCACATGAGGTGCAGTTGGGATTCCACCACAGTTTTGGAAATTAGGTGGAGGTCTGAGGAATAATTGGGGCAGCTGCATGGACAATAGTCCATCATCCCCATCACTGCATCATTTATTGGCTCATGGCTGACTGAGTGTTCATCGAATTCATAAAAGAGTTTGAATATACTCCAATCAGCCCAATCTAACCTCCACCACGATAGACATGAAGGGGTGCAAGGCCCCCCCATGGGAGATAGTACACACCATGCGGAGGTAATTGCTTTTGTAAGGGGTTGCACTCAATATCCCATGTAAAGAGTGGAAGGATAGAGGAGGAGCAGATGGTGAGGTCAATGACAGTAAATGTGCAGGTCAGGGAATGAAAGTAGGTACTGATACTGGTGTTCAACAGGGAGAGTGATAGACCCAGGAACCACTGTTCCAGGATCCCACCCCTCCTGTTGTCAGAAATGCCCCAAAGTGGACTGTGACTATTGAACTACCTCAAGATGAAGAAGGCAGATGGCAGTTGCAAGACTAGTTCATCAAGGTCTTCCAGGAAGATATGATAGGACGGAGCAGACAGTCAACAAAAATCCCACAAATAGACAGATTGCAACTGCCTCTAAGGTGGTGGTGAGGATGCAACCTGGAATGGAGAAATGGTTGCACATGAGGATGAGAATACCACTGTGAGCTGGACCACTCCATCCTGGTCCTGGTGAACCAGAGAGAAGTGCCAGATTGTGGGATCATTGACTATCTGCAAGTATGTCTCCTGCAGACACAAGCAGATGGGCTTATGTGCCCTCAGGAGGATACTGATGTTGTCAATATTCTTTTGGAATCCACAACAATTCTATTGTAGGAATGTGACCATCTCAAGTCTTAGGTTAGTGGACATGACTTTTGATTTATTTTAACCATTGCCAGCGACAGTTTAGAAAATTGAGGGAGATCCATGTCCATGTCCTTGGAGTCGTCCGAAGGACATGGATCTGAGACTGCCACCAATTGCTGTAACTTTCAGTAGTAGCTCTGAATGCTTTGAGCAATAAGTCTTCACCAGCAAGCTGCTAGATCTTGGGCACCTGACTGATTTCGTAACTTCTGTGAGACCTTCCAGATTTTTATGGATGAAAAAAGGAGACGTATCACTAACTACCTGATCACCTGTTGAATGGATGATCAGGAACTTCGGGGACAAAGAAACATACAAAGATGAAGGCAATGATGACAAAGACAAAGATGGAGGTTCATGGTGAGCCCTCTTGGCAGCACTAGCCAATGAATTTCCATTTCAGGACCTCATGTTTGGTTTTGGTGCCATGAATTTCGATTTCAGGACCTCGTGTTTGGTTTGGTTTTTGGTTTCAGTGCCCATGTCCCCCACCCACCACAGAGGTCAAAAAGAGGATGCCCAATCTCCAGTGCCAGGGCTGCACAGGCATTATACCTCACACAGCCAGTGAGCCATGCCCTCACAAAGAAATAAAAAAGGAAATGAGAATTTGTGAGGAACTAGTGAGTTCCTCACAAAATAAAATGTGAAAAAACAAAAGTGTGAGAGTCAAACTGGCTTTGCAAAATAAAGATAAGTACTAAATTAATAAATGTATGGGGAAACTTGCAAACCTGTACCCAGATGTGGGCAAGGTACTCATCTACTGCATAGTTAGCCCTAGCAAGTACACTCCACCAGCTGAATGATCCTAAAGGGCCACCCCAGGACCTCCCGTTTACCTGAAGCAGAGACCAAAGTAGTGTGTAGTAGCAGCCATTCAAATCACTGCCCAGACCCACGATGAACAGGCTCCCCAATAGAAAGATGGGCTAAAGGTCCCCCGCTAATCATGAGCTGAGGAGAGCAGAGAAGAACCCCTGAGCGACTATCAGGATCCTCCTTTCCAAGGGACACAACACAGGTCTCCATGCATGGCAAATACGCAGGCAAGTGTTTAGGACCTTGTGAAGGTACCTGAACCAGCAGAACCTTCACAGGGTGGCCTCCTCACTATGGACAGGAACTCACACTGAGGGGAGAAATTTTGTTTATTTACTTCTAGAAGGGGCATACTTTTAGTAAAAACTTCTGTTTGCATTAAATTAAACAATTTAACCATAATATGTATCCTCTAACTAACCTAAATGCTGTAGTGTTGCCAGAGAGTCAGCAAATTCTTTCAAAATAATTTTTAATTTCTTTCAAAATGAGAGCAGCAAGTTCTAGTTGCTATTTCTGCATGAACAGTTAAATAATTTTATGAAGGCAATACAGAAAATAGAGTGGCAGTCTACCTCTGTGTTTGAAGTAGCAAACAAATTAAAGACACTGAAAGTAAAACTTGTGAACAGGAAAATATTGAAATCTGATGTGTCTGTTAAAAAATAGGGATGAAATGAGTGAGTATCTCAAAAGAAAAAACTGAGGACAGTTTGTTCACAATCTTTATAGGAAGATTCTTTTAATAGTACAATAGCATTTGGATGTATGAACTTTTATATCTGCCCTGAATATAATATTACTGAAAGTTCGAACGATTCTGTTCACAAGAGATTTGAATATGGGCCAGTAAACACACCCATAAACACTGATGAACTGTAAGGCATGTGCAGAAGAAAAATGGCAGAATGAAGTTAGAAAGTTGGGCTGTTTTACCTCTGAGTGGCACTTTTCTGCACACAATGGACTAAATGGCCAGGTCACAATGATGCCAAGGGTTCAGAGAAGGTTGGAAAAGGGGACATTGGACAAATATTAGGAGACAAACTATCAGGCAATCGACTGTGTTCTTAAACAGTTCAGGTATAGCTCTCCTTCACAAGGAGAAATGGTTTAAAGTCCCATCCAATGGACAGTAACCTTTCCAAGCCCACCAGTGTACCCTTTCTTACTGAAAAGTGGGCTTTATCTTTAATAATACAACCCCCCCCCCCCACCAAAAAAAAAAGCACAAATAAATGATAAAAAATACAATGAAATTGAAGCATCAGTTCATAACAAAATAAAACAACACAATTTCAGAAAATAATAAGTTCCTATTGAAATTAAGGAGTTTCAAAATACGCATTCAGGTCTCATTTAAAATTACTATTTTAAAAGAGGAAAATCTCAACATTGATACAGGTGGGATTTGAACCTGGGAACTGCAGATTATGAACTGGGTGCAGTATCAATTGAGCCAAACTCTGCCTCAGGAGTTGGAAAGATGTCCGTTGTGAAAACTGTTGGCTTGTCAAACAGGACCTTGTTAGAATTGGTGTGCAATGGCAAGATGCAGCAGATATAGCTCAGGACAGATATGATTGGAAAACTAAAGTGCATGGTCTGGTTGGCCCTCTGTAGTCCATGGCTGCTTGAGGATGATGATATATTCTTTGGTAACCATGTTCATCCACTACAGAGGAAAGTGTGTTTTCACAAATGAAACAACTGTGGTTGCTCAAGAGGTGACTTCTGAATGTTTCCATGCTTGTTTTTAAGTACAATACAGCAAGCCAGCACTGAAAAAGATATGTTTACCAGATATGTACGATGTAGTATGGAGCTACAGAAGAACAATAGAAGACAGTTTACTGAGAAGAATTTTTTTTTCATTATTTATTTAAAAAAAAGGTGTGATAAATTTTCAGCATGCAAATGTTTCCCTCCCAACTCACCTTCTAATGCTCTCCTTCCCTCCCTCTCTTCTTAAAAATGTGTTCTGGATTTACAAAAAATATGGTCAATTTTCTAATTATATACCAATTTTTTTCAATTCATTATTTCAAGTGTTCCTTGTCTACAGGACTTTTCCTGTAATAATCAAACCATACAACTGCAGGCATTGGGCAAAGGTATATTCCTTATTTCTCTGGTGGCTTAAGTCACCAATGAGGGGTCAGATTTTAGGTCTACATATTACCAGTTTTGTGTACGTTTAAGAGGAATGATATACAAATCACCTTCAACTACATGTCTAGCTTCTATTAACCCTTTCCCTACCATACCAGCCCAAAATGCAAGTATGAGGTAGTAAAAAGGAAGGAATAGCATTGATTGGACAAGTCCATTTAAAATCACAGATGTTTAGTGCTGGCACGGTAATGAAAGGGTTAAAAGATTGATTTCAGTTTATTTAGGATGTGTAGCAAATACCCAAAGAACTATCAGGTGGAAATGAGAGTAGCTTGGAGTTATCAAACTCTGTCCCAGTGTTTCATGTATGTGTGAATTTTAACATAAACACATACATTCATAAAATGGCATGTCAGATGTAATATTTTTATCAAAAATAATAAGTAGAAGGATTGATTTTTAAGTAGGAGCATATGAACAATTACAACAATAACATATTACCTGTGGTTGATGTAATGGATGCTCATTTTCAAACAGAATAAAAAAGTTATTTCTCGCCTTTAGCACCCACTAACAGTGGTAATTTGAACGAATGGATGATTATTACTATACAATACGAAAATAATTTTTCATTATCTCTTAAAATAAAAAAAAGTTCTAATTTTCAATACATCAACCTTGGAGGTTGGGGGGGGGGGGAGTAAATCATTGATGGGAATGTAACCTCTCACCCATTGCAACAACATCAAAATTTCAGGTTTATGACATAGATTGTTTAGAATATTTATTTAGTTTTGGTATTTCCCAATTTTTTTTTCCACCTTTAGAGGATGTTACTGAAGTTTTTTTTTTTATCTTTAGCACCTTATAACAATGGAAATTTGAACTAATGGATGACGCGGAAATGCAAATAGTAATATTTTATCAATATCTATACACTCAAAAAGAATTTCTCATTTATAAAGTTCCATTCCCCTTATGGCAAGCTGCACATCATTGCTGCTGCCAATGTAACCCTCTTGACCATCACAGTCTACTGTGAAAATTTACAGCATAAATAAATCATTTGCAACATTCTTTTAAAATTTCGGCATTTTCCACCATTAGAAAGTGCTATTAAAAAATGCCACTGCGAAATTTGGAAAATGTTAATCATAATATTTCATCACTACCAAACTAAAAAATAGGATTACCTGGTGGTATTTTGCACACTGTAGCAGGATGCCACCCATATCTTTGGTTGCAATTTGGACTTTGAACAAAAATACTGCTGTCACTGAGACATTCTGCAAACACTTCTCCACCAATATAGTATAGTCGAACACCCCGTCCTAAAATGCAATAAATTTTTAAATATTAATTAGCGTAAGAATAGTATAATGCTAGAATTCTATTCAGAAACCAAAATGCCACACAGTTCACAGATTAAAAGTACCACAAATAAAGTTATTTAAACATGGTCTAGAATGAAACTAATGATGAGTGTATATATATATGACATTGAGTTTCAGATGTTGACAGAAAACACTAAATCTCTATTGAGAAGAAAACCCACTTCTGTTTTTGGTTAGTTATAATCCTTCCATTGGAACTTGGCAGTGGGGGAAAATGGACTTTCCCAGTTCAAGGGGAGGCAGGCCTAAACATGTGTGGTGTCAGTGGGCTGCTGATAGAGCTGTAGGACAAAGTGTTGCCTTGGTTTGTCACTGGATAATTCTTTGATGGGGATAGGTGGGGAAATGAAGAGAGGCAAAGGATAGTTTAGGTGGAATAAAACAGAATCACTGCTTGTTCCACACAACTTGACCATTTATTTCTTTTCACTTTTTCACTATTCTTATAAGCTATATTCAAGACTTAAAGAAGAAGGATTGTGTTCCAATTTAAACCTGAAATATTTTCCAAAACTATGTTTGTTGTCTATGTAATGTTTTTTGATACTATTAATACCAAATAATAAATAATAAATAAATATCCCCTCAAGCAGCTACTTCCCACAGAGGTCTAACAGGAGCCTGTTAGTTTAATACACCATAGTAGAAGATCTGTGAGGATGATGGGACCTCAGCAATAAGACAACACAAACATCCATGTCTTACCCTGGGTTTAAACCCAGGTCCTTTTGATAACTAGCCAAGCTGTATAAAAAGAGTTCAGCAATCCAGTATATGAATTTTGGACTTATCCTCTTCCATTTTATTAGTCTTTCAAAATGTATTGGATAAGATATATGTGCTATATCTTATCCATAATATTACAAATATATGTACTATATCGTAAACATTTTATTATTTCCATTCCGGTTATTAACCTTCTTAAGGAGGGGGCTATGGTCCCCTTGTCTCTTCCCCTTCCTCCCACCATCCTATAACAGAAAAAATGCAGTAAAGGAAAAAACTACCCCCTCTGCATTAAATTTACACAAAACTATTACACTGAAGAAAAATAGTCATTCAGAGATTTTTCCCATAAAAAAAACCAACTTTCTTTAATTGTATTCAGAGGTTGTGGAGGCAATCAGTACTTAGCACAGGAGTTCTAGTACAAAGATAATTAGAAAAGACTAATTAGTGGTAACTTTTTTTAAATGCGTTTTGTTTTTGAATACAGAAACATACACTTTTAATTTCAAAATTATGTTGTTGTTTTTTTTTCTTACACAGAAATCATGGCCTTTTTTCCTTTCTTGCCCTTCTACAACATTTTTCACTTTAGCGAAAAATGTTTCTATATCTATAAATCAATAAATATTTTGTGGAAAAAATTTTGCCAGCATATCGGAATCTCTCCAGAAATGTGCCAGACTCAGTGCAATATAAAAAGAAATAGCTGCCACCTGAGATCATAGATGGCGCCAATGGTACGCACGAAATCTCAGTGGAGAGTTAAAATCTTAAATTAGTGGGAAAAAGACAGAGCTGGCATTAGTTCAATGACAGAATACTCTGGTATGTTTCTGGAGAGATGTGGTTTAAACTTCCATATATCAGCAAAATTTCTTCAACAAAATATTTATTGATTTATAGACCTTAAAAAGTCAATAGGTAATGCTGTGATTGTCATTTATGTTTAACTGCTTTTATGGTTAGGTAAGCACAAAAGCCTTGACACAGTTTTAGGATTGAATTCCTCCACCAAATCCAATTTTTTTTGTCCACTCTTTTCTGTTACAGATAGTCCAATTCTTTTCAGTTATAGATAGATAAAAATCGATTACCAAAAGTATAACTAAACAAAGAAAACTGTTTTGCCTCTTGACATATGAAAAACTGTTTTTACATAAAATGAATTTGTCATTCCCTTGTCTTCTAACAGTGGAAATTGTAGTAAAGGATAATTCGAAAATTATAAAAAAAAAATCCCTTAAGCAGCTGCATGTGGCAAACATCCATGCCCCATCCATGCCACCCAGGGCCTGAACCCAGGTCCCTACCAGTCCTATTATTTTGCTAGTACTTACCTAGGTCAAAAAATATATTTTTCTATTTTCCCCTAAGAAGAAAAAAAGTCATAGATGGACAACAAAGCAACTATAAGTTGAAAATATCCATATACAGTGGGAAGACCCAGCAATGTAGCTGCACTAGACACACCTGCAAGCAGAGGATTGCTGAGCAGAAATGGGATATTAAAAACAAAACTTCCTGATCTGCCCTTTCTAAGTATATACTTGAAGGCTGGGTAGTCCTGCAGTTTGGATCTGCATTCATCATATCCTCTCCTCACTCCAGAACTCATTGCCTTTCAAGAAACCCTCAAAATCTTTGTCTTCAGAGACAGATGTAGCAACTTTAACACCTATCTTCCTCCTCCTGCCTGACACATCTTGTTATGTAAATTCTTACTCCATCACACACACACACCATCAGCCAACCAGCCACACCCCTCCTCCAACTGCATAAGCCTAACCTGCCACCTCAACTGCCCAGCTATTGCTCCTTTGAATTGGTGGCCAGCACATGAAAATGGCTCTGCTCTGCACCTCTTTCTGCTGACACAAAAATGCATCAAATTGTTCCTGGCAATGCACTGAACATATCAGCTACTCAGTTACTTTTTCTCCACAAGAATGTTTAAACTTACTTCTGCCTCAGTAATTTTTCCAGCTGAAAATATCTTCAAGAAAAAGGTATTACTTTTGCCCAAATAATGTTTCACCAATGAAACGCTTCTCCAAGGAATTTTGCACTGTGATGGTCCACCCATTCACTTTTACTTTTCCTTAACCAGTTTTACTTTATTTACTTTATATTTATCATTTTGGGGATTATTTCAGTTGGACTTAATCACATTTCTTTCTTCCAAACAGCTAAAGGAGTTGCACATGCGCAACTCCGACTTTCGATTGACAGCCACTAATGTGCACGTTAAGGATATGCTTCCTCTTGCATCATAGCTAGTGCGAGCGCAGGATCGTAAGATTATGCAAATGTTTTACCCAGCATGCAACACACACAGGGGGTGTCAGTAAGAGGAAGGATGTTAGAAGAGATGAAGCTTTTTGTTGATGCAACTTTTCTATTCATCAGTAAATATGGTGAGTTTTGAATTTTTTGGAAATAAACTTCGTTATATGAATATTTTGACTTTGCTATTTTTTCACTTGAAAAACGATAATTGATTTTTATTAAGATTTTACTTTTTTAATTATAAATATATTTATAATTTTAATTATAAATATATAATTTATAAGATTTAACTTTAATAATTTGACAATCTTTTAATTTCTTACTCAATAAGTAACACCCATATACTTAATGAACCCTCATTTAACTTTATTTGGCAAGTTAATATTGCCTGGTGTCCGATATGCTATCCAGAGTTATAATTTAATCTGGATCAGTCAAAAGGTACAAAGAGAAAAAGTTTAATAACAATGGGCATCACACAAAAAGGCTTTGAAATGAAAATAGCCAATCTTTACTAATTTCGAGGTGCTAACATGAAAATGACAATAAAATTTATAGATTGGCTCTTGTTTAGGAGAGACAGAGATGGTCATATATAAACGACTCAGTCTGCATTGAGTACATAGGTAACCATTTTGCAATGCTGTATTTTAAACTCCAGATTGCAACATATTGTGTTGTATTGCATCAGCCCACCATACACACAACCCCCAGAGGTATTGCATTATTGTCTGATGCAATGTAGTTGAGTCATGACATTGCAGCTTTACAATCGTGGACAAAAGATGATGGAATCGCTAGTTGTAAGCGCCGTCTCATAGGGTGAGCAAGTCTTTTGATCAACTCCCATTTACCCCTGAGTCATAAGTACAACACAAGTGATCCTTGCAGTTTTAATCCAGCAGTAGTGATGCCTCGTAACTGTGTTAATATTGAAGATACATTTTGTTGCATTTACGGGGAAGTAACATTTGCAAACCAGAAAAGGGTCATCACTCCAATAGTGAAAGTGGCATATGAGTTTTATTTTGGATGCAATATCGGGAACCAGGACAAGGCCTGGGTCCCACACATATGCTGCAGTATGTGTGCAAGAAATCTTCCCGAAGTGGCTGAAAGGCGAAAAACTGGCGATGCCATTTGTTGTACCTATGGTTTGGAGAGAGCATATCAATCACATAAATGATTGCTACTTCTGTATGGTTCCACCTGTTTCTGGAGGCATCATAAGGAAAAAGAAGTGGACAATAGTGTACCCGAATATACAATCTGCTCCCCGACCAGTTCTGCATGGTGAAGGGCTTCCCGTTCCCAAACCTCCGAAAGAATTTTCCATCAATTCAGATGATGAGGAGGGAGAAAAACCAATGTCAGGTTTTCTGCAGCCTTCAGTGTCTAATGGTGATCCATGTCTGCCATGGTGCATCATCTGCGCCACACATTCTCACCGAAGAAGAAATGAATGATCTTGTTTGCAATCTGGAGCTGTCCAAGGCCAAAGCAGAGTTACTTGGATTAAGACTTAAACAATGGAATCTTCTCAAGGAAAACATCTGAGTGACTTCGTTTTGAACTTGTCATGAGCAGTTTGCACCTTACTTCAGAAAGGAACATGACCTTGTGTTCTGCTCTGATATAGATGGACTGATGAATGCCCTTGAAGTCAAACAACATGACCCTCGAGAATGGTCCTCGAAATTGAGTCTCAAGACGGTGTTGCTGCATAATGGAAATAGACTTTCATCCATTCTGATCGGGCAACTGTCAACATGAAAGAAACCTATGACAACCTAAAACAGCTGTTGAACTGTCTTCAATACAGCAAGTATGACTGCATTGAAGAAACAAGAAGGCTGTTATAAACAAAACATGGTTTTCACATCGTTGTTGTGACTTGAAGGTAGTGGCTCTGTTGATGGGTCTGCAGGTGGGATATAAGAAGTACCTGCTGTTTCTTATGTGAATGGGACAGCCGAGCAAAGACTTTGCACTACGTGATGAGAAACTGGCCTCATAGGAAATCTCTGAAGGTCGGAGAGAAGAAAGTGGAACACCAAGCACTGGCAGAAATGCACAAAATCCTGCTACCATCCCTATACATCAAACTAGGTGTGATGAAAAACTTCGTAACAGCCATGGACTGGACTTTTATTTGGCTGTAACTTTATTGGTGTAACAGGCATGGAACTGAACAAGTATTTGGCTGACAAATTCTCTCAACTCAGCGAAGTGAGAACTCATAAAAAATTCCCTCTATATATATATAGGGAATTTTTTATGAGTCCTCAGGTCCGCAAGCTGTTCAGAGACCAGATGTTTGACAACCTGATTCAGGGTGATGAGAAAAAGGCTTGGGACACATTTTGTCTGGTGTCAACAAAATTCATCGGGAATGTCAGGGCAGACAACCACAAGAAACTGGTTAAGGGCATGTTGTCTCTGTATCACAAATTTGGTTGCAAATATGTCCTTAAAGATCCACTTTCTCCATACCCACTTAGATTTCTTCTCCAACAACTGCAGCATGGTTAGTGATGAGCACGGTGAACGTTTTCACCAGGACATTGCAATGATGAAGAAACGATACCAGGGAAACTGGTCCACTTTAATGTTGGCAGACTACTGTTGGACACTCGCAGAGATTATCCTAAGCAGCTACATAAGCGACAGGCAAAGCGATGTCAGAAGTAGAAGCGAAATTTTACTGATACATGTCATATGTATGTATTACTCTATTATATAAGAAACTATTGTGGATTTCTAAGAAATTGTAGCCAATTTTGCATTTTTATTGTCATATTCGTGTTTGGCAGCTTGAAATCTTTAAGAAATGGCTACTTTTAACTCAGAGGCATGCCTTTTATGAAAATTTGTTGTCCAGTATAATCTATTGGCACATCAAACCAGGGACAATATATATATGTATAAATTGCACGTTATCATGTGTGATTCTCAAATCATTATGTAACGTGATTCTCAAAGTTAACAACAAATATTTGAGCTCATTAGTTATATGTACTAATCATAGATTTAATGGCAGTTTAAGCCAAAATTTTTGTTGAGGAAGAAGCTTAAACTTTTGTATTAGTCAAAGGTACTGTTTCAGTGCAGTTATTGCTGATAGTTAAGATCTTTATTTATGTATTAAAGATTAGAAGTGTCTAGACACACAATAGATAAACATTTTCATAAGCAAGTTTATTTGCAAGCTTAGTACAGCTTTAATATTGTATTGTTGTATAGCAGTACCTTTGAGTGCTGCTCAAAATAAAGTTTCAGAATTTCCAAAATTCTGGCAGATTGCTAAACATGTCTGCTAGTAATATGGCTGATTCCACCATTATGACTCCCGATTTAGTAAAAGTAAAAGATAGGTTGCAGGATATGATGAAAAAAGCAGAAGTGTTAATGAATCTGCTTAAAGATCCCCGGGAGAAAAGGGGAATGAAAACAACCCTTAAATTTGCTGACAATGTTATGTCAGCTCAAGAACATATAAACTTTGAGCGTAAAGTTCCATCTTTTGTTCTGTCAGAAGCAAATGATAGAACAGAGTATTATCAACCGCCTCAACAATGAGTTGCCAATCCATTTATTAAATGTAGTCCTTGTGTTAATAGGCCTTTACCTGAGATAAGGTTCGACAGTTTGAAACATCCATCATCGTGGACATTTGTCAAATCCATTGAAGAGCATTTCTGTTACATGAAGTGCCCGGTAACAAAAAGGTGGTTTTCACAGTATCTTCTTTAAATTGGATGTGCTAAGCAGTGGTGGGATATATACATAGGATGACATCATGGCATAGAATTTTGGAAAGACTTTAAAAACGAACATTTGGAAATTTATCCTCCTTACAATGACTTTACACATCTAGCTACAGATCTTTTTTCATGAAGACAAGGAGATGATATCGAAACATTCATCTGGGGTACAGTAGAGTTATACCAGCTGTACAATGCTGATGCCACCGAAATTGACATAATAAACTGCATTACGCCTCGATACTTTTACCGATAAGAGAATTTTTAGAAGCATGAAATGCAAATTCAGTTTCAACTTTAGTCAAATTGGCTTGGCAATACACCACAAGAGAATCTACAAAAACTGCATTAAATCAACAATGGATGCAATCCTTGCCAAAGCAGTGCTATTGGGTTGAGTCTTGTGAAACGACTCCCGCACAACTGGAAGTTACACAGTCTCGACAATTGAGCTGAACGCACCTACAAAGATGCAGAACGAGAGAAGCAGAGATTATGTTCCACATCAAGCTTCAAATGATGAAAGTATATCAAAAACTTTTGCTACAAGTAATAGAGGAATTTTCAGATGTAATTTTTGTGGCAAACTAGGGCACATGGAGCAATATTGCTACAGAAAAAACAGCAATTCGGGAAATTTAAATTAGGATCTTTGAAGCAAGAGACCAAAGTTCCTCAAGAAAAACCCTCTCGTGAGTTTCCACTGTTGGTACAAGTTATATAATTATCTTTTGTGAAGTTTTGTCACAAAAAAAAATGAATTAACAGATCACAACGACATAGAAGCTGATCGTTCATGTCCACAAAAGAAAGTTTTAGATGAAAATAACCACAATGGTGAATTGAAATTTTTGTCACAGTCCAGTGGACTTTTTTTAATTTATCTTGTAGTCCAAGACAGAATGTTCAGGAACAAACTGAAAATTTTTCTATTAGTTTAAGTATAGAGAATTTAGTTAAGATATAGAGAAACAAGTTGATGATGATGCAAAGCAAGTTGATAGTGAGAAAAGTGTTGAAACAAAAGTTTTAAAGGAAAATAGTGCTGAATTAGTTGAGAAAAGTTTTGAAGTAGAGGTTTCAAAGGAAAATACTGCTAATGAAGAACTATTAGATGAAAATAAGCCAAGCATCCCAAAAATTATTTTGAGTGTAAAATATCATGATGAATCTAATCAGTTAAGGTATTTTCTACTGTTGAAGCATCATTTAGAAGCAGGCAGCAAAGAAAGCAAAGAGACTCTTCCAAGACAAGCACATAGTGAGATGTCAATGAGATGACCACAGCCTGCATAGTGACAACTGGCAACGAAGCTCTCAATACAGAATAGATGACATCACCAACGAGATCTTCAGAAGTGCATACACCTAGCTTATCGATCGATGCAGGAATGAAGTCACCAGAAAATGACTGGATTGTGATTTATCACATCAGAGTGCCAACAATGAAAATTTAAGTATATTATTACACTGAAGTGCCACTGAATTAGAGATAACAACCTAGCAACATGTTGGACCCCCTCTGGCCCTGATAACAGCCGTCACACAAGGCAAGGACTCCACAAGCTTGAGTGAATGTTCCACAGGTATTGCGATCCATGCATCCTCCAAAGCTGTCCACAATTCTCTCAAAGTCGTCGCTGATGGGACACAGGCCCAAACACTCTGTTCGACAGTATCCCCAAGATTTTTTATGGGATTTAAATCTGGGCTTCTAGGTGGCCAATTCATTATTTCAAAGTCAGCAGAATGCTCCTGCAACCATGCAGTAGCCAACCTGGAACTGTGAGATGAACAGTTGTCTTTCTGGTAGATGCCTCTCATGATGGCAATAAATGGGTGTAAATGGTAAACCACGAGTTCTAAGTACTGGGATGCATTGCGAGTTGTCGGTACATGTACCAAAGGTCCCACAGATGATCACTGAACCACCACCAGCTTGTACTGTTCAGACCTGACATGCAGGATCCATGGCTTCATGGGGTTGGTGCCGTACCCTCAGTCTACAATCAGCGTGATGAAGTTTAAATCGGGATTGATTACTTGAGGCTGTTGCCAATTATTGATGGTCTTTAGCCCAGGCAAGGTATTGAGCCTGGCGTTGTGTCGTTAGAAGTGGGACTCTCGTAGGTTGGCGGCTCCCAAAGCCAAGACATCGAAGTGAGTGTTGCATGGTTCATGCACTGACTTCCTAGCTGGAACCCGCATTCAGATGGGAGGTGATTTCAGATAATGTTTGGCCCCTATCAGTCCATACGATGCGAGTCAAATGGTGAAGCCCACGATCATTCAAGGCTGGTTGTCCTTTGCCGTTTGTCTGGGTGCTTTTTTTTTTTTGCAGGTATTTTCATATTTCCAGAACACTCTTGAAACTGTCGTACAAGAAAATACAAGTTCGTTGACAATTTCAGAGATCGAGTGTCCTATCAGGCACCTACAATCTGCCCTCTGTCAAATGCATCTAAACCCCACACCTTTCTCATTATGTTTCTCACGACAAATGCTTGGGGAAGTCAAAGCTGACAGCTATATATGACCAGAGTTTTAGCCAGGCATGCGCAAAATGCGGGACTTGTGTAATGAATTTGGATAACATTTCCTATCCCTAATTCAATGACACTTCAGTGTATTCTTCCACTGTGACACTAATTATTTATGATGTTTTATTTCCTTTCTCTGGAATGGATGAAAACGGATGATTTGAAGATTATTTATTGATGTTTATACTTAGAGATTTTGAAATGTTTATTCTAATGTCGAAATTTTAGAGTTTAGGATTTTTTTTATGTGAATTTATTATTCAAAGTTCATAGTTAGAGTATACAATGTGAAGTGATTAGAATTATTTTTATGTATTCTGGTTAATGTGAAGTTCTAGTTGAACCATAAAGATTTATACACCGATCAGCCAAAACATTAAAACCACCTACCTAATATGATGTAGGTACTCCTCTCGCCACCAAAAGAGCTCTCACCTGATGAGGCATAGATTCAACGAGATGTTGGTGGGTGTTGCTTGATATCTGGTACCATGACTGCAACAGCAGATTGTGCAGTTCCCGTAAATTATGTGGTTGGGGTGATGCTGCTCGTACCCGTTTCTCCAACTCAAACCACAAATGCTTGATAGGATGCATTTTGCCAAACATCAAGTACAAATGCTTATGTCCGGCGAATTTGGGGGCCATGGCAATAAAAAGATTTTCCCATAATGTTCTATGAACCATTCCTGAATCTTCTTCGCAGTGTGACATGGGCATTGTCTTGTTGAAAGATCAATCTCCGCCAAGGAATAGTCGCCATAAAGGTCACAATGTTCAGGTAGGTGACAGCTGTCAGAGTTTGCTCTAAAGGGATAATTGGCCCAAGTGTTCCCCAAGAAAATATTGCCCAGACCATCACATTTCCTTCAGCTGCCTGGATCCATCCCACAGTGCATTCAGGTGAGAAGGCTTCTGTGGGTAAACATTGCACACGAGCTCGTCTGTTCACATGGTGTAACAGAAAACAGGATTCGTCTGATCATGCGACTCTCTTCCAGTCTTCTATGGTCCAATGTCGATGATTATGTGCCCACTGCAAGTGTTGATGACAGTGAACGGCCATGAGAATAGGCACACAAATGGGTCTGTGGCTGCGGAAACCCATATTCAAGCACTTATGATGAACTGTGTGTTCAGAGACATTGGGCCCTTTATCACAATTGAAATTATGGGTAATGTCAGCCACAGTAGCCCTTCTGTTGCTGTAGACAAGATGAGATAGCCTGCACTGACCTCTGGCATCAATGAGGTGTGGCCGGCCTGTAACGCCCCAAAGATTATTAACTTTTCAAATTGTCTGATCCAAATTTATTCAAAATTCCAGATAACTTGTCAGGTGTCAGGCAATATTAACTTGCCAAATAAAGTTGAAATACGATTCGTTTCGTATATCTACAGCATTACTTACCGAGTAAGAATTCAAAAAGATTGTCAAGTTTAAATCCAATTAAAAATCAATTAACATTGCTCAAGAGAAAAATAGCAAAAATTCGAAAGTTTTTAAAACAAAGTTTATTTCCAAAAAATTCAAAGATTCACCAATTCAGTTGATGAAAACAAAAAGTTGGAGTATTAACAACTCACATCTCTAAATCTCTACTAACAACTCCTTCTATCTACACAACACAGACTGATTCAACATAATACTTCAACACATTTCAGTTCCTCAAAACAATACTGACAATTCCAATTATATACTCAACTTCCACTAACAATACTGTCAATTCTGACTCTGTGATCTAACGTCACTTAGTTATAACAAATCCAGCATGTGTCTGTTGCACACCAGCAAAACATTTGCATAATTTGGCAATCGCACTAGCTATGATGCAAGAGTGGTCATGTCCTACACGATGCATTAGTGACTGACAATCAAAAGTTGGAGTTGCACATGCACAACTCCTTGTATGGCTTGGCTCAGAAGTAAGAATTGCAATCAGTCCAAATGAAATAATCTCCCAAGTCTAGCACCTAATGTCCGACCCCGCCTTCTCGTGGTGCAGGCCGTTAGTACCTTTCAAAAGAGATATTCTCTTTTGGAAGGGAACGGAAGGGGAGGGCTGCCAGTTCAGTATGGCCTACTGATCTGGTCATCTATAGCCACTTTTTTCTTTTTTCTTTTTTTTTCAAACCTGCTGAGGAGTGGTCAACTTCACAGGGTCCTGGTGCTGACCATTTATACTTACTAGACTGGACTTGTTTATGGATTTGAGTTTGATTATTGATCCTGGACTTGCTGCACTGGTGGGCCTCTGTTGAGGGAGAGTCTGCCGCTGTGTTTTCTGTTTCCTTCTGGGTTGCCAGCTCTAACTGAACAGAGGCATGGGATACCTTATATCAGCTGGTCCTAATCAGAGACCATTGCAGGTACCTGAACCTTACATAGCTAGTGGGGCATTGTCAAGCCTAAACTGGAGTAATGTGTCTCAGGCAGGCCATATGGCTCTTGAAAAAGTCCACTTGAAAAGGTGGTGCCTGACGTTCCTACTAGCATCGGTGACTTCAGCCTTTAGCAGAGGAGGAACAGGTCTTTGGCCCATGCCTGCGATCAGGGGGCTGTTTGATATTGTTGGCCCTACCAATCTCAATAAACCTAATTTCTTTAAAAATCCTACCAATCATTTTCTCTTTGCAGGAACGTGGAATGTCAGGACATTACATAGAGATTATTCTCTTGATGTCCTCTTGCAGGAATTCCAGCGCTATAACCTAGATATTCTAGGTTTGCAAGAGACCAGATGGACAGGTAAAGGTGAGATACTTAAAAATAATTTTAAATTTCTCTTTACAGGGAGGGAGGATGGAAAGTATTACCAAGGCGTGGGTCTGCTGCTCAGCAGGCATGCTAGTGATGCTCTTCTAGGGTATGAGTGCATTAATGAAAGATTTCTTACATCAAAATTTCAGACAAGCGTTAAAGACTTGAATGTTATCTGCTGTTATGCCCCCACTGAGGATGCCAATGAGAAAGATAGGTTTTATGGACAACTTCAGGATATTTTGAATTCTGTCATGAAAGGAATATTACCCTTGTTCTAGGTGACTTCAATGCCAAAGTTGGTACTGACTCTGACCTTTGGGGAGGGGTGATAGGCCCTTTTTGTATTGGTAGCTGCAATGGGCAACGTCTCCTACAGGTAAGTAAACTCAATGGTTTCAGAATAACTAACACTTATTATAAACATCACGACATACATAAATATACTTGGGTTTCACCTGATGGGTTGCATAGGAATATGATTGATTAAATATTAATTAACAGCAAATGGGCTAGTTCTGTTAGAAATACCAGGGCATATAGGGGAGCTGAAATTGGATCTGACCATTACCTTGCTAAAAGTGTCTTGCAACTTAAACTTAAAAAGTGTTGTGCTAGGGTTAAAAAATTTACCTTTAATACCGAAGCTCTGAAAGACCCAGTTATAGCCAAAGCTTACCATGATAGGTTACTTAGTCATTATGACAATCATGGTTTGCTTACTACTGAAGTTGAGGAAGAATGGGGCCATTTTAAACAGGCTTTTTTGGAAACTAACAGTACTCTTTTAGGAAAAACGGAGCAGAGGAGACAGAATTATTTAAGTGATAAGGCACTTGAACTTATTTCAGAAAGAAGGAACTGCAGGAATGCTCTTAATCAGTACCCTACCTAGTCCTAATAGAAAGGATTACAGAGAGCTTAATAAACGTGTAAAGAATCAGTTAGCTACTGATAAGAATCTTTGGCTTGATGGCTTGGCTGACAAAGCCGAGGAAGCAGTTAGACAGCACAACAGCAGAAAGCTGTACCAGATAGTTAATGTTTTGTGTGGTAGAAAACAGACAGGTATACAGGGATTGAAGGATAAACAAGGTAAGGTTATAGAAGATGAGGATTCTGTCATGGCTAGGTGGGCTGAGCATTTCAGTGATGTTCTAAACAATGTGGTTAGTTCTACTCCCATTGTTTGTAATGATGATAGATGCATTGGTGGCTTTAATGTTAGCCCTATAACACAATCTGAAGTTTTTTGGCTATTTCTAAACTTAACCTTCATAAATCTCCAGGGGTAGATGAAATTACTACAGAAATGCTCAGTGCTGGGAATGTTTCGGTTACCACTTGGATGAGTGAAATTTTGAATAACTTTTATGATAAAGGCATGGTTCCTAAAGATTATACCAGAGCTATTATTATCCCTATTTTCAAAAAAAGGTGATCGCAGTTCTTGTGATAACTATAGGGGTATCAGGCTACTCTCTGTTCCAGGTAAAATTCCTTCCATGATTGTGCTTAATAGAATTAGGAATCTAGTTGACAGGCAATTGCGTGATGAGCAATGTGGATTCAGAAGTGGTAGGGAATGTGCAGATCAGATATTTTCACTTAGGCAGATTCTTGAGAAATGTTTAGAGTTTCAGAAACCTTTGGTTCCTAGCTTTGTCGATTTCAAAAAGGCTTTCGACTCTGTTGATCGTCATAATTTGTGGTTGATTGTAAGGTCATATGGTATTCCAGACAAGTTAGTTAACCTAATGAAAGCGCTCTATAATAACACTGAGTCGTGTGTGAGGGTTGCTAAGTCTTGTAGCAATTGGTTTAGCATTACTTCTGGTGTTCGAGAAGGGTGCATTTTATTTCCTTTTCTCTTTAGTTTGGTTATTGATTATGTTATGCGAAATTCACTTCAAGGGAAAGATTTTGGCCTTAAATGGTCTGGAGATACGAAAATTTCTGATTTAGATTATGCTGATGATTTAGCTCTTTTGGCAAATGATGTTGATGAGATGAACTCTTTCATTCGAGCTGTTGATTAGACTGGTAGTAGAGTAGGTTTGGTTATAAACAGAGAGAAAACTAAAGTGATGAAAATTGGTCAGGCAGGTTGTGATTCAGTTCATCTGAATGGTTGCAGTCTTGAGCAGGTGTCACAGTTTAATTACCTTGAGAGCTATGTAACAGATACTGGTGATATGCGGCATGAGATTAACAGACGAATAGGGATTGCTGCCGGGACTTTTAAGAAACTATGGAGAGTGTGGAGAAATAGGCGTATACACCTAAAGACTAAAATTAGACTGTATAATAGTTTGGTTCTTTCTAGGGTTAGTTATGGTAGTGCAACTTGGACGTTATGTAAACAAGATAACAGGAAACTAGATGCTTTGATTCTAGATGCTTATGCAGTATCTTGGGTATTAGGTGGTTTAACTTTGTAACTAATGATGAGGTTAGGCAAAGGAGTCTGCAACCTCCTTTAAGCAGCATATTGTGCAGAGAGAGACTCCGCTGTTTGGCCATGTTGCCTGTATGGATAATTATAGATTGGCGAATAAGGTTATGAACAGTGTGCCTAGAGGCCTCAGAAGGAGGGGGAGACCTAGGATGCGGTGGTTAGACAATGTCAAACAGGACCTTGTTAGAATTGGTGTGCAGTGGCCGGATTGTGTTGTTGTGTTGTTTTACCTCTGAGCGGCACTTTTTTGCACACCATGGGCTAAATGGCCAAGTCACATGGACCCCGAAGGCTCACAGAAGGTTGGGGAGGGGACCCACTAGAACAGCTGTTGGGAGACAGATGGTAGCCTCCCGTCAAGGCCATCCAGCGTGTTCTTTAACGTGCACGGGGTAGGGCTCTCCCGCACACGGGGCCACGGCTTAACGTCCCATCCGACGGACGGCGGCCTTTCCAAGCCCCGTCGGTGTCCCCTACTGACCGTGGGCAGGGCGGGGTATTTTGCGGAGTGCAGTGGCCGGATGCAGCAGATGTAGCTCAGGACAAATATGCTTGGAGAATTAAACTGCACGGTCTGGTTGGACCTCTGTAGCCCATGGCTGCTTGAGGAGGAGGAGGAGGAGGATGAAATAAAGTAATACTGGTTAAGGAAAAGTAAAAGTGAATGGGTGGACCATCACAACTCCCCCTCCGAAAGGGAGTCAAAATTTGACCTAAAAGAGTTTGACGAGCAAATTTAGAATAATAGGACACTTCTCACATCATTTACATATCACTGAACATAAAGTAAAAGTATGCTTACATAAATTTTGATAAGACGAGCTACTCTCACTTCAACACAATTTTCCATCACAACCAAAGATATCTCCTCCCTTTCCTCCTATCAAAAGTGTACAGTTACCTATTGTAAATGTATACCAATGGCTGTGGCAGTTAACTGCATGCTAGCGTTTATCGAACTAACTAGTATCACATTCTAATAGAAACTTCAAAAGTTGCATAAAATAACATGTACCAAAAGTTCGTTAATATTACTCCTGTCCTGCTTAACTTCTGAAAAGGTTAAAGAAAAAAAAAAATCATTTATATCAAATTTTGTTCTTTCACAGAATATAATTACAGACATACAAAGCGGGGTACATAACTTCTACTTATTCCCCTAACCACAGTTCAAATATGTGAAAGCTAAATCTTCTCCTACCATACATGAAAAAACGGGTATTGGAACACTGTTAAATCCTCCTAACTACATTAAACACGTGAATCTAATAAATTCCAAATTTTGCAAAAAAGTGGGAATGTAATCATATGCTAAATCTTCACCTAGACACAATAAATTGTGAGCTAGGTAAAATTTAAAAAAAGCATTAGTTAATACCTCCCCTCTTAGAGCTTTACGTCCCCTTCCCAAAGGAGTTATGCTGGTGGCCATCTAAGCTACCAGACTTTGTCGTTGGAGACAGCTGTCAATGGGTACAAAAACTTCAAGACATCATGGTCAGCTCAGATACACAGTTGTATCAGAATAATATGATCACTTACCTAATAATGGGAATAACCACCCTTGGCCTGGATGACAGCAGCGAGAGCCAAGCATGGACGCAATGAGGCCCTGGAAGGTTGCCACAGGAACACTTGCCCATTCAGACTCCAGCAGAGCATGGAGGTTCCGGAGATGACATGGTTGTGGGTCTACATGCCGAACCTGTCGATCCAAATGGTCCCACAAGTGCTCTATAGGATTGAGGTCGGGCAATTTCACCGGCCAAGGGAGACGGAGACATTGCTGTCGTGTTCCTCACCACCTTAGCGACATGGCAGGGCGCATTGTCCTGTTGGTAGACACCATCAAGGTAAACATCCAACATGAAGGGATGAATGTGGTCAGATAGGATGGATAGGTAGCCATTGGCATTCAGGGACTTATCTAGTGGTACCAGAGGTCCCAGGTCATACCAGGAAAACATCCCCCAGACATGCACACTGCCACCGCCGGCCTGTGTGGCCCCCACCGTCTGGAGTTACTTGGTGTGCCAGTAATCCATTCTTGGTACACCCTTACTACATCACTGCGCAAACAGCCCATGAAGTCTGCTGTTTCTGAGATGCTTCCACCCTTGGTGCGGTAGCCAATGATCGTTCCTTTTTGAATGTCTGTCAAATCAATACCTCTGCCCATTGTGCTCACATTATGTACTATGGCTCATCTGTCCTGGCCGGCTGCTTATATCTCCATGTGGTCGACCTTGTCATGTACACTCTGTGACGCACCTGGATGGGTACACTGTGATTCCATGGGTGGTCATATTATTCTGATATGACTGTGTATATGCAAACAAATGCCGCCAATGTCATTCTAATAATTACACATCATTGATGCATCAATATCACTGATGACACCAGACAGATTTAAACACATATACATACATCATATCTAAGAGTAAAAAGAAAAACTGTATCAATAATTTATCATATATGTTATCAACCCACATCTATCTAAATCTAAATTCTAATTTACCTAATTCATGTAAAAAGAGAATGGAATTGTATTGGATGAAATGTTAACATTTCATCCAATACATTCCATTCACTTTTTACATGAAAACACACTTTGCATACAAAAAATTCACTTCAAAATATTTAATCACTGTATACTATAAATTCTCTTTCATTCTCATCATTCATATCCATAACCTTTTTCGAAATTTCTTAATGTTAACTTACAACATTCAGTTCAGCTTTCAGTAAGCTGAAACAAAAAAATTTACAAAAATACATAAATGCATTTTAAATGATATTAATACAATATAACAACTAGAACTTCAGATGAACAAGAATACATAAAAAATTCTATTCACATTACATTATAAACTCAAACTATAAACCTAGAATAGTAAATTCACTTTTCAAAAAATAATATCAAAACTCCAAAGTTTTAAACAACTATTGCTTCACTCTTCTCCACCTTCATATATTCCAGAGAAAAGAAATAAAATATTATAAATCATTAGTGCCACAGTGTAAGAATAATAATAATATACTTAAATTTTCAATGTTGGCATTTCGTTGTAATAAATCATCATCCAGTCGTTTCCTGGTAACTTCCTTCCCGAGTCAATCAAGATCTCGTTGGTGATGTCATCTATTCTATGTTGATTGCTTCATTGCCAATTGTCCCTCTGCAGGCTGTGGTCATTTCATTGACATCTCGTCGCTACGTGCTTGTCTTTGAAGAGCCTGATTTTTTGCTTTTCCAGGTTTATTGCTGCCTGTTTCTAAATGACACTTCAACAGTAGTAAATTTCCAAACTTGTTAGATTCATCAGGCTTATTTGCACTCAAAACAACTTCTGGGTTGCTTGGCTTAGTTTCATCTAATAGTTCTTTATTAACATTATTTTCCTTTAAAACGTCTAATTCAAAACTTTTCTCATCAATAACTACAGCACTATTTTCTTTTAAAACTTCTACTCCAAAAACTTTTTCGACTAATTTTGTACTATTTTAAGACTTTATCAACACATTTCTCATTATCAAATTGCTTTGCATCATCAACTTGTTCCTCTAAATTTGTATTAATTACACTAATAGGGCATTTTATAGGTTCTTCTTGAACATTATGCTTTGGACTACAGGATAACTCAGAAGATCCAATGGATCATGGCTGCAAATTCACAATTGACAATTGTCATAGATATCGTCTAAAACTTGCTCATTTGAACGTGAAAGATAAGCTTCTGTATCATTGCGATAAGTTAATTCAGTTTCTTCGTGACAAGGTTTAACAAAAGGTAAAACAACAGTGGCAAGACTTAACTCATGAGAGGGCTTTTTTTGAGGAACTTTGGCCTCTCACTTCAAAGATCCTAATTTAAGTTTTCAGAATTGTCGTTTTTTTTTTCTGTAGCAATTATTGCTCAGTATGCCCTAATCAGCCACAAAAATTACATCTGGAAGTTTCCTATTATTCGTAGAAAAAGTTTTTGGTTTAGTGTCATTGTTTAAAGCTTGATACGGAACAAATTCTCTGCTTCATTCATTCTGCATCATTGTAGGTGCATATTGTTGGGACTGTGTAACTTTTGATCATGTGGGAGTCATTTTGCGAGATTCAACCTGATAGCGCTGCTTTGGCAAGGATTGCATGTATTGCTGATTTAATGCAGTTTTTGCAGATTCTCTTCTTGTAGTGTACTGCCTAGCCAATTTACTAAAGTTGAAATTAAATTTACATTTCCTACTTCTAAGAAATCCCTAATGGGCAAAGGTAATTGGGACAATGTGCAGTTTATAATATCAATTTCGGCAACATCAGCATTGTACAGCCGGTATAACTCTACTAAAACTCTACCCAAGTGAATTTTTTGATATCATCTCCTCTTTGTCTTCGTGAAAAAATTCTGTATCTAAATATGTAAAATCATCATAAGCTGGATAGATTTCCAAGAGTTCACTTTTAAAATCTTCCCAAAACTCTATTCTATGACGATATCCTGTTATTCCACCATTGCTTAGGACATCCAATTAAATAAGATACTGTTAAAACCACCTTTTGTTGCTGGGCACTTCATGTAATGGATATGCTCTTCCATGTTCTTGACAAATGTCCATGATGACGGACGTTTCGAACCGTCAAACCTTATCTCAGGTAAAGGCCAATTAACATAAGGACTATAGTTAATAAATCAAAGATTATTAACTTTCAAATTGGACCTTTTGTCTGATCCAAATTTATTCAAAATTCTGGATAACTTATCAGGTGCCAGGCAACATTAACTTGCCAAAATAAAGTTGAAACACAATTCGTTTTGTATATCTATAGCATTATTTATCGAGTTCCCATGGCCGAGTGGTTAGCGCGCTTGGCTGCTGATCTAAGGGACCTGGGTTCGAGCCCCGGGTAAGGCATGGATGTATGTGTCGTTTTTCTGCTGAGGTCCTGCCAACCTCACAGACCTTCTACTATGGCATATAAACTGACAGGCTCCTGTCAGACCTCTGTGGCAAGCAGCTGCTTGAGGGGGTATTAAAAAAAAAAAAGAATTCGAAAAGGATTGTCGTCAAGTTCAATTAAAGTATAAATCTAATCAAAAATCAATTAATGCTGCTCAAGAGAAAAATCGCAAAAATTCAAAAGTTTTTAAAACAGTTTATTTCCAAAAAAATTCAAGACTCATCAATTCAGTTGACGAAAACAAAAAGTTGGAGTACTAACAACTCACATCTACCTAAATCTCTACTAACAACTCCTTCAATCAACACACAGTGATTCAAAATACTACTTCAACATATTTCAGGTCCTCCTAACAATACTGACAATTCGAATTCTATATTCAACTTCCACTAATAATACTGTCCATTCTGACTCTGTGACTTAACGTCACTTAGTTATAACATGCGGCATACAAATCTGACATGTGTCTGATGCATGCCGGGAAAACATTTGCACAATCTGACAATCACACTAGCTATGACACAAGAGTTGGGTTGTTTTACCTCTGAGCGGCACTTTTTTTGCACACCATGGGCTAAATGGCCAGGTCACATGGACCCCGAAGGCTCAGATAAGGTTGGGGGAGGAGACCCACTGGAACAGCTGTTGGGAGACAGATGGTAGCCTCCCGTCAGGGCCATCCAGCATGTTCTTTAACATGCACAGGTTATGGCTCTCCCGCACACGGGGCCACGGCTTAACGTCCCATCCGACAGACGGCAGCCTTTACAAGCCCATCAGTGTCCCCTATTGACCGTGGGCAGGGCGGGGAATTTTGCAGAGATAAATCTCAATGCTGACCCAGCTGGGACTCAAACCTGGGAACTACAGATTACGAGCCTGGCGCGCTATCAACTGAGCCACCCACGGCCCTGACACAAGAGAGGTCGTGCCCTACATGCACACACATTACCGGCTGACAATCAAAAGTTGGAGTTGTACATGCAAACTCCTTCCATGGCTGAGAAGTAAGAATTGCGATCATTCCAAATGAAATAATCACCAAAATGATAAATATAACGTAAATAAGGTAAAATCAGTTAATGTAAAGTAAAAGTGAATGGGTGGACAAACAGAGGCCCATCCCTTGTCAACAGCTCGAAATGTCATCTATTTTTGGACCATCTTTGATAGGTACTAACTACTGCATAGCGTGAGCAGCCTACAAGCATTGCTGTTTCGGAGATGCTCTTACAGAGTCGTCTTGCCATAATGATCTGGCTTTTGTCGAAATCAGATAAATCCTTTGCTTTTCCCATGTTGAGATGAAAAGAAATACTGCCTGTGAGAGCTCCGACCCTGGTATTATATACAGGGTGATTCAAAACTCTTGGGCCCAAACTTAAGGGTGTGAGAACTTTAAAGGGTGATAGAACTTTATTAAGGGGTGATAGAACACACCTAAACAAGCACTTTTCGTCATACAATGCATGGTCGGAACTCAAGAGGTGAAGCGCTAGAGGGCACTTTCCAGTGAACACTTATAAGTGCTGGTTTTCGCACTCGTCATCATTTCTACCGTGGATTGCAGAATGATTGGATTGTTTCACGAATCAGAAGGTGGCCATGCATTTCACGTATGGAGCTGTGGACGGGAATGCAAGGGAAGCCCAAAGATTGTAACGGGAGCACTTTCCAACCAGACGCGTGCCTGATCGTAAAACCTTTCAACGATTGCACCGGTATCTGTGTGAAACCGTCTCCTTTGCCAGTGGCTCGCAGGATACAGGGCATGCAAGGAGTGTGAGGATGCCACATGTTACAGAGGAAATTCTACATAGGGTTGAAGATCATCCCAAATGTAGCACACGAGTAATTTCCTATGCCGTAAGTGTGCCCCAATTGACAGTGTGGCGAGTTCTATGAGATGAACAATTACACCCCTACCATGCACAGAGGGTGCACGCCTTGACACCTGCAGATTATCGGCCTAGTGTGGATTTTGCACAGTGATTCCTGCAGCAGACTGCAGCGCAACCGAACTTTGATGCACATGTCTTATTCACTGACAAATGCAACTTTACACATGAGGGCATTTTTAATACCCACAATTCACGTGTAGGCCACCAGTAATCCGCATGCCATACGTCCATATTCATACCAGCGGCGTTTCTCCATAAATGTTTGGGCTGGAATCCTCCATGACCATTTGATTGGACCATACCTTCTGCCAGCCCGACTGAAAGGGAGAACGTACCTCGTATTTTTACAAGAAGTCTTGCCAGAATTACTGAATCCTGTTCCAGCAAACATTCAAACATGCATGTGGTTCCAACACAATGAAGTGCCATCCCATTTCAGCGTGGATGTGCGGAACGCCTTAGATAAAACATTTCCAGGACGATGGATTGGTCGGGGTGGTCCCATCGCTTGGCCGCCACGATCCCCCAATCTCTCATATCTGGACTTTTTCCTATGGGGACATATGAAAAGCCTCATCTACGATAGCCCCATCAATTCCAATGAGGACCTTGTTGCCAGGATTTCTATTGCCGCTGTCGCTGTACGAGAAATGCTTGGTATTTTCGCCCATGTACGCTGATCACTACGTTGAAGGTGTGAAGCCTGCATTAATTTTGGCAGTTGCTCTTTTGAGAAGTTTCTGCAATTGTTCAATAAAATTCTGTACTTTCTGTTCTGTAATTTCTGCTGTTGTTTCAAACCTCTTCTGTCATTCTTGTGTTTCTTCATTTCCTGACACAGTAACTGCTAACCCCTAGTGCTTCACGATTGAGTTCCGACCATGCAATGTATGACGAAAAGTGCTTGTTTTAGGTGTGTTCTATCACCCCTTAAAGTTTGGCCCAAGAATTTTGAATCACTCTGTATATCATTTGCGATCTTGGCATGTGACACTGATTGGCTGCATGCGTGCTTCTTTGCATAACACAGAGGTAGTTTTAATGTATTGGCTGATTGGTGTATATTGTATTAACATGATTTCAAGTGTATCCATGAATTGTAGCTTTTTTTTTTTGTTTCAGCTGAATGAAAGCTGAACTGAGTGTTGTAACTTAGGAGTTTGTAATTATAAAATGTTTATGGATATGAATGATGAGAATGAAAGAGAATTTAATATATAGTGATTGCATCTGAAGTGATTTATTGAATGTAAAGTTTTTTTTATATAAAACGTAGATGGAATTGTATAGATGGAAATGTTATCATTGATGATAAATTATTGATACAGCTTTTTTTTACTGTTAGACACGATGTATCTGTTTAAATCTGTTCAGTGTCATCAATGATATTGATGCATCTGTGACCGTAATTATCGAGATGACAATGGCAGCATTTGTTTGCATATATATGATCTGACCATAGTGTCTTGAAGTTTTGTACCCTTTTAGAACTGTCCTCAACAACAGACTGGTTTGACTGAGACGGTCACTAGCAAAACTCCTATGGGAGGGGGACATAAAGCTTGATGAGGGGGAAGTAACTAATGCTATTTTTATTTCAGATAACTCACGATTGATTGTGTTTAGGTGAAGTTTTAGCAGATGATTACACTCCCGCTTGTTTGTAAAATGACACTATTTGCTTCGCGTATTTGATTATAGTTAGGAGGATTTAACAGAGTATCAATACCCTTTTTTTATGTATGGTAGGCACAAAAGAAGATTAGATTTCACATATTTGATTGTTGTTATAGGAATAAGTGTAAATTATATACCCTGCTTGATGAATCTGTATTTATATTCTATGAAAGAGCAGAATCTGATGTATTTGAATTTTTCTTTAACCTTTTTAGAAGTTAAGCAGATTAGGAGTGAGATTAACAAGCTTTTTTTTTGTAAAGGTTAGAGTATGCAATTTTTGGAATTGTACCAGAATGTGATACCAGTTAGACCGATAATGCTAGTATGCAGTTAACTGCCACAGCCATTGGTATGTATTTACAACAGGTAGCTATATACTTTTTTAGGAGGAATGGAACCTTTGGCTGTGATGGAAGATTGTGTCGATGTGAGAGTAGTTCATCTTATCAAATTTGCATTATTTTATTTATGTTCAGCAATATGTAAATGAAATAGGAAGTGTCCTTTTATTCAAAATTGCTCATCAAAATTGTTCAGTCAAATATTGAGTCCCTTTGGGAGGGGGGAGTTGTGATGGTCCACTCATTCACTTTTACTTTTCCTTAACCAGTTTTACTCTATTTACATTATATTTATCATTTTGGGGATTATTTCAGTTGGACTTAATCACATTTTTTTCTTCCGATCTGCTAAAGGAGTTGCGCATGTGCAACTACGATTTTGATTGGCAGCCGCTAATGCACACGCTAAGAACATGCCCTCTCTTGCATCATAGCTAGCATGAGCGCATGATCCTAAGATTATGCAAATGTTTTACTCAGTGTGCAACACACACGTGTCAGTTGTACATCACATGTAATACTAAGTGACATTAGGTCATGGGGGAGTCAGTAGAGAGTGTTAGTAAGAGGAAGGATGTTAGTAGAGATGGAGCTTTTAGTTGCTCCACCTTTTGTTTTCAGCTGTGTATAAGGTGAGTCTTGAATTTTTAGGAAATAAACTTTGTTATATGAATATTTTGACTTTGCCATTTTTTTCTCTTGAACAACGATAATTGATTCTTGATTGAGATATAATTTCAAAAATTTGACAATCTTCTGATTTTTTACTCAATAAGTAATGCCCATATACTTAACAAACCCTCATTTAACTTAATTTGGCACGTTAATATTGCCTAGCACCTGATATGCTAACCGGAGTTCTAATTTAAGTTGGATCAGTCAAAAGGTCCAAAGAGAAAAAGTTTAATAATCTTTTGGAGCATTACAGCACCACCCTGATGATAACTGCCGAGTACAAACAAAAATGTTCAGCTTCTACAATCATGTAACTAGCACATTTCAGTGCCTAACCTATATGCATGTGTTAATAATCTAAGAAGAAAAAAAAACTTTCTTATACATTAACATTTCAGCTATTTGGATATAACAAAAAAGTAACTATTGTACTTACCAATATGTCTTCTTGTCTGTTCCACAACTGGGTTTCTGTTCACATTTGACAACAGTCCCAGACAAAATCTTTCAGAACTTGAAGGATCAGTAAAACCATCAACTGTCAGTGATGGCTGTGAGGCATGAAATGTCTCTCCAACACGGGTATTAAGTTCGTAATAGGAGATGGAACACCAAAATGCAGGCTCAGTATAAGTGACTGGATGAACATCTGAAATAGCAAATATATTTACATTTAAAAGAAAAAGAAAAATGAAATAGAAGTCACTGATAATACTTGTGATGCTGACAACAAATCAACACCTAAAAATATACAGCTAGAAATGGGAAAGAAATTCCCTGGCACAAAATTTAAATTTCAGTCATGATGCTGATATGAAATGTTTTATTTATGAATATGTAATGTTGTAGAACCAAAAAATGAGTTCTAATTTAAGATTTGGTATTTTGAATTTTTGTCGCAAGTATGAGAATGCCATAAATAATATATTGGTGAAACGTGTCCTGGCAGTTAGTCCTGTTTTTACACGTACATAGCTTTCAATCTTTTTTCCTGAACTCCTTTTCTTTTTATTGTTTTGTGCCAATAGGCAGTCTTAGAGTACACTACTTCTTAAATGTT
The DNA here is from genome assembly GCA_038380435.1 of Ryuthela nishihirai. Lineage (NCBI taxonomy): Eukaryota > Metazoa > Arthropoda > Arachnida > Araneae > Heptathelidae > Ryuthela > Ryuthela nishihirai. The sequence continues at coordinate 31,990,329 of JAWZYU010000004.1, forward strand.
GCAACAGTAATGAATTCATCATACGTGCTTTCTCAACTACAGTCTTTAATTGGTGAACTTTCACTGTGGTCTGGTAATCTCAACTTTTTAATAATAAGGATTATAATAGCTCTAGTAAAATCTTTAGGAACAGCACCTTTATCAGTAAATAAAGTATGTTTTACATACACCGGTTTCATTAATTAAGGAAAATCCCTATGTTAAGTCAGCAGGAAGCTAACGTCAAAGCTCTATAACTTCTAAAATAAGTTTTTTGCTTTGAAAAATGTGATTGCAGATAAAGATCTCAATCAAATAAATCAATATCTCGATTTTCAATAATATTCGTTCAGTATTTAATGAGTTATGGAAGTTTGAATATTTAACAGCAATGCCAATTTTGTAAATTTTAAGAAACTTACAAAACTGAAGAATGGTGAAAGAATTCTTTACACAAAGTTCTAAAATACAAACTTATTTTATTAAACACTTTGATAGAATACTTATTACTAAGTTTTAATTAACTTCTGAAGTCAATTTTTGTGGCTAGCATTGTTATCGCTAAATAAGCTCACTGGACAAAAAATAGTCATCTCCTGCCATAAGAGAGTTATGTCCTTCGACAGCAACAGAGGGCACACCAGTAATAAACGAGTCCTACAAATAGCTGTGCCATGCACTACAGGGTTCATACAGTGACAAGAAGTGGTTGATGCCATGTGTATGTTAGTCACTCTGTGAAACATGAGTCGTGCCAAAGATGTGAATGAGTGGCAAAAAAGGTGTTATTGTGTTTGGCCGAGCCAAAGGGCATAATGCACAAGAAGTTGCTGCCTTTGCAGGTGTGTGGAAATGTACTGTCCAAAGGGTCTTCCAGCAGTGGCATACATCACAGTTAGTACGGATCACAGTCCACTACTAATCGTTGCCAGAACTGCAACAGAAAGACTGTGCTCACCAATAGGGACTGCCGCAGTGTGTCACACACTGTTAGGGCAAACCGCTTTGCAATGTGGCAGGAATTGCTCCAGTCAGTCAATGCAGGACTACAACAAGCTGTTTCCGAACAAACACTCCGAAGGGAACTGCATGCCATGAATATCTGGAGCAGAGAACCACAGAAGAGACCCATGTTAACAGCTCTGGATAAGGCTGCACAGTGGGCTCAGTCCCAAAGACTGGACTGTCGACCCTTGGAAGTGTGTGATCTGGTTGGATGAGTCACGTTTTTGCTTGTACTCGAATGATGCGAGGCGACAGGTGTGTTGTAAGCCACACGAAGCCTTCCATGCGGACTGTGTGCAAGGTTCTGTTCAAGCCAGAGGAGGCTCTGTGATGTTCTGGGGGTGTTTCACATACAAGGAAATGGGTCCTTTGTTGCGATGACATCACACTTGAATCAGAAGGGCTATATGGAGCTACTGGATGACCACATGTTGCCTTTTGTGCAGCATCTCCATAGTGAACACCAAAAGGATACCCCAGTCTTCGAAGATGACAACTGTCACATGCACAGGGCTCGAAGTCTGTTGGATTGGCATGACAAGCATTCTGAAGTCTTTGAACATCTCGACTGGCCCGCCAAATCCTCGGATCTGAATCCCATAGAAAACTTGTGGGACTATTTGGAGCAATGAGTGTAGTGCTGTCCCAGTCATCCGGCCAATCTGCAGCATTTACTGCTGGAAGAGTGAACGAATATTGATGTGCAGTACATCTGCACACTGGTGGCATCCATGCGAGGCAGGATTTCAGCTGTTCTTTGGTCACACAGAGGTGTTACGCACTATTAGGTGACATTCAGCCAGGGGTGACTAATTTTTTTGTCTGGTGAGCTTATTCAAACTTCCATAACTCACTAAATACTAAAATTAAAGTTATTTAATTCTCTATCACATTGTTAAATGTTTTTAAGCACTTCAACACATGGACTATGCTATCAAGTATCAACAATTATTAAGGCGAGATTTAGGTATCATGCCGTAGAGGATGGGCAGTAACAGGAACTTCCGGGATGCTTTCGGTGACAAATTTAATAATCAACGTTCTGGTCGGCAAATGACGTCTCAGTGGAGATTAAAAGAAGGAATAACAGCTGCCAATGGTCTACCCGCCTTGGCGAAGGAAATAACCATTTATACCTTTGATAGCATAGAGTGCTTAAAAAAGCTTTTTATCTATAACGCGCATTTCGCGCCCTTCATTTCGGCGCATCGTCAGGTGGGAAGTGAGGAGCTTAAGCTAATGCAAGAGAGGCAGTTGGTGAGTGTGGGGAGGGGTGGGGTGTCATAAATTGACCTGTCAGTGGCTCAGCTCCGAGGATCAGAGTGGCAGGCAGATGTGCAGGTGGCCGTAATGCGATCTACATGTGACAGAGGTTGGGAGAGGGTGTGGGATTATGGGAAATCATCACGATCTGCGAGTGTCGAGGGCAGCTTCACTATTTGTGGCTAGTAATTCATAATTATAATGAGTGGGGTACTTTTAGTGAATTAATAAATTTCGTAAACTGAATTTTGCGGTTAAGATAATTATTTTATTGAGGGTCTGAATAATGGTTTTCTTACCGGTATTACTATTGAGAATTGTGTGTGTGGGGGGGGGGGGGGGTTGCATTAATCGTCAATTTTAGGAGGTATAATGGAAGTGTTCTAAAGGGTTTGGTGGGTGTGCATTAGTGCAGGTGGCAAATGGGGATCGGCGATGAGAGAGGAGAGTGTTTAGGGGTGTGTGGAATTTCCGAGGTGTATGTTATATCCCCTAAGGATCAGATGCCAAGCTGGGGGGGACAATGTCTGTGTTTCAGAGTTCAGTCAGTTTTATGTTAATGAGGACATTTTCTGTGACAGCTAGTTGGAATTTGGTAGGTGGGGATACTATAATTTTAACTGAGTAAAAATCAGTGGGCAGATTGTTTTCGGTCTAATTTTTGTCGTTAAATACTGAACAAATATTGTTGAAAATCGAGATATTGATTTATTTGATTGAGATCTTTATCTGCAATCACATTTTTCAAAACAAGAGAACTTATTTTAGAAATTATAGAGCTTTGACTTTAGCTTTCCATTGACTTAATATAGGGATTTTCCTTAATTTATGGAAACCAGTGTACTTTATTACTGATTATACTTATTACAGGAAAATGTCCCAAAGACAAAAAAACACTTGAAATAATTAGCTGGAAAAAATTTGGTTTTCCAGTGATGTGGAATTCGAACCTGTCTCCCACAAACATGCCAGGTGTGATAATCACTACACCATCAGAAACTAATCATTTCTTTCAGCAATTGATATTCCTGCATAGTGTTGTTCATATATATATTATATTGCTGAAAGAAATGTTTAGTCTCTGATGGTATATTGGTTACCATATCTGGCATGTTTCAAGGACATGGGTTCAAACCCCACTCATTGTAAAACCATTTTTTTCCAGCTAATTATTTCAATACTTTTATCATAAAAAATAAATCAAAAGATCAGTCAGCCATGTCACAATGGAAACATTTCCAGCTCTAAACATTTCAACAGTAATTTCATCTACCCCTGAAGATTCATATAGTTTAATTTGGAGAAATTATTGAATTGATAGAAGTAACTTTTGATTGTGATGTAGAGCCAACATTAAAGCCAGTAATGCATTTATCCTCATTACAATGAGAGTAGAACTAACCACATTGTTTAGAACATTTTTAAAATGTTCAGTCCAACTTGCCATTACAGAATTCTCACCTGCAATAACCTTGCCACATTAATCCCATAATCCCTGTGTGCAAATTTGCTTCTTCTTACACAAAACATTAACTATTTCATACAACTCTATGCTGTTCTCTTTCAGAAATAAGATCCAGTTCCTTATCACTCAAATGACTCACCTCTGGCCCTTTTTTACCCAAGAGAGTATTGTTAGTATCAAGAAAAGTCTTTTTAAACTTATCTCATGTGTCCATAACTTCAGTAGTAAGCAAACCACGATTGTCATAATGACTGATAACCTATCATGGTAAGCCCTGGCTGTATCTGGATCTTTGAGAGCTCAAGGTTAAACATAATTCTTATAGCCTTAGCACAACATTTCTTAAGCTTTGGCTATAAGACACATCTGGCAAGATAACAGTCAGACCAATTTCAGCTCCCCTACATGAAATGGTATTCTCAACAGCACATTTAATGTTAATATAAATCGATCATATTCCTATGCAACCCATCAGGTGAAACCCATGTGTGTTTATAGAGATGTCCCAGTGTTTATAGTAAGTGTTAGCTATTATCATACTATTAAGTTTATTTACCTGTAGGAGGCATTCCACATTGTAACTACTAATACTAAAAGAATCCATGACCCCTGTCCAAAGGTCAGAGTCAGTACTAACTTTAGCATTGAATTCATCCAGAAAACATTTTGTGAGGACATCAAGAGAATAATCTCTATGAAGTGCCCTCACATTCCATATACCTGTGGGAAGAAAATGATCAGAGAGATTTTTAAAGAAACTATGTTCATTGAGAGAGCCAACAATATCAAACAGCCCCCTAATTGTAGGTATGGAGCAAAGACCTGTCCCCCATTGCTAAAGGATTAAGCCACCCATGCCAGTGGGAATTTCCAGCAGCACAGAGATTTGACAAAATCAGTAAACGCAAAGTGTCCAGGTACCTGTGATGATCTATGATCAACATTATCAAGTAGCTAATATAAAGTATTCTGTGCAGCTGTTCATTTGGGGCTGCTAACCTGAAAACAGAAAATACAGCAATAGATTTTGCCTCAACAGAAGCTCACAGTGCAGCAAGTTCGATCCATAATTATTTTGAAAGCCATACATATTCCAATCAGTATAAGTGGTCAGCACCAAGACACTGTGAGGTTCACCACTCCTCAGCATGATAGAGAAAAAAAGAAAGTTCCATAGAAGATCAGTATGCCATACTAATCTGGCAGCCCTTCCATTCTTTTCCCTTCCAGAAGAGAATATCTCCATTGAAAATTACTAATGGCCTGCACCACGAGAAGGCAGGGTAAGACTATATGCTAGGCCTGGCCATTTCTTTGCATCTTCACAGGAGAGGGATTTTTAACCATCTGTACTTTAAAAAAGATGATCACAGCTCTTCTGATAATTATAGGGAAATAGTATGTGATGGTCCACCCATTCACTTTTACTTTTCCTTAACCAATTTTATTTGATTTAAGTTATCTTTATTATTTTAGAGCTTTTAAATTTTAGCTGAACATTATTTCTCTCCCCAAGACTGCTAAAGGATTTGCGCATGTGCAACTCAAACTTTTGATTGACAGTCGCTAATACATGCATTAAGGAATGCCCCCTCTTGCATCATAGCTAGCGTGAGTGTGCGATCATAAGTTTATGCAAATGTATTTTCCCAGTGTACAACACATGTTAGTTGCATGCCATATGTATACTAAGTGACATTAGGTTATAGTTAGTAAGAAGACTCACAGAGTAAGAGTCAGTAAGTAAAAAGACTCAGAGAGTAAGAGTCAGTAAGAAGACTCATAGAGTAAGAGTCAGTAAGGAAGTGTCAGTAGGATGCCAGATAGCAGTGAGTCAGTAAGAGGAGTTAGATAGTAGCAAGTCAGTATGAAGTAGAGAGTTGTTAATAGAGATGGAGCTAGATGTAAGCTTTTAGTTGCTCAGACTTTTGTATTCATCAGTTTATTTGGTGAGTCTTGAATTTTTCGAAAATAAACTTTGTTATATGCAATATCCGATCCAAATTTAAGTTAATAATCTCTGGAGTGTTACACAGGGTATGGCTCTCCTGCAAACATATCCACAGCTTTATGTCCCATCCAATAGATGGCGGTCTTTCCAAGCTCATCAGAGCCCTTTCTGACCAAGAGCAGACATGTTTTAGATACTTCATTTATAAACCATGTATTTGTTATTACTCACCCGAAGAAGTAGAACTTGGAGATGAAATGAGTGCTGTATCTGTAATAAAAAACAGCAGAATATTAATACCAAAACTTTTTTGTATAAGAATGTGATACAGAATTTAAATCAACTTTTAAAATTTGTTTAATACTTCAATAGACTACACCTAAAACTCAACCTCAGGCTTTATTTCAATAACATATTATTCCCTAAATGACTCCCTAAATGAATGAATTTTGGCCATATCAACGTAGGAATTCTTTGTACATAAGGCAGCAGGAATATGGATGCTTTTTACTCTAGATATTTGCAGAGCATATTTGTTATTTAGTAGATTCACTAATAATTAATAATGAGGTTAGGTGTAAGTCATTAACCACCTCTATACAGATTATGTCAGTTGAGCATGATGCCTATGTAGAACTACAGATTAGAAAATATAGTTTTGAACTGTGTGATAAAATGTTTGAAGAGACGAAGATCTAGAATGAAGGTTGGACAATGTCATATAAAGGTCTAGGTAAATTGTTCGAAAAGCAGTTTTCTGAAAGTTCAGGTTCAATTGTTCGAAAGTTAACTGTTTGAATGACGAATTTTTCGAAAAATCAAGTGCCAGTCTACATATTACATAAGAGACGTTTTTCTTGTTCTTGAGATAAATCAAAAATTATTTTTGGGTTGGATAGTTATTGATAAAATATCACCATTAACATTTTCAAAAATTTCTCAATTATGCTCTCCAATGGCAGAAAGTTTTTGAAAATGATAAAATTTTAATTAAATATTATAAATGGTTTATTTATGATGGAAAATTACAAATGATGGAAATTTGCAATGTTGCTGGTAGTGTGTCACATTAATGAAAGGTTTCTTACAGCAAATTTTCAGAGAAGCATTCAAGACTTGAATGTTATCTGCTGTTTTGCCCCCACTGAAGATGCCGATGAGGTTGAGAAGGATAGGTTTTACGGACAACTTCAGGACATCTTGAATTATTCAAAAAAGGAGATATTAAGGTAGGCACTCACTGGTCAGCAATGGAGGCACACAGACATGCATTAAAATATTCTCCCCTGCATTCTCTATAAGACAGCGCTCACTGGCAAGCAACGAAGGCATCAGCCCAGCAATGTCGCCCACGGATTGAAGAGGGAGAATCCCAAATGGCATTTCCCCTGCCTGCTAATGACATTAAGCCCTTAATCACTTTTGCCATGGCCTTCGCCACCCTTCTTGACTTGTTTAGGGGTTTGACCACCGCTTTTGATGCGCACGCAAAGCTAGCTGAATCGTAAACTTCCGCGGGGAATATCCTTGCAAGTGAGTGAGGTAGCAGAGGAAACAGCAAATCCTAGTGACAATGGCGTGCCTCCGTTGCTGACCAGTGAGTGTGTACCCTTACCCTTGTTCTAGGTGACTTCAATGCCAAAGTTGGTATTGAAGTCACCTAGGGGATGGGTGATAGGCCCTTTTTGTATTGGTAGATACAATGGCAATGGGCAACGTCTCCTACAGGTAGGTAAACTTAATGGTTTGAGAAACCTATTACAGACACCGTGACATACAGAGTACAAATGGGTTTCACCTGATCGGCTGCATAAGAAAATGTTTGATTATATACTAATTAACAGCAAATGGGCTAGTTCTTGTTAGGAATACCAGGTCATTTAGAAGAGCTGAAATTGCATCTGACCATTATCTTGTTAAAGGTGTCTTGCAACTTAAACTTAAAAAGTGTGATAAGGTTAAAACATTTACCCTTAATTCTGAAGCTCTGAAAGATCCAGTTATAACTAAATTTTACCATGATAGGTTACTTAGTCATTATGACAGTCATGGTATGCTTACTACTGAAGTTGAGGAAGAATGGGATCATTTTAAACAGGCTTTTTTGGACACTAACAGTACTCTTTTAGGAAAAAAGGAGCAGAAGAGACAGAATTATCTGAGTGATAAGGCACTTGAGTTTATTTCAGAAAGAAAGAACTGCAGGAATGTCCTTAATCAATACCCTACTAGTCCTAATAGAAAGCATTACAGACAGCTTAATAAATGTGTAAAGGATCAGTTAGCTGCTGATAAGAATCTTTGGCTTGATGGGGTGGCTTATGAAGCAGAGGAAGCAGTTAGACAGCACAACAGCAGAGAGTTGTACCAGATACCGTATATTTCCGCAGATAAGATGCCCTTCAGATAAGATGAGGTATAAATTTTCATCAAAGTTTTATAATTTTAGCATATATCTGTCCTACAAGACGACCCCAAACTATCAACGGCCTATGAACTTAGATCGGCGATCATCATCTGGATAATAATACTGTATAGCATATACGGAATAATTATGTCCTATTCGCAAACATTCGCACCGATTTGAGCATTTGGGTAATGACCTTGACTATTCACAAAAGCGTCGTATGGGCTATTCTATTTTGTGGACATACCCTACTCTGTACTAGTAAATAATTATGGTTTGTCAGTTTTTTCCTCAGTAGCTCAATAAACACAACTTTTAATATTTATTTTGTTTTAGTATTGTTTTACTATTACAATGTAATGTATTATTTACTATTACAATGTAATGTATTATCATATAGCGTATTTAAATAATATGATAGATTTTTTGATAAGTTGTAGTAATAATGGTTTCAATTTATATAAATTTCAATCTAATTTTTTTTGTATCTGTCCTATAAGACGACCCGGATTTTGAGGGCCTATTTTTATGATTCAACTATAGTCTTATCTGCGGAAATATATGGTAGTTAATGTTTCGTGTGGTAGAAAACAGACATTTATACAGGGATTGAAAGATAAACAAGGTAAGGTTATAGAAGGTGAGGATTCTGTCATGGCTAGGTGGGCTGAGCATTTCAGTTATGTTCTAAATAATGTAGTTGGTTCTACTCCCATTGTTTGCAATGATGATAGATGCATTGCTGGCTTTAATGTTGGCCCTATAACACAATCTGAAGTTATTTTGGCTGTTTCTAAACTTAAACTACATAATTCCCCAGGGGTAGATGAAATTACTACAGAAATGCTTAGAGCTGGGAATGTTTCAGTTACCACTTAGATGACTGAAATTCTGAATATCTTTTATGATAAAGGCATGGCTCCTAAGGATTTTACCAGAGCTATTATTATTCCTATTTTCAAAAAAAGTGATCGCAGTTCTTGTGATAACTATAGGGGTATCAACCTACTCTCTGTTCCAGGTAAAGTTCCTTCCATGATTGTGCTTAATAGAATTAAGAATCTGGTTGACAGTCAATTGTGTGATGAGCAATGTGGATTCAGAAGTGGTAGGGGATGTGTAGATAAGATATTTTCACTTAGGCAGATTCTTGAGAAATGTTTAGAGTTTCAGAAACCTTTTGTTGATTTCAAAAAGGCTTTCAACTCTGTTGATCGTCATAATTTGTGGTTGATTGTGAAATCGTATGGTATACCTGACAAGTTAGTTAACATAATGAAAGCTCTCTATAATAACACTGAGTCGTGTGTGAGAGTTGGTAAGGCTTGTAGCAATTGGTTTAGCATTACTTCTGATGTTCGACAAGGTTCATTTTGTCTCCTTTTCTCTTTATTTTGGTTAATGATTATGTTATGCGAAATTCACTGGAAGGGAAAGATTTTGGCCTTAAATGGGCTGGAGATACAAAAATTTCTGAGTTAGATTATGCTGATGATTTTAGCTCTTTTGGCAAATGATGTTGATGAGATGAACGCTTTCATTCGAGCTGTTGATGAGACTGGTAGTAGAGTAGGTTTGATTATAAACAGAGAGAAAACTAAAGTGATGAAAATTGGTCAGGCAGGCTGTGATTCAGTTAATCTGAATGGTTGCAGTCTTGAGCAGGTGTCACAGTTTAATTGTCTTGGGAGCTATGTAACAGATAATGGTGATGTGCAGCATGAGATTAACAGACGAATAGGGATTGCTGCTGGGACTTTTAAGAATCTACTGAGTATGGAAAAATAGGTGTATACACCTAAAGACTAAAATTAGACTGTATAATAGTTTGGTTCTTTCTAGAGTTAGTTATGGTAGTGAAACTTGGACACTTGGTAGTGTAAACAAGGTAACAGGTAACTAGATGCTTTTGATTCTAGATGCTTACGTAGTATCTTGGGCATTAGGTGGTTCAACTTTGCAAATAATGATGAGGTTAGGCAAAGGAGTTTGCAACATCCTTTAAGCAGCATATTGTGCAGAGACTCCATTGGTTTGACAATGTTGCCTGTATACATAACTATAGATTAGCGAAAAGGGTTATGAACAGTGTGTTTAAAGGCCTCAGAAAGTGGGGGGAAACCTAGGATAAGTAGGCAGACAATGTCAAACAGAACCTTATTAGAATTGGTGTGCAGTGGCCAGATGCAGCAGATGTAGCTCAGGACAGACATGCTTGGAGAACTAAATTGCACAGTCTTGGCTGGACCTCTGTAGCCGATGGTTGCTTGAGGAGGATGATGATGATGAATGATTTGGATCTTTACAAGGGATCTTTACAAGGGTTACCTTTGTTTTCAGACATAAATGAAAAATTATTTTTCTCTCGTTATTAACAGGGCTGAATTTAGAAAAAAACAAGGTGGGTTGTCAAGTAATCCCATTTGGGGGGGGGGGGTGAAAGAACAAGAAACAACTTGCAGCTGTAATTGTGCCATAGCAATTAGTTCCACACCTCATGCAAGATATAAATAGTTTTCTAATACACTCATGCGTTATTAATTTGCATACTTTATTGAAGTTAGCAATTATAAATACTGTTTTTATTTCAGAGTTTTGCAAAGTACAGAGTGAACCAAATTTCTTTCACACTGGTATATTAGTGACTGGAAGAATTGCTGGTGTTGTTCAGGTCTTTGCTGATGTCTTGTAATATAAATGACCATCAAGAACAATTTACATCTTTCTTTCTCTCTACTTACAAATTTCAATGCCATAACACAATCTTCACTTTAAAAAAATACTATAACTGAAGTGAGGGTAGAAGCAGGAAACACAAAAACAAACTCTCTTGAGAGCTTTCCAATCCTCCCTACACAAGACATCTGCACTCAACAAGCTACTCCCCCCTCCCAGTAATTCAATATGTTAATGAGTCCTACAAGAGAGGATGACCATCATGCCACTCCTACCTTGTTTAGGCTGTGTTTAAGGGGAGTTTGGTGTGAACTGTTTGCCATGGGAAAGTGGGATTACAAGGAAATGCAAAATAGGTGGTGCAGGAAGAAAGTTTACGGCTGTCAATGGATTCAGTGCTGAGATGTTGTGGGTTGGGTTGGGTTGTTTTACCTCTGAGCGGCACTTTTTTGCACACCATAGGCTAAATGGCCAGGTCACATGGACCCCGAAGGCTCAGAGAAGGTTGGGGGAGGGGACCCATTGGAACAGCTGTTGGGAGACAGATGATAGCCTCCCGTCAAGGCCATCCAGCGTGTTCTTTAACGTGCACAGGGTATGGCTCTCCCGCACACGGGACCACGGCTTAACGTCCCATCCGACGGACGGCGGCCTTTCCAAACCCATCGGTGTCCCCTACTGACCGTGGGCAGGGCGGGGAATTTTGCGGAGAGATGTTGTGGGCCATCTGGTGTGACCTCTGTGGCACGTCAACCTCCCCACTCCAAATTTGCCCTACCCTTGTTTGGACGAGGAAAATTATGTGTTCCCTGGTTCAGTGTTTCTCCATTTGAATAAGACTGAGAAACATTCTTTTGCACATAAAAATTGCTGTTTTTAAAAATAACTTAAAATTCTCTGTCATTGAGCAATAAATTTTTAAAATTTAGCCTTCAAACTATTTGCATGTTAAAAGTCATTTAACATGCAAATAGTTTGAAGGATAAACTTTAAAATTTTATTGCTCAATAACAGAGAATTTTAAGTTATTTTTAATTAATTTCTGAGCAAGAAGGTCCTTTTAATTGCTGTTTTTAACAGGAATATAGCCAAAATTGCACTTTGTCACCAGAAATGCAGTTTATTGCAAATATCATTTGACGTTGGATTCTTTTATTTCTAATAGTTTAGTTCTAGCCTTAGAAGTCAAAAGTTGAATTAATTTTGTATATTGGGGCATTTGGAAATCGGATACTTTGAAAACGTTTTAGCTAATCTTGACCAGAAATATTGGATACTCACTTTCAAAGAGAAGTTTTATTTTCAGTTTTTAGCACCATTTAATAGGGAAATTTGAAAGTATATGACAGTTGGGAAATTGCAAAGAGTGTAATTTTACTTTTACTAATACCTATTAAAGACTAAAATAATTTTTTCTTTATCTCATAAAACTAAATTGTGTGTTTTCCCAGTCCCAGTAAAGGGGCAAATCATTGCATCCAAATGTTCATGACACTCTACATCAAAATTTCAATTTTCAACCATAAATATATTGTTTGCAATATTCATCACAATTTTTGGCATTTCCACCATTAGAGAAGCCTATAGAAAGTTTTTATTTTCAGCCTTTAGCACTCTGACAGTGGAAATTTGAGCTAATGGATGATTATGGAAAATGAAAATAGTAATATTTTATTAATATCTATGGCCGAATGTAAAATGGGAGGGGAAGGGACTGTACTGTACAGTCCCCCATTGAGAATATATTAACTGAAACAGTGGTGAAAACATTAATAATAATAATAAATAATACCACCTCAAGCAGCTGCTTGTCACAGAGGTCTGACAGGAGCCTGTCAGTTTATACGCCATAATAAGTCTGTGAGGATGGCAAGACCTCAGCAGAAAAACAACATCCGTGCCTTACCTGTGGCTCAAACCCAAGTCCCTTAGATTAGTAGCCAAGTGCGCTAACCACTGGCCACGGGACGGCTTAGCAAAAACATTATCAATATATATTTAACTTATTTTTGAAGAAAGTTTGTGCAGACCATTAAAACACAGAGGACCAAATTCTGTCAAAACAGAAATAACACTATTGATAAATTGCTTAGAAATGAAACCAAAGACTATGAGAGTATGCACTGATGTCAGCAAAGACCTGAGCAACATCAGCAGTTCTTCCAGTCACTAATATATGGGTGTGAAAGAAATTATGCTTCACTCTGTACTTTGCAACATTCAAAAATTAAAAACAGTATTTTTAATTGCTAACTTCAATAAAGTATACATATTAACACGTTAAGCATGGGTGTAGAGCAGATTTTTTTTTCACTAAGGACGGGGAACTATTTTGGTAGTATTTCATTTTCAAAATATTTATAACAAATATTTTACACAGTTTCAAACATTTAAATACAGTTTCATCAATTTTTAATTACTCAAATTATGAGGCATCATGTTTTTACCTCACCGTCTTTAAACTAAATTTGGTTCAGTAAGACGGTGTGGTACGTCGTGATTATTTCGAAGTTTTGTCACAAATTACCATAAAATATACTGTAATTAGCAAACATGTACAAATATTCATGACCAGGTAATATAAATAGTTCGTACAGACGGTGGATTTTGAATGGCTATCTATTCAACATTGTAGTGAGACAAACAATAAAGCCGCGCCGTCTTAGTCACGCCGGTCAAAGTAGAACAGCCAGTGAGACATCAGTGCTATGCCACACCATGCTGAACGTGTTAATAATGTACAAATGTATTAGAAAAACTATTTATATCTTGCATAAGGTGTGGAACTAATTGCTATGGTGAAATTACATCTGCGAGTTGTTCTTGCAAAGAACTTGCTAGATCTTCCCTCCCCCTTTCCACCAAGTGGGATTACTTGACAGCCTACATTGATTTTTTCTAAACTCGGCCCTGTTAGTAATAAGAGAAATTTTTTTTTTATTTATGTCTAAAAACAAAAGGGTTGCTTCCCCCCCCCCAAAGGATCCGAATCATTGCTGTCAGTAAAATACCCTGAGTGCGACACATCATCAGCAACATTGCAAATTTCCTTTTTAAATAAATTGTTTATAATATTAGTTGAAAATTTTCTCATTTTCAAAAAATTTCCACAGTTAGAGAGCACAATTGAAGCTAATAGGAAATTTTGAAAATTAGAATGATAATATTTCATCATTAACTACCGAACCAAAAAAAACAATTTTTGATTTATCTCTAAGAACAAGAAAAAAGTCTCTTATGCAATAAGTAGACTGGCTCTCAAGTTTTCAAAAAAATTCATCACTTGGAAAACTGTCATTTGAGAAATGTGTCATTCGAAAAGTTGCTATTTGAAAAACTGATTTTCGAAAAACTAGCCATTTGAAAAACTCATTCAAACAGTTAACTTTCAAAGAACCAATTTTCAAACAATTCATTTTTAAAGAACTGATTTTTGAACAATTGACTTTCGAAAACTAGTTTTTGAATGATTGATTTTCGAAAAACTTGCCACACACTGCTAAATAGGGCCTTACCAGTGTTAGCCTGCAATAGTCAAATGGAAAATTTGTTGCTCAGAATCTTGTAAAGTTGATAAATCAGCACCCTATCTTCCTTTGAAGTGAATTCAAACTCAATCAACTCAGTGATTGATTGTGCCATCAATATGTTTTAAGTTTATTTTCTACTTTTTAGAGCCCTATAAGGAAGATGGGTATTTTTTAAATTTTAATCATTTTTTTTGTTACTATAAATGCCTACCTGCAAAAACTCTCGATATATGGCTCATAAACATAGAGCATATTCCCCCCACCCCTTTGAAGTCAAGTTTGAAGTAGCCCATGACACTGGAGTCATCATAAGCTTCAATTTGAGATATGACTTGTTAAATTCAAACCCTGCAAAACTCCACCCCATCTTTATCAGGGGAGAATAATGGTGGCAAAATTCAAAATAGTTTACGACTGTCATTATATGAGTTTGACATTGTCTGCCCACCACATCCTAGGTCTCCCCTCTTTGTGAGGCCTTTAGGCACAATGTTCATAACCCTATTTGATAATCTATAATTATCCATACAGGCAACATGGCCAAACCAATGGAGTCTCTCTCTGCACAAAATGCTGCTTAAAGGAGGTTGCCGACTCCTTTGCCTAACCTAATCATTAGTTATAAAGTTGAACCATCTAATGCCCAAGATACTACGTAAGCATCTAGAATCAAAAGCATCTAGTTTCCTGTTATCTTGTTGGCAAAGCGTCCAAATATCACTACCATAACTAACCCGAGAAAGAACCAAACTGTTATACAGTCTAATTTTAGTCTTTAGATGTATATGCCTATTTCTCCACACTCTCCATAGATTTCTAAAAGTCCCAGAGGCCAGGCGCACATCACCAGTATCTGTTACATAACTCCCAAGATAATTAAACTGAGACACTTGTTCAAGAGTGCAACCATTCAGAGCGATTGAAGCACCAATTGCCTGACCAATTTTCATCACTTTAGTTTTATCTCTGTTTATCACCAACCCAACTCTATTATCAGTCTTATCAACACCCCTAATGAAAGAATTCATCTCATCAACATCATTAGCCAACAAGGCCAAATCATCTGCATAATCTAAATAAGAAATTTTGAAATTTCTAGACCAGTGGTTCTCAAACTTTTATGCTTCACATACCCCCTGGAAATGTGTATGTAACTGGCATACCCCTTATATAGATAGATAAAACTGTAGTTATAGTATAACAAGGGGAATAAAATAAAACATATATATATGCACGTTAAATTTTAAATTCATAAATTATATATCGATAAACACAAAAAATTACATAAACAATTTAACAAATCTTATAAAATTACAAACATTTTATAGGGTAATCAGTGAAATGGACTTGTTACTTGATCTAGCTACTTTTGTGCTCTCATGGCGTACCCCAAAAAGTTTTACGGCATACCCCACGTTGAGAACCCCTACTCTAGACCATTTAAGGCCAAAATCTTTCCCTTGCAAAGAATTTCATGTAACATAAACAGTAACCAAACTAAAAAGAAAAGGAGACAAAATGCACCCTTGTCGAACACCAGAAGTAATACTAAACCAATTGCTACAAGCCTTACCAACTCTCACACATGACTCAGTGTTATTATAGAAAGCTTTCATTATATTAACTAACTTGTCTGGTATGCCATACGATCTCACAATCAACCACTAATTATGACAATCAACAGAGTTCAAAAGCCTTTTTGAAATCAACAAAGCTAGCTAGCAACCAAAGGTTTCTGAAACTAAACATTTCTCAAGAATCTGCCTAAAGTGAAAAAATCTGATCTGCACATCCCCTACCACTTCTCAATCCGCATTGCTCATCACACAATTGCTTGTCAACCAGATTCTTAATTCTATTAAGCACAATGATGCAAGGAACTTTCCCTGAAACAGAGAGTAGGCTGATACCCCTATAGTTATCACAAGAACTGCAATCACCTTTTTCAAAAACATGGATAACATTAGCTCTGGTAAAATCCTTAGGAACCATTCCTTCATCATAAAAAATATTCAAAATTTCAGTCAGCCATGTGGTAACCAAAATATTCCCTGCTCTAAGCATTTCTGTAGTAATTTCATCTATCCCTGGGACTTATATAGTTTAAGTTTAGAAACAGCCAAAATCATTTCAGACTGTTACAGGGCCAACATTAAAACCAGTAATGCATCTATCATCATTACAAATAATGGGAGTAGAACTAACTACATTGATTAGAACATCACTGAAATGCTCAGCCCACCTAGCCATGACAGAATCCTCACCTTCTATAACCTTACCTTGTTTATCCTTCAATCCCTGTATACCTGTTCGTTTTCTACCACACAAAACATAAATTATCTGGTACAGCTTTCTGCTGTTGTGCTGTCTGACTGCTTCCTCAGCTTTTCAGCCAAGCCATCAAGCCAAAGATTCTTATCAGCAGCTAACTGATCCTTTACACGTTTATTAAGCTCTCTGTAATTCTTTCTATTAGGACTAGTAGGGTATTGATTAAGGACATTCCTGCAGTTCTTTCTTTCTGAAAAAAAGCTCAAGTGCCTTATCACTCAAATAATTCTGCCACCTCTGCTCCTTTTTTCCTAAAAGAGTAGTGTTAGTTTCCAAAAAAGCCTGTTTAAAATGGCCCCATTCTTCCTCAACTTCAGTATTAAGCAAACCATGACTGTCATAATGACTACGTAACCTATCATGGTAAGCTTTAGCTATAACTGGGTCTTTCAGATCTTCAGTATTAAAGGAAAATTTTTTAAATTTAGCACAACACTTCTTAAGTTTAAGTTGCAAGACACTTTTAACAAGGTAATGGTCAGATTCAATTTCAGCTCTCCTATATGCCCTGGTATTTCTAACAGAACTAGCCCATTTGCTGTTAATTAATATATAATCAATCATATTCCTATGCAGCCCATCAGGTGAAACCCATGTTATTTATGTATGTCGCGGTGTTCAGCTACGTTTCACCAAATTTCACATATTGGCATCCTCAGGATCCCGTATTCCGATGTTGTGCGAGTTTAAATAAGTGTCTCATTGATGTCATGGTTTATTGCTCATTGTTTGTACGCATCTGCTCACGCAACAGGAGATTTCATGCCAACGGCAGGGGTAGAATCTCCATGTTGCAGAGTTTATGTTCATTAGTGTGAATTAACCTATTTCCTGCATAGGTAAATTGGTATTTTGTTTGTAGTGTTACTAATGGTTTATATGTAATGAGATCTATTTTTATGTCATTATTTAGAATTGTTGGAGTTAATGCCATAGTAGGTTGTTTATTATTTTTAATACCTGTTTGATGTTCTAACATTCTTTGTTTGAATGTTCGATAGGTTTTCCTATGTAGTTATTTTTTCCATTTATTTGTGGGGTCGAGAATTTCAATTTCACAAAATCTCCCTCAATTGGTTTTGTTTGGTCTCTGTCATTAATTACAAGTTTTTTGATAGTTTTATTCTTAGTAGTAGGTAATTACATATCATATTTTTTCAAGATATTGGTTAATGTGTTTGATATGTTTTCTGTATATGGAAAGCTATGTATGTACTTATGAGATTTTTGCATTAGGTGTTAGTTGCGAGTCTTTTTTAATATGGTACTTAACAATTTTTTTCCAACCATTTTACAATATGGTTTGGATATACTGCATCATATGCTATTCTCTTTATAAAATTTAATTCTTTCATTAATGCTAGTGTATTTGTACAGTACTGAAAAGCTCTTATGAAATGTGGGGTGATTGTGGATTTTTTATATTTTAAGGGATGGACTGAATTAAAAGGGATTATATTTGATACATATGTTGATTTTCGGTATACCTCAGTTGTAGATTTTTTGTTTTCCTTAATTATTAAATGTCTAAATATGGTAGTTGATTTTCCTTTTTGGCTTCATGTGTGAATTTTATAGTGGGTAATATACTATTAAAAATGTCTATTAAATCCTGTAATTGCTCCATATTATGATTCCAATAAATTTAAATGTCATCGATGTACCTCATGTAAATAGTAGGTTTATTTTTAACTATAGCTAACGCTGTTGTTTCGACATGTCACATAACCACGTCTGCCACGAGTCCAAACATTGGTGAACCCATTGGGACACCCTCTGTCTGGACCCATGACTGTTGGTTAACAGAAAACCAATTGGTGGTGGTTGCCAGCTCCAGGCTGCATGAACACTAAAATATTCTGGGGCCGTGGGCCTGGCAACCCGCAACTACTCAGCCCTAAGGTGCATCACTGCATCCAAACGAGGTGTGTTTGGATACAGTGGTACAACATCCAGCGAATGAATAGTTGTTGTTTACAAAATTAGTGCATTTTGAAATCATAACATAGAGGTTACGTAGCTCAAAGGATATGTAACGCACTCCTCTTGATCCTAATTTAACTTTTATTGTACAGTTAGTATTCATGATGAATTAAATTTCTATCTACATAGCTGTGACTTGTAATTTATAAACATAGCATTAGGTTATATGTTGCCTTTTCTTTTATTATTTCTTTGTTTTCCAGTAAAAAAAACTTTTATCTGTATCGTTTTCTCAAATGAACTAAATCTTGGATACAGAAGAAAAAAGTGCTTCCTTGGCATGGATATCATTCCTCACGTGGAAGGGCAATTTCTGGAAATGTTTACCCCCCCCCCCCCCCTAAATTCACTGAGACATTTTACTCTCCCTCTGTTTAGCAAAATTAACTTTTTAATGAATATTTATGTTCATATTGAATGATTTTGAAAGCATCTCCCCCACCCTCAGTATCTTGGCTGTACTACTCTGAAGACAAATGATTTTTTTGGCTTTGGTGTACTGACTTTTCGGCACCTTAGCAAGGAATTTAACAACCAAAGAAAAAGTTCATAATGTTTGGCAAAAAAATGCAGCCAAGAATCTGTTCCTCCATTTAATAAACTGGACAGAAAATCCCATTAATGTAAGCAATTCAAGTAACCTTGCATAATGCAGACTAATGTTTTAAAATATACCACACTGAAAAAAAAATTAAAAGAAATAAAAATCATGTTTCATGTAAATATGATATTATTCAGGAAGAAATTTACTTTCGATGAATATATAATTTAACTATTTTCATTAATCAGATTTTCCAAAATTAAAGCCTTAACTGCGTTGTCTGATCTATTTTTCTACTTTATCACTGTAAAAATAGTCTTATTAAAATTACTATGCTTTAAAATTTGCTTAAATTTTTTATTTTTATAAAATTCGCAATTATATTGTTTAATATGGCATATAACATGAAGTATATATTGATTAGCTATTAAAAAAAATAAAGTTAACTTGTTGGTATGTCTCGGCACAGTTGGCAAAAAGCCTGGACTTTTCTCAAAGGACAGCCAGGTAGTGGCCAGGGTAGCTGCTGTACCTTTGTAAAAAATTACAAAACAGTAATTTCTTGCTTTAAGTAAATATATATTGTTATTCAGAAATAAATAGCCTTTCTATTCATGCACATTATAATCATTTCAATCAATTAATTTTTTTTAAATAAATTTTTATTAGTATTGCCAGATGCATATTTTACTACATGACTCTAAAAAAAGTCCTATTTAAATAAAACCAGTCATCTTTTTTGGTAAATATTGTAGATTCAGAAAAATCAAGAATTATATGCTGATTAATTTGGCAATAACATGCCATATTCCCTTCATAATTATTTGGCAAAAAAAGTTCTAAAGTTTTTTTTTTTGCTGAGCATAGGGAGAAAATAGCTTGGCCTCTGGATGCAAACCAGTTTTTCAGGCTGGACACTAGAAGGGTTAAGTTTAAATTTATACAATACACATAAAGGAGTTTATCAAAATAATGGAAACACCATGGCGACCGAGTACACACAATGCGCCATCACAGAGACAACATCACCCACGATGTGAGGCATATAAAGGGGAGAAGTACGATGTTGGCTATCATGTAGCAGTGCCAAGGTGCAGGTGAAGCAATTGTTGTGGTGTAATTGTCAACAAGGTCAAATCTCAGTGACCTCCAAAAAGGCATGATCATTAGTGCGCATCATGCAGGAGCTTCAGCAACCAGAACAGCGAAAATAGTAGGTGTAACATGAGGAACTGTATCGAAGATTATGCCTATCTATCAAAAAGGATAGGGCATTGCCTCCATATGTGCAAATTGTGGAAGCCATAAAAAGTTGTCAGATAGGCTAATGCTGGCATTGATCGTCCAATGGAAGCACAAGACGGCAGCACTGCAAATAGCAGCAGAGTTGAACACCAGTTGGAATAATTTCGTTTCTATCATTACAGTTCGTCAGGAACTTCATTGTGTTGGTACTTATGGCCCTGTTGCAATCCACAAACCTCTGATTACCAACATCAATGCAACAAAACGTGTAAGGTGGTGCGAAGCACATAAAAATTGAGATGCTAAAGAGGAGACATGTCATCTGGTCTGATGAATCGTGCTACACATTGTTTCCCACCACTGATAGAGTGTACATCTGGTGAAAACCTAAGGAAGCATACTACCCTAACTGCTTGGTTCTGACTGTGAAGCATGGATGTGGATTCCTGATGCTGTGGGGTGTCATATTATGGCATTCCTTAGGGCTATTAGTTATTCTGCAGGATCGGGTCATATCCACAACATACGAATCCATTCTTGGGGACCACCTACACCCAATGTTGGGGCATTGTTCCCTAATGACTGTCCCTGGTTTCAAGCGGATAATGCACCCCTGCATTGTGTGAAATGTGTCAAGTTGTGGTTTGCAGATCATGAGGATGAGGTAAAGCAGCTACCCTGGCCACCACAATCTCCAGACCTCAATATTATTGAACATTTGTCGGAATATCTGGAGTGCAAGGTCAGATAACACTTTTCACCACCAGCATCACTGACACAGTTGGGCCATATTTTACAGGAAGAATGGTCCCACATTCCATTACAATATGTGCATGGCTTTTGTATGTCCATTCAATGTAGAATTGGGTCTGTTCTGAATGCCCGAGGTGGGCCTACAGCTTATTAATAAAATGTTCTCCACAAATAGAACACGTTTGCATAATTTTGATAAATCCCTGTATGCATTACTCATTTCTATAACTTATCTCTCCATGAAATTCAAATTGTTACCAATATTATTCAATTTCCAATTATTCAAATATCAATTAATGCTATATACACAGCAAAATAAAACAAATTTACCCATATTGTCAGTGCCATTTTGATCTTGACTATCACCGTCTTCACTCATGTAGCCTGGTGGTGGCGTTTCTGTAAATGTAAATCAGATGAAACATAAATATTTGTCTGAAATGTGACAATAAAACAAACAATTTATTCAAAAAATATAAAAAGACAATGCTTTAATTAGAATAAGAATCTTTGGCTTGATGGCTTGAACTGACAAAGCTGAGGAAGCAGTCAGACAGCACAACAGCAGAAAGCTGTACCAGATAATTTATGTTTTGTGTGGTAGAAAACGAACAGGTATACAGGGATTGAGGGATAAACAAGGTAAGGTTATAGAAGGTGAGGATTCTGTCATGGCTAGGTGGGCTGAGCATTTCAGTGATGTTCTAATCAATGTAGTTAGTTCTACTCCCATTGTTTGTAATGATGATAGATGCATTGCTGGTATTAATATTGGCCCTGTAACAGTCTGAAATGATTTTGGCTGTTTCTAAACTTAAACTATATAAATCCCAGGGATAGATGAAATTACTACAGAAATGCTTAGAGCAGGGAATATTTTGGTTACCACATGGCTGACTGAAATTTTGAATATTTTTTATGATGAAGGAATGGTTCCTAAGGATTTTACCAGAGCTAATGTTATCCATGTTTTTGAAAAAGGTGATTGCAGTTCTTGTGATAACTATAGGGGTATCAGCCTACTCTCTGTTTCAGGGAAAGTTCCTTGCATCATTGTGCTTAATAGAATTAAGAATCTGGTTGACAAGCAATTGTGTGATGAGCAATGCGGATTGAGAAGTGGTAGGGGATGTGCAGATCAGATTTTTTCACTTTAGGCAGATTCTTGAGAAATGTTTAGTTTCAGAAACCTTTGGTTGCTAGCTAGCTTTGTTGATTTCAAAAAGGCTTTTGAACTCTGTTGATTGTCATAATTAGTGGTTGATTGTGAGATCGTATGGCATACCAGACAAGTTAGTTAATATAATGAAAGCTTTCTATAATAACACTGAGTCATGTGTGAGAGTTGGTAAGGCTTGTAGCAATTGGTTTAGTATTACTTCTGGTGTTCGACAAGGGTGCATTTTGTCTCCTTTTCTTTTTAGTTTGGTTACTGTTTATGTTACATGAAATTCTTTGCAAGGGAAAGATTTTGGCCTTAAATGGTCTAGAGTAGGGGTTCTCAACGTGGGGTATGCCGTAAAACTTTGTGGGGTATGCCATGAGAGCACAAAAGTAGCTAGATCAAGTAACAAGTCCATTTCACTGATTACCCTATAAAATGTTTGTAATTTTATAAGATTTGTTAAATTGTTTATGTAATTTTTTGTGTTTATCGATATATAATTTATGAATATAAAATTTAACGTGCATATATATATGTTTTATTTTATTCCCCTTGTTATACTATAACTACAGTTTTATCTATCTATATAAGGGGGGTATGCCAGTTACATACACATTTCCAGGGGGTATGTGAAGCATAAAAGTTTGAGAACCACTGGTCTAGAGATTTCAAAATTTCTTATTTAGATTATGCAGATGATTTGGCCTTGTTGGCTAATGATGTTGATGAGATGAATTCTTTCATTAGGGCTGTTGATAAGACTGATAATAGAGTTGGGTTGGTGATAAACAGAGATAAAACTAAAGTGATGAAAATTGGTCAGGCAATTGGTGCTTCAATCGCTCTGAATGGTTGCACTCTTGAACAAGTGTCTCAGTTTAATTATCTTGGGAGTTATGTAACAGATACTGGTGATGTGCGCCTGGCCTCTGGGACTTTTAGAAATCTATGGAGAGTGTGGAGAAATAGGCATATACATCTAAAGACTAAAATTAGACTGTATAACAGTTTGGTTCTTTCTCGGGTTAGTTATGGTGGTGATATTTGGACGCTTTGCCAACAAGATAACAGGAAACTAGATGCTTTTGATTCTAGATGCTTACGTAGTATCTTGGGCATTAGGTGGTTCAACTTTATAACTAATGATTAGGTTAGGCAAAGGAGTCGGCAACCTCCTTTAAGCAGCATTTTGTGCAGAGAGAGACTCCATTGGTTTGGCCATGTTGCCTGTATGGATAATTATAGATTATCAAATAAGGTTATGAACATTGTGCCTAAAGGCCTCACAAAGAGGGGGAGACCTAGGATGTGGTGGGCAGACAATGTCGAACAGGACCTTGTTAGAATTAGTGTACAGTGGTGAGATGCAGAAGATATAGCTCAAGACAGATATGCTTGGAGAACTAAATTGTGCGGTCTGGTTGGTCCTCCGTAGCTCATGGCTTTACGAGGATGAGGATGGAACTGGAGACTCTGTATTGTTATATAAAAACAATTAGAAGGCAGTGGCAGCTGATATATTTTACAGGGGTACTAGCCAAAGATAATAAGAGGAATGAAATGTTGCTCCAATGTAAAATATTAATTGGAAAGATGTTATTGTTAATTATTTAAAATGCCAATTAATTGTAAAGGTGGTATTGCTAATTACTTAATATATTAAATAATTATAAAAGTGCATTTCGTTTACTGAGCAAATACTAACAAAAAAGTAATAAAAAATAAAAATGCTATAATAATTTATAGTGAAATTATGTGCACACTCATAAAAATGCAATGAAATATTGTAAATAAGAATACAGTAAAATGTCAATATAATAAATGCCAGAATAATGAAACTTCAGTATAACAAAAGAAATTTCCAATCCTGTCCAATTTATTAGGCATCTGTGTGCAAAAATGTTTTGTTTTAATGAATACCAGTATAATGGAAACATCAGTTTAATGTAATAAAAATTTATCACAATAGAAAAAAATATCTGTATAACAAAATTTGCATGTAGAAATCCTTAAACAACTGTACAATGAACATTTTTTCATCTTTATGTGCTTTGGATTTTAGCATCTGGCAATGCTGCAATCATTTAAAGGCTGTGAAATATCTAGCTAATTACAGTGATAACAGTTATGTGCCATTGTACATCAATTGGCACACATTCTTGCTGATCTCACCATGTGGTATAGATGCTCTCTATATGTACTGCATAATGGTTTAAAGTGGCATTGCCACATTATCTTAACATAAAAGGGATTTTTTTTTAACTTGGAGATTAAGGATTTTCTTATTGTGCTGCATTGCAAGTAATGGTAACATCAGTGAAAAGTTCTTTAAAAGCAATTCCAATCCACATGTTGTATCATTCATTAAATTTAAGTTGTTATATTTGTTTGTTATTATTATTGCTTTAGTTAAGTTCATTAGTTTAGTTTCATTATTAGTAGCCAATATAGTGTTAAATCTTCACTGTTTTTTAATGACAGAGAAAAATATTCCAGATGTGTTGTATAGTTGAAACATTATTTAAGAATTCACAGAGAGATGCTTGTTGGAAGAAACAGTTAAAAAAATTACTGACTTTTTTAGGATGTTAACTCAAATACACAGTAAATTTCTTTCATAATGATTATTATGTAGTATGCAACTATCACAATACTTTTCTATTGCATTTCAATATAATGAACATAATTTGGCCACTTGCTAGAATCATTATACTGATGTTTCATTGTAATAAATGCATGGTATGTTTCATTAAAAATGTAACATTACAGTGTAATTTAAGGAAGATATCACTCTGAATTTAACATCAATCAATTTTAGAGGAAAAATTGTCTTGAGCCGGGTGAGATATGAACCCAAGGTCTCCTGGAAACATGTCAGGTGCTCTAGACCACTGAGCTACTGGCCGCTGATCAAGATCTCCTCTAATTGATGCTATGAGCTTTCTACCAACAGTACACAATTCTCCATGTCTCATGAAGGTATTGTCCTAGCTGCTCTCAGCCTCAAGAAATAATGACAAACATGTCATGAAGATGGCAAGTATATTCTGAGTATACAATTGTTTAGATCAGGTGTAAACCTTTTGACTTCCCTGGGCCACACTGAGTGAAGATGAATTGTTTTGGGCCGCACATAAAATATATAATATAGTTAATGTATATGAATAATAAAACTTCATTTATTTTCTTATGTTTTTTATTACATTATTAAAAAAGGGCAACATAAAACTAGTGGGATATCAAAAACTAGCTGAAAATCACATAATCATGTTGAAAGCTTATGTCGTAAACATGTAAACTCTACATTTTTGTGGGCCGCATTACTAGCTGTCCAGTGCCGCAGGTTGGACACGCCTGGTTTAGATTGAAGATATTTTTTACGATGTATTTATTCATATATTAAAGAAAGTATCACTCTGAATTTAAAGTCGACCAGCTCTTCCCATCCAACTCAAGACAATTTTTTCTCTAAAATTGATAGACATTAAATTCAGAGTGATGTCTTTCTTAATACATGAATAAATACGTCGAAAAAAAAAATCTCTTTAATCTAAACAGTGTGTAAATTTATTTTATTACAAATTAAATTATAAAAAAATTGGAAAATGATTCTATAAGATATTAAAACATAATTATGATATTAAAATGTAATTATTCACTGCAGGTTAAAAAAAGCACGAAAAGCAAATTTCCTGAAAAAAAAATTATTTTGGATTCAAGACTGGTACCAAGGTAGTGAGAGAAGCAGCTGCACCAAGCCTCGTAGTCAGAGTGGCAATTGTTAAACCATAAATCACACTGTTCTTTACACCACAGACTGCATTTGATATTTAACCCTTATAGTGTTGGGTTGTTGTTTTTTCTGCTAAAAATGCAATTCAACTTCTGAAACTAATGAATAAAATAGTTCACATTACAACATACAAAAAGAGCATTTAATTCAAAACAAAAAAATATAAAAAATAAAAGGAAAAAATGGTAGATAAGCATAAAAACATGTTAAAAGTTCATTTGTAGAGATTTCTGAAAACTGATTAATCAGTTTCTAACACTTAAAGGGTTAATATTGCTAAATCATGGCTGTTATCGACAACACAAAAACTGATCAAGCTGTGGCATAACCTACATGAATGCAAAACATGTGCTATTCAAGTTCTTTTATCAATAATTATGATACATAACTTTTTGAAACTAACTAATGAACTTTTACTTTATCATCATCGTCATCCTCAAGCAAAGCAACCATGGGCTACCAAGGTCCAACCAGACTGTGCAATTTAGTTCTCCAAGCATATCGGTCCTGAGTCATATCAGCTGCATCTCACCACTGCCCACCAATTCCAACACATTGTCGTGCCCACCGCATCCTAGGTCTCTCCCTCTTTCTGAGGCCTTTAGGCACACTGCTCATAACCCTACTTGCTAATCTATGATTATCCATATGGGCAATATGGCCAAACCAACTGAGTGTCTCTCTGCAAAATATAATGCTCAGAGGAGGTTGCTGACTATTTGCCTTACTGCATCATTACTTACAAAATGAAACCAAATACCCAAAATAATGCATAAGCATCTAGAATCAAAAGAATCTAGTTTCCTGTTATCTTGTTTACAAAGCATTCAAGTTTCACTACTATAACTAACCCTAGAAAGAACCAAATTGTTATACAGTCTAATTTTAGTCTTTAAATGTATACGCCTATTTCTCCACTCTCTCCATAGATTCCTAAAAATCCCAGAGGCAATCCCTATTCACCTGTTAGTTTCATGACGCACATCACCAGTATCTGTTACATAGCTCCCAAGATAATTAAACTGAGACACTTGCTCAAGAGTGCAACCATTCAGAGCGATTGAAGCACCAACTGCCTGACCAATTTTCATCACTTTAGTTTTATCTCTGTTTATCACCAACCCAACTCTATTATCAGTCTTATCAACAGCCCTAATGAAAGAATTCATCTCATCAACACCATTAGCCAACAAGGCAAAATCATCTGCATAATCTAAATAAGAAATTTTGAAATCTCTAAACCATTTAAGGCTAAAAAATTTCCCTTGCAAAGAATTTCACATAATATAATCAATAACCAAACTAAAGAGAAAAAGGTGACAAAATACACCCTTGTCGAACACCAGAAGCAATGCTAAACCAATTGCTACAAGCCTTACCAACACTCACACACGACTCAGTGTTATTATACAAAGCTTTCATTATATTAACTAACTTGTCTGGTATGCCATATGATCACCCAATCAACCACAAATTATGACAATCAACAGAGTCGAAAGCTTTTTTGTAATCAACAAAGCTAGACCAAAGGTTTCTGAAACTCTGAACATTTCTAAAGAATCTGCCTGAGTGAAAACATCTGATCTACACATCCCCTACCACTTCTGAATCCAATTGCTCATCATAAAATTGACTGTCAACCAGATTCTTAATCTTATTAAGCACAATTGCACAAAGAACTTTACCTGGAACGAAAAGTAGGCTGATACCCCTATAGTTATCACAAGAACTGCATTCACCTTTTTCAAAAACAGGAATAACATTAGCTCTGGTAAAATCCTTATGAACCATTCCTTCATCATAAAAAGTATTCAAAATTTCAGTCAGCCATGTGGTAACCAAAATATTCCCTGTTCTAAGTATTTTTGTAGTAATTTCATCTACCCCTGGGGATTTATATAGTTTAAGTTTAGAAACAGCCAAAATCATTTCAGCCTGTGTTATAGAGCAAACATTAAAGCCAGTAATGCATCTATCATCATTACAAACAATGGGAGTAGAACTAACTACACTGATTACAACATCACTGAAATGCTCAGCAAACCTAGCCATGACAGAATCCTCACCTTCTATAACCTTACCTTGTTTATCCTTCAATCCCTGTATACCTGACAATTTTCCACCATACAAAACATAAATTATCTGGTACAGCCATCTGCTGTTGTGCTGTCTAACTGCTTCCTCAGCTTTGTCAGCCAAGCCATCAAGCCAAAGATTCTTATCAGCAGCTAACTAATCCTTTAAATATTTATTAAGGTCTCTGTAATGCTTTCTATTAGGATTAGGGTTTTGATTTAGAATATTCCTTCTTCAAAATTCAGTTCTTCAAAATTTTAAATTTTAAAGAAAGCTCAAGTGTAATAAGCTCAAATGCCTTATCACTCAAATAATTCTACCCCCTCTGCTCATTTTTTCCTAAAAGAGTACTGTTAGTTTTCAAAAAAGTTCATTTAAAACATTCTTCCTCCATTTCCATTCCATTCTTCCTCCACTTCAGTAGTAAGCAAAACATGACTGTCATAATGACTAAGTAACCTATCATGGTAAACTTTAGCTATAATTGAGTCTTTCAGAGCTTCAAAATTAAAGGTAAATTTTTTAACCCTATCATAACACTTTTAAAGTTTAAGTTGCAAGACACTTGTAACAAGGTAATGGTCAGATTCAATTTCAGCTCCCCTATATGACCTGGTATTCCTAACAGAACTAGCCCATTTGCTGCTAATTAAGATATATTCAGTCATATTCTTATGCAGCCCATCCGGTGAAACCCATGTGTACTTATGTATGTTGTAGTGTTTGGAATAAGTGTTAGTTATTCTCGAACCATTAAGTTTACTTAATCGGTATCTGTAGGAAAGTTGCCCATTGCAGCTACCAACACCAAAGGGACCTCTCACCCCTCCCCAAAGGTCAGAGTCAATATTAACTTTAGCACTGAAGCCACCTAGAACAAGGGTAATATCTCCTTTCTTGACAGAATTTAAATATCCTAAATTGCCTGCAAAACTTATCCTTCTCATTGTCATCGGTATCCTCAGTGGGGGCATAACAGCAGATAACATTCTAGTCTTTAACGCTTGTCTGAAATTTTGCTGTAAGAAACCTTCCATTAATGCACTCATATCCTAGAAGAACATCACTAGTGTGTCTGCTGAGAAGCAGACCCATGCCTTGGTGATGTTTATTGTCTTCCCTCCCTGAAGAGAAATTTAAGATTATTTTTAAGAATCTGACCTTTATCTGTCTATCTGGTCTCTTGCAAGCTGAGAATATCTAAATTATAACAGTGGAATTCTTGTGTGGGGACATCAAGAGAAAAAGCTCTGTGCAGAGTCCTCACATTCCAACTACCTATCAGACAATTAATATTTTGTGGTAAAAAACAATGGTACACAGAGGTTGGAGGATAAACATTATACAGTTATTAAAGGTGGGAATCCTCTCCTGGGCTAGCATTTCAGTGATGTTCTAAACAATGTGGTTAGTTCTACTCCAATTGTTTCTAATGAGGAAAAATACATTACTGGCTTTAATGCTGACCCTCTATCACAATCAGAAGACAGGACTAGACTAGATATAGTTACTTCTGCTTTCTCCAAATTTAAATTGCATAAATCCCCAGGGATTGTTGGAATACTACTAATAACTGGGACTGTTTCTGCTGTCACATGGCTAACTGAAATTCTGAATATTTTTTATGATAAAGGTATTCCTAAAAATATTACCACAGCTATTATTATCCCTGTTTTTTTTTTTAAGTTATCTCTTGCAATAATTATAAGGGAATTAGTTTGCTTTCTGTGCAAGG
The DNA here is from genome assembly GCA_038380435.1 of Ryuthela nishihirai. Lineage (NCBI taxonomy): Eukaryota > Metazoa > Arthropoda > Arachnida > Araneae > Heptathelidae > Ryuthela > Ryuthela nishihirai. The sequence continues at coordinate 32,020,227 of JAWZYU010000004.1, forward strand.
TAAAGATCTTTGCATTATTGTGCTTAATAGAATTAAGAATTTGGTTAATGGACAACTGCATGATGAACAGCATCTACTTATTCTTAGTTTCTGGATCATACAGTTGTGCCCATATCTCATGTCATGATATTGCGTGAATTCAGAAGAGGTAGGGAATGTATTGATCAAATATTTTAATTTAGGCAGATTGCCGAGAAATGTTTAATATTTCAGAAACTTGTGGTTTACTAATTCAATAGCACAGAGATATTCTTTATACATGGGACTCATGAATTGACTCTTATGGTTACTAGCTTCATAGATTACAAAAATTACCAGACTGTGTAATTTTCCTCTCTAGACATGTCTGTTCTGAGCTACAGCTAATGCATTTGGCCACTCTAGACTAATTCTAGCAACATCCTGTTTGACATTGTCTGCCCATCACATCCTAGGTCTCCCCCTTTTCCTGAAGCCTTTAGGCATACTGTTCATAATCTTGTTTACCAAACTGCAGCTGTGCATTTGGACAACATGGCCAAACCAACACAGTCTCTCTTTGCACAAAATGCTGCTCAAAGGAGGTTGATAACTCCTTCTAACCTCATCATTACTTACAAAGTCAAACCACCTACTGGAATCAAGTTTCTTGTTACCCTGCTTACAAAGAGTACAAATTTTACTACCGTATAAAACGTCAGAACCAAACTATTATACAGTCCAATTTTAGTCTTAGGAGTACATGCTTATTTTTCAACATTCTCCATAGATTCCTAAGAGTCCTACTCCTCTATTTATCTTATGCCACACATAGCTCCCAAGACAATCAAACTGAGATACTTGCTCAAGAGCGCAGCCATTCAAAGCAACTGAAGCACCATCTGCCTGACCAATTTTCATTACTTTAGTTTTCTCTGTTTATCACCAAACCTACCCTATTACCAGTCTCATCAACAGCCCTAATGAACAAATTCATCACATCAACATCATTAGCCAATAGTGTGATTGTCCACCCATTCACTTTTACATTTCCTTAACTAGTTTTATTTCATTTACATTATATTTATCATTTTGGGGATTATCTTAAGTTGGATTTATCACATTTCTCTCAACTAAGCTGCTAAAGGAGTTCTGCATGCACAACTCTGACTTTTGATTAACAGCCACATGTTTACTAAGTGACATTAGATCACAGAGTCAGTAAGAGGATGAAAGCCAGTAATGAGATAGCAGCAATGAGTCAGTAAGATGTAGTATACAGTTGTTAGTAGATATGTGAGCTTTCAGTTGCTCAGACTTTTGTATTCATCAATTTATATATTGAGTCTTGAAGTTTTTGGAAATAAACTTGAATAATAAAAAAAAAATTGTTTGTTTTATGAAACATTCTGACTTTTCAATTTTTTTCTCTTGAGAAAGAATAATTGATTTTCTTATTAAGATTAAACTTAAATAATTTGACAATCTTTCGATTTCTTACTCACTAAGCAATGCCCACATACTTAGCGAACACTCACTTAACTTTAATTGTCAAGTTAATATTGCTATCTGGAAGTTTAGATTAATTTGGATCAGTCAAAAGGTCCAAAGAGAAGAAGTTTAAACTATCTTTTGGAGCATTACAGAGCCAATAATGAAAGTGGTGCACCAAACACAGGGACTGTATACAATATTAATAATAGATTTAACGGCAGTTTAAGCTGAAAATTTCTGTTGAGCAAGAAGCTTAACTTTTGTATCAGTCAAAGGTACTGAAGTTTCAGCGCAGTTATTGCTGATAGTTAAGATCTTTATTGCATTTATGTAAAGATTAGAAGTGTTCAAATACACACACACGATAGTTTATTGCAAGCTTAGTATAGCAGTACCTTTGAGCACTGCTCAACAAAAAGTTTCAAAATTTCATAAATTCAAAATTTCAGCAGATCACTACACGTCTGCTAGTAATATGGACAATTCCACCATGATGGCTCATGACTTAGTAAAAGTAAAAGATAGGTTGCAGGATGTGATGAAAGAAGCAGAAATATTAATGAATCTGCTTGAAGATCCTTTGGGAGGGGAACGACAACAACCCCTAAATTTGCTGACAATGCTACATCAGCTCACGAACATATAAACTTTAAATGTAAAGTTCCATTTTTGTTCCATCAGAAGCTAGTGACAGAACAGAGTATTATCAACCACCTCAACAACGAGTTGCCAATCCATTTATTAACTGTAGTCCTTATGTTAATTGGCACCTGAGATAAGGTTCGACAGTTTGAAATGTCCATCATCATGGACATTTGTCAAGTCCATAGAAGAGCATTTCTGTTTAAATGAAGTGCCTAGCAACAAAAAGGTGGTTCACACAGCACCTTATTTGAATGGGTGTGCTAAGCAATGGTGGAATAACATAGGATGTCGTCATGGAATAGAATTTTTTAAAGATTACAAGAATGAACTATTGAAAATTTATCCACCTTCTTATTTTACCCTTTTATTTTACACATCTAGCTACAGAACTTTTTTCATGAAGACAAAGGGAAGGTGAAGATATTGAAACAATCATCTGGGGTACAGCAGAGTTACACAGTAAGGTCCAAAACTTTCTGGCCCAGGGGTATTAAAGAGGTAATAGAATCAAACAATAATTTTTATTTTTCAATATAATATAAATAAATTCAATATAAATTCAATAAATATAAATAAAGGACAATACCCTTTATTTCAATACTTTTTTTAGAATGGCTAATTAACTTTTTTATACCACTGAAAAAATAATCTGAATTTTCTTCTTAAAATGGTCTAAAACTGCAGAAATGACTTCTTCATCAGTTGTCCATAGATATATATGGAGTGTATTATGATTCCATAATACACTCCATATAATCATGTTTAGACTGGGGATCATGGTACAGAACCATAGTTTCATCTCCCATGACAATTGAATCAATCACTTCTTCTTCTTGCCCCTCACAGAGTGCCAAAAATTCAGTACAGCATTCTGTGCATCGTTGTTTTTCGACAACACTAAAAAGTTTTGGGACCCATCTTGCACTCAATTTGTTCATACCAAGATGGTCGTGTAAAATTTAAAGTACCGTGGATTTTGAAAGTCCACACCTTGCTGACAATTCTTTAGTTTTCAGTCGCCTATCCTTTAGCACCTCTTCTTGCACCAGCGCAATTGTTTCTGCAGGTCTGCCTTTGACAAGGTTCATCTTCAATCGAATCTCTCCCTTAACGAAACTGCTTAGCCCATTCTTTAACCATCAAATATGATGGGGAAGATTCGCCGTACACCATCTAAACATCGCTTAATTTCTGCTGGGCTTTCACCTGCTTTCATCAAAAATTCAAAGACCACGCAATACTCAAGTTTAAACATTTTAAAATATTGGGCAACAGCACTTTTATCTGCGGTGCTAGCTGGAGTGCTACTGATGCTAGAGATGCAAAATTTTAATTGCAGTGCAACAAAACATGGGGGGGGGGGGGGGTTGATGGAGTTAGACCTGTAAATTATTGTTCTAACATGTTCGGGCCGGGAACTTTTGGACCTTACTACATACTCCGAAGAACCAAAACATTATGACCACCTGTCTAATATGATGTTTGTCCCTCCATGCATCGCCAAAACAGCTGTTACCCGGCGAAGCATGGATGCTACAAGATTTCTAAAGGTGTCTTGTGGTATCTGATACCAACACGCTACCAGCAGATCGTTTAGGTCTTGTAAGTTATGTGGTTGAGCGGCATCAGATAGGATATGCTGTTCCAACACAAACCATAGATGCTCGATTGGATTGATGTCCGGGGAATTTGAAGGCCAGGGCAATACCTGGAAGCCTTCCTCATGTTCCGTTAACCATTCTCGAACAATCCAGGCAGTGTGGCATGGCGCATTATTCTGCTGAAAGAAGGCACTACTAGAGGGGAATACCATTGCCATGAAATGATGTACCTGCAGTTTCCTGCACATAAATGACGACCCAGAGTGTCCAAGCAGAACATTGCCCAAAGCATTAAATTTCCTCCACCGGCTTGTTTTCATCTCATGGTTCATCCTGGTACCAACACATCCCTTGGTAGACAATACACATGTACCTGGTCATTCACATGAAGCAACAAGAAACAAAATTCATTGGACCAGCCAATCTTCTTCCAATCGTTGAAATCAGCTGAAATAAAGATAAGCTTTCTTTACAAGTGGTGTGACTACCTTTTTTTGTGCTTTTAAGCTGACTTCCCCCCACATATGTAACAGAAGCTGTCAGGTTGATTTTTGCAAGAACGAGATGACTGTGACATTGCACTATAAAAATTACTTAGCAAAAAGTACTAAGGAGACACTGTGCTCGAATCAAAAGCACTGATCTCACAAAGCAAATAAAATGCTGAATTCGCAAAACACAATGTTAAAAACATTTGATGAATACAAACAATCGCTTAAGCACATTACAATTTACAGTAACTTCACTACTCTGTGTCGCAAGCACTGCTATTTATACTCTAATGAACATGCTAGAAAAGATGCAAGGAATCTAGAAAGAAAATCAGATTTGACAGGTCAAGTCCTTATACAAGTGCTGTTTATCGCTGTTGGTTTATACATCTGTTGGTTATCTCACATATTAAAACTGATGCTTCCAGCAGTTTGAAAACGAATAAAATTATATATATTCACAAAAAATGTCATTTCCCTAAAAAAAAAAAACGCATTCATGAAAATAGTGCCTGGTATAAACATATGGATGTCAGATTTGGCACCCTCAAATCTATAAACTACATCCATTTTTTTTTGAAGGACGATTTTTGTGCAGACCAGTGTAATCTACCCATTTTTCTGAGAGAGGTATGGAAAATGCAACTTTTTAAACTTAAGAATTAAAAGATGAATACCTTTATGCTGCATAATTATTAATAATATATTATTTACATATCCCCATTATCCACTAGCTGAAATTAAAACTGTTAAAGAGTGAAAGAGTAGGCAAAAGAAAAACTTCATTCTCTATTAAAATGAGAATCTCATATGCACCAGAGGTGATATGCGTTTCTTCATGGTATCATTTTGGGTTGTTTTACCTCTGAGCGGCACTTTTTTGCACACCATGGGCTAAATGGCTAGGTCACATGGACCCCGAAGGCTCAGAGAAGGTTGGGGGAGGGGACCCACTGGAACAGCTGTTGGGAGACAGATGGTAGCCTCCCGTCAAGGCCATCCAGCGTGTTCTTTAACGTGCACAGGGTATGGCTCTCCCACACACAGGGCCACGGCTTAACGTCCCATCCGACGGACGGCGGCCTTTCCAAGCCCATAGGTGTCCCCTACTGACCGTGGGCAGGGCGGGAAATTTTGCAGAGATAAATCTCCACGCTGACCCAGCTGGGACTCGAACCTGGAAACTGCAGATTATGAGCCTGGCGCGCTACCGACTGAGCCACCCCGCCCTCTTCATGGTATCATTTCGAAGTCTTATATTAATTGTACCAAATGGGTATCCTTCCAAGATTGAAGAACACATTTATTCTGAAAGTTGTTTCAAATTAGTTCAATTTGAGTTCCTCTGTTTTTAGTTCTAATGGAAGTCCCTCTTTTACCCTAATGGTGCCACATACTCTCACCTTTCTTTTCAGTAACCTCTCAGCAATTTTCACACTATTATAACAGTTATCTTGATAAACATGATACTGATGATCAAGATATGATTCCATGAGAGAAAATATTGTTTCCTCTAATTTTTTTTTCTCGTGTTGAAAAAATTTCTATATTTTCTATATATTCTGTAGTACTTTCACATACTACTCTAACAAGCAGACCATATTGCACTATTTTCTCCTGCATTATATGTTCTAATCTTTAGCCTTCCTCACCATGGAAAAAGCATTAGAAGATGGTTTGACATCATATATTTTAAAAGTGCTATGCCCATATATTAAAGAAATTTTATGTAAGTTAATAAACAATTCATTTCAAAAAGGATATTTTCGAAACAGCATGAAAGTTGCAAATGTCATTCCAGTGCATAAAGGGGGAAAGAGAAACAATCCTGGAAACTAAAGGCCAATTTCCCTTCTATCAAATATTTCAAAGACTAATGAAAAAATAACGAAGAAAAGATTTGTAAAATTTTCACGACAGCAAATTCTTTTCTGTAAATCAGTATGGGTTTCGGGAGCAACTAGGTACAAAGAATGCAATTTTGACATTGACATCAATAGTATATAAAGGAATAAACGAAAATTTGGAAATGGCTGCAATTTTCCTTGATAATGGTCTGTAAATGGTAGACAATGGAAGAAGAGCCATGAATCAATCCCCTGTGATGATGCATAGAACCTGCCAGGCCTAGCACCTAATGTCCAACCCAGCCTTCTTGTGGTGCAGACTGTTAGTACCTTTCAAGAGAGATACTCTCTTGTGGAAATGAACAGAAGGGGAGGGCTGCCAGATTAGTTTGGCCTACTGATCTGGACAATTCTGGCTACTTTCCTTTTTTTTTCTATCCTGCTGAGGAGTGGTCAACTACACAGGGTCCTGACCATATAAAACCCACTGGACTAGATTGAATTATGGCTCTGAGCTTCATTATGGATCCTGAATTTGCTGCACTGGTGGGCTTCTGTGGAGGGAAAATCTTCCCTTGTGTTTTCTGTTTGTTTGTGGCCCCAAGTGAATAGATTCACAGGATATGTTTATCAGCTGCTGGATAATCCTGAGCAGAGGTCATCGCAAGCACCTGAACTCTTTGCTTCTACTGGCATCGTCAAATTTTACATTTGAAGAAATCTTCCAGTGTATATTGCTTCAGACTTTAGTGGTGGGGGAATGGGTCTTTGCCCTATGTCTGCGATTAGGGGGCTGTTTAATATTTTCGCCATTTCCTCTCTCAATAAACATAGTTTATTTAAACATCCCACTAACCATTTTCTCTCCATAGGTAGTTGGAATGTGAGGACTCTGCACAGAGCTTTTTCTCTTGATGTCCTCACACAAGAATTCCACCGTTATAATTTAGATATTCTCGGCTTGCAAGCCAAAGATTCTTATCAGCAGCTAACTGATCCTTTACACGTTTATTAAGCTCTATATAATGCTTTCTATTAGGATTAGTAGGGTACTGATTAAGGACATTCCTGCAGTTCTTTCTTTCTGAAATAAGCTCAACTGCCTTATCACTCAAACAATTGTGCCTCCTCTGCTGCTTTTTCCTTAAAAGAGTACTGTTAGTTTCCAAAAAAAGCCTGTTTAAAATGGTCCCATTCTTCCTCAACTTCAGTAGTAAGCAAACCATGACTGTCATAATGACTAAGTAACCTATCACTTAGGTATAACTGGATCTTTCAGAGCTTCAGTATTAAAAGTAAAATTTTTAACCCTAGCACAACACTTTTTAAGTTTAAGTTGCAACACACTTTTAACAAGGTAATGGTCAGATCCAATTTCAGCTCCCCTATATGCCCTGGTATTCCTAACAGAACTAGCCCATTTGCTGTTAATTAATATGTAATCGATCATATTCTTATGCAGCCCATCAGGTGAAACCCATGTGTACTTATGTATGTCGCGATGTTTGCAATAAGTGTTAGTTATTCTGAAACCATTGAGTTGCCTGTAGGAGATGCTGCCTCCTCCCCAAAGGTCAGAGTCAGTACCAACTTTGGAATTGAAGTCACCTAGAACAAGGGTAATATCTCCTTTCTTTATAGAATTCAAAATATCCTAAAGTTATCTATAAAACCTATCTTTCTCATCCTCATCCTCAGTTGGGGCATAACAGCAGATAACATCCAAGTCTTTAATGCTTGTCTGAAATTTTACTGTAAGAAACCTTCCATTAATGCACTCATATCCTAGAAGAACATCACTAGCGTATCTGCTGAGAAGCAGACCCATGCCTTGGTGATGTTTATTGTCTTCCCTCCTTGAAAAGAGAAATTTAAGGTTATTTTTAAGAATCTGACCTTTATCTGTCCATCTGGTCTCATGCAAGCCGAGAATATCTAAATTATAACAGTAGAATTCTTGTGTGAGGACATCAAGAGAAAAAGTTCTGTGCAGAGTCCTCACATTCCAACTACCTATGGAGAGAAAATGGTTAGTGGGATGTTTAAATAAACTATGTTTATTGAGAGAGGGAATGCTGACAATATTAAACAGCCCCCTAATCGCAGACATAGGGCAAAGACCCATTCCCCCACCACTAAAGTCTGAAGCAATATACACTGGAAGACTTCTTTGAATGTAAAATTTGACGATGCCAGTAGAAGCAAAGAGTTCAGGTACTTGCGATGACTTGCTCAGGATTATCCAGCACCTGATAAACATATCCTGTGAATCTATTCACTTGGGACTGTCAACCCACAAATAAACAGAAAACACAAGGGAAGATTTTCCCTCCACAGAATCCCACCAGTGCAGCAAATTCAGGATCCATAATCAAGCTCAAAACCATTATTCCATTCAGTTAGGTATATATGGTCAGCACCAGGACTCTGTGTGGTTCACCACTCCTCAGCAAGGTAGAAAAAAATGAGAAGCAGCCATAGTTGTCCAGATCAGTAGATCACACTAATCTGGCAGCCCACTTCTTCTATTCACTTCCACAAGAGAGTATCTCTTTTGAAATGTACTAACAGCTTGCACCACAAGAAGGCGGGGTCGGACATTAGGTGCTAGGACTGGCTGGTTCTATGCATCATCACAGGGGATTGGTGCATAGCTCTCCTTCCAGTGACTACCTAGCTACAATTTCCAGACCATTAAGCATTATAGAGAGCTTAATAAATGTGTAAAGGATCAGTTAGCTGCTGATATGAATCTTTCGCTTGATTGCCTGGCTGACAAAGCCAAGAAAGCAGTTAGACAGCACAACAGTAGAGAGCTGTACCAGATAGTTAATGTTTTGTGTGGTAGAAAACGGACAGGTATACAGGGATTGAAAGATAAACAAGGTAAGGTTATAGAAGGTGAGGATTCTGTCATGGCTAGGTGGGCTGAGCATATCAGTGATGTTCTAATCAATGTAGTTAGTTCTATTCCCATTGTTTGCAATGATGATAAGATGCATTGCTGGCTTTAATGTTGGCCCTATAACACAATCTGAAGTTATTCTGGCTGTTTCTAAACTAAAACTTCATAAATCCCCAGGGGTAGATAAAATTACTATGGAAATGCTTAGAGCTGAGAATATTTCTGTTACCACTTGGATGACTGAAATTGTGAATATCTTTTATGATAAAGGCATGGTTCCTAAGGATTTTACCAGAGCTATTATTATTCATATTTTCAAAATAGGTGATCGCAGTTCTTGTGATAATTATAGGGGTATCAGCCTACTCTCTGTTCCAGGGAAAGTTCTTTCCATGATTGTGCTTAATAGAATTAAGAATCTGATTGACAGGCAATTGCGTGATGAGCAATGTGGATACAGAAGTGGTAGGGGATGTATGGATCAGATATTTTCACTTAGGCAGATTCTTGAGAAATGTTTAGAGTTTCAGAAACTTTTGGTTGCTAGCTTTGTTGATTTCAATTTGTTGAAATCCCCCACCCCGTCTTGTTTTGTAAACAGATGGATGCATTGGGTCTCACAGAACCATATGTTTGTATGTTGGCTCTTTTTCATAAATTGTTTTTTACAATTTGAAATATCTTCTTCTCATTGATATACACATTAATCTATTGTAGACCATAAATAATAATCCCTATTTTTGTTTTCTTTGTACAACCAATATTTCTCAGTTTTATAGTGCAAGGGAAATATTTTGGTCTTAAATGGTCTGGAGATACAAAAATTTCTGATTCAGATTATGCTAATGATTTAGTCCTTTTGGCAAATGATGTTGATGAGATAAATAGATGTTGATGAGATAAAACTCTTTCATTCGAGCTGTTGATGAAACTGGTAATAGAGTAGGTTTGGTTATAAACAGAGAGAATACTAAAGTGATGAAAATTGGTCAGGCAGGCTGTGATTCAGTTAATCTGAATGGTTGCAGTCTTGAACAGGTGTCTCAGTTTAATTATCTTGGGAGCTATGCATCAGATATTGGCGATGTGTGGCATGAGATTAACAGATGAATAGGGATTGCTGCTGGGACTTTTAAGAATCTATTGAGAGTATGGAGAAATAGGCGTATACACCTAAAGGCTAAAATTAGACTGTATAATAGTTTGGTTCTTTCTAGGGTTATTTATGGTAGTGAAACTTGGATACTTTGTAAACAAGATAACAGGAAACTAGATGCTTTTGATTCTAGGTGCTTAAGCAGTATCTTGGGCATTAGGTGGTTCAACTTTGTAACTAATTATGAGGTTAGGCAAAGGAGTTGTCCCTTAAGCAGCATATTGTGCATAGAGAGACTCTGTTGGTTTGGCCATGTTGCTCATATGGATAATTATAGATCGGTGAATAGGGTTATGAACAGTGTACCTAAAGGCCTCAGAAAGAGGAGGAGACTTAGGATGTGGTGGGCAGACAATGTCAAACAGGACCTTGTTAGATTTGGTGTGCAGTGGCCAGATGCAGCAGATGTAGCTCAGGACAGACTTGCTTGGAGAATTAAATTGTTCAGTCTGATTGGACCTCTGTAGCCCATTGCTTCTTGAGGATGACGATACATAAGGCATTTGATTCATTCTAACATGATCTTATTTTTAACCTGTATAGCTATTTTCTAAGGGGCCAATATTTAATTGGTGTAAAAGCTACTTAAGTGACAGATTACAGAGAATAAAAATTATAATTGTATAAGTAATGAAAATAAGGTATGTTTCAGTGTACCTGAAGTTCAGTGCTAGGACCTACTTTATTTTGAATTTATATAAATGATCTATGTAATCTAAAGTTAAATGGGAACATAATTACTTATACTGATGATACTGCACTAGTGATTACTGCTCTGGATGTGAAGTATTTAATTACAGGAGGAATTCACTAAATGATATTAGCATTGTTTTGTGATTTGGATGTGAATAGAATTGAGATAATAGATTCTTCTGAAAGTTTATCTTTGTATTATTGTTGAATTTCATTCATGCTTTTGTAATAAATTGCATTGCATTGTAATTCACATTGACATATTTTTTTACTTGAACTCACACTCAGTGCTGATACATTTTAATTTGCAACAAATTGGTGCCAGGAGTGTAGATGATTTATTGAATGCCTTTTACTAGAAGTATGGATGAGTTAGTAAAGCTGATGACTGATATAAGAGGTGAAATTGGTGAACTTGTTAGTCAAAATATTGACATTAAAGGCGATACAGCTGCCCAAAGCAATAAAATTGGTGAACTTGCTAGTCAAAATAATTACATAAACAGTAAAATTGGTGACATGAGAGCTGAAATAGTCTCTCAACAAGATGACTTGAAAGCCGAATGAATTGAGACTGAAATGGCAGCTCACAGATGTGATATAACTGACCAGTATAAAGACATTAAGACTGAACTCAAGTCAATGTGATAGTCTAAAGGTTTTTATCACAGTTGTAAGATGTAATGTAAATGAAATCACTTGTGATTTTAACACAAAACTTGATAGTGTAAAGAATATAAACATCAAATTGAAACTGTAAAAACTGATTGTGAATGCCAGTTTCAGATTCTAAGAAAATAAAATGTTACCTTCTTCTTGTGATAATGGTAATTTTAGTAATAATAATGTTTTAACACATATCACTAAGAATGCAACTAAACCTTCTACATATTAAATATTGAATAAACTCGAATTTTTTGGTATACACTAAGTAATTACCACTTTTGAGTTGATTCAAATTTTAGAGGAAAAATTGTCTTGAGCTGGGTTGGATACGAACCCACGATCCTGATAACATGTCAGGTGCTCTGGACCACTGAGCTACTGGCATTTTCTACCTACAATACATATTCCATTATGTCACACATAGGCACTGTTCAGGCAATCTAGCCACAAGTGGCAGATAAATGTCATATAGATGAAAAGTATAATATTACAAGTAAAGTTGATTAAATATTGAATAAACTCAACTTTTTTTTTTGGTATACATTTTGGTACCACTGAAATGTTCATATCATCAATTAGAGGAGATCTTGATCGGCGACCGGTAGCTCAGTGGTCCAGAGCATCTGATATATCATCAGGAGGTTGTGAGTTTGTATCCCACTCGGCTCAAGACAATTTTTCCTCTAAAATTTGAATCGACTCAAACGTGATAATTACTTAGTGTATAACCTTCTACATATGATGGTCAATCATCTTGGACAGTATTTAAAACAGTTTGAAGTTATTGCTAGAGCTAATGAGTGGAATGAATTCCAGAAGGTCAGTTTTCTTGCAGCTTCCTTAAGAAATTCTGCTGCAGAAGTTTTGCAGTCTGTTCCAAAAGAAAAATGACTTGATCATCAAAGTCTGGTTTCTGCATTAGAACTCAGGTTTGGTGATAGTTATTTAAAACAATACTATATAGCTCAATTTAAACATTGGATGCAGAAGAGTGGTGAAACTTGCAAGAACTTGATAGTGATATTGAGCATCTAGCTAGATTGGCTTATAGTAACTGCCCACCAGAAATTCAGGATAACTTAGCTCAATTATAATTTATTGATGCTATTGCTGACCCTGACATTCAACAATCTCTGAGGATGTTGGAAAGTAAAACCTTAGAGTCAGCTGTGATACATGCTATGAAGTATGAGTGCTCCAGGCTTTCATTCCAAGCGAACATACGCACAGTGAGATTTGTGAACGCAGAAGAAACTGTAAAAAGATAGTGAAATGAAAAAACTAACCAAAGCCATATTATCCGCTTTGAAAGAGATTAAAGGTTCCTCTCCAAGAACTTCTACAAACATACAGTGCTGAAATTGTGGGAAAACTGGACACATTCAAGCCAACTTCAAAAAGTGGTGGGTACAAAGTTCAAGCACATTACAAAGAACCAGCATAAGCAACGTGAAGGGCAAAGGCTGGCTGTTGATTGGTTGGCCCCAGGGGAAGTCGCCCACATTTCAGCACTACATAGTGAGAATAACAAATTGGTAACTGATGGAACCATGAATGCAGTGCCTTGCCGTATGATAGTAGACACTAGTAAAAATGTAACTCTACTCAGAACAGGCATAATAAAGAAGATAATACCTCACCCAAACTGGAATGCTACACAGTCTAATATAACCCTACAAACAGCCACTGGAGATTGTGCTAAAGTCCATGGAAAGATAGAACTAACATCAGAATTGGTAGCCGTCTGGTAACGCCATCCTGTTTACATCGCTGACATCTATGATGAATGCATATTAGGCCTTGATTTCCTAAAGAAACATGGATTCAGCATTAGACCCAGTGACAGCCTACTCATCTATAAGACAGAAGATATCCCTTTGCTTAGTTGAACATCTGATTCTTTAACAAGTGTGAATACAAAATTAGTGACGGAAGACACAGAAATCCCAGCACAAATCGAAATTATAGTCCATGGACATCAGGCAGAGACCTCTGGGGCCTTCTGATTGGAAGTCACTGATACCACTGGTAAAGGAGCTTTGGCTCATAGTATCCTGGTTGCACAGATTTTAGTCAGTGTAGATAAAGAACAGATTCCTATCAGAGTGATGAACTGTAACAAATTCAATAGAATATGAAAAAGGGTGAAGAATTAGCAATATGTGAACCTGTTACTTGGGTAACAAGTATAAACACAAGTTACTGACTCAAACCAACACTATATAGACATCCCATCTGATCTTACTGACTTATGGAGAGAAACAAGAAGAATATTTAAGACCAAGAACCTATTGAAAGAGTTTTCCGACTTTTTTTTGCTACATCAAATGATTATGGCCATACTAACCTGACAGAACATAAAGTCAACACTGGTGATTCTCCTTCAGTCCATCTAGAAGCAAGAAGGCTTCCATTGGCAAAATGCGAGGAGACAGACCAACTCATAAGGGACATGGAAGCTCTGTCTTGAGCTTTCATGTCCCTTATGAGAACCATCACAGAGTCCATGGACATCACCAGAGGTTATTGTCAAGAAAAAGGATGGATCTACCTAATTTTGTGTGGATTACTGCAGATTGAATGATATAAAAAAGAAAGACTGCTTTCCTTTACCCAGAATTGATGGTACACTGGACACTCTATCTGGGTCAGAATGTTTCTCGACATTAGATTTGAAGAGCGGCTATTGGCAAGTTAGTATACATCCAGAAGACCATGAGAAAACAGCTTTCACTACAGGAAATGGACTTGGCAGTTTAAAGTGATGGCATTCGGACTTTGTAATGCACCTGCAACATTTGAACGACTAATGGAGTCTATTCTCAAACGTTTGTCTTGGGAGGTCTGCCTGATTTACTTGGACAACATTATCGTTCTTGGAAAGACCTGGGGGGGGGGGGGGGGGCTCAGTCGGTAGCGCGCCAGGCTCGTAATCTGTAGTTCCCAGGTTCGAATCCCAGCTGGGTCAGCATTGAGATTTATCTCCGCAAAATTCCCCGCCCTGCCCACGGTCAGTAGGGGACACCGACGGGCTTGGAAAGGCTGCCGTCCGTCGGATGGGACGTTAAGCCGTGGCCCCGTGTGCGGGAGAGCCATACCCTGTGCACGTTAAAGAACAAGCTGGATGGCCTTGACGGGAGGCTACCATCTGTCTCCCAACAGCTTGTTCCAGTGGGTCCCCTCCCCCAACCTTCTCTGAGCCTTTGGGGTCCATGTGACCTGGTCATTTAGCCCATGGTGTGCAAAAAAGTGCCGCTCAGAGGAAAAACAACCCAACCCAACTTGGAAAGACCTTTGTAAAACTTTTGAGAAATCTTTGGCAAGTGTTTGAAAAACTTAGTGCAGCCAAGCTAAAATTGGGACTGCTAAGTATAAACTGTTCCAGTAAGAAGTTCATTATCTGGGTCATATCATCACTACATCATGGATTAAGACTGATCTTAGTAAGATAGAAGCTGTAAGAGACTGGCCTACACCACAAGATGTTTATAAATTTCGTAGTTTTATTGGACTTTGCACCTGCTATAAAACATTTGTCAAGAGTTTCTCCAACATCTCAAGGCCATTACATCGTCTGACAGAGGAGGGCCAATGGTTCATGTGGACCACCGAATGTGAAGTAGTCTTCCAACAGTTGAAGCAGGCTCTTTCCACAGCACCAGTGTTAGAATATCCCCAAACTGGAAAACAGTTCATAATAGATACTGATGCAAGTAACACGGGAGTTGGTGCTGTACTTTCACAACAACAAGACAGACAAGAAAAGAGTTATTGCATACTTTAGCAAAACTTTATCCAAACCAGAATGAAATTATTGTGTCACACGAAAAGAACTGTAAGCAATAGAATATTTTCACTGTTATCTCTATGGCCATAAATTTCTTGTATTGCACTGATCATGCTGCACTCAGGTGGTTACTAAACTTTAAAAATCCTGAAGGACAAATCGCTAGGTGGATACAGCAGTTACAAGAGTACAATTTCTCCATCGAGCATCGAAGTGGCAAAATGCATAGGAATGCAGATGCCCTTTCCAGACGTCTATGTATTGACAACTGTAAGCATTGCTATAATGCAGAGTTGAAATTTGGTACTAAAGAGGTAATGCCCATAAGACAAATAAAATCAACACAAACAAACAGTGATGTGATACTCCTAACACCTGAAGGCCAATAGAAATTAGAAAGGCCCAACTAGATGATGAAGATATAAGACCAATAATGGATTTGACTGAAAAATCTGATATAAGATCTAATATAAGTCTGTTCTGAGTATGTCTATATAATATATAAGTCTGTCCTGAGCTACATCTGCTGCATCTGGCCACTGCACACCAATCTAATAAGGTCCTGTTTGACATTGTCAGCCCACGGCATCCTTGGTCTCCCCCTCTTTCTGAAGACTTTAGGCACACTGTTCATAACCCTATTTGCCAATCTATAATTATCCATACAGGTAACAAGGCCAAACCAATGGAGTCTCTCTCTGCACAATATGCTGCTTAAAGGAGGTTGCCGACTCCTTTGCCTAACCTTATCATTAGTAACAAAGTTGAACCACCTAATGCCCAAGATACTGTGTAAGCATCTGGAATCAAAAGCATCTAGTTTCCTGTTATCTTGTTCACAAAGTGTCGAAGTTTCAGTGCCATAACTAACCCTAGAAAGAACCAAACTATTATACAGTCTAATCTTAGTATTTACGTGTATACGCCTATTTCTCCACACTCTCCATAGATTCTTAAAAGTCAAGGCAGCAATCCCTATTTCCCTGTTAATATCATGCCACACATCACCAGTATCTATTACATAGCTCCTAAGGTAATTAAACTGTGACACCTGTTCAAGACTGCAACCATTCAGTTAACTGAATCACAGACTGCCTGACCAATTTTCATCACTTTAGTTTTCTCTCTGTTTATAATCAAACCTACTCTACTACCAGTCTCATCAACAGCTCGAATGAAAGAGTTCATCTCATCATCATTTGTCAAAAGGGCTAAATCATCAGCATAATCTAAATCAGAAATTTTCGTATCTCCCGCCCATTTAAGGCCAAAATATTTCCCTTGAAGTGAATTTTGCATAACATAATCAATAACCAAACTAAAGAGAAAAGGAGACAAAATGCACCCTTGTCGAACACCAGAAGTAATGCTAAACCAATTGCTACAAGCCTTACCAACTCTCACACACGACTCAGTGTTACTATAGAGATCATTCATTATGTTAACTAACTTGTCTGGTATACCATATGATCTCACAATCAATCACAAATTATGATGATCAACAGAGTCGAAAGTCTTTTTGAAATCAACAAAGCTAGCAACCAAAGGTTTCTGAAACTCTAAATGTTTCTCAAGAATCTGCCTAAGTGAAAATATCTGATCCACACATCCCTTATCACTTTGAATCCACATTGCTCATCATGCAATTGCCTGTCAATCAGATTCTTAATTCTATTAAGCACAATCATGGAAAGAACTTTCCCTGGAACAGAGAGTAGGCTGATACCCCTATAGTTATCACAAGAACTGCGATCACCTATTTTGAAAATATGAATAATAATAGCTCTGGTAAAATCCTTAGGAACCATGCCTTTATCATAAAAGATATTCAAAATTTCAGTCATCCAAGTGGTTACAGAAATATTCCCAGCTCTAAGCATTTCCATAGTAATTTCATCTACCCCTGGGGATTTATGAAGTTTTAGTTTAGAAACAGCCAGAATAACTTCAGATTGTGTTATAGGGCCAACATTAAAGCCACCAATGCATCTATCATCATTGAAGCAATTGAAGTAGAACTACCCACATTGTTTAGAACATCACTGAAATGCTCAGCCCACCTAGCTATGACAGAATCCTCACCTTCTATAACCTTACCTTGTTTATCCTTCAGTCCCTGTAAACCTGTCAGCTTTTTACCAAACAAAACATTAATTATCTGGTACAGCTCTTGTGTTGTCTACCTGCTTTCTTGCTTTGTCATCAATCTTGTTTCTTGCTTGACATCAAGCCAAAGATTCTTAGCAGCAGCTAACTGATCCTTTACACGTTTATTAAGTTCGCTGTAATTCTTTCTATTAGAACTAGTAGGGTATTGATTAAGGTCATTCCTGCAGTTCTTTCTTTCTGAAATAAGCTCAAGTGCCTTATCACTCAAATAATTCTGCCTCCTCTGGTCCTTTTTTCCTAAAAGAGTACTGTTAGTTTCCAAAAAAGCCTGTTTAAAATGGTCCCATTCTTCCTCAACTTCAGTAGTAAACAAACCATGACTGTCATAATGACTAAGTAACATATTATGGTAAGTTTTAGCTATAACTGGGTTTTTCAGAGCTTCAAAATTAAAGGTAAAATTATTAACCTTAGCACAACACTTTTTAAGTTTAAGTTGCAAGACACTTTTAACAAGGTAATGGTCAGATCCAATTTCAGCTCCCCTATATGACCTGGTATTCCTAACAGAACTAGCCCATTTGCTGTTAATTAACCAACAGGACCAAACAGGGCTAAATCAGAAATCTCTAGATCATTTAAGACCAAAATCTTTCCCTTACAAAGAATTTTGCATAACATAATCAATAACCAAACAAATGAGGAAACTTTTTAAGTTTAAGTCGCAAGACACTTTTAACAAGGTAATGGTCAGATCCAATTTCAGCTCCCCTATATGACCTGGTATTCCTAACAGAACTAGCCCATTTGCTGTTAATTAACCAACAGGACCAAACAGGGCTAAATCAGAAATCTCTACACCATTTAAGACCAAAATCTTTCCCTTACAAAGAATTTTGCATAACATAATCAATAACCAAACAAATGAGGAAAAGGAGGCAAAATGCACCCTTGTCTAACCCCACTACAATGCAAAAACCAATCACTGCAAGACATACCAACTCTCACACACAACTCAGTATTATTATAGAGAGCTTTCATTACACTACCTAACTTATCAGGTATTCCATATGATCTAATAATCAACCACAAATTATGTCAATCAACACAGTGAAAAGACTTTTTGAAATCTATAAAGTTAGCAACCACAGGTTTCTGAAACTCTAAACATTTCTCAAGAATTTGCCTAAGTGAAAATATTTGATGAATACATTCCCTACCACTTCTGAATACACAGTGTTCGTTACACAGTTGTCCATCAACTAAATTCTTAATTCTATTAACAATAATCATGCAAAGAACTTTAGCTGGAACAGAAAGCAAACTAATTTCCCTATAATTATCACAAGAATTGCGATCACCTTTTATAAAAATTGGGATAATGATAGCTCTAGTAATATCCTTAGGAACAACACCTTTATCATAAAAATATATTCAAAATTTCAGTCAGCCATGTGACAACACAAACGTTTTCAGCTCTAAGCATTTCAATGGTGATTTCATCCACCCCTGAGGATTTATGCAGTTTTAAATTAGAGATAGCCAAAACAACTCTGGAATGTGATATAGGGATATCATTAAAGCCAGTAATGCATCCATCCTCATTACAAACAATGGGAGTAGAATTAATCACATTATTTAGAACATCTCTGAACTTCTCAGCCCATCTAGCCATCACAGAATCCTAACCTTCAACCACCTTACCATATTTATCCCTCAATCCCTGTGTACCTGTCTGTTTCTTCCCACATAAAACATTAACAATCTGCTACAACCCCCGGCTGTTGTGCTGTCCAACTACTTTCTCTGCTTTGTCAACCAAGCCAAAGATTCTTATCAGCTGTTAGCTGATCCTTTACATGTTTATTAAACTTGTTGTAATGCCTTCTGTTAGGGCTAGTAGGGTGTTGATTCATATTAATCCTACACTTCCTTCTTTCAGCTGTCCCATTGCCGAGTGGTTAGCACGCTTGGCTACTGATCAAAGGGATCTGGGTTTAAGCCCCTGGTAAGGCATGGATGTTCGTGTTGTTTATCTGCTGAGGTCCTACCATCCTCACAGACCTACTATGGCATATAAACTGACAGGCTCCTGTCGGACCTCTGTGGCAAGCAGCTGCTTGAGTGGGTATTTATTTTTCATTTTTTCCTTCTTCGGAAATAAGCTCCATAGCCTTATCACTCGAAAATATTTGTTTCTTCTATTCCCTTTAACCCAAAAGAGTACTGTTTGTTTTAAGAAAAGCCTGTTTGAACTGATCCCATTCTTTCTAAGCTTCAGCAGAAACAAATGAAAGCTAATTTTCATAACCTTAGCACAAAATTTATTAAGCTTCAGCTGTGGGACACTTTTGACCAGGTAATGGTCAGACCCAATTTCAGCTCCTCTATATGATCTAGTATTCCTAATTGAACTAGCCCATTTGCTGTTAATAAAAATATAACCGATCATATTCCTGTGCAACCCCATCAGGTGAAACACGTGTATATTTATAAATGTCCTGGTGTTTGTAATATATGTTAGTTATTCACAAACCATTAAATGTACTTACCTGAAGGAGACATTCTCCATTGTCATTGGAACTACCAATGCCAAAGGGATCTAAAAACTTCTGCCCAAACGTTAGAGTCAGTACCAACAATAGCACTGAAGTCACATAGCACAAAATATATATCTCCTTTCTTCACAGAATTCAAAATATCCTGACTCTGGATGTAAAACGTATCCTTCTCATTCTCATCAGAGTCCTCTGTGGGCACATAACAACAGATGACATTCAAGTCTTTAATTT
Organism: Ryuthela nishihirai; assembly: GCA_038380435.1. Lineage (NCBI taxonomy): Eukaryota > Metazoa > Arthropoda > Arachnida > Araneae > Heptathelidae > Ryuthela > Ryuthela nishihirai. The sequence continues at coordinate 32,040,371 of JAWZYU010000004.1, forward strand.
TTGTTTTAAATTTTGCTGTAAGAAATCTTTTATTAATGCAGTCATATCCTAGAAGAGTATCCATTAGTGTGTCTGCTGAAAAGCAAACCTACATCTTGGAGATGCTTTCCATCCTCCCTCCCTGAAAACAAATTTAAAGCTATTTTTAAGTATCTCACCTTTACCTGTCCATCTAGTCTTTTGCAAGCCTAGAATATCTAGGTTATAGCATTGGAATCCATGCGTGAGGACATCAAGAGAATAATCTCTATGCAATGTCCTCATGTTCCATGTTCCTGCAGAGAGAAAATGATTAGTAGGATTTTTAAAGAAACTAGGTTTATTGAGAGAGGTAGGACCAACAATATCAAACAGCCCATTGATCTCAGGCATGGGGCAAAGACCTGTTCCTCCTGGTAGGAACTTCAGGCACCACCTTTTCAAGAGCCATAGACCTGCCTGAGACACATTACTCCAGTTTAGGATTGACGATGCCCAACTAGTTAAGTGAGGGTTCAGGTACCTGTGATGGCCTCTGATCAAGATTATCCACCATATGATATAAGGTATCCCATGCCTCTGCTCACTTAGGACTGGCAACCCACAAGCAAACAGAAAACACAGCAGCAGATTCTTCCTCAACAGAGCTCAAATCCATAAACCAATCAAGTCTAGTGGGTATAAATGGTCAGCACCAGAACCCTGTGAAGTTGACCATTCCTCGGGAGGGTTAAAAAAAAAAGGAAGAAATTGCCATAGATGACCAGATCAGTAGGCCACACTGAATTGACAGCTCTCACCTTCCATTCCTTTCCAAAGGAGAATATTTCTTTTAAAAGGTACTAATGGCCTGCACAATGAGAAGGCGGGGTTGGACATTAGGTGCTAGAACTGGCCAGCTCTGTGCATCATCATCAGTTTATGACTAGCTACCATTTACAAACACTTAATATAAACACAATTTATTCATCCATAATTTTGAAACCATACACTTAATATTAAACATAATTTATTTCTCCGTAATTAAAAACAATTCTAATTAAAAATAAACACGATTTCAATTTTTTTTTATTTATAATCTTAAAATTGTTGTTTGCTTTAAAGATTTCACTTTGATATTTCTCAAATTTCCCCTTAAAACACTCAATGCATTAAAAGTCTCATTATTTGCCACAGTTCCTTCAAATAAATTGACTAATGTGTCCATTGCACATTCAGCCTGGAAGATTGCCAGCACTAATTTTGATTTACTTTCAATTGTCATCCTATCATCATCACAGTCATCATCTTTATCATTATCTTTATTGAGCACAGCATCTACAATGTCACTCTCTGTAGGAAGACCACTACTTAACAAGTTGCTTCGACTCATACAAATTCATAATGTCATTATTAAAACTTACAATATTGTTACATAGCAACCATTCGGAAAATGGTAAGTTGGTTTCTTCATTTCAATCATTTTCATCTATGAATGAAATTTCATTTGAATTTAATTCTGATTTCTTGATGCAATTTGATATGGTTGTTGAAGTAACATTATTCCACACATCATTCAATAAATTTATAGCATCCAATATTGTTATAGACTCATTAAATTTTATTCTCTTTGACTGATTAGATGTAGAACTATAAATCTTTTATAAAATCCTTTGAAACTCTTCATTACACCCATGTTCATTGGTTATAAAACTGATGTCACATTGGGAGGCAGAAACCTAGCTTAATGTACGACAAATTTTGAATATGGGGATGTGCAGGACAATTATCAACTAATAATAAAGTATTTTTCTTATTTTTGAATAGCTTCTTATTCCAATCATTTACATATTGTTGAAAAATATTCAAAATCATCCAAGCTTTCTTGTTTGCAATGTAATCCACAGGAAGTTTCCTTACGTTTTAGAAAAACTGTGGTTTTTAACGATTTTCCAATAATTTTTTTTTTAATCGATTCCTGTCCTATTTGTGCATACAAGCACTGTCAAGCAAGTCTTTGATTTTTTTTCCACCAACACATTTTCCCCCTTTGAATTTATATGTATTGTCAGGTATCAAATTATAAAAAAAAGTCATGTTTCATCACTGTTGTAGATGTCTTCGTCACTGAAATCTTTTCTGATTTCTGCCCAAACACAGTCAATCCATTCATTTGCCATTATTGGATCTACAGATCAAGATTTTCCACTAATTTTTGCATAAATGAGTTATGTTGCTTTTTAAATTGATCCAGACAACTGTTGTTACAAACAAAATTGTCATTTTCAAATTGTTTAGGAAATTTTTCTGCTTGAGTCTTCAAGATCGGACCGTTTATAGAAAATCCAACACTTCTTTGTGCAGTGAACCATTGAAGCAATGCTTTATCATCATTTGTAAGCTCACACTTCCTAAATTTTTTTGTTTCGGTTATGTTGTTTTCCAGTGCCAATATGTAAACATCTTTATTCTTCCACAATGTTCATACTGTTGAAGAGGACAAAGAAAACTTTTTACACATTTCAACATTTTAACATTCTAACTCGTGAATAATTTCAACATTTTTGTGAATTGAGAGACGCTTTCTTTTGCTAGCAGACACGTTTCCAACAGAAGGGTTCGTTTCTAACTGATTTTACAGTCGTGGCAGTGTTTGGGTAAAGTGGGGGAGCATGGTCGGAGGCTAGACATCCCAAGGATAAGATTAGGTCATAAATTGGGCTGTAATCTGATGTGGGTGGTCATAAAGGCTAAGTCATCCATTTAATTTTTGTTTATTCTAAGAATTGGGTACTATTTCTGACTACCTGAGCAATTGAGAATGTTCGCACGTTTCTGTAGTTATCAAAATTTGTATGGTATATTTGTGTAGTACACTTGTTAGTAAAGTGAGAGTTGTATGGGAATATGCATAAATTAAAATCCTTTTGGCTTTTTGCTCATTATAGCCATGATCTTGTTATTTCCATGCTCATTACAACCAAGTTCGACTAAATATCTTATAAAATTACATTATTTAGGATTGCAAAATAATATTTTCTTTTTTCATTTGATGCATATTTTATTAAACTAGGATATAAATAATTTGTTAAGCCATCTGATCTCCATTTGTTATACCTGATAAATGGTATTGTCGATTTATTTGATGATTCCCCCTGATTTAAGCCCACAAATTTGTTTTGAACTACAGTGATTCAAAATTTGCACAACCCAATATATAAATGCTTATTATTTTATGCCAAGTGAATGGAATTAAAATCCAATTCTAACATTGACAACCCTGAAGTCACTGACATATGCAACACTGTTTAGTTCTCAGACCATCAGTTCTTTGTTGGTGATGTGTATTGTTCTAGTTACCCGTAATGAAATTTTCCCAGGTTGAATGTGTATACATAGTCAAATGTTACTTAACAACAAATCATTTTTAACTGCTCAAGCTGACTTCAATGAGCAGCTTCCTGATTCACTTTCAGCATCTATTGTAACCCTTTGTTCACAATTTGTAAATGTAAATTGAAAATAAATGAAATTTTCTAATATAGGTTGTGTGAATTTTGAATCACTCTATTACCTACAAATTTTTCCTTGAAGTTTAGAAAATATCCTAAAAATTAATAAAAAAAACTGCCCTTTTTTAAAAACAGAAGTTTTTGGAAGAAATTATGAAGTAGTATCTCCAAAGTATTTTTTTTTTATTTTTTTCCTTAAACCTATTTTAATATTCCTTGAATTATTATTATCATTTATAACATTTATCTCAGCATTCTATGCATCATTCCCACTCCTCAAATTGAAACTATAACAACTAAAAACAAAGCCTTCTTAGGCTCCAAGATTGGCTGCAACTAGTTCATGGCTTACTACAGAGCGAGACACAGTTGGCTCACACGTGTTATCTCTATTCTGTGTTTTAAGTGGCTCCATAATAGATTATTTACAGTGTTATTCCCAAATGTTGGATACACTCACTTCACAAAGTTAATATTTACTTTTTCATATTCAAACCTCAGTTTTCATTTCTATAGATTTATTTTATTTCCATAAATTATCGATCTTTTGATCAGTTGATCTATCAATCAATTATTATCGATTATTCAGTCATAATACACTGGATGGTCAGCTTAAAACTTGTTGCTGTGGTTATTTAATTTAACATCACATTTGGTTATGTATTAATTTTTCTTTTATTATTTCTTCATTTTTCCAGTAAAAAAAACTTGGTTCCTGTGTAGTTTCCTGAAAATGAATGTGGTGTTGGATACAGAAGCAAAAAAGAACTTCCTTGGCATGGAAATCTGTCCTCCTATGGAAGGATAATTTCAGCAAGGACTTTTAACTCTCCCCCACACACAACACCATACACACACTCACTGAATATGCTTTACCCTCCCCCCAGGCAAAGTTTCGTTTTTTTTTATTTGCCAAGATCCCCAAAATTAAACACCCAAAGAAACAATTTATAACGTTTAGTAAAAAAAAAAACCAAGAAACTGTATCTCCATTTCATAAACAGGACAGAAATTCGCATTAATGTGAGCAATCCATCACCTTGTAGAACACACTGGCCCATGTTTTAAAATATACCACTGAAAAGAACCATCAAAAGAAATAAAAATCATATTTCAGGTAAATATTATATTATTCGGAATGAGTTTTACTTTTGATTAATATATAATTTGTTTTTATTCATCATATTTTTCAAAATTAAGCCTTAATTGGATAGTCTGATCTATTTTCTCACTGTGAAAAAGTCCTATTAAAATTAATATGCTTGCAAATTTGTTTAAATTTTTTATTTTAATAAAATTTGGAGTTAAATTATGCTTAATTTAGTATATAACGATCTATTTCTGTTGATTGGTTATATTTTATAAAAATTCTAAAGTTGACTTCTTTATTTGACGCAGATCAATTGGCGAATAGCCTGGGCTTTTCTCAAAGTATGGTACTGAGAAAAATATTACAAAAGGAGAGTAATTTCCTTGTTTCAAGTAAATATATATATAATTGTTATTCAGAAATTAATATTCTTTCTATTCATGTGAATTATAATAATTTCTGTCTATTGGTTTTTTTTAATAAATTTCTATTTGCATAACCAGATGCAATTTTTTTTACTACATAACTTTAAAAAAGTCCTATTTAAATAAAACTATTTGTCTTCTTTTTTAAATATTGTAGTTTCAGAAAATCGAGAATTAAATGGTGATTAATTTGGCCTATAACATGTCATAATTCCTTTCATTAGTTATTTAGCAAAAAAGTTCTAAAATTATCTTCCTTTTCCTAAAGCCCCCTTTTCCTAAAGCCTTTGGGCACACTGTTCATAATCCTATATGCCAATCTCCAGCTGTGCATATGGGCAACATGACCAAACCAATGCAGTCTCTCTCTGCACAAAATGCTGCTCAAAGGAGGTTTCTGACTCCTCCTTATAATGTCATCATTACTTACAAAATCAAACCACCTAATCCCAAGATACTGTGTAAATATTGGGAATCAAAGACATCAAGTTTCCTGTTATCCTGCTTACAAAGGGTCCATGTTTTGCTAACCATACCTACCTAAAAAACAACCAAACTATTATATTTCAGTTAAAATGCTCAGGGTTGGGTTGTTTTACCTCTGAGCAGCACTTTTTTGTACACCATGGGCTAAATTGGCCAGGTCACATGACCCCGAAGGCTCAGAGAAGGTTGGGGGAGGGGACCCACTGGAACAGCTGTTGGGAGACAGATGGTAGCCTCCCGTCAAGACCATCCAGCGTGTTCTTTAACATGCACAGGGTATGGCTCTCCCCCACACAGGGCCATGGCTTAACGTCCCATTCGACGGACGGCGGCCTTTCCAAGCCCATCAGTATCCCCTACTGACCGTGGGCAGGGCGGGGAATTTTGCGGTGATAAATCTCAACGCTGACCCAGCTGGGACTCAAACCTGGGAACTACAGATTACGAGCCTGGCGTGCTACCAACTGAGCCACCCCCGCCCAAAAATGCTCAGGTAACCATATTTCTTAATAACTGAACATAAATACATATATTTCACAAAATAGACTTTCATTCACCTCAATGGAGACCTGCTGTATAGTCCCATTTTTTTCCTGCTCCCTTTTAACTATATATAGCAAGTTTAGTCATTAAAATGATTGGCAAGCCTGTTATTAACTAACTGGCAGCATGTTCAGTGAAACAATATGAATGATTTCAAGACTGACACTGTGAAACCTGGGGAGACTAGTTGCACTGTAGATGAGAAGAAATTAAATGCTTGGAGGTTTATTGGAAAAAAGAACAAAACGTTAAAGAGGTATCTCTAAAGAAATTGCAAGCTGCAAAATAAAAGAATTGAAAGGAGGAATTCTATCCTGACAAATTTCTTAGGCTTTACTTTAGGTCACAAAAATATAGCAGGATATAATTTTGAAAAATTTACTTTTTGGCTGCCTCTGCTCTTAATCTTGTAAATAGTCCCTTTAAAAGGCCAAGGGGAAAGTAAGTATGCTTGTGTAACATACATCTTTTTGAATGAAGAAGCTCCAAATATATCTGTGCAAATTTACAACTAAGCACAGTACTCAGAAAACAATTAGGGTTTGCAGAATAAGTGCTAGCAGAAGAAATCTGAGGAGGAAAGAGAAGGCAGCATTCTCATTTTAAATATTCCCAATGGGAGGATAATATTTTTAACACTATTACTGTTTATAGCATGAGGTAAAAATTGTGCCCCTGCTTCTGACACCCAAAATATATTAACCAAATTAGCATTCTGAATGAGCATTTTCAACACAAAGTTGACAATGTAGGGAGAACTGTGTGGAACAGTCAAAAGATATCAAAACATGTCAATAAGCATTGATAGAATTCTCTTTTTTTAAGTTTAAATTGCTGAAACACTGCACTGACCCAAAGTCTTATTTCAGTATTTGGCAAGTTATGTTACTGTTTTACAAAATTGACATACGACTCTTTTTCAGTAGTTGTCAGAGTAACTGATTCCGTGAATTCTTACAGCAAAAAAAAGTCTAAATGAAACAAAAAAATTAAACATTAAATTTCTAAAACAAAATTATATAAACATAACAAAAGCAGCAAACCAAAGATTACCAGTAGGAGGGAGGCTGTGATTTTCAAGACCTGTTGGAAAATCTGTGTTATCAGGCACAGAGTTTATATAATCGTCCAGTGGGGGAAGCTGGCTGGGGATTTCTCCCGACTGTCGTGGTACTAAAATCGGAGGCAGGGCTGAAAGAAACAGTTGTCCTTTTAAAAAAAGTACAAAATTATTCACATTATTTGTATAATAAATTCACTTTTACAATAATTGTTCTGCATACACTTTCTTGGAGGGGAAAAGTCAGCTTTATCAGATTATTACATGAATTAAAACACATATTAACTAGCACTATGATTAATAGTTTGAAAATTCATAGCATCTTAATTCTTACATTTTAAAAATAAATCCAGTACATCAAAAGAGTATATCTGACTTTTCAGAAATCATGCATCAGTAAATAATGTCCTTTTTTCTAGAGTTAAATAATAATTTCAACTACATTTTGAAACTATTCTGCTGAGATATATGTTTAATGCATGTTTGAAGAAACTGGAAAATGCTTATTTGACAATAACAAATTTTATCAGCATAATTTATCACTAAATTTGTATGGCCCCATAATTAAGCAAACAGGCTATTCTTGCAAACTGGGTGGAAACTTTTTTAACTTATCAAAACACTTATCAAGTGATAAGTATAATTATTAGCTTACATTACATATTAAAAAAAGGAAAATTGATCTTTTGTGTAAATTAAATTCTAATTTCATTGAAAAGATCAATTTCTTGTTTTCTATAAAATTTGGTAGTTGTGGTTATTTATCAAACACAAACACTTGAATACTGGCACTTAAAACTATGTACATATTACATAGGAATCAAAAATTGACACACCACTAGCCATGTTTGTTACAACCAATGTCATTTAGTAGAGCAGTTAACATTTAGTTAGAACAGTTAAATAAGTATTTATTATTTAGGAAATATTTTGTCAAATTTTAATCATGACTAGTGTAAAATTATACACATTGTTCACTTCAGGCAACATTTTCACTGCACTTGCATGCTTCGGGTAAAAATATTTCTAAACGAAAAACATATGTATATTATCCTCGAGTTGCCATAAGCTATTTAAAGCTCAACCAGATGGCAAATTAGCTCAACAAGCATGTCCAACCTGAGCAACAGCTATTGAATTTGACCACTGCATGTCAACTCTAGTAAGATCCTTTTTAGTATATTATTCATCTGCTCATTGTATGTCTGCCACTTTTCCTCAAATTTTCAGATACATTATTCATAATTCTTTGATTATCTGTCATTCTACAGGTAAGTAATATAGAAAACCAATGGAATCTCTCACTAAATAAGGTGCTGTTCAAATGTGCTTCATAACTCCTTTGTCTATAATTTCATTTTTTATGTAATAAACCCATATAATATCCAAGGAGCTGCTTAAGAACACGAGTCAAAAACATCAAGCTTCCTGCTTATGAAGGATGCAAAACTTTCTAAACTTATCAATGCATCCTTTCTTACCAAAAGCAGTGCAGGAATTAGCTGCAAAACCTTGGATCATCAGATTATTGGACCTAGAATTGTACTGACTGAGCCAAACCCTATCCCAAATATTAGGATTGGGGTATTATATTTGAAGATCCATAAATTCTAAAATAAATGTTGTTAGAATTGTACTGACTGAGCCAACCCCTATCCCAAATATTAGGATTGGGTATTATATTTGAAGATCCATAAATTTTAAAATAAATGTTTAGGAAAATGAAACTGAAGGTAGATTTCATTCAGATGTTTAATGTATCTGAAGTTTTATTTGCAACAGTATAAACTCCCTAGTTATGAAAAGTTATGGAAGTTGAAACATTTAACAGTGTTTTTGCCAGCTATAGAAAAATATATGTTATTACGTGAAATAAAAAATAGCAGCAATTATATCAAACAATTTACTATGTGTGTTTTTAGCTTAGTAATAAATTTTCAATTTTGGTTAGCTCAGTTCACAAAATAATGTTCATGAGATAACCTCCATTACAAACTAAAGAGATTAAAACTGTTCAGGTAAGATGAACCCAAAGCTGCTCTTAGGAAATTGGTTTGAGGCATGCAAAAATAATTTGTCTGGCCTACTTATGAACCATTATAATAAGAACAAAATAATGTTCATGAGATGAACTCCTTTACAAACTATAGTGATTAAAACGTAAGGTAAGATGCACCCAAGGCTGCTCCTAGGAAATTGCCTTGAGGCATGCAAAAATAATTTGTCTGACCTACTCGTGAATCATTATAATAAGCACAAAAAAGAGACATTATATTTTGCAGCAAACTTTAGGTTGGAAATAGCTATTATTATATGTAAGTAGGAACCAAAATCAAAACAATAGCTGACAAAAATCACCTCAACATCCTGACTCCATTCCAAACAACTAAAGCTACACACGTTGAAAGCCATTCAAGGCAATGGTTTTGCAGACAGAGATTTACACAATTTAATTTCTACTTCTCAAAGAACTTTGCCAATGTACTGAACCATCTGCAGTTTGTAAAGTTGTCATCAGAGAATTCATTGTTTTATGTTAATGTAGTTGATGAGATAATAAACATGTTGGAAGCAGAGAAAGGTTTAAAGTTAAAAGTTATTAACTAGTTTTAATTTCATATTCACTTTAAACAAAATACATTGTGAGGATATTTGTGGAGTTTTTTCATTCAACCATTCCAGCTGCTCCATTGTTTTGATTGCCCACTTGCACAGTCCTGGATGTACCAATTTTTTTCAATGGTTGTGCTCTTGAGCAAGATTATTAGTTTAGCTTAGGAATTGTGGACGGATAATGGTAATGTGCAGTGCGAGGTGAACAAGGTAAACTGAGGCTGCAACTTTTAAGAATCTGCACAGAGTATGAAAAAATAAGCAGATCCATCTAAAGACTAACTTGGCTATATAACAGTTTGGTCCTTTCTCAAGTTGACTACATTAGTGAAACTTAGACCATTTGTAAGCAAGATAACATGAAACGATGCCTTTTATTCTAGACTCTTAAGCATTATCTTGGGCACTGTGTGTTTGATACATTTACTAAAGATAAGGTTAGACTAAGGAGTCAGCAAACACCTGTGAGCAGCATTGTGTGTAGTGAGAGATTATTGGTTTGGCCATTTTGCTTGCATGTATAACTGTAGGTTAGCAACCAAACGGCTCAAGAAAAAGGGGCAGACATAGAAACAGATGGGTTGACAATATTAAGAAGGACCTTATTTGAAGTAGGCAGCAGCACTCAAATGCAGCAGACATTACTCAGGATAGAGTGTGTTGAATTACATAGTCTGACTGGATATCTGAAGCTTACAGCTATTCAAGGAATTATATATGTTGGGAAAATACTCTCAGCGGCTGAACCTGCAGATGAAAATGTCAAATACTGTCACAAAGTGACAATTGGCAGACATGTGCAGAGTTGGTTACTTGATCTAAAAACTTATAAATCAAATATCAATATTCAATACAAATTTTACTAATCAAATTTCACAATTAAATTTCAATCAATTAAATTTCAAACAATTCTACTACTATACTAATTCACTTTACACACATCCTGATGGGAAAAATTGAGAGTCATCTCATACACCTGTGCACTGGTTCACCTCTTCCTTAAAGTCCTTTAGCTGAGAGTGAAGAATATATCAGCCATGGGTTCATCACACCAGATTCAAGAAAAAAAAAATTATTTTGAAGTTTGTATAAGATGTTGCATCATTTTTCAGTATTTGAATGCCCTCACAGGACAGTTCTCACAGAGATTCTTAAACAAGCAGATTAAACAGATCTCTCAGCTGTTTATCACCATTTTGCAGTTAATCGTGATTTCAGCGATTTGATCAACCGGTAAATGTCTGCAAAAGCCATGCCAAAGCTTTTGCAGACATTTGATGAGAAGCAAGATAATATGTTCAGATAGTCCAGAAATGAGGCAGGGTTTTTCTGACACTCAGCATAAGAGGTAGAACATGGTTTCTGCTGAGCTTCACTATATTTTGTAAATGCAGTAATGCTGTCTGGAGCATCTAATATACAGGGGTTTATCAAAATAATGGAAACATGTACTGTTCGTGGAGAACATTTTATTAATAAGCTGTAGGCCCACCTCAGGCATTCAGAACAGATACAATTTGATGTAGGATAGACTTATACAAGTCATGCACATATGGTAATGGAATGTGGGGCCATTCTTCCTGTAAAATATGGCTCAAATGTGTCAGCGATGCTGGTAGAAAGTGTAATCTGACCTTGTGCTCCAGATATTCCCATAAATATTCAATAATATTGAGGTCTGGAGATTGAGGTGGCCAGTGTAGCTGCTATACTTCATCCTCATGCTCTGCAAACCACAACTTGACAAATTTCACACAATGCAGGAGTGAATTACCCACTTGAAACTAGGGACAGATATTAGGGAGCAATGCCCACAGCATTAAGTACAGGTGGTCCCCGAGAATGGAATCATATGTTGCGGATGTGACATGACCCTGCAGAATAACTAATGGCCCTAAAGAATGCCATGATATGGCACCCACAGCATCAGAGATCAACTTCCATGCTTCACATTTGGAACCAAACAGTTAGGGTGGTATGCTTCTGATGGTTTTTGCCAGATGTACACTCTACCAGTGGTGGGAAACAACATGTAGCACAATTCATCAGACCAGATGACACACTGCCAGTCTTTAGCATCCCAGTTTTTATGTGTTTTACACGTTTTGTTGCATTGATGTTGGTAATCAGAGGTTTGTGGATTGCAGCACAGTGATAAATAACACCACAATGAAGTTCCCAACGAAATGTTATGACGGAAACGGGATTATTCTGACTGGTGTTCAACTCTGATGCTATTTGTGGGGCAATGGTCTTGTGCTTCCATTGTACAATCCCTGCCAGTGTTCGCCTATCCCTATCTGACAACTTCGTATGGTGTCCACAATTTGCACATATGGAGGCAATGTCCTGTCCTCTTTGATAAATGGTCATAATCTTCGATACAGTTCTTTGTGCTACATCTACTATTTCTGCCATTCTGGTTACTGAAGCTTCTACAAGATGCACACCAATGATTATGCCTTTTTGGAAGTCAGTGAGATCTGAGATTTTCAACAATTACAACACAACCACTGTTTCATCTCTGCCTGTGGCACTGCTACATGATAGCGGACATTGTACTTCTCCTCTTTATATACCTCACATTACAGGTGGCATCGTCCCTGTGATATGCATATGGTACATTGCATGTACTCCAGTCGCCATCGGTGTTTCCATTATTTTGATAAACCACTGTATATAGACGATTGTGAGTCAAATTATTATATGCCAAACATCCTGACATAATGTTAATATGCCATAACCCATGTACCTAACTCAATAGTTTTCTACTCTTCCAACACAAAAATCACTTTTAAAAATCTATGTATAGTAAGTAGCCTACGGACAACACCTGTGATTGGTGAATCGTGGGTTGAGAAACATTGATTTGACTAGCCAATACCTAGTCAACATCATGTTCTCAAAAATACATTTCAAAAAGAATGAAGATGTTTTTCAAAACCTTAACTGGTAGAGTGCTCTTTTCAGCTCCAACTAGTTTTGTTATAGAATTTTCCTAATGAATATTATGTGTTTAAGACAAATTCTTCAAAAATGTTTCATCATCATCATCCTCAAGCAGCTATGGGCTATGGAAGTCCAACCAGACCGTGCAATTTAGTTCTCCAAACAAGTCTGTCCTGAGCTACATCTGCTGAATCTGGCCACAGCACACGAATTCTAACAAGATCCTGTTTGACATTGTCTGCCCATCGCATCCTAGGTCTACCCCTCTTTCTGAAGCCTTTAGGCACATGTTCATAACCCTATTCGCCAATCTATAATTATCCATACTGGCAACATGGCCAAACCAGCGGAGTCTCTCTCTGCACAATATGCTGCTTAAAGGAGGTTGCAGACTCCTTTGCCTAACCTCATCATTAGTTACAAAGTTAAACCACCTAATACCCAAGATACTGCGTAAACATCTAGAATCAAAAGCATCTAGTTTCCTGTTATCTTGTTTACACAGCGTCCAAGTTTCACTACCATAACTAACCCTAGAAAGAATCAAACTATTATACAGTCTAATTTTAGTCTTTAGGTGTATATGCCTATTTCTCCACAATCTCCATAGATTCTTAAAAGTCCCGGCAGCAATCCCTATTCATCTGTTAATCTCATGCCGCACATCACCATTATCTGTTACATAGCTCCCAAGATAATTAAACTGTGACACCTGCTCAAGACTGCAACCATTCAGATTAACTGAATCACAGCCTGCCTGACCAATTTTCATCACTTTAGTTTTCTCTCTGTTTATAACCAAACCTACTCTACTACCACTCTCATCAACAGCTCGAATGAAAGAGTTCATTAATCAACATCATTTGCCAATAGGGTTAATAATCAGCATAATATAAATCAGAAATTTTGGTATCTCCAGACAATTTAAGGCCAAAATCTTTCCTTTCCAGTGAATTTCGTATAACATAATCAATAACCAAACTAAAGGGAAAAGGATATCAAATGCACATCTGTCAAACACCAGATGTAATGCTAAACTAATTGCTACAAGCCTTACCAACTCTCACACACAACTCAATGTTATTATAGAGAGCTTTCATTACGTTAACTAACTTGTCTGGTACACCATATGATCACACAATCAACCACAAATTATGACGATTAACATAGTCGAAAGTCTTTTTGAAACCAACAAAGCTAGAAACCAAAGGTTTCTGAAACTCTAAACATTTCTCAACAATCTGCCTAAGTGAAAATATCTGATCTACACATCCCCTACCACTTCTGAATCCACATTGCTCATCACACAATTGCCTGTCAATCAGATTCTTAATTCTATTAAGCACAATCATGCAAAGAACTTTCGCTGGAACAGACAGTAGGCTGATACCCCTATAGTTATCACAAGAACTGCGATCTCCTTTTTTGAAAATAGGGATAATAATAGCTCTGGTAAAATCCTTAGGAACAATGCCTTTATTGTAAAAGGTATTCAAAATTTCAGTCATCCAAGTGGTAACTGAAACATTCCCAGCTCTAAGCATTTCTGTAGTAATTTCATCTACCCCTGGGGATTTATAAAGTTTTAGTTAGAAATAGCCAAAATAACTTCAGATTGTGTTATAGGGCCAACATTAAAGCCACCAATGCATGTATCATGATTGCAAATAATGGGAGTAAAACTAACCACATTGTGTAGAGCATCACTGAAATGCTCAGCCCATCTAGCCATGACAGAATCCTCACTTTCTATAACCTTACCTTGTTTATCCTTCAATCCCTGTATACTTGTCCGTTTTCTACCACACAAAATATTAACTATCTGGTACCTCTCTCTGCTGTTATGCTGTCTAACTGCTTCCTTGGCTTTGTCTGCCAAGCCATCAAGCCAAAGATTCTTATCAGCAGCTAACTGATCTTTTACACGTTTATTAAGCTCTCTGTAATGCTTTCTATTAGGACTAGTAAGGTATTGATTAAGGACATTCCTGCAGTTCTTTCTTTCTGAAATAAGCTCAAGTGCCTTATAACTCATATAATTCTGCCTCCACTGGTCCTTTTTTCCTAAAAGAGTACTGTTAGTTTCCAAAAAAGCCTGTTTAAAATGTTCCCATTCTTTCTCAACTTTAGTAGTAAGCAAACCATGATTGTCATAATGACTAAGTAATCTATCATGGTAAGCTTTAGCTATAACTGGGTCTTTCAGAGCTTAACAATTAAAGGTAAATTTTTTAACCATAGCACACTTCTGAAGTTTAAGTTGGAAGACACTTTTAACAAAGTAATGATCAGATCCAATTTCAGCTCCCCTATATGGTGGTTAGCGCACTTGGCTACTGAGCGCTTGGTTAGCGCACTTGGCTACTGAGCGCTTGGTTAGCGCACTTGGCTACTGAGTGCTTGGTTAGCGCACTTGGCTACTGATCTAAGGGACCTGGGTTCGAGCCCCAGGTAAGCATGGATGTGTGTGTCGTTTTTCTGCTGAGGTCCTGCCATCCTCTCAGACCTTCTACTATGGCATATAAACTGACAGGCTCTTGTCAGACCTCTGTGGCAAGCAGCTGCTTGAGGGGGTATTTATTTATTATTTATATGACCTGTATTCTTAACAGAACTAACCTATTTTCTGTTAATTAATATATAATCTATGACATTCTTATGCAGTCCATCTGGTGAAACCCATGTGTACTTATGTATGTCGCGATGTTTGTAATAAATGTTAGTTATTCTGATACCATTTTGTTTACTTACCTGTAGGAGACATTGCCCATTGCCATTGCAGCTACCAATACCAAAAGGGCCTGTCACCCTTCCCAAAGGTCAGAGTCAGTACCAACTTTGGTATTGAGTCATCTAGAACAAAGGGAATTTTTCCTTCACAGAATCAAAAATATGCTGAAGTTGTCTGTGAAACCTATCCTTCTCATTGTCATACTCAGTAGGGGCATAACAGTATATAACATTCAAGTCTTTAACGCTTGTCTGAAATTTTGCTGTGAGAAACCTTTCATTAATGCATTCATACCCTAGAAGAGCATCACTAGCGTGTCTGCTGAGAAGCAGACCTATGCCTTGGAAATGCTTGTTACCTTCCCTCCCTGAAAAGAGAAATTTAAGATTATTTTTCAAAATCTGACCTTTATCTGTCCATCTGGTCTCTTAAAAGCAGAGAATATCTAAACTATCATGGTGGAATTCTTGCGTGTGTGAGGACATCAAGAGAAAAAGCTCTGTGCAGAGTCCTCACATTCCAACTACATATCGAGAGAAAATAGTTAGTGGGATGTTTATTGAGAGAGGGAATGTCGACAATATCTAACAGCACCCTAATCACAGACATGGGGCAAACACCTGTTTCCCCACCACTAAAGGCTGAAGCCATCTACACTGGAAGACTTCCTCCAATGTAGAATTTGACAATGCCAATAGAAGCACAGAGTTCAGGTGCCTGCGATGACCTCTGCTCAGGATTATCCACCTGCTGATAAACATAACCTGTAAATCTATTCACTTGGGGCTGTCAACCCACAAACAAACAGAAAACACAGCGGAAGATTTTCCCTCCATAGAAGCCCACCAGTGCAGCAAATTCAGGATCCATAATCAAGCTCAGAGACATATCAGTCCAGTCCAGTAGGTTTATATGGTCAGCACCAGGACCCTGTGTGGTTGACCACTCCTCTAGAAAAAAAGAGAAAGTAGCCATAGTTGTCCAGCTATTTGTTTACCATTACTACGAATTATTACTATCAAAGTGTAGATCTAAGTATTTCGTAGTTTCTAGACATTCTATGGAGTCATCAACCTCCTTTGAACAGCATATTGGGCAGAGAGAGAGAGACTGCATTAGTTTGGCCATGTTGCCCATATGCATAGCTGCAGATTAGCAAACAGGATTATGAACAGTGTACCTAAGGGTTTCAGAGAAAAGAGGGAGAGCTAGGAAGCGATTGGCAAACAATGTCAAACAGGGTCTTGCTAGAATTGGCCTAGAGTGGCCAAATACAGCAGCAGCAGCTCAGAACAGACACATCTGGAGAGAAAAATTACACAATCTGGTTGGACCTCCGTAGCTCATGGCTGTATGAGGATTTTGTATGTATGTATGTACTTGTTCTATTTCAGTACAGTTACAATCTGTAGTGTTAAGAATGCCTCTCTTGTAGACACTATTTCATGTGTTTTTACATGTATATGGTTATTCATGTGAGTTCCTGGAGTGCGGAAAAGCATCCATTTGGTTTTTTAATGTTATGTAAATTTTATTATAGTTGATTGAAGTCTAAACAAGGTAAGGTTATAGAAGGTGAGGATTCTGTCATGGCTAGGTGGGCTGAGCATTTCAGTGATGTTCTAAACAATGCGGTTAGTTCTATTCCCATTGTTTGCAATGATGATAGATGCATTGGTGGCTTTAATGTTGGCCCTATAACAGAATCTGAAGTTATTTTGGCTCTTTCTAAACTTAAACTTCATAAATCCCCAGGGTAGATGAAATTACTACAGAAATGCTTAGAGCTGAAAATGTTTCGGTTACCACCTGGATGACTGAAATTCTGAATATCTTTTATGATAAAGGCATGGTTCCTAAGGATTTTACCAGAGCTATTATTATTCATATTTTCAAAAAAGGTGATCGCAGTTCTTGTGATAACTATAGGGGTATCAGCCTACTCTCTGTTCCAGGGAAAGTTCTTTCCATGATTGTGCTTAATAGAATTAAGAATCTGGTTGACAGTCAATTGCATGATGAGCAATGTGGATTCAGAAGTGGTAGGGGATGTGTGGATCAAATATTTTCACTCAGGCAGATTCTTGAGAAATGTTTAGAGTTTCAGAAACCTTTGGTTGCTAGCTTTGTTGATTTCAAAAAGGCTTTCGACTCTGTTGATCATCATAATTTGTGGTTGATTGTGAAATCATATGGTATACCAGACAGGTTAGTTAACATAATGAAAGCGCTCTATAATAACACTGAGTCGTGTGTGAGGGTTGCTAAGTCTTGTAGCAATTGGTTTAGCATTACTTCTGGTGTTCAACAAGGGTGCATTTTGTCTCCTTTTCTCTTTAGTTTGGTTATTGATTATGTTATGCGAAATTCACTTCAAGGGAAAGATTTTGGTCTTAAATGGGCTGGAGATAGGAAAATTTCTGATTTAGATTATGCTGATGATTTAGCCCTTTTGGCAAATGATGTTGATGAGATGAATTCTTTCATTCGAGCTGTTGATGAGAGTGGTAGTAGAGTAGGTTTGGTTATAAACAGAGAGAAAACTAAAGTGATGAAAATTGGTCAGGCAGGCTGTGATTCAGTTAATCTGAATGGTTGCAGTCTTGAGCAGGTGTCACAGTTTAATTATCTTGGGAGCTATGTAACAGATAATGGTGATGTGCGGCATGAGATTAACAGACGAACAGGGATTGCTGCCGAGACTTTTAAGAATCTATGGAGAGTGTGGAGAAATAGGCGTATACACCTAAAGACTAAAATTAGACTGTATAATAGTTTGGTTCTTTCTAGGGTTAGTTATGGTAGTGAAACTTGGACACTTTGTAAACAAGATAACAGGAAACTAGATGCTTTTGATTCCAGATGCTTACGCAGTATCTTGGGCATTAGGTGGTTCAACTTTGTAACTAATGATGAGGTTAGGCAAAGGAGTTTGCAACCTCCTTTAAGCAGCATATTGTGCAGAGAGAGACTCCGTTGGTTTGGCCATGTTGACCGTATGAATAATTATAGATTGGCGAATAGAGTTATGAACAGTGTGTCTAAAGGCCTCAGAAAGAAGGGGAGACCTAGGATGCGGTGGGCAGACAATGTCAAACAGGACCTTGTTAGAATTGGTGTGCAGTGGCCAGATGCAGTAGATGTAGCTCAGGATAGACTTGCTTGGAGAACTAAATTGCACGGTCTGGTTGGACCTCCGTAGCCCATGGCTGCTTGATGATGATGATGATGATAGTACCATAAAAATTTTTTGAAAAAGAGAGTAATTTTCTTTATTTAAGAAGAAAAAAATTATTTTCATCTTATTCATAAACAAACAGCCTTCAAATTTGTAGGCATTATAACTATTTTTGTCTTTTTTTAAATTTTTATTTGCATTGCCAGATGCATTTTTTTACTATATGCCTTTATAAAAGCCCTATTAAAACAAAACTAGTCATTTTTTTTGCTAAATATTTTTCCCCAGAAAATCCAGAATTAAATGCTGATTAATTTGGCATAAAACAAAGCATAATTCCTGTCAGTAATTATTTCACTAATTATTTGGCAAAAAAAGTTCTAAAGTTCACCTTTTTTTGCCTGAACACAGTTGAAAAACAAAAAAGCCTGACCATAGGGTACAATTCAAATTTTCAGGCTTGGCATGATAAAGGTTAATGACACATTGTTATCTATTTTCTGTAATCCAACTTTGATAAAAAAATATATTAACTGATTATCGAAAATCAAAGGAAACCAGGAAAGAGAAACTGGAGGACAGCGTTAATTTTTTCTGGTCTTACATTCATTAAAGCATTTATATCACTCTTTCTCTAATCTGATATTTCAATACATTGATTTTTTTTGGCAACTCCTTTGAATGAAACTATCAGAAATGAAACTTATGCACTATGAGTAAAATTAATTTTAATTCTTTTTGAAATGGAATTTGAAATAAATTTTATTCCACATCCTATTTTTGGAACAGAAAATAAGAAAATAACAATGATATCAAAAGATAGCAATGGAAGAAATCAAACAAACTAGAACTGTAGGTATTCTCACTAGTACAACATTCATTAAATGATTTTTTTAAAGCTTTTTTTCTTCTGAATGAAACAATTAGAAAATGCACAGGAAAATGTAAACCACTGACATCATACTCACTTTTCCTTTATTCAATTTTTAATAGAGCATATGACTATTCTTTCTAATCTATCAGTGCAATCAATATTTTTAAAGCATATTTTCTGAATGGAACAATCAGAAATTAAATGAAAGCAATGCAAGAAATAGAGACAGCTGATGTTCACACCAGACGTTTCAAATAAAACTTTGGTTTGAATGAATTTCTTAATTTCTACTCCTTTTAAATGTAACAACCTGAAATAAAAATGAATCACAAGAAACCAAATTACAAAGGGCATGATCCTGCAACTTTTTAGAGAAGAGAACATCAAGTTGTACAAAGAAGAACTTGGAGAGAATCAAACTTACTTTACAACCCCTCATCCAAATAAAAATTGTAAGTTATTATATACAGTTATAATTCCAGTTTAATTTTAAAATGCATTTATTTTTAGCTCATTATTCTTACATATTAATTAACAACAAATGGGTTAGTTCTGTTAGGAATATCAGTTCATATAGGGGAGCTGCAATTGGATCTGACCATTACCTTTTTAAACATGTCTTGCAACTTAAATTTAAGAAGTGTTCCAAGATTCCTATCTGGATCCTATCTGGATAGATCTGGTATAGCACAAGAGCTATACCAGATAGATAATCAGTCTCTTCTGTGGTAGAAAACAGAGAGCAAACAGGGATTGAAAGATAAACAAGGTTATAGAAGGTGAGGATTCTGTCATGGCTAGGTGGCTGAGCATTTCAGAGAAGTTCTAAATAATGTGATTATTTCTACTCCCATTGTTTGCAATAAGGGTACATGCATTATTGGCTTTAATGATGATCCTATATCAGATTTCAAAGTCACTTTGGCTATATCTAAATTAAAACTGCATAAATCGCCAGGGGTGGATGAAATCACCACTGAAATGCTTAGAGCTGAAAACGTTTGTGTCATCACATGGCTGACTGAAATTTTTAAAAAAGGTGATTGCAATTTTTGGGATAATGGTAAAGGAATTAATATACTTTTTGTTCCAGATAAAGTTCTTTGCATGAATATATTTAACAGAATTAAGAATTTTGTTGATGGACAACTGTGTGACAAACAGTGTGGATTCAGAAGTGGTAGGGGATATATTGATCAAATATTTTCACTTAGGCAGATTCTTGAGAAATATTTAGAGTTTCAGAAACCTGTGATTGCTAGCTTTATAGATTTCAAAAAGACTTTTGCTAATCGACATAATTTGTGGTTGATTGTTAGATCTCTGAAATACTTGATAAGTTAGTTAGTGTAATGAAAGCTCTCTATAATAATACTGAGTAGTGTGTGAGAGTTGGTATGTCTTGCAATGATTGGTTTAGCATTGCAAGTGGAGTTAGACAAGGGCTTTTTTTACTATTCTGTTTTGTTTGTTTATTGATTATGTTATGCAAAATTCTTTGCAAGGGAAAGAATTTGGCCTCATAAATGGTCTAGAGATTTCAAAATTTCTGATTTAGATTATACAGATGATTTGGCTCTGTTGGCTAATGATGTTGATGAGATGAATTCTTTCATTCTAGCTGTTGATGAGACTGGTAGTAGAATAGGTTTGGTTATAAACAGAGAGAAAACTAAAATGATGAAAATTGGTCAGGAAAATAGTGCTTCAGTTGCTTTGAATGGCTGTACTCTTGAGCAAGTGTCTCAGTTTAATTATCTTGGGAACTATGTAACAGATACTGGTGATGTGTGGCATGATATAAAGAGAGGAATAGGGATTGACGCTGGACTCTAAGGAATCTATGGAGATTGTTGAAAAATAGGCATATACTCCTAAGATTAAAATTGGGCTGTAAAATAGTTTGGTTCTTTCTACTAAGGTTTTATACGGTAGTGAAATTTGAACTCTTTGTAAGCAGGGTAACAAGAAACTTGATGCTATTAGATGGTTTGACTTTGTAAGTAATGATGAAGGTAGAAGAAGGAGTTATCAGCCTCCTTTGAGCAGTATTTTGTGAAGAGAGAGACTATGTTGGTTTGGTCATGTTGCCCGTATACATAGCTGCAGATTAGCAATCAGGATTATGAACAGTGTGCCTAAGGGTTTCAGAAAAAGGGGAAGACCTAAGAATCAATGGGAAGACAATGTCAAACAGGACCTTGCTAGAAGTGGCCAAATGCAGTAACAATAGCTCAGAACACACACATCTGAAGAGGAAAATTATAGTCTGGTTGGACCTCCGTAGCCCATGGCTGCATGAGGATTTTGCATATCTATGTATTTATGTTAAAAGCATGGTTTCTAAGGATTTTACTAGAGCTATTATTATCGCTATTTTTAAAAAAGGTGATCGCATTTCTTGTCATAACTATAAGGGCATCAGCTACTTTCTGTTCCAGGTAAAGTTCTTTGCATGATTTTGCTTAATAGAATTAAGAATCTGGTTGGCAAGCAATTGCATGATGAGCAGTGTGGATTCAGAAGTGGTAGGGGATGTATAGATATTTTCACTCAAGCAGATTCTTGAGAAATGTTTAGAGTTTCAGAAACCTTTGGTTACTAGCTTTGTTGATTTCAAAAAGGTTTTTGACTCTGTTGATCGTCATAATTTGTGGTTGATTGTGAGATCATATGGCATACCCGATAAGTTAGTTAACATAATGAAACCTCTCTATAACAACACTGAGTCATGTGTGAAAACTGGCAGGGCTTGTAGCAATTGGTTTAGAATTGCTTCTGGTCTTCAATAAGGGTGCATTTTTCTCCTTTCCTCTCTAGTTTTATTGATTACGTTATGCGAAATTCACTGCAAGGGAAAGCTTTTGGCCTTAAATGGTCTGGAGATATGAAAATTTCTGATTTAGATTATGCTGAAGATTTAGCTCTTTTGGCCAAAGAATATGTAAGGAGAAAAATGAAAGGCTTCTTGTATCTGGAGCTGAGTTGCTATACTGCCACTCAGCTCCAGATACACACTCTGCTGTGAAATATGCTTACAAGGGCAATGCAGCAATTTAAATTTTATTTGCAACGTTTGCAAAGTATCAAATACCTCTCTTTCAAATTTAGTAATTATAAAGAAAAGATAACATGGGAAAATCATGCAATTTTCATGTGAATTGCAAATATGCTGAAAATATAATTCATATTCCTTGCTGCTTAGTGATTGTAGTGAGGAAGATCAACAGGAAGACTCCTTGGAATCACAGCATGACAGCACTCACTATGCCACATGGCAAGCATTCTTCATTGGCAGGAGCAGGACAGGAGTATGTGTTGTGAACAGGACCAAAGTCCACAACAAATGTAGCTTTATTATAACAAAAGTTTACTTAATCACCATTATGAAAAACTGATAATCAATCTGTAAGTATCAGTCACTTATTAATGCTAGATGAAACTCTGGAATTAACCCTTCAATTATAGAGGGAGTACCAACAAATGGTACTCTTGGATTGAATTATCTCTACGCATACACAATCTGTGGCTTTTCAGCAAGTAGCTTCTGAATGATGGCGGATATGATCTCAAATTTCAGGTACGTTGAATGTTTTTTTTTTCTCCTTCAGCACTTTTATTTGATATATTTGCTACTACAAAAAAAAAATGTTAGTAAAAGCTTGCTTTGTAACAATATAGATGTAGTTTTCCAAATGCAATCTTCCTTACCAGATGCACATAATTAACCTTAAGCCTTGCTGTCGTGTTGGCAGTTACAGCAGCAGATGACTTATAATGTGTCAAGTACTACTTGTTGCTATTCCCTCTATAATTGAAGGGTTAATTCCAGAAGTTCATCTAGCATTAATAAGTGACTGATACTTACAGATTGATTATCAGTTTTTCATAATGGTGATTAAGTAAACTTTTGTTATAATAAAGCTACATTTGTTGTGGACTTTGGTCCTGTTCACAACACATACTCCTGTCCTGCTCCTGCCAATGAAGAATGCTTGCCATGTGGCATAGTGAGTGCTGTCATGCTGTGATTCCAAGGAGTCTTCCTGTTGATCTTCCTCACTACAATCACTAAGCAGCAAGGAATATGAATTATATTTTCAGCATATTTGCAATTCACACGAAAATTGCATGATTTTCCCATGTTATCTTTTCTTTATAATTACTAAATTTGAAAGAGAGGTATTTGATACTTTGCAAACGTTGCAAATAAAATTTATACCCATTGGCATAATCTGTTAAAGTGAACTTCTCATGCTGTGACCACAGTAGAAATGAATATATGATATTAAATAAATTTTTTAGCTCACTTCTTAAATTTCCTGTGCTTTTTTAACTTTAATTACATTAATTGCATATATAAAAAATTTATAAAAACTCTGTGCTTTTAAATTTCTAAAAAGGAGAAAGATTCCCAAATGCTTATAATACATATTAAAAAAAACTTATAAACATTATGACACTAGAAACAGCCACCAAATCTAAAAGTTCTCACGGAAACAAATATGCAAGTACCCTTAGCCCCTGAGATCACAAAAAGCAGCTTCCCTGTAGCATAGCACGCATATCTGCAGGGTTGGGTTGTTTTACCTCTGAGCGGCACTTTTTTGCACACCATGAGCTAAATCACCAGGTCGCAAAGACCAAGAATGCTCAGAGAAGGTTAGGGGAGGGGACCCACTGGAAAGATGTTGAGAGACAGATGGTAGCCTCCCATCAAGGCCATCCAGTGTACTTTAACATGCATAGGGTATGGCTCTCCCACACATGGGCCAAGGCTTAATGTCCCATGCAATGGATGGCATCAGTGTCCCCTACTGACATTGGGCAGGGCAGAAAGTTTTGCAGAGATAACTCTCAACACTGGCCCACCTGGGACTCGAACCTAGGAATTGAAAATTACAAGCCTGACATGCTATCAACTGAGATACCCCACCCCTGTATCTGCAGCGTTGTGGCACTGCAGTCAAAAGTGTCTTATATTACACCTATGAAAGCTTTCATTCTTCTCCTTACATATTCTTTGCTTTTGGCAAATGATGTTGATGAAATGAACTCTTTCATTCCAGTTGTTGATGAGACTGCTAGTAGAGTAGGTTTGGTTATAAACAGAGAGAAAACTAAAGTGATGAAAATTGGCCAGGCAAGCTGTAATTCAGTTAATCTGAAAAGTTCCACTCTTGAGCAGGTGTCACAATTTAATTATCTTGGGAGCTATGTAACAGATACTGGTGATGTGTGGCATGAGATTAACAGACGAATAGGGATTGCTGCCGGGACTATCTATGGAGAGTATGAAGAAATAGGTGTATACATCTAAAGACTAAAATTAGACTATATAATAGTTTAATTCTTTCTGGGGTTAGTTATGGCAGTGAAACTTGGATGCTTTTTAAACATGAACTAGATGCATTTGATTCTAGATGCTTAACAGTATGTTGGGCATTAGGTGGTTCTACTTTGTAAGTAATGATGAGGTTAGGCAAAGGAATCGGCAATCTCCTTTAAGCAGCATATTGCTCAAGGAGAAACTCCTTTGGTTTGGCAATATTGCCCATATACATAATTATAGTCCATACAGATTAGCCAATGCAGTTAAGAATAGTGTGTCTAAATACCTCAGAAAGAGGGGAAGACCTGGGATGAGTGGGCAGACAATGCCAAGCAGGACCTCATTGGAATTGGTTCACAGTGGCCAAATGCAGCAAATGTAGCTCAGGACACAAATGTTTGGAGGACTAAATTACACTATCTGGTTGGACCTCTGTAGCCCATGGTTGATTGAGAATTATGACAATGATGATCAATCTAAGTAATCCAACAATTAAATAAAGCTGATTGTTTTGTAATTCCAATCCTTCTGAACTACACAATCAGTAATCAAAGAGAACCATTAGAGAAATCCAGCAGATCTGATATTATATTGTTACGACAGATGAACTGTCTACAATGAACTTGTGATGTGATGCATCGTCTTGATGATCATGTGAACTACAGCGTGAGAATTACGTCACAAACTTCTATTATAGCATGTTTGCTTCATTTCTGATTCATTCTGATGGAAACAAGACATTCATTTTATTGAAAGTCAGATTAATGAGATTACTGATAGATGTATACAGTTTGATTTTCTGTATGCATTATTTTAATTTCTAATTGTTTAATTAAGAAGAACCAGACATCGAAAAAAATCCACTGTATTGAGCTGTTGAATAAGATAGAATAGATGTAACAGCTTTACTGAATGTCAAATTAGACCAAACATAAATGTTGATTCAGACTGTTTTTATAGCATTTTTTTTGGCTCTGCCAGTACTCTGATTCCTGATTCATTCATCCAAAAGAAATAGACTTATGAATATATAATCCAATTTTATCAATGACAGATTAGAGAGAATGAAAATAAATTTTCTGATAGTTCCTTCCTTTAGTTTCCCTGTTGCTTCAATTAAAAAGAATAGATTTAAGAGAAAAATAATTCATTGTACTGAAATGTCTAATTGGAGAGACTGCATTTAAATGCTTTATTCATAACAGACACAGAGAAAAGAGCTATAATGTAGGCTCTTTGGGGTTCTTGTAATGCATTCCTTTGATTTCTGATAGCTTCATTCAGAAGAAAAAGAGCCATAAAAAACTGGTTTCATTGAAAGTCAGATTAGAGAGAATAGTGATAGTCCTATGAAGTTTGGTCCCAGTGTTGTCTGTACTATGACAACTTGCCTCTTCTCCCAGATGGTGGGAGTAGAATGCAAACTTGTATACAGTCCATGAAGCCTTCAGTATATCATTTGCCTCAAAACTGTTCATCCACAAGTTACAGACAGCTCTGCATCGAGTTCGTTCATTGACATGCATCTGTCACACCTTGCTGTTAGTGCCATATAGGGGTCATCCTGAGCTGTTTTAAATAGTAGTCGACCCTACACATGTGCCTATTACATGTGGACAACTAACATTTCTTGTTTCTTGGTATATTCTCTGCAGCCTTGATTACATGGTTCAGTGCACACTTATTACCCTAGCAATATCACTCTGTGTTCAGCCTGATTTCAACATCTCAATAGCCCAACGATGCGTAAGGACATCCGCATGCTCTCTGTGTGACATATTGTTACAGCAACAAATCAGATCAAACACAAACAAGATGCACTGGTGACAAGAAATGATATGTTCCATATCTATTCCATTATTTATACCATTACAGGTTTGCAGTTCTTTCTAAATATTACGAGGCATAGTAGCATCAAACTCTTTAATAAAACACGAATAAATACTGTACAATAAGTCTCGATGCCCAATTCTGCTACTATTCACCAGTGAACCGCATTGAGTATTACATTTGTTGTATAAATAGCTCTGAGTATGACAATATGTCGCTCGCCCAATTTAGGGTGCAGACATTTTATACTATCATAAATCTCAGATGTCGATATACCTTCTTTATACAATACCATAAACTTAGTACTACCAACTGAATACCTTCTTTAACCTATCTTAAAGAGTACTAGTTAGCAAATACAAAAGGTAATATTACCACAACTTGCAAAAGGCTGGAACTGCATATTTTGATGCTACTCTGTTAGTCTCGACAACACTGTCGTGGTTTCTAACACATGCTACCAGTCCTGTTACATCGGAGATATCAGCAATTCTTGCCTCTTATAAAAATTGTATGTGGTCACATGCTATTGTATCATTATTCCCATATTTGCATGTGCCCACCATTATTGGCATGTACCTATGGTTGCTGTTTTTGCCAATTGTTTGTTCAATATAGCCCATTTTGTCAACTATGCTTAAATTTTGGACACTAGACTGTTCTGACCAAAATCTTTTCCCCTCTGTTTGGAGCTCGATGGAAACAAGCTGTCAGAAGTCCAGGTGTGGAACCAGCAGTGGAAAGCCGGACAGTGCAAGGCTGAATTGGCATCAGCCAAGTCATTGCTCCTGATGTGAAATAACTGGGCATTCAACAGAAAAGTATGGTCAATGTGGCTGCCAGATAATGCAGCTGCTGGTGGATCCTTGAGAGAAAAGGGCGAGATCAAAGCCTCACTGAGATCAAAGCTTGTAGCTGGCTAAGTGAGCAGGTGTAAAGTACAAACCAACAATGCTTAGATACTACATGGTCCAAGGCAAGACTGATAAGCAGGGAACTCCACAGTGAAGATGACATACTGCAGGTGATCTTGTCCTGCTGTGATGATGTCATAGCAGCACATCCCACACATGGTAATGATCACAGCAGGATAACTGGTTGAAACAAATGGAATACTCAATACCACTGCTTGCAGTGTCATCTTTAGCATCCAGCTGTAATTCAAAATTTCCCACTAACTTCCGAAGTGTGTGGACATCTTGTTTTGCAGTTCTGTATCTGATTATTATTTACTTTTTTACAGAATTAAAAAGACCTTGCTCAGAAATTAATCAAAATCTTAATGAGTAAACACAATGAGTGAATAATAAATAACATTTATTTCACAATTATCACTGTAAGGAGATTTATGTCTCCTGTGTTGCAGCTAGAGATCCTAAATTGATTCGATGGTAATAGTTCATTTTAGGTGTTGTGCAGTTAAAAGCTTAGGTATTTACTGTTACAGGAGGATAATCTGGAACACTCGATGTAGTTACTGTCAAGGTTTATGCTTGGTTGTTGCAGTGCTATAGTCATCAGTTCACCAGTCCAATAGCATTGCCAGGTGGTCGGTTGGCACTGTCTAAGTTTTTAACTGCACAACACCTAAATGGAACTATTACGATCAAATTATTTTAGCATTTCTAGCTGCAACACAGGAGACATAAATTTCTCAATAGTGATAATTGTAAAACAAATTTGTTATTTATTAATTAAAAAAAAAATTCTCTCTCATTGAGCAATAAATTTTTGAAGTTTATCCTTCAAACTATTTGCATGTTAAAAGTTTTTCAGAGAAAACTCAGAAGCCTTTTGGAACAAGGACAGCATTTCATCTTCTGTGAAATAACACTAATATGGTGACATTAGGGCTGTTTAGAGCTTCTTTCCACGTGTCATAAAGGGCAATTCCAGTGTCTAAGTTGCAGTTGGGGACGGGCGAGGTCATTATTTCAATAGCCTCATGGACTCTGGTTCCATAGAAAATGGATATACGTGCAAGAAGTGTGGCATGCTCCCAGTCTATGGTTGCCAGGTGTTGTACTACTAGCTCAGCAGCGGCCATCGTTAGCTAGTTTTGGCTGACATCTGTTTGATGCTCTGCAAACCTCTCTTGTAGAAAACATATGGTTTTTTCAATGTAGCAGAATCAACAAATGTAGCTGCTGATAAGAATCTTTGGCTTGACGGCTTTACAATGAAGAAATTATTCAACAAATGTAGAGGAAATGTGAATATGCCCAATTTCTGAAGGTGGCTAATATATCTCTGTCCCTTTTAATAATTTTCTTCAGATTTGAAGCTGGGCTGAAAACAGTTTTGATATTTTGGGCTCTAAGGTCTTTTGCATACTGATTTGGAGACGATAATTTACCTGGGTATGTCAGCATAATTATCGCTATATATAAACACAAGGGATCAGCTGAAATGATGATGATGACGACGACACAGGATAGGGCAGGAATGTGAGATATTCATCTGGCAACAGTTGCCTGCTTGGAGTCTGTGATTAGGAGGAGAGCTGAATCTCATCTGTTGTTGTTTCTAGATTAGATTTTCTATTGTTGTTGGGCGAAAGCCATGGGTGCAGCAATGGATTGGATGTTTTGAATTTCTTTTTTAAGCATATGCTCATTTGATGATACAGTGAAGGTCCTATGGATAAGCAATGAATATTTTGCGGAAAAATTTTTTGCCAACATATGGGATTTGAACCTACATTTCTCCAGAAACATGCCAGAGTATTCTCCCAGTTGAACTAATGCCAGCTAGTCTTTTTTCCGCTAATTTTAATACTAAACTCTATCACTGAGATTTTCGGGCCAACCATTGGCACCATCTATGATCTCAGGTGGCAACTATTACCATTATATTGCACTGAGTTAGATGGAAATAAATAATAGTCTCATCACGCTATTTAGCCCTATGGATGAGAGAACAAAAGGCAGTAATTTTTTAAACCTATGGGATGCATGAGCCCGAGTGCATGATGGAGGGACATAGGAAGGCTTTCGGTATACTGATGAGGTTAAGGCTTCTGCATCATCTTTATGAATAAAAACATCTAAATAGGGGATGACACTGCTACTTTCCTCCTCTTTTGTAAAATGTAGAATAGATATTGTTGGCTGTATCAGTGAGGTAGTTTAATTACTCGTTGTTACCATTTGAAATAAAAAAATATATCATCAACATAGTGAGACCAGAAAATGGGTAAAATTGCTGCTGAGTTGAATAATTTTTGCTTCAAGGTCTTGAAGGACAATCTGCCTAAAATAGCCTTAACTGGCATAGTGGTTAAGCAGCTAGTGACTGTTCCAGCAAGGCAAACTTTGTGTGTTGTGTTAGCTCTAAGGCAGTAGTCAGCAGTGACTTCGGTCGTAGTAGGGCATGTCCTTGTATGAGAAGGCCTGTAAAAGCTAGGAGTAGCTTCTAGGATTCTTCTCTGTCCTATATGTCGCAAATAATAATAAAAAAAAAATCTTGAACAGGATGCCAGAAAGGGGTGAGCACATGGGAACTCCCTAGTCTTCTCTATAGATTCTGCTGATGAACTGGAAATAATTGTTTTTGGTGACTAGTTTTAGAGCTTCGTGAATGGCATTATTTCAGGAAGGGAAAATTTTTGCACTTCAATAACTTTTTTATTGAAATAACATAATGACATAAAAACTGGAGTGGATAGGAATAAAGAGACTACATCAAATGTGACCAGGACTCTCCCCCTTTCAGAATGCTAATAAGGTTAATAGAGCCAAAAAAATTATGAAACTTAGGGAATTTTTCATGAAAATTTTAAACTTGTAAAAAGGAGACGGAAATGTTATACTGTAGTGAAAAATCAGTCTCTTGACCCCTCCCTTACCTTTTCCAGTCTTGATTGTGTTTCTTGCTCCCCCTCCCTTCAAAATTCTTTTTCCCAGATCTAGGCCTGAGTGTAACTAATTTGCTATTGGGAGGAATGGACAGATCCTTGAGTCTGTTGAGAAATTCTGCCAAGAGTTTATGGAAAATGGATTGATAACAAATGAAGCTAGATAAAAATTTCAACAGATTCTTTTCTAGAAAGAATGCTGGAGATGATCTCTTGCATACTAATGGTCAAATGGGGCTATTATCTTTGTGCACTTTCACGTGATAAACATTTATAGTGCTTGACAGTGCACTCTTTTTGTAGTCCTTGGGGAGCCACTGGTTATTTCAGGAAGTTTTTAATTTCAGAAATCAAAAAAACAACCTGAAAGAATTCAGGTTGTTTTTTAGCCTGCAAACCTTGTTTTAAATGCTAGTGGTAGGGTCAGCATTTAGACTAGTACAATTGGAGCTATTTATGAAGTTCAAAACTTTGGCATCACAGTCATGACTGTTCATGATAACAAGCTGACATATTTGGTCACCTAATGTGATAACAATGTTAGGGATGTGTCTAACGTTTTTTAAGACCTGAAAATACTTGTATGAGAAATTTCTTTCAGAGTAGAGGGGAGATTTTTGTTGGGAGTTCATGAATTTGAAGACTTTCTGTCTCAAAGCATTAATTTTATGTTTTTTCAGATGTCTGCATGCATTATTGATGATATTTTCAATTTCAGCAATGATCTTTTTCTTGTCTAATTTTCTATGGAATGTGCTGAATTTAGGGCCATGTTCCAGAACAGCAAGTTTGTTATGGAGAAATTTTTATCAAACAAATTAATGTCAAGAAGAGGTTTAAAAGAGATATTAGTGAGCCACTGGATCTTCTTCAAATGTTTCTGTCTGGTGTTGTTTTGGCATTTTTCCTCTGTGTACTGGAGCCTTTCAAGCAGATCCATTGGCCTGATGAGGGGGGGGGGGGGGGGGCAACTGTAGCAGAAGTCTTGCTGTGCCTGGTATACCTCTGCTTCATTTCTTGAAATCTGTCACTTTAGAAGCATGGAGAAGTTTGCCTTCTGCTGTGTGCAGCAGATGTTGCTAAGAAACGAAGAGGCTGCTCCATGTGATGTGGATTGACTCTGGGATACCATTGTTGCATTGACAGCACAAAAGAAATCGCAATGGTTCCAGGACTCAGGACAAGTTTTAATAGCAAATTCCGTAATGCTTTCGTTTTGGTAGTAGTTCATTCTGCAGCAATGGACTTTAAATACACAATTAAAAAGACTTCCTTGCTCAAAAATTAATTAAAATAAAATTATCTAAAATTGAGAAATAAAACACAACTTAAAAAACTTTTAACATGCAAAAATTTTTAAGTATAAACTTTATTGCTCAATGAGAGGGAATTTTAGATCATTTTAATTTACATTTTTATTGCCTTTTACCAAAAATATGAAATTATCAGCATCATTCTTTAAGCAACCATGGGCTACAGAGGTTCAACCACACTGTGCAATTTAGTTCTCCAAACATATCTATCATGCACTGCATCTGCTGCATTTGGCCACTATACACCAAATCTAACAAGGCCCTGTTTGACATTATCTATCCACTGCATCCCAGGTCTCCCCCCTCTTTCTGAGGTCTTTAGGCACACTGTTCATAACTCTATTAGCTAATCTATAATTATGCATACAAGCCACTGTGACACTTACTCAAGACACAACCATTC
Source organism: Ryuthela nishihirai (assembly GCA_038380435.1). Lineage (NCBI taxonomy): Eukaryota > Metazoa > Arthropoda > Arachnida > Araneae > Heptathelidae > Ryuthela > Ryuthela nishihirai. The sequence goes on from JAWZYU010000004.1 coordinate 32,072,524, forward strand.
AAATTAACTAAATCATAGATTACCTGCTGAATTTTCATCACTTTAGTTTTCTCTCTGTTTGTAACCAAACCTACTCTACTACCAGTCTCATCAACAAATGGAATGAAAGAGTTCATCTCATCAACATCATTTGCCAAATGGGCTAATTCATCAGCATAATCTAAATCAGAAATTTTCATATCTCCAGACCACTTAAAGCCAAAATCTTTCCCTTCCAGTAAATTTTGCATAACATAATCAATAATCAAACTAAAGAGAAAAGGAGACAAAATGCATCCTTCTCAAGTACCAGAAGCAATGCTAAATCAATTGCTACAAGCCTTACCAAATCTCACACATGACTCAGTGTTATTATAGAGAGCTTTCATTATGTTAACTAGCTTGTCTGATATGCAATACAATCTCATGATCAACCGCAAATTATGATGATCAACAGAGTCAAAAGTCTTTTTGACATATACATAAATAGTAATCATGGGTTTCTGAAACACTAAACATTTCTCAAGAAAATCTGCCAAAGTGAAAAATTATCTGATCTACACATCCCCTACCACTTCTGAATCCACACAGCTCAGCATGCAATTGTCCATCAACTAGAATCTTAATTCTATTAAGCAGAATCCTGCTAAAGAACTTTACCAGGATCAGAAAGTAGGCTGATACTCATATAGTTATCAGAAGAACTGTGATAATTTTTTTAAAAAATAGGGATAATAATAGTTCTGAGCCCCGGATTAGGCATGGATGTGTGTGTGTGTGTCGTTTTTCTGCTGAGGTCCTGCCATCCTCTCAGATCTCCTACTGTGGCATATAAACTGACAGGCTCCTGTCAAACCTCTGTGGCAAGCAGCTGCTTGAGGGGGTATTTATTTATTATTATTATTTTTTAAATCTTACGAAACAATGCTTCTATTGTAAAAGATATTCAAAATTTCAATCATCCATTTGGTAACTGAAACATTCCCAGCTCTAAGCATTTCAGCAGTAATTTCATCTATCCCTGGAGATTTATGTAGTTTAAGTTTAGAAATAGCCAAAATAACTTCAGTCTGTAATATAGGGCCAACATTTAAACCAGTAATGTTTCTAACCTCATTAAAAACAATGGGAGTAGAAGTAACCATATTTCTCAGCCCATCTAGCCATGACAGAATCCTCACCTTCTATAACCTTACCTTGTTTATCCTTCAGTCCCTGTAAACCTGTCAGCTTTTTACCAAACAAAACATTAATTATCTGGTACAGCTCTTGTGTTGTCTACCTGCTTTCTTGCTTTGTCAGCCAAGCCATCAAGCCAAAGATTCTTATCAGCAGCTAACTGATCCTTTACACGTTTATTAAGCTCTCTGTAATGCTTTCTATTAGGACTAGTAGGATATTGATTAAGGACATTCCTGCAGTTCTTTCTTTCTGAAATAAGCTCAAGTGCCTTATCACTCAAATAATTCTGCCTCCTCTGCTCCTTTTTTCCTAAAAGAGTACTGTTAGTTCCTAAAAAAGTTCGTTTAAAATGGTCCCATTCTTCCTAAACTTCAGTAGTAAGCAAACCATGACTGTCATAATGACTAAGTAATCTACCATGGCAAGCTTCAGCTATAACTGGGTCTTTCAGAGTTTCGGTGTCAAAGGCAACTTTTTTAATCTTAGTACAACACTTATTAAGTTTAAGCTGCAAGACACTTTTAACAAGTTAATGGCTAGATCCAATTTCAGCTCCTCTATATGACCTGATATTCCTAACAGAACTAGCCCATTTCCTGTTAATTAATATATAATCAATCATATTCTTATGCAGCCCATCTGGTGAAACCTATGTGTACTTATGAATGTTGTGGTGCTTGTAATAAGCGTTTGTTATTCTCAAACCATTAAGTTTACTTATTTGTAGGAGACATTGCCCATTCCATTGCAGCTACCAATACCAAAGCAACCTATAACTCCTCTCCAAAGGTCAGAGTCAGTAACAACTTTGGCATTGAACTCACCTAGAAATGACAGAATTCAAAATATCCTGAAGTTGTTTGTAACCCCTATCCTTCTCATCCTCAATGGCATCCTCAGTGGGGATAACATAACAGCAGATAACATTCATGTCTTTAATGCTTGTCTGAAATTTTGCTGAACCTTTCATTATCTGAATTTTTAAGGAACCTTTCATTAATGCACTCATATCCTAGAAGAGCATCACTAGTGTGTCTGTCGAGAAGCAGACCCATGCCTGGTGATGCTAATTATATTCCCTACCTGAAAAGAGAAATTTAAGATTATTTTTAAAAATCTGACCTTTATGTGTCCATCTGGTCTCTTGCAAGCCGAGACTATCTAAATTATAACGATGGAATTCTTGTGTGAGTACATCAAGAGAATAAGATCTGTGTAAAGTCCTCACACATTCCAACTATCTATGGAGAGAAAATGGTAGTGGTATGTTTAAAGAAACTATGTTTATTGCGAGAGGGAATGCCAACAATATCAAACAACCCCCTATTTGCAGGTTTGGGGCAAAGACCTGTTCCCCCACTACTAAAGATTGAAGTCATCTACACTGTGGACTTCCTCCAATATAGGATTGGACAATGTCCGTAGAAGCAGGAGTTCAGATACCTACTAAGCTGATCAGGATTATCCACCAGCTGATAAAATATATCCTGTTAATCTATTTACTTGGGGCTGTCAACTCACAAATGGCACAGTGACAGATTTTCCCTAAACAGAGACACACCAGTGCAGCCTCATTTACTACAACCAGCAATGAGACAACCCTGACTACCATCTGCAACCTGCAATGCAGAACATCAGCTACTGTAATGGCACCTCAGCTTATAAATAGAACTGAGAAACCAATGAAAAATTAGGGGCTTTTTGTTCTGTTTCCTTTGTAGTGCAGGTGAATAATGGAATGCATATTAAAATCTTCTATGTAAGCTTTGGCTGCATAAAGATTTATAACAGTGCAACAGTGATGTACATGTTAATGTACTGATTATCAATATACTGAATAATGTGTCTGCAATAATTTTTAAGAATGGTGTGTTTGTAATAAGATTTTAAAGTTGTTTACATTTCATAGTTATGAGCATTTTAATATACAGTCAAACAAAAACATTAACAGAAAAACAAACAACATATAGAAACTAAAACTTCTCATACCTATAAATATTAAAAAGGCACAGTAAAACTGACCATTCCTTAAACTTACCTGGAGTTTCTACCCGAAGGTAATGATATGGATTTACACAAACTTCGTCTCTTTTAAGGTTAAAGGCAAACTCACAACTGTCTATTGCTCTCAATTCGTGATGACTCTGTAAATCAGGCCAGCGCCACAAGCGGCAGTAAATTACATGGGGAAGTCCTTTGCGATGTGAGACCTGTAGGCGGCCGTCCAGAGACCTAGGAGAGGAACTGTGCAGGTTAAGATACCAGTCAATTAAAAATGAATGGCTTTCCAGTACAAAAATATATTTCTTTCAGAAAACTTTATTCATCACCAATGCACTAATTAAACAGATGTTCATATGAAATTTAAATATCTAATCACACTAGTCAACAAGGTTTCAGTAACATGAATGAAAACTATCATTTTACATTAATTCTAACAAACTGATCCCAGATCTGGACTTAAAAAATTTGCATCACATCACATATTTAGAAAAAATAACAATGATCATTTGTCACATATACTTATAAAATACACCTCACTGGCAATTAAAAGTGACACTTGTGAAATGCTGTAGGCAACATTCATCAGAAAGATTTGGAAAACAACACCAAAGAGACCACGTGTCACCCATTTGATGTGCAGACAAAGTAGAGCAAACCTTTTTTTTTCCAGAGACTCCATTGCCTATAGGCTATCTCTTTGACATCATTTGCCTCTGTCCATTTGGTATGCTGATTGCCTTAGACATCAGTTGCCATCGGTGTGTGTTTTGTCTTACAAAAATCGAGGGGTATTAAAAAAAAGGGTAAAAATAAATTACACTATCCATACATTCCATCTGCAATGAAATCAATACCACAAGCTGAACTTCCTATTCCACCACCTAACTGGGAAGATCTTATTATTCCCAGTGTAGAAAAGGAATACTGCTTGGAAGATCCATCTACTTCAAGTTACACTCCACAACATAGTCAAGAACCTCATCTAATTCAGCAAAATGAATTTAATGATCATAACATGACCAAAACCTGTCAAAAGAAGCAGAATCTTTGGAATCCAGGCTGCAAGAATGGAATTTGCTGGTTACAGGTACAGGGATTTGTGTTTCGAAAGAGAAACTTTCATATTTTCATGGCCTCGACATAAATGGACTGATGAAAGAATTAGGACTTCCATACAAACCTGTAAAAATAGAGGGTATTTACAGATTCTTCTAAAATAAGCTTAAAGGATTTCTGTTCCACAATGGGAACAAAAAAATCCTCCTCCAAAAAATCCTGGAGCTCATTTGGTTGCTATGAAGGAAACCTGAAACAGCATGTCTACCATAATGAAATCAATAAATTACAAGAAACACTGTTGGCAGTTACGTGGTGATTTCCAGGTAATCGCACTGTTACTTGGATTGCAAAGTGGATTCACACAGTAACACTATGTTGTGAAGGACTGACCAGACAGAGAAAACTTTGCTTCCATAATACACAATGCTAAATACACACCATTAGTGAATTCTGAGTCAGTTGTTACCAAAATTTTTCCACAAAATATTTATTGATTCATAAACATTAAATAGTTGACAGGTAACTCTGTGATTGCCATTTATTGTTTGTTTTTCTTACTCTACTGCATATAAAGCTGGGCCTTATAAATGAACCAGGCAATAATAGAAAGAAATCCATTCACACATACATACAGACAAACACACTAACATTCATACGTAGAGACAGACATACAACATACATACTAACACAATAATATACATAAAGAAAAACTAACATACTCATTCACACAAACAGAAAGAAAAACTACATACTCATTCACACATACAGACAGACACACTAACATACTAACATTCATATGTAGAGACAGACATACTAACACAACAACATACATACAGAAAGAAAAATTAACATACTCATTCACACTTAGAGAGACTAACATTCATACGTAGAGACAGACATACTAACACAATAACATACAGAAAGAAAAACTAACATACTCATTCACACATACAGACTAACACACTATCATTCATACGTAGAGACAGACATACTATCACAATAATATATAGCTTTGGACAAAAATAATAATAATTGCATAAGCTTTGGACAAAAATAATAATAATTGCATAAGCTTTGGACAAAAATAGTGAACCTAAATTTGCTGCACTGGTAGGCTTCTGTGGAGGGAAAATCTGCCATTGTGTTTTCTGTTTGATTGTAGATTGACCGCCCCAAGTGAATAAATTCACAGGATACGTTTTATCAGTTGGTGGATAATCCTGAGCAGAAGTCATCACAGTCACCTGAACTCTTGCTTCTACAGGCATCATCAAATTCTACATTGGAAGAAGTCTTTCAGTGTAGACGGTTCAGCCTTTAGAGGTGGGGGTCTTTTCCCCATGCCTGCGATTAGAGGGCTGTTTCATATGGTTGGTATTCCATCTATCAATAAACATAGTTTCTTTAAACATCCCACTATTTTCTCTCCATAGGTAATTGGTTGGGTTGTTTTACCTCTGAGCGGCACTTTTTTGCACACCATGCCATAGGTAATTGGAATGTGAGGACTCTGCACAGAGTGTAACACTCCAAAAGTATACTAAATTTCTTCTCTTTGGACCTTTTTACTGATCCAAATTAAATTAAGACCTCCAGACAAGCATATTGGGCACCAAGCAATATTAACTTGCCAAATAAAGTTATATGAGAGTTCATTAGGTATATGGGCATTACTAGTCACAAAGAATTCAAAAGATTATCAAATTCTTAAAGTTATATCTTAATTCAAATCAATTTATCGTTGCTGAAGAGAAAAAAACAGCAAAGTCAAAATATGCATATTACAAACAAAAGTTTATTTCCAAAAAATTCATGACTCACCATATAAACTAATGAATACAAAATAGTTTGAGCAAATAAAAGCTCATTTAAACATCTTAAAAACTGAAACTTCTCAGCTAACATTGTTCTCATTATATTATTAATATCATTAACATTACCCTAACATCACTTAGTATACATGCAGCATGTGTTGCACACTGGGAAAAACATTTGCATAATCCTATGATCGTGCGATAGCTATGATGCAAGAGGGGAGGTGTCCTTAACGTGCTCATTAGCAGATGTCAATCAAAAGTCTAAGTTTTGCGTGCACAACTCCTTTAGCGGTTGGAATGAGGAAAAGTTATAGCCAACTAAAAATAATCCCCAAAATGATAAATATAACAGGTAAAAGAAATAAAGTAAAACTGGTTAAGGAAAAGTAAAAGTGAATGGGTGGACCATAACAAGAGCTTATTCTCTTGGTGTCCTCATACAAGAATTCCACCATTATAATTTAGATATTTTCAGCTTGCAGAAGACCAGATGGACAGAAAAAGGTCAAATTCTTAAAAATAATCTTAAATTTCTCTTTTCAGGGAGGGAAGATAACAAGCATCTCCAAGGTGTATGTCTGCTTCTCAACAGACATGCTAGTGATGCTCTTCTAGTATATGAGCGCATTAATGAAAGGTTCCTTACAGCAAAATTTGAGACAGGCATTAAATACTTTAATGTTATCTGCTGTTATGTCCCCACTGAGGATGCTGATGAGGATGAGAAGGATAAGTTTTAGACAACTTCAGGATATTTTTAATTCTGTCAAGAAAGGAGATATTACCCTTGTTCTAGGTGACTTCAATGCCAAAGTTGGTACTGACTCTGACCTTTGGGGAGGAGTGATAGGCCCTTTTGGTATTAGTAGCTGCAATGGAAATGGCAATGTCTCCTACAGGTAAGTAAACTCAATGGTTTTAGAATAACTAACATTTCTTACAAAGACAGCGATATACATACAGAAAATACACATGGATTTCCCCTGATGGGCTGCATAAGAATATGATAGATTATATATTAATTAACAGCAAATGAGCTAGTTCTGCTAGGAATACAAGGTCACATAGGGGAGCTGAAATTGTATCTAACCATTACCTGGTTAAAAGTGTCTTGCAACTTAAACTTAAGAAGTGTGCTAAGGTTAAAAAATTTACCTTTAATTCTGAAGCTGTGGAAGACCCAGTTATAGTTATGTGATGGTCCACCCATTCACTTTTGCTTTTCATTAACCTGTTTTACTTTATTTACGTTATATTTATCATTTTGGGGATTATTTCTAGTTGGCTATCATTTTTCCTCATTCCGATCCACTAAAGGAGTTGCGCATGTGCAACTCCTTTAGCAGACTCCTTAATGCACATGTTAAGGGCACACCTCCTCTTGCGTCATAGCGAGTGAGTGATCATATGATTATGCAAATTTTTACCTAGCATGTAATGCATACTTATCAGTTGTACACCGCAAGTAATATGAGGGGTGACATTTAATTCATGGACTGATGCCATAAGTACTCATATGTAGAGCTTTTACCAAAGTAACACTAGATGGCACTGTGCATGACCGCTGCGAAGGAGGCTCCAGGTGCTAAGGTCATTTGGCGTCGACTGCTGTTGTGTTAAGACTGTGATTCAAGTTGCATGTCATAGACATTTGTTCAGAATGTTGAAAATTCAGATGGAAGAGCAGTATATCATTTGTTATTGTGTTAGGCGAGGCCTAAGTGCTACTGCAACTGTTGAACAGATGAGTGAAGCCTATGGTAATGACTGTCTTCGTAGGTCTCCCATTTTTAAGTGGCATAAGCAATTCAAAGAAGGGTGCAAATCTGTTGCCAATGACCCAAGACTCGGCCAGCCTTCTTCCTCAATAACTCCTGAGCAAATCGAAAGAGCGCTGGCAATCCTGAATGAAGACAGACAAATAATATTTTGTGAAGTGGCTGGGAAAACATCAGTTTCATACAGAAGTGTTCATGCAATTGTATAATGCCATCTGAAAAAGTCATGAATCTGTGCTCAATGGATTCCACACAATTTGACTCCAGAACAAAAACAAAAAAGGGTACAGCTGTGCAAGGAGATGCTTAATCATTTTGAAAGCCAGGGTCCAACCTTCATGAGTCGAATTGTGACTTGTGATGAAACTTGGATCTTTCACAATTGAGTCAATGGAAGCATCCTGATTCACCAAGACACAAGAAAATTCTGGTTTCTCATTCAGCTGGGAAACAAATGGCTCGTATTTTTTGACATCAAGGTGTTCACGTTACTCACTTTGTGCCTCGTGGAACAACCATGAATAAGGAAGCCTACTCGAAGGTTCTAAGAAACAAACTTCAGCACACTTTGTGCCTCGTGGAACAACCATGAATAAGGAAGCCTACTCGAAGGTTCTCAGAAACAAACTTCAGCACGCCATTTGTGAAAAACATCCGGAACTTTCTAGTGTGACTTGGTTTCTCCATCATGACAATGCCAGGCCCTATATGGCTAATATTGTGCAGCCAGTGATCACTGCCATAGGTGCTGAGGTTCTGTCACATCCTCCATATTCCCCGGAATAAGCGCCCTGTGATTTTTTCCTCTTTCTGCAACTGAAGAAAGCTTTGAAAGGGAAACATTTCGCATCCAATGATGAAACTTGCAGAGCCACAATGACAACACTTTGCATGCTTTCGAAAAATGGCTTCAAAGACACTTCTAATGCATGGGTACAACGATGGCAAAAATGGGTGAAGTTCAAGGGAGACTATTTTGAGAAAGACAAATGCCAAGAAGATTCAGAGGATGATATTTAATGTAACTTTTCGCTTCTGTCCACAATTTAAATGATCACGCTATATACTAAGTGACATTAGATCATGGAGTCAGACAGTGATGGAAGGTAATGATGATAGTAGAATAATGATAGTGGAGAATGAGAACGATGTTAACTGAGAAGTTTGGAGATATTTAAACGAGTTTATATTTGTTAAGACTACTTTTATATTCATCAGTTTAATGGTGAATCGTAAATTTTTTGGTAATAAACTTCGTTATATGAATATTTTGACTTTATTAATTTTGAAGAATGTGTAATGCAGCCTATGAGGTGGTGGTGATCACATTCAGAATAGTGTCTTCAATGCAAAAACCTGGACTGGTATCCAGACTTCGAACGGAAAACATCAATGCTATACATCAGCAACTGCCAATGGGAAGCCAATGACAATCCAGATGAAATCCTAGAAGCAGGGCCCTGCAAGAATAATGCAAGAAGAATAGCACAACCAGCTGAGCCAGCAGAAATTCTGGAAGACATCTAAAGAAATGGTAACAATTTACATCTTTACTTGGGAACTTTTTATAGATATAAAGGTCTCCTCAAGTCAGAGTTCACCACAATAAATAAAACTCATAGCTTGACTATATGAAGATAGTGTTAAGCTTAATGTACACTAGTTGCTCAAAAGTCATTAGTCATACAACATAATTGTGAATTAAACATTTATAATTTTGACTTTGCTACTATTTCTTGAACAATGATAATGGATTTTGATTAAGATATAACTTTTAAAAATTTGACAATCTTTCGATTTCTTACTCAATAAGTAATGCCTATATACTTAACGAACTCTCATTTAACTTTATTTGGCAAGTTAATATTGCCTGGAATCTGATATGCTACCCAGAGTTGTAATTTAATTTCGATCAAAAGGTTCAAAGTGAAGATGTTTAATAAACTTTTGGAGCATTACAGCTAAAGCTTACTATGACAGGTTACTTAGTCATTATGACATGTCATGATGAAGTCATGGTTTGTTTACTACTGAAGTTGAGGATGAAATGGGACCATTTTAAACAGGCTTTTTTTTTTGGAAACTAACAATACTCTTTTAGGAAAAAGGGAGCAGAGGAGGCAGAATTATTTCAGTCATAAGGAACTTGAGCTTATTTCAGAAATAAAGAACTGCAAGAATATCCTTAATCAATACCCTACTAGTCCTAATACAAAAGGATCAGTTAGCTGCTGATAAGAATCTTTGGCTTGATGGCTTGGCTGACAAAGCTGAGGAAGCAGTTAGACAGCACAACCACAGAGAGCTGTACCAAATAGTTAATATTTTGTGTGGTAGAAAATGGACATGTATACAGAGATTAAAAGATAAACAAGGTTAGGTTATAAAAAGTGAGGATTCTGTTATGGCTAGGCATTTCAGTGATGTTCTAAACCAGTAGTTCTCAAACTTTAATGGTTCACGTACCCCCTGGAAATGTGTATGTAACTGGGTTGGGTTGTTTTACCTCTGAGCGGCACTTTTTTGCACACCAAGGGCTAAATGGCCAGGTCACATGGACCCCGAAGGCTCAGAGAAAGTTGGGGGAGGGGACCCACTGGAACAGCTGTTGGGAGACAGATGGTAGCCTCCCGTCAAGGCCATCCAGCGTGTTCTTTAACGTGCACAGGGTATGGCTCTCCTGCACACGGGGCCACGGCTTAACGTCCCATCCGACGAATGGCGGCCTTTCCAAGCTCATCGGTGTCCCCTACTGACCGTGGGCAGGGCGGGGAATTATATGTAACTGGAGTACCCCTTGAATAGATAGATAAAACTATAGTTATAATATAACAATTGGAATAAAACTTTGTTACTAGATCTAGCGACTTTTGAGCTCTCACAGCGTACTCCAAAAAATTTTACCGTATATCCCCCATTTTGAGAACCCCTATTCTAAACAATGTGGTTAGTTCTACTCCCATTGTTCGCAAAGATGATAGATGCATTACTGGCTTTAATGTTGGCTCTATAACACAGTCTGAAGTTATTTTAGCTGTTTCTACAGTTAAAACTATATAAATCCTCAGAGGTAGATGAAATTACTACTAAAATGCTTAGAGCTGGGAATGTTTCAGTTACCACATGGATGACTGAAATTCTGAATATCTTTTATGATAAAGACATGGTTCCTAAGGATTTTACCAGAGCTATTATTATTCCTATTTTCAAAAACAGGTGATCGCAGCTCTTGTGATAACTATAGGGGTATCAGCCTACTTTCTGTTCCAGGTAAAGTTCTTTCCATGATTGTGCTTAATAGAATTAAGAAACTGGTTGACAGGCAAATGCGTGATGAGCAATGTGGATTCTGAAGTGGTAGGGAATGTATAGATCTGATTTAAAATAATTTAAAATTCTCTGTCATTGAACAATAAAATTTTAGAGTTTATCCTTCAAACTATTTGCATGTTGAAAGTTCTTAGGAGAAAACTCTCAGAAGCTTTTCGGAGCAAAGACATTTTAATTGTGTACGCTTGGCTACTGATCTAAGGGACCTGGGTTCGAGCCCCGGAATTAGGCATGGATGTGTGTGTCGTTTTTCTGCTGAGGTCCTGCCATCCTCTCAGATCTCCTACTGTGGCATATAAACTGATAGGCTCCTGTCAGACCCCTGTGGCAAGCAGCTGCTTGAGGGGGTATTTATTTTATTTTTATTTTATAGATCTGATATTTTCACTCAGGCAGTTTCAGAAACCTTTGGTTGCTAGCTTTGTTGATATCAAAAAGGCTTTCGACTCTGTTGATCATCATAATTTGTGGTTGATTGTGAGATCATATGGAATACCTGATACGTTGGTTAGTGTAATGAAAGCTCCCTATAATAATACTGAGTCGTGTGTGAGAGTTGGTACGTCTTTCAGCGACTGGTTTAGCATTGCAAATGGAGTCAGACCAGGGTGCATTTTGTCTCCTTTTCCGTTTTGTTTGGTTATTCATTTGGCTATTAAGGCCTCAGAAAGAGGGGGAGACCTAGGATGCAGTGGGCAGACAATGTCAAACAGGACCTTATTAGAATTGGTGTGCAGTGGCCAGATGCAGCAGATATAGCTCAGGATAGATATACTTGGAGAACTAAATTGAGTGGTCTGGTTGGACCTTCGAAGCCCATGGCTGCTTGAGGAGGAGGAGGATGATGTAATCATTTTGCATTCTTAAAAGGACAATTTCCAAAACTGAGTCTCGCAAAGCTTAAAGAAGGTATCTTTGTTCGCCCCAAGCAAGAGAACTTTTGCATACCACTTTTGAAAGTAAACCCAATCCCAATGCAAATCACAATCCCCAATCCATCCAATGCACATTTTTATATTTAAACCTTGGTTTTCATCCCATTTGATTTATTTTCATAAATTAGTGATCTTTTGGCCGATCGATAAGTATTGATTTTTCATAATTATGCTACATCGGATGGCCAGCGTACAACTTCTTGCTGTGGATATTTTAACATTGTATTAGACTATAAGTTAATTTTTATTTTATTATTTATTACTTTTCCAGTAAAACTTTGACTGGTATCATTTTCTGAAAATAAATGAGGTCTTGTATATGGAAGCAAATTCATTTCTGTCAATTGAATCTGTCACGGAAATAATTTCTTGTCAAAATTTATTTCCGTAAGTTAGTGAACTTTTGGTTGGCTGATTTATCAATCTTTCTGAGTTATGCTACATTGGAGGCTGGTTTAAAAGTTGTTGAGGATATTTTATTTAACTTTCCATTAGGTTATTATGTAATTTTTCTTTAATTATTTCTTTTTTTAGTCAAAAAATTTTGAGCTTGTACTGTTTTCCAAAAACCAATGTCTTGGATACGTAAACAAATTAGATTTCCTTGCTATGGAAATCAGCCGTCATGTGGGAGGGCAATTTCGGATAGGTGTCCCCTCCACTAAACTCACTGTGAAAGTTTCACTACCCCCCCCCCCTCCAGAAAAATACTTTTTTTTAAATTACAAGTTTTTGTTTATATTGAATGATTTTAAAGGCACCCCCTCCCTTCAGTACCTTGGCTGTGCCACACAGATAATATAATGCTGTTTTTTTCCCCTTTGGTGCATAAACCTTTCTGTACTTAGACAAGATCACCATACTTCAACACCCAAAGAAAAAATTCATAATATTTAGTAAAAAACAAAAAAAAAGCAGCCAAAATTTTTTTTTCTACTTCATAACCAGTTCAGAAAATTCCATGAATATGAGAAGTCCAATTCGGTTTGTGTAACACTGGCAGTGTTTAAAATATATGATACTGAAAAGAATCATTAAAAGAAATAAAAAACATATTTCAAGTTGAATATTATATTATTCTGGAGGAAATTTCCTATCGATTAATATATAATTTAACTATTTTTATTCTTCGGGTTTTCCAAAATGACGCCTTAATTATATAGTGCGATCTTTTTTTCACCATATCACATTGAAAAAGGCTTATTAAAAGCAATATGCTTGTAAATCTGTTTATATTATTTATTTTCATAAAATTTGTAATTACATTCTATTTAATTTGGTATATAACATGACTATTTCTGTTGATTGTTTTTTTTAATTCTAAAGTTGACTTGTTTATCTGATTTGGAACAATTAGCTAAAAAGCCTGGAATTTTTCCAAAGCATGATACCGAGAAAAAAATTACAAAACGATAGAAATAATTACTTAAATAACAGAAAACCAAAAAAAAAATAGTTTTTTCGTTATTCAGAAATAAATAGCCCTTTCTATTTATGTGCATTATAATAATTAATTTTAAAAAATGTTTTTAAAACACGACTCCAAAAAAAGTCCTATTAAAATAAAACTTACCTTTTTTGTTAAATATTTTATTTTCATAAAATCCAGAATTAAATGCTGTTTAATTTGGCATATACCATGCCATAATTCCTTTCATTAGTTATTTGGCAAAAAAGTTCTAAAGTTCATTTTTTTTGGCTGAGCAAAGGGAGAAAATAGCTTGGCCTCTGGATGGAAACGTTTTTCTGGTTGAACACTGGAAGGGTTAATGCAAAATAAATATTACTATCCCTACATATTTGCTGATTCCATTGTATTAGTAAAATTCGGCCTTTTTGGAAAAAAATAAAGAAATAATGAAATGTAGGGTTGTTGTCTAGTATAATAATTTTAAACTTATTTTAGTTCTTAAAATAATAAGCAAATTTTTCAGAAAGAAAAATAAACTTTTCACTTATATTTTAATTTTTATCACTGAACTTGCATATTCTAAACCCAGATGCCAAATTTAAGCATTTTTTTAGAATAAATAATTGGAGATTCCGAATAAGTTTTAAAATTCATAAAGTGCAATCAATGATTAAACAAGGTATTGAAATTTCACATCTGTTAAAATAGATGATAAAGTGCAGGGTTACCTCATCCAAAATGTGATAGGAAAAAGAGTGACTTTTACTAAAGTCACAAAATAAAGATATTTACTTCCCGCAAGTAGCGTTAGTTTTAACGAGCAACCATTGTCCCCCCCCCCCCACCCCTTTCGATCTTTAAAAGTTATGATTTTACAGCATGGGAATAATAGTCAATAATAAATATTGAGTTAAACTCAGATAAACTCGACAGTTCACGTCCAGTAATAAATAGGAACTTTTTGACGTCGATTTCAATTTTAGAGGAAAAATTGTCTGAGCCGGGTGGGATACGAACCCACGATCTGAGTTTATCTCAATATTTATTATCATTAGCATACTTGTAAGACATGCTTTCCATCTATTGGCAAAATAAAAAGCTGCTAGGGCTAAAAATTGCCTAAAATAACGCCTACATGTGACATAAAGGGAATGTTCATAGCGTTAATTAGAAGAAATCTTGATCGGCGGCAGGTAGCTCAGTGCACCTCCATTACACAAGATAAAATTTAAGGACTTTTTTTTTATGTCTCAATTTTTGGCCGAAACTATGAATCAATATGAAAACGAGGCTTAGACTAACTTCAGATATGTCGTTAAGGGTTTTTTGGAAAACATAAAGACCCAAATAAAAAAACAATTACGGAAGATATGATGCAAATTTTTTAGAAAACTGGGCCGCAATACGAGTAGCAAACCCGTGATGTAGGCAATTCCACAGTTAATAGGTCCCCTGCAAAATTTATGGTGAAGCTTGATATACAACTATTTAAAAGAACAGCTCAAAATTTTTTTCTACACCTTTGAACGAATAATAACAGACCGTTAACAATCAGTTTCGATTTCTCTATTTGAAAATCTTCTCTCTTGCTTCTTATGGGCCGAACTCATTGTCTCAAAAATGACATGAACTTCGTTAACATATTACAAATTCATCAGTTAGATCAGTGGGTTCTCAACCTTTTATGCTTCACGTACCCCCTGGAAATCTGTAAATAACTGGCGTAACCCTTGTATAGATAGATAAAACTATAGTTATAACAATCATCATCCTCAAAGCAGCCCATGGGCTACGGAGGTCCAACCAGACGGTGCAATTTAGTTCTCCAAGCAAATCTGTCCTGAGCTACAACTGCTGCATCTGGCCACTGCACACCAATTCTAATAAAGTCCTGTTTGACATTGTCTGCCCACCGCATTTTAGATCTCCTCCTCCTCTTTCTGAGGCCTTTAGGCCCACTGTTTATAACCCTATTCGCCAATCTATAATTATCCATACGGGCAACATGGTCAAATCAACGGAGTCTCTCTCTGCACAATATGCTGCTTAAAGAAGGTGGAATAAAATAAAACAGACTAGATCTAGCGACTTTTGAGCTCTCACGGCGTACCCCCAAAAATTTTACCGCATACCCTACGTTGAGAACCCCTAGGTTAGGTCAAAAAAAGATAAAAGTCGTGTGTTACGTCATCTATTCCGTCCGACTTGGATATCTCGCGATAAGTCCAACCTCCCGTTTAACTCTTAAAACCTGGGCGGGGGTGGCTCAGTCGGTAGCGCGCCAGGCTCGTAATCTGCAGTTCCCAGGTTCGAGTCCCACCTGGGTCAGCGTTGAGATTTATCACCGCAAAATTCCCCGCCCTGCCCACGGTCAATAGGGGACACCGATGGGCTTGGAAAGGCCGCCGTCCGTCGGATGGGACTTTAAGCCGTGGTCCCGTGTGCGGGAGAGCCATACCCTGTGCACGTTAAAGAACACGCTGGATGGCCTTGGCGGGAGCTACCATCTGTCTCCCAACAGCTGTTCCAGTGGGTCCCCACCCCCAACTTTCTCTGAGCCTTCGGGGTCCATGTGACCTGGCCATTTAACCCATTGTGTGCAAAAAGTGCCGCTCAGAGGTAAAACAACCCAACTCTTAAAACCAGAAATGTTTCCAATATTACCATTTTTTTCTTATTACTTTGCTGCTGTTTTATTATCTCTTTTTCAAAAAAAAGATCGTCTGTCCTCCTGTAGATATCGAACATTTTTGTTTATACAGAAAAATTAACGATTTTGTGTTGGATAGGTTTCATGAAATATTATGATCACTATGATGAAATATTACTTTCTAAATCTCCCTAAAGCTATAAGGGGCGAGGATGGCTCAGTCAGTAGCGCGCCAGGCTCGTAATTTGTAGTTCCCAGGTTGAGTCCCAGCTGGGTCAGCGTTGAGATTTATCTCCGCAATAACTACTCGCCTGCCCACGGTCAGTAGGGCACACCAAAGGGCTTGGTAAATGCAGCCGTCCGTCGAATAAGCCACGGCTCCGTGTGCGGGAGAGACAACCTATGCACGTTAAAGAACACGCTGGATGGCCTTGACGGGAGGTTACCATCTGTCTCCCAACAGCTGTTCCAGTGGGTCCTTTCTCCCAACTTCCCGCAACCTTCTCTAAGCCTTCGGCCATTTTGCCTATGGTGTGCAAAAAAGTGCCACTCAGAGGTTAAACAATCCAACCCAACTAAAGCTATAATAATTGCGCCCTCTAATTTTTGAAAATACCAAAATTCCAAGCAAATATTTCAAACAATGTAATTATGCTAGAAATTTTGGTGATGGAATGTGAAGGTCACGAAGTTTCCATTGCCAACAATGAATTGACCTCTTAGATCCAGGGGAGTGGAATAGCACAACTGTTTGGTTTTAGCAGATATTTGTTTTTAGAGATAAATGAAAAATTCTTTTTGGGTTAAACAGGAATTGATGAAATATTATGATTCACACTTTCGAAATCTTCCAAAAACTATAATTGCGCCCTTTAACGGTGGAAATTTTTGAAAATTTCAAAATTTTAAACCAATATTACAAACGATGTAGTTAAGTTAGAAATTTTGGTGATGGAATCCGAGGTCATGAAGTTTCCATTGGCAACAATGAATAGACCCCTTAACTCAGGGTGGGTGGGAAAATGATTTTTTTTCTATTAATTTAAAAGATAATTTTTTATAGAGATAAAGAAAATATTTTTAGGTTGGATTGTAATTTTTTTTTATTATTCTTGGTTTATAGTACAAGTAAATTTTATCGTTACAGGTGATCCGCAAAGCTTAAAGCTTACCTGCAGAATATAGAATAATAATATTTATAATTTGTTACAATAGTATGTTTAGCCTCCTTTCATCTGATGTGACATTAATATTGTTTGACACTGATATATGATAAATGTAATATTCACACTAAAATGTGACACTCATAATATTTAACAAAGAAATTAATGACATTAACATAGAACATTGATAGTAAAAAAGCCTGATTAGCGGTTTTAACTTAATTTGTTAAATATTCTGGCGTAGTAAAACTGATAAAATTTTCAAATTAGAAACCTTTTTCTGCTGAGGTCTTGCCTTCCTCAAAGATCTTAATAGGGTAAGGTATTAAAACATACCTTACCCGGTTAATTTGGGTCTTTGTGTTTTCATGCCTTACCCGAGTATTAAACTGACAGTGACCTCTGTTGCAAGCAGCTGCTTGAGGGGTAATTTTTTTATACAGAATCAGCTATCACCATCAAAACGTCAGAAAACTTTTTTTTTTAATGCAGAGCGATATAATTAATTAACTGTCTCTTCTTTGATTCCAATACGAATAAAAGTTTTACCACTTTTACACGAATGCAATAAAACTGACTAATAAATCGGAGCTAAACTGTATGTCAAGAAAATTCTGGAAAGAAACGAAAAACATGTTCATCGCTGATTACATATCCCATTCAAGGTCGTCGAAGTCTTCTCTACTAATGCTATCTTACCCTTGTCTATGAATGGAACAGACCGTCTGCTCTGCCAGACAAACAGGGCGGGTAGCCCCGCAGACACATTCATTAGTCGATGGTTTCGAAGAGCACGAAATGGAATAACTTCAGAACTTTTAATATTACTCGGCTATCTCTAACTAAGCGTCCAAGAAACAGGCTGTTTCGCAGAACTAGAGTCAGATTGAAGATGAATGCACCAAATAGTAGACATAAAAGCTCTCATGGAGTTATGAAAAAGAATTACATTTTTGAGCAATTGCAGAAAGCGCTACGGGTAACGAAACTAGGGTTAATATGCAGTATTCAAAACTTGCTGATTTTATAAGAAAACAAACTGTTTTTATTTAATAACGTAACCGGTCAGAAACAGACGCAAAGTACTTTTTAAACGGAAGTAGTTTTCTTTTGTATTTTACCTTTAATAAATAAATTTACTCCTCAAGCAGCTGTTTGCAAAATAGATCTGACAGATTCAGTAATAAATTATCACAGGAAAACATCCTGTAGACAAGAAACACTTGAAATAATGAGTTGAAAAAAATTGGTTGTACTGACTGGAATTCGAACCAAGGTCTCGCAGAAGCATGCCAGGCGCCATAACTTTGTTGAATGTTCAGTTCTTCGGTGGTCAAGCGGTTATTACGCCCGGTACGCTACAGGGAGACCTGGGTTCGAATCTCGGTCAGAATAACCAATTTTTTTCAACTCCCGTGGCCGAGTGGTTAGCACGCTTGGCTTGTGATCTACAGGACCTGGGTTCGAGCCCCGGGTAAGGCATGGGTGTGTGTGTGTGGTTTTTCTGCTGAGGTCCTGCCATCCTCTCAGACCTTCTACTATGGCATATAAACTGACAGGCTCCTGTCAGATCTCTGTGGCAAGCAGCTGCTTGAGGGGGTATTTATTTATTTATTCATTATTTCAAGGGTCTGAGAGAAGCCTGTCAGCTTAATACGCCATAAAAATCTGAGGATGACGAGCCCTCAACAGAAACAAATATCCATGCCTTATCCGGGCTCGAACCCATGTTCCTTTGATAAGTAGTCAAGTGAGCTAATCACTCGGCCACTGAGATGACCATTTTTCTAAATAGTCATCATTTTACCAAAAACTGCGTAAATGAATCAACAATTCGATTTCGATAAGTCTGCTATGAAGATTACTTGATGAATAACGAATTCTGCAAATGGTGCATTTCACCGACACTTTAAGTAAAAAACATTCCTCCCCACAACCACTTTGAGAATTCTAGTAACTGGTAACGAGGCAAATATTAAACATAAATATTACACATATTTTTCATTTTTTAATAAAAGATCAATTAAAACGGAAGGAAACATTTCATACCCCCCTTTGTTTTATAGATGCGGGCTTGCACTCCTGTGATAAAGAAAATCAACTTCTTAAACTTTAGACACTCTAACTTAGAATAGTTCCCCAATTTAATTTAACTATGTAACCCTTTCTGCACTCAAAAAAAAAATCCTTAATAAAATTTTTATTTATGAAACTAAAAAAACTAGAAACCAGAAGAATAACATATTTTCTCTAGCGAACATAAGCTTCTCGTTTTCAAAAAAAAATCAAGTTTTCCATTTTCCGAATTTTGCACCCTTTAGTAGCAGTAATTCCCACAAACAGACGATTGGTTTTTAGTTTACTTCAAAATGTTGCAAAATAACAATTTACCCATTGCTACTAGATTTAAATATTAGAAATTTTAAAATAAAAAAAAATACCCCCTCAAGCAGCTGCTTGCCACAGAGGTCTGACAGGAGCCTGTCAGTTTATATGCCATAGTAGAAGGATCTGAGAGGATGGCAGGACCTCAGAAAAATACATAATTTTAAAAAATAAAGATTTATCAATTGAATTTTAATTAATATTTATTAAAACTCGTAAAAATATAATTTAATTTCTGTTAGTAAGTTATCTGAGTATTAGCTCTTGGCCATCATATCCTACCACCAGAATTCAAAAATTTATACTGGAAATTATTTATTTACTCTGTAGTATAAGTCTACATTTTCTACATTTAGCTCCCTTTAACGATGAAATAAAAACATCTTGATGATTTGAAAAATATATAATTTAAAATATTTGGTTAGTATCAGCGCAGCAGTTCGATAAGGTAGAAGAGCCCGTTGTTAAGAAATTCTGGGTGCGCCAAACCCGTTCCAATGTTGGATTCGGTCACTTCAGTTTTAGTGAGGAAATTTAAATTTCGGTACTGATAGAAACAGTTGTGACAAAAGAAAAACTTCTAAATATCATTATTTTTTTTCGGGGAAATAACGTTTTACCTGTTTTTCAGTGTCAACAGTTAAATGCAAAGTCTATTTTTTTTGCGAATTCTCCCTTGTTATGCAATTTCAGTTTCTTCTTCTTTTACATGATGAATCCTGTTCTTTTTTTAAGCCTATGTAACACCTTACCTCTCGTAATTCCCTTCGCCTCAGGGCATTAACTAATCCCATTGGCCGTTAGTTGTCCAGAAAAGAGGGGTTGTGGTGGCGATGAGTGGTATTAATTTCTGTTTCCTGGCCGAGTGGTTAGCGCGCTTGGCTACTGATCTAAGGGACCTGGGTTCGCGCCCCGGGTAAGGCATGGATGTTCGTGTTGTTTTTCTGCTAAGGTCCTGCCTTCCTCACAGACCTACTATGGCATATAAACTGACAGGCTCCTGTCAGACCTCTGTGGCAAGCAGCTGCTTAAGGGGGTAGTTATTTATTTTTATTTATGGGCTTTTGAATGCTACAATAGGAACCTTGTGAACTTCATATTTTATGTCATTTTCCTATAACCATTCCATAATATTTGAAGTTAAATTCCACATTTCTATAATTATCAAATAACATAACTAATCGGTCTCAGAATAGGGGAGATATGGTGGAAGAACTGTTTATTGTTTAGAACAGGGAGGGATCCCATTTTCTCATCGTGGGGTCAGATAAGGATTTTTGAGAGTGCCCGGGCCAGAATCTTACTTACTGCATTAAACACTCTAAACTTATCCTCCCACCCCCCATCCTAGTCCAATGCCCTGAGTAGACAATATGCTTAAACAATTAAATTTTCCCATATACCTATTTATTTCAGAAAGGAACATTTTTTTATATAATTTTAATGAAATAAATAAAAATAAGATGCAGCAGATGTAGCTCAGGACAGATATGCTTGGAGACCTAAATTGTACAGTCTGGTTGGGCCTACGTAGCCCATGGCTGCTTGAGGATGATGATGATGAATGAAAAACTATTATTTTTAATCACAACCAGGATTAATTATATAAAAAGTAAACATACTTAGATAAAAATGTACGGCATTTAAAGGGAAATTAACATCGACTCCATATAAAAAAAAACAACCCTCAAGCAGCAGCTTGCCACAGACGTCTGACAGGAGCCTGTCAGTTTATATGCCACAGTAGAGCGCGCTTACCACTCGGCCACACCACTAATTAAGCTATGTTAGAAACATGGTATTTTGATCAAGAGCCAGAGAAAAATATTCAAATTGCGAATACATAAATACCTCTGTAAAGGCATTTTCTATATTGGCAGCAAATTCATCGTACACCTGATTATGATGCTATGGATAAACTTATTTTTTTCTCTGGACAAAACATACCAAAAAAGAGTTCGCAGACATTCCTTACAAATTCGTCATCAGAATAATTTTCGTAATTATTTTGCAGTTTTCTCACTAATAACAAAATGTGCGCGCACAATTTTTCATCAGAGGACACAGTTATCATCGGAGTCTTCAGACCTTTGGGTAAATAATTTTTTTTGCGTGTTTAATGCAGCCATTAGTTTCTCAAATGTTTCTTTTTTATGTTGGCATTCACAATCGAAATTTTAACTCATATAGTATTTGACTGAATGAGATTTAATCGGTAACTGAACATTCAGAAAATCCGGTCTACCAGTACCGCTCCTAAAGTTTTCCCTACAGTATTTTCTGTAATGGTAGCTAGGTAGTCATTTGGAAGAAGAGCTATGCACCAATCCCCTGTGATGATGCATAGAACCAGCCAGGACTAGCACCTAATGTCCGACCCCGCCTTCTCGTGGTGCAAGCTGTTAGTACATTTCAAACGAGATACTCTCTTGTGGAAGTGAGGAAGAAGTCGGCTGCCAGATTAGTGTGATCTACTGATCTGGACAATATGGCTGCTTCTCATTTTTTTCTACCTTGCTGAGGAGTGGTCAACCACACAGAGTCCTGGTGCTGACCATATATACCTAACTGAATGGAATAATGGTTCTGAGCTTGATTATGGATCCTGAATTTGCTGCACTGTTGGGCTTCTGTGGAGGGAAAATCTTCCTCTGTTTTCTGTTTGTTTGTGGGTTTTGAAGTGAATAGATTCACATGATATGTTCTGGTGGATAATCCTGAACAGAGCTGATCGCAGGAAACTGAACTCTTTCCTTCTTTTCTTTCATCGTCAAATTCTACATTGGAGGAAGTCTTCCAGTATAGATAGCTTCAGCCTTTAGTGGTGGGGGAACGGGTCTTCGCCCTATGTCTGCGATTAGGGGGCTGTTTGATGTTGTTGGCATTCCCTCTCTCAATAAACATAGTTTCTTCAAACATCCCACTAACCATTTTCTCTCCATAGGTAGTTGGAATGTAAGTACTCTGCACTGAAGCCATTCTCTTGATGTCCTCACACAAGAATTCCACAGTTATAATTTAGATACTCTCGGATTGCAAGAGACCAGACGGACAGATAAAGGTCAGATTCTTAAAAATAATCTTAAATTTCTCTTTTCAGGGAGGAACGATAATAAACATCACCAAGGCGTGGGTCTGATTCTCAGCAGATACGCTAGTGATGCTCTTCTAGGATATGAGTGCATTAATGAAAGGTTTCTTACAGCAAAATTTCAGACAATGTTAAAGACTTGAATGTTATCTGCTGTTATGCCCCCACTGAGGATGAGGATGAGAAGGATAGGTTTTACAGTCAGCTTCAGGATATTTTGAATTCTGTCAAGAAAGGAGATATTACCCTTGTTCTAGGTGACTTCAATGCCAAAGTTGGTACTGACTCTGACCTTTGGGGAGGAGTGATAGGCCCTTTTGGTATTGGTAGCTGCAATGGCAATGGGCAACGTCTCCTACAGGTAAGTAAACTAAATGGTTTCAGAATAACTAACACATATCACAAACACCGCGACATACATAAATACACATGGGTTTCACCTGATGGGCTGCATAAGAATATGATTGTTTATATATTAATTAACAGCAAATGGATTGTATATATATTAATTAACATTGTATATATATTATAAATAACATTTGTATATATATATTAATATATATTAATTAACAGCAAATTAGCCAGTTCTGTTAGATATACCAGGTCATATAGGGGAGCTGAAATTGGATCTGACCATTAGTTTGTAAAAGTGTCTTGCAACTTAAACTTACCGTGATTAAGCTTACCATGATAAGTTGGTTACTTAGTCATTATGACAGTCATGGTTTGCTTACTACTGAAGTTGAGGAAAAATGGGACCATTTTAAACAGGCTTTTTTGGAAACTAACAGTAATCTTTTAGGGAAAAAGGAGCAGAGGAGGCAAAATTATTTGACTGATAAGGCACTTGAGCTTATTTCAGAAAGAAAGAACTGCAGGAATGTCCTTAATCAATACCCTGCTAATCCTAATAGAAAGCATTACAGAGAGCTTAATAAACTTGCAAAGGATATTAGCTGCTGACAAAGCCGAGGAAGCAGTTAGACAGCACAACAGCAGAAAGCTGTACCAGAAAGTTAATGCTTTGTGTGGTAGAAAACGGACAGGTATACAGGGATTGAACGATAAAATAGGTAAGGTTATAGAAGGTGAGGATTCTGTCTTGGTTAGGTGGGCTGAGTATTTCAGTGATGTTCTAAACAATATAGTTAGTTCTACTCCCATTGTTTGTAATGATCATAGATGCATTGGTGGCTTTAATATTGGCCCTATAACAATTCTGAAGTTATTTTGGCTATTTCTAAATTTAAACTACATAAATCCCCAGGGGTAGATGAAATTACTATGGAAATGCTTAGAGCTGGGAATGCTTCAGTTAACAAATAGATGACTGAAATTTTGAATACCTTTTACAGTAATGGCATTGTTCCTAAGGATTTTACCAGAGCAATTATTATCCCTATTTTCAAAAAAGTGCTCGCAGTTCTTGTGATAAACTATAAGGATATCAGCCTACTTTCTGTTCCAGGTAAAGTTCTTTCCATGATTGTGCTTAATAGAATTATCTGGTTGACAGACAAATGCATGATGAGCAATGTGGATTCAGAAGTGGTAGGGGATGTGTGGATCAGATATTTTCACTTAGGCAGATTCTTGGGAAATGTTTAGTTTCAGAAACCTTTGAATGCTAGCTTTGTTGATTTCAAAAAGGCTTTCGACTATGTTGATCGTCATAATTTGTTGTTGATTGTGAGATCATATGGTATACCAGACAAATTAGTTAACATAATGAAAGCTCTCTATAATAACACTGAGTCACGTGTGAGAGTTGGTAAGTCTTGTAGCAATTGGTTTAGCATTACTTCTGGTGTTTGACAAGGGTGCATTTTGTCTCCTTTTCTCTTTAGTGTGGTTATTGATTATGTTATGTGAAATTCACTTCAAGGGAAAGATTTTGGCGTTAAATGGGCTGGAGATACAAAAATTTCTGATTTAGATTATGCTGATGATTTAGCCCATTTGGCAATTATGTTGATGAGATTAACTCTTTCATTCGAGCTGTTGATGAAACTGGTAGTATAGTAGGATTGGTATAAACAGAGAAAAAACTAAAGTGATGAAAATTGGTCAGGCAGGCTGTGATTCAGTTAATCTGAATGGCTGCAGTCTTGAGCAGGTGTCATAGTTTAATTATATTGGGAGCTATGTAACAGGAGGCCATACATACGTATGTATGGCCTCCATGAACAACGATGCAAGCAGCCAAATCTGGTGTAGGGAGCCTCTCATTGGAAGCTATTCACCATGATCTTACAACTCCTTGAACCTTGACAGCCAAATGTTGCATGAGCCAGTTGGAAAGGTGGCAATTGTCATCCTGGGTACTGTGAGCCTTGCTTATAATTAATTGTATATAAATTAATGTAGAAAAAAAATGTTCTCAAGGTTTTAAATTTCTGTTTAATAATATATCTCCTTTTTCTCATTATATTTATATTACTGTGAGCTGAGTAATTGGTAGTGGCTGAAAAGGTGTGGTTATAGAACGTCTTTTTATATCACAAATGTGTTCGATGGGAGACAGATCTGGAGAAAGTGCAAGAGCCCGTAGTATTTCAGTGGGCATTGTCCTGCTTAAAAACAGAGTTTGGGATGGAGCATTGAAATGGCAGAAACTATAATCCCTGAATAATTTCAACATAACGACGAAATGTGAACTGCTTTGTAACAATGACTCCCCCATATCACGAATCTGGGTATTGACCTGGTCTCGAGATATGTGGATATGTGTATGGCCATCAGTATATACTGAACAGAAACACGGTTCACAAAGCATTCCTCAATACCAGTCTTGTTCCCATACAGCTCTCTCCCTGCACCATGGCAGATGATGATGGGAGATCATAGGAGGTAAGATAGGCCAATGGACAGCATTAATGCAGCCCTGTTTTTCACAGTCATCTTCTCTAACCATGCTTCCTGACACAAAGATTAGGTTGTTTTACCACTGAGCATCACTTTTTTTTTGCACACAATGGGCAGGTCACAGAACCCCAAGGATTCAGAGAAGGTTAAGGGGGCCACTGGACAGATGGAAGCCTCCTGTCAAGGCCATTCAACGTTTATTTAACATACACTAGGTACATCTTTGCCCAACACAAGCACAGATAAGGATGATGTTACAGAGTAGGAAATCTAGCAGCTTCTGACTTAAACTGCATGTCTCCTGTCACTAATTGCAGGATTCATCAATCCTTCAGCTTGGACACTCTTCTGATGCCACACCACACCAGAACCTTGGTGATGTGTCCGGATGCCATTCTATACCCTTTGTTATGGACATCAACCAACCATCTGGGCCGTATGCATACCCAGGGTTTATTTTCATTGGGGGGGGGGGGGGGGAATCCCAAGAATTCAGGGTTTTTTGGGGGATGGAGTCTGAGAATAAAATTTTAGTAGGGTTTCTTATTTACTAAAACATTCCAGCGGGAATGAAAGATTATAATTATACTCTATGTGGAATAAGATTTTATATTTATTTTTTCAGTAGAGGATTGGTAAATGGAATTGGCCCTGGAAATCTTCATTGGACAGGCCTCCGAATAACTACTACACGTGAGAGGCCTTTTTCTGGATGAGCACTGGAGAAAGTGGGGGGGGGGGAGAAAATTACAATTACCAGATACCAGAGGAAATTACAATTTTACATTTTTTTTGGATCTGACAAACAGAGGATTAAAGCATTTGAAGGCTCTAGATGCAAAAGCTTCAGAAAGCCCTCAACTATCTGGGGTGTTGAGGATAGGACTCCTTCAAAGAAATTTTTACAACTTAAGAATGGCAAAAATGCTTACAGCATGTTAAATTAATTGAATTACAGAAATGATTTTGAAAAATTGAAAAATTTAATATATTATACATAAACTTACTAATAATATAATTTATAAAAATATAATTATAAATAAAACTAAATAGCTGGTCTTTCGTACGATTTAACAAAAAAAATAGGTAAAAACAGGAGATGTGTACAAAAGTAGTAGATTACACTGATTACAAAATATTTTTCAACAATATCGAAACCCCAGACGAGCGCCTGTGTGGTATTTCTCCATTGGATATAACACTTAATGCAGACGAATAATTTTACATGATTTTGAAAACGTCGCTCGATTTAGTTTATTGTACTGTCTCTAAGAAAAAAAAACTTCACCCCGAAATGCCCTATCACATTATGTAACTTCTGGTAAATAGCTATTTAACCACCAATTAGTATTCATTTGCAGATTGTTTCTTCGTGAAGATTTTCTTTTATAATACTACTACACTAGTGGATTTTGGGTTGTTGGGTTATTTTACCACTGAGCAGCACTTTTTGGCACACCATGGGCTAAATGGCCAGGTCACATGAACCCGAAGACTCAGAGAAGGTTGGGAGAGGGGACCCACTAAAACTGTTGGGAGACAGATGGTAGCCTCCCGTCAACAGCTGTTGGGAGACAGATGGTAGCCTCCCGTCAAGGCCATCTAACGCGTTCTTTAACGTGCACAGAATTTGGCTCTCTGCACACGGAGCCATGGCTTAACATTCCATCCAATGGATGGTGGCCTTTCCATGCCCATCGGTGTCCAACTACTGACCGTGGGCAGGGCGGAGAATTGTTGCAGAGATAAATCTCAATGCTGACCCAGCTGGGACCGACTGAGCCCTCACCCCTTACACTGGTGGACAAAAGTTATAACCCTATGTTATGTCAATGGCAAGCTAACGCCAAAGCTCTATAATTTCATAAAAAGCTTCTCTCTTTGAAAACTGTGACAGGAGATAAAGATCTCAATCAAATATGTCAATATCTCGATTTTCAATAATATTCGTTCCGTATTTAATAAAATATGGAAGTTTGAATATTTTACAATAATAATTCCAGTTTTTTTTTTTAAGAATTTATCTGAGAACTGAGGCTTAATTAGTATTATTGTTTCAAAAGATAAAATTATTTGAAATATGTGTATATTTTAGTATGCAGATTCTAAATATTGTCCAGATTATTCAATAAGTTTTTGCAAATTAATCCTTCAATGTTCTTCAGTCTTGTTTAATGTCTCAGAACTGGCATTGTTATTTTTAAATATTCCAATTTCCATAACTCATTAAATCACCATCATCCTCCTCCCATGCAGCCATGGGGTATGGAGGTCCAAACAGACCATGCAATTTAGTTCTCCAAGCATATTTGTCGTGAGTTATATCAGCTGCATCTCTCCACTGAATACCAATTCTAACAAGTTCCTGTTTGACACTGTCTGCCCACCGCATCCTAGGTCTACCCCTCTTTCTAAGGTCTTTAGGTACACTGTTCATAACCCGATTCGTTAATCTATAAGAATATAGCCACATGATCGTATTATATATAGCCACATGATCCATACAAGCCACATGATCAAACCAACAGTCTCCCTCTGCACAGTATGCTGCTTAAAGGAAGTTGCTGACTACCTAACCTCATTACTTACGAAGTTGAACCATCTAATGTCCAAGACAGTGCATAAGCATCTAGTAATCAAAAGCATAAAGTTTCCTGTTATCTTGTTTACAAAGGGTCCAAGTTTCACTATCATAACTAACCCTAGAGAGAACCAAACTATTATACAATCCAATTTTAGTTTTTAGGTGTATAGGCCTATTTCTCCACACTTTCCATATATTCTTCACTATCCCTATTCACCTGTTAATCTCACGCGGCACATCACCAGTATCTGTTACATAGCTCCTAAGGTAATTAAAACTGAGATACCTTCAAGTCAGCAATCATTCAGATTAACTGAAATAAAGCCTGCCTGATCAATTTTCATCACTTTTGTTTGTTCTCTGTTTATAACCAAACCTACTCTGCTACCAGTCTCATCAACAGCTCAAATGAAAGAGTTCATCTCATAACATCATTTGCCAAAAGGGCCAAATTATCAGCATAATCTAAATTGGAAATTATCGTATCTCCAAATGATTTAAGGACAAAATCTTTCCGTTGCAGTGAATTTTGCATAAAATAATCAATAACCAAACTAAAGAGAAAAGGAGATAAAATGCATCCTTGTCGAACACCTGAAGAAATGTACAACCAATTGCTACAGCCTTACCAACTATCACACACGACTTAGTGTTATTATAGAGAGCTTTCAATATGTTAACTAACTTCTCTGGTATGCCATACGATCTCACAAACAACCACAAATTATGACGATCAACAGCGTCGGAATCCTTTTCGAAATCAACAAAACTAGTACCAAAGGTTTCTGAAACTCTAAACATTTCTCAAGAATCTGCCTGACTGAAAATATCTGACCTACACATCCCCTACCACTTCTGAATCCACATTGCACATCACGCAATTGCCTGTCAACCAGATTCTTAATTCTGTTAAGCACAATCATGCAAAGACTTTCCTTGGAACAGACAATAGGCTGATACCCCTAAAGTTATCACAAGAACTGCAATCACCTTCTTTGAAAATGGGGATAATAGCTCTAGTGAAATCCTAAATCCTTAGGAACTATGCATTTATCATAAAATGTATTCAAAATATCTGTCATCCAAGTGGTAACAGAAACATTCCCAGCTCTAAACATTTCAGTAGTAATTTCATCTACCCCTGGGGATTTATGTAGTTTAAAGTTTAGAAATAGTCAAAATAACTTCAGACTCTGTTATAGGGCCAACATTAAAGCCACTAATGCATCTACCATCATTAAAAAAAATGGGAGTAGAACCACATTGTTTAGAATATCGCAGCCATGAGAGAATGTGATGCCCACCTATCCATGACAGAATCCTCACCTCCTATAACCTTACATCGCTTATCCTTCGATCTCTGTATACCTATCCGTTTTCTACCACACAAAACATTAACTATCTGGTACAGCTCTCTGCTGATGTGCTGTCTAACTGCTCCCTCGGCTTAGTCAGCCAAGCCATCCAGCGAAAGATTCTCATCAGCAGCAAACACGTTTATTAAGCGTCCTTTACACGTTTATTAAGCGCTCTGCAATGCTTTCTATTAGGAGTAGTAGGGTACTGATTAAGGACATTCCTACAGTTCTTCTTTCTGAAATAAGCTGAAGTGCCTTATCACTCAAATAATTCTGCCTCCTCTGCTCCTTTTTACCTAAATGAGTACTATTTCCAAAAACGTCTGTTTAAAACGGTCCCATTCTTTCTCAACTTCAGTAGTAAGAAATTCATGACTGTCATAATGACTAAGTAACTTATTATGGTAAGCTTTAACTATAACTATATATATAAGTCTTGCATATTACAATTTGCAAAACTTTCTTGAGATTCTCAAAACGTATATGGGTCCTTCAGAGCTTCAGAATTAAAGGTAAATTTTTTAACCTTAGCACAATACTTCTTAAGTTTAAGCAGGAAGACACTTTTAAAAAGGTAATGGTGAGATCCAATTTCAGTTCCCCTATATGCCCTGATATTCCTAACAGAACCAGCACATTTGCTGTTAATTAATATATATAATCTATCATATTCTTATGCAGCCCATCTAGTGAAACCCATGTGTATTTATGTATGTCGCACTGTTTGTAATAAGTGTTAGTTATTCTGAAACCATTGAGTTTACTTACGTGTAGAAGACGTCGCATATTGTAGCTACCAATACCAAAAGGGTCTATCCTACAGATCCTTAGTGGGGGCATAACAGCAGATAACATTCAAGTCTTTAATTTTTGTCTGAAATTTTGCTGAAAGAAACCTTTTATTGATGCACTTGTATCCTAGAAGAGCATCACTGGTGTGTCTGCTAAGAAGCAGACTTACACCTTGGTGATATCGTTATTATCTTCCCTCTATGGAAAGAGAAATTTAAGATAATTTTTAAGAATCTGAACTTTATCTGTCCATCTGGTGTCTTGCAAACCTGGAATATCTAAATTATAACAGTAGAATTCTTGTATGAGAACATCACATTCCAACTACCTACGGAGAGAAAATGGTTAGTGGGATGTTTAAAGAAATTATGTTTATTGAGAGAGAGGGAATACCTACAATATCAAACAACCCCCTAATCACAGGCATGGGGCAAAGACCTGTTCTCCCACCGCTAAAGACTGAAACCATCTACACTAGAAGACTTCCTCCAATGTACTGAACGTATATTGTTAAAAAACGTGAAAATGATATATATATATCATTAAGACCTTCATCTGCACTCATATTTTCATAGAAGAAAACTCATTTTAAAAGTTTGACATTAGTTTTCCATGATATAACATAAGGTTGAAATTTTTGTCAACCAAAGTAGTTCAGCATTAGCATCTGAACATTCCATAAAATCATTAGTATTTCCATTCACTTGCAGTATTAAATAAAGAATTAATAAGTGTATGGGCCAAATCTACGAAATGGATTTCATAACTGTTAACATGAGCACTAATCCATTCATGGCTTTTGCACCAGTACTCATCTGATGAATATTACTGAAAAATTCAGATTCTCATAGACTTCATTTGTGTACTTAACTCATCTGTGAAATTTCCTCACAAAAATCTTATTTAGGAAATTACCTTGTCATTAACGTTACAAGGGGTTTTAGAGATTCTGTCTATTAAACATAAATACAATTTACTCTGAGATCAGCACCTAAAAGCAATAAATATTTTGCATATCTGAAGATTAGCCTGTTATGAAATTTAGCTAGGGAATCTGGTAGAAGTCCTAATAAAACGCATTACAGAAAGCTTAACAAACAAGTAAAAGGATCAGTTAGCTGCTGATAAGATTCTTTGGCTTGATGGCTCGGCTGACAAAGCCGAGGAAGCAGTTAGACAGCACAACAGTAGAGAGCTAAACCAGATAATTAATGTTTTATGTGGTTGAAAACGGACAGGGATTGAAGGATAAACAAGGTAAGGAAATAGGAGGTGATGATTCTGTCGTGGCTAGGTGGGCTGAGCATTTCACTGATGTTCTAAACAATCTGGTTAGTTCTATTCCCATTGTTTGTAATGATATATGCATTACTGGCTTTAATATTAGTCCCATAACACAGTCTGAAGTTATTTTTGCTGTTTCTAAACTTAAACTACATAAATCTCCAGTGGTAGACGAAATTATTTCAGAAATCCTTAGAGCTGGAAATGTTTTGGTTACCACATGGATGACTGAAATTTTGAATATCTTTTATGATAAAGGCATGGTTCCTAAGGATTTTACCAGAGCTATTATTATCCCTATTTTCAAAAAAGGTGATTGCAGTTCTTGTGATAACTATAGGGGTATTAAAATTTAAAACACAGCAAATAGGTTAAAAATAATTTACTACACGATTATGCTGTTTTCCTCAGAGTACAATTCTTAGTCTACTGCAACCAATTACTCAAGACTGTATAATCTATAGTCTAGGTATGAGCTACTAGACCTGATATAAAGTTAACTTAAGGGATTTTTTAATCTAGTTAAAAAGTCCAAAGTAGACATCCCATGACCGAGTGGTTAGCATGCTTGGCTACTGATCTAAGGGACCTGGGTTCGAGCCCCGGGTAAGGCATGGATGTATGTGTCGTTTTTCTGCAGAGGTCCTGCCATCCTCTCAGACCTTCCACTATGGCATATAAACTGACAGGCTCCTGTCAGACCTCTGTGGTAAGCAGCTGCTTGAGGGGGTATTTATTTTTTATTTTTCTTTTAGAGTTGTAAAACATTTACCATTATATAAAAGTCCAGCTGGCTTCAGCTACCATTGCACATCTTGATTAATCTTTGAAGCTTTTTTCTTCTTGCTGATACTTGAAGAAATAATGGTAATACTTAGATTTTGCAATATAATTGCCGTGCACCGTAGATACCAGTCCGGATGATGTTTAGTGATGTTATTTCCCTTAATATTTTGTCGATAATGATTGACTATATAAGGTGACTTATCCGTTGAGTAATAGCTCATTACAACTTAGGAACAGTAGATTTTCAAAGACGCTCACAATATAACGTTCAACAGAGCTCACAATCGCGTATTCTTAGTGATTAAGCCACCTTTGTGAACAGCATATTTTATGTGTCCATTTAAAATAATAAAAAAATACCCCCTCAAGCAGCTGCTTGCCACAGAGGTCTGACAGGAGCCTGTCAGTTTATATGCCATAGTAGGAGATCTGAGAGGATGGCAGGACCTCCGCAGAAGAACAACACAAACAACCATGCGTTACCCGGGGCTCGAACCCAGGTCCCTTAGATCATAGCCAAGCGCGCTAACCACTCGCCCATGGGACGGCCATTTAAAATAACAGCCAATAAAAGAATTAACTATTTGAATGTTAAAATCGTAACGGTACTCATCTGTCAAGACTTATAAGGCGACTAGTTTTGCCCCGAATGCGTGCGGGGCCTTTTCAAGCAGAAAGGCCCCGCACGCATTAGGGTTGAAATGTGTAAAAACAAGGTCTTAAGAAACTGGAAAAGTCAAGTTGAAAAGAAGACAAGTCTTGCAGGAACCTTTAGTACAGTGATTTCCAATCAAGGTGACATTTCCCATGGGTACCATAGTAAATTTCAAATAGTACACTAAAATTCCCTATTTTATTCCCATCATGGGCGTTCTTTGAGACCTTAATTACAGTAAGATTTACAAAGGATTTGTAAGAGGAATTTGAGGTACTTAAATATTAGTGTGAGAAAAAAAAAACATATACCCTTTAGGGTCAGTGACCAAGTGGTTAATATAGTTAGTGATCAAAGGAACCTGGGTATCAGCCCTCATAATGTTTTCTTTCTTGTATTATCCTTCTGCTGAGGTCTCTCCTTCAGAGACCTCAAAATGGTATATTACACTGACACTTGTCAGACCTCTGAGGCAAGCAGCAGCTTGAAGATTAATTTTTTTTATGTGATCCCACCAGTAGGTGACAGATGACATCATGCACAGAAGGTGACTGATCAAAGGGACCTGGGTTCAAGCCCTGGGGGTAAGGTATGGATATTTGTGTTGTCTTTCTGCTGGGGTCCCGCCATCCTCATAGACCTTCTACTAAGGTACATTAAACTAACAGGCTCCTATTAGACCTCTGTGACAAACAGCTACTTGCTAGTTGAAAACTGACCATTGGTACACTCTTTGTTTTGCACCTTTCTTAATTTTTTTTATGCTCATGCATATACAGAAAATTTAAAATATATTCAATTGGTCCCAAAAAGTAAAAATAGAAAAAAGTTCAAAAAGTAACAATAGAAAAAGTTATCATTAAGAAAATGTGAGATATATTGAAGTGATGAATAAATATAAAAATATCACACTCCCTGCCAAAAAAATAAAAAATAAAATATACACTTTATTACACTGAGTTAGACAGAGATGACTGCAAACACTATGAAAAATCACTTCTGTTCTGATAGTACTGGAACTCACTTGGTGTGGTGAATTTAATTCTATTTGTAAATGTCTCGCTTGTGGCAATACACTGTCCACTGAAGCAACATACCTAGCAAGTTAAAGTGAAGCATTTCTTCTGAGTGAAACATGGTCACTTCTCTGGTAAACCTTGTGACTACTTTGTGACTTTTGAATGCTAAGATACAAGTATCTGGCTAATATAAACACAGTGAGATTACTACTCTAAATAATTTAATATCTACAATTGCACTGTATATATATTTAATTTGTCTTGGAACATTGATGTTTTTTGAAATCACGAGCAAAATATTATACATATATAAAGAGTGAAATTGTAGATGTTAAATTATAAGTATCTGGCTTTTTACTAAAAGAGCAAAAGTTTTAATAAATTAAGAAGTCAGTCATTTAATAGTAGAATTGTCAGCAAAAACAATGAACTCTCATAAATCATAGAGCCCACAATCCTCCCAGGTTGAATATTATAATAAAGACAATGTTTGGAAGTTAAGCTGAACAAAAAGCACAAGAGAATAAGGCCTCTCTTGCACAATACCATTAGCAGACTAATTCGTGGTGCTTAGCTGACATTAAAGACTCTGCACAGAAATAAAAATCTGAGAAATATACACCATACAAGTAGACTAGTACATAGATATTGGAGGGAATGCTCTATTACTAGCCTTAATTCAAACAATATTTCATGATACATAAATGTTTTCCTTTTTCATTGCATCATAAAATAGCATGGGTAGTGACTTTTTTGCTCAATAAGTAAAATAGTAACTAGCCTCCAATTCATTCATTGTTCAAGCCTTTTGCAGAAGCGTTAAAAGTTGTCATTGATCGAATAACACATTTTATCCTTGTTGGGTTCTAATAATGATCCCAAACACAGGTGTACTATGTGAGCATTATGATCCATTTCCTTCCTCAATCGTTTAAATAACACATTTTCTGTGGTATTCCTAAAAAGAGAAACAAGAATCCCATTTCCTTCCTCAATCATTTAAATAACATATTTTCTGTGGTATTCCTAAAAAGAGAAACAAGAATATGAAATCCCCCCCCCCCCATTAAAATGTTCTTCATACACCACTTATTCCCAGTGACAAAGTTTTGTCTTTTTTTTTTTCTCTCATATTAGTGAGTGTTAAAAGGGTAACAGTATGAATCTATGGCACAGCATAAAAACAAACACTACAAAGAATTGGCATATTCGTTGCTTTTTTTATAATGCTAGAAATTTTAGCACCTTTTGTGAGTTGGGTTGGGTTGTTTTACCTCTGAGCAGCACTTTTTTGCACACCATGGGCTAAATGGCCAGGTCACATGGACCCCGAAGGCTCAGAGAAGGTTGGGGGAGGGGACCCACTGGAACAGCTGTTGGGAGACAGATGGTAGTCTCCCGTCAAGGCCATCCAGCGTGTTCTTTAACGTGCACAGGGTATGGCTCTCCCACACACGGGGCCACGGCTTAACATCCCATCCGACAGACGGCGGCCTTTCCAAGACCATCGGTGTCCCCTACTGACCGTGGGCAGGGTGAGGAATTTTGCGGACCTTTTGTGAGTTAAAAGTGCTACAGATTTAGGGGGAAATTATAAAAAAAAATTATATTTTAAAGTTTTTTTTGTGGTATTTAAGTATTATGTTTATAGATGCTGAGCAGCAGTTTGAAAGAATTAAATATTTTTGTAAAGCTAAGATTACTGAGGCAACATTTCTTCCCATTTTACAGAAAGTATATAAGCTGTTTCGCTATTATGAATTTGTTTAAAACAGGTTTTAATCTTTTTTCTGTATGGTGTCATTATTAGGTTTGAAAAGTGTCTTGTATCACTCAGAGTTGGCTTGTTTTCTCCTCTGGGCAGCATTTTGCACACAACAGGCTGTGGCCAGGTCACAAGGACCCCAAGAAGGATGTGGGGAGGAGATCCACTGGACAGTTGTTAGGAGATAGCCTCCCATCAAGATCATCCAGTGTATTCTAAAACACGTACAGAATGGCTCTCCCTTACACAGAGCCACGGCTTTATGTTTCATCCAAGAGACAGTGGCCTTTCCAAGCCAGCAGTGTCCCTTATTGATTGAGGACAGGGTTTGTGGAGAAAATCTCAACACTGGCACAAGTAGGACTCAAACCATGGAGGTAGGAAGAGGGGGAGGTGTCCTTACTATCTCTTAGCATAGATCGCTAGTGTAGACACGGAGAACGGTGGTAGCCATGTTGTTCCTACTCAGAAAGCCACACGCTGCATGTCAGTAGTAATATATTCAAATATTTTATGCTAATACTGCTCAATAAAATCACAATTGTTTCATGTACAAAAAAAGATTCTTCAGCATTTAAAGGTGATTGAACCCCTTTGATTAAATTACATTCTATTTCTAAAATTATTCCTAAATAAAATCGATTTTTTTTGGAAGGTCAATAACTATTTTGCAGTTATCAAAAAACTACTTTTTTCGGCTTTGCATTCAGTTTTGTTTTTAAAGTTATTTAATCCCACTTAAGATTAGTCAAGAAATTACATATCAAATGAAAGCTATGCAGCATCCTTTTCATAAAATAGGGATTGATTGTAGAATTATATCTAGTGCAGTTAAGGGTAATAAGGACAAAAAATGTTTTAAACTTATTTGTATTTCACGCTATTAAAGAATAAACTTAGGTTTCATTTTTTTAAAATCTATAAAATGGAGGGGAAAATGTTATATTACATTGGAATATAATAATATTAAATATATATTATTTAATTATATTTTTCAGGTCAATTGAGTTTTTTTTTGCCCCCCACCCACTTCATCTTGATTATTTTCCAGTTCTGATTCAGTGGAACTTTGGGAAGGAAATTCTCCCCAGGAGATAGTTCAAAATATAAATTCTTGGAATATATCAAATGACACTTTATCTTTTATATAAGCTTATGTAAAACCAATTTAAAATTTGTAACAAATACACAAATGAAAAAACATCTGGTGCCTGATATAAATAAATAAAATAAATACCCCCTCAAGCAGCTGCTTGCCACAGAGGTCTGACAGGAGCCTGTCAGTTTATATGCCATAGAAGAAGGTCCGAGAGGATAGAATATGTTAAATCCCCCCTGCATAATATTTCAAAGTTGTATCATTGGGTTAGTGTAGTTTACTCGGTCCTCAGCCAACAGATGGCATTGCTCAAGTGGTGTATGATGTTGAAATGTAGAGTATGATGTTGAAGTGTAGAGTATGACGTAGAAACATAACTGTTGGTTGTTGGTGGCCTATGGCTCTTTGATTTGTTTCTTTTGGTTGGGTAATGTGGAGTCACATGTTACGTGTGTGATTTGATGAGAGTGTGAAGTCACGTTTGTTTTTCTTTGTCATTTTTGCTTTATTACTCCTTTGGATAGCATGCCTATACGTTTAGAAGTAAGTGCATATGTAACGTATATTTAATGCGGGATTTTTAGTGATAGCTAAAATAAGAATAATGAATATGTTCCTGTTGTTTTTTCGCAATTTTGTAATCATCATCATCATCATCCTCAAGCATCCATGGGCTAAGGAGGTTCAACCAGACCTTCCAATTTAGTTCTCCAAGCAATTCTGTCCTGAGCTACATCTGCTGAATCTGGCCACTGCACACCAATTCTAACAAGGTACTGTTTTACATTGTCTGCCCACTGCATCCTAGGTCTCCCCCTCTTTCTGAGGCCTTTAGGCACACTGTTCATAACCCTATTCGCCAATCTATACGGGAAGCATGGCCAAACCAGCGGAGTCTCTCTCTGCACAATATGCTGCTTAAAGGAGGTTGCCAACTCCTTTGCCTAATCTCATCATTAGCTACAAAGTTGAACCACCTAATGCCCAAGATACTGCGTAAGCATCTAGAATCAAAAGCATCTAGTTTCCTGTTATCTTGTTTACAAAGTATCCAAGATTCACTACCATAACTAACCCTAGAATCAGACTGTTATACAGTCTAATTTTAGTCTTTAGGTGTATACGCCTATTTCTCCACACTCTAGACTAATTCTTAAAAGTCCCGGGAGCAATCCCTATTCATGTGTCTATGCTGCACATGGTCTGTAAATGGTAGCTAGGTAGTCACTGGAAGGAGAGCTATGCACCAATCCCCTGTGATGATGCATAGAAACGGCCAGGCCTAGCACCTAATGTCCAACCCCGCCTTCTCGTGGTGCGGACCGTTAGTAACTTTCAAAAGAGATACTCTCTTGTGGAAGTGAACGGAAGGGGAGGGCTGCCAGATTAGTGTGGCCTACTGATCTGGACAACTATGGCTACTTTTCTTTTTTTTCTACCCTGCTGAGGAGTGGTCAACCACACAGGGTCCTGGTGCTGACCATATAAACCTACTGGACTGGACAGATATATGGCTCTGAGCTTGATTATGGATCCTGATTTTGCTGCACTGGTGGGCTTCTGTGGAGGGAAAATCTTCCGCTGTGTTTTCTTTTTGTTTGTGGGTTGACAGCCCCAAGGGAATAGATTCACAGGATATGTATATCAGCTGGTGGATAATCCTGAGCAGAAGTCATCGCAGGCACCTGAACTCTTTGCTTCTATTGGCATCGTCAAATTCTACATTGGAGGAAGTCTTCCAGTGTAGATGGCTTCAGCCTTTAGTAGTGGGGGAACGGGTCTTTGCCCCATGTCTGCGATTAGGGGGCTGTTTGATATTGTCGGCATTCCCTCTCTCAATAAACATAGTTTCTTTAAACATCCCACTAACCATTTTCTCTCCATAGGTAGTTGGAATGTGAGGACTCTGCACAGAGCTTTTTCTCTTGATGTCCTCACACAAGAATTCCACCGTTATAATTTAGATATTCTCGGCTTGCAAGAGACCAGATGGACAGATAAAGGTCAGATTCTTAAAAATAATCTTAAATTTCTCTTTTCAGGGAGGGACGACAAAAAGCATCACCAAGGCGTGGGTCTGCTTCTCAGCAGACACGCTAGTGATGCTCTTCTAGGATATGAGTGCATTAATGAAAGGTTTCTTACAGCAAAATTTCAGACAAGCGTTAAAGACTTGAATGTTATCTGCTGTTATGCCCCCACTGAGGATGCCGATGAGGATGAGAAGGATAGGTTTTATGAACAACTTCAGGATATTTTGAATTCTGTCAAGAAAGGAGATATTTCCCTTGTTCTTGGTGACTTCAATGCCAAAGTTGGTACTGACTCTGACCTTTGGGGAGGAGTAATAGGCCCTTTTGGTATTGGTAGCTGCAATAGCAATGGGCAACGTCTCCTACAGGTAAGTAAACTCAATGGATTCAGAATAACTAACACTTATTACAAACACCGCGACATACATAAGTACACATGGGTTTCACCTGATGGGCTGCATAAGAATATGATTGATTACATATTAATTAACAGCAAATGGACTAGTTCTGTTAGGAATACCAGGGCATATAGGGGAGCTGAAATTGGATCTGACCATTACCTTGTTAAAAGTGTGTTGCAACTTAAACTTAAAAAGTGTTGTGCTAGGGTTAAAAAATTTACTTTTAATACTGAAACTCTGAAAGATCCAGTTATAGCCAAAGCTTACCATGATAGGTTACTTAGTCATTATGACAGTCATGGTTTGCTTACTACTGAAGTTGAGGATGAATGGGATCATTTTAAACAGGCTTTTTTGGACACTAACAGTACTCTTTTAGGAAAAAAGGAGCAGAAGAGGCAAAATTATCTGAGTGATAAGGCACTTGAGCTTATTTCGGAAAGAAAGAACTGCAGGAATGCCCTTAATCAATACCCTACTAGTCCTAATAGAAAGCATTACAGAGACCTTAATAAACTTGTAAAGGATCAGTTAGCTGCTGATAAAAATTTTTGGCTTGATGGTTTGGCTGACAAAGCCGAGGAAGCAGTTAGACAGCACAACAGCAGAGAGCTGTACCAGATAGTTAATGTTTTGTGTGGTAGAAAACGGACAGGCATACAAGGATTGAAGGATAAACAAGGTAAGGTTATAGAAGGGGAGGATTCTGTCATGGCTAGGTGGGCTGAGCATTTCAGTGATGTTCTAAACAATGTAGTTAGTTATACTCCCATTGTTTGCAATGATGATAGATGCATTGGTGGCTTTAATGTTGGCCCTATAACACAATCTGAAGTTAGTTTGGCTGTTTCTAAACTTAAACTTCATAAATCCCCAGGGGTAGATGAAATTACTACGGAAATGCTTAGAGCTGGGAATGTTTCGGTTACCACTTGGATGACTGAAATTCTGAATATCTTTTATGATAAAGGCATGGTTCCTAAGGATTTTACCAGAGCTATTGTTATCCCTATTTTCAAAAAAGGTGATCGCAGTTCTTGTGATAACTATAGGGGTATCAGCCTACTCTCTGTTCCAGGTAAAGTTCTTTCCATGATTGTGCTTAATAGAATTAAGAATCTGGTTGACAGGCAATTGCGTGATGAGCAATGTGGATTCAGAAGTGGTAGGGGATGTGTAGATCAGATATTTTCACTTAGGCAGATTCTTGAGAAATGTTTAGAGTTTCAGAAACCTTTGGTTGGTAGCTTTGTTGATTTCAAAAAGGCTTTCAACTCTGTTGATCGTCATAATTTGTGGTTGATTGTGAGATCATATGGTATACCAGACAAGTTAGTTAACATTATGAAAGCTCTCTATAATAACACTGAGTCGTGTGTGAGAGTTGGTAAGGCTTGTAGCAATTGGTTTAGCATTACTTCTGGTGTTCGACAAGGGTGCATTTTGTCTCCTTTTCTCTTTAGCTTGGTTATTGATTATGTTATGCGAAATTCACTTCAAGGGAAAGATTTTGGCCTTAAATGGGCTGGAGATAGGAAAATTTCTGATTTAGATTATGCTGATGATTTAGCCCTTCTGGCAAATGATGTTGATGAGATGAACTCTTTCATTCGAGCCGTTGATGAGACTGGTAGTAGAGTAGGTTTGGTTATAAACAGAGAGAAAACTAAAGTGATGAAAATTGGTCAGGCAGGCTGTGATTCAGTTAATCTGAATGGTTGCAGTCTTGAGCAGGTGTCACAGTTTAATTATCTTGGGAGCTATGTAACAGATAATGGTGATGTGCGGCATGAGATTAACAGACGAATAGGGATTGCTGCTGGGACTTTTAAGAATCTATGGAGAGTGTGGAGAAATAGGCGTATACACCTAAAGACTAAAATTAGACTGTATAATAGTTTGGTTCTTTCTAGGGTTAGTTATGGTAGTGAAACTTGGACACTTTGTAAACAAGATAACAGGAAACTAGATGCTTTTGATTCCAGATGCTTACGCAGTATCTTGGGCATTAGGTGGTTCAACTTTGTAACTAATGATGAGATTAGGAAAAGGAGTTTGCAACCTCCTTTAAGCAGCATATTGTGCAGAGAGAGACTCCGTTGGTTTGGCCATGTTGCCCGTATGAATAATTATAGATTGGCGAATAGGGTTATGAACAGTGTGCCTAAAGGCCTCAGAAAGAAGGGGAGACCTAGGATGCGGTGGGCAGACAATGTCAAACAGGACCTTGTTAGAATTGGTGTGCAGTGGCCAGATGCAGTAGATGTAGCTCAGGATAGACTTGCTTGGAGAACTAAATTGCACGGTCTGGTTGGACCTCCGTAGCCCATGGCTGCTTGAGGATGATGATGATGATGATGATGATGATGCACATCACCAGCAATCCCTATTCATCTCTATGCGGCACATCACCAGTATCTGTTACATAGCTATCAAGAAAATTAAACTGTGACATTTGTTCAAGGCTGCAACCATTCAGATTAACAGAATCACAGCCTGCCTAACCAATTTTCCTCACCTTAGTTCTTTCTCTCTTTATAACCAAACCTACTCTACTACCAGTTTCATCAACATCTCAAATGAAAGAGTTCATCTCATCCACATCATTTGCCAGGAGGGTTAAATCATCAGCATAATCTAAATCAGAAATTTTTGAATCTCCAGCCCATTTAAAGCCAAAACCTTTCCCTTGAAGTGAATTTCACATTGAAATAATGAATAACCAAACTAAAGAGAAGAGGAGACAAAATGCACCCTTGTCGAACATCAGAAGTAATGCTAAACCAATTGTTACAAGTCTTACCAACCCTCACACACTACTCAGTGTTATTATAGAGAGCTTTCATTATGTTAACTGACTTGTCTGGTATACCATATGATCTCACAATCAACCACAAATTATGACTATCAACAGAGTCGAAATATTTTTGAAATCAACAGAGCTAGCAACCAAAGATTTCTGAAACTTTAAACATTTCTCAAGAATCTGCCTAAGTGAAAATATCTGATCTACACATCCCCTACCACTTCTGAATCCATATTGCTGATCACACAATTACCTGTCAACCAGTTTCTTAATTCTATTAAGCACAATCATGGAAAGAACTTTACCTGGAACAGATAGTAAGCTGATACTCCTATAGTTATCACAAGAACTGCAATCACTTTCTTTGAAAATAGGGATAATAATAGCTCTGGTAAAATCCTTAGGAACCATGCCTTTATCATAAAAGATATTCAAAAATTCTGTCATCCAAGTTCCCAGCTCTAAACATTCCTTAGTAATTTCTCCTACCCCTGGGGATTTATGAAGTTTAAGTTTAGAAACAGCCAAAATAACTTCAGATTGTGTTTTAGGGCCAACATTAAAGCCACCAATGCATCTATCATCATTGCAAACAATGGGAACAGAACTAACTGCATTGTTTAGAATATCACTGAAATGCTCAGCCTACCTAGCCATGACAGAATCCTCCCCTTCTATAACCTTACCTTGTTTATCCTGCAATCCTTGTATGCCTGTCCGTTTTCTACCACATAAAACATTAACTATCTGGTACAGCTCTCTGCTGTTGTGCTGTCTAACTGCTTCCTCGGCTTTGTCAGCCAAGCCATCAAGCCAAAGATTCTTATCAGTAGCTAACTGATCCTTTACATGTTTATTAAGCTCTCTGTAATGCTTTCTATTAGTACTAGTAGGGTATTAATTAAGGACATTTCTGCAGTTCTTTTTTTCTGAAACAAGCTCAAGTGCCTTATCACTCAAATAATTCTGCCTTCTTTGCTCCTTTTTCTCTAAAAGAGTACTGTTAGTTTCCAAAAAAAAAGCCTGTTTAAAATGGTCCCATTTTTCCTCAACTTCGGTAGTAAGCAAACCATGACTGTCATAATGACTAAGTAACCTATCACGGTAAGCATATAACTGGGCCTTTCAATGAACCCATGTGTACTTATGTATGTCACGGTGTTTGTAATAAGCGTGTTATTCTGAAACCAATGAGTTTACTTACCTGTAGGAGACATTGCCATTGCAGCTAACAATACCAAAATGGCCTATCACTCCTATGATTAATAATAAGTTATTTAAGATATTTTGGAATTGAAATTATTCAATATTAGGAGGGTTGCTGGTGAAAGTGTTAGTGAACTGCTTTGTACTATTATGGTCACGTCGTTTAGAAGTGGGAGTTCAGTAGCTTTTTATGGTTGTTTGGAGTGCGGGCATTTGAAGGGGAAGGGTAGAGTGGTTAATCAGATAGAATTATTTTAAATCTTTCTTTCTGTTTAGTATGGTGTAGTAGTATGTGTTTTGTTGCGAGTGGAAGAAAATGGCAAAACTTTATAATGTGGAGTAATTAAGTTTTAAAAATGATAGTTTTTATGGGATGTTAGGATTTTAGGAGATAGTTTTTGGTGAAATGTATAAACTGAGTTTTCAGAGGATCCTAATGTAGTGGGGGAGGGAATATGCTTGTGGGAAAGAATGTTGGAAGCTTTTTCTTGTGGAACTGAACATGGAAGAAGTGACGAACATGTGTATTTTATAGTAGTTTCGGATGAATGGAGTGATTTTTAGTAGTTACATGTAGTATGGTAATTATTAGTGTATCATAGTGATTTATTAATTTTGTTATTTAAGAGTCTTTTAAAATTACTTATATGATTTATTGTTAATATGTGGAGGAAGCGTTTGGCAGCTTTTTAATGTAGAAATTATGTGTATTGTAGAATTGTCAGTGTGGGAATAAATGGCAGTTTTTGATGGAGTCAGGAAAGTTAATCAATAATTTAGGGGAGGGTTATTTGAGCTGAAAGGTGTTTTTTTATTGTTGTTGTTGTCTCTGATGAAATTTGGGTACTTACGTAGTAACGCCACCGCAGCTACAGATTTGGCGGGTTTTAAGTGCCGCCAATCTACACCTAAAATTTTTGCGACAAATCATAAAATAAAACACTTTATTTAAAATCAAAACACTTTCAAAATTCAAAACACTTTATTTAAAAACAAAGTAGTCAATCGGATTTCGGTGGAAAATGGGCCAATATAGAGTTTAACATAGATTCAAAACAGTCTCTATTTTCTTTCACCTGATGCTGTCGCCATATGAACTCTGATAAATAAGATTCCAAATGATGTCTCGCTGTCCCCCTATGTCTCTTGTTCCTCCATTTAGCATTGCCCCACATTCTCTCAACTGTTTGTATATGAACTCCTGTATCAGGATCAATAAAATTGTATTTATGATTAACTTTAGCATGTAGGAATCCTTCTATTTCTATTCTATTTGTTTGGTAACCTTTCCAACTGTCAGAATAAATTGTGCTACCATCTGCAATGTTTTCAATAATTTTATCAAGAAGG
Source organism: Ryuthela nishihirai (assembly GCA_038380435.1). Classification (NCBI taxonomy): domain Eukaryota; kingdom Metazoa; phylum Arthropoda; class Arachnida; order Araneae; family Heptathelidae; genus Ryuthela; species Ryuthela nishihirai. The sequence goes on from JAWZYU010000004.1 coordinate 32,117,311, forward strand.
GTAGAGCCAGTTCTATTAGGAACAGTGACAACAAAAGAATCTTTTGTTTCTCTACATACACCACCAAACACCCACTGTTCGGGTAATACTCGACCACAATTATTTTTACGTTTAGTAAACAAACTTTCATCAATTTCCACAATGCAATCTGGTCCACCTACCTTCTTGTTTGGTTTATTCTCCATATCCAAGACACATAATTCATGCATGTAATTGTTCCAATCTATAACAGTTTTATCCGATATATCAAGTTGCTTTTCACAAAATTTAATCGACGTCAACTCCTCGCACCAGCAGTATATGAATCTCAAAGCTGAACAAAATGGAATTCTGCTTCCCTCAAACCAGTTGTCTTTTCTAAGTCCCACTTGCTGATCACACTGTCTTAAATTACATTTCCAAAACTTACGTTTACCAAAATAAAGTTTCATGTCATGGGAATTGGTACATTTTCGTTTTTTTGGTAAAATATTTCGCTCCTGAAAAAATAAAATTGCATCTTGTTCTGTTTTTGGCAAATCCCAAATACGCATTTTCGTAACACTAAAAAATGGCGTCAAAAAACAGCAAACAGCGAGGCAACAAGGAATCCAAAAGATAACTGCGTGCGCGTGCGAACAACAAGATTGCTCTTTATTGGCGCATAAGCGCAACTTCTGCTGCGGTGGCGTTAATACGTAAGTACCGAAATTTGTTTTCTGGAGCTTTTTCATAATTCGGTTGGCAGTGCAGTGTTCCCAATTTTCATGTTCTTCGGTTTGTATTGTGTGCAAGAACATTATTTAGTTTCAGGAGCATTTTTGGCCCGTGTAGTGATTACGGTCCTCAGCCGATAGATGGCATTGCTCAAGTGGCGTGTGACGTCGATTTGTAAAGTATGACGTAAAAACGTAACTGTTGGTTATTGGTGGCCTATGGCTCTTTGATTTGTTTCTTTTGGGTAGGTAATGTAGAATCACGTGTTATGTGTGTGATTTGACGAGAGTGTGAAGTTACATTTGGTTTTTTTCGCCATTTTCGCTTGATGACTTCTTTGGATAACATACCTATATGGTTAGAGGTAAATTCGTGTGTATTATATATTTAATATGGGGGGTTCAGTGATAGGTAGGATAGGAATAATTAATATGTTCTAGCTTTTTTTTTGAAAATTGGTTAGGATATGGTTTATAATTAGTTATTAAAGATATTTAGGGGCCGATGTAGTGGGGGAGTATGCAAGTTTTTGCGTGTGGGATTGAAAATGGCGATAGTAAAGAACACGTATTTCGTTAGAATAGTTTGGGGGTGAATTGAATGTTTTTTTAGTAGTTACGTGTAGTATGGTAATTATTAATGTATTATAGTGATTTATTAATTTTGTTGTATATTTAGGAGTCTTTTAAATTTAGTTATGATTTATCGTTAATATGTGGAAGCATCTGGCGACTTTTTGATATAGTAATTCTGGGTATTGTAGAATTGTCGGTGTGTGAAAAAACGGCAGTTTTTGATGGAGTCAGGAAAGAATGAAAAATTTAGAGGTGGGGTGAGAGTGGCGGAGTGGTAGCGCGCCAGGCTTGTAATCTGTAGTTCCAAGGTTCGAGTCCGAGCTATGTCAGCGTTTAGTTTATCTCGGCAAATTTTCAAACTCGGCTGATAGTTAGTAGGGGACACCGATGGGCTTGGAAAGGCCGCTGTCCGTCGGTTAGGATGTTAAGCCATGGTCCTGTGTGTGGGAGTTACTGTGTATCTTAAAGAACACGCTGGATGGCCTTGACAGGAAGTTACTGTCTGCCAACAGCTGTTCTAGTGGGTCCCGTACCTTCTGTGAGCTTTCAGGGTTCATGTGATCTCGCCATTTAGCCCATGGTGTGGGAAAAAAGTGGAGGCTCAGAGGTAAAATGACAATGTAATTTAGGGGAGGGTTATTTGAGCTGTAAGATGTTTTTTTTTTGTCAGATTTTTGTTTTGGGGCTTTTTTTTATAAATCGGTTGGCGGTGCACTGTTTCCGATTTTCATGTTTTTTGGTTTGTGTTGTCTTGGAGGACATTATTTAGTCTTGGGGCTTTTTTATAATTCGGTCGGCGGTGCACTATTTCCGATTTTCATGTTTTTTGGTTTGTGTTGTCTTGGAGGACATTATTTAGTTTTGGGGCTTTTTTATAATTCGGTCGGCGGTGCACTGTTAACGATTTTTATGTTTTTGGGTTTGTGTTGTCTTGGAGGACATTATTTAGTTTTGGAGCTTTTTTATAATTCGGTCGGCGGTGCACTGTTTCCGATTTTCATGTTTTTTGGTTTGTGTTGTCTTGGAGGACATTATTTAGTCTTGGGGCTTTTTTATAATTCGGTCAGTGGTGTATTGTGTTTTGAAAAGAGGGGAGGGGGAATGGTGGAAGTGGCTTCTGTATGTAGGAAGGCAATCGTTTTATTTTTTTTGGATTTGCCACTTTTATGAGCTTCGATTCTGTAATTGACGGTTACGAGGTTTTTTTTTTGCGGTAATTTAATTTTTTTACGTTTGTTTGCGTTTGTTACTATGGTTACGGTGCGTTGCGTTTGACGTAAACTCGGGTTTTTCGTTACTATGGTAACGAAAAAAACAATCTTTTTTCTAGAAACCCGTTTGGGTTAGGGTCTCGGGAGTTGTGGGAATCAACTAAAAGGGCCGTTTTGTTACGTTGCGTCAAAAACAAAATGGCGGCTGAGGACCGTGAACTGTACTACTGCCGCATTTTTTAATGTGGTAAGCGATGCATTGTAATCGAAGGTAAGTAGATGATATTCTTGGTTTTGAGTTGGGTTGTTTTACCTCTGAGCGGCACTTTTTTGCACACCATGGGCTAAATGGCCCAGGTCACATGGACCCCGAAGGCTCAGAGAAGATTGGGGGAGGGGACCCACTGGAACAGCTGTTGGGAGACAGATGGTAGCCTCCCGTCAAGGCCATCCAGCATGTTCTTTAACGTGCACAGGGTATTGCTCTCCCGCACATGAAACCACGGCTTAACATCCCATCCGACGGACGGCGGCCTTTCCAAGCCCATCGGTGTCCCCTACTGACCGTGGGCAGGGCGGGGAATTTTGCGGAGATAAGTCTCAACGCTGACCCAGCTGGGACTTGAACCTGGGAACTACAGATTACGAGTTTGGCGTGCTACCGACTGAGCCACCCCGCCCCACTTGGTTTTGAGATTGGTGTTCAATTTCTTTAATTGTGATTTAGGTTAATTATTGTATTTGTGACTGAATTTACTAATTTAGTTTGTGAAATATATTTGTGGAATGTTTTAACTTTTGAGAAAAGAGGGGGGGGGGGGAATATTCCCATATACTACAATTTCAGAAATTTGTAGTATACGGGAAGGCAAATGTGTTGACGTAGTTTCTTTGTTTATGGGGGGAAGGCTTGTTGTATTTTGATAATTCTAATTTTTTTAGTAATTAGTAGTTGTGAGGGATGTTTTTTAGTGGAATCGTTTTTTTTATGTTACGTTTATGACGGATATTAATGTTACCATGGTAACAGTAGTTTGTGTTTGACAAACTCGAGTTATCATTACCATGGTAAAGAAAAAAACAATCTTTTTTCTAGGAACTCCTGTTTGAGTTAGGTCTGGGGGGTTGTGGGAATCAATGAAAAGGGTCATTTTGTTACATTGCATAAAAAAAATGGCAGCTTAAGACTGTGATTTGCACTACTGCCTAATCATTGTTTAATCAAGTTTCTAATGTTGAAAGTGGATATTTAAATAGATTTGATTATGATCTTTAATTTATCTTGAATCATAATTTTCCAATGAATGCATACTTTAGAAGTTATAGAGCTTCCAAGTTAGGTTCTCACTGGCATAATGGAAATTCTGTAGCCTTCTGGTAAAGTACATCAAAAGCATAGGAAATGAATAATATGCACATTACTTTCTCTCCCATTTCTTGATTTATTATTTCTTTCTCTGAATTTATAAGAAACCTTTGTTTAATCAGTTTACATTTAAAACACTGGGAAAATTTTCCAACCCCTTTCACTAGTCCTAACTATGCTCCTGTCATAAATACTTGAAATAACAAAAAGTTTTCAATTTACAAAGCAAAACTTTAGAATCACTTATTACCTATGAAATGTTATCCCTTCGATCATTTTTGTAGGCTTTTGAGACTTCCACATACTATGCAAATCTATCCCACATTTCATTTGTTAGCACAGTGACAGCACGCTTACGAGTAGCAGAAATATGGTGCTGCTCGGTTCATTTTCAAGAGATAGGGCGCCTCCCCCATTTCCTACCTCCATGACTCAAACCTCAGAACTGCAGATTATGAGCCTAGTGCACTACCAAATGAGCCACCCTCATACTGCCATCTAAAGCATCTCAAGTTTGGAAGAGAAAAAAAATAGCATGCAAGGAGTAAGAGCTGCACATGACACAGGTTAGCTACCCATGATTTGAAAGTTTTGTCACTTTAGAACAAAAAATGACACCCAAATAAAAGATATATTTGTTTTCACATTTTTTGTGAAATGTTTAAAATAATTCTGGATTAATCATTCAAATTAAAATGAATTATTCTAGGTTCATAAAAACAGTGAATCCAGTATTTCATTAAGCAAATGATGCTGACATTTTTTCTATTTTACTGTGAATGTATTTGTTGAACTATTAAGTGCTTATTCAGTGTATTTAATTTTTTGCCAGTAAAAGAAAATTTAGTTTTGCAGTGTACAATAATATGGAAATTTCAAATACAATACAAATCAGTATAAAAAATATTTCGGGTCATCAATTTACCTAGGAATAGTAATGCACCTTGTACTTGGATCCTGGCTAGTTATAGATTTTTCTAGTTCATCCAGCCCGCCAGTCTTTTTCAGTTTTTTCACTAAACTTTTTACGGCTTTTTCACTCCACTTGTCCTCACCTTCTCCTTTCTTCCAACCAAGAAGGCGTTTCACTACTGGAAGCGTAAAAGGAAGAATGGATGTCATACTTGACATAAGCAAATCGTATTTTAAGTAGGCCTTTCATCAAGTTCAAACATTGCTGAATCTCTACTTCATATGCACAGGAAATGTAATTATCCCCTAAACAATTTTCGATATGTAATGCACTAACAAATCGGACTTATTGTTGATTGTTAATTCTTTCACGATGAGCTACTTCTTTCAATCGTTTCTCGTAGATTACTACGAAACCTATCCAATAAGAAGAATTTTCTCAGTTACTTGCAGCACATTCTTAGATTATAAATAAGGAAGCTGATAAACCTCTATATTAATAATTTATCCAATATATGGCTCGCATAAAAATGACGAATAACAAATACCAGCCAATTGCTCCAAATCACACAACCCTTTGGCTGTCGGGAAGACTAAAGCAACCGCAACTGACTTCTCAAATGCGTTTCGTCCCGTGCGGTGGCGGGCACATTTCTAACGGTTAGCACATACTTATTGATTATTAAGTACCTGCAACTCGCTGCAACTTGTCATTCTGATGGTCGGCACTCTAGTAGTGAACTGTTTTGGTTCAAAAAATGTTTTTACTTCTCAAAAGACATACCAGTAATACTCTTCTAATATATGACTACATAACTGAAAGATTTCTTACAGCTCAATTTAAAACTAAGATTAAAGACTTGAATAACATTGTTGTTATGTTCCTTCAGACGACTCTGATGCGGAGGAAAAGATACGTTTTACAGACAACTTCAGGATATTTTGAATTCTGTCAAGAAACGTCTGTAAATGGTAGCTAGGTAGTCACTGGAAGGAGTGCATGGCACAAATACCCTGTAATAATGCACAGAACAGGCCAGACCTAGCACATAAAGCATGACCCCACTTTTCGTGGTGCATACCGTTACTACCGTTCGAGATACTCTCTCTGGTGGAAGAGAACAGAAGGGGAACGATTGTCAGAAAAGTACGACCTACTGACCTGGAAAACTACAGTTACTTTTCTTTTTTTTCTACCCTGCTGAGGAACGCTCAACCACAGTGTCCTGGTGCTGACTATATACACTAACAGGAATGGAAAAACGACTCTGAGCTTTGCTGCGATGGTGGCCTTTTGTTTAGGGAAAATCTTCCGCTGTGTTTTCTGCTTTTTTTTTTGTGGGTTGATTGCCCCAAGTGAATAGATACAAAAACTCATTTTATCAGCTAGTGGATAATTTTAATCTGAGGTCTTAGTAGGATTGGATTGGATTGTTTTACCTCTGAGCGGCACTTTTTTGCACACCATGGGCTAAATGGCCAGGCCACAAGGACCCCGAAGGCTCAGAGAAGGTTGGGGGAGGGGATCCACTGGAACAGCTGTTGGGAGACAGATGGTAGCCTCCCATCAAGGCCATCCAGCGTGTTCTTTAACGTGCACATGGTATGTCTCTCCCGCACACGGGACCACGGCTTAACGTCCCATCCGACGGACGGCGGCCTTTTCAAGCACCATTGGTGTCCCCTACTGACCGTGGGCAGGGCGGGGAAATTTTGCGGAGATAAATCTCAACGCTGATCCAGCTGGGACTCGAACCTGGGAACTACAGATTACGAGCCTGGCGCGCTACCGACTGAGCCACCCCCGCCCCAGGTCTTAGTAAGTACCTGAACTATTGCTTCTATGGGCATTTTCAAATTATACATAGGAGGAAGTCTCCCAGTGTATATGGCATTAACCTTTAGTAGTAAGGGAAACAAGTTTTCGCCTCATGCTTGCGATTACGAGACTGTTTCATATTGTCGGCACCTCCGCTCTGAAAAAACATAGTCCCTTTAAATATCCCCACTAACTATTCTCTCTCCATAGTAGTTAGAATGTGAGCATTTTGCACAGAGATTATTCTCTTGATGTACTCACACAAAAATTCCAACGTTACAATTTCGATATTTGCGTTTTGCAAAAGACCAGGAGGACAGATAAAGGGCAGATACTTAAAGATAATCTTAAATTTATCTTTCCAAGGAGGGAAGATTAGAAGCATCTCCAAGGCATTAATGAAAGGTTTCTTACAGCTAAATTTCAAACAAGCATTAAAAATTCCAATGTTATCTGTTGTTATGCCCAAGATGCAAAACCGGATGAAAAAGATACATTCTGAATTCTGTCAAGAAAGGAGACATTACCCTTTTTCTTAGGCGACTTCAGTGCCAAAGCTGGCATTGACTCTGACCTTTGGGGAGGGGTAATAGGTCCTTTTCGTATTGGTAGATGAATTGGCAACAGAAAACGTCTCCTAGTGGTAGTAAACTCATTGAGCAAACTTAATGGTATGAGAATACTTAACACTTATTACAAACACCGCGATATACATCAGTAAAAGTAGATTTCACCAGATAGGCTGCATATGAATATGATTGATTTTATATTAATTAATAGCAAACGGGCTATTTCTGTTGGAAATACTGGACCATGTAATGGAGCTGAAATTCTATCTCCCCATTATTTTGTTAAAAATGTCTTGTAATTTAAACTTGAAAAGCAACTAAGTAAACTACACGGTAATATAAAACTTATTATGATTGGTTACTTAGTCATTATGACAGTTAGAGTTTCCTTATGACTGACGTTGAGGACTCATAGAACCGTTTTAAACAAGCTTTTCTTGAAACTAATAGTACTCGTTTAGGTAAAAGGGAGCAGAAGAGATAAAATTATTTGAGTGATAAGGCGCTGGAGCTTATTGGAAACACATAACTGAAAGATTATCCTTAATCAATACTCTACTAGTCATAACAGAAAGAGTTACAAAGAGCTTAATAAAGTATAAAAGATTACTTAGCAACTGATATTTGGCTTAATGGCTTGGCTGACAAAGCAGAGGAAGCAGTTAAACAGCACAACAGCACCATGTAGTTAATATTTTGTGTGGTAGAAAAAGGTTGAAGAATAATCTAGGTAAGGTTAAAGAAGATGAGGATTCTGTCACGGCTAGGTGGGCTGATCATTCGGAGATATTCTAAACAATGTGATTAGTTCTACTCCCATTGTTTGCAATGATGATAGATGCATTGGTGGCTTTAATGTTGGCCCTATAACACAATCTGAAGTTATTTTGGCTGTTTCTAAACTTAAACTTCATAAATCTCGAGGGGTACATGAAATTACTATGGAAATGCTTAGAGCTGGAAATGTTTCTGTTACCACTTGGATGACAGAAATTTTGAATATCTTTTATGATAAAAGCATGGTTCCTAAGGATTTTACAAGAGCTATTATTATCCCTATTTTCAAAAAAGGTGATTACAGTTCTTGTGATAACTATAGGGGTATTAGCCTACTTTCTGTTCCAGGTAAAGTCCTTTGCATGATTGTGCTTAATAGAATTAAAAATCTTGTTGACAGGCAATTGCGTGATGAGCAATGTGGATTCAGAAGTGGTAGGAGATGTGTAGATCAGATATTTTCACTTAGGCAGATTCCTGATAAATGTTTAGGGTTTCAGAAACCTTTGATTACTTGCTTCGTTGATTTCAAAAAAGCTTATTATATTGTTCATAGTAGTGAAACGTGGACCCTTTGTAAGGACAATAACAGGAAAATTGATCCTTTGATTCCAGATGCTTATGCAATATCTTGGGCATTATGTGGTTTCTTTTTAATTATTGATGAGGTTAGGCAAAGGAGGGGGCAACCTCCTTTGAGCAGCTTATTCTGCAGATACCACATTGGTTTGGCCATCTTGCCTATATGCATAACTTTGGCGAATAAGGTTATAAAGAGCATCGGTAACAATTCCGGCAAATGAGGAAAAGCGGGAGACCTAGATACCATGGGTAGACAATGTCAAACAGGACCTTTGCTACAATTGACTACAGTGATCAAACGCAGCAGCTGTAGCTCAGGACAGACATGTTTGGAGAGCAAAATTTCACAGTGTGGTCGGAGCTCCGTTGCCCATTACTGCATGAAGAATTTGTATGTTTTATGTTTTCAGCTTGCTTAAGAAATTATGTAACTTTAATCCTAGAAGATCATTATATTTGTTGTTCTATTATATTGCAGAGTAGAACACAAATTTTTCTACCGTTGGCCCTGTTTAGCCATAGCTGAAGATGAGTTTTTTTGTTTTTTGTTACATTACTTGCAGGGCCAGATCTAAAAAAAAATTGAGGGGAGGGGGGCACTGATTAACTCTGTAGAGAGCATGAGGGATCATGGTAACAGTTACGTGGATGAGCAATTGGTTTTAGCATTGCTTCTGGTGTTCATCTCAATGAGCGATGATCTCTTGCCCTAATGATCATGAACAGGGCTTGATCTAGAAAAAATTGAAGGCAGGAGGATGAGGGGGGAAGGGGAGTGATACAATCGAGCTGGAAAAGGTAAAATAAGGGACCAAGATACTGGATTTTCATTGCAGTATAACACTTACCTTTGTCTTTAAAGGATAGGAAAATTCATGAATAATGCCTGAAATATTAACAAGTTTAATATTATTCCGTTATCCTTACTATCATTCTCAAAGGGAAGGGGGTATTTAGCCTCCTCAAGATATGGTCTTGTTTACTTGTATTTCAGAATATTTCTAAGAAAAACTATAAAGCCAAAGGGAAAATACAATTTTCTCCGGACAAAATAACTTAGAGGGTCAGTCAGTCCCCCTCGAAAAATTGATAAAAATATATGATGAAAACTACAGGAGACCAAAATTCAAAATTTTTGTTCCCTTAACGAAATATAATCTTGTTTTTTTCACGTTTCCTTTTGGTTTCAGAATTAAACCATTTATTTTTGTAAATTAATCTAAAAAAGCCGTTTTACATGTAATTTTCTACATTTGAAAGAAAGAAAACATATATTTTTCATTTAGCGAGAATTTTTGAAGCAAAATTCTTGAAAAACGTTCCGTTTCAATCTATTTGCAACTCCTTCCCCTAAAAAAAAAATGTACTTTCACAGAAAAAAAAATTATTGCTCTTTATTAGGAGATAGATTAATAATGAGAACCAGATACGTGAATGTAGCAATTGGTTTTAGCATTGCTTCTGGTGTTCGACAAGGGTACATTTTGTTTACTTTTCTCTTTAGTTTGGTTATTGATTATGTTATGCGAAATTCACTGTAAGAGAAAATAAATGGTCTGGAGATAGAAAAATTTCTGATTCATGTTATGCAGATAATTTAGTCCTTTTGGCAAATGATGTTGATGAGATGAACTCTTTCATTCGAGCTGTTGATGAGACTGATAGTAGAGTATGTTTGGTTATAAACAGGGAGAAAACTAAAGTGATGAAAATTGGCCAGTCGGTTACTTTGAATGATTGCACTCTTTAGAAGGTGTCACAGTTTATTATATCGGGAATTGTGTAACAGATACTGGTGATGTGCAGCATGAAATTAACAGAGGAATAGAGATTGCTGTCAGGACTTTTAAGAATCTATGGAGAGTGTGGAAAAATAGACATATACACCTAAAATCTGAAATGAAACTGTATAATAGTTTAGTTCTTTCAAGGTTAGTTATGGTAGGGAAACTAAGATGCCTTATAAATACGATAAGAGGAAACTTGATTATTTTGATTCTAGATGCTTATGCAGCATCCTGGGCATTAGGGGGTCCATTTTGTAAGTAATGGTAAGGTCAGAAAAGGAGTTAGCAACCTCCGTTGAGCAGAATATTGTGCTGAGAGAGACACCGTTGGTTTGGTCATTTTGCCCCTATGAATAATTATAGAATAGCGAATAGGATTATGAATAGTTTGCCTAAATGCCTCAGAAAGAGGGGGAGACCTAGGATGCGGTGGGCAGAGAATATCAAACAGGACCATGTTAGAATTGGTGTGCAGTGGCCAGATGCAGCAGATATAGCTCAGGACAGATATGCTTGGAGAACTAAATTGCATTGTCTGGTTGGACCTCTGTAGCCCATGGTTGCTTGCTGCTGCTGATGATGATGATATTGTTGAGAAAATTTATCATTTATTGAATGTATTCAAAGAAACTTGGGTTGAATTGAACTTCCATGGAATTAATGATCAAGTAATATTTTTAAATCATTAATTCCCTTTCCTCTCAGAGTTGGATTACATTTATAAACTTCATCTGTAATCTTGTACCCGTTTGGAAAGATATAGTATATTAATAATTGAAAAAAAAAAGGTGTCAAATTAATACTTATACTTGTGTTTTCGATTTAATGTTTTAAATTCAAGAGAACTCGTCCACTAAAAGAAAAATTATTTCCCTGTAAAAAGTTACATTTTTTGCAGCATTTAAACCAAGTACTCCCCTCTTTTTCCCTCCTTTTCCAGTTAGCTTAGCATTTGTGTATGATTATAGCTGACTTTGTCAGTTTTGTCTTTTGTAACACTTGAAATAATTTCGTGGAAAAAATTTCGTTTCGTGCTGAATGGGATTCGAACCCACATCTTTCAGAAGCATGCCAGGTGTCATAACTGCTAGACCATGAAAGCTTTCCGAAGCATGCCAGGTGTCATAACTGCTAGACCATGAAAGACTAACCCTTTTCTTCAAAAATGCAATGTATAAGCCATGGAGGTAGGAAGATAAGGAGACGCCCTAACGCGCTTTCCCTGTCCAAGGAAAATGATGCTTAGGCAGCAGGGCGGTAGCCATACTGTTGCATTCAAAACAAACCGTCTGCCGCTGCAATCAAGCTTACTTTTCACGTGCTATACTCAGTTTTACTGTGCGTTATATACCGGAAGATTATTTTTTTACGACTAAGAGAAAGCCCATTTAAGTTATTTGGAATTTATATTGTTTTTTTCAGTGCAATGAATATTTCAATACAGAATTACTGTATAGCAGAACTATTTATGTATTTCGTTGAATACGACAATATCTCTATGTTTGTACCCTCAGCCTCACATCTCTCTCCCATCTCATGCTCATTCTCCTCCCTAAACCAGAGTTAAATATCAATACAAAATACACAATTATTACAATCTCTCAAAAAAAAAATCTCATAAGGATTGAAATACATCCTTCCACAGCCACAAAGGAAAATTTCTAAATAATATCTGAAAACTCTACATGAAAAAAAAGCAACTAAAATTATACTAAGCAAAAATAAAAAAAAAAATAAAAAAAAATATCCATTTAAAAAAAAAAAGCAACGTTCCAGACAGTGGCTTGAACCCGACATCTCAGTGCCTGACTCCTCAATCTCTCATACCTATCTTAATGTACGCCTAACCTACACTTCAACCAAAATAAAAATAAAATAACTACAAGCAGTAAACTCGCTCTATTTGAAATCCATACAGAATTAAATAAATTCAGTATTCACCTGAAAAGGGACAATTAGGACCCTATCAGAAAAATTAACGAAAAGGAGAAAAGCATTACATTCTCTCCTCTTTTGACTAAAATTATTTGAACAATTCGAAAAATTTTCACCGTAACTAATGATCGCTGTCACTCACCTATGACAATTTACACCATATACATTAAATTAATCTAAAAAGAAATTCAAAAATATAAGACTCCAATCCAAGAAAAGAAGGGGGCATTTAAACAAAACCCTTAAATGCTATCCAAATTTAAAAAAAAAAAGAAAGATTATATTTCTCACCTTATGAAAATACTTTATTGTAATTTACTTTTCCCTTCTTACACTGAACTTATTAAATCATGAAGAGAGAGGAATTTAAACACTGAAATATTTAAACAAAATAATATCTACTTCCACCTAAAATAAAATAAAAAACAAAAAAGAAACTCCTTGTTATTTTAATCACCTCTATTTAAAAGTATGTAAATTCATCATCCATTAAATAGAATACACACTAATATTCAATTACAGGCAACAAAATTTTTTAACTGAATAAGCCTGCAGAAGGAATTCTTAAACAAGTGTAACGTAAAATCAATCAATGAATCAATATAAGAAGTACATCTTCACATTTATCACTGAGTACAATCCGAAGAAAATAAAAAATATATCTGGTGAAGAATCTAGGTTTGTAACTCGAAATAAAACCGATTTCATAGCGGCGTAATTTCAACACGAAGTTGCTTGTATCATTATATAATTATTTAAACTTTTATAAAAACGACAAACATACCGATGAAAGGAAATTCCTGGTATCTTTTTTGAAGAGCGATTCGTGCAGCCGTAAGCTGAACAGGCTGCCGTAATACAAATGTCGAAAAAAATTAAATTTTTATAGCGCAACACTTCGTTACTCACCTATATACTACTGATCAATGATTTGAATAGAACAACATGGCTGCCGCGCAGTCGCCGAAGCATCATTTTCAAGTACTTAGTGCTCCTCCTCTTATCTTCCTACCTCCATGATATAAGCATTCTCGAATATTTTTGTTGATTCGCCACTGCCGCCATCTATGTTTGGATTGGATAACCGGGCTGCCTGATATGATGGAAGTAAGTGTCGTTTTTCTGCTGAGGTCCTGCTATCCTCTCAGACCATCTGCTATGGCTTATAAACTGATAGGCTCCTGTAAGACCTCTGTGGCAAGCAGCTGCTTGAGGGGGCATTTATTTTTTTTTTAAATATTTGTCAGTCACCCTCACAGCTTAAGGGAATAGGAGGTTTAAGATACCTAAAGTTTCCTGATAAACCGAGATTTGACTAATTTAATGGCGTTATGAATAATTCAATAATATAACATCACAAGAAATGTCATGTTAACAAGAAACACTAGAAGTAATTTGCTGAAAATGATTTCGTCTGGGAGACATCGATTCGAATACCACTCAGGACGAAACCAAATGTTTTTTCTGCAAATTATTTCAAACGATTCTTTTCAACAAGACATTTCTGCAATACATTATTACAGTGTACAGTATTACAAATATTACTTCCACATGAGGCAGCTTGGATTCCCAAATTCCGACATTGCCCCATATTTCAGACGGCATTTGATTTATTAATGATTGTGAGTATTACACAGTAAGCCGTCTTCATGGCCGAGTGGTTAGCGCACTTGGCTACTGATCTAAGGCACCTGGGTTCGAGCCCCGGATGATCTAAGGGACATGGGTTCGAGCCCCGGGTAAGGCATGGCTGTTTGTGTCGTATTTCTGCTGAGGTCCTGCCATCCTCACAGACCTTCTACTTTGGCATATAAACTGACAGGGTCCTGTCAGACCTCTGTGGCAAGCAGCTTCTTGAGGGGGTATTTATTTATTTTATTTATTACACAGGAAGAGGTCAGGCGAGCTATCCAAAAAATAAAACAAGACCCAGTTAGGAAAATTAGAAGAAAAAAACTTGATGCGGACTTCATTGCTTGTTTATCCTTCGAAACTTTTTGGTAAGAATCATTTATTTTCGAAAAATGGTATTCCATATTGAAAACAATTTTCCTTTCGTTTGAAAATTTGCTATTCAGTTTCTTGTAAAATATTCGAGTTTCGCAATTTGTTTATAACACCTTCATCTATTTAATTAACGGAGTCGTTGTGTAAATTTATGTCAGACGAATTGGAAACTTAAAAAATACCAGCTGTCAACAAATGTAAAACCTAACACATATGGTCGATATTGTACTGATGAGAAATGTAGGAAGGAAACAAAAGTCTCTAAATTATGTCGTATGGCGGCGCCCATGTTAAGAAACAGGGTAATATTTTAGAGTAAACATAATTTTCGTACTCAGAAGAGTAAACTATTGAAGCAAAGTTATTTTAATTTGTACTGTAATTTTTTTTATGAAATGTTCTCTCTATTTTACTTTGAGTGGTACACCCGTATTTCCCATGATAATACTTGGTTTGCTCTACCTGCACCTGACATTGCTGTTGCAGCTAAATTTTTTTAATGCCATGTTATATTGAAATGTTATCTGTTTTTTGGCCTGTAAATGTTAGCTAGGTATGACAGGAAGGAGAGTTGTGTGGTATACCTCCGTTGTTTAGGCCAGTAACACTCTCCATGGAGAAATTCTATGAGACGGGGGAAAAGGATCATTTAGCTACATGATAGATGAATGATCTGGACGTTGTCGCCACTATTATTTTTACACCTTTCCTGTGGAGTGTTCAACTTCACAGGAGCCTTATGCTGGCCTTTTGTATACCATCATCACTTCTACAGCTGGAGCTCTTTTTTATCCTAGTTGTAAACAAACGATAGGTCTTCTAGGGCCCTCTATTTTGTTGTACTATCGTTTAGAGTTCTTGTTAGTAGGCGAATCTTCGGAGATGATTTGTTGGCTTATTTCGAATGCTTCTGGGCTGCTTTTTAAGTCCATCGTTGATTCTTTATTAGAGTACTGTGGGTGAGAATGCTGGTTTGTATATGTTTCTCAACTGCTTATTAGTGAGCCAGAGACCAGAAAGGAATAGGAAGGGCTATAGAATATGATATGTTTATTTATTTTTTGTATAGTATTCATGTTCTTCGTGCAGTCTTCATGTAAATTTTAGTTTTTGGTTTGAGGGCAGTATTCTAGGAAATAGTTGTCTTTTTATTGGAAATGAATATACTTTAGTGCCCCTGTTGGGCCATTTCATTTCAATTCAACCAGGCCAGTTCATCACCCATCACAGATTTCAATCGTCTCTGGCATAAATGTTAATACACATAAGATGTCTAATTGTCCAAAATATTTTGAGTCATAAAAATATTTGTAAGGAGTTGTAATCATTTAACTTAAGGGGAAAATATGCAAATTGCGATTGTGACTAAAAGTTTTTAATATTTTTCCTTTGCTTCTATGGTAGATGAGAAAACTAAACTTCATGTATTGATGTAGATTTGGATTATAAATTCGTTAAAAAAATCAAATTTAAAAAACCAAATACGGTTTTTGAAAAAAATTGAAAAAAAACAAAATTTTAAAATGTGAAAAAAAGTGATGTGGCTCCATATATATATAAAAAAAGTGACATTTGTTGTACATTATACTCTGTAGAAACATTGCACAAAATTTGGAGTATTTGTCATTTCTTTGATAACAATTAAAAAAATATTGAAATTTTACTAATGTTATGGTTAATGATGCACTTCAGAGGACTGCATTGATGCTCTTGCACCTGCACACTAAGTGGAGAGGCTAACAATGTGCTTTGCTGCTTGCACTCAAATGTGACTTGTAACTCCCAGTACCATTCTGCTGCTACTCATAGCTATAATGCTATGAGTAGCCTTTGGCACAGATAAGCAATCGATAAAGCCAAGTTTTTGAGGGAGCAAAGTTAGAAATGCAAATGTTGAATTATTTGATGATACATAGTGAGAGTGACCAGATTTCAATTAGTGAAATCTGGAAAAATTTAGTAAATATTTCAATTTCAGTTTACTGAAACTGGAACAATTTTTCTCAAAAGTGTAATCCTAGGGAAAATTTAACTAAAGCAGTTGTAGAATGGTGCAATAGGTATGATGGATAATTCATAGTTTGTGGGTATTCTACTTCATTAGGGTACATTCTATAATAAGGAAGATTCCTGAAATTCAAAGACAGAGTAATGGAGGAGAGAACTTCAGCTGAAAGCAACATATATTCCAGAAATACTACATATTCTTGTGGAGAAATGAAGCCAAATATCTAGCCACACTACTGGGCTTAGTGTAGTTGAAATAAGCAAAAACCTAAGCATTGCCATTTCTTGCTCATTTGGTGCCCTGGGTAAGAAAATTATTTAATGAATGGAAAAAATTGCACATATGAAAGTTTAATTTTATTTAATCTTAATGAAGTTATATTTATTGTTGATGAAATATATGTTATCATAAAATACTTTGATAATAAGCAATTTAGTTATAAATAATTAGAATAGAATATGTAATCATTTAAACTGAAAAGAACAAGTTACTGACATAGCGATCAAGATAATTTATATTTTATTAATACATATTTGAGAAGTTTTGTGTAAGTACTATACAACTTTAAAAATAATTTTGTGAAGTCTAGTAAATGAAATAAATAAATTACAGTTTCTATTATTTGATTTAAACCTGTTACAGTGACCTGGGCTACAGCCATTGCCTTCGCACAACTCTGTTCTTAAGATATCGGTAAAGAAATATTTTAAACATAGATGATAATCATAGCGTTACCTGCTGCTCTTTTGGTGTTGATAAATCAATAAATATTTTGCAGAAAATTTTTTTGCTGACATATGAGATTCGAACTCGCATTTCTCCAGAAACATGATAGAGTATTCTCCCAGTTGAACTAATGCCAGCTGGTCTTTTTTCTGCTAATTTTAGGACTTAATTAAATCTCGGTGATAGAGTTAAGTCATAAAATTAGTGGAAAAAAGACGAGCTGGCATTAGTTCAACTGGAAGAATACTCTGGCATGTTTCTAGAGAGATGTGGGTTTGAATCCTTTATGTTGTTGAAAAAGTTTTCCGCAAAATATTTATTGATTTTTCAACACCAAAAGAGCAGCAGGTAACGCTGTGATTATCATCATCATCATCAAACAGCCATGGTGCTATGGAGGTCCAACCAGACCGTGCAATTTAGTTCTCCAAGCAAGTCTGTCCAGAGCTACATCTGCTGCATCTGGCCACTGCACACCAATTCTAATAAGTCCTGTTTGACATTGTCAGCCCACTGCATCCTTGGTCTCCCCCTCTTTCTGAAGCCTTTAGGCACACTGTTCATAACCCTATTCGCCAATCTATAATTATCCATACAGGCAACATGGCCAAATCAGCGGAGTCTCTCTCTGCACAATATGCTGCTTAAAGGAGGTTGCCGACTCATTTGCCTAATCTCATCATTAGTTACAAAGTTGAACCTCCTGATGCCCAAGATACTGCGTAAGCATCTAGAATCAAAAGCATCTAGTTTCCTGTTATCATCTTTACAAAGTATCCAAGTTTCACTGCCATAACTAACCCTAGAAAGAACCAAACTATTATACAGTCTAATTTTAGTCTTTAGGTGTATACGTCTATTTCTCCACATTCTCCATGGATTCTTAAAAGTCCCGGCAGCAATCCCTATTTGTCTGTTAATCTCATGCCACACGTCACCAGTATCTGTTACATAGCTCCCAAGATAATTAAACTGTGACACCTGTTCAAGATTGCAACCATTCAGATTAACTGAATCACAACCTGTCTGACCAATTTTCATCACTTTAGTTTTCTCTAGGGTCTCTGAAAACTCGGGTTTTTAGGACTCTGCGAGTACGAGTCCCAAATTTTGAAAACTTGTCGAGTCTGGATCTAAATCTAAACTCAAATCGAAAAGCGAAAATGTTTAATATTTTGGAGTTCAATAACAATTCTCATAGCTGAAGTCTTTGTAACAAAATAAAATTATTAAAATCTGTTAAAATTAGAATTATTTATTATATTACAAGATTTTCAACTGAGATTTGTGGTCGTGCCAAGAAATTATAAAGAAAATGTACTCAAATTTATTTATTAATCAATTCATTTATTTTCAAAAATTAAACTTTAAAACTAGATATAACTATTTGAACATTTATTTATTTCAATTTAATTGCTTTTTTTGGTCTTCAGGTAGAAATATTTGAGAAATACTAACGAATTAAGAGACTTGTCAGCAAGTCTTGATCTGATTGTAGTACAGAAGCTGCCACTTATTGAAAATGTTCTTTCATTAGAAGTTGAAGTTGGTTTTATGGAGGAAAGTGCGTTGTACAGTCATCAAGATTACTTGTTCGTTTTCCAGTATTTCTGAAAAGCAAAAATTCTTGTTTAAGTTTGCTATAAATCTCGGATTCTTTTGGAGTTGGAGGTTCAGCTGCATTTTTCAAAATTAAATCAAGTTCTTCCTCCATTGTCAAATTTTTTTGTTTTTCAACTATTATTAATTCTTGGTCTTGCGAAGCTTCCATTGATTCATTATTATCTTCTTTTTAGTAAGATCTTTTTAATAATTGTGTGGCTAAGTCTAAAGCCTGTACAAATTTTGGATCTTTAAGCGCTTTGAACAAATTCATTAAATCTATATTTACTCGCTCATCAATTCTCTTCTCCATATTTTCTAATAATTCACACGCTAGTTTACTTTTACAATTCGAAATTTTTCTTTTCGTGTACTCCAATGTAATGCCAGCTGAATGCAGAGTCGTAACGTTTCGGCTTAAAACTTCAATTGCCAATTTGGCAGGTTCAAGCGAATTCTGGAGATCTTTGAGCTCGTTAAAATCGCTGTCATCAAGCATGTGTGAACAGTTGATATCTACTAAAGCTTCCTCGATGAATTTTTGTAGTTTCACAAACGTGATTATCATATAAGCAAGAGAACTCCAACGAGTTTGACAATCTAAAACTAACTCAAGATTGTGGCCCAGTTTAGCTTTGATTTTTTTTTGTAATATTCCATTTTTAATGCAAGACAATCTAAAAAACTTAACCACTTTTCGAACATTGTTAATTATTTGATGGATACTAACAACTTCTTCCATACCCTCCTCTGTTGTTGTTCATATTTCAATATCCGCTCCATCAGCAAAAACATCTTCATTTTCATCTTCAGTATCAATTAATTAATCCTCTTTTTTGCGGTTTTTTTCTTATATAAAGTATCGCACACTCCAAGATGAACTCTATGATTGAGGCACAATTGATAAAATGTTGGACACTCCTTTCCAAATTTCACCATCAAAGAAGTGCTATCTCCTGTTGTGCCAACAATGTGTTGCTCATAATTTACTTCAAACGAAGCCAAATGGTGAGTAACCACTTCAAGTAATTGTGTTGCTGTACACGATCCGAATATACGAACTAGTCCAAGATTGTATGGTTCTTCATTTGGGGTGCCATGGAGAATTACATTGACATATTTCTTCGTTCGTGAGCTGGTCCATTCATTGAGTGTCAAGCTAAATCTTTGGTTATTTTTAATTTTCTATGACAATTCATCAATCATTTTATTTTTCATTGCTTTAAAATGGTCATGTATTAATTTCATTACATCGGTTTCATTTTTAGGCAACTTAAATCCACGTTTAGCAATAGATTCTCATATAAATTCCGGTCTAGTAATGGCTCTTATTGAAATTCCATCTACTGCTGCCAATTTCGAAACAATTTCTTCCAAACTTCAACGTTTTACAAAATCCATCGTTGTCTTTGGTTTCTTAATTAAACATCCAACTTCAGAATCAGCTTCCAGTTCACGTTTGTCAGAATTTGGATGAATATTATGAGTTTTAAGGTGCTTGAATAACGATGTTGTGCTTGAATCAACAATAGCTCTATTCGTTTTACATATATTACACTCAGCTTTTTTGTTCTTCAATTCGGTGAAATATTCCAAAACTTTTGATGATTTTTTTTTGTGACATCATTCTGAGCTGAGCAGAAAACAAAAATAAATAAAAATTAATAATAATTTGATCACATTAATCACTAATTACCTTTTCATACATAAAACAGCTTCGTCAATTATAATAATTTTCTATTCAGATTTTGAGTAAATTAACATTTAACACAGTTGAACCAAGACCGCAACAGTACTAAGTGCTTGTAGACAACTGAGATAGCGGCGAGACCACATATATGGATAGATATATCAAGCATGGACCGACTGCGCAACTCTACCAGTCATGCAATAAAAGGAGATAGAATTTGCGCGTGTCGGATGTCTCTCTTGCTTGGTATACGGTAGTTTATATGTATATGGACGAGACTCGGCTGTTTTGTGAACTCGTGGACTCGTCGAGTATTAGAGTCGAGTCCCGTATCTGAGTAACTACCCAAATACTCGATGAGTCCGAGTCGAATCAAGTACAGAAACCCTAGTTTTCTCTCTGTTTATAACCAAACCTACTTTAGTACCAGTTTCATCAACAGCTCAAATGAAAATGTTCATCTCATCAACATCATTTGCCAAAAGGGCTAAATCATTGGCATAATCTAAATCAGAAATTTTTGTATCTCCAGCCCATTTAAGTCTAGAACCTTTCCCTTGAAGTGAATTTTGCATAACATAATCAATAACCAAACTAAAGAGAAAAGGAGGCAAAATGCACCCTTGTTGAACACCAGAAGTAATGCTAAACCAATTGCTACAAGACTTACCAACTCTCACACTCGACTCAGTGTTATTATAGAGAGCTTTCATTATGTTAACTAACTTGTCTGGTATACCATATGATCTCGCAATCAACCACAAATTATGACGATCAACAGAGTTGAAAGCCTTTTTGGAAATCAACAAAGCTAGCAACCAAAGGTTTCTGAAACTCTAAACATTTCTCAAGAATCTGCCTAAGTGAAAATATCTGATCTACACATCCCTTACCACTTCTGAATCCACATTGCTCATCACGCAATTGCCTGTCAACCAGATTCTTAATTCTATTAAGCACAATCATGCAAAGAACTTTCCCTGGAACACATAATAGGCTGATACCCCTATAGTTATCTCAAGAACTGCAATCACCTTCTTTGAAAATAGGGATAATAATAGCTCTGGTAAAATCCTTAGGAACCATGCCTTTATCATAAAAGATATTCAAAATTTCTGTCATCCAAGTGGTAACCGAAACATTCCCAGCTCTGAGCATTTCCGTAGTAATTTCATGTACCCCTCGGGATTTATGAAGTTTAAGTTTAGAAACAGCCAAAATAACTTCAGATTGTGTTATAGGGCCAACATTAAAGCCAACAATGCATCTATCATCATTACAAACAATGGGAGTAGAACTACCCACATTGTTTAGAACATCACTGAAATGCTCAGCCCACCTAGCCATGACAGAATCCTCATCTTCTATAACCTTACCTTGTTTATCCTTCAATCCCTGTATACCTGTCTGTTTTCTACCACACAAAACATTAACTATCTGGTACAGCTTTCTGCTGTTGTGCTGTCTAACTGCTTCCTCGGCTTAGTCAGCCAAGCCATCAAGCCAAAGATTCTTATCAGCAGCTAACTGATCGTTTACGCGTTTATTAAGCTCTCTGTAATGCATCCTATTAGGACTAGTAGGGTGTTGATTAAGGACATTCCTGCAGTTCTTTCTCTCTGAAATGAGCTCAAGTGCTTTATCATTCATATTATTCTGCCACCTCTGCTCCTTTTTTCCTAAAAGAGTACTGTTAGTGTCCAAAAAAGCCTGTTTAAAATGATCCCATTCTTCCTCAACTTCAGTATTAAGCAAACCATGACTGTCATAATGACTAAGTAACCTATCATGGTAAGCTTTAGCTATAACTGGGTCTTTCAGAGCTTCAGTATTAAAGGTAAATTTTTTAACCCTAGCACAACACTTTTTAAGTTTAAGTTGCAAGACACTTTTAACAAGGTAATGGTCAGATCCAATTTCAGCTCCCCTATATGACCTGGTATTCATAACAGAACTAGCCCATTTGCTGTTAATTAATATATAATCAATCATATTCCTATGCAGCCCATCAGGTGAAACCCATGTGTACTTATGTATGTCATGGAGTTTGTAATAAGTGTTAGTTATTCTGAAACCATTGAGTTTACTTAACTGTAGGAGACGTTGCCCATTGCCATTGCAGCTACCAATACCAAAAGGGCCTATCACCCCTCCCCAAAGGTCAGAGTCAGTACCAACTTTGGCATTGAAGTCACCTAGAACAAGGGTAATATCTCCTTTCTTGACAGAATTCAAAATATCCTGAAGGTGTTCATAAAACCTATCCTTCTCATCCTCATCGGCATCCTCAGTGGGGGCATAACAGCAGATAACATTCAGGTCTTTAACGCTTGTCTGAAATTTTGCTGCAAGAAACCTTTCATTAATGCACTCATATCCTAGAAGAGCATCACTAGCATGTCTGCTGAGAAGCAGACCCACGCCTTGGTGATGCTTATTGTCATCCCTCCCTGAAAAGGGAAATTTAAGATTATTTTTAAGAATCTGACCTTTATCTGTCCATCTGGTCTCTTGCAAGCCGAGAATATCTAAATTATAATGGTGGAATTCTTGTGTGAGGACATCAAGAGAAAAAGCTCTGTGCAGAGTCCTCACATTCCAACTACCTATGGAGAGAAAATGGTTAGTGGGATGTTTAAAGAAACTATGTTTATTGAGAGAGGGAATGCCGACAATATCAAACAGCCCCCTAATCGCAGACATGGGGCAAAGACCCGTTCCCCCACCACTAAAGGCTGAAGCCATCTACACTGGAAGACTTCCTCCAATGT
Organism: Ryuthela nishihirai; assembly: GCA_038380435.1. NCBI lineage: Eukaryota > Metazoa > Arthropoda > Arachnida > Araneae > Heptathelidae > Ryuthela > Ryuthela nishihirai. The sequence continues at coordinate 32,140,344 of JAWZYU010000004.1, forward strand.
AGAATTTGACGATGCCAATAGAAGCAAAGAGTTCAGGTGCCTGCGATGATCTCTACTCAGGATTATCCACCAGCTGATAAACATATCCTGTGAATCTATTCACTTGGAGCTGTCAACCCACAAACAAACAGAAAACATAGCGGAAGATTTTCCCTCCACAGAAGCCCACCAGTGCAGCAAAATCAGGATCCATAATCAAGCTCAGAGCCATATATCTGTGCAGTCCAGTGGGTTTATATGGTCAGCACCAGGACCCTGTGTGGTTGACCACTCCTCAGCAGGGATGAAAAAAAAAGAAAAGTAGACATAGTTGTCCAGATCAGTAGGCCACACTAATCTGGCAGCCCTCCCCTTCCGTTCACTTCCACAAGAGAGTATATCTTTTGAAAGTTACTAACGATCCGCACCACGAGAAGGCGGGGTCGGACATTAGGTGCTAGGCCTGGTCGGTTCTATGCATCATCACAGGGTAGTGGTGCATATCTATCCTTCCAGTGACTACCGAGCTACCATTTACAGATAATCTATGTTTAAATCATTCACAATGCTAAATAGCGTGATGAGACTTATTTATTTCCATCTCACTCTGTGCAATATTAAGGTAATAGTTGCCACCAAAGATCATAGATGGCGCCAATGGTTGGCCTGAAATTCTCAGTGATAGAGTTAAGTCCTGAAATTATTGGAAAAAAAGATGAGCTGTCATTAGTTCAACTGGGAGAATACTCTTGGATGTTTCTGGAGAGATGCGGGTTCGAATCCCACATCTCTCTATGTATGTCGGCAAAAATTTTTTCCGTAAAATATTTATTGATTTAAGAAATATTTTTCTTCAAAAATTAAAAAATGGAGGTAATCATGGTTACTCCAATAGTTCACACCTTTTCGGAATTTTTCTTTATTAATTATTCTAGAACAATTCACAAAAAAGCATAATTTACCAGTTTCAAGTTATTCAAACTGAAATCGGAATGTTAAATAACCTGTCCCATTTTTTACTAATCAAAATTTGGTTACTCCGTGTATTACTCAACATTTGTATTCCTAACTTTGTTCCCTTGAAAACTTGACTTTATCGATTGCTCATCTGTGCCAAAGGATACTCATAGTATTATAGCTGTGAGTAACAGCCAAATGGTACTGGGAGTTGAAAAGTTGCGTTTGAGTGCAAGCAGCAAAGTGTGTCAGTAGCCTCTCCATTCAGTGCACAGGCGTAAAAGTGTCATTGCGGTCCCCTGAAGTGCATCATTAACCATAAAGATAAATTTCAATATTTTTTTACTCATTATCAAAGAAATGACTGTACTCAAAATTTTGTACAATATTAATAATTTCCACTCTATAAATTGATTCAAATATTTAGAGGAAAAATTGTCTTGAGCCGAGTGGGATATAGTGAGGAAAAATTGTCTTGAGGCATGGGTTCATATCCCACCCAGCTAAAGACAATTTTTTCTCTAAATATTTGAATCAATTTACAGAGTGGAAATTATTAGTGGATAATTAATGAGTTGAGTTTAATAATAATTATTTGTACAACATTTCAATGGAATATAATGTATAACATATGTCAGTTTGAATTTTTTATATATGGGGCCACATCACTTTTTATTCATATTTTAAAATTTTCAGTTTTTTCAATTTTTTTAAAAGAACTATTACATTTTTTAAATTTATTTATTTTTTAATGAGTACTTTTTCCAAAGTTTTGGTTATTTTGATATGGAATAACCATTTTATGTATTTCGTCAGTTACTCCTTATGTTCTCATGGCATTTGATTTTTGGCTTCTTTGTGATAGTAGGTTTCATTTCCACAGACAGCTTAATTGTAAACACACATATATATTGGCTGACCCAGGGCTGTGCAACAGTATATATGATACCAGGCAAAAAGAAATTTTGGTACTCCCTGCTTTCCCAAAACTGTTTTTAAGTACAAAGAATTTGATTTTGTGTTATAGATTTATTTTGTTTTACATTATAAAAATATTTCTTTTACAGAACCTGGATTTACACCTCATACACTCCAGGGCATAAAGAGTGGTAAGGCACAATCAATATGTACAATGTTTTGAATTTCTTAGAAAAAAGCTTTTTTTTACATTTATATCCATGAAAATAACTAATTCCAGATATTTTGTAAAAGTTTTGATACTAAATACTAGAAAATTGAAGTAATAAATATTGTATAGAGCATATGAATATAGTATTGACTATGCATTCGATGAAGGGTTCCGTTGGGTCCTGTCAGTTGCGGATGGTGGATGAAGGCCCTGTCAGTCGCGGATGGTGGATGAAGGGTCCTGTCAGTTGCATTGGGTCTTAAAGACCTAACACGAATCTGATTCTTTTTCAAATTTTGATTCTTTTCTAAATAACACTAGCTAGTGCCATTCCTTCTCAGTACCTTTCAGCCCACTCCTTTACCTTGGTACAATTTCTCTTAGATCCTCCCATTAGTTACTTAACAGGACACACAATTGTAACAAATCAGTCTCACAGACCCAGCTTCACCATCTGTGCAATTATTTGGGGATATCATATATATTTCAATATCTCCATTTGTTGCTTGTTATCACAAAATAACTTAAAATATTTATGTAAAAAAGGAAAAACAATATTCAGATAAGATTAATTAAATGCGCTAATAGACACATAAGAACCTCATTTATCTGACACTTGGTTAACTGATATCTAGTGTCAACTTTTTTTTTTCTTTAGATAAAAAAAATTATTCATCATTTTGCATAGATATTGATGCAATATTACCTTTCATATTTTTCGAAACTTTCAACAGCACCCCCTGATGGTGGATAATGCCAAAACTTTAAAGCAAATATTGCAAATGATTCATTTGTGCCAGAAATGTAAAATTTTTGTGGTAGGATGTGATGGTCAAGAGGTTTACATTGGCTGCAATAATTAGCCTTCTTACCCAGAGTGGGGATGGTAAAATGCAACTTTTAATTTTAAGACATAAATGAAAATTCTAGTTAAATATTTTTATTTGAATTTCTCTAGCCAACCATTAGCTTGAATTTTCACTGGTAGAGAATGCTAATGCCAAAAATAAAAAAAACCTCAGTATCACACTCTAATGGTGGAAGTTTTAAAATGCAAAATTTTAAAGGAATTTTGCAAAAGATCTATTCAGTCAAGAAATTTGAAATTTAGTTGGTAGGGTGTGATCAGGTCAAGAGATTTATCATCATCATCCTCAAGCAGCCATGGGCTACAGAGGTCCAACCAGACAGTCCAATGTAATTTTCCAAGCAAGTCTGTCCTGAGCTACATCTGCTGCATCTGGCCACTGCACACCAATTCTAACAAGGTCCAGTTTGACATTGTCTGCCCACCGCACCCTAGGTCTCCCCCTCTTTCTGAGGCCTTCAAGCACGCTGTTCATAACCCTATTTGCTAATCTATAATTAACAATATGGGCAACATGTCCAAACCAACGGAGTCTCTCTCTCTGCACAATATGCTGCTTAAAGGAGGTTGCCGACTCCTTTGCCTAACCTCATCATTAGTTACAAAGTTCAATCATCAAAGGCCCAAGATACTGCGTAAGCATCTAGAATCAAAAACATCTAGTTTCCTGTTATCTTCTTTACAAATTGTCCAAGTTTCACTACCATAACTAACCCCAGAGAGAACTAAACTATTATACAGTCTAATTTTAGTCTTTAGGTGTATACACCTATTTCTCCACACTCTCCATAGATTCTTAAAAGTCCCAGCAGCAATCCTGCTTGGTCTGTTAATCTCAAGCTGCACATTACCAGTGTCTGTTACATAGCTCCCAAGATAATTAAACTGAGACACCCTCTCAAGAGTGCAGCCATTCAGATTAACTGAACCACAATCTGCTTGACAAATTTTCATTATTTTAGATTTTTCTCTGTTTATAACCATACATACTCTACTACCAGTCTCATCAACAACTAGAATAAAAGAGTTCATCTCAGCAACATCATTTGCCAAAAGGGCTAAATCATCAGCATAATCTAAATCAGAAATTTTCGTATTTTCAGACCAATTAAGGCCAAAATCTTTCCTTTGTAGTTAATTTCACATAACATAATTAATAACCAAGCTAAAGAGAAAAGGAGGCAAAATGCACCCTTTCGAACACCAGAAGTAATGCTAAACAAATTGCTACAAGACTTACCAACTCTCACACACGACTCGGTGTTATAGAGAGCTTTCATTATGTTAACTAACTTGTCTGGTATCCATATGATCTCACAATCAACCACAAATTATGATGATCGACAGAGTCGAAAGCCTTTTTGAAATCAACAAAACTAGCAACCAAAGGTTTCTGAAATTCTAAACATTTCTCAAGATCTGCCTAAGAGAAAATATCTGATCCACACATCCCCTACCACTTCTGAATCCACATTGCTCATCACGCAATTGCCTGTCAACCAGATTCTTAATTCTATTAAGCACAATCATGCAAAGAACTTTACCTGGAACAGAAAGTAGGCTGATACCCCTGTAGTTATCACAAGAACTGCAATCACCTTTTTCCCGCCCTGCCCACGGTCAGTAGGGGACACCGATGGGCTTGGAAAGGCCATCTGTCGGATGTCCATCCTTAATGTCCATCCGTCGGATGGGACATTAAGCCGTGGCCCCGTGTACGGGAGAGCCATACCCTGTGCACGTTAAAGAATGCTGGATGGCCTTGATGGGAGGCTACCATCTGTCTCCTAACAGCTGTTCCAGTGGGTCCCCTCCCCCAACCTTCTCTGAGCCTTCGGGGTCCATGTGACCTGGCCATTTAGCCCATGGTGTGAAAAAAAGTGCCGCTCAGAGGTAAAACAACCCAACCCAAGCAATCACCTTTTTCGAAAATAGGGATAATAATAGTTCTGGTAAAATCCTTAGCACCATGCCTTTATCATAAAAGATATTCAAAATTTCAGTCATCCAAGTGGTAACAGAAACATTCCCAGCTCTTAGCATTTCCGTAGTAATTACTGGCAGCAATTATTCCCCCCTTATCATTGGGAAGGTTGAAGGAAATGAAAACATTTGTTTTAAGAGATGAATGAAAAAGTATTTTTAGTTATATACTTTTATTTTTAAAAGGGCAAACCTTACTATGCTTAGAGCTATGATGAGAGCAAGCGGTATGTCAAATTCGGTGATAATAGTTCTTACAATTTAGGAAAAATTGCTTTCCCTATTTAATGAAGAATGAATGAATCTTTTTTTGCTGGACGAAGGTTGGGGTAGGTGAAAACTTCACATTGTTTAAAGCGAGGATGAGAAAGGAAGCTTTATACCAAATTCGGCGATCCTTCCTTTTATCATTTTGGAGAAATTACTTGGTGTTTGCATGTATGTATATGTGTGTGGGTGACTTTTTGTGGGGAGGGAAGTTTGGAGGTCAAATCCCTAAGTTTCTTTATTCTATTATGAGGAGAAGTTACATATCAAATTCAGTAATTATAGCTCTTATACATTAAGAGAAATCCCTCCCAGTGTTTTTTAAAGAAAAAATCATAACTTGCAAGGAGCCAGATTTTGAGGATGAAAGAAACCTTGAGAGTGAAACTCTTTCACTATTTTAAGTTGGGGTTTGAGGAAACTATTTGAATTTGGTGGACTAACCGATTACCATTTAGAAGCAGTTCATACCCTCTTTTCTTGGGAGGGGGGGATATTTTTGGAGAGTTTTAACCCTTAGATTGTTATAAGTTACAATTATAAAAAGTTGTGTACTTAATTTAGCGATTCTAGTATTATCATTTAGTAGCAGTTCCTACCACTTTTTCGTGGGGATGAGGGGGAGATAATGTTCAGAGGGATGTAAATTTTTGTGGGTCTTAAACCCTACTGTTGATCTAAGTTACAATTAGAAGAAGCAGTATACTAAGTTTGGCAGTTCTAGCTCTTACTGTTCAGAAGCAGTTCCTACCACTTTTTTTTTTTTGGGGGGGGGGGAGATTTTGAAGGTCTGAACCCTTAAATTGGTATAAGCTATGGTTAGAGGAAGCAGTATGCCGAGTTTTGTGGTTTTAGCTTTTACCATTTAGAAGCAGTTCCTACCACCTTTTAAATGGGTGGGAAATTTTTTTGGGGCAGAGGAGAAAAAGCTTTGAATCCAAAACATTGGTCTAAGTTATGATTAGAATAAGTTGTGTACTCAGTTTACTTCTAATTGGCAAGCACTAAACTGCCAGTTTTTATCACTTTTTAAAAATGGGGGAGGGGGAGAATTTTTTTAAGGGAGGAAAATTTTTGGGACTTCTTAAAACCAAATGACAAGCAGACTCTATCACATTTTTAACATCCGCAAAATTCCCCGCCCTGCCCACGGTCAGTAGGGGACACCGATGGGCTTGGAAAGGCCGCCGTCCGTCGGATGGGACGTTAAGCCGTGGCTCCCGTGTGCGGGAGAGCCATACCCTGTGCACGTTAAAGAACACGCTGGATGGCCTTGACGGGAGGCTACCATCTGTCTCCCAACAGCTGTTCCAGTGGGTCCCCTCCCCCAACCTTCTCTGAGCCTTCGGGGTCCATGTGACCTGGCCATTTAGCCCATGGTGTGCAAAAAAGTGCCGCTCAGAGGTAAAACAACCCAACCCATTTTTAACAGATTCTTTTGTTGCCTGGTATTTAGAAATGCATTGATGTCATTCACAAGCATAAAACTGAGAAATATTGGTTATAGAAAGAAAACAAAAACATGGATTATTATTTATGGTCTAAAATAGATTAATGTGTATATCAATGAGAAGAAGATATTTCAAATTGTAAAAAACAATTCATGAAAAAGAGCCAACATATAGGTGTTTATTAAGAAACATATGGTTCTGTGAGACCCAACGCATCCATCTGTTACAAAACAAGACGGGGTGGGGGTGACTGAGCGGTAGCACGCCACGCTCGTAATCTATAGTTCCTAGATTCGAGTTCCAGCTGGGTCAGTGTTGAGATTTATCTCCACAAAATTCTCCGCCCTGCCCACAATGGGCCCCCGATGGGCTTGGAAAGACTGCTGTCTGTCAGATGGGACGTTAAGCCGTGGCCCCGTGTACGGGAGAGCTATACCCTGTGCACATTGAAGAACACGCAGGATGACCTTGATGGGAGGCTACCATCTGTCTCCCAACAGCTGTTCCAGTGGGTCCCCTCTCCCAACCTTGTCTGAGCCTTTGGGGTCCATGTGACCTGGCCATTTAGCCCATTGTGTGCAAAAAGATGCTGCTCAGAGGTAAAACAACCCAACCCAAAACAAGACATGACCATGAAGGGTCAAAAATTAAATTATTAAAATTGAGACATTTTCTTCCTTTCAATTTTTTTTTTTTTGCTCTGGAAATAAACAAATTAGGCAAAATAATCAAGAGTATTGGTACACTTTTATATTATGTGAATGAAAAGTTATGTTGAAAGTTCCCTTACCATGAAATAAAACCTTTTTTTTAGCAAAATGTTGCAGAAAATTAAAAATTTTCCCCCAATCACGATTTTGAACAATATTTACTACTTAAAGGATATTTTTTGGCTGAAACATTTAACAACAGTGAAAATTACTCATAAGAATTTACCTTAAAAGTTATAACAAATCATTTGGTAAAATAAGTGTAATTTAAAAGTTTATGTGAATTGGATTTTTTTTTAGCTTCCATCAATTTTGAAAATGCACTGGCCAGGCCTAGCATCTAATGTCCAACCCCACCTTTTCGTGGTGCAGGCTGTTCATCATCATCATCCCCAAGCAGCCATGGGCTACAGAGGTCCAACCAGACAGTGCAATTTCAAGGATATCTGCTGCATCAGGCCACTGCACACCAATTATAACAAGGTCTGGTTTGACATTGTCTGCCCACTACATCCATGTCTCCCCCTCTCTGTGAGGCCTTCAGGCACACTGTTCATAACCCTATTCGCTAATCTATAATTATCAATACGGGCAACATGGCCAAACCAACGGAGTCTCTCTCTGCACAATATGCTGCTTAAAGGAGGTTGCCAACTCCTTTGCCTAACCTCATCATTAGTTGCAAAGTTGAACCACCTAATGCCCAAGATACTGCTTAAGCATCTAGAATCAAAAGCATCTAGTTTCCTGTTATCTTGTTAACAAAAGCATCTCAAGTTTCACTACCATAATTAACCCCAGAGAGAACCAAACTGATATACAGTCTAATTTTAGTCTTTAGGGGTATATACATATTTCTCCACACTCTCCATAGATTCTTAAAAGTCCTGGCAGCAATACCTATTTGCCTGTTAATCTCATGTCACACATCACCAGTATCTGTTACATAGCTCCCAAGATAATTAAACTGTGACACCTGCTCAAGACTGCAACCAATCAGATTAACTGAATCACAGCCTGCCTGACCAATTTTCATCACTTTAGTTTTCTCTCTGTTCATAACCAAACCTACTCTACTACTAGTCTCATCAACAACTCGAATGAAAGAGTTCATCTCATCAACATCATTTGCCAAAAGGGCTAAATCAGCAGCATAATCTCCAGCACATTTAAGGCCAAAATCTTTTCCTTGTAGTGAATTTCACATAATCAATAACCAAAGTAAAGAAAAAAGGAGACAAAATACACCCTTGTCGGACACCAGAAACAATGCTAAACCAATTGTTAGAAGTCTTACCAACTCTAACACATTACTCAGTGTTATTATAGAGAGCTTTCATTATGTTAACTAACTTGTCTGGTATGCCATAAGATCTCACAATCAACCACAAATTATGAAGATCAACAGAGCCAAAAGCCTTTTTGAAATCAACAAAGCTAGCAACCAAAGGTTTCTGAAACTCTACACATTTTTCAAGAATCTGTCTGAGTGAAAATATCTGATCTACACATCCCCTACTACTTCTGAATCGACATTGCTCATCATGCAATTGCCTGTCAACCAGATTTTTAATTCTATTTAGCACAATCATGCAAAGAACATTACCTGGAATAGAAAGTAGGTTAATACCCTTATAGATTAGGGGGCTATTTTATATTGTGGGTATTCGCTCTCTCAATAAACATAGTTTCTTTAAACATCCCATTAACCATTTTCTCTCCGTAGGTGGTTGGAATGTGAGACTCTGTATAGAGCTTATTCTCTTGATGTCCTCACACAAGAATTCCACCATTATAACCTTGACATTCTCGGCTTGCAAGATACCAGATAGATAGGTAAAGGTCAGATTCTTAAAAAGAACCTTAAATTTCTCTTTTCAGGGAAGAAAGATAAAAACATCTCCAAAAGCGTAGGTTTGTTTCTCAGCAGATACCCTAGTGATGCTCTTCTAGGATGTATGAGTGCATTGATGAAAGGTTTCTTACAGCTAAATATCAGAGAAGCATTAAAGACTTGAACGTTATCTCGTGTTATGCTCCCACCGAGGATGCTGATGAGGACGAGAAGGATAGGTTTTGAGGCCATCTTCAGAATATTTTGAATTCTTTCAAGAAAGGAGATAGTACCCTTGTTCTTGGTTAACCACACAGGGTCCTGGTGCTGATCATATAAACCTACTGGATTGAAATAATGCTCTGAGCTTGATTATGGATCCTGAAATTGCTGCACTAGTGGGCTTCTGTGGAGGGAAAATCTTCCACTGTGTTGTCTGTTTGTGGGTTGACAGTCCCAAGTGAATAGATTTACAGGATATGTTAATCAGCTGGTGGATAATTCTAAGCAGAGGTCATCGTAAGCACTTGAACTCTGCTTCTATTGGCATCGTCAAATTTTACATTGGGGGAAGTCTTCCAGTGTAGATGGCTTCAGCCTTTAGTGGTGGGGGAACAGGCCTTTGCCCCATGTCTGCGATTAGGGGGCTGTTTGATATTGTTGGTATTCCCTCTCTCAATAAACATAGTTTCTTTAAATATCCCACTAACCATTTTCTCTCCATAGGCAGTTGGAATGTGAGGACTCTGCACATAGCATTTTCTGTCTTCACACAAGAATTCCACCATTATAATTTAGATATTCTTGGTCTGCAAAAGACCAGATGGACAGATAAAGGTCAGATTCTTAAAAATAATCTTAAATTTCTCTTTTCAGGGAGGAACGATAATAAACATCACCAAGGCGTAGGTCTGATTCTCAGCAGATACGCTAGTGATGCTCTTCTAGGATATGAGTGCATTAATGAAAGGTTTCTTACAGCAAAATTTCAGACAATGTTAAAGACCTGAATGTTATCTGCTGTTATGCCCCCATTGAGGATGCCAATGAGGATGAGAAGGATAGATTTCATGGACAACTTCAGGATATTTTGAATTCTGTCAAGAAAGGAGATATTACCCTTGTTCTAGGTGACTTCAATGCCAAAGTTGGTACTGACTCTGACCTTTGGGGAGGGGTGATAGGCCCTTTTGGTATTGGTAGCTGCAATGGCAATGGGCAACGTCTCCTACAGGTAAGTAAACTCAATGGATTCAGAATAACTAACACTTATTACAAACACTGCAACATACATAAGTACACATGAGTTTCACCTGATGGGCTGCATAAGAATATGATTGATTATATAGTAATTAACAGCAAATGGGGTCATATAGGGGAGCTCAAATTGGATCTGACCATTACCATGTTAAAAGTGTCTTGCAACTTAAACTTAAGAAGTGTTGTGCTAAATTTAAAAAATTTACCTTTAATACTGAAGCTCTGAAAGACCCAGTTATTGCTAAAGCTTACCATGATAGGTTACTTAGTCATTATGACAGTCATGGTTTGCTTACTACTGAAGATGAGGAAGAATGGGACCATTTTAAACAGGCTTTTTTTGGAAACTAACAGTACTCTTTTAGGAAAAAAGGAGCAGAGGAATCTGAGTGATAAGGCACTTGAGCTTATTTCAGAAAGAAAGAACTGCAGGAATGTCCTTAATCAATACCCTACTAGTCCTATTAGAAAGCATTACAGAGAGCTTAATAAATGTGTAAAAGATCAGTTAGTTGCTGATAAGAACCTTTGGCTTGATGGGCTTGGCTGACAAAGCCGAGGAAGCAGTTAGACAGCACAACGGCAGAGAGCTGTACCAGACAGTTAATGTTTTGTTTGGTAGAAAATGGACAAGTATACAGGGATTGAAGGATAAACAAGGTAAGGTTATAGAAGGTGAGGATTCTGTCATGGCTAGGTGGGCTGAGCATTTCAGTGATGTTCTAAACAATGTGGGTAGTTCTACTCCCATTGTTTGTAATGATGATAGATGCATTGTTGGCTTTAATGTTGGCCTTATAACACAATCTGAAGTTATTTTGGCTGTTTCTAAACTTAAACTTCATAAATCCCCAGGGGTACATGAAATTACTACGGAAATGCTTGGAGCTGGGAATGTTTCTGTTACCACTTGGATGACAGAAATTTTGAATATATTTTATGATAAAGGCATGGTTCCTAAGGATTTTACCAGAGCTACTATTATCCCTATTTTCAAAGAAGGTGATCACAGTTCTTGTGATAACTATAGGGGTATTAGCCTACTTTCTGTTCCAGGGAAAGTTCTTTGCATGATTGTGCTTAATAGAATTAAAAATCTTGTTGACAGGCAATTGCGTGATGAGCAATGTGGATTCAGAAGGGGTAGGGAATGTGTGGATCAGGTATTTTCCCTTAGGCAGAGTCTTGAGAAATGTTTAGAGTTTCAGAAACCTTTGGTTGCTAGCTTTGTTGATTTCAAAAAGGCTTTTGACTCTGTTGATTGTCATAATTTGTGGTTGATTGTGAGATCATATGGTATACCAGACAAGTTAGTTAACATAATGAAAGCTCTCTATAATAACACCGATTCCTGTATGAGAGTTGGTAAGTCTTGTAGCAATTTGTTTAGCATTACTTCTGGTGTTCGAAAGGGTGCATTTTGCCTCCTTTTCTCTTTAGCTTGGTTATTGATTATGTTATGTGAAATTAATTACAAAGGAAAGATTTTGGCCTTAATTGGTCTGAAAATACGAAAATTTCTGATTTAGATTATACTGATGATTTAGCCCTTTTGGCAAATGATGTTGCTGAGATGAACTCTTTTATTCTAGTTGTTGATGAGACTGGTAGTAGAGTATGTATGGTTATAAACAGAGAGAAATCTAAAATAATGAAAATTTGTCAAGCAGATTGTGGTTCAGTTAATCTGAATGGCTGCACTCTTGAGAGGGTGTCTCAGTTTAATTATCTTGGGAGCTATGTAACAGACACTGGTAATGTGCAGCTTGAGATTAACAGACCAAGCAGGATTTCTGCTGGACTTTTAAGAATCTATGGAGAGTGTGGAGAAATAGGTGTATACACCTAAAGACTAAAATTAGACTGTATAATAGTTTAGTTCTCTCTGGGGTTAGTTATGGTAGTGAGACTTGGACAATTTGTAAAGAAGATAACAGGAAATTAGATGTTTTTGATTCTAGATGCTTATGCAGTATCTTGGGCCTTTGATGATTGAACTTTGTAACTAATGATGAGGTTAGGCAAAGGAGTCGGCAACCTCCTTTAAGCAGCATATTGTGCAGAGAGAGAGACTCCGTTGGTTTGGACATGTTGCCCATATTGTTAATTATAAATTAGCAAATAGGGTTATGAACAGCGTGCTTGAAGGCCTCACAGAGAGGGGGAGACATAGGATGTGGTGGGGAGATAATGTCAAACAGGACCTTGTTAGAATTGGTGTGCAGTGGACTACTCTGCTGATAGATGGTCATTACGTATCCTGCAATGCTTACAGTTAGTTACTCAGCTATTTACCAAACTTATGGAGAGCTTTTACGCTGTAAAAAAGTTCTTAAGTACTTAAAGATGCTGAACATAGTAGCTATTGAAAGAAAAGGTTGCATATTACCCATGGTTCTTGATGAATAAGGCTTGCTCATATAATAATAAATAAATACCCCCTCAAGCAGCTGTTTGCTACAGAGGTCTGACAGGAGTGTGTCAGTTTATTTGCCATAGTAGTAGGTCTGAGAGGATGGCAGGTCCTTAGTAAAAATGCGACACATATACCCATGCTTTAACCCAGGTCTCAAACCCAGGTCCCTTAGGTCAATAGCCAATCACGCTAACCACTAGGCCACAGGACAGCAGCAGTTCACTTAATCCTTGGGTGTTGTTCTGATGTGCCAGTCGTCTCTGTTGAGGAAATGCTGTTCATATCATTGTCAAATGATTGTTGTATGCCAATCCTTTTCCCCGAAAATTCACTATCTCCCGTTGGTGGTTTCTTTGTAGCTCATATAAATGACATGCACTGCTACTGTTGTATCGTATCTCCGCAGAATTACCTGCCTGCCCACAGTCAGTAGGGGACACCAATGGACTTGGAAAGGCTACAGTCCATCGGATGGGACATTAAGCCTTGGCCCCGTTTGTGGGAGAGTCATACACTGTGCACGTTAAAGAACACGCTGGATAGCCTTGACGGGAGGCTACCATCTGTCTCCCAACAACTTTTGCAGTGGGTCCCCTCCCCCCAACCTTCTCTGAGTCTTCGGAGTCATGTGCCTTGGCCATTTAGCTCATGGTGTGCAAAAAAGTGTCATTCAGAGATAAAACAACCTAACTGTTGTATCGTGAACACATGGGTGATAAGGTACTACTGTACTGGCAATATTCAACTTGCTTCTGCTTGCTGAGATATCTTAGTCTGTTTGTTTCACCACTTAGAGGACAGCTCAGAAACCTTCCTTGAGCATTTCTTAACTCAAACATTAAAAATATAACATTTAAATACAAAGTTTTATAAAAGATGTTAAAAAAAAAAAGGTTGCAACATGTTTCACTCACTTCATAGTGGAGCTTCATCTGGCTCTGAGCCATTAGACTGGATAGCTTATGTATGAGTTTCCTATAGCAGGATGTCGCTATTTTGGTTTATTGTGCAGCAGGAGATTCCACTGGGAAGGCAGGGGTGGTATTTCCGTATTGCATGTGCAAGTGTTGCTTTGCTTCGGATTTGGCTCATTCAATTTTGTGCTAGGCTTGTAATCTTTGGCTCCCAGATTTGAGTCTCAACTTTGTCAGCATTAAGATTTATCTTTGCTGCTAAACCCCAAGCCTGCCCTTGGTCAGAAAGAAGTCACCAATGGGCTTGGAAAGATTATCGTCCATTGGCTGGGATGTTGAGCTATAGCCTCATGTGCAGGTGAGCCATACACTGTGCTTCCATGTGTCACTTATCTAGTGAGTCCCCTTCCTTCAACCTTCTCTGAGTCCTTGTGATGTGGCCACTTAACCTGTTGTGTGCAAAAAATGCTGCTCAGAACAACCTGACCCACAGAGGTCTGACAGGAGCTTATTGAATAATATACCATGGTAAATCTGTACGGATGGCAAGACCATAGCAGAAAGACAACACAGAAAAGGAGCATCCATTCCATCTGCCACTGAAGTAAGTTACTATTAGTCACCAGAGTCTAATGTTAGTATTTAGGTGTGTGCCAGTTTTTCCACAACTTTCAGAGATTCTTTAAAGTATTAGATGCAATACTTATTCTTTTGTTTATCTCATATTGCACACATGTAAAGTTAGGATGAGTTGTTTCACTCTGAGTGGCACGTTTGTATACATAATGGTCTAAATGGCAAGTCCACAAAGTTTGCAAGTGCTCAGAGCTAAGTAGGAATCCACTGGACAGCTGTTAGGAGACAGATGGAAACCTTCTGTTGCAATGAGAAGCACTTATGAGATTCCACCTCCTGCATTATGTTGCCATCTAGGTAAGATCAAGAAAACCAACATCTGAATTTCAAATGGGTATTCATTATTTTTCCAGTTAACTGAGCTGAATGAGAGCAATCCATTCATACCCCCCAAGCATCATTTCTGTCAATTAGACTTAGGCAGCTGTGTTTAGGAAGAAGAAATGCATTTTGCCAAGAAGAGATTTACCTTTCCTTGGATAAATTGGGTCTGGTGTAGGGAGCCCCTTATCGGAGGCTAATTTCACCATAACTTACAACACCTTGAACCTTGATAAATTGGATGATCTGAGAAAGTGTACAATTATAGCTGAGATAACACTGCACTAAAAACACTAAACAAAAAACAGCCAGTCAGGATAGTCTTAAATAACTTTCATATGCATTCTCTGTTGTAGTAATGAACTGCCACACCATCAATGCTATCCAGTATGTTCTTTAACATGCATATGGGGCCATGCTTAACACCCTATCCAATGGGCAGTATCTTTTCCAAATCCACCAATATCTACTTCCACACAGAGCACAATTCGGATTAGCAGAGAATATCTCAGTGCAATCATAGTGGGGGTTGAACTGGGAATATCAGTGTATTACTGACAACCAACTCCTAATCTACTTGTGAAGTTAACCTTTATTGAGCCTTTTGCAAGTGTCATAATGTGACAGAACCTAGAAGAGAACCGAATTTTAATACCAGTGTTTAGGAAAAGGTATATTGATGTTATATTAATATGTGTTCTAATCAAAGGTTTAAATTCCATATACACTGAAGAGCCAAAACATTATGACCAGCACATCTTTATTCAAATCGAAGAAGCTGCAGGTAAACGACGGGGCGTGTGAAAGTCATGAAATGGTATAAATAACACCTGATATTGAGCTCTGTTAATCTGTGTTATTTTTGTTCAGATGGGAAAGGCAGCGGACTTCAGTGAGTTTGACAAAGGCCAAATTGTAATAGCCAAACAATTGGGTCAGAGCATTTCCAAGATGGTAAGGCTTGTGAGGTGCTCATGGTCAGTGTGGTTAGTACCTTCAAAAAGTGGTTCGAGGAGGGAAAAATCACGAACCGCCAGCAAGTATGGGCTGACCACGGCTCATTGATGTTAGAGATGAGAGAAGGCTATCCCGTATGGTATGAGACAACAGAAGGGTGACGCAACTCACCTGTAACTGTGACGCAACTCACCTGTAATTTGAATGCTGGTGATGGGAGTAATGTGTCACAACACACAGTACATCAAACCCTGCTGAAAATGGGGCTATGTAGCTGCATGATGCTCCAAGTGCACATGCTAACCTCAGTTCACAGTCGAAAGCACCTATAATGGGCATGCAAGCATCAAAACTGGATCATGAATGATTGCAAGAAGATTCATCTGGTCTGATGAATCTCGTTACCTGTTGCACCATGTGGATGGCCAGATATGTGTGCGTCATTTACCTAGGGAAGTGTTGGCACCAGGATGCACTGTCGCACGAAAACAAGCCGGTGGAGGAAGTGTAATGCTTTGGTCAATGTTCTGCTGGGAAACCCAGGGTCCAGTCATTCATGTGCAGGAAATTATGATATCTACCGCCTACCTAAACATCATTGCATGCCAGGTACATCCTTTCATGGCAACAATATTCCTCTCCAGTAGTGCCTTCTTTTCTCAGGATAATGTGCCATGCCACACTGCCCGGATTGTTTGAGAATGGTTCACAGATCATGAGGAAGACTTCGAAGTATTGCCCTGGCCTCCAAATTCTTCAGACATCAATCCAATCGAGCATCTGTGATTTGTTTTGGAACAGCATATTCTATCTGCAGCAGCTCAACATGTAACTTACAAGAGTTAAAGGATCTGTTTTTTTTTCCCCCAAACCTGCTGAGGAGTGGCCAACTTCACGGTCCTGGTGCTGACCATTTATACCTACTACACTGGACTTGTTTATGGATTTGAGTTTGATTATGGATCCTGGACTTGCTGCACTGGTGGGCCTCTGTTGAGGGAGAATCTGCTGCTGTGTTTTCTGTTTGCTTCTGGGTTGCCAGCCCTAAGTAAACAGAGGCATGGGATATCTTATATCAGCTGGTGGATAATCCTAATCAGAGGCCATCGCAGGTACCTGAACCTTACTTAGCTAGTTGGGCATCGTCAAGCCTAAACTGGAGTAATGTGTCTCAGGCAGGCTATATGGCTCTTGAAAAAGTCCACTTGAAAAGGTGGTGCCTGAAGTTCCTACCAGCATCGGTGACTTCAGCCTTTAGCGGAGGAGGAACAGGTCTTTGCCCCATGCCTACGATCAGGGGGCTGTTTGATATTGCTGTGCAGGAATGTGGAACATGAGGACATTACATAGAGATTATTCTCTTGATGTCCTCATGCAGGAATTCCAGTGCTATAATCTAGATATTCTAGGCTTGCAAGAGACCAGATGGACAGGTAAAGGTGAGATACTTAAAAATAACTTTAAATTTCTCTTTACAGGGAGGGAGGATGGAAAGCATCACCAAGGCGTGGGTCTGATTCTCGGCAGATACGCTAGTGATGCTCTTCTGGGATATGAGTGCATTAATGAAAGGTTTATTACAGCAAAATTTCAGACAATGTTAAAGACTTGAATGTTATCTGCTGTTATGCCCCCACTGAGGATGCCGATGAGGATGAGAAGGATAGATTTCACGGACAACTTCAGGATATTTTGAATTCTGTCAAGAAAGGAGATATTACCCTTGTTCTAGGTGACTTCAATGCCAAAGTTGGTACTGACTCTGACCTTTGGGGAGGAGTGATAGGCCCTTTTGGTATTGGTAGCTGCAATGGCAATGGGCAACGTCTCCTACAGGTAAGTAAACTCAATGGTTTCAGAATAACTAACACATATTACAAACACCGTGATATACATAAATACACATGGGTTTCACCTGATGGGCTGCATAGGAATATGATTGATTATATATTAATTAACAGCAAATGGGCTAGTTCTGTTAGAAATACCAGGGAATATAGGAGAGCTGAAATTGGATCTGACCATTAGCTTGTTAAAAGTGTCTTGCACCTTAAACTTAAGAAGTATTATGCTAAATTTAAAAAATTTACTTTTAATACTGAAGCTCTGAAAGACCCAGTTATAGCTAAAGCTTACCATGATATGTTACTTAGTCATTATGACAGTCATGGTTTGCTTAATACTGAAGTTGAGGAAAAATGGGGCCATTTTAAACCGGCTTTTTTGGACACTAACAGTACTCTTTTAGGAAAAAAGGAGCAGAGGAGGCAGAATTATTTAAGTGATAAGGCACTTGAGCTTATTTCAGAAAGAAGGAACTGCAGGAATGTCCTTAATCAGTACCCTACTACTCCTAATAGAAAGGATTACAGAGAGCTTAATAAACGTGTAAAGGATCAGTTAGCTACTGATAAGAATCTTTGGCTTAATGTCAATCTTGGCTGACAAATCTGAGGAAGCAGTTAGGCAGTACAACAGCAGAGAGCTGTACCAGATAGTTAACGTTTTATGTGGTAGAAAACCGACAGGCATACAAGGATTGCAGGATAAACAAAGTAAGGTTATAGAAGGGGAGAATTCTGTCATGGCTAGGTGGGTTGAGCATTTCAGTGATGTTCTAAACAATGTGGTTAGTTCTACTCCCATTGTTTGTAATGATGATAGATGCATTGACAGCTTTAATGTTGGCCCTATAACACAATCTGAAGTTATTTTGGCTATTTCTCAACTTAAACTTCATAAATCCCCAGGGGTAGATGAAATCACTAGAGAAATGCTCAGAGCTGGGAATGTTTCGGTTACCACTTGGATGACTGAAATTTTGAATAACTTTTATGATAAAGGCATGGTTCCTAAAGATTTCACCAGAGCTATTATTATTCATATTTTCAAAAAAAGGTGATCGCAGTTCTTGTGATAACTATAGGGGTATCAGCCTACTCTCTGTTCCAGGTAAAGTTCTTTCCATGATTGTGCTTAATAGAATTAAAAATCTGGTTGACAGTCAATTGCGTGATGAGCAATGTGGATTCAGAAGTGGTAGGGGATGTGTAGATCAGATATTTTCACTTAGGCAGATTCTTGAGAAATGTTTAGAGTTTCAGAAACATTTGTTTCCTAGCTTTGTTGATTTCAAAAAGGCTTTCGACTCTGTTGATCGTCATAATTTGTGGTTGATTATGATATCATATGGTATACCAGACAAGTTAGTTAACATAATGAAAGCGCTCTATAATAACAGTGAGTTGTGTGTGAGAGTTGGTAAGTCTTGTAGCAATTGGTTTAGCATTACTTCTGATGTTTGACAAGGGTGCATTTTGTCTCCTTTTCTCCTTAGTTTGGTTATTGATTATGTTATGCAAAATTCACTTCAAGGGAAAGATTTTGGCCTTAAATGGGCTGGAGATACAAAAATTTCTGATTTAGATTATGCTGATGATTTAGCCCTTTTGGCAAATGATGTTGATGAGATGAACTCTTTCATTCGAGCTGTTGATGAGACTGGTAGTAGAGTAGGTTTGGTTATAAACAGAGAGAAAACTAAAGTGATGAAAATTGGTCAGGCAGGTTGTGATTCAGTTTATCTGAATGGTTGCAGTCTTGAGCAGGTGTCACAGTTTAATTATCTTGGGAGCTATGTAACAGATACTGGTGATGTGCGGCATGAGATTAAGAGACGAATAGGGATTGCTGCCGGGACTTTTAAGAATCTATGGAGATTGTGGAGAAATAGGCGTATACACCTAAAGACTAAAATTATACTGTATAATAGTTTGGTTCTTTCTAGGGTTAGTTATGGTAGTGAAACTTGGACGCTGTGTAAACAAGATAACAGGAAACTAGATGCTTTTGATTCTAGATGCTTACGCAGTATCTTGGGTATTAGGTGGTTTTACTTTGTAACTAATGATGAGGTTAGGCAAAGGAGTCTGCAACCTCCTTTAAACAGCATATTGTGCAGAGAGAGACTCCGCTGATTTGGCCATGTTGCTCGTATGGATAATTATAGATTGGCGAATAGGGTTATGAATAGTGTGCCTAGAGGCCTCAGAAAGAGGGGGAGACCTAGGATGCAGTTGGCAGACAATGTCAAACAGGACCTTGTTACAATTGATGTCCAGTGGCCGGATGCAGCAGATGAAGCTCAGGACAGATATGCTTGGAGAATTAAACTGCGTGGTCTGGTTGGACCTCCATAGCCCATGGCTGCTTGATGATGATGATGATGAAGTAGAAGAATCTAATAAAATAGGTAATTTTTAGCACTACAAATTAATAATTGGAAAAAAAAAAGTCAATGAAAGAATGTACTTGCATGTCCCAAAAATTTGAAACCTTACTTTAATATTATGTAGGACTCTCTTGTTCCTTCACAACAGCTGTGTTTGATGAGTTTTTGGAAGGTGTCTGGTGCAATGTGAAGCTATTCCTATTGTAATGTAGCATGTTGTTCTTTCAGGGTTGAGAGCAGTGAAGAAAATTGGTAAAATCTATGTCACATTCCACTACATCTTGCAAATTTTCTATTTGGGTTCAGATCTTGTGATTGGAGTGATCACTATGAACGAATTCTCTGTTTGTCCACAAACAACTTAAAGATATCACATAATAGGCTTGAATTATCCTCTTGGCACCTGGGGTGGGGGTGGGTCAGTTGGTAGCACACCAGGCTTTTAATCTGGAGTTCCCAGATTTGAGTCCCAGCATCGCTAGCGTTGAGATTTATCTCTGCAGAACTCTCTGCCTTACCCTCAGTCAGTAGGGAACACCAATGGGGTTTGGAAAGGCTGCTGTCCATTGGATGGGACGTTAAGCCATGGCTCTGCGTGCGGGAGAGCCATACCCTGTGCATGTTAAAGAACATGCTGAATATCCTTGATGGGAGGTTATCAGCTCTCTCCAAACATGTGTCCAGTGGATCCTCTCCCCCCAACCTTCTCGAGTCTTTAGGTCCTTGTGACCTGGCCATTTAGCCAATTATGTGCAAAAAAGTGCTGCTCAGAGGTAAAACAACTTGACCCAATCCTCCTGAAACTGGCTGCCCATCATATGTAATATATCTAATTTCTGGTATGTGGCCAGTGATCTAGGAATTCTCATGGGGGTTTCATCACATCCATTACAATGTATCTCTGCTGGAGTAAGCTTGGGATGTAATGCTTGATTATTCAGAATTAGCTGAGCTGGAACTCAGAACCATCAGCATGAAAATCAGACAGGCATATTCCAGACCAATGGTACTCAAAGGGTGTGCCATGAGATTTGCCAAGTGTGCTGTGAGATTTTGGATGATATTACAGATAAATGGAGATTTATAAACTATTTTGTTACTACTTTCTTCCACTATTCTTCATTTAACTTTTTCTCTTTAATTAAAAACTTATCCATATTAAATCTTAATGCTAAAACCGAAATTTATTCAAAACATGCCCATAACACATATGGCATTTGTACTAACCTCAATTCGTGTCAGAACTTGAACAGAATAGCTCTGTGTGTACAAATGACTTCACAGAAGTAGCTATTATTGAAGGTGAACTATGCCTCTGTGAGTCTCCTGTACTGTTACCAACTTAAATTTTTAGTGTGCTGTGAGTGAAAAAGTTTGAGAATCACTGTTCTAGACAAAAAAAACTACCTATTCTAATGCACTTAAGAAAATGGTGGTAAGATCATTACGAGTGAACTGAGTAATAATAATAAATAAAAAGATTTATTTCACAATATCATTGTTGGAGAGTTATGTCTCATGTATTGAAGCTTGAGATGCTAAAACAATTTGATGGTAATAGTTCATTTTACATATCTTGCAGTTAAAGGCTTAGGTATATTTACCACTATGGGTGAGTGTGCCAGCCATGGGTGGCTGGTACACTCATCATAGTTGCTAGCAAGGCTTACGCTCAGTTCCTGCGGTGCTCTAGTTGTTGATGGTTCACCATTTCAATAGCATTGCTGGGTGGTTGTTGGCAATGTCTACTGATGTGTGGAATGTTCATCTGAATGAATGATGTTCATCTGATGAACAGATGAACATTCTGTACATCAGCGGACAGTGCCTACGACTGCCCGCAAATGCTATTGAACTGGTGAACTGCCAACAACTAGAGCCTGCAACAACCGAGCATAAGCCTCGGTAACAACTATGGCGAGTGTACCAGCCACCAGCCAAGGATCACTTTCCCATAGTGGTAAATATTTCTAAACTGCACAATATGTAAAATGAACTAGTATCATCAAACTATTTTAGCATCTCAAGTTGTATCACAGGAGACATAACTCTCCTAACAGTGATATTGTGAAATAAATCTTTTTATATATTAGGTTGTTATCATTTCTAATATGTTATCTAACTGAACAAGGCTATGCGATAAAAAACATTATAATTATAGCCATTGAAACAGAATTTGTAAAACATCGTATATGAATCGATTTTTTATAAATCTGAAATCATGATTATAGATAAATATCTCTTTATTACTGAGTAGTGAAACTCTTCAGCAAGATACACATAATAATACACTGAAAGCACAATTTATTATATACACTGCACCCAACCACAAACCTGACCTACTTTACCACAATAATATAGCCAGCTGAATCCCCTTTTGGGCTATGAATATGTCAGATACCTACCTCCTATATAGTGTACCTATGACTGTTTATAATGAGTAAACATTGTGACCTGAGCAAGTTTGATCATGAGCAGATGGTGCAAGGAAGATAGGGTGATCCATATCTGTAACTGCAGAACATCTGGGATTTAATTGTGCAACCTTCACACTTGTATACGAGGACTATATCAAAATCTGCAGCTACTGGGAAAAATGTGGCTTTAACTGGGCCTTTGATGTTTGAGGTGAGCACTGCCTCTCCTGTATCGTAACATCAGAATGGGGGAGGGGGGCACAGTGCAGATGATAATGTCAGCATTCAATGATGAAGGTAGCTATGAAGGTTTGTACAAAGGCCATTCGATGTACAATGGCATGACTGGGCTATGGCAGCTGATGACCACATCGAGTACCCTTGTTAATAGCACATCACCGGGCTGTGAGGCTGCAATAGGTGAAGGAACATTGCCAATGGACATGAGTTGTTTTTCCTGAGTGCACTGTTTTTTGCATATAACGGGTTAAATGGGTAGATCACAAAAATCCTTAGGGCTCAGAGAAGGTTGGGGAGGGGGGAGGACCAACTGGACAGCTGTTAGGAGACATGTTAACTTCCTGTCAAGACCATCCAGTGTGTTCTTTAACATGCACAAGATATGGCTCTCCTGCACACAGGGCAATGGCTTATGTCCCATCCTATGGATGGCAGCTTTCAAGCCCATCGTGGTCCCCTACTGATTGAGGGCAGAGGGTTTTGCGACCACTGGACTGTGGAAGACTGGTAGCTTGATCCAATGAATTGACTGATAGCTTGATCCAATGAATTGACTGATAGCTTGATCCAATGAATTAAGGTTCTAAATACAACATGCAAAAGGTAAGTTGTGTTTATGGTGTAGACCACAAAAGGTCACTAACCCCAACTGTTAAGTTGGGGTGTTACAGGCTGGTGGAGGCAGTGTAATGTTTTGAGATGCGTTAATGTGGGCCATCTTTGGGTCCCTTGTACCTTGAGATCATCATCAGTGCATAAGGCTATGCTGACATACTTGCTGACAACATAGACATTCATGGCTATTCATTTCCCGCAGAAGGAAGCCTTCTTTTAACATTGCCTTGTATCATTCCCATTTGGCAAAGGATGGTTGTAGGAGCATTCCACTGAGTTTACAACCTTCAAATGGCCCTCTCACTCTTCAGATTTGAACCCTATTGAGCATCTGTGGGATGAACTGGAGTGATGCATTTGTGACCAAAATCCACCACTAGCAACTCTCGGCACTTTACAGATGGCTGCCCTGGAATCATGGGCTGCAATACCACCTGAAATTTCCAATACCTGGTAAAGCACATGCCACAATGTTTTACTGCTTTTGTGAGGGCAAAATCCACATGTTATTTGGTGCATGTGCACAATAAATTGTCCTTTCAGTGTATTTCTACTCACACTATCTTATGTTTTCATCTCATTGTTAATTGTTGTGAACTCAACTATTATATATTTTTATCAGGATTTATAGTATGAATATCATCTTGATTTATACCATTTTAGTTTACTAATTCTCTATTGTATTTGACTGTTACAGAATTGCCTTTTTTCAAATACTGGCTATATGGATTATTTTCCTTCCTGTGAATTTCACCTCTCTGACTTTGAGAACTAAAAGGTGCTGATGTATTAATGAAGGTTGGCTTTTCAGTACTTGGTGAGTGATGTAGCAGTTGCTGATCTTACATCATCATTAACCAGTTAATGTGTTAATAGGCCAAAGACTTCATATGTTTGACATTCTTGCAGGTTAGCAAATTTTCTGTTTATTGATTCATATATTTTGCATATTATATTACAGTTGTATGTGTACCCTAAGCTTGCAAATAAGCATTGCAGGAACTAATGCCATCGAACCTCTCCTTTAAATATTACTGAGTTACAATAATAATGTTCAGTATATACTCAGCTTTGTAAAAGCATGTAGCAGCCTTACTTGCAAATGGGCATTGCAGAAACTAATGTCATCCAAACTCTCCTTTAAATGATATTACTGAGTTACAGTAATAATGTTCAATATGTATTCAGTATTCAGCTTTGTAAAAGCATATAGCAACCTCACTTACATCCATATGGGAATACAAATATGGATGCATATGAAATGGCAGAACACAACATCCATATGGAAATGTACACCCCAACTGGTATGCATTGTTTAGTTTATTTGACCAGGTAGATTCGAGTTGCTATTCATCTAAAGCAGTACTAGCTTAATTTATTGCTAGGTTGGTTTAAATGTTATATGAGCCATCCATTTAATATAATTATTAAATTAAACAAAAAAGTTTAGGTTAATATATTGATGATTTTTTTTTTACAAAATAAATCTAAGGGATCTGGGTTCGAGCCCAGGAAAGGCATGGTTGTATGTGTTGTTTTTCTGCTGAGGTCCTGCCATCCTCTCAGATCTTCTACTTTGGCATATAAACTGACAAGCTCCTGTCAGACCTCTGTGGCAAGCAGCTGCTTGAGGGGGTATTTATTTTTTAAATGGAGATCTTCGAGCCAAAAATTACAATCCTGACCAAATTTGTTAAACTTAAAAAAAATGTTTTGAATATGATTAAACAAATGTAAATTCACAGCACTATGATTAAAAAAGGTTTTAATGCATGATTATGCTGTTCAGAGGGAAGTGAGCTAAAAAAGCAATCACACTACACAGAGACTGTACCATATAGTCTAGGTAAGAGTTGTTATATATGCCGTGACATAGCTTAAGGCAATCTTTAACAATATTAAAGGTTCCGAAGTAATGTCATAACATATTACCATTTATGGAGTAGTCCTGCTGGCTTCAGCTATTTGAGCAAGTTGATTAATCCTCTTCTGTGATATCTTCATCAAGATGTTAATCAGAAGTGTTGACCATTCACAGAATATTAACCACTGATGTATTTATGCTATGCACCAGATGCCAGGCCAGAAAAAACTATGTTGAATTCGCAAGGTCCATGTTGGAAATGGTAATATTGGTCGAAGTATCAGATAACAAACTCGTTGATGTGAAAAGAAGTAAGCTCACGAAGCGATTCCATGGTTAACGTCCAATGAAGATTGCTTTTGACTTTTTCAAGTTTGCTTCAACAAACGCCATTAAACAAGCATATTCAGTGCAAGTTCATTTAAAGCACAACCAAAAGCTCTAAACATTTAAAATGTTAAAAACATGGGCCCTCCTTTCCCACAGGCTAACAACGTAACAACATGTTTCATCCCGAATGCATGTGGGGCTTCGTCGAAGTATTCGAAGTAAGAGTATATATGATCGAAGTAAGAGTATATATGAGAGCATCTCCCTATCAGTGATTTAATAAATTTGATTGATGCTCACGCAACAGGAGGTTCCATGCCACAGGTAGGGGTGGAATCTCCGTGTTGCAAAAGTGATCTTTATACAAATTGATTAGAATTTTCTCAGCATATTGTGATTGGAATTTATTTGATGGTGCCATTAAAGGTTTATAAGTTAAATCATTAAAATGTATTTGATTTTGTTTTATTGTTTGAGCCAAAGCAGTGTTATCATTTCCGTTTGTAATATCAAATTGATGTTCCGTCATATGTTGTTCGTATGAAAGGAAAGTTTTTCTGATATAAAATTTCTTCCCCCCAATATCATATTCTCAACTGGTATTTCAATTTTGTATACCCCCCCCCCCCCCCCCGTTGGTTTAGATTTATCTCTATCATTAATAATAAGGTTCTTAATTGTGTTATGGATCTTATGTGGCATATTTAAATCATATTTTACTAATATATTTTTAATTGTTTTAGATGCACCTGGTACAAAAGGAAAACTGTGTATATTGTTTTATCCACAGTTTATGCAGGGTTAGGTTGCAATGTTTTCTATATGCTATATTTCGCGGATTTTTGAATTTTATGCACGAATTTCTCGTGATAACTAGCTAATCTTTTTGTATTATATGTAGTATTTAACTCATCATCTAATATGGTTGTATTGGAGGAGTGTCTATAGGCACGTAAAAAGTATGTTTTAATAACTGACTTTTTATATCCACATGGATGTGCTGAGTTGTATGGGATAAGGTTAGGTATGAATGTTGGCTTTCTATATACATCAGTATTGCATCTCAACTGATTATGTTTAATTAAAATGTCCAGAAATGGTAATTCACTATTCTGTTCTGCTTCATGAGTAAATTTGAATTGCTAATAGGCCTCTTTCTGACCCTAATTTCCTTTTGTGGCCCCCTCATAGCCGTTATTAGTGAAAAAACATATTTTACTATTTTGTAACATATTTTACTATTTTATAGCATGTTTGGTCATATATGTAGAAAGAATTGCAAAAATCAGTGATCAAATATAAGACTGATTTGATCAATAAAATCAAGGAAATTTGGAGTGTTATACCAAAAAATTTTATTCAAAAGCTTGTTGATAGAAGTCCAGGAGAATTGAAGAAGTCTTAAGATCTAAAGGTTTTAATACTAGTTATTAAAGTAATTGTGACTAATTTTTTTGCTCAATTTTTTAGTTGATTAATTTTTAAAATTTGTTTTATTTGAAAAAAAGAACTGAAGAAGGAGAAATTATCTAAAAACTTTTATTATTAAAAGACCTTTTTAAATATATAATTTTTTTTTGCAAGATATGTATGTTAATTTGGCATTTAAAGTTGAGGATGACTTTTTTGTGTATAAGCACTGCTAAAAAATCATATTATGAAGTGTGCTTTATTTGCAAAAACTTGAAAACTAACATATATAGAAACAAAAAAATATTTTTATGATTGACATTTTCTTCAGTGTGATCCTTGTGGCTGATGCAAACTTGCAAGTTTTTCAATATCTGGCTGCAGTGTTGTTAGTGACCTCTCTTTGTAATATCAAGGCAGTTATGAACTTTTGATAATAGGTGAGCCACCTGGCTAAAGCCAGATTCAACAAGATAAGATGTGGGAAAAGCAATAACATACAACTTTACTTTCTTCCAGAGCAGTGGATATTGTCTGAAAATTTCACTACTTTTCCATAGACTGTGTTTTCCATTTATAGGCAGCTCTCTCCACACTCTAGCTTGAGCTGTTTGATCACTCTGTAACTCAATGAGACTTTCTTGTAATATAATATCAACATCAGCTGCATTTACCCCAAATGGATCTACCACCCAACCTGGAAGCTCATCTCTAGCAGGTCTCTGATCTGAACTTGCATATAAATGTACAAATTCTTCAAATGCTCAACGTATAACAAAAAAGATCGTCATCTTGCAGTTCAGTGTTAATGGTGGAAACTGCTCCAATGCATGATGTACTATATTAATCCTGAACAGCTGTAGTTTTTCAAGCAGTGATACCCTCTTTGCAAGATATGAGATTACAATTTTCTCCTTGTAACTATTTATTCAGCAAATTCAGCTTTTCGAATATATCTAATAGGTAAAAATATCATACCTGACTGCAACCACAACTGTTCTCCAAGCTGCTTCCCCTCATCCTCAGCAGCCATGCGCTACGGAGGTCCAACCAGACCGCGCAGTTTAATTCTCCAAGCATATCTGTCCTGAGCTACATCTGCTGCATCCGGCCACTGTACACCAATTCTAACAAGGTCCTGTTTGACATTGTCTGTCCACCGCATCCTAGGTCTCCCCCTCCTTCTGAGGCCTCTAGGCACACTGTTCATAACCCTATTCGCCAATCTATAATTATCCATACGGGCAACATGGCCAAACCAACGGAGTCTCTCTCTGCACAATATGCTGCTTAAAGGAGGATGCAGACTCCTTTGCCTAACCTCATCATTAGTTACAAAGTTAAACCACCTAATACCCAAGATACTGCGTAAGCATCTAGAATCAAAAGCATCTAGTTTTCTGTTATCTTGTTTACACAGCGTCCAAGTTTCACTACCATAACTAACCCTAGAAAGAACCAAACTATTATACAGTCTAATTTTAGTCTTTAGGTGTATATGCCTATTTCTCCACAATCTCCATAGATTCTTAAAAGTCCCGGCAGCAATACCTATTCGTCTGTTAATCTCATGCCGCACATCACCAGTATCTGTTACGTAGCTCCCAAGGTAATTAAACTGTGACACCTGCTCAAGACTGCAACCATTCAGATTAACTGAATCACAGCCTGCCTGACCAGTTTTCATCACTTTAGTTTTCTCTCTGTTTATAACCAAACCTACTGTGCTACCAGTCTCATCAACAGCTCGAATGAAAGAGTTCATCTCATCAACATCATTTGCCAAAAGGGCTAAATCATCAGCATAATCTAAATCAGAAATTTTCGTATCTCCAGCCCATTTAAGGCCAAAAGCTTTCCCTTGAAGTGAATTTCGCATAACATAATCAACAACCAAGCTAAAGAGAAAAGGAGGCAAAATGCACCCTTGTCGAACACCAGAAGTAATGCTAAACCAATTGCTACAAGACTTACCAACTCTTGCACATGACTCAGTGTTATTATAGAGAGCTTTCATTATGTTAACTAACTTGTTTGGTATACCATATGATATCACAATCAACCACAAATTATGACGATCAACAGAGTCGAAAGCCTTCTTGAAATCAACAAAGCTAGCAACCAAAGGTTTCTGAAACTTTAAACATTTCTCAAGAATCTGCCTAAGTGAAAATATCTGATCTACACATCCCCTACCACTTCTGAATCCACATTGCTCATCACGCAATTGCCTGTCAACCAGATTCTTAATTCTATTAAGCACAATCATGGAAAGAACTTTACCTGGAACGGAGAGTAGGCTGATACCCCTATAGTTATCGCAAGAACTGCTATCACCTTTTTTGAAAATAGGGATAATAATAGCTCTGGTAAAATCTTTAGGAACCATGCCTTTATCATAAAAGTTATTCAAAATTTCAGTCGTCCAAATGGTAACTGAAATATCCCCAGCTCTAAGCATTTCTGTAGTAATTTCATCCACCCCTGGGGATTTATGAAGTTTAAGTTTAGAAATAGCCAAACTAACTTCAGATTGTGTTATAGGGCCAACATTAAAGCCAACAATGCATCTATCATCATTGCAAACAATGGGAGTAGAATTAACCACATTGTTTAGAACATCACTGAAATGCTCAGCCCACCTAGCCATGACAGAATCCTCACCTTCTATAACCTTACCTTGTTTATCCTTCAATCCCTGTATACCTGTTCGTTTTCTACCACACAAAACATTAACTATCTGGTACAGCTCTCTGCTGTTGTGCTGTCTAACTGCTTCCTCGGCTTTGTCAGCCAGGCCATCAAGCCAAAGATTCTTATCAGTAGCTAACTGATCCTTTACACGTTTATTAAGTTCTTTGTAATGCTTTCTATTAGGACTAGTAGGGTACTGATTAAGGACATTCCTCCAGTTCCTTCTTTCAGAAATAAGCTCAAGTGCCTTATCACTTAAATAATTCTGTCTCCTCCGCTCCTTTTTCCCTAAAAGAGTACTGTTAGTTTCCAAAAAAGCCTGTTTAAAATGGCCCCATTCTTCCTCAACTTCAGTATTAAGCAAACCATGACTGTCATAATGACTAAGTAACCTGTCATGGTAAGCTTTAGCTATAACTGGGTCTTTCAGAGCTTCAGTATTAAAGGTAAATTTTTTAACCCTTGCACAACACTTTTTAAGTTTAAGTTACAAGACACTTTTAACAAGGTAATGGTCAGATCCAATTTCAGCCCCCCTATATGCCCTGGTATTTCTAACAGAACTAGCCCATTTGCTGTTAATTAATATATAATCAATCATATTTCTATGCAGCCCATCAGGTGAAACCCATGTGTATTTATGTATGTCACAGTGTTTGTAATATGTGTTAGTTATTCTGAAACCATTGAGTTTACTTACCTGTAGGAGACGTTGCCCATTGCCATTGCAGCTACCAATACCAAAAGGGCCTATTACTCCTCCCCAATGGTCAGAGTCAGTACCAACTTTGGCATTGAAGTCACTTAGAACAAGGGTAATATCTCCTTTCTTGACAGAATTCAAAATATCCTGAAGTTGTTCATAAAACTTATCCTTCTCATCCTCATCAGAATCCTCAGCGGGGGCATAACAGCAGATAACATTCAAGTCTTTAACGCTTGTCTGAAATATTGCTGTAAGAAACCTTTCATTAATGCACTCATATCCTAGAAGAGCATCACTAGCATGTCTGCTGAGCAGCAGACCCACGCCTTGGTGATGCTTTCCATCCTCCCTCCCTGTAAAGAGAAATTTAGAGTTCTTTTTAAGTATCTCACCTTTACCTGTCCATCTGGTCTCTTGCAAGCCTAGAATATCTAGGTTATAGCACTGGAATTCCTGCATTAGGACATCAAGAGAATACTCTCTATATAATGTCTTCACGTTCCATGTTCCTGCAGAGAGAAAATGATTAGTAGGAATTTTAAAGAAATTAGGTTTATTGAGATTGGTAGGGCCAACAATATCAAACAGCCCCCTGATCGCAGGCATGGGGCAAAGACCAGTTCCTCCTCCACTAAAGGCTGAAGTCACCGATGCTGGTAGGAACTTCAGGCACCACCTTTTTAAGTGGACTTTTTCAAGAGCCATATGGCCTGCCTGAGACACATTACTCCAGTTTAGGCTTGACGATGCCCAACTAGCTAAGTAAGGTTCAGGTACCTGCGATGGCCTCTGATTAGGATTATCCACCAGCTGATATAAGGTATCCCATGCCTCTGTTCACTTAGAGCTGGCAACCCAGAAGCAAACAGAAAACACAGCGGCAGATTCTCCCTCAACAGAGGCCCACCAGTGCAGTAAGTCCAGGATCCATAATCAAGCTCAAATCCATAAACAAGTCCAGTCTAGTAGGTATAGATGGTCAGCACCAGGACCCTGTGAAGTTGACCACTCCTCAGCAGGGTTGAAAAAAAAGAAAAAAGTGGCCATAGATGACCAGATCAGTAGGCCATACTGAACTGGCAGCCCTCCCCTTCCGTTCCCTTCCAAAAGAGAATATCTCTTTTGAAAGGTACTAATGGCCTGCACCACGAGAAGGCGGGGTCGGACATTAGGTGCTAGCCCTGGCCGGTTCTGTGCATCATCACTAGGGACTGGTACACAGCTCTCCTTCCAGTTTACACCTAGCTACCATTTACAGGCCAGCCAAGCTGCTTACTATTTAGAAATGGGACATTGCTGTCCCAAAGTGCAACAAAGCAATGAAGACAATTACCTTTTGAAAGCCATTGTACTTCTGTATGCATCATTAGGCATTCAAAATCTTTATTTTTATTACAAAGTTCGTGAAAAAGACAATCTTGAAGTGCATTTGATTTAATAAGGTTGATAGCTTTTATTACAATGGCAAGGGCATCTTGCAGGTGTCCACCGAAATTTTTTTCAACCAAATGTTGAGGTGGATCACACAATGTATGCAAAAAAACCTTAGGCACAGAATTTTTTAAATATGCAATGAACCCTCTGTATCTACCTACTATAGATGCAGCACATCTTGCATAAAGCCATTATATTTCTGAGACAAATATTGCTTTCCTTAAAATAAGTTTCAGCTTCTTTAAAAATTGTTTCACCCTTGGTGCCTATCTTAAGACTTTGGGCAAAAAGAATTTCTGTTCTGAGCTGATTATCATTCAAATATCTAACATATGCCAACAGAAGGGCTTCATTATCTCTCAAAGTGGATTGATTGATTTGAAGACTGCTTCACTTGCAATTGAGCAACTAGTTGTTTTTCCACATCCTCAGCCATTTCATCAATGTGCCTCGATACTGATGAGCTGCTCAAAGGGATGACATCATTAATTTCTTGTGCACTCTGATTCATGACAGTTGAAATCACAACAGACACTGCAGGCAAAATTAAAGTTTCACCAATGTTATGTGGTTTGCCAGCTTTTGAAATTAGCTTGGAAATCTCATAAGACACAAGTAAACTCTATCTGGTTTGATTACTCGTTTACTAAACAATTGATTCAATGTTTTCCTTGTTTGGAAATCATCATGTAGTTTTTTGAAGTACTCTAATGATTTGTCTTTCTTGTTCTTGTGTATTGTCTCCAAATGGTTTTGCAGCTTACATGGCCACATGCTTTCATTTGAAAGTACAGTCATACCTATAAGACACATTAACTTCGTAATGTGCTCTGGTGATGGAATAAAACTATAGGCCAAATATTCAATGCAATATTGTAACTTTTTTTTCTTTCCCATAGCAGCCGTGGGTAATCTACAATGACAATTCTAAGGATAGCCCGGTAGTGTAAATTCTTTGACTCCTGCCTAGAAATCACATTACTCATTTAGCCCATTAATTAAAACACTTTGTGTATCACCACATTTAAGTCTTGTTTAAACACTACAGGTGCTTATTGAAAGGGAAGAGGATAATAAACATTAAAATCTTACCTCAAAGGGAAAAGAAAATAGAAAAGAAAAACATGATGAATGCGTGTCAGCAAACAAATTTATGATGTCCAGTGTTGCCAAATGCCTTTTGATTGTCTCTAAATAGGATCTGAAAAGTCATCAAAATATTGCTAAAATTTACTCTTGCATATCAGTTTTAGTAGGTAGACAATAATAAATAGTAAGCAAACCATTGTAATTTTCAAAATTTATGATGTTGAAATTCACACAAACAGTGAAATGTGAGGATTATAATAAGGTATTCCTGGCTGTTAATTTGGTATGACCCCCTAATGTCTCATTTTTTTCACATGGCCCCTAGAAATGTGACATGACCCCAGGTTGAGAACCACTGATATAGTTGAACTGAATTTGGTGAGATATGGTGGAACTACATTTTTGACAAAGTTATGAACATGAAATCCAAGCAAAATGTTGTACAAAGATTGGTAAAAAGATTTGTGACCTTAAAGTACTTTCAGTGCTCCAAATTTATTTGTAAGTACCATTACATTGTCTGATTCTGCTATAAATGAATAACAAATGCAATTCAGCTAATTTACTTGAAGTTCTTGGTACCCAAATTTTAGAAATATTTTTTACCTTCATTTCTATTACCAATAGTACTTAAGTGCATTTGTAAAAAGTAGTTAAAGTGCATTTAAAAACTTAAGTAACTTTAGTAACTTAAGCGCATTGTAAAAAAGTAGTTAAAAGTACATTTGTAAGTGCCCTTCCAGTACCATCCAACTCCCCTGTAATACAGAAAGGAAATTTTTATATTTAATCTGAATATAACAAGTAATGACATATTATTGTGGAATGGTGCTGCCCTCATATGGCAAGTTCTGAAGCTGCCTATGTGTACCTGTTAACACAGGAATTCACTAAAAATGGCAGGCATTCTTATCACATAGGCACCAGTTATGCATACGGCAAACATGGCTGTTGCAGTAGTCTCTCCTGGCTGTCAGCCACTACAGTTTTCTCAGTGTGCCGTCACTTGAGTCTGGAACAAAGGGTCTCAAGCATACACGGAATTGGGAATGAGTGGACTACTGACACTGGTACTGGATAAACTTAACAAATGTTTAATCTTATAGACTATTACATCCAGCATACAAAAACATAAAACACT
This sequence comes from Ryuthela nishihirai, assembly GCA_038380435.1. Classification (NCBI taxonomy): domain Eukaryota; kingdom Metazoa; phylum Arthropoda; class Arachnida; order Araneae; family Heptathelidae; genus Ryuthela; species Ryuthela nishihirai. The sequence goes on from JAWZYU010000004.1 coordinate 32,174,197, forward strand.
TCCTGCTTACAGGATGCTATGAGCTTCGGCGTTCCTCGATGATGCCAATGTGCTCTCCTATACGAGAGCCAAGCATACTTCCCCAATGTCCTCTTGGCTGCCACGCCGAATCCCTCTGACCCCTATACTCCCCCAATGTTGCAGTTGGCCATCTTCTTCCTTTCTTCTCCCCCTCCGGTCACTTCTGCTCATGTGACCTCTGTTAGCCACTGCCAAGCAGCCATATTACAGTGCTCCCAACTGTCTGCGGCTCAGGGACTTGACCCCCTTAGGCACAGAAATCCTTTCTAAACGATGCTTGCAGTTTTCTTCTCACCCTTCTTCCAAGTGACCTGCATGTTATTGGTGAGTACTCTAAGGATGGTGAACTGTTTGGCACAGCAAAGGTCATTTGAACATGACAATGGCCAAACTAAAGGATTCTCTGCATGATATGCTACTCAAAGGAGATTGCCAACTCCTTTGACAAACCTTATAATTACTAACAAAGTTGAACCATCTAATACCCAAGATAATGTGTAAGCATCTAGAATTAAAGGAATAGTTTCCTGCCATTTTGTTTACAAAGGATCCAAGTTTCACAACCATAACTAACCCTAGAAAGAACCAATCTATTATATAACCTAATTTTAATCTTTAGGTGTGTATGCTGATGTCTCCAGATCCATAGATTCTTAAGAGTCCCAGCAGCAATCCTTATTCTTCTATTTATCTCATGCCATACATCATCAGTATCTGTTACATAGCAGCCAAGATAATTAAACTGAGATTCTTGCTCAAGGGTGCAACCTTTCAGATTAACTGAACCACAGCCTGCTTGACTAATTTTCATCCTTTTTGTTTTCTCACTGTTATCACCAAACCTAATCTACTACTAGTATCATCAACAGCTCTAATGAAAGAATAAAAAATAAGGGCCAATTCATCAGCATAATCTAAATCAGTAATTTTAAGATCTCTATACCATTTGAGCCCAAAATCTTCCCTTTGCAGTGAATTCCACATAACATAATCAATAATCAAAGAGAAAAGGAGACAAAATGCACCTTTCTTGAAACCAGAAGCAATGCTAAGCCAATTACCATAAGCCTTACCAACTCTAACATATGACTCAGTGTTACCATAGGGAGTTTTTATGGTATGCCTTACAATCTCACAATCAACCACAAATTATTAGTCAACAGAGTCAAAAACCTTTTGAAAATATACAAAGCTAGCAACCACAAGTTTCTGAAACTCATTTCTCAGTGAAAAAATCTGATCTATACATCCCCTACCACTTATGAATCTACACTGATCATCACACAATTGTCTGTCAACCAGATTCTTAATTCTATTAAGCACAATCATGCAAAGAACTTTACCAGAACAGAAAGTAGGCTGATACCCCTATAGTTATCACAAGAACTGCGATAACCATTTTTAAAAATAGGGATAATAAGACTTCCAGTAAAATCCTGAGACACCATGCTTTTATCATAAAAGAAATTAAAAATTTCAGTCATCCAGGTGGTAACCGAAACATTCCCACCTCTAAGCATTTCTGTAGTAATTTCATCAATCTCTGGGGATTTATGTAGTTTAAGTTTAGAAACAGCCAAAATAACTTCAGACTGTATTATAGGACCAACCCTTTAACGCCTAGAAAATTTCAGAAAAGGGTAGAGACATTTAAATTTTATTATTTTTATTTATTTTATTAAAGACAAAGAAATAACACTGTTTGGAAGAGTTCATTTAAAAATGTTGACCGTTTCGGGGTCATTTAAGGGTTAAATCCAGTAATGCATCTATCATCATTACAAACAACAGGAGTAGAACTAACCACATTATGTAGAACACTGAAATGATCAGCCCATCTAGCCATGACAGAATCCTCACTTTCTATAACCTTACTTTGTTTATCATTCATTCTCTGTGTACCTTTCCATTTTTTCCCACATAATACATTAACTGATACAGCTCTCTGCTGTTATGCTGTCTAGCTGCTCCCTCTGCTTTGACCAGGCTATCAAGCCAAAGATTCTTATCAGCTGTTAACTGATCTTTTAAAGTTTATTAAACTCTCTGTAATGCTGCCCATTAGGACTAGTAAGGTGTTGATTCATATTTTTCCTGCACATTCTTGTTTGAGAAATTAGTTCTATAGCCTTATCACTCAAATAATTTTGTTTCCTCTATACCTTTTTACTTAAAAGAGCACTGTTGGTTTCAAGAAAAAGCTTCTTTAAACTGATCCCATTCTCAACTTCAGCAGTATGCAAACCACATTTTTTTCTATCATGGTATGTTTTTGCTATATTGGGATCTTTCAGAGCTTAGTGCTAAAGATAATTTTCTTAACCTTATCACATTTCTTAAACTTCAGTTACAAGACATTTTTCACTTTGTAATGGTCTGACTCAATTTTGGCTCTCCTATATGATCTGGTATTCCTAACTAGCTCATTTGCTGCCAATTAAAATATATCATAATCCTGTTCAACCCATCAGGTGAAACCCATGTCTATTTATAAATGTCCCGGTGTTTGTAATGATCTGTAAATGGTAGCTAGGTAGTCACTGGAAGGAGAGCTATGCACCAATCCCCTGTGCTGATGCATAGAACCGGCCAGGCCTAGCACCTAATGTCCGACCCCACCTTCTCGTGGTGCAGACTGTTAGTACCTTTCAAAAGAGATACTCTCTTGTGGAAGTGAATGGAAGGGGAGGGCTGCCAGATTAGTGTGGCCTACTGATCTGGACAACTGTGCTACTTTTTCTTTCTACCCTGCTGAGGAGTGGTCAACCACACAGGGTCCTTGTGTGAACCCACTGGACTGGACAGATGTATGGCTCTGAGCTTGATTATGGATCCTGATTTTGCTGCACTGGTGGGCTTCTGTGGAGGGAAAATCTTCTGCTGTGTTTTCTGTTTGTTTGTGGGTTGACAGCCCCAAGTGAATAGATTCACAGGATATGTTTATCAGCTGGTGGATAATCCTGAGCAGAGGTCATCACAGGCACCTGAACTCTTTGCTTCTATTGGCATCATCAAATTTTACATTGGAGGAAGTCTTCCAGTGTAGATGGCTCAACCGTTAGTGGTGGGGAAACAAGTGTTTGCCCCATGTCTGCGATTAGGGGGCTGTTTGCCTTAGGTCATCACAAGCACCTGAACTCTTTGCTTCTATTGGCATCGTCAAATTTTACATTGGAGGAAGTCTTCCAGTGTAGATGGCTCAACCGTTAGTGGTGGGGAAACAAGTGTTTGCCCCATGTCTGCGATTAGGGGGCTGTTTGCTATTGTTGGCATTCCCTCTCTCAATAAGCATAGTTTCTTTAAACATCCCACTAACCATTTTCAATTATAGGTAGTTGGAATGTCAGTACTCTGCACAGAGCATTTTCTCTTGATGTCCTCACACAAGAATTCCACCATTATAGTTTAGATATTCTTGGCTTGCAAGAGACCAGATGGACTGATAAAGGTCAGATTCTTAAAAATAATCTTAAATTTCTCTTTTCAGGGAGGAACAATAATAAAAATCACCAAGGCATGGGTCTGATTCTCAGCAGATACACTAGTGATGCTCTTCTAGGATTTGAATGCATTAATGAAAGGTTTCTTACAGCAAAATTTCAGACAAGCATTAAAGACCTGAATGTTATCTGCTGTTATGCCCCCACTGAGGATGCTGATGAGAAGGATAGGTTTTATGGACAACTTCAGGATATTTTGAATTCTGTCAAGACAGAAGGTATTACCTTTGTTTTATGTGACTTCAGTGCCAAAGTTGGTACTGACTCTGACCTTTGGGGAGGAGTAATAGGCCCTTTTGGTATTGATAGCTGCAATGGCAATGAGCAACGTCTCCTATAGATAAGTAAACTCAGTGGATTCAGAATAACTAATACTTATTACAAACACCGCGCCATACATAAGTACACATGGGTTTCACCCGATGGGTTGCATAAGAATATGATTATATATTAATTAACAGCAAATGGGCTAGTTCTGTTAGGAATACCAGGTCATATAGGGGAGCTGAAATTGGATCTGACCATTACCTTGTTAAAAGTGTTTTGCAACTTAAACTTGAAAAGTGTTGTGCTAGGGTTAAAAAATTTACTTTTAATACTGAAGTTCTGAAAGACCCAGTTATAGCCAAAGCTTACCATGATAGGTTATTTAGTCATTATGACAGTCATGGTGTGCTTACTACTGAAGTTAAGGAAGAATGGGATCATTTTAAACAGGCTTTTTTGGACACCAGTACTCTTTAAGGAAAAAAGGAGCAGAAGAGGAAGAATTATCTGAGTGATAAGGCACTTGAGCTTATTTCAGAAAGAAAGAACTGCAGGAATGTCCTTAATCAATACCCTACTAGTCCTAATAGAAAGCATTACAGAGAACTTAATAAACATGTAAAAGATCAGTTAGCTGCTGGTAAGAATCTTTGGCTTGATGGTTTGGCCGACAAAGCCGAGGATGCAGTTAGACAGCACAACAGCAGAGAGCTGTACCAGATAGTTAATGTTTTGTATGGTAGAAAACGGGCAGGTATACAGGGATTGAAGGATAAACAAGGTAAGGTTATAGAAGGTGAGGATTCTATCATGGCTAGGTGGGCTGAGTATTTTAGTGATATTCATATTTTAGTGATTATTTTAGTGATATTCATATTTTAGTGATTAAACAATGTGGTTATTTCTATTCCCATTGTTTGCAATGATGATACATGCATTGGTGGCTTTAATGTTGGCCCTAAAACACAATCTGAAGTTATTTTGGCTGTTTCTAAACTTAAACTACATAAATCCCCAGGGGTAGATGAAATTACTAAGGAAATGCTTAGAGCTGGGAATGTTTCTGTTACCACTTGGATGACTAAAATTCTGAATGTCTTTTATGATAAAGGCATGCTTCCTAAGGATTTTACCAGAGCTATTGTTATCCCTATTTTCAAAAAAGGTGATCGCAGTTCTTGTGATAACTATAGGGGTATCAGCCTACTCTCTGTTCCAGGTAAAGTTCTTTCCATGATTGTGCTTAATAGAATTAAGAATCTGGTTGACAGTCAATTGCGAAATGAGCAATGTGGATTCAGAAGTGGTAGGGGATGTGTGGATCAGATATTTTCACTTAGGCAGATTCTTGAGAAATGTTTAGAGTTTCAGAAACTTTTGGTTGCTACCTTTGTTGATTTCAAAAAGGCTTTCGACTCTGTTGATCGTCATAATTTGTGGTTGATTGTGAGATCATATGGTATACCTGATAAGTTAGTTAACATAATGAAAGCAATCTATAATAACACCGAGTCGTGTGTGAGAGTTGGTAAGTCTTGTAGCAATTGGTTTAGCATTACTTCTGGTGTTCGACAAGGGTGCATTTTGTCTCCTTTTCTCTTTAGCTTGGTTATTGATTATGTTTTGTGAAATTAACTACAAAGGAAAGATTCTGGCCTTAAATGGTCTGAAAATACGAAAATTTCTGATTTAGATTATGCTGATGATTTTAGCCCTTTTTGTGTTTTTTTTTGCCAAATGATGTTGATGAGATGAACTCTTTCATTTGAGCTGTTTTGCCAAATGATGTTGATGAGATGAACTCTTTCATTCGAGCTGTTGATGAAACTGGTAGTAGAGTAGGTTTGGTTATAAACAGAAAAAAAACTAAAGTGATGAAAATCAGTCAGGCAGACTGTGATTCAGTTACTCTGAATGGTTGCAGTCTTGAGCAGGTGTCACAGTTTAATTAACTTGGGAGCTATGTAACAGATAATGGTTATGTGCGGCATGAGATTAACAGATGAATAGGGATTGCTGCTGGGACTTTTAAGAATCTATATCATATCTCTTATGTGTGGAGAAATATATATCTATATATTTCTCCACACATAAGAGTGTGGAGAAATAGGCGTATACACCTAAAGACTAAAATTAGACTGTATAATAGTTTGATTCTTTCTAGGGTTAGTTATGGTAGTGAAACTTGGACACTTTGTAAACAAGATAACAGGAAACTAGATACTTTTGATTCCAGATGCTTACGCAGTATCTTGGGCATTAGGTGGTTCAACTTTGTAACTAATGATGAGGTTAGGCAAAGGAGTCTGCAACCTCCTTTAAGCAGCATATTGTGCAGAGAGAGACTCCGCTGGTTTGGCCATGTTGCCCGTATGGATAATTATAGATTGGTGAATAGGGTTATGAACAGTGTGCCTAAAGGCCTCAGGAAGAGGGAGAGACCTAGGATGCGGTGGGCAGACAATGTCAAACAGGACCTTGTTAGAATTGGTGTGCAGTGGCCAGATGCAGTAGATGTAGCTCAGGATAGACTTGATTGGAGAACTAAATTGCACGGTCTGGTTGGACCTCCATAGCCCATGGCTGCTTGAGGATGATGATGATGTTTGTAATATGTTAGTTATTCACAAATCATTAAGTTTATTTACCTGTAGGTGACATTGCCCATTGCCATTGCAGCTACCAATACCAAATGGACCTATCACCCCTCTCCAAAGGTCAGAGTCATTTCCAGTTTTAGCATTGAAGTCACCTGGAACAAGGGTTATATCTCATTTTGTGACAGAATTCAAAATATCCTGAAGTTGTCCGTAAAACCTATCTTTCTCATCCTGATTGGTATCCTCAGTTGGAGCATAATAACAGATAATATTGAAGTCTTGTTTTAAATTTAGCTATAAAGACCCCTTTCATTAATGCTCTCATATCCTAGGAGAGCATCACTAGTGTCTCTGCTGAGAAGTCAAAACCTATGGCTTGAAGATACTTTCCATCTGCCCTTCCCGAAAAGAGAAAATTGAGTTTATTTTTAAGTATCTGACCTTTATCTGTCAAGTGATCTCTTGCAAGCTGAGAATATCTGGGTTACAACAGTGAATTATTGTGTAACGACATCAAGAGAATAATATCTGTGCAGAGTTCTCACATTCCAAGAACCTGTGGATAGAAAATGGTTAATGGGTTATTTAAAGAAACTTTGTGTATTGAGAGAGGAAGTTCTGATAATATCAAACAGCCCCCTAATCACAGGCATGAGGCAAAGACCTGTTTCCCCAATCTGTGCTAAAGATTGAAGCCATCTACACTGGAAGACTTTCTCCAATGTAGATTTGATGATTCCTGTAGAAGCAAGAGTTCAGGTACTTGCTCAGATCAGTATTATCCACCAACTGATAAAACGTATCCTGTGAATCTGTTCACTTGGGACTGTCAACCCACCAACAAACAGAAAACACAGTGGAAGATTTTCCTTCAATGGAAGCCCATCAGTGCAGCAAATTCAGGCTATATAATCAAGCTCAGAGCCATTATTCCATACATGTTGGTATATATGCTCGGTACCAGGACCCTGTGTGGTTGGCCACTCCCTAGCAGGGTAGAAAAAAAAAGGAAAAGTAGCCAAAGTAGCCCAGATCAATAGGGTACACTGATCTGGCAGCCTTTCCCTTCCATTCCCTTCCATGAGAGAGTATCTCTTTCAAAAAGTACTGACGGTCTGCATCATGTGAAGGAAGGGTTAAACTTTTGGTGCTAGGCCTGTTCTGTTTCTCATAACAGGTGATTGGTGCATAGTTCTCTCTCTAATGAATAACTTAGCCACCATTTACAGATCCTAGAATGAATAATGTACTAAAATTAAAATCATTGACTCCAAGCAATAATAAACTAAAATTATAATTATTGACTTGGCATTCATTTATAATTATGACAGTCACCAATTATTGGCTTACATTTTAGTTAATGATTATAATTTTAGGTTTTTAATTTTTGAAATGAGAAGTGAACAGAATTTAATAATGTATTTTTCATTTTAATTAACATAATTGAAATATGCTATTTATTTATTTCACAGATGTTTTTCTTCTATTTGTCATAAGTGATTACCTGGGATGCTGACAGTGATGCTCTTCATTAAGATGCTGTTTCGCCAGTGGTATAAAAAATGTATACTTTTAGCTTTTTTAAGTTTGTGTGCATTTGTTACTATTAAACTTTGGAAATCATCAATGCTTGATGGTCTTCAATTACAAGTGACTAAGTTATCCTCCCAAGACAAAATTCAAATTCTTCATGAAGATGAAAAAGTTCATAAAAAAAATACAAACTCTCAAATAATGCCACAGGCTCCTAAATTTAGTCAGTTTTATACCTGTCCAGCTTGCTTTGGATCTAGTATGTGTACAGAACTTGATGTAGGATCATTAATATTTCATGGTGAAATGTCTAGCACTTCAAACACTGGAAGACTGTGGAGGAAGGGAGTATTGCAAAATGAAAGGGTATTAATTGGCACTCTTTCAGCTGATGAGTGGAATAAATTTGATGAATTTGTGTGCCAAAATTCTAGCCAGCTTATTCCTTGTGATGTATCTGCTGCAGTAAGAAAAACCATTTTAGCCACAGATGAAATGCTTTCAGTAGAAAGTGTTAGAAATACTTATCAGTTACTTGATGTACCTCGGAGTGAAGTTGCGTGAGTAAAGAAATAGTTAAATTGATTTGGGTATTATTATTTTATTATTTGTTTGTCCTAGATATTTAACTCAAACCTATACAAATTATTAGTGAAGGACCTGTCTGTCACTTTAATATCCTAAGGTGATAGACAGACAATTAGTTAATAATATTTATCCTTAATGTCCGATGTTGTATGTGGCCATTGCAAGGTCCTAAATGTCCACCCATTGTATTTCTAGATATCCCTATTTTTTTGAAGTTCTAGGCACACTGTTTTATAATTCTGTTCACTAATCTCTAGTGCTATATGAGGGCAACATGGCCAAGTCAATGCAGTTTCTCCATATACAAGATGCTTTTAATATGGTTTGATGACTCCTTCATCTAACCTCACCATTGCTTATATAGTAAACCACCTAATACCCATAAATGTCTAGAATTAAAAGCATCAAGACTAAACTGTTATATAGCCTAATTTTTGTATTCAGATATACACGTTCATATCAGAATAATATGACCACCTACCATAGTATATGTATGGTAGGTGGTCATATTATTCTGATATGACTGTGTATATATGCCTATTTTTCCATGATCTCTACAGATTCTTTAAAAGTCCCAGCTGGAATGCTTGTTCTCCAGTTTATCTTATAAGTGGAGAAGACACTTTTGCAATGATATGTAATGGTAAAGAGTTGGTGAATTTATATATCAAAAATCACAGTTTAATATGCTGAAAAGTCCATAGTCAATTTTTGTGGAGAATTTTGAAATTTTAGTGTTTTTAAATATTTTTGCATATCACACATAAAAATGTTATATTCTGCAACAAGTTGAACAGAATTGAAGGCACATAACACTTTCACTGAAGGAAATAATAACTAACTACAGATATCAATGTTTAATATTAATTATCATAATTTCAGTAGTTAAAAAAATATTGATGTAAATGTTGGTGTGATATTGACCATTTATAGTCATTTTTTCAGGTAGAATGTCCATGGCTGCCATTTCTTTGTGATTTGAACATCCTCTTCCTTGAGTGAAAGTCTTGTTGGAGGATTTGAGGATGCGATTCATCTTTCACAACCCAAATACAGTTGACAATCTTTCTGAGAGTTGTATAGTAATAAAACCATGTCTCATAACTATGACAATGTATGTTAACCATTTGAGGTCACTAGGTTCAAACATTGCCAGCATCTCCTTGTGCAAGTTGACTCTAGCCCTTTTTTGCTATTCTGTCAGTTTGTAGGATACCCATTTGGCACAAATCTTTTGGAATCCTAAATGTTGATGAATAATCGTTTCCACAGTTCCAATTAATATGCTGACATCTAAACTTATTACCTGATCTGTGATGTGTGGGTTGTGCTTAATGAGTTCATGAACAGCAGCAATGGTTCATTCATGGCCTCCTTTGGTCTTCCTGAACAAGGGAGGGCTTCAAAGCTCTGCCATTCTCTAAATTTGCACATCCAACCCATAAAAGTGCCATATGAACAGGCATGATCCCCATATAATTGTGATAATTTGGCATGAATTTTTTTCACATCATCTCAAGCTTGCGTGATCTTGTGTCCAAGCCTTTGTGAAAATCTTTCCCCATCTTTAGTAGGCTCCATAGCAACAATGCAGAGATTTCCCAGACTGAACTCTATTGCACCACCATTGAAGAGAGAAATGATGATACTGCCTTTGTTTTCAATGCATAATGACAAGTTTAGACAAGCTTTCAAATAATTCATAGCTTCTTAACTTTGGAGGAATGAGTGCAAATCTACAGGCACATGTCAGGAACATTTTCAATGCCCTCTATTTAAGAGCATTGAAAATTTCAAGATTTTTCAGAAAAACTGACTATGGACTTCTCAGCATATGAAATGCTGATTTTTAATACACACACTCATATTCACCTACTCTTAGCATTTTATATTATATCAGAGCAAAAGTGTCTTATACACTTATTTTGATAGTATCACTGAGTTATTTTTACGTATTGTTGTTTATCTGATGTTGTATGTTACTAGTATCTCACAACTCATCCAGTAATCACACAACTCCCAAAGTAATTAAATTCAGGAACTTTTACTAGAGCACAGCCATTCAAAGGAGCTGGATTACCATCCACCTGAACAATTCCCATCACTTTAATTTTCTTTCTGGTAATAGAGAAGGTTTCGTGACAATCTTGTCAATAGCTTTAATGAAAAAGTTCATTTCATCATTTTTCAAAAGAGAAAAATTATCAGCATCAAAGTCATATTTTCATATCTATAGACCAGCATATGAAGATAAAAATGTTCATAAACAAATAAAAACTCTAATAATGCCATAGGCACCTAAATTTAGTCCTTTTACATTTCATGAATGACTTTCATAGTAATATGCAATTTGACAAACCCCTTTACAAAAATATTTTGGAATGATTGTGTCATTTGCATGCACTTTGATTTCAGAAATGGTTTCAAGTGAGTACAAACTCTAATAAAGATGTTTTCAGTTTCTGATTAAGAGGAGTGGCTCATCCATTAGACCAGCTTATATTACTTATATTACTTTACTTGATATGCAATCTTCAACTTACTCATTCTATTTGCAATTATTATTGCATTTTTTCAAATTACTCATTCTATTTACAATTATTATTGCATTATTTCAACTTACTCATTCTATTCTTATTGCCCAACAACTACGGCCACAGTGCTCACATTAAATTTATTAAATATTTGATGTGGTTTAGAAAATTTATATTGCTTTATTATTACTTATTATTTTTCGTATAAATAAAATAATTTTTTGAGGTGAGTGAATGGACTGACTTTTCAATTACCTATCCTGTCCTATTCTTTTTTTTTGGCCCATGAAATATTGGTAAAAGAAAATATGGCCTGCGAAATATTGGCAAAAGGAAAAATGGCCTGCGATCTCAGAGAAGATGGACAGCACTGTATTAGTCCATCTGGGCACTTCTCCATGAAAAATAATCACAAGAAATAAACTTATTTAAAGTTTAGTTTTCATTATTTGTCATATCTAAATCAACATAATATCATTTTTATATTTGTTTTGTAATAATTTTTTGTTGCATTATGTAGACATTTACTTTGTAAATGAGTCCTACATTGTCTGTTTCAGTTTATACAATACAAATGTTTACACTATGGCCACTGTCAAATCTTAAAGTTATCCATGATAGCAATGACACAAATGTGCATATACTGAAATACAATAGTAATGAACTGCAGGAGGTGCGTCACCATATTGAAGTGTCCAGTGACACTTGATTGGCTGATGCAGCCAGTGCAACCAACGCTCAAAGATCTTGTTACTTAGCAAATATCTTCATTTGACTTTTGCCAATCTCAACATGCCTAAACTTTCCTGGTAAGATGTGTTTGAACTGAATTTTAACTGGGTTGCCAACTTTTTATTTTGCTAAGAAAAGATATTTATGTATGAACAGTTTAAAAAGAACATAAGAAATATAAATAAAATAATATAAAATGAATAAAAAGAATATAAAATGTGTTGAACATTTGGTCTACAATGGAATACTAATAATATGCTTTAACAAGACATTTAATCAGCAATGCTTGGCTCAGTTGGCTCACTTCCTTTTTGACTTGTAACTCCAAGGTCTCCTGTTTGATACCAGATGTGCTCTCATAATAGTTTTTTTCTTGTCATTTTTTCCCCATAATTCATTTTATTACAATTCATTGTAAAATTAATTAATTATATGTAATAAAGTATATATATAATAATATTGTGAATTAAATATACCCTGTAAAAAAGACAACTGTTTAGGTGATAATTTACTACAAGTAATTCAGTTTGAAATGAAAAATGTAAATTTCTAATCAGAACAGAGAAAAAGAAAAGTACACATGTTTATTAGACATATTTTTCACTGATAGTTTTTTAAAATACCACTAGAACAGAGGAAAAAATACATATGTATAGGTAATTATTACAGGGGAAGGGCAAAATATTGAAGTAGAAAGGAGAAACATGCCTTTCCAAGTTTTTTTTTTCTTCAATTTTTTTGTTAATGCATTTTAAGAATAGCTGGAAAAAAAAGATGGTGTGTGTTTGGGGGGTTATATGCATTATGAAACATATTTTCAGTCTGATTTGATTCAACACCAGACATTTTCCAAAAATGTTTTCCTACATCAGGACCCTGTCTGTGTAGGGCAGTGCCTCACCAAAAATTTTAGCCACAAGCCACCACTGCTAATTAGTATATGACTTAAGACTTTTTAAAGAGGCTATTTTTAATCTAAGAAAGTTTACTTTTGAAACAGTAAAAAGTACAGTGTAAATTTTAAGCTAAGTTACCATGCAAACCCATTTGATGAAGTATGCTTGCCATCTAGCCATACATGAATTGCACTCTTTTACTTGATGCCTCAGTTTAAAATTCAGTCTGTAATAATCAAGTAAGAATATGTAGTATATGTTAGTTTTTTAATAATACAAATAATACAATGTTATATCCAGTTTACAGTAATCTTTACTGGTGGTAGTTTTTCAACAGGCACAGTAGTATACCAATTATTGTCTCAAGCTTGACTCTGCCACAATTTAATTTTAGTCACTTTTTCTCTTTTTGGACTTCACAAACCATATTGAATGTTTTATTCACTTATTGTGGAAAACAATTGACACACTTGAATATCTTGAAACTTTTTCACATGTTTATACAGTTTGCACTGAAAATGAATGTAATGTTTGTTGAATGAGTTTCAGTCCAGAATTATTTATAAACCTCTGAGTAGCTTTATATTTAAGGTCGACTCTTATTATGAGTGATGAGGACAGGGCACAATCATAATTTAGTGCATATAGAGGAATTTAAGTGTTATGGCTATGTTTATTTTGACCAATGTAGCACTTTAAATTTAAAATCAGATACCAGTGAAGAAAGATATAGTCACAAGTCATATTCCACATTGTCTATTTCTAGATTTGGTTTCCAGATAAGTGTAAGAAGATAAAGTAGTTGAAAATGGCAATAAAACTTGCAGTAAAAAATATAGAAATATCTGAAAATATAATGCCATTTTTTTTATTATGGATGCCATTACTGATATTTTTCTGCAAATCTCCAAGGGGTACACAAAACCACAGGTTGCGAACCAATGCTTTAGATCAGTGGTTCTCAACCTTTTATGCTTCATGTACCCCCAGAAATGTGTATGTAACTGGCGTACTCCTTGTATAGATAAATAGATAAAACTATAGTTATAGTATAACAATGGGAATAAAATAAAACATATATATACATATAACATATATCTAGTGCCAGTAATAAATAGGCACTTTTTGACGTCAATTTCAATTTTAGAGGAAAGATTGTCTGAGCCGGGTGGGATATGAACCCATGACCTACTGATAGCATGTCAGGTGCTCTGGACCACTGAGCTACCAGCTGCCGATCAAGATTTCCTCTAATTAATGCTATGAACATTCCCTTTTATATCACACGTAGGCGTTATTTTAGGCAATTTTTAGCCCTTATGGCTTTTTATTTGCCAATAGATGGAAAGCATGTCTTACAAGTAGGCTAATGATAATAAATATTGAGATGAACTCAGATAATCAGCATCCAGTAATAAATAGGCACTTTTTGACGTCAATTTCAATTTTAGAGGAAAAATTGTCTGAGTCAGGTGGGATATGAACCCACGATGGCTTTTTGCTTGCCGTCTATTGGCAAATAAAAAGCCGTTAGGGCTAAAAGTTGCCTAAAATAACTCCTACATGTGACATAAAAGGGAATGTTCATAGCGTTAATTAGAGGAAATCTTGATTGGTGGCCGGTAGCTCAGTGATCCAGAGCACCTGACATGTTATCAGGAGGTTGTGGGTTCATATCCCACCCAGCTCAGACAATTTTTCCTCTAAAATTGAAATCAATGTTAAAAAGTGCCTATTTATTACTGGATGTTGAACTGTCAAGTTTATCTGAGTTTATCTCAATATTTATTATCAGTAGCATACTTGTAAGACATGCTTTCCATCTATTGGCAAATAAAAAGCTGTTAGGGCTAAAAATTGGCTAAAATAACGCTTACATGTGACATAAAAGGGAATGTTTTCTTAATGTTAATTAGAGGAAATCTTGATCGGCGGCTGGTAGCTCAGTGGTCCAGAGCACCTGACATGTTATCAGGAGGTCATGGGTTCATATTCCACCCGGCTCAGACAATTTTTCCTCTAAAATTGAAATTGACGTCAAAAAGTGCCTATTTATTACTGGATGTTGAACTGTCGAGTTTATCTGAGTTTATCTCAATATTTATTTTTATATCTAGTGACTTTTGAGCTCTCAGGGCGCACTCCAAAAATTTTTACCGCGTACCCCATGTTGAGAACCCCTTCTCTAGATGATCAAAGTTACCAGAATTTTCTTTAGAATGAATTCCTCATTATATGATTAATAATGAAAGAAAAGGTGACTAAGTGCAGCCTTGTTGAAATCCACTAGTAATGGTGAAACAGTCACTTCAAGCACTGTACCAATTCTCACACACCATTCTTTGTTAGTATAGACAGGCATTGTTACAGGAATTAAATTTTTTCAGTATGCCATATGATCTTAAGATAAATCACAAATTACTGTGATCAGAATAATTGAAAGCCTTTTCGAAAATTGGAAAGTAAATAACCATATTTTTTTAAAACTCTATTCTCAAGAATTATTCTAAGCAAAAAAAAGTCTATGCATTCTCTACCAATTTTCATCTTAAAGTTGCCCATCAACCAAATGTTTAATTCTATTAAGTACAAAAATATACAGAGCATTAACTGAGACAGAGAGTAGACTGATGCTCTTAAATTTTTGTAACAATTTTGATCTTTACATTTACTTGAAAATAGGGCTAATAATATCTCTAGTAAAAACCTTTGTCATAAAGATTATTCAGCACTGCAGGCAGACATGTGATGGCAAACATCATTCCCAGTTCTAAGCATTTCAATAATAATTTCATCTATCCTTAGTGACGTGCAGTTTTAATTTGAAGATAGTGAAAGTAACTTTATCAAAATTTATAATATATTATGAAATTTGGCCAACATTAAATTAAAGCTAGTAATACATCTATCTTCATTACAAATACACTAGTGCTCTAAAGGTAAGCAACAAATGCAAAAATTGGCATATCTTGTGCAATAATTGACAATAAAAAAAGTCAAAATTTTTTACATAAAAAAAGACTGATTTCAAATCTGCATGTGGAATTTGCATTAAATCGTGCATGCAAAACTTAAAGGTATAAAAAACACTAAACTAGGTAAACTACTAAAAGGTATAAACAGGTCCGTTACCAGATTAGATTGCACCCTGAGGCAAACAATTAAATGTCGTTCCTCAAAGGGTCGAATTTGTGCATGCACAACTCCTACGCTTGGAACGAGGATTGCAATGTCCACAAAATGAAATAATAATCCCCAAAATGATAAATATAACGTAAATAAGCAAAACTGGTTAAGGAAAAATAAAAGTGAATGGGTGGACCTTCACAGGTACCGTGAGGCAGGCTGCCTCTATGCTACACCCTGTCAACAGTACTGGGTATAAATTTGAAAGGTATAAAATCTCATTTGTACATGTGTATCAGTTTATGTTAGTCATGATGTATGGCATCTGAGATAGCCAACCATTAGATAATGACTAGAAGAAATTTTTTGAGTGAAGAAATGAGGTAGTGAGCAATTGGGAGGCTCAAGGCTGGGCAATGTCAATCTGAGGCAACCAGATAGTTAAATGTGAATTGTAGCATTGTAATCTTCTTTGGAATCTATTTCAAACAAGCCAAACCATCAATAAAAGACCTATTCCTGAACTTCTGAGGGCAAATTGACTAGTGATGACAGGTACCTGCTCCTAAATGCAAGGTGCTAAATGCATTCTGCATCTATGGGATGGGTTGTATCCTGACAAATTATGTCCAGAAGGCTTCATGTAGTTCATCTTTATGCAAGACGACCAGTTGTGTGTGTGTTCCTATAATGTTCGGCCAGTACAGAGCCTGATTGAATTGGTCTCAATGACATGCAACTGGACTCAACATCAGTGGAGCAGTGTTCTGTTCACTGATGAATTCTGATTTAGTCTGCGAACCAATTCCCAATGACTGTTGGTCTGCAGATAACCTACAACCAGATACCATCCCATTAACATCTGGGAAAAAAGACAGTTTTGGAGCTGGTGGTTTGTTGGTGTGGGCAGGCATCACTCTCATTGGCCACCCAGACCTTTTGTCTTCTCAGGAGGAATGGTAACAGCTATTAAATATCACAATGAGAACATTCTTGCATCAGTGGATCCTGATTCTGTATTAATGGACAATGATACTCATTTGGTAGAACAATACCTTGAGAGTGAAACCATAAGTCGTTTGGACTGGCCTTCCTGATCACCTGACCTAAATCCAATAGAGCATTTTTGGGAAATTGTAGGATGATGCAATAATGCCAGTCGCAATCCACTTCCCAGGACTTTCCAGTAGCTCCGATCTGCACTCATGCATGAAAAGCAATTACTCCTCAAACACTCATTGACACCCTGATTTGCAGCATGAGTTGTTGTGCAGTCTGTATCACTATTTAAGGTGATCACATACCATTTTAATGGTATGTTATCATTGAATTTTTACATACCATTTTGTGGTAATAATTTTCTAATTTAAATATCTTGTATGTTTACGGGAATTTGTTTTTCAGGCATTAGTCAGATATATGATTATGGACTTCACAAGTGCATGTTATTGAAATTCAACAAACGATTTGTTTGTAATTCATGGTTTTTGTGTTTGTTGCCTAACTCTTGAGAACCAATGTAATTGCAGTGGAATTATAACCACATTATTCCTGACATCTCTAGAACATTCAGTCCCAAAATATAATATTTTTTGGCTGTGACAGAAATCTTGCATTCAGTAATCATGCCATCCTAACCTTAGTCCCTGTGTGTCACTCCATTTTGTCTTACAAAAAATATTTACTATCTGGTACAACTCTGTTGTGTTCTCTAGTAACTTTTGCTACTTTCTCTCCTAATCTTCCAGGAATCGAATGAGAGTAAAAAGCAGCCTAGGCAAATAATGGCAATTGGCCCTTATAGCCAACATCAAGCTTTAACCAAATTTCACTCCACCAAATTTTGCTCCAGGCAAGAAGTACTACGGGTTGGACCTTGAGAAATACTCCTAGGGGTTGCCTGCTATTCATTATTAGCTCATTAAAAAAAAAAGAGCTAATGTTTTTGACTTTGTTGTCTGTTTGCCTGTCCATCTGTAGAAAAACATCTTTTGATTTTTAGAAATGAACTCAAAGTTTCTTTTGGGGTGGATAAGTGTTGATAAAATATTAAGATTCACATTTCAAATCTCCCAATAATTTTAATAGTGCCGTGTAGAAGTGGAAAATTTGGAAAATGCCAAGCTTTTAATAAATATTGCAAACAAACAATTATACTAAAAATTTGTTAAATATGTAAAAACCTCAGACCATGCTTAATAAATGCATTAATACCAGGGATGGATCCAGAAAATGTCTTGGGGGGGGGGGAGTTATAGATAGGGCTCCTTTTCAAAGTAAGAGGTCCACTGGTGAAAAATATGGATTTCACGAAAATGTCTTTTGGCCACAAAAACAATTTAATAGAATAAGAACCTATCTGCAGTGTAAAGAACCCTCAGTAGATAGGTTTCGGGATTTCTCTTTTCAGGGAGGGAAGATAACAAACATCACCAAGGCATGGATCTGCTTCTCAGCAGACACGCTAGTGATGCTCTTCTAGGATATGAGTGTATTAATGAAAGTTTTTTTTACAGCAAAATTTCAGACAAGTGTTAAAGACTTGAATGTTATCTGTTCTAATTCCCCCACTGAGGATGCCAATGAGGATGAGAAGGATAGGTTTTACGGACAACTTCCGGACATTTTGAATTCTGTCAAGACAGGAGGTATTACCCTTGTTCTGTGTGACTTCAATGCCAAATTTGGTACTGACTCTGACCTTTGGGGAGGAGTAATAGGCCCTTTTGGTATTGGTAGCTGCAATGGCAATGGGCGACATCTCCTACAGGTAAGTAAACTCAATGGTTTCAGAATAACTAACACTTATTATAAACACCGCAACATACATAAGTACACATGGGTTTCACCTGATGGGCTGCATAAGAATATGATTGATTATATGTTAATTAACAGCAAATGGGCTAGTTATGTTAGGAATACCAGGGCATATAGGGGAGCTGAAATTGGATCTGACCATTACCTTGTTAAAAGTGTCTGGCAACTTAAACTTAAGAAGTGTTGTGCTAATGTTAAAAAAATTTCGTTTAATACTGAAGCTCTGACAGACCCAGTTATAGCTAAAGACT
The DNA here is from genome assembly GCA_038380435.1 of Ryuthela nishihirai. NCBI lineage: Eukaryota > Metazoa > Arthropoda > Arachnida > Araneae > Heptathelidae > Ryuthela > Ryuthela nishihirai. The sequence continues at coordinate 32,193,062 of JAWZYU010000004.1, forward strand.
ACCATGATAAGTTACTTAGTCATTATGACAGTTATGGTTTGTTTACTACTGAAGTTGACGAAGAATGAACTATTTTAGCAGGCTTTTCTTGAAACAACAGTACTCTTTTAGGAAAAAAAGAAGCAGAGGGAGCAAAATTATTTGAGTGATAAAGCACTGAGCTTATTTCGGAAAGAAAGAACTGCAGGAATGTCCTTAATCAATACCCTACTAGTCCTAATTGAAAGCATTACTGAGAGCTTAATGAATGTGTAAAGGATCAGTTAGCTGCTGATAAGAATCTGGTTTGATGTCTTGACTGACAAAGCTGAGGAAGCAGTTGGACAGCACAACAGCAGAGAGCTGTACCAGGTAGTTAATTCTTTTTGTGGTAGAAAACGGACATGTATACAGGGATTGCAGGATAAACATGGAAAGGTTATAGAAGGTGAGGATTCTGTCATGGCTAGGTGGGCTGAGCATTTGAGTGATGTTCTAAACAATGTAGTTAGTTTTACTCCCATTGTTCATAATGATGATATATGCATTACTGGCTTTAATGTTGGCCATATAACAAAGTATGAAATTATTTTGGCTGTTTCTCAACTTAAACTACATAAATCCCTAGGAGTAGATGAAATTACTACTGAAATTATTACTTAAACTACATAAATCCCCAGGAGTAGATGAAATTACTACTGAAATTACTACTTAAACTACATAAATCCCGAGGAGTAGATGAAATTACTACTGAAATGTTTCGAGCTGGGAATGTTACAGTTACCACATGGATGACTAAAATTTTGAATATCTTTTTTGATAAAGGCATAGTTCCTAAGGATTTTACCAGAGCTATTATTATTCATATTTTAAAAAAAATGTGATTGCAGTTCTTGTGATAACTATAGGGGCATGAGCCTATTTTCTGTTCCAGATAAAGTTCTTTGCATGATTGTGCTTAATAAAATTAAGAATCTGGTTGACAGTCAGTTGTGTGATGAGCAATGTAGATTCAGAAGTGGTAGGGGATGTGTAGATGAGATATTTTCACTCAGGCAGATTCTTGAGATATGGTCAATTATTTTGGGAGCTATGTAACAGAGACTGGTGATATGTGGCATGAGATTAACAAATGAATAGGGATTGCTGCCAGGACTTTCAAGAATCTATGGAGAGTGTGGATAAATAGGTGTATACACCTAAATACTAAAATCAGACTATAATAGTTTGGTTCTCTCTAGGGTTAGTTATGGTAGTGAAACTTGGATGCTTTATAAACAAGACAACAGGGAACTATTCTTATGCACTATCTTGGGTATTAGATGTTTCAACTTTGTAACATCAATGGTCTAACCTCATCATTGTAAGTAATGATGAGGTTAGACAAAGGAGTTGGCAACCTCCTTTAAGCAGCACATTGTGCAGAGAGAGTCTCTGTTGGTTTAGCCATGTTGCACGTATTGATAATTATAGATCAGCGAGTAGGGTTATGAACAGTGTGCCTAAAGGCCCCAGAAAGTGGAGAAGAGCAAGCATGCAGTGGGCAGACAATGCCAAACAGGACCTTGTTAAACTTGGAGTGCAGTGGCCAGATGCAGCAGATGTAGTTCAGGACAGATATGCTTGGAGAACTAAATTTCACAATCTGGTTGGACCACATAGCCCATGGCTGCTTGATGATGATTGCTACCTTAGTCTTAGAAGTTGCTGATCAGATAAAAAAATCATATTGTGTGCTGTTTGCATAAACTACCAAATAATTTTGAAAAATTTAATGAAAGATTTAAATAATGTGAAAAATATTGCGAATTATATACAGGGCGATTCAAAAAGATGGACACAATTTCTATTGGTTATATATCTGAACAATATGTTGTATTTGAATTCTGTAAATTACATTTGATTATACACATATTAAAGTTTATTGATGTACACAATTACAATTGGCTATATTTCCTGAACAATATGTTGTATTTGACTGAACTCACGAATGCAAAAAATCTTGTGTTGCATAGTAGCCATTTTGCTTACAACTGACGCTGCTGTGCGGCGCTAGAGTGCTCTAGCGGTAGTATTTGAAACTTTACACATCCTCTTTCAAATGTAATTTACATAATTCAAATAAAACGTATAGTTCAGGAAATATAACTAATTGAAATTGTGTCCATCTTTTTGAATCACTCTGTATATTAAGGTAGTGAAAGACTTCAGAAAATGTGGCAAAGTTAATTTTTATACTGAATTTAAAATGCAAAAAAATGCAGTAAAACCTTTCAATATTCTTTAAAGAAATGCTTATAAAATTTTAGTTACATGTCTTTTTTTTAATTATCATAATTTTTGTAATCCGAATTTAACGTTCTTCCTTTTGATACATAACATAACCTATTTCTCTTCATTTGTTATTTAAAAAAAAATTCTAAAGTTGACTTGTTTATTTGACTAGTCACAGCTGGTAAAAAGTGTACTTTTCTCAAAGTACTGTACTGAGAAAAAAAAATCATAAAAAGAGAGTAATTTTCTTGTTTGAAATAAATTTTTTTTTCAGAAATAAATAGCTTTTCTATTTATATGTATTGTAAATATATCTATTAGTTTTTTTTAATAAATTTATATTTGCAATGCCAGATGCATTTTTTTATTACATGTCTCTATAAAAGCCCTATTAAAACAAAACTAGTCATCTTTTTTATTAAGTATTTTATTTTCAGAAAATCCAGAATTAAATGCTGATTAATTTGGTATACAGCATGCCATAATTCATTTCAGTAGTTATTTGGCAAAAAAAGTTCTAAAGTTAATTTTTTTTTGCCTAAACACAGTTGAAGGAAAGCCTAGCCACAAGGTACAATTAGTTTTTCAGGCCTGGCATGGTAAGAATTAACTTGTAATTATTATATGAAAAAACACGTGTCAGTAACACCACATTAGAGATTACACTACTAAGGCCTCAAGCTGTTCAGCTCTTATAAACGTCACACTTTAGAAATTGTATTAAAATGTTCTTTATTTCCATAATCTGAAGATTGATTTATAGAAAGTCTGAAATTGCAGTAATTTTAGTTTTTAACTGAGTTGAGATAATTCTAATATGTGTATCACAGTAGGATCATTCCGTGAAATATAACCAGATTTGGTTGTAGCACCATTATATATTTTCTTCATATTTGTTTTTTCGTACTTGGATATCAGCAGCACATCAGGGTTGGGTGAAACCTTTCCATCATTTCTGTGTTACAAACACTTTCTTTTTTGTAAGAATATTCATTTTTGGTGTGGTAATCAGTGGAGCAAGTATTTTAGTAGTTAAATTGCAAAATTAAATTAACTTAAAGTTCTCTGTTGTTGAAAATAAAATTGTTAAGTTTATCCTTCAAATTATTTGCATAGTAGAAGTTTTTAGGAGTAAACTCAAAAGCTTTTCTGAGCAAGTGCTAGAGTTACCAGATGCCAGTGTTATAAAAGGAGGACAGAAAAGCTAAGAATGGAGGACAAAGGAGGACATGTTGTCAATTTGTGAAATAGAATAAGTTTCCTACTTAGTTTTATTTCATGTACTGGCTAACAGTTGAGTCAGAAAAAGGCATAATACTTATTACATATGAAATAAAAATACAGTTAAATTGCAAAATTAAATTAACTTAAAGTTCTCTGTTGTTGAAAATAAAATTGTTAAGTTTATCCTTCAAATTATTTGCATAGTAAAAGTTTTTAGGAGTAAACTCAAAAGCTTTTCTGAGCAAGTGCTAGGGTTACCAGATGCCAGTGTTATAAAAGGAGGACAGAAAAGCTAAGAATGCAGGACAAAGGAGGACATGCTGTCAATTTGTGAAATAGAATAAGTTTCCTACTTAGTTTTATTTCATGTACTGGCTAACAGTTGAGTCAGAAAAAGGCATAATATTTATTACATATGAAATAAAAATACACCCTCAAGCAGCTGCTTGCCACAGAGGTCTGACAGGAGCCCGTCAGTTTATATGTCATAGCAGAAGGTCTGTAAGGAAGGTGAAACCTCAGCAGAAAAATGGCATGAAATCCACAGCCTTATCCTGGGCTCGAATCCAGGTCCCTTAGATCAGTAGATATTCTTTCAAAATATATGATATGCTGATTTTTATTCCCATTGATGAACAATAGAGGATTATTTGGCCTTAAGTGTAATAATAGTTCATAGCTATCTGCTGTTCCAGAAGACAAACTTTGTATGTTTCTATTAACTCTGACTGAGGTAGGGATCAGCAGTGACTTTGGTCTTGGTAGGGCATGTTCCTTTGTGAGATGACATGTATAAACCTGGAATAGTTCCTTATTTCTATGCTGCCCCTAATGTTCAAATGAAACTGCTCTCAACTTTCATAACTCTATCTATCAGTGGGTGGAAACAAAGTTTTATGCAAATTTCTAAAGTGCATACCTTTTTCAATCGGGCATCTAAATTGCTAACATATGAAATTACAGAAAATAGTAACTTTGACAATATTAACAGAATCAATTTAATATTCATGATTTTCATTTACAGTAAATAATTTCACAGTTAACAGTAAATTATATTATAGTCATGGGTGCAAGAAATTTGGAAAAGGAAGGTACAAAAAAAAGTAATTTTAGTTTGAAACATATTATGAGTTTATACAAAAAGTAAGACATTTCTTATCAAAATTCTGGGAGGACATGAGCTAAAAAAAGGACATCCTCCTTTTGGAGGATATATGGTAACCCTAGCAAAGACAGTGCTCTGTCTTCAGTGAAGTGACACTATGTGGTGACATCACTTCACTGAAGACAGAGTGCTGTCCTTGCTCTGGAAAAGCTTCTGAGTTTTCTCCTAAAAACTTTTAATACGCAAATAGTTTGAAGGATAAACTTAACCATTTTATTTCTGAACAACAGAACTTTAAGTTATTTTAATTATTTTCTGAGCAAGAATTTTTTTAATTTTGTATACAAGTGCTCAGCACCAAGACCCTGTGAAGTTAGCCACTCCTCAGCAGAGTAGGAATAAAATGAAAAGGTAATAAGGTCTGGATCAGCAGTTCCCAACCTTTTGAAAGCCTAGGACTTGACTAATTTTATCTTAAATAATGGTCTATGTTTTTGCATCTGGTACTAGGACAACTAGAAAAGGGAACAGGTCTTATGAAAAAAGAATGTATATCAGCAAAAAAATAAACTTAAGTTTTTAATATGTAGTTACAATGAATTGAAAACAACATTAATTTTTAGTTTGTGTGAAGGTTGATGTTTGACTGAGACTAGTTCAGAAATGTTTGACTCAATTTGCCAACTTGCACTCTCAAATCAGAGTCTACATTTAGAGTTTTTTTATATTTTTGACTTGGTGTATTAAAAGTGCTGAAAAAGTCTGTTCGCACAAATAAGTTATGGAAAATAGCATTAAATGTTTCAAAGTCCTGTTTGATAGTTCTGCATATTTAGAGCGTAAATGTAACCAAAAGTCAATCAAATTATATTTGTTAAACAATAATTTTAATGAACTGTCACAAGAAATCTCTACCAAGCTGTTTTCTTGTTGAGCCTTTTATAATATTTGCATCTTCATTAAAAGGATTCTTAAGCCATTTATTATTGGAATTGGGGGATGGAAAATATTTTCTAAAATTACTTTTCAGTATATTCAAATTTTGAATGAAATCTTTTCATATGTCATCAGTAATATTTTCTTTTGTAGTTCCTAAAATATTATTGAGTATCGCAAAATGCAAGTAAATATTGTTGGAAAGACGATGGGAACTATAGGTTTAATTTCTTTATCATTGGTTCAATACTGTTTTCAACATTAAATATTGCTACAGATGCACCCTGTAGGCTTAAAGTAAATTCATTCATATATCCGAAAATATTGGACAAGTACGCAACTATACACAACCATTTAAAATCATTGAAACGATCATCTCACAACATGTTCAATGTGTACAAACAAGAGTATATATGCCTTGGCTCACATGTGCACAAGGCTTCTCCCAGCCGCCAGGCCACTGGAGGAGAAGGCGCAACACCACCTATGCAGGGGAGAAGCATTTTGCACATGTGAGCCAAGGCATAAATGCTCCCATCTGTAAAATGAAAAAGATAGAAAATGCATTCAAGCAATAAATAATAAAGATACACTGATGTGTTGTACACATTGAACGTACATTGAGGTGCCACAATATGTTGTCAGTCTATACAGTCCATGGTCGTACATCAATTCTGTTCATAACATAAAATATTTGCTCCCAAAAGTGAATTTCTTGCAGATCCCCTCGGGTGTTATTGCGGACCACATGTTTGGAACTGCTGGTCCAGATTAATAGGTTACACTGATCTGGTAGCATAACCTTCTGTTCCCTTTCACAAGCTAGTATCTGTTATCAAAGTGTTTTAAGTCTGCATCATGAGAAGGTGGAATCAGACTTGGTGGTAAGCCTGGTCAGTTCTGTATATCATCACAGGTGGTTGGCACATAGCTCTTCTTTCCAGTGTATGCCTAGCTACCATTTATAGACTAAGATAATGGTATAGAATAAGTATTTTTGTTTCACATATTCTGTTTGAAATGCTCTTTATAAACTGCTTTGATGTTTTAATGTAATATTGTCAATAACTTTTCTTTTTAAGATGAGGACACTGTTTGAAAATGTTATAGAAGCAATATTTGCTGTGGTTAGTACAGGGTGGTTATAAAATAAGTTTTCCTATTCTGGAGTCTCTGGAGTGGTGATGAGTGGAGATAGCACTGCAAAAATTGATACATAGCTTAATGAGAACATGCTGAAGTGATTTAGTGAAGAAAAAAATAGTTCCAACTGTTGCCACTAGGGGGAAAACAGGTGCTGCAAGCACAAGAGAAAATGGCACAGGTAGGAAAGCAATGTTAATTGGTTTCATGCACGTCTGTTACAGAAACTGCTCTGCTCAATGTGCTATCCATCAGTGCAGAAGATGTTCTGGAAGTGAAGTACTGTATGGGCCATGGTTGCTTAGAGCTGTTGCTGTAGATGTTTGGCCACTTCCTGTGTAATGCTGGCCTTCAAATCAGCAAGCGACTGCAAGCCACCATGATAAACCTGGTCTACAAGATAGCCATAGAACCAGAAATCACAACGATTCAGGTCTGGTGAGAAATGTGTCCAGGCCTGAGGAAAATCTTGAAAAACTAAGCTCTCATTACTGAACATTGTACACAGCTACTGCTTTACCTGCTTACCACCATCTTGCATGAACACTGTGGTATCCAGACACTGTTGTTTCCAGAGGGTGGGAACCACATGATGCTGGAGAAGAGCACAATAATCTTATGGTACACAGCAGTGTTTAATGCTCCAATGATTATTAACTTTTCAAGTTGAACCTTTTGTCTGATCCAAATTTTTTCAAAATTCAGGATAGCTTTGTCAGGCACTAAGCAGTATTAACTTGCCAATTAAAGTTGAAATAGGGTTCGTTAGGTTTTTGTCTAGTGTTACTTATCGAGTAAGAATTCAAAAAGGATTGTCAAGTTCAATTAAAGTTTAAATCTAATAAAAAAAAATCAATTTACATTGTTCAAGAGAAAAATAACAAAAATTCAAAAGTTTCTAAAACAAAATTTATTTCCAAAAAATTCAGGCTCACCAAATTCAATACAGTTGGAGTACTAACAACTCACATCTATCTAAATCTCTACTAACAACTCCTTCTATCTACACAACACATACTATTTACAATTCCAATTCTACATCTCAACTTCCACTAACAGCACTCTCTCCACTAACTAACTGTCAATTCTGACTACATTGCTACTCTATGACCTAATGTCACCTAGTTATAACATGCTGTGTACAAATCCAGCACATGTCTGTTGCACGCTGGGAAAACATTTGAATAATATAATGATCATGCTAGCTATGACACAAGAAGTGTCGTGTCCTACACACACACATAAATGGCTGACAATCAAAAGTTGGGGTTGCGCATGCACAACTCCTATAGTTCAAAAACGAGAATTGCGATCAGTCCAAAAAAAAAAAAATGAAATAATAATTCCCAAAATGATTAAGGTAAATAAAGTAAAACTGGTTAAGTAAAAGTGAATGGGTGGAGCATCACAACTGGACCATTAGGTATAGCCTCCTGAAAGAAAACTGCCATTTATGAAGCCTGCACAAAGCCACACCACTCTGTCATATGTGGGGGTTGGAAAAGCCATTCATGCACAGTAGATGGGGGTGATGCTTATCTGTGTGTTGACATCACCATTGAGAATATAGTGTCCACTGGGACCACTCACTGCCCTATGGACCGATGAGGATATGATCCTCATTGGCAGTGACCTCATCGGTCCTTATGGACCGATGAGGCACACTGCAAACCCTATCTTTCTTTGGAGTGAATATGAATTCAGTGACTGATTGTATCATCGATATGTGTTAGTTTTATTTCCTACTTTTTAGGGCACATATGGGGAAAATAAATAAAAAAAATCTAAAAATAGCTATTTATATTTTTTGCTTGTCACTAATTAAGTTATGTAATTTATATGTTTTACTTTTGTCACTAAAAACACCTATCCCAAAGAGAGGATTGCAGCATTGTTACTCTTCTCAAGTTTTCATTTGACATGACTTACCAAGTTTGAACCTCCCCCTCATTAATTTCCCTCCTCTTTTTTGAGGAGGAGAAAGAGGAGGTGTAATTTGAAGAATCCTACAATACTATATCCCTCATATGCTTTAAGATATAACTCATTGAGTTTGATCTTCGTGAAATTTAAGTCCCTATTTAGGGAAAGAAAGATGGGGTAGGGTACTCATCCATAGCTTTGATTTGACACCTAATTCATAACTGCAGGCCCTCATGTTCAGAAGTTATAGTATATAAGAATATATAGAATATATATGAGTATATAAGAATATATAGGAGAATAGATATTTTTAATAAGTTTAATATCCCTCATTTAGGGGTGAAGAAAGTATGGTGGGCACATTTTTTTTGCAGCTGTAAAATTTTATAGCAGCCAAAAATTGTAGAACGAAGTCTGTGTGATGTCATGTGGTCATATTTCTGGCACTATATGGATCCTGTATGGGTACACAATCACACAACATGTTGTAGCACTTTATGGACTGTTACCCATACAAGGCCCAACTGTTGTGACAGTTCTGACTGCCTGCATGTCACTTCTGGCACTGGCTGTCATGACATCTGCCACCTCAACCATCACGTCTTCTGCAATGTGTGGCTGTCATCCTTGTGGCATTCCCAACTCACTGGTTGCCTCAGAGTTCTTCACCATCTTCCTTAATGCCACAGATTCCAGGGTACGTTAATACTCTGACAGTACAGCATTTGTCGATGTACAGCAAAGTTTGATTCTGGTAGAACTTTTTTAACGGTGTGCATTCCTTCTTAGTGAGAGCCATACAGCCATTTGCTTGTAATGTGGGCATTTCATGCCCATATCCTAATGCAAATGAATGCAATTAGCCTACCAGAAGCACCTGTTTTCCCCCTAGTGGTGAAAGTTGGAACTAATTTTTCTCCTTCGCTAAATTGTTTTTGGACGTTCTTATTAAGCTACCTATCAATGTTTGCAGCACTGTCTCTGTTCATCACCACTTCAGAGACTCCGGAATAAGGAAACTTGTTCACCTTGTTTATGTATATTTCAAATATTCTATATCTATTCTATTCTCCAGAATAGGGAAACTTATTCACCCTATATTTGTATCTTTAAGTGCTGTATTTTTAGAAGGGATGTGTTCCATTGGTATTGAAATTTGTGCTGAATTTTATAATTATCTTTTACAAATTATTGCTAATATATTTTGATAATAAATCTCATGGAAAAATAAAATATTAACCTAATTATTTCCATTTTAGCTTACCAATTTGTGCCACTTCTAGATTAGTTGAAGAACTTCAGAAGACATTTGATGATGATGGTGATGGTTACCTCAGCAAAGAAGAGCAAATTTTGCTGTTCACTAGCATATTGATGCATCCAGGATACGTTGCCATGAAAGTTAGTACTGTTTAATTTTATCTATATCTTTATTTTTCTTGTGGCTTTTGAGCTTGTTTTAAAAATAAAACGAGCTAATATTTTCACTTTATTGTTTGTCCATCTGTCTTAAATTATTTTGTTTTTACAGATAAATTAAAAAAATTGGTTTTAGGTTTGATAGGTATTGATGAAATATTGATATTTGCATATTCCAAATATCCTGAAAGATATAATTGTACCTTCTAATGCTGGAAATGGTTAAAAATTTCAAATGGAATTTCAATGGAAACTTGGAATGTGAAGGTTATGAAATTTACATTGACAGTATTGATTTGTCACCTTATCCCCAGGGTGGGTGAGGAAATGGAACTCTTTTGTTTTATGAGATAATTGCAAAATTCTTTTTGAGTTGAATAGGCACTAATGAAATATTGTGATTTAAGTTAAAAAATTAAAAAAAGCATTTTTCAAATCCTTAAGTAGTTGTAATTTCCAATATTAGTGGCAAATGCAAAATGTTAAATGTATATTATCATCATCATCATCATCATCCTCAAGCAGCTATGGGCTACGGAGGTCCAACCAGACCATGCAATTTAGTTCTCCAAGCAAGTATATATTGAATGATTTATGCTAAAAATTTGTTATTTCTGTGGTATAGTGTCAAAGAATTATATTGGCAGCAACAGTTCGCTACTTTTTTTACCAGGTTGGGTGGAAAAATGCAACTTTTTCATTTTAAACGATAAACAAAAAATCTTTTTATGTTGTAAAAGTACTAATCAAATATATTATTTGCATTTTTCCAATGATTTTTTCCAATAATTAGTTCAAATTACTACTATAAAGTGATGCAAAAGCCTGAAAATGAAAAACATAATTTTCTTTAAAAGCAAGTGTCCTATATTCCCCAGAAGTGATATGTGTTCTAGTTCTTAATAAGTATTAGAAACTAGACATTTTTATGGGGCAGGGTTGGTATGGTTTATGGCTCAGTTGGTAGCTCACCAGCTTTGTAGTTCCTGGTTTGGGTTCCCAGGTTCGAGTCCCATCTGGGTTAGTGTTGAGATTTATCTCCCCAAAATTCCCTGCCCACTATCAGTAGGAGACACCGATGGGCTTGGAAAAATTGTGATTAAAGAACATGAAATAAAGGAAATGATTTTAACTCACGATGAGAAGAAGATGCTAATTTTCAATGCAGGCTATGATGCTTACAAGGCAAAGTCTTATCTGATTGTAACGCATGAATATCACAAATAACTGAGAGTCAAAAACAGTTAGAATTTGATGGAGAACAGTTTTTACACATGAAAATGATTGACAGGGTGTTCTTATTTATCTGGCAAATGAGTTATTTATGATTATTGTTGTAAGTTATATAGTTTTCTTAGAAATGGTATTGGAAGTGAATGAGGGGCAGTTTTTAAAAATCAAGAACAATTTTTGATGTTATTTGTCTTGGATTTGCTTGAATTTAAAGAGAAAATCTGCATATGTGGTTAAAGCCTTCTGCTGGCTTCTAAAGCATTGCCAAAAGTGCATTAGCAATGTACTGCTAAAGAATTATTCACAAAAAAAAAAAGAAAAACCTGCACCCACTTAGGAAAGAAAACGGAAATAATGCAAAATCCTAATTCTTCAAAAATAATATACGAAATTTGAAAAGAACGTTAATTATAATTAAACGTTTTACAACTTGATATAACCTATCATAAAAAAAGTAGATATTATTAAACTAGTACTTTGGCTTTATAGATGTCATTGTATCTTTTTTTTTACATTTGCTCTTGCAATTCTGTTTCTATTAATTTATCATTGAAGTTGAATATTGAAAGCCTATCAAATCTGCATTAAAATGTGATGTTTATGTTGGTGAAAATAAAAAAATTGGTGATGGTGTAAGTAAGAAAAAAATATTATTTTTGATTTGTTTTAAATCTATTGGATTTTAGTTTTGTAGCAAATCTAATAATAAACTAAATCAAACAAAATTTTTAACAAATGAATATCACAACTGTAAAAGTGATGTATCCATAGGTGGCATACAAACAATTTAGAACTTCATGGTAAACATTTCCATTTTATATAATAACATTTCTTTGGTTGCAAAAGTGTGTTTAAAGTTCGTCCGTCCGTCCGTAGACACACTGTTCATAACCCTATTAGCTAATCTCTATAATTATACATGCAGCCCACATCACATGGTCGAATCAGTGGAGTGTCCCTCTGCACAATATGTTGCTTAAAGGAGATTGCCAACTCCTTTCCCTAACCTCATCATTACTTACAAAGTTGAACCACCTAATGCCCAAGATACTGCATAAGTATCTAGAATCAAAGGGTCTAAGTTTCACTACCATAACTAACTCTAGAAAGAACCAAACTATTATATAGTTTAATTTAAGTCTTTAGGTGTATACACACCCCTATTTCTCTGTACACTCCTATTTCTCCACACTCTATAGATTCTTAAAATTACCAGCAGCATCTCGTCTGTTTATCTCATTCTGTACATCACCAGTGTCTGTTGCATAGCTCCCAAGATAATTAAACTGTGACACCTGCTCAAGAGTGCAACCATTCAGATTTACTGAATCACAGCCTGCCTGATACCCATATAGTTATCACAAGAACAATGTTCACCATTTTAAAAAAATAGGGATAAAAATTGCTCTGGTAAAAATCCTTAGAAACGATGCCTTTTATCATAAAATATATACAAAGTTTCTGTCAGCCTTGTGATTATAGAAACATTTCCAGCTTTAAGCATTTCAGTATAAGTTCATCTTCCCCTAAAGATTTATGTAGTTTAAGTTTAGAAATATGTAAAATAACTTCATAGTGTGATATAGGGCTAACATTAAAGCCAGTAATGCATCTATCATCATTGCAAACAATGGGAGTAGAACTAACCACATCATGTAGAACACTGAAATGATCAGCCCATCTAGCCATGACCAGAATCCTCACTTTCAATAACCTTACCTTGTTTGTCCTTCAATCCTTGTATACCTGCCCATTTTTCCCTACACAAAACATTGACTGTCTGGTACAGCTCTCTGCTGTTACAATGTCTAGTTGGTTCCTTGGTTTTGTCACCCAAGCCATCTAGCCAAAGATTCTTATTAGGTGATAACTGATCCTTTACACATTTATTAACCATTCCAGTGTCCAGCCTGAAAAACTGGTTTACATCCAGAAGCCAAGTTATTTTCACTCTATGCTCAGCCAAAAAAAAAAAATTAATATAGTAAAAAAAAATTAATATAGTCAAATGCTCCAATGTATTAAAAAATAATCCCTCCCTCAGTTCATTACGATGCCATAGAAAATCTATTAGACATTGGATTCAGCAGAATGATCAACAAACATCCATGACTTCCTATCGTGATTCACACCAGGTCTCTTTCTACCAAAAGCTAAGCATGCAAACCACTAGCCATGGAATGTGTAGTAATGTATGTACAAATTTAGAATTTTAAACATTCTATGTCATATAAGCTACAAACAATACAGTAATAGTGGTAATAATGTTATTTAACTGCCTTGGAAATTTTCCCAGATTATAAACTACATATATAAATATAATTAAAATTGACAGTAAAAACAAATATGAAGGTTTGCATTGTTGCAGTGAAATAAATAAAACCTGTAACTTAGTGAAGACAAATTTTCATCTAGAATTAAAACCTAAATTCAAACTAAAATTCTCTACGATTTTGTGTTAGCTGTGTCACCAACAAAACTGACGCACCCTAAGCAGTATATGAAAAGCAGAAATTTCTAGTAAAACTGTAAGGAACATGTGCTCCTTCCCTATGACGGACTGTTTCTTATATGTGCTAATCATATGGCACTGGAATAACCAAGTTCTGATTGAAAAGCTACTTTTATCTGATGCCGCTTCTCTTGATTGACCTTTTTGTAGGCCTTTGATACATTTTTTGTTAAAAGGTTTTGTTCTTCGAAGAAATGCCTACATCAGAAATTATGCGTATCAGGATGGCAACAATATATATTGTATCAGGATGGCAACAATATATATTGTATCAGGATGGCAACATTATATTTGTTGGAAAGAGGGAACTGTTATATTCGAAGAGTGCATAAGAGGATAGTTTTTCTAAAAACCATCACTCAAATTGAAATGAAAAAATCCCCTCTTCCTTCTCCCAGTGGATGGTCTCTTTGATGTAGTAAATATGTTTCCGTAGGAAGCCAATCAAAAGCCCCATAAATTAACTTTATAAGTTTTGATAATAATTTATAATCCTAAAAATAATGCAGCTTATTCTAATGATAAATGATAACATTTTTAGGTACTTCATTTAGTCAGATCATCATCATCATTCTCAAGCAGCCATGGGTTACAGAGGTCAAACCAGACTGTGCAATTTAGTTCTACAAGCATATCTGTCCTGAGCTACATCTGCTGTATCTGGCCACTGCACACCAATTCTAACATGGTCCTGTTTGACATTGTCTGCCCACTGCATCCTAGGTCTCCCCATCTTTCTGAGGCATTCAGGCACACTGTTCATAACCCTATTCACTAATCTATAATTATCCATATGGGCAACATGGTCAAACCAATGGAGTCTCTCTCTGCACAATATACTGCTCAGAGGAGGTTGCCAACTCCTTTGCCTAACCTCTTCATTACTTACAAATTTGAAACACCTAATACCCAAGATACTGCATAAACATCTAGAATCAAACACGTCAAGTTTCCTGTTATCTTATTTACAAGGGGTCCAAATTTCACTACCATAGCTAACCTTAGAAAGAGCCGAACTATTATACAGTCTAATTTTAGTCTTTAGGTGTATATACACCTATTTCTCCACTCTCTCCATAGATTCTTAAAAGTCCCAGCAGCAATCCCTATTTGTCTGTTAATCTCATGCTGCACATCACCAATATCTGCTACATAGCTCCCAAGAAAATTAAACTGAGACACTTGCTCAAGAGTGCAGCCATTCAAAGCAACTGAAGCACAATCTGCCTGACCAATTTTCATCACTTTAGTTTTCTTTCTGTTTATAACCAAACCTACTCTAATACCAGTCTCATCAACAGCTCGAATGAAAGAATTCATCTCATCAGCATCATTAGTCAACAAGGCCAAATCATCTGCATAATCTAAATCAGAAATTTCGAAATCTTTCAGGCCAAAACCTTTCCCTTGCAAAGAATTTTGCATAACACAATCAATTACCAAACTAAAGAGAAAAGGAGACAAAGTGCACCCTTGTTGAATACCAGAAGCAATGCTAAACCAATTGCTACAAGACTTACCAACTCTCACACACGACTCAGTGTTGTTATAGAGAGCTTTCATTATGTCAACTAACTTGTCTGGTGTGCCATATGATCTCAGAATCAACCACAAATTTTGATGATCAGCAGAGTCGAAAGCCTTTTTGAAATCAACAAAGCTAGCAACCAAAGGTTTCTGAAACTTTAAACATTTCTCAAGAATCTGCCTGAGTGAAAATATCTGATCTGCACTTCCCCTATCACTTCTGAATCCACATTGCTCATCACACAATTGCCTGTCAACCAAATTCTTAATTCTATTAAGCACAATCAGGCAAAGAACTGTACCAGAACAGAAAGAAGGCTGATACCCCTAAAGTTGTCAAAAGAACTGCAATCACGTTTTTTAAAATAGGGTAATAATATTGGTATTCTTCCTGATTAGATTTTGAAATGAACTTAGCTGAAGTTATTGCATTAATGGTTTGAATTGCAACATACACTGCAACATACATAAGGACAAGTATGTTATGTATGTACAATCATACTTTAAAGCTACTTTTATCTGATGTTTAAGTGCACCCTTGTCGAACACAGTCTGTAAATGGTAGCTAGGTAGTCACTGGAAGGAGAGCTATGCACCAATCCCCTGTGATGATGCATAGAACCGGCCAGGCCTAGCACCTAATGTCCGACCCCGCCTTCTCGTGGTGCAGACCATTAGTACCTTTCAAAAGAGATACTCTCTTGTGGAAGTGAACGGAAGAGGAGGGCTGCCAGATTAGTGTGGCCTACTGATCTGGACAACTATGTCTACTTTTCTTTTTTTTTCATCCCTGCTGAGGAGTGGTCAACCACACAGGGTCCTGGTGCTGACCATATAAACCCACTGGACTGCACAGATATATGGCTCTGAGCTTGATTATGGATCCTGATTTTGCTGCACTGGTGGGCTTCTGTGAAGGGAAAATCTTCCGCTATGTTTTCTGTTTGTTTGTGGGTTGACAGCTCCAAGTGAATAGATTCACAGGATGTGTTTATCAGCTGGTGGATAATCCTGAGTAGAGATCATCGCAGGCACCTGAACTCTTTGCTTCTATTGGCATCGTCAAATTCTACATTGGAGGAAGTCTTCCAGTGTAGATGGCTTCAGCCTTTAGTGGTGGGGGAACGGGTCTTTGCCCCATGTCTGCGATTAAGGGGCTGTTTGATATTGTCGGCATTCTCTCTCTCAATAAACATAGTTTCTTTAAACATCCCACTAACCATTTTCTCTCCATAGGTAGTTGGAATGTGAGGACTCTGCACAGAGCTTATTCTCTTGATGTCCACACACAAGAATTCCACCATTATAATTTAGATATTCTCGGCATGCAAGAGACCAGATGGACAGATAAAGGTCAGATTCTTAAAAATAATCTTAAATTTCTCTTTTCAGGGAGGAATGACAATAAGCATCACCAAGGCGTGGGTCTGCTTCTCAGCAGACATGCTACTAATGCTCTTCTAGGATATGAGTGCATTAATGAAAGGTTTCATACAGCAAAATTTCAGACAAGCGTTAAAGACCTGAATGTTATCTGCTGTTATGCCCCCACTGAGGATGCTGATGAGGATGAGAAGGATAGGTTTTATGAACAACTTCAGGATATTTTGAATTCTGTCAAGAAAGGAGATATTACCCATGTTCTTGGTGACTTCAATGCCAAAGTTGGTACTGACTCTGACCTTTGGGGAGGAGTAATAGGCCCTTTTGGTATTTATAGCTGCAATGGCAATGAACAGCGTCTCCTGCAGGTAAGTAAACTCAATGGATTCAGAATAACTAACACTTATTACAAACACCGCGACATACATAAGTACACATGGGTTTCACCCAATGGGCTGCATAAGAATATGATTGATTATATATTAATTAACAGCAAATGGGCTAGTTCTGTTAGGAATACCAGGTCATATAGGGGAGCTGAAATTGGATCTGACCATTATCTTGTTAAAAGTGTCTTGCAACTTAAACTTAAAAAGTGTTGTGCTAGGGTTAAAAAAATTGCTTTTAATACTGAAGCTCTGAAAGACCCTGTTATAGCCAAAGCTTACCATGATAGGTTACTTAGTCATTATGACAGTCATGGTATGCTTACTACTGAAGTTGAGGAAGAATGGGATCATTTTAAACAGGCTTTTTTGGACACTAACAGTACTCTTTTAGGAAAAAAGGAGCAGAGGAGGCAGAATTATTTGAGTGATAAGGCACTTTAGCTTATTTCAGAAAGAAAGAACTGCAGGAATGTCCTTAATCAATATCCTACTAGTCCTACTAATAGAAAGCATTACAGAGAGCTTAATTAACGTGTAAAGGATCAGTTAGCTGCTGATAAGAATCTTTGGCTTGATGGCTTGGCTGACAAAGCAAGAAAGCAGGTAGACAACACAAGAGCTGTACCAGATAATTAATGTTTTGTTTGGTAAAAAGCTGACAGGTTTGCAGGGACTGAAGGATAAACAAGGTAAGGTTCTAGAAGGTGAGGATTCTGTCATGGTTAGATGGGCTGAGCATTTCAATGATATTCTAAACAATGTGGTTAGTTCTATTGCCATTGTTTGTAATGATGATAGATGCATTACTGGCTTTAATGTTGGCTCTATAATACAATCTGAAGTTATTTTGGCTATTTCTGAACTAAAACTTCATAAATCGCTAGGGGTAGATGAAATTACTACAGAAATGCTTAGAGCTGGGAATGTTTCAGTTATCACTTGGATGACTGAAAGTTTGAATATCTTTTATGATAAAGGCATGGTTCCTAAGGATTTTACCAGAGCTATTATTATCCCTATTTTCAAAAAAGGTGATCGCAGTTCTTTTGATAATTATAGGAGTATCAGCCTACTCTCTGTTCCAGGTAAAGTTCTTTCCATGATTGTGCTTAATAGAATTAAGAATCTGGTTCACAGTCAATTGCATGATGAGCAATGTGGATTCAGAAGTGGTAGGGGATGTGTGGATCAGATATTTTCACTTCGGCAGATTCTTGAGAAATGTTTAGAGTTTCAGAAACCTTTGGTTGCTCGCTTTGTTGATTTGAAAAAGGCTTTCGACTCTGTTGATCGTCATAATTTGTGGTTGATTGTGAAATCATATGGTATACCAGACAAGTTAGTTAAGATAATGAAAGCTCTCTATAATAACACTGAGTCGTGTGTGAGAGTTGGTAAGGCTTGTAGCAATTGGTTTAGCATTACTTCTGGTGTTCGACAAGGGTGCATTTTGTCTCCTTTTCTCTTTAGCTTGGTTGTTGATTATGTTATGCGAAATTCACTTCAAGGGAAAGATTTTGGCCTTAAATGGACTGGAGATACAAAAATTTCTGATTTAGATTATGCTGATGATTTAGCCCTTTTGGCAAATGATGTTGATCAGATGAACTCTTTCATTCGAGCTGTTGATGAGACTGGTAGTAGAGTAGGTTTGGTTGTAAACAGGGAAAAAACTAAAGTGATGAAAATCAGTCAGGCAGGCTGTGATTCAGTTACTCTGAAGGGTTGCAGTCTTGAGCAGGTGTCACAGTTTAATTTTCTTGGGAGCTATGTAACAGATAATGGTGATGTGCGGCATGAGATTAACAGATGAATAGGGATTGCTGCCGGGACTTTTAAGAATCTAGGGAGAGTGTGGAGAAATAGGCGTATACACCTAAAGACTAAAATTAGACTGTATAATAGTTTGATTCTTTCTAGGGTTAGTTATGGTAGTGAAACTTGGACACTTTGTAAACAAGATAACAGGAAACTAGATGCTTTTGATTCCAGATGCTTACGCAGTATCTTGGGCATTAGGTGGTTCAACTTTGTAACTAATGATGAGGTTAGGCAAAGGAGTTTGCAACCTCCTTTAAGCAGCATATTGTGCAGAGAGAGACTCCGTTGGTTTGGCCATGTTGCCCGTATGAATAATTATAGATTGGCGAATAGGGTTATGAACAGTGTGCCTAAAGGCCTCAGAAAGAAGGGGAGACCTAGGATGCAGTGGGCAGACAATGTCAAACAGGACCATGTTATTATTGGTGTGCAGTGGCCAGATGCAGTAGATGTAGCTCAGGATAGACTTGCTTGGAGAACTAAATTGCACGGTCTGGTTGGGACCTCTGTAGCCCATGGCTGCTTGAGGATGATGATGATGATGATGTCGAACACTGCATACCATCTGCGACATACGTAAGGACAAGTGTGTTTCACCAGATGGGCTGCATAAAAATATGACTGATTATATGTTAATTAACAGCAAATAGGCTAGTTCGGTTAAGAATATTAGGTCATATAGGGGAGCTGAAAATGGATCTGATCATTACCTCATTAAAAGTGTCTTGTAACTTAAATTTAAGAAATGTTGTGCTAAGGTACAAAAAGTTACCTTTAATACTAAAGCTCTGAAAAACCCAGCTATAGCTTACCATGATAGGTTACTTGATCATTATGACAGTCATGGTTTGCTTATTGCTGAGGTTGAGGAAGAATGGGACCATTTTAAACCAGCTCTTCTTGAAATTAATAGTATTCTTTTAGGT
Source organism: Ryuthela nishihirai (assembly GCA_038380435.1). Classification (NCBI taxonomy): domain Eukaryota; kingdom Metazoa; phylum Arthropoda; class Arachnida; order Araneae; family Heptathelidae; genus Ryuthela; species Ryuthela nishihirai. The sequence goes on from JAWZYU010000004.1 coordinate 32,212,856, forward strand.
AAAAAGAAGCAGAGGAGGCAAAATTATTTGAGTGATAAGGCACTGAAGCTTAATTTTGAAAGAGAAAACTGCAGGAATGCCCTTACTCAATATTCTACTAGTCCTAACAGAAAGTGTTCCAAAGAGCTTAACCCTTCCAGTGCCCATGTCATCTGTAGATGCTCATAGAATCCATAATGAGAGGCTGAGGACATATGTATATGTTTTTACTATAACGAAAAAGATTTTTCAACCGATCAATAATTATTGATTTTTCATACTTATGCTACATCGAATTGCTAGCTTACAACTTGTTGCTCTGAATATTTTATTTAACATTGTATTAGGTTACATGTTAAATTTTCTTTTCATTTATTACTTTTCCAGTATAGCAGCAAGTAATTAGACCACAGTATACCGTGGTCTAACTACTAACAATTTGTGGACGAAAACTGTGGTCTAACTACTAACAATTTGTGGACGAAAACTGTGGTCTAACTACTAACAATTTGTTGACGAATAGTTAGACCATAAAACACTGTGGCCCAACTATTTGCTTGGAAACAATGGCAATATGGAGGCACTTGCTACTTTGATCTTAGAGAATATTTAGATTTTCACCAGAAAATTGAAGGACTGTTATCAACTTATTGTGTGGCAATTTGTTATCATGACAAATATTTCATGTGTTGTTGAATTTCTGTTTAGTGAAAACTACTTTTAGTGGCTTCTTATTGTATCCATGAATTTATCCACTGCTAAACTTTTTACTTGCGATTTTATCCACTATCTGTGTTCACATTAATTTTCTGTCAGTCAGTGCTTGAAAATGCAGATATCCACAGATATCTGCATCCATGTAGGACTATACCTATCACCCCTTCCCAAAGGTGAGAGTCAGTATGAACTTTTGAATTCAGGATCCATAATCAAACTCAGAGCTATCATTCCATTCAGGTTGGTATATATGTCAACACTAGGACCTGTGTGGTTGACCACTCCTCAGAAGGGTAGAAAAAAAAGGAAAAAAAAAGTAGCTATAGTAGTCCAGATCAGCAGGCCACACTGATATGGAGGCCTCCCATTCTGTTCCATTCTACAGGAGAGTATCTGTTTTGGAAGGTTCTAATGGTCTGTGTGATGAGAAGGTGGATCAGAATTTAGGTGCTAGACCTGGCTAGTCCAATGGATCATCAGAGGGGATTGGTGCAAGTATCTAACTTGTTGCTTAAGGGATTATGCTGACCAGTGCATATATTTATGTAAAAAAATGTTTTTCAGTTTCAGGCAAAAACTGGAATGAATATGCCTATTCCAAATCTCCGTGGTTCATGTGGAAGATCTCTGATATTGGAAGGTGGTTTTACACCACTGAAAGAATTTCTTCAGGAATCATTTGATGTTCGTGCTGGATTAGCTGTTCAAGTTCTTCAAGTTGTTGAAGATTTTGAGGTGGGTATATAGTAAAATACTTTTATATATCTTTTCATGGAGCATCCTTTTTTTATATAACTCGTATGCCCATCCATATAACAATTGAATCAAAAAGTAAGCATATGTGAAGGGTAAAATATTGAACACCAGTTATGCTTTCTGCAAATGCTATATATGTATATAATTAGCTATATATATATATCATAAATTCTTCATACTCTGAACTGACTTCTGACTTCATATGTTTTAAATGTTGATAGTAACAATAGAGTTAGGCATACTTTAAATATAACTACACCATTCACTATGAGATGCATAAAATGGGTCAAGCATATCTCTTGTCTGTGTCTTCCAGTGGTAGAGTGTATTATTTATTACCTTCCATAATATTTATGCTTTCTTCTGAATGGTAACAGAAGAAAAAGTCATCAGACCTGTCTGGTGTGTTGATTGTGTTTTCTTTGACTACTATTTTACTTATTTTATCAAAACTACTGATGAGTGATGAACTTTTACAAGCCTTAGTGCTAACTATTTAAACCATTTGGACTGTTTGACTGATATTGTCTGCAATAATTTTGACACTTTGGATAACATACAACCCAAGGTTAGTTAACCAAGAAGTCAGAATAAAAATTTGGGAATTTAATTGTATGAAGCCTCTCTATGGCAAACTTGAACAGCTAATGGGAGGTCTGACTGGCTCATATCAGATCTCTGTGGCAAGCAGCTGCTTGAGGGGATATTTTATTTTTATTAGTAATGTTTAAGTTCACTATTTCAAATCTATACAGGATGAATCACGACGAATTGTCATAACTTCAGGAGCTTATAGCTGAGGTTATTCCTAGTCAAAAACTTCCTATGAACCTAATTCCGATTTTTAACAGTTAATAGAGCTGTGGATCTTGGAATGTTAAACTAGAAGGATAACATATTGCCTCTGGCAAATATGCAATTCTCGTTTTCAGAAAAAAAACAACAAATAAACGAATTTCCCATTTTCAGAATTTTGCTCCCTTTAACAGTATAATTCATACTAATGAGTGATTGGAAAATGTAAATAATAATATATTATTATCCCTATTAAATGCAAAAGGCATATCTCTTTTATCCCTTAAAATGAAAAAGTTGTATTTTCTTATCAGCTAGGGTTAAGAGGCAAATCATCCAGTATGTGTAAAATACCATATATTTCCGCAGATAAGACGACCTTCAGATAAGACGAGGTATAAATTTTTGTCAAAGTTTTATAGTTTTAGCATATATCTGTCCTATAAGACGACCCCAAACTATCAACAGCCTATGAACTTAGATTGGCGATCATCATCGGGCATTCGGGTAATGACCTTGACTATTCACAAAAGTGTCGTATGGGCTATTCTATTTTGTGGACATACCCTACTCTGTTCTAGTAAATAATTACGGTTTGTCTGTTTTTTCCTCAGTAGCTCAATAAACATAACTTTTAATATTTATTTTGTTTTAGTATTGTTTTACTATTACAATGTAATGTATTATCATATAGCGTATTTAAATAATATGATAGATTTTTCGATAAGTTGTAGTAATAATGGTTTCAATTTATATAAATTTCAATCTAATTTTTTTTGTATCTGTCCTATAAGACGACCCGGATTTTGGGGGCCTTTTTTTGTGATTCAACTATAGTCTTATCTGCGGAAATATACGGTAATTTTTCATTATTACTGTATTGAAATATTTAAAATTTTAAAATTAAATACTAAATTTATAAAAATAAGGAGCAATTGATTGAATTTTAATCAGTTTTGATTTAATTGAAGCCGTCATGTGGCCGAGTGGTTAGTGCTCTTGGCTACTGACTGACCTAAGGGACCTGGATTCGAAGGACGGGGGTGGCTCAGTTGGTAGCATGCCAGGCTCGTAATCTGTAGTTCCCAGGTTCTAGTCCCAGCTGGGTCAGTGTTGTGATTTTTCTCCGCTACAAAATAAACAAAAATAAAAATAATAATAAAAAAATAATGTTTAAATAAAACAAAAATAATGAAAGAAAAAAAAAATTATTTCCTGCCACAAAAAAACATAGAATCACACAATTTCAACACTCTTTGGGTGACAACCTCTTTCCTCATCACCAAACATCAACAACGTTTTTAATATCCCAAACACAAACATTTATTTACTAACCAAAACTTAAACAGAGATATTATACTCACATCTAATTCAAAATTTTCATTCTGAGAAAGCCTGAAGAAGGAAATCTCAAAGTAACGTAACAACAACAACAACCTGCCCATGGTCAGTAGGGGACACCAAAGAGCTTGGAAAGGCCACTGTCCATCAGATGGGACATTAAGCCGTGGCCCCATGAGCTGGAGAGTCATACCCTGTGCGCGTTAAAGAACATGTTGGATGGCCTTGATGGGAGGCTACAATCTGTCTCCCAACAGCTGTTCAACTGGGTCCCCTCTCCCATTTATCTCCGCAAAATTCTCCGCCCTGCCCACGGTCAGTAGGGGACACCGATGGGCTTGGAAAGGCCGCCGTCCGTCGGATGGGACGTTAAGCCGTGGCCCCGTGTGCGGGAGAGTCATACCCTGTGCACGTTAAAGAACACGCTGGATGGCCTTGACGGGAGACTACCATCTGTCTCCCAACAGCTGTTCCAGTGGGTCCCCTCCCCCAACCTTCTCTGAGCCTTCGGGGTCCATGTGACCTGGCCATTTAGCCCATAGTGTGCAAAAAAGTGCCGCTCAGAGGTAAAACAACCCAACCCAACCCCTCTCCCAACTTTCTCTGAGCCTTCAGAGTCCATGTGACCTGGCCATTTAGCCCTTGGGTCAGAAGTAAAACAACCCAAAGTCAGAGGCAAAAGTCAGAGGTAAAACAACCCAACCTGGGTTCGAGCCCTGGGTAAGACATGGATGTTTGTGATGTTTTTCTGTTGAGGTCCTGCCATCCTCACAGACCTTCTACTATGGCATATAAACTGACAGGCTTCTGTCAGACCTTTGTAGCAAGCAGCTGCTTGAGGGGTATATACTTTTTTTATTTTTTATTTTGAATTTGATTGAAACACATATGATTATCAGTTATTCTGTTCTTCATGAATGCATTATATCACCAGAATTCTTAATTTCTAGCATAAATATATCATTTGCAGTCACTACTTCAAGTATCGTTACTTCAAGTTTTACGGTTTCCACATTTAGTTCCCTGTAACGATGTTAAATTAAGGCTATTTGGAGGATATGAAAACTATGAATCATCATATTTCGTTAGTACCTATTCAATTCAAAAGGAATTTTTCATTAAGCTCTCAAAACCAAAAGTTGCATTTTACTACCTCCCACCCTCAGGGTAAAGGGACAAATTGTTGCTGCAGTGTAAACCCCTTGATTATCACAGCCCACCACTAAAATATTAAATTTCCAGCCTAAATAGATCATTTGCAATATTCGTTTAAACTTTTGAATTTTTCAAAATTTTCTGCTCTCAGAGGGTGCAATTAAAGCTGTAGAGAATGTAGTGGTAAATCGATAAACAATTTCACGGCATCATTATTAACTCATAAGAATGGATAATGCTTTTTCTGCCAGTTAGAAATTGTTTCCTCCTCCCACTCTAAAACTTAAGGTACTTTCTGTGAAACCCTTGAAATTTTTGCCTTCAGAGACAGATGTAACTTTAACACACCTCTTCCTTCTGCAGCTTGGCACATCTTGCTACATGACTTCCCCCCTACACCCCTTACCATTGGCTAACTGGCTGCCATCCCTCTACCTCGCTGCACAAAACTAATTTGACACTTCAACTTTGAAGTTAGTGACTGGCACCTGGGAAATGATCCACTGCTGTGCACCTCTCACTACTGACAACAGATTACATCCAAGTGCTACTGTCAATACACCGAGCATCTGCTACTCAGTGACATTTGCTCTACTATAGGCATGCTGAAATTTTCTTCCACTGCAGGACTCTCTTCAGTGAAAATATCTTCAAGAAAAAGGATTTATTTTTGCCTATCTTAACCTTTCACTAATGATCAGCTTCCCCAAGGAATTGTATGCTGTGCTGAAGATGACTGCCAAGTGCAGTCAAAAGTGTTCGGCTCCTATAAGCATGTAACTAGCACATTGCAGTGCCTCATTTATACTTGTGTAAATAAATCTAACCAGCAGAAAAAGTGTTATCCATTCTTATGAGCAATTAAAGATTTTGAGAAATTCTGAAAGTGGGAATCATAATAATTTATCAATATTTACCAACCCAAAAAGAATTTTCAGTTTATCTCTAAAAACAATTTTTTGTTTAAAATGCAAAAATTGCAATTTCAACCCCCTTTGTGGGGTACAGATGAAAATCATTGTTGTCAATGCAAACTTCATGATATTCACATTTCACAACCAAAATTTCAAATTTTTAAAGTAATTACATCACTTGCATTATTAGTTTGAAATTTTGCAATTGTCAACTTTTCTCACCATTAAAGGGTGCATTTATAGCTATAGGAAGATTCCAAAAGTGTAAATCATAATATTTCATCAATACCTATCCAATCCAAAAGGAATTTTTAATTTATCTCTAAAAACAAAAATGTTTAATATCTACAGATGGATGGATGAAAAGACAGACAGATATTAGCTCGTTTTTTTCTGAAACTGAGCTAAAAATAAAAATAAGCAAACGACTACATTGGAAAAGTTTTAAACAAATGTTACAAAAAATGTTCAAAATGACCACCCTTGGCCTCAATAATACACAATGACTCACTTGTGAATTGTATGTGTAATTCACATTATTTCATTATGATTGTCTTTTTTGTAGGCTGCATCATCCAAAGTGTGATGGAGCAACATATCTTCTGGCTTCCACTTCCTTTGGTACACCAGCTCATTCATACAATCCCACAGATAAAAATATAGAGGATTTATGTTTGAAGACCTAGGTGCCCAATTTTCTGCCCCACAACAATAGATACATATACCAGGGAGGAAGTGATCATCAAGATGTGTTTTCACTGCAGGTCTGAAACTTGGAAGAGTTCCATAGTGTCAGTGGTGAAATAAGCCTTAGTTTTGTTGCATCATAAAACCAAAAACAACCAGCCAACCAACCATAGTGTTGGAAGTACTTACACAATAATACTGCCAAAAGTACATTTTTAACAATAGCAGTAGTTTTTCTTGCAGGAATTGTTGATAAATGTCACCTGAAAGACAACCCTCGAAGATAAAAAGGTCAATAAGCTGATCATAGAGAATACCATATACACATCAACACTGAACTGATGGTGAAGCTTACAATCCACAGTGACATAATGCTTCATTTCTGACCACACATGAAATGTATTTTTGATACCATTGTGATTAAATTAAGCCTCATCACAGAATATGACTTATCAATGCAATTGGAAACAATTTTCCACTTTGAGCAGTGTATAAATATGTCATGCTTTTCTGAAAGACATTTGTAAATGAATGTACTTTTCATTTACAAATGTCTTTTTCAGCATTATCAATTGAGTGTATTATTTCTGTGTTGTAGAAGGGAATAAGCAGGCTGCTGCAGCTTTGTTTAGATGGCAGTCCAGTGATCCGTCTGTAAAAATACTTTTAATGTTCTCCGAGACTTTTTTGATATATTCTTCAACTATAATTGAATTTTGATGGATATCAAGATGATGTTCACTTACACTGTAATGTTCCAAATGTATGTAAATTTCTTCACTTTGGACCTTGTAACTGATTCAAATTAAACTAATTTTCTGGATAGCATCAGGTACCAGGTAATTAATCTTGTTAAATAAAGGTTTGTCGAGTATAATATGCATTACTTAGTTAATATAAAAAGATTGTCAAATTATTAAAGTTAAAATCTAATCAAAATCAATTATAATCCTGTTCAAGAGAAAAAAAAATTAGAAAAGTCAAAATATTTCATAAAACAAAGTTTATTACCAAAAAATCAAGACTCACCAAAAAAACTTCCATACAAAATAGTCTGAGCAACTAAAGTTCATATCAAACAACATCTCCAAAACTGACAAACTTCTCAACTAACATTATCACAACTACCTTCATTCTCAAATTACAACTCCAAACTCACATTTTGACAACTAGCATTTCAACTACCTCTCCTACTTAACTTCAAACTCCATATTAACTCCATGACCTAATGTCACTTACTACACATGAGGTGTGCAACTGACACATGTTGCATGCTGGGAAGTACATTTGCTTTTATGATTGATCTCTTGTGCTAGCTATGATGCAAGAGCTTAGCACATTACTGGTTGCCAATCAAAAGTCAGAGTTGCGAATGCACAACTCTTTTAGTGGTCTTGGGTGAGAAAAAGTGATAATGCCAATTGAAATAAAAAGCCCCAGAATGATGAATATAATGTAAAGTGAAAACTGGTTAAGGAAAAGTGAAAGTGAATGGGTGGACCATTACAATACCTGGGCAATTGATTTCAGTATTAGGTAGAGAAGGAAGTGAAAAATCGAGAAACAGTTGCATGGTATCATTATAAACTTGCAAGAAAGTAAAACCCTTTTTTTGCCAGCCGAGTGGTTAGCACACTTGGCTATTGATCTAAGGGACCTGGATTTGAGCCCCGGGTAAAGCTCGGGTGTATGTGTCATTTTTCTGCTGAGGACTTGCCATACTATGAGTAGGCATACATGAGTATGCCATAGTATACTCCACCCTGATGATGACTACTGAGCACAGTCGAAAGTGCTTGGCTTATACAATCATGTAAATAGCACATTTCAGTGCCTAACCTACATACACATGTTAATAAAAATTAAAAAAAACTCAAGCAGCTGCTTGCCACAGAGGTCTGACAGAGGTCGGACTCTCAGACCTACTATGGCATATAAACTGACAGGCTCCTGTCAGACCTCTGTGGCAAGCAGCTGCTTGAGTTTTTATTTATTTTATTAGTTTTATTAACATATGTATGTAGGTTAGGCACTGAAATGTGCTATTTACATGATTGTAGAAGCCGAGCACTTTCGACTGTGCTCAGTAGTCATCAGGGTGGAGTATAGTTCCAAGGGAAGTGATTCAATGTTGAAATGTTAAATTGGGGAATGTAATACCTTTTTCTTGAAGACATTTTCAGCTGAAAAAGGTCCTAGTCCAGGAGCACTTACGCATTTTCGTGTCGGCAATGAGAGACGAGTGCTCCTGGCAGTGCTCTGAAGATCTCAGCTGCACAGTGACTTTTGCTCCCATACAAGAATCCTGAAACCTGCTTCTGTTTTGAGGACCTTTTTCAGTTGAAAATGTCTCCAAGAAAAGGGGTATTACTTTCACCAATTTAATGTTTTGCCATTAAATCACTTCCCTTGGAACTTTTTGCCACCCTGATGATGACTACTGAATACAGTCATAAGTACTCTGCTTCTATAATCATGTAAATAGCACATTTCAATGCCTAACCTATGTACATGTGTTAATAAAACCAATCTGCAAAAAATGTTATTCTTCCTTGTAAATTCTTAAAAATAATCTTAAATTTCTCTTTTCAGGGAGGGAAGATAATAAGCATCCCCAAGGCATAGGTCTTTTTCTCAGCAGACACACTAGTGATGCTCTTCTAAGATATGAGTGCATTAATCAAAGGTTTCTTACAGCAAAATTTCAGACTAGCATTAAAGATTTGAATGTTATCTGCTGTTATTCCCCCACTGAGGATGCTGATGAGGATGAGAAGGATATTGTTATGACAGATGAACATGCTACAGTGTATTTATGATGAACGTGTCATGAACACTTGCTTATGCTTTTGCGTGAAAATTATGTAACCAACAAATTGGAATACAGAACTGATCTGAAAAATAGAAAGGATAGAATTGTTGTTGGAGTTGTGGATATATGGAAAGGAGGCATAATTAGTTTCAGTATGTACACAATGGGTGTAAAAAGGGAAGAAGCATTTTATATGGTGAGTGCACAGAAGTTGAATAGCTTATTATTGTGGATCATGTTGATAGAATTGAGATAATGATTCTTTTGAAAGTTTATCTTTTTATTATTATAGAGTTTCGTGCCGGTTGACTTAGTTTATTTATAAATAATTCATCCATCCTTTTCTAATAAATTGCATTGTATTGTAATTTTCACTGACATATTTTTATTTTAACTCACACTCGGTGCTCATCCATTTTAATTTGCAACAAATTTGTGCCAGGAGTATAGATATTATTATTATTTTGAATGCCTTTTACTAGAAGTATGGATGAGTTAGTGAAATTAATAACTGACATTAAAGGTGAAATAGCTGCCCAAAGCAGTAAAATTGGTGACCTTGCTAGACAAAATGATGATTTGGAAGCCAAAATGGCTACACAAAGTAATGAATTGAGAGCTGAGTTGAGAGCTGAAGTGGCTTCTCAAATTGGTAAGATTACTGACCATAATAATGATTTGAATAAAAAAATTACTGAAATCACTGATCCAGTGTAAGGACATTAAAACCGAACTGAACAGACAGTGTGACAGTTTAATGGTTGAAATTGACAGTGTAAAAAATTATATTGATGGGGTTAAGTGTAATGTTAATGAAATCACTTGTGATTTTAATACAAAACTTGATAGTGTTAAGTTAGATTATAGACATCAAATTGAAACTGTAAAAACTGATTGTGAAGTTTCAGTTTTTAATAAATTAAATGTTGCCTTCTTCTTGTGACTATGGTAATTTTAGTGACAATAATATTTTTACACATATTGCTAGAAATACAACTAAACCTTCTACATAAGATGGCCAATCATCTTGGACAGTATTTAAAACACAGTTTGAAGTTATCGCTAGAACTAATGAGTGGAATGAATTCCAGAAGGCCAGTTTTCTTGCAACTTCCTTAAGAAATTCTGCTGTAGAAGTTTTACACTCCGTTCCATAAGAAAAACAACTTGATTATTAAAGTCTGGTTTCTGCATTAGAACTCAGATTTGGCGATAGTTATTTAAAACAATACTATATGACTCAATTTAAACATTGTATGCAGAAGAGAAGTGAAACTATGCAAGAACTTGCTAGTGATATTGAGCATCTAGCTAGATTGGCTTGTAGTAACTCCATCAGAAATTCAAGATAACAGCTCAGTTACAATTTATTGATGCTATTGCTGACCCTTACACTCAACAATCTCTGAGGATGTTGGAAAGTAAAACCTTAAAGTCAGCTGTGGTACATGCTATGAAGTGCGAGTGCTCCAGGCTTTCCTCCCGAGTGAACAAATGCACAATGAGATTTGTGAATGCAGAAGAAACTGTAGAAAAGGAGAGTGAAATGCAAGAACTAACCAAAGCCATATTATTCATTTTGAAAGAGATAAAAGGTTCCTCTTCAAAAATTTCCACAGACCTTCAGTGTTGGAATTGTGGCAAGACTGGACACATTCAAGCTGACTTCAAAAAGTGGTGGGTACGAAGTTTAAGCACATTTAACAGACAACAGAACCAGCATAAGCAACATGAAGGGCAAAGGCTGGCTGTTGATTGGTTGGCCCCAGGGGAAGTCGCCCACATTTCAGCACTACGTGGTGAGAATAACAAATTGGTAGCTGATGGAACCATGAATGCAGCCTTGCCGTATGATAGTAGACACTAGTGAAAATGTAACTTTACTCAAAACAGACATAATAAAGAAGATAATACCTCACCCAAACTGGAATGCTACACAGTCTAATATAACCTTACAAACAGCCACTGGAGGTTGTAATAAAGTCCATGGAAAGATAGAACTCAACATCAGAGTTGGTAGCTGTCTGGTATGCCATCCTGTTTACATCGCTGAGATCTACGATGAATGCATATTAGGCTTTGATTTCCTAAAGAAGCATGGGTTCGGCATTAGACCCAGTGACAACCTACTCATATATAAGACAGAAGAGATCTCTCTGTTCCGAACATCAGATTCTTTATCAAGTGTGACCACAATATTAGTGACGGAAGACACAGAAATCCCAGCACAAAGTGAAATTATAGTCCATGGACATCGGGCGGAGACTTCTGGGGCCTTCTGATTGGTAGTCACTGATGCCTCTGGGAAAGGAGCTTTGGCTCATGGTATCCTGGTTGCAAGGACTTTAGTCAGTGTAGATAAAGAACAGATTCCTATCAGAGTGATGAACTGTAACAAATCCATTAGAATCAGGGCCGGATTAAGGCCAACTGATGCCCTAAGCACAACCCAACAATGGTGCTCTTCTCGGCCCTTCCATTGCTTAACTCAGTGTCTCGCAAACTGTGTGCCGCGGCATACTATTGTACAGCGAGAGATTTTAAAATTGACACTAGGTATTCCAAAGATTTCATTTTGACTTGACTTGTGTTATCGATGTGCTTTAGTATCGAAGTGTTATCGACGTGCTTTAATAAAAATCTTTCAGATTTTATCAATTGGGATCTTGTAAGCATTTATCAAGCTTTTTCCAATTTTTGGCTTATCAAGCTTTTTCCAATTTTTTCCAATTTTTGATTATTTCAAGCCATAGAATGGACAAATATTTAAAACAAACACCAAGTTATGATTAATTATATTTATTATTATATTTATTTTAAATAAAATGCATTTAATGAAACTTCAATTTTCCTCTTTTTACGTAACCATCAAAAATTCTTTTTTAGGTGTGCCGCGGAAAAAAAAAATTAGATTCAGTGTGCCGCAGAAAAAAAAATTGGATTCAGTGTGCCGCAGAGTAAAAAAGTTTGCGAGACACTGGCTTAACTAATAAGACATTAAGACTCAATAAGCTGAAGTTATAAGTAGGCTACAATTCAATAAGCATTATTTTGCATCTTTTGATCCATATTATGCTGAAATGCTATATATCTTCAAGGTTAGAAAGCAATGAAATAAAGATGTTTTGTACAAATAGCGATATTTTTCCATTAGGATATCTTTTTTAAAAAATTGTCCACCAACATCGATTTCTGTAGAAAGAGGATTTTCAAAGTTCAAAAGTATGCTCTCGAGATCACGTAATTGAGAGTTAGGGCATGATAGCTAGGGAAATAATTTCTGTGTTGCCACCCTCCCTGTGGTGTCCTAAGCACATGCTTATTTTGCTTAATGGCATAATTTTCTATCGGAAAGCCTGGAGCACTGAATCTGGCGCTGAATAGAATATTGAAAAAGGGTGAAGAATTAGCAATATGTGAACCTGTTACCTGGGTAACAAGTATAAACAAAATAAAAGTTACCGACTCAAAACAAGACCATATAGACATCCCATCTGATCATACTGACATATGGAGAGAAACAAGAAGAGTATTGACTGAAGACCAAGCTGCTAAGGCCAAGAACCTATTGAAAGAGTTTTCTGACATTTTTTCTGCTACATCAAATGATTATGGCCATAATAACCTGACAGAACATAGGTCAACACTGGTGATTCTCCTCCAGTCCATCTATCAGCAAGGAGGCTTCCATTGGCAAAACGGGAGGAGACAGAACAACTCTTAAATGACATGGATGCTCAAGACATTATAGAACTATCACAGAGTCCCTAGACATCACCATTGGTTCTTGTCAAGAAAAAGGATGGATCCACCCGATTTTGTGTGGATTTTCTTATCCTGATATATTTGCACCAGTGTCTATTAACATACATCCATAAGCCACAAGATACTACAGATTGAATGATATAAAAAGGAAAGACTGCTTTCCTTTACCAAGGATTGATGATACACTGGATACTCTATCGGGTTAGAATGGTTCTCAACATTAGACTTGAAGAGCGGCTATTGGCAAGTTAGTATACATCCTGAAGACCATGAGAAAACAGCTTTCACTACAGGAAATGGACTTTGGCAGTTTAAAGTGATGACATTTGGACTTTGCAATGCACCTGCAATGTTTGAACGACTAATGGAGTTGGTTCTCAAAGGCTTGTCTTTGGAGGTCTGCCTGGTTTACTCGGATGCCATCTTCATTCTTGGAAAGACTTTTGAAAAACATTTGAGAATTCTTCGTCAAGTGTTTGAAAAACTAAGGGCAGCCAAGCTAAAATTGGGACCAACTAAGTGTAAACTGTTCCAGCAAGAAGTTCATTACCTTGGTCATGTCATCACTAAATCAGGATTAAAACTGATCCTAGTAAGATAGAAGCTGTAAGAGACTGGCTTCCACCACAAGATGTTCACCAAGTTCGTAGTTTATTGGACTTTGCACCTACTATAGAAGATTTGTCAAGGGTTTCTCCAACATCACAAGGCCATTACATCATCTGACAGAGGAGGGCCAGTGGTTCATGTGGACCACCGAATGTGAAGTAGCCTTTCAACAGTTGAAACAGGCTCTTTCCACAGCACCAGTGTTAGCATATTCACAAACTGGAAAACAGTTCATAATAGATACTGATGCAAGTAACACAGGAGTTGGTGCGGTACTTTCACAACAACAAGATGGACAAGAAAAAAGTTATTGCATACTTTAGCAAAACTCTATCCAAACCAGAATGAAATTATTGTGTCACACGAAAAGAACTGTTAGTAATAGTAAAAGCAATAGAATATTTTCATTGTTATCTCTATGGCCAGAAATTTCTTATATTGCACTGATCATGCTGCACTCAGGTGGTTACTAAACTTTAAAAACCCTGAAGGGCAAATCGCTAGGTGGATACAGTGGTTACAAGAGTACAATTTCTCCATCGAGCATCAAAGTGGCAAAATGCGTAGGAATGCAGATGCCCTTTCCAGACATCTGTGTATTGACAACTGTAAGCATTGCTATAATACAGAGTTGAAATTTGGTACTGAAGAAGTAATGCCCATAAGACAAATAAAATCAACACAAACAAACAGTGATGTGATACTCCTAACACCTGAAAGCCAATAGAAATTAGAAAGGCCCAACTAGATGATGAAGATATAAGACCAATAATGGATTTGACCGAGAAATCTGATATAAGACCTAATTGGGAGCAAATCTCGAGGTATTGCCCAACTACCAAAAGTTACTGGGCACAGCTGGACTCCTTATAAGTGAAAGACAGTGTATTATACAGAAGATGGGAGAATCCCACTGGATGACTGATTTGTTGGCAGATAATCCTTCCTCTCTCCCGAGTGGAACTAGTGATGAAAGATGTGCATGATAGTACCACTGGAGGACACTTTGGTGTTAATAAGACATTAACTAAGGCTATGGAATGATTTCATTGGCTGAAAAGTAGGACAGAACATTGAAAGATGGTATAGACAATGTGAGATCTGTGCAGCAATGAAAGGCCAGGAGTTGGGGTAAGCTGCAGACGTATAACATTGGTGCCCCTTTTGAGAGAATAGCCATTGATGTAATGAGTCCGTTTCCTAGGACTGATGATGGAAATCGTTATTTATTAGTGGTAATGAATTATTTCATGAAGTGGCCTGAGGTCTGTCCCATCCAAGACCAGGAAGCAACAACAGTTGCGAGATGATAATAAATAACTTGATTAGTATGTACGGAATACCTTTGCAACTCCACTCTGACCAAGGACGGAATTTTGAATCCAATGTGTTTAAAGGCATTTGCCAACTATTAGGCATTCAGAAAACCAGGACAACTTTCCTACATCCTCAGTCGGATGGTATGGTAGAGAGATTTAATAGAACAATTGCTCACTGTCTAGCATTGTTTGTCGACTACCATCAACATGACTGGAATTGCCATATACCACTCCTTTCGTTGGCATACAGAACAGCAGTGCACGAGACAACTGGACAGACACCTTCCATGATGCTCTTTGGAAGAAAGTTACATCTTCCTTGTGACCTTTTATATGGTTGGACCGAAACAATGCCTGTATCCACTCCACAATATGTACAATAATTACAACAACAACTAAAAGAAATCCATCACTCCATCAGACATAACATCAACTTAGCAAGTGAGAGAACCAAAACGAGATATGACAATAAAACAAATGGAACTATTTTCAATCAAGGAGGTTTTGTCTGTCTGTACAATCGACATAGAAAGAAGAGACTTTATCCAAAGCTTCAGAAACCTTGGGAAGGTCTGTATATAGTAATTAACAGGATTAACAGTGTGGTGTATCGCATTTGTTGACATCCAACTACGAAGTTCAAGGTGGTTCATGTGGATCAGTTGGCCCTGTTTCATCGAAGAACTGAAGAAGCTTCGGAATCCAGAATTCTTTGGGGTGAACAAGACCTAAGGAGGGGGCAGTGTTACGACAGATGAACGTGCTACAATTAATTTATGATAAACATGTCATGAATGCTTGCATATGCTTCTGTATGGGAATTATGTAACCAACGAATTGGAATACAGAACTTATCTGAAAAATAGAAAGGATAGAATTGTTGTTGGATTTGTGGATATTGGATAGGAGGCATAATTAGTTTCAGTATGTACATGATGGGTGTAAAAAGTGAAGAAGCATTTTATATGGTGAGTGTGCGAAAGGTTGATTGGTTTATTGGTGTGGATTGTGTTGATAGAATTGAGATAATGGTTCTTCTGAAAGTTTATCTTTGTATTATTATAGAGTTTTGTGCTGGTTGACGTAGTATATTTATAAATACTTTCATTCATCCTTTTGTAATAAATTGCATTGCATTGTAATTTTCGGTATTCTAATAAATAACCATTCTATTAAGTTGCTTCAAATATTTAGAGGAAAAATTGTCTTGAGTCAGGTGGTATACGAACCCACGACCTCATGATAACGTGTCAGGTGCTCTGGACCACTGAACTACCGGTTGCCAAGCTGATCTCTAATTGATGATATGAACGTTCCTCATCCTACCTTACTTGATATGTAGGGAGTGTTCAGGCAATATCGCCCCAAGCGGCTTATTAATGCCTTTCAGTTGGAATGCATGTATTACGAGTATGCAAATCTACAAATAATTAATGAACTCAACTTATTTTGGGTACTCCAATAAATAACCACTCTATTAAGTTGCTTCAAATATTTAGAGGAAAAATTGTGGTCCGTATCCCACCCTGCTCAAGACAATTTTTCTTCTAAATATTTGAAGCAACTTGATAGAGTGGTTATTTATTGTAGTACCCAAAATAAGTTGAGTTCATTAATTATTTGCAGATTTGCATACTCGTAATACATGCATTCCATCTGAAAGGCATTAATAAGCTGGTTGGGGCGATATTGCCTGAACACTCCCTACATATTAAGTAAGGTAGGTTGAGGAAAGTTCATATCATCAATTAGAGGAGATCTTGTTCGGCGGCCGGTAGCTCAGTGGTCCAGAGCACCTGACACATTATCAGGAAGTTGTGGGTTCATATCCCACCCAGCTCAAGACAATTTTTCCTCTAAATATTTGAAGCAACTTAATAGAGTGGTTATTTATTGGAGTACCCAAAATAAGTTAAGTTCATTAATTATTTGTATTGTAATTTTCATTGACATATTTTGACTTTAACTCATGCTCAATTCTCATCCATTTTAATTTGCAACAATATTTTGAATTCTGCCAAGAAAGGAGATATTACCCTTGTTCTAGGTGACTTCATTACCAAAGTTGATATTTGACTTTGACTTTGGGGAGGGGTAATAGGCCCTTCTGGTATTGATAACTGTAATGGCAATGGGCAACTTCTCCTACATGTAAGTAAACTTAATGATTTGAGAATAACTAACACTTATTACAAACACAGTGACATACATAAATACACACAGGTTTCACTAGATGGGCTGCATAAGAATATGATAAATTATATATTAATTAACAGCAAATGGGCTAGTTCTGTTAGGAATACCAAGGGAGCTGAAATTGGATATGACCATTACCTTGTTAAGTGTCTTGCAACTTAAACTTAAGAAGTGTGCTAAGGTTAAAAAATTTACCTTAAATTCTGAAGCTCTGAAAGACCCAATTATAGCTAAAGCTTACCATGATAGGTTACTTAATCATTATGACAGTCATGGTTTGCTTACTACAGAATTTGAGGAAGAATGGGCTGTTTTAAATAGGCATTTTTGGAAACTAACAGTACTCTTTTAGGAAAAAAGAAACAGAGGAAGCAGAATTATTTGAGTGATAAGGTATTTGAGCTTATTTCAGAAAGAAAGAACTGCAGGAATCTCAATCAATATCTTACTGGTCCTAATAGAAAGCATTTACAGAGAGCTTAATAAACTTGCATTTGATCAGTTTGCTGCTGATAAGAATCTTTGGCTTGATGACTTGGCTGACAAAGCCGAGGAAGCAGTTAGACTGCACAACAGCAGAGAACTGTACCAGATAGTTAATGCTTTATGTGGTAGAAAATGGACAGGTATACAGGGATTGCAGGATAAACATGGTAAGGTTATAGAAGGTGAGGATTCTGTCATGGCTAGGTGGACTGAGCATTTCAGTGATGTTCTAAAGAATGTCGTTAGTTCTACTCCCATTGTTTGTAATGATGATAGATGCATTACTGGTTTTAATGTTGGCCCTATAACACAGTCTGAAGTTATTTTTGCTGTTTCTAAACTTAAACTACATAAATCCCCAGGGGTGGATGAAATTACTATGAAAATGCTTAGAGCTGGAATGTTTCAGTTACCACATGGATGACTGAAATTTTGAATATCTTTTATGATAAAGGCATGGTTCCTAAGGATTTTACCAGAGCTATTATTATCCCTGTTTTTAAAGAAGGTGATCACAGTTCTTGTGATAACTATAGGAGTATCAGCCTACTTTCTATTCCAGGTAAAGTTCTTTGCATCATTGTGCTTAATAGAATTAAGAATCTGGTTGACAGGCAATTGTGTGATGAGCAATGCCGATTGAGAAGTGGTAGGGGATGTGCAGATCAGATATTTTCACTCAGGCAGATTTTTGGGAAATGTTTAAAGCTTCAAAAACCTTTGGTTGCTAGCTTTGTTGATTTCAAAAAGGCTTTCGACCCTGATGATTGTGAGATCTTATGACATACCAGACAAGTTAGTTAACATAATGAAAGTTCTCTATAATAACACTGAGTCTTGTGTGAGAGTTGCTAAGGCTTGTAGCAATTGGTTTAGCACTGCTTCTGGTGTTCAACAAGGGTGCATTTTGTCTCCTTTTCTCTTTAGTTTGGTTATTGATTTTGTTATGCGAAATTCACTTCAAGGGAAAGATTTTGGCCTTAAATAGGCTGGAGATATGAAAATTTCTGATTTAGATTATGCTGATGATTTAGCCCTTTTGGCAAATGATGTTCATGAGAAGAACTATTTCATTTGAGCTGTTGATGAGACAGGTAGTAGAGTAGGTTTGGTTATAAACAAAGAGGAAAGTAAAGTGATAAAAATTGGTCACGCAGACTGTGATTCAGTTAATCTGAATGGTTTTAGTCTTGAGTAAGTGTCACAGTTTAATAATCTTGGGAGCTATGTAACAGATACAGGTGATGTGTGACGTGAGATTAACCGACAAATTGGTATTGCTGCTGGGACTTTTAAGAAACTACGTAGAGTGTGCAGAAATAGGTATATACATCTAAAGACTAAAATTAGACTGTATAACAGTTTGGTTCTTTCTAAGGTTAGCTGTGGTACTGAAACATGGACCCTTTGTAAGCAGGATAACAGCAGGAAACAGCGGGCGGGTCTCTCTCTCTTCAAATCCCACCTGTATATATCTACTCATCTGTTATGATTGTTATTATCATGCAGTTTCTCAAAACTACTGGATGTCTGTAATTTGTCTAGTGTTTGCATCTATCAACATTCTAGTGAAATTTGATTACTTATTCTCTATACACTGAGATTTTTTCACCTTGTTGTTAAATGTATATTTCACTACAATGCTATACTGTACATGTCACATAATTGTAATTATATACAACTGCCTTAATAGTTCTGAATCAAACATGGATGCTTATACTAATAAAAAGAAATTTTCCTTGAAGCATTTTCTGCCACAGAAGTCTGACAAGATCCTGTCTATAACCCTGCATTCCAACATAAGGAGTTAAATGACTTACAGTTTTGTTATTATTATGATCCTCTTTCATCAAATAAAAAAAACCTTTAAGCATATGCTTGCCACAAAGGCCAGTCAGTTTATATGCCATAGTAGAAAGTCTGTGAGGAAGGCGAGACCTCATCAGAATGACAACGCAAACATCCATGTCTACCCAGGGCTCAAACCCAGGTCCCTTTGATTAGTAGCCAAGCACACTAATCACTTTGCCATGAAATAGTTTTGTCTTTCATTAAATATCATTTATAGTTTTATCAGATAAGCTGCATATGAGCCAACATTACCATGTTCTTCGTCTGCTGTTTTCTAACTGCTGTTCATGAATGTGTCGCACTCTACCTCAGTATTCCAAAGTTATTTATTTTTTATTTCTAAATTGAATAAAAGCTTGATGGAAGTATTTTATTGTAATTGTTTTCTGATTGCAGGATGAAGATCCACACTGGTATTTTCTGCATACAGAATTCTCTTATGACAACTTAATGGTAACAAATGATGGAGAAGTCGTAGTAATGGACCTTGATGGTCTGGTGCTATTAGATAAATCGCTTTTTCCGCCTGGTAAGTGTGACAACCTACTAAACTGCACAGAGGGCTTATTAACGGTGAATATTTATCCTTAACCCTTAAGCCCACATTCTTATAAATTTTACTTAACAGAGTAGGGAGTAAACTTGTTGGTTAAAGGATACAAGGACTTGTAAGTGTATTTATAAATATATTTTCCAAACATCTTTGATCTCTATAAACACTTAGCTTTTTTTTTAAGTGATATATTTTTAAGACAGTTACTAGTCTTACATTATGCTTAATACCTTATCACAGTTATGGTCATAAGTGCAGTAGGCTGTGATGGTAAATTATGTATTGAATTTGTCACATCTGTGCATATTTAATGATATTTCAGCAGCAAAATTTTAAGTATGATGTTAACATAGCAAAGATCCAAAAACAACTTGAGGTTGTTGAACCTGACCCATTACAGGCCCATTACTCACAATTGCAAAGAAGTAACAGTATTATAACTTTGGCTTACTGATTGTCATTACAGATTTGAAGTTAAAGATAAAAGCTTTTAAAAATTGCAAAGCAGATTGGTTACACATTTTACATCTGCTATAAATCATCATCAGGCAAGATAGTTGTTGCAGGGATAGACTTTATAGGGATCACCATGTGACTCAATAACATCTGAATCTCAATATCAAAAAGTGGTTCAAGTATGCAGGGTGCTCAAAAAGTTCTTTTCACATGTCTATAGATTTGCACTTGTAACCTCCAAAGTTAATGAGCTGTGACTTGTTTGAAAGCTTGTCTAAATTTGTCATTATGTGTTAAAAACAAAAGCCATATCATCATTTCTCTCTTCATTGGCAACCCGTAAAGTTTGGTCTGTGAAATCTGTGCATTGTTGCTATGCAGCCTACTAAAGATGGGGGAAAGATTTCACATCTTCACAAGGATGCAGCTTGAGGATGATACAAAAAACAATTCATGCCAATTTATCACAAATATATGGTTATTATTCTATTCATATGGCACTGTTATTGGGTTGTGCATATTCAGAGAAGGATGGCAGAGTTTTGAAGACCTCTCACATGTAGGAAAATCAAACGAGTTTGTGAACAAGAAAACCATCATTGCTGTTCATGAACTCGTTAAGGAAAACCACACATCACCATTCAAGTAATAAGTTAGGATGTCAGTGTATCGATTGGTAGTGTGGAAAAAGTTTTTTTGTCAACATTTAAAGTTCCAAAAGATCTGTGCTAAATGGACATCCCACAAATTGGCAGAATAGCAAAAGAGGGCTAGAGTCAACTCATGCAAGGAGATGCTGGCAGTGTTTGAACCTAGTGACCCCAAGTGGCTAACATACATTGTCATAGGTAATGAGACATGGTTTTATTACTGTAAAACTCCCAGAAAGATTGACAACTGTGTTTGGGTTGCGGAAGATGAACCACATCCCTAAATCCTCTGACAAGAATTTCACCCAAGGAAAACGACCTTACCTGAAAGAAAAATACTATAAATGACCAATATTACACCAGTTTTATCCAAAATGTTTAAATAGAGGGAGCACATCCAATAACAGGGGTGTCAAGGGTTCTCTTTCTTCATGACAGTGCCAGTGCCCACAAAACTGGCAAGTTACACCTATCTGTAGCAAGGAAAAAACCAAACAGCTACCCCATACTGTATATATGATCTTGCACCATGCAATTTTTGATTATTTCAAAAATTAAAAGAGATTTTGCTGGGAAGTCTTTTTCAAGGATTCAAGACCTTGCAAAATGTGTTCATTTAGAGTTGCAGAGTTTCCCCAACAATAGTACCAAGTGTTCCAGAATTAATGTAGAAGTCTGCAACTTTGCATAGATGTTGGAGGGGAGTACTTTGAACAGTAACATGTCATTCAGTATTGGCTTTCATCTCTGGGATTCCTCTCACTATCCACTTCTATGATGCGTGAAATCTCATTCATTGGTTTTGATGCTAGGTGGCATAGAATTTTTGTTGAAGTGCTTAAAAACATTTAATAGTGTCATAGAATTAAATATATTAATGTAATTTCAATTTCTGCACTGTAAATTTTTGTAAAAGTTTTGTTGAGGTAAGTGCAGATGCACATCAAGAACCTTTTGAACGCTCCTCATAGCAGCACAAATGGCACCATCTATAAGGATACCAAGTATATTAAGAGTTTATCACCAAACCTATTATGTTATGAGTCTCATTAACAGTCCTAATGAAATAATTCATATCATGATCACCATTATCCAAAAGGGCGAAATCATCAGCATAATATAAATCAGGAATTTTCAAACCTCTAGACCACTTAAGGCCAAAATCTTTTCTTGGCAGTGAATTCCTCATTATATAATCATACACTAAAGAGGAAAGAAGACAAAATGCATCCTTAACACTCTCCACTTGAAATGTTAACGAATATTCTACCCCCCTCCCCCCCCTCTTTCACTTCTCTATTGATCATTAAAGTTGGGTTGGGTCAGAAGAGCATCCTACCCTTTGAGCTTCAGTCAAAAGTTGACCTTATCATGTTACTAACAGATAGGATTACCATGCATTCTCCAAAAGAAGGACATGTCCTCCTTGTTTGTCTCATGTCTTCCCAGAATTTTGGGAAATATGAAATGTCCTAATTTTTGCATAAACTCATCATGCTTTACACTAAAATTAAAGCACTTATTTTTTTTTTGTTCTGTTTAAGATTCTAAAATCCATAACTATAATATATTGTTAACTGTGAATTAATTTACTGTAAAAGTGCATTGTGAATGCTAAATTAATTCTATTAATTTTGTAAAAGATACTATTTTCTGTAATCTCAATATTAGCAATTTACATGCCAGATTGAGAAAAAAAAGTATGTGCTTTAGAAAAATTACATAAAATTTTGCTTCATCCTACCAATAGATGGAGATGTGAAAATTGACTGTTTTTTTTTGCAACATAAGTACAGCAAAAAAATTAATTAACAACTTCTAGTTTGTGTAAGCCCTCTCATACAAGAGGATCACAGTCAACAGAAAATGCACAAAATTAGCTTTCTGGAACAGCAGATAGTTCTATGCCATAAAACGCCAAAAACTCTTGATTGTTAATCAAGTATGAATAAAAATTGGCATGTCATATAGTTTGAAGTGTACTGAATAATTAGAATTATGCCTTTTTCTGACTCAACTATTTTGAAATTAGATATGGTACGAAAGCATGTTTTTCTTTGTCCTCCATTTGTAGCTTTTTTGTTCTCCTTTTAGAACTCTGGCATTTGGTAATCGTATTAATACAACATGTTGTAAAATGCTTCCACTTTAATATAAGAGGATATTTTTCAAGTTGATTTGGTTATCCTTTGGCTAATTGTTTCAAGTAAATGATGCTTTATTAATCTAGTAAGAAGATATCATTACTTGTTCTTTCTACTGCCCACATACTATTCAATATTATAAATCTTTTGCAGTATTGTAATGACTTACAAGCTGCTTCAGTGGTACAGTGGTATTGTGTTGCCTCACGATTGCCAGGTTCGAATCCTGTGTGGTGGTATGGCTGTTTGCCCTGTGCTGTACTGGTACAATAAGGTATATACAAGCTAGTAGTAGTTTCTAGGATTCTCATGGAAAAAATACATTATCACAAAAAATAATAATGTACCAACATAAGTGCAAGCTTTTGAAAATTTTGTGGGATGATAAATTAAAAGGAACATATATTAAATTCTGTATTATGCTACTCCAGTAGTGCAATGTAAGGTGCTTAATTGATAAAAATAAATTTTTTATTTTTCCTGAATTTTCATTAACAAAAAAATTACCAAAATATAATTTTCTTCCCTCCACTCAACCTAACCTTAAAAGTTATTACATAAATTTGTTAAGGATGGTGCCCAGTCATCCCCATTAAATTGTCTTCTGTGATTCTCAGAAATGTTAGAATTTTAAATTTAAAAGCAGAATATAAAATTATTTACAACAAATATTTTTAGAAGAGGAAAGCAGAGAAAGTAAATATATACTCATCTAACAACAGATCGAGTAGGAACTGAAATTTCCGTTTTCCCAGTTCTGCCTCTGGTGGTAAAATCAAGACCTAACCCAGACAATTATGGTGGCAGTAGAAATAA
The DNA here is from genome assembly GCA_038380435.1 of Ryuthela nishihirai. Classification (NCBI taxonomy): domain Eukaryota; kingdom Metazoa; phylum Arthropoda; class Arachnida; order Araneae; family Heptathelidae; genus Ryuthela; species Ryuthela nishihirai. The sequence goes on from JAWZYU010000004.1 coordinate 32,236,857, forward strand.
TATCTGTTCAGAAGTCCTCACTTTCCAAGTGCCTATGGTGAGAAAAGGGTTAATGTGACCTTTAAAGGAACTATGCTTATTGAGAGGGGAAGTGCTGGTAATATGCAACAGCCCTGTAATCACAGACATGGGACAAGGACCTGCTCCCCCCACTACTAAAGGCTTAAGCCACCTACAGTGGTAAACTCCCTTCCAAGTAGGTGTGGTCATGCCCACAGAAGCAAGAGTCAGATACCTGTGATGGCTTCTGATCAGGATTATCCACCAGCAGAGTACATATTCTGTGCAGCTGTTTACTCAGAGCTGTGAACTCACAAACAAACAGAAAAGAGCGAAGATATTTTTCTCAATAGAAGACCAGCAGTGGAGCAAGTTCAGAATCATTAATCAAGCTCAGAGCCATTATTATGTTCTGATTGGTGCATATAGTAGCTAGGTAGTCACTGGAAGGAGAGCTATGCACCAATCCCCTATGATGATACATAGAACAGGCCAGGCTTAGCGCCTAATGTCCTACCCCGCCTTCTCGTGGTGCAGGAGGTTAGTACCTTTCAAAAGAGATATTCTCTTGTGGAAGGAAACAGAAGGAGAGGGCTGCGAGATGTGGCCTACTGATCTGGACAACTATGGCTACTTTTTTTTTCTACTATGCTGAGGAGTGGTCAACCACATAGGGTCCTCATGCTGACTATATAAAACTTTTTCCGTTGTGTTTTCTGCTTGTTTGTGGGTTGACAGCCCCAAGTGAATAGATTCACAGGATATGTTTATCAGCTGGTGGATAATCCTGAGCAGATGTCATCGCAGGCACCTGAACTCTTTGCTTCTACAGGCATCGTCAAATTCTACATTGGAGGAAGTCTTCCAGTATAGATGGCTTCAGCCTTTAGTGGTGGGGGAACAGGTGTTTGCCCAATGTCTGCGATTAGGGGGCTGTTTGATATTGTCAGCATTCCCTCTCTCAATAAACATAGTTTCTTTAAACATCCCACTAACCATTTTCTCTCCATAGGTAGTTGGAATGTGAGTACTCTGCACAGAGCTTTTTCTCTTGATGTCCTCACACGAGAATTCCACCATTATAATTTAGATATTCTCATCCTGCAAGAGACCAGATGGACAGATAAAGGTCAGATTTTTAAAAATAGTCTTAAATTACACTTTTCAGGGAGGGAAGACAATAAACATCGCCAAGGCATGGGTCTGTTTCACAGAAAACACACTAGTGATGCTCTTCTAGGATACGAGTGCATTAATGAAAGGTTTCATACAGCAAAATTTCAGACAAGCTTTAAAGACTTGAATGTTATGTGCTGTTATGCCCCCATTTAGGATGCCGATGAGGAGGAGAAGGATAGGTTTTACAGACAACTTCGTGATATTTTTAATTCTGTCAAGATAGGAGATATTACCCTTGTTTTAGGTGACTTCAATGCCAAAGTTGGTACTGACTCTGACCTTTGGGGAGGAGTGATAGGCCCTTTTGGTATTGATAGCTGCAATGGGCTCTCCTACAGGTAAGTAAACTCAATGGTTTCAGAATAACTAACACTTATTACAAACACTGCAACATACATAAGTACACATGGGTTTCATCTGATGGGCTGCATAAGAATATGATTGATTATATATTCATTAACAGCAAATGGGCTAGTTCTGTTAGGAATACCAGGTCATATAGGGGAGCTGAAATTGGATCTGACCATTACCTTGTTAAAAGTATCTTGCAACTTAAATTTAAAAAGTGTTGTGCTTGGGTTAAAAAATTTACCTTTAATACTGAAGCTCTGAAAGACCCAGTTATAGCCAAAGCTTACCATGATAAGTTACTTAGTCATTATGACAGTCATGGTATGCTTACTATTGAAGTTGAGGAAGAATGGGATCATTTTAAACAGGCTTTTTTGGACACTAACAGTACTCTTTTAGGAAAAAAGGAGCAGAAGAGACAGAATTATCTGAGTGATAAGGCACTTGAGCTTATTTCGGAAAGAAAGAACTGCAGGAATGTCCTTAATCAATACCCTACTAGTCCTAATAGAAAGCATTACAGAGAGCTTAATAAACTTGCATTTGATCAGTTTGCTGCTGATAAGAATCTTTGGCTTGATGGTTTGGCCGACAAAGCCAGGGATGCAGTTAGACAGCACAACAGCAGAGAGCTCTACCAGGTAGTTAATGTTTTGTGTGGTTGAAAACGAACAGGTATACAGGGATTGAAGGATAAACAAGGTAAGGTTATAGAAGGTGGGGATTCTGTCAATGGCTAGGTAGGCTCAGCATTTTAGTGATGTTCTAAACAATCTGGTCAGTTCTACTCCCATTGTTTGTAATGATGATAGATGCATTACTGGTTTTAATGTTGGTCCTATAACACAGTCTTAAGTTATTTTTGCTGTTTCTAAACTTAAACTACATAAATCCCCAGGGGTGGATGAAATTACTATGGGAATGCTTAGAGCTGGGAATGTTACAGTTACCACATGGATGACTGAAATTTTGAATATCTTTTGTGATAAAGGCATGTTTCCTGAGGATTTTACCAGAGGTATTATTATCCCTGTTTTTAAAAAAGGTGATCGCAGTTCTTGTGATAACTATAGGGGTGTCAGCCTACCCTCTGTTCCAGGTAAAGTTCTTTCCATGATTGTGCTTAATAGAATTAAGAATGTGGTTGACAGGCAATTGTGTGATGAGCAATGTGGATTCAGAAGTGGTAGGGGATGTGTGGATCAGATATTTTCACTTAGGCAGATTCTTGAGAAATGTTTAGAGTTTCAGAAACCTTTGGTTGCTAGGTTTGTTGATTTCAAAAAGGCTTTTGACTCTGTTGATCATCGTAATTTGTGGTTGATTGTGAGATCATATGGCATACCAGACAACTTAGTTAACATAATGAAACTCTCTATCATAACACTGAGTCGTGTGTGAGAATTGGTAAGGCTTGTAGTAATTGGTTTAGCATTGCTTCTGGTGTTTAACAAGGGTGCATTTTGCCTTCTTCTTTCTTTTGTTATTGATTATGTTATGCAAAATTGTTTGCAAGGGAAAGATTTTAGTCTTAGATGGTTTAGAGATATGAAAATTTCTGATTTAGATTATGTTGTTGATTTGACCCTTTTGGCAAATGATGTTGATGAGATGAATCTTTTAAAAACTAATTATTATGACTAGTATAATTATTATTATTAATTTATACCACAGCTTATACTTAATGTTGGAATTTAGTACTTTTGCTTCTGTTTTCAGGATTTCGTAGGTTACAGCCCACCAAAGAGCTCTGCAATGAAGTATGTTTCCAGAAAGTAACTCAGGAAATGCTCTATAGCACAAATACCTCAATAATGTGTTCTCAAGTGTCTCAATATAGCCAATTGATGTATGCCATTGTTTGCAAACAGATACTTTCTAATATTAATGAACACAAGGCTGAAGGATTCTTCAACTTTGATGGTCATAGAATACATAAAAAATCTGAACACCCTGGTAAGTTAATTGATATTTAAATATCTTACTGAATAATATCACAATTTATATTTCTAAACAAAAGTATTTAATTCACAAACTATTCAGAAATTATATATTAAAACAAAAGTTTTAATATATAGTTACTAAATTTTTTCTAAAAGTCCGAAAATTTCTAAATTTTTTTTTTCTAAAAACATATAATAGAAAAGAAGGATTTAGTTTTTAATAATCCCAAAATGCACAATTTAAAAAAAGGCTTCTTAAAGTACAGAAGACAAAAACTTCTTTCAAATAAGGATATTTTTGTCTTTTAAAAACTTTAGCACAATAATATTATTGAATAATGAAGATAGTCATGAACATAATTGTTAATAATAAAAATTTTTTTCTGTTTAAAATACTTATATCACTTTTTCATTGTAAACTTCAAGGAAATACACTGGCCAAATTGTTATGAACATTTACATAATATTTATACTGTCAAAGCCTTCCTCTTGTATTTGTCATGATTAGCTGAAGTTATTTTGAGACCACTGCTATTCTTCATACGTATGGATATTGGGCTCCATGATACTTACACATCATATTCCAATGATGAGCCCCTGTTGAAGTCAGTCAAGATCAGCCTTTTTACCCATGTCACGCTTTGTTTTCCCACCATGCCTTTATGACTTTTATAGGACTTTGTAGGGATATAGAATACTTACATCAATAGGAAATTTTGCATACATTGGCATGCTTCATGGTATTTTGTGCATGATGCAATGTTCATAATAATTTGATCAGGCAGTGAGTAAATGGTAACTAGGTAGTCACTAGAAGTGGAGCTTTGGACCAATCCCCTGTGATGATTCACACAATCAGCCAGGCGTAGCACGTAATGTCCAACTCTGCCTTCTCATGGTGCAGATCATTAGTACATTTCAAAAGAGATACTCTCTTGTGGAAGCTGCCAGAACAGTGTGGCCTACTGATCTGGACTACTATGGCTATTTTTTTCTACCCTGCTGAGGAGTGGTCAACCAAACAGGTTTCTGGTACTGACCATACACACCAACTGGAATGGAATAATGGCTCTCAGCATGATTATGTATCCTGATTTCGTTGCACTGGTGGGTTTCTTTTGAGGGAAAATTTTCCGCTCTGTTTGTTTGTGGGTTGACAACCTCAGGTGAACAAATTCACAAGATATGTTTTATCAGCTGGTGGATAATCCTGATGGTCATCACAGGTACCTGAACTCTTGCTTCTACAGGCATCATCAAATCCTACATTGTAGGAAGTCTTCCAGTGTAGATGGCTTCAGCCTTTAGTAGTAGTGGAATGGGTGTTTGCCCCGTGCCTGTTGTTATGGGATTGTTTGGGTTTGTTTGATATTGTCAGCATTCCCTCTCTTAATAAGCAGAGTTTCTTTAAACATCCCACTACCCATTCTCTCTCTGCACGTAATTGAAATGTGAGGACTACACAGAGATGCGAGGACTCTCCCACAAGAATTCCACCATTAGAACCTAGATATTCTGGGCTTGCAAGAGACTACATGGCCCAAATAAAGTCAGATTCTTAAAAATAATCTTAAATTTCTCTTTTCAGGGAGGGAAGATAAAAAGCATCTCCAAGGCATAGGTTTGCTTCTCAGCAGACATGCTAGTGATGCTCTTCAAGGATTTGAGTGCATTAATGAAAGGTTTCTTACAGCTAAATTTCAGACAGGCATTAAAGACTAGAATGTTATCTGTTGTTATTCCCCCACTGAGGATGAGGATGAGAAAGATATGTTTTATGGACAACTTAAAGATATTTAAAATTCTGTCAAGAAAGGAGATATTACACTTCTTCTAGGAGACTTCAGTGCCAAAATTGATACAGACTCTGACCTTCGGGGAGGGGTGATAGGTCTCTTTGGAGTTGTAGCTACAATGGGCATCGTCTCATAAAGGTAAATAAACTTAAATATTTGAGAATAACTAACACTTATTACAAACACTACAACATACATAGTACATGTGGGCTTCATCAGATGGGCTGCATAGGAAAATGATTGATTATATATTAATTAGGAGTAAATGGGCTAATTCTGTTACGAATACCAGGTCATATAGGGGAGCTGAAATTGGATCTGACCATTACCTTGTTAAGAGTGTCTTGCAACTTAAAAAGTGTTGTGCTAAGGTTGAAAAGTTGTTACTCATGATACTGAAGCTCTGAAAGACCCAGTTATAGCTAAAGCTTACCATAATATGTTACTTAGTCATTATGAGTGTCATGGTTTGCTTACTACTGAAATTGAGGAATGGGATCATTTTAAACAGGTTTCTTGAAACTAGCAATACTCTTTTGGGTAAAAAGGAGCAGAGGAGGAAAAATTAGTTCAGTGATAAGGCACTTGAGCTTATTTCAGAAAGAAAGAACTGCAGAAATGTTCTTAATGTTAATTAATACCCTACTAGTTCTAACAGAATGCATTACAAGAAGCTTAATTTGCATATGAAGAATGATTAGCAGCTGATAAATATCTTTGGCTTGATGGCTTGACTGACAAAGCAGAGGATGCAGCTAGACAGTGTAACAGCAGAGAGCTGTACCAGACATTCAAAATTCTGTGTGGGAAAAAACAAATAGGTATGTATATGAGGATTGAAGGATAGATAAGGTAAGTTATTGAATGTGAGGATTCTGTCATGGCAAAGTGAGCTGAGCATTTCAGTGATTAAAAATAACCTAAAATTCTCTGTCATTGAGCAATAAAATTTTAAAGTTTATCATTCAAACTGTTTGCATGTTAAAAGATTTTAGGAGAAACCTCAGAAGCTTTATGGAGCATGGACAGTGCTCTGTCTTCAGTGAAGTGACACTATGTGGTGACGTTACGGCTGTTTAGGGCTTCTTTCCACATGTCATGAAGAGCGATTCCAGTGTCTTGGTTGCAGCTGGGGATGGGCAAAGTCATTATTTCAATAGCCTTTATGAAACTATGGTTCTGTAGTCGGTAGATGCATGTGCAAACAGTGTGGTGTGCTCCCAGTCTATGGTTGCCGTATGTTGTATTGCTAGCTCAGCAGTGGTCATTGCTAGCTTGTTTTGGCTGATATCTGTTTGATGCTCTGTGAACCTCTCTTGTAGAGATAGTTTCAAGGATAAGCTAAAAAATTTTATTGCTCAGTGACAGAGAATTTTAGGTCATTTTTAATTAATTTCTGAGCACAATGGTCCTTTTAATTGTATATTTCAGTGATGTTCTAAACAATGTGGTTTGTTCTACTCCCATTGTATGTAATGATGATAGATGCATTTCTGGCTTTAATGTTGGCCGTATATCAAGTCTGAAGTTATTTTGGCTATTTCTAAACTTAAAGTACATAAATCCCCAGGGGTAGACAAAATTATAACTGAAATCCTTAGAGCTAGGAAAGTTTCTGTTACCATATGGCTGACTAAAATTTTGAACATCTTTTTTGATAAAGGCATGTTCTTAATAATTTTACCAGAGCTTTATTATCCCTATTTTTAAAAAAGGTGATCGCTGTTATGATAATTATAGGGGTATTATTACTTATATAACTCTAAGGGTGTTATTACTTTCTATTCCAGTTAAAGCTTTTTGCATGATTGTGCTTAATAGAATGAAGAATCTGGTTGACAAACAATTGTGTAATGAACAGTGTGGTGATGAACAGAAGTGGTAGGTGATGTGTAGATCAGAATTTTTCACTTAGGCAGATATTTGAAAAATGTTTAGAGTTCCAGAAACCTGTGATTACTAGCTTTGTAGATTTCAAAAAGCTTTTGAATCTGTTGACTGTCATAATTTATGTTTGATTCTGAGATCTTATTGCATACCAGATGGGTTAGTTAACAGAATGAAAGCTCTTTATAATGAGAGTTGGTAAAGCTTGTAGTAATTGGTTTTCATTGCTTATTATATTTTACCATCCAGTGGCCGAGTGGTTATCATGCTTGGCTACTTATCAAAGGGACCTGGGTTCAAGCCCTGGGGTAAGGCATGGATGTTTGTGTCATTTTTCTCCTGAGGTCCTGCCATCCTCCCAGACCTTCTGCTATGGCATATAAACTGAAAGGCTCCTGTCAGACCTCTGTGGCAAGCAGCTCCTTGAGGGGGTATTGATTTTTTTTTATTATATTCGACAAGGGTGCATTTTGTCTCCTTTCCTCTTTAGTTTGTTTATTAATTATGTTATGCAAAATTGTCTGCAAGCAAAAGATTTTGTACTTAGATGGTCTAGAGATTTGAAAATTTCTGATTTAAATTATGCTGATGATTTGGCCCTTTTGGCAAATGGTGTTGATGAGATGAATTCTTTTATTAGAACTGTTGATGAGACTGACAGTAGAGTAGGTTTGGTGATAAACAGAGAGAAAGCTAGTGATGAAAATAAGTCCGATAGGCTGTGGTTCAGTTAATCTGAATGGTTGCAGTCTTGAGCAGGTGTCTCAGTTTCATTATCTTAGCAGGTATGTAACAGACACTGGTGATGTGCAGCATGAGATAAACAGACAAATAGAGATTGCTGCCGGGACTTTTAAGAATCTATGGAGAGTGTGGAGAAATCGGTGTATACACCTAAAAACTAAAATTAGACTATATATAGTGTGGTTCTTTGTAGAGTTAGTTACGGTAGTGATACATGGACCCTTTGTAAACAAAATAACAGGAAATTTCATACTTTTGATTCTAGATGCTCACACATTATCTTGGACATTAGGTGGTTTGACTTTGTAAGTAATGATGAGGTTAGGGAAAGTAGTTGGCAACCTCCTTTGAGCAGCATATAATGCAGAGAGAGAGGGACTGTTACCCATATGCATAACTATAGATTAGTGAATAGGATTATGAACAGTGTGCTTAAAGGCCACAGAAAGATGGGGAGACCTAGGTGCTGTGTGCAGACAATATCAAATAGTGTTAGAATTGGTGTGGGCAGTGGCCAGATGTAGCTCAGGACAGATGTGTTTGGAGAACTAAATTGTGCAATGTGGTTGGATCCCTGTAGCTCATGGTTGCTTAGGATGATGATGATGATTGTATATAACCAATTGATAAGTGAAACCTAGAGTGATCATATGTTCCCATGTTATCTCCCTCGGTCCATTTTTCTGGGGGACATTCCCTGCATTAAAAGCTCTCTCCCTGATGAATAAATGTTCCCAGAAGTGCCTCCAGAATTCTTTTTAGCAATTTTTTTTTAAACATTGCATTAACCGTATGGTAACAAATCAGCACTTTAGCGTCGATTTTAAATCTTAGAGGGAAAATTGTCTTGAGCCGGGTGGGATACGAACTCACGACCTCCTGATAACACGTTTAGTACTCTGGACCACTGAGCTACCGGCCGCCGATCAAGATCTCCTCTAATTAGTGCTATGAACATTCCTTTTATGTTTCATATAGGCGCTATTCAGGCAATTTTTTTTTCCATAAGTGGCATTTATATTTGCCAATAGATGGAAGCATGTATTACAAGTATGCAGATAATAAATAATGAAATAAGCTTGACGTATTCAATCAAGTAACAAATCAGCACTTTAGCATCGATTTTAAATCTTAGAGGAAAAATTGTCAGACAATTTTAAAATCGATTTAAAATCGATGCTAAAGTGCTGATTTGTTACTTGATTGAATACGTCAAGCTTATTTCATTATTTATTAACCGTATGGTTTGAGCAGATCTTTAATAATAGAATAGTAGTGGCAACATTGTTATAAAAAATTTAAGTTGCAATGCAGGTGACTGAAAAGTTGAGAACTAGAATTATCATCATAATGATAGTGGTATCCATGTGGACATCAGGAGGGAATGTTTATTCTACTTGCTGACACTATCGGATGCCTTATGGTTGCTGATGGCTTAATTACTATGCAAGTTGCTAAGTTCTATCTCTATTTTAACAGATTTTGGCACCCTATAGTTCCCCACCTATAGATATGTGACTGAGAGGTCCCAAATTTCGAACACAGGTTCCCCCTAATGCAGCCTTATGTTGGGTTAAAAATTGAGTCACAACCATATATTCAAGGTGTCCCAGAATTCATGGCCCAAACACGAGGGGATGGTAGTACACACCAAACCCACCAATATTCATCATAGAATATGCAGCTGCAAATGCAGTGAGGAGTCAGAAATGAAGGACAGACACAGAGGTTTCCAGAGTGACATTTATTGGAGATCTTTACAAAAAATGCTCAAATGCCCATCCATCAACGTTGATACAAGTGGCACAACGTCAGAGCAGTGATCGGCGTACCTGCCGTAAACACCTGACTTGTCGCACACATCGGTGGCTGCGACAGACAGTCGGGCTACCAGATACTCGGCGGACTGCACGGGCATCTCGTACACGACACTCTTCAAATGTCCCCACAGAAAGAGATCGATACAAGAAAGTTCAGGTGATCTGGAGGGCCATGGGATGGGACTACCACACCCAATTCATCAGTTCCCAAATGTGGTATAAAGATGCTGAAGCATGTCCATGCTGAAATGGGCGGGTGCCCCATCATGTTGGAACCACATACAGGTGTGGATTGCGGCTGGAACATCCTGAAGCAATTCCGGAAAAACCCGTTGCAGAAAAATACAGTACGTTCGCCCATCGAGTTTGTCTGGTAGTAGATAAGGTCCAATTAAGTAGTCATGCATGATCCCCGCCCAGACATTTATGGCGAACCATTGCTGGTTTGAATTTGGACGTGTACCATGAGGGTTCTGGCCGCCCACAAATGTGCATTATGGACATTCACTATGCCTTCACGTGAGAATGTTGAATCATCCGTAAAGAGCACATGTGCATGGAAATTGGGATGTGCAGCACTTTGCTGTAGAACCACTGGGTGAAATCCATGCACAGGAGATAATCAACAACTGTCAATGCCTGCACTCACAGCAAGTGATAGGGGTGTAGCCCAATTGCTTCAGGATGATCCAGCTGCAATCTGCGCCCATATGTGGTTCCAGCACGATTGGGCACCCGCCCATTTCATTGCACTCCAGGCGACGGATCGCGTGCTTGTACTTGGGTTATCTGTCACCATATGCAAGATTTATCTGTCACCATATGCCTCGTCTGCACCCCCTACCGGCACTGGGCTGCGTTTGTGGCCGCATATTCTATGACGAATATTGGTGGGTTTGTTGTGTACTGCCATCCCCTCACATTTGGGCCATGAATTCAGGGATACCCTGTATAGTAAAGGGGAAATTGATAATGCATTGGCAGGAAAATCATGATCTCAGCCTTCCTTGCAAGAGACCACCATTTTAGTAGCAAAAGGCTCACTACTGCAGGTAATTCTCATTGTATTGAACTTGTTTAGAAATTATTAAATTGCATTTTCATTGTATTGAACTTGTTTAAAAAATTATGAATTGCACTTAGATATCCTATGCCTCATTGATTTGTATAAGTCTAAAACAAATATTTATTTTTTAGTGGTAAAACATCAAGAGATGTCCTGTAGACATGAAACACATGAAATAATACTGAAAAAAAATTAATTTTGCCATTAGTGGGATTTGAAACCCAGCCAGTTACTGGGAGATAGGGTCTGAATCCTACTCACAACAAAACCGGTTTTATTTTCAGCTTATTATTTCATATTTTTTTGCTCTTTTAATTGTGTTATATTTCAACTTTGGTAGTAGACAGGATTTGTCATAACAGCTGTTTCATGTTTCTGGCAAAAGCAAACTTAATTCGTTAATAACAGATCTTCAAAGCTAATAGCTTACAATCTTAACAAGTTGTTCATCAAATGAAAGTTAAATGGAGAATGCAAGTCATAATAGCAGACCTGCAGATTTGATTGCTGAGCCGTCATATTGTTTTGATGCATTGTAATGATACATTGCATCATGTCTTTTAAGCAGTGCCATCTGTTGGCTGAGGACTTTGAACAGCTGTGTTAACGAATTGCAGGGAATTATTTAAAAAAAAATTAAGTGCTTACACTTACTTGAGAATAATAATATAATAATTTCATAGTATGTAAAAACTAATTAATGAAGTTCAGGTTTATAATAATTCATGAGCTAATATTTTTTTTTGTTAAGTATTTCTCCGTAAGGTTAATTTACACTGACAGACCACCAGTTTGGTGGCAAACTGGACTCACAGGTATAAAAATTTGGGTCCCCTTGTTGCCAGAAAATAATTGCTGGTCATGAGCTATTTAGTTCCCCTTTGCTATATCTATGGTCCCAACCTGTAGTTGGACTGGTTTTAGAACTTCTAATGGCTTTGCAAATGTGAGATATCTGGCAATGGTGAGGTATCTGGCATTGCCTTGCTGCTGCTTTCTCAGCTTGTGAATGAAGAAAACTGCTGGAGAACAATTTCCCCTTTCAGTCCAATTAAATTTTCCCAACATGGATTTAATATGGAAGGAGGAGAAACCATGTAAAAGTGTTCAACCAGAAGGCTTTGCTGGAAGTGAAAAACAAATTTTCATGTCTGTTATGAAATCTTTAGTGCAAAATATTTTACAGAAAATCCATTATTAAAAATATATAGAATAAATTATTTTTGTTAACCTTTTATTGTATGTTTTTCAAGCTTTATTTTTGTGCTACCTAGATATTAAGGTTTTATTATGTGCAATAATGTATAAAATATGTTCTAAATGAAAAAGATTGTATTACTTATTAACATAATTTCAAAGTCAATCTTTCAGATTGAATTTTCATAACTCCTTTAAATCTGGTTACTCTAAATAAAATGTCAATACTTCAAATAAAAATTTCAAAATCTCCAAATCTTCTTAAAATCTGGTCACTCTTGTGTAACTTGTTTATGATTTGATGCATGTGGGTTCCAGTCCTGACTGTAATATAATGTCATTGAGGTTTTATTTTTTCCTAATTTAGAAAGGAAACAAAGATCAACAGTAAAGGAGTATGCATATATTATTGTCTCAATGTGCATATCCTTAAATACTGATTTGGAACACCATATTGATGAACCTTCTTCATATTCTGTTATGGGTTTAAATGCATACATGGCTAAAAAAAAAGGAAAGGTAGCTCTGATGGATTAAAAAGCCAAAAAACACACACACACACACACACAATATTTTAATAATTTTTAAGTTACACAGTTATTGAAGAATATCACAGTGAAAAAAAATCGATCATAAGGTATTAGAAATATTTTATCAAGTAAAAAAAAGCTAATAGAGTATATTTTCCATGAACTGAGATGTATACAGTGTAGTGATAATTCATATTTAATCATGCTATCAATGATATCCCGGGGAATTTGGTTGCATTTTGCAACAAACACCAATGAGATCTGAGAAAATGGGGAGGGCAGAGTCTAGCAATAACTCATTCAGGTCTGGGGAATGAGTTTGCCTTCACTCTTTCAATACCACTTGTTCCTAGGTGATTTCTAGTGATTCTTGTCCTACATAATGTGATAATATGGTATTATTTATTAAAATGAATGAATTGACAGTTACTCCACACATGGTCTCTCTGTAACAGTTCTTATCTTGGAGTGCCTGCACCCCCAGAGTATGCAGGAAAGACAGCCCATGAAGTGCAAGAGAAACATTTGGAAATAAGATTTTTCCATTTATTTTCAAAAATAAACCAAGCATGGAGACCTGTAAATGGGGGTGTGATCTTCCATACATCACAAGTGTTTAGGACTGAAAAAGGTCAAGAAATCCTGTTCTATAACATACAGGTTGTTCATCAATTGATAGAAGTGCCATCCCAGACCATGAATCCTCCTCCTCATGCACGTTTTTTATCAATACAACACTCCAGAAACCCTTTTCATACAGTTCCCCAAATCCTAACTTATTGTAACCAGTTTCAAAACTAAACTTTGACTCATTGTAGAAAGGGATATTGGACCATTGAGTTGGGCTCCAACTTTAGTATTCTTCACACTGTAATTTCATCACCATCACCTCCTTAATGTTGGGCACCAGCATGCAGTGAGGAGAATCACCCAGGGAAGGTTTCACTTGTACAGCTACAATTGTTGTGTTCTAAACAGCTAACTTGCATACTTGCATATTGCAGTGTGCTGAAACCTTTATAACCAGGGAAAGGAGGATACCGAGGTTGATTATGGCTTCATTTTGTTTCACCTTGGTTCTGACTGCTGGAGATCCACTTCTGCCTGTTTTGCAGTTGAGCAGAGGTAGATAGGACAATTGCTTTGTCACTTATTCAAGGAAATGGGAGATCCTGGGCTAGCCATCCATGATCAATTAGCTGGTGGGTTCAGCCAAGAAAGTCTTAGGCTAATGGACCTGCTGCAGCCATTCGTGACATCATTGGCATGGGTTTGCAATCACCAAAACTCATTCAAGTATACTTCAGAAAATGCCATTTTTTCCTTTGTATGAGGTATATTTTTGCAAATATGATTTTAAATGAATATTTCCTGAAATTGAAATATGGATAAATTTGATTGAGACCTACAATTTAACTTCTGCAAAATTTAAAATTTAGACAGTTTTGAATATAGTTTTCCATCCAAATAACATGTGATCTATCCCAGTACATTTGGTTATACAGATTATTGCCTTACAAATCATACTCCTAAAAGTTTGTCTTTCCATTGTCAGTAGATAGAGTACTTTGAAAAGAGAGTAATCACTCTCCATGGATACTTGTAACTAGTTAAAATTTAAAAATACAATTTTGTTGTTGCTTAAATAAACAAATTGTATATTTAAATGTTGGCACTCCTATTGCATTGACACTCCTAGACTAGTACCTAATGGGAAATCTGGTCCTGGCTGCATGCTCAAAACACTCTGAACCACTCCTGAAGGTAAGAGCTATTGGATGAGTAGTTGTCATGTTGTTGATCTGTGAAACACAAAATTCTTCACAGGGTGTAATCTCTGAGTGAGAGTTGAATTGGGTTGTTTTACCTCTGAGCGGCACTTTTTTGCACACCATGGGCTAAGTGGCCAGGTCACATTGACCCCTAAGGCTCAGAGAAGGTTGGGGAAGGGGACCCACTGGAACTGCTGGTGGGTGACAATGGTAACCTCCCATCAAAGCCATCCAGTGTGTTCTTTAACATGCACAGGATATGGCTCTCCTGCACACGGAGCCACAGCTTAATGTCCCATACAACGGACAGCGGCCTTTCCAAGCCCATCGGTGTCTCCTACTGACTGTGGGCCAGGCAGGGAAATTTGCAGAGATAAATCTCAGCTGGGACTTGAACCTGGGAACTACAGATTACGAGCCTGGCGTGCTACCAACTGAGCTACCCCTGCTTCCTCTGAGTGAGACCTTGTTATTTTCTGGGAGAAGATAGGTAATCACTGGCAAGGTTACCTAAGTCTATATGATAATTAGGAAACCAATAGTTTTAATATCACTGGTGGTGCAGACTGTAATCAGTGTTCCATATTAGATTCGCTAATCACCACATATCTTGGAGCAGATAAAACCAAGTTGGTGTTACAGCACACCAGTTTCTATTCCTGCTTTCAGTCTCCCACTTTCATCTCTGGTAGGCATTTATCTCCGCAAAATTTCCCCGCCCTGCCCATGGTCAGTAGGGGACACTGATGGGCTTGAAAAGGCCGCTGTCTGTCGGATGGGATGTTAAGCCGTGGTCCCGTGTGCGGGAGAGCCATACCCTGTGCACGTTAAAGAACACGCTGGATGGCCTTGACGGGAGGCTACCATCTGTCTCCCAACAGCTGTTCCAGTGGGTCCCCTCCCCCAACCTTCTCTGAGCCTTCGGGGCCCATGTGACCTGGCCATTTAGCCCATGGTGTGCAAAAAAGTGCCGCTCAGAGGTAAAACAATCCAATAACCTGATTCTTTTCTGTCGAATGTATCTGACAACATTGACACATACCGCATTCATTTTGAGGAACCTTTAGTGAAATTACTTTTAGAGAAAAGAATCGTCTGTCTAATCTCCTAAGACATGCCATACTCCTGCAATAGAACTGTTGTGGATTCTGCAGAAGTCTACATGATATCAAGATGATCCCCCTTCAGGCACATGAACTATCTGCATGTGATTTATCTGACAGTCCCATAATCAACTCTAAATGAATTTAAATGCTATTAGCTCCATAACATGAAACCTTGATTTGCAAACGTATATCTTATAGTATTCTCGTATATCATACCTTCTGCGTGTGTTTAGACAGCCAGATGTCAAGACACCATTGCCAAGGTTTTTCTTGCTGAGGCGATTTTATTGGTGTACCAGAAATTTCCTTCCTTTAGTCACTACCGGTATTAACTCCAGGTCCTTTTCTCTGGACCACCAATTTAAAAAGGACTACTTAGAGGAAAGAAATTCCTGGCATGCCAATGGAATCGTCTTGGCAAGAAAAACCTTGGCAATGGTGTCTTGGTGCCTGGCTGCATAAGCATATGTACAAGGTATGGTATATAAAAATACTATAAGATATACATTTGCAAATCAAGGTTTCATGTTGTGGAGCTAATAATGTTTAAATTAATTTAGAGTTGAAGTGTGAACTCCATGTAAAGAATATAGAGTCCCATAATAGTTTTCTGTGTTGGGTTGTTTTCCTCTGAGCAGCAGTTTTTTTGCATAAATAAAATAAAATAAATACCCGCCTCAAGCAGCTGCTTGCCACAGAGGTCTGACAAGAGCCTGTCAGTTTATATGCCACAGTAGAAGGTCTGTGAGGATGGCAGGACCTCAGCAGAAAAACGACACATACATTGATGTCTTACCCGGGGCTACAATGGGCAAAATAGACCTGAGGACTTGGAGAAGGTTGAGAGGAGGGGACCCACTGGACAGCTGTTAGGAAACAAATGGAAACTCCCATCAAGGCCATCCAGCATTTTCTTTAATGTGCACAGGGTATGGCTCTCCCACACATGGGGCCATGGCAGCATCCCATCTACATGGATGATGCCATTTCCAAGCCCATTGGTGTGCTCTACTGACTGAGGGAAAGGTGGGGAATCTTGTGCAGACACATCTCAACAGTGGTCCAGGTGGACTTGAACTTGGGAACTGATTATGAGCCTGGCATGCTACTAGCTAAGCCAACCCCAACCCTCATTTGCTGGGAAAGGGATTGAGATGGTACAGTTCACAGAGATGTTGCCTTCCTTGTGAGCTACCAATCTCCATTCCCCTTACCAGCACCTTACAGTTTGCTTTCTTCTCCTTTTAGGATTCTGATTGACAGCTCCACATATCTTCCCCCTTGAATTACATTTTTTCAGGCTCACTTTATTGATCTCATCTTGCAATTGTCATCCCCCTTTCTCCTGGAAAATTTCAACAGAACAGTATCCTCTTTGCAGGAGAAGTGATACTAACGAAAGGTCAGATCCTCAAACACTGGCATGTGGATCCATTCTGCCTGTTTAATACAGGTTCCAGTACATATTTTCACTACTCTACCCACACTTTGTCATTAATTTTTCCATTTGCTTCTAATCGATCTTTTTTAGTCTTCACATGCAAGGGCAAGTGCAACCTGTATGGTAGCAATCGCTACCCCATTATATACACCGATCAGCCAAAACATTAAAACCACCTACCTAATATGATGTAGGTCCTCCTCTCGCTGCAAAAAGAGCTCTTACCCAATTAGGCATAGATTCAATGAGATGTTGGTAGGTGCTGCTTGATATCTGGTACCATGACTGCAACAGAGGATCCTGCAGTTTCCGTAAATTACATGGTTGGGGTGATGCTACTCGTACCCATTTCTCCAACTCAAACCACAAATGCTCAATAGGATTCATGTCTGGTGAATTTGGGGGCCATGGAAATAAATGGAATTCCTCATCATGTTCTAGGAACCATTCCTGAACCTTCTTCGCAGTGTGACATGGGACATTGTTTTGTTGAAAGATGCCATCTCTGCCACGGAATACAGTCGCCATAAAGGGATGTACTTGGTCAGCCACTATGTTCAGGTAGGTGACTGCTGTCAGAGTTTGCTCTACAGAGATAATTGGTCCAAGTGTTCCCCAAGAAAATATTGCTCAGACCATCACACTCCCTCCATCCACCTGGATCCATCCCACAGTTCATCCAGGTGAGAAGGCTTCTGTGGGTAAACATCGCACATGAGCTCATCTGTCCACATGGTGTAACAGAAAATGGGATTTGTTTGACCATGCGACCCTCTTCCAGTCTTCTATGGTACAATGTCGATGATTACTTGCCCAATGCAAGCGTTGACGATGGTGAATGGCTGTGAGCATAGGCACATGAATGGGTCTGTGGCTGCAGAAACCCATATCCAAGAGCTTACGATGAACTGTGTGTTTGGATGTACTGGGCCCTTTACCACAGTTGAAATTATGGGTAATGTCAGCCACAGTAGCCCTCCTGTTGCTGCAGACAAGACAAGATAGCCTGCACTGACCTCTGCCATCAATGAGACATGGCCAGCCCACTCCTTGTTGATGGCTCAAAGTGTCACTTGTTTCGGACCATCTTTGATAGGTACTAACTACTGCATAGCATGAGCAGCCTACCAGCATCACTGTTTCAGAGATGCTTTTACCAAGGAATCTTTAATAACGATCTGGCCTTTTTTGAAATCAGATAAATCCTTTGCTTTTCCCGAGTTGAGATGAAACGGAATACTGCCTGTGAGAGCTCTGACCCAGGTATTATATATATCATTCGCGACCTTGGCACATGACACTGATTGGCTGCACGCTTGCTTCTTTGCATAATACAGAGGTGGTTTTAATGTATTGGCTGATCAGTGTATAACATCTCATAAGGCGGGCCATGCAATACTTCACGTTCCTTTCAGTATATTTATTGGTCTGATTGAAGTGGTTTTAAAATTCTCTGTGATGTCAACTCAATCAGCCAGGAATTAATAAATATTTCTGTGGTGGAGATTATTGTGATTCCTGCTAGGCCATCCCACTTGGGACTGCATTTTTTTGTTCCAGGAATATGTTATATTTTAATTGTCTGACTACCATTTGTCATCTTAATTTGTGTCCAAGTCTACTTGATATATTAAATTCAGTTTTGAAATATTAGCAGAGCCACTTCCACCATGTTTAACTGTTTCTCCTATCTATGATTTATTTCTGGATGTCTGGGAAGGCTTTCATACTGACTACATTTATGCACAAACTTGCCATTGCCTTGCACTCCCAGATTTTGTACCTACGGGGAGATTATCCTCTAATTGCCAATTCCTAGTGTGAATTTGTGATAGTTTAAAATTTTTTAAGGGGGTCTGGGGATATGTACATGATTGAGGTGGAAACAGCGATCAGATGTAGTATTGAGAGGCATGTTTAGCCCTTCCCAGGTCCAGCTATTTTTTCACTCTGATCAGGCAAACAAAAATTAACTTTAGAACTTTTTTGCAAATAACTAATGAAAGTAATTGTGGCATGTTATATGCCAAATTAATCAGCATTTAATTCTGGATTTTCTGGAAAAAAAATCTTTAACAAAAAAGATGACTAATTTTATTTTAATAGGACTTTTTTAGAGTCATGCAGTAAAAAAGTCATGTAGTAAAGTCTGTAAATGGTAGCTAGGTAGTCATTGGAAGGAGAGCTATGTTCTAATCCCCTGTGATGATGCATATAACCGGCCAGGCCTAGCACCTAACGATTGACCCTGCCTTCTCATGGTGCAGGCTGTTAGTACATTTCAAAAGAGATACTCTTGATTATATATCTTGATACGATTGATTATATATTAATTAACAGCAAATGGGCTAGTGCTGTTAGGAATACCAGGTCATAATAGGAGAGCTGAAATTGGATCTAACTATTACCTTGTTAAAAGTGTATTGCAGCCTAAACTTTAAAAGTGTTCTGCTAAGATTACAAAATTTACCTTTAATGTTTAGATTTTCAGAAACCTTTGGTTGCTAGCTTTGTTGATTTCAAAAAGGCTTTTGACACTATTGATCATCGTAATTTGTGGTTGATTGTGAGATCATATGGCATACCAGAGAAGTTAGTTAACATAATGAAAGCTCTCTATCATAACACTGAGTCATGTGTGAGAGTAAGGCTTGTAGTAATTGGTTTAATATTGCTTCTGGTATTCGACATAGGCGCATTTTGTCTCCTTTTCTCTTTAGTTTGGTTATTGATTATGTTATGCGAAATTCACTGCAAGGGAAAGATTTTGGCCTTAAATGGTCTGTAGATATGAAATTTTCTGATTTAGATTATGCTGATGATTTAGCCCATATGGAAAATGATGTTGATGAGATGAACTCTTTCATTCAAGCTGTTTATGAGACTGGTAGTAGAGTAGGTTTGGTTATAAACAGAGAGAAAACTAAAGTGATGAAAGCTGGTCAGGCAGGCTGTGATTCAGTTAATCTGAATGGTTGCAGTCTTGATCAGGTGTCACAGTTTAATTATCTTGGGGACTATGTAACAGATACTGGTGATGTGTGGTATGAGATTAACAGACAAATAGGGATTGCTGCCAGAACTTTTAGGAATCTATGGAGAGTGTAGAGAAATAGATATATAGACCTAAAGACTAAAATTAGACTGCATAATAGTTTGGTTCTTTCTAGAGTTAGTTATGGTAGTGAAACTTGGATGCTTTGTAAACAAGATAACAGGAAACTAGATGCTTTTGATTCTAAACGCTTACAGAGTATCTTAGGCATTAGGTGGTTCAACTTTGTAAGTAATGATGAAATTAGGGAAAGGAGTCTGCAGCCTGCTTTAAGCAGCATATTGTGCAGAGAGAGACTGTTGGTTTGGCCCTATTGTCCGTATGGATAATTATAAAGTGGGGTATAGAGGTATGAACAGTGTGACTAAAGGCCTCAGAAAGAGGGCGAGACCTAGGATGCGGTGGGCAGACGATGTCAAACGGAACCTTGTTAAAATTGGTGTGCAGTGGCCTGATGCATTAGATGTAGCTCAGGAGAGATATGCTTGGAGAACTAAATTGCATGGTCTGGTTGGATCTCCGTAGCCCACGGCTGCTTATGATGATGATGTAGTAAAAAAAATGCATGTGAGAACACAAATAAAAATGTATTTAAAAAACAATGCACATGAATAGAAAGGTTATTTATTTCTGAATAACATAAAAATTTCTTGTGTGAAGTAAACATTTCTTCCATTTCGTAATTTTTTTCTCTGTACCATACTTTGAAAAAAGTCTAAGTTTGTTGTAGTGTCCAAAACTTTAGAATATTTTTAATAAATAACTAATTAACAGAAATAGGTCATGTTATATACCAAATTAAAGAGAAATTAATTTTGAATTTTATTGAGGTAAAAATATAAACATCATAGTAATATATTAATATTAATAACTTTTTATAGTGGTATCTCAAAAAAGTACATATTTTATAAATACTTCCAAAATCTGCCATTATTAAAAATAACAGTTTTTTTATTAATTTTTAAGAGATTTTTGAAAATTTAAGAAAAAAATGTAGATAATAGTTCAAATCAAACTTGTGAGCTTAAATCAGGTGATTATGTCAATACAGAGTAACATTAACAAACAAATCAGTAATACTATATAGTGCTTCTAAAATATGGCAATCAGATGGCTTTATCAAATTATTTATAATGTAGTTTTATAAAATATGTATCAAATGAAAAAAGAAAATATTATTTTTCAAGCTTGAATTATGCTTTTTTAAAAGATATATGTAAGAAAATTTTAAAAGAACAATTTTAAAAAAAATGATCAAAGTTTCATGTGTTGTACAAAAAATGTCTGTAGACGTCCATGACCTGAAAAGGGTTAGGGGAGTATTGTATTTTTGGGGTGTTGCTGGTATCCCCTCAGGATCAAATGCCAAACTGGGGAAAGTGAAATGATGTCTGTGTTACAGAGTTCAGTTAATTTTACTTTAATAAGGTAGTTGGGCTTTTGGGCCTGTAAATGGTAGCTAGGCATAAACTGGAAGGAGAGCTGTGTACCAATCCCTAGTGATGATGCACAGAACCGGCCAGGTCTAGCACCTAATGTCCGACCCCGCCTTCTCGTGGTGCAGGCCATTAGTACCTTTCAAAAGAGATATTCTCTTTTGGAAGGGAACCGAAGGGGAGAGCTGCCAGCTCAGTATGGCCTACTGATCTGGTCATCTATGGCCACTTTTTTCTTTTTTTTTTTTCAAACCTGATGAGTGGTCAACTTCACAGGGTCCTGGTGCTGACCATTTATACCTACTAGACTGGACTTGTTTATGGATTTGAGTTTGATTATGGATCCTGGACTTGCTGCACTGGTGGGCCTCTGTTGAGGGAGAATCTGCCACTGTGTTTTCTGTTTGCTTCTGGGTTGCCAGCTCTAAGTGAACAGAGACATGGAATACCTTATATCAGCTGGTGGATAATCCTAATCAGAGGCCATCGCAGGTAACTGAACCTCACTTAGCTAGTTGGGCATCGTCAAGCCTAAACTGGAGTAATGTGTCTCAGGCAGGCCATATGGCTCTTGAAAAAGTCCACTTGAAAAGGTGGTGCCTTACCAGCATCGGTGACTTCAGCCTTTAGCGGAGGAGAACAGGTCTTTGCCCCATGCCTGCGATCAGGGGGCTGTTTGATATTGTTGGCCCTACCAATCTCAATAAACCTAATTTCTTTAAAAATCCAATAATCATTTTCTCTCTGCAGGAACGTGGAACATGAGGACATTACATAGAGATTATTCTCTTGATGTCCTCATGCAGGAATTCCAGTGCTATAACCTAGATATTCTAGGCTTGCAAGAGACCAGATGGACAGGTAAAGGTGAGATACTTAAAAATAACTTTAAATTTCCCTTTACAGGGAGGGAGGATGGAAAGCATCACCAAGGCGTGGGTCTGCTGCTCAACAGACATACTAGTGATGCTCTTCTAGGATATGAGTGCATTAATGAAAGGTTTCTTACAGCAAAATTTCAGACAAGCATTAAAGACTTGAATGTTATCTGCTGTTATGCCCCCACTGAGGATGCTGATGAGGATGAGAAGGATAGGTTTTACAGACAACTTCAGGATATTTTGAATTCTGTCAAGAAAGGAGATATTACCCTTGTTCTAGGTGACTTCAGTGCCAAAGTTGGTACTGACTCTGACCTTTGGGAAGGAGTGATAGGCCATTTTGGTATTGGTAGCTGCAATGGCAATGGGTAGCGTCTCCTACAGGTAAGTAAAATCAATAGTTTCAGAATAACTAACACATATTACCGCGACATACTTAAATACACATGGGTTTCACCTGCTGGGCTGCATAGGAATATGATTGATTACATATAAATTAACAGCAAATGGGCTAGTTCTGTTAGGAATACCAGGGCATATAGGGCAGCTGAAATTGGATCTGACCATTACCTTGTTAAAAGTGTCTTGCAACTTAAACTTAAAAAGTGTTGTGCTAGGGTTAAAAAATTTTCTTTTAATACTGAAGCTCTGAAAGACCCAGTTATAGCCAAAGCTTACCATGATAGGTTACTTAGTCATTATGACAGTCATGGTAAGTTTACTACTGAAGTTGAGGAAGAATGGGATTATTTTAAACAGGCTTTTTTGGACACTAACAGTAATCTTTTAGGAAAAAAGGAGCAGAAGAGACAGAATTATCTGAGTGATAAGGCACTTGAGCTTATTTCGGAAAGAAAGAATTGCAGGAATGTCCTTAATCAATACCCTACTAGTACTAATAGAAAGCATTACAGAGAACTTAATAAACCTGTAAAAGATCAGTTAGCTGCTAAGAATCTTTGGCTTGATGGTTTGGCTGACAAAGCCGAGGAAGCAGTTAGACAGCACAACAGCAGAGAGCTGTACCAGATACTTAATGTTTTGTGTGGTAGAAAACGGACAGGTATACAGGGATTGAAGGATAAACAAGGTAAGGTTATAGAAGGTGAGGATTCTGTCATGGCTAGGTGGGCTGAGCATTTCAAAGATATTCTAAACAATGTGGTTAGTTCTATTCCCATTGTTTGCAATGATGATAGATGCATTGGTGGCTTTAATGTTAGCCCTATAACACAATCTGAAGTTATTTTGGCTGTTTCTAAACATAAACTTCATAAATCCCCAGGGGTAGATGAAATTACTACAGAAATGCTTAGAGCTGGAAATGTTTCGGTTGCCACTTGGATGACTGAAATTCTGAATATCTTTTATGATAAAGGCATGGTTCCTAAGGATTTTACCAGAGCTATTGTTATCCCTATTTTCAAAAAAGATGATCGCAGTTCTTGTGATAACTATAGGGGTATTAGTCTACTCTCTGTTCCAGGTAAAGTTCTTTCCATGATTGTGCGTAATAGAATTAAGAATCTGGTTGACAGTGAATTGTGTGATGAGCAATGTGGATTCAGAAGTGGTAGGGGATGTGTGGATCAGATATTTTCACTTAGGCAGATTCTTGAGAAATGTTTAGAGTTTCAGAAACCTTTGGTTGCTAGCTTTGTTGATTTCAAAAAGGCTTTCGACTCTGTTGATCGTCATAATTTGTGGTTGATTGTGAGATCATATGGTATACCAGACAAGTTAGTTAACATAATGAAAGCTCTATAATAACACTGAGTCGTGTGTGAGAGTTGGTAAGGCTTGTAGCAATTGGTTTAGCATTACTTCTGGTGTTCAACAAGGGTGCATTTTGTCTCCTTTTCTCTTTAGTTTGGTTATTGATTATGTTATGCGAAATTCACTTCAAGGGAAAGATTTTGGCCTTAAATGGGCTGGAGATACAAAAATTTATGATTTAGATTATGCTGATGATTTAGCCCTTTTGGCAAATGATGTTGATGAGATGAACTCTTTCATTCGAGCTGTTGATGAGACTGGTAGTAGAGTAGGTTTGTTTATAAACAGAGAGAAAACTAAAGTGACGAAAATTGGTCAGGCAGGCTGTGATTCAGTTAATCTGAATGGTTGCAGTCTTGAGCAGGTGTCACAGTTTAATTATCTTGGGAGCTATGTAACAGATAATGGTGATGTGCGGCATGAAATTAACAGACGAATAGGGATTGCTGCCAGGACTTTTAAGAAAGTGTGGAGAAATAGATGTATACACCTAAAGACTAAAATTAGGCTGTATAATAGTTTCGTTCTTTCTAGGGTTAGTTATGGTAGTGAAACTTGGACACTTTGTAAACTAGATAACAGGAAACTAGATGCTTTTGATTCCAGATGCTTACGCAGTATCTTGGGCATTAGGTGGTTCAACTTTGTAACTAATGATGAGGTTAGGCAAAGGAGTTTGCAACCTCCTTTAAGCAGCATATTGTGCAGAGAGAGACTCCGTTGGTTTGGCCATGTTGCCCGTATGAATAATTATAGATTGGCGAATAGGGTTATGAACAGTGTGCCTAAAGGCCTCAGGAAGAGGGAGAGACCTAGGATGCGGTGGGCAGACAATGTCAAACAGGACCTTGTTAGAATTGGGTGCAGTGACCAGATGCAGTAGATGTAGCTCAGGATAGACTTGCTTGGAGAACTAAATTGCACGGTCTGGTTGGACCTCCGTAGCCCATGGCTGCTTGAGGATGATGATGATGATTTAGCCCTTTTGGCAAATGATGTTGATGAGATGAACTCTTTCATTCCAGTTGTTGATGAGACTGCTAGTAGAGTAGGTTTGGTTATAAACAGAGAGAAATCTAAAGTGATGAAAATTGGTCAGGCAGGCTTTGATTCAGTTAATCTGAATGGTTGCAGTCTTGAGCAGGTGTCACAGTTTAATTACCTTGGGAGCTATGTAACAGATACTTGTGATGTGTGGCATGAGATTAACAGATGAATAGGGATTGCTGCCGGGACTTTTAAGAATCTATGGAGATTGTGGAGAAATAGGCATATACACCTAAAGACTAAAATTAGACTGTATAATAGTTTGATTCTTTCTAGGGTTAGTTATGGTAGTGAAACTTGGACGCTGTGTAAACAAGATAACAGGAAACTAGATGCTTTTGATTCTAGATGTTTACGCAGTATCTTTGGTATTAGGTGGTTTAACTTTGTGACTAATGATGAGGTTAGGCAATGGAGTCTGCAACCTCCTTTAAGCAGCATATTGTGCAGAGAGAGACTCCGCTGGTTTGGCCATGTTGCCAGTATGGATAATTATAGATTGGCGAATAGGGTTATGAACTGTGTGCCTAGAGGCCTCAGAAGGAAGGGGAGACCTAGGATGTGGTGGGCAAACAATGTCAAACAGGACCTTGTTAGAATTGGTGTGCAGTGGCTGGATGCAGCAGATGTAGCTCAGGACAGATATGCTTGGAGAATTAAACTGCACGGTCTGGTTGGACCTCCGTAGCCATTGGCTGCTTGAGGAGGAGGAGGAGGATGATGATGAAGGTAATTTTCTGTGATCACAAGTTGGAATTTCGTAGATGAGGAGATTATGATTTTTTGCTGAGGGAAAATTGGTGGATAGATTGTTTTTAGTGATTACTTGAGATAGTGCGATTATTTTGTAGTTGATTTGAGATATATTTATGTTCTTTAAGTCTGGTATTAAATGGGTGTTAGGTTTTCCCTATGGATATGTCTTTAGGGAGGAAAATCCTGGAAGATTTACCTTGTGATGTTCTGCAGATACCATCTTTATCATGGAAATGTAATCATTTGTATATATCACTGCCCTGCACTCACATGCTGATATGCATGAAATCTGACCACCCTTGCCTGGTGGGGTAATTTCAGTGTCAAGCAGTATAGAGAGTTTAATTGGTGTAAGGACTGAGCAATACTCGGTAAATCTGGTAATAGTTTTTATGTTTTTAAAAACTGTACAGGTATACAAAACTTTTCAAGCCTCTCCACACTTGCTTAATATTGAAATTAATAATTTTAATATTTATTAATAATTAATTAATTTTATTGCCATTTCAAGAGTACATATCCAAATATATTCCTGAAAATATTTTGACAACACACTAGTAATCTCAATTCTTCAGGTTATGAATGTTTATGTAAACTACCTACAATGTTAAATTTTCAAGTGGGCTAGATTTTTGTAATTTTTTTTATTTTGGGTCATAAATTATGACAAATGAAACGCACACAGTTTTGTTAATATGCTTCATCTTTTCACTATTTTATTTGTTTTTAAATATTGTTTTGTAAAGACATTAATTGCACTCAAGTTGTACTGTTATTTTTATTAATTTCCAATACTATTGGGGAAACAAAAACACCCAAGGCTCCTCATTGTATTTTTACATGAATTACCAGGAGCCCTAAAACAGGCCATTTACAGTGGAGTTGTGCCTTGCTCATATATTTCTTGAGGAGCAGTTTCCTTAATTAAAGTAACTTAAAGTTCTCTCTGTTGAGCAATAAAATTTCGAACTTTATCCTTCAAACCATTTGTATATTGAAAAGTGTTTTGGAGCAAGAACAGTGCTCCGTCTTCAGTGAAATGACAGTATGTGGTGATGTTAGGACTGTTAAGAACCTCTTTCTACATGTTGTGAAGGGTGATTAGTCCCTCCATCAAATGCCCAGTCATGCACCATGCATCTGACATTCACATTATCAATTATGTGTACCAATTATGAAGTCCATAGTTGCAGCCTTCCATTCTCTCATCCATAGGGCCTTCATCTTATCATCAAAGAAGTTTTTAAAAGATAGTGGAGATAAGTCACAGTGCTGATTTAAAATTATTAAAATTTCTCTATTATCACTGTAATTGTCAGAAAAGCTGAGGCAATTAGATGGAATTATTATCAAAGAATTTCATTAGTTTTTGTTTAAAATTGAAATTCAAAACATTCGATCCATTGCTGCATCCCATGGCTTCAACCCAAAAACAATAGAAAAACTGATCAATAAGTATAGAAACGACAACAGAACAGGCTCAGCACTCCTCAAATTATTATACCTCAAAATTAATATTACCTCAAATTATTTCAAATTATTTCCCTTTTATTTCCCCCCAGAAAAAAAAAAAGACAGGAAAGAAAAATTACTTAGGGTTTGACTGTACTGAGTTGAATGTCCAATGACTTAGAGAGAGTGATTTGTATATACACTCTCAACACTGAAATTGCCCCACCCTGAAGTAGTGGACATAACCTTCTCAAATTCATGACAGAAAATAGATGATCAGATGGGTATGACATGACTTAGTTTGTAATGAAACTACCATGATGAGCAATACATTCAGCAACACTTGTGGCATATAGATATAAAGATTTCTCATGGTCATGAATATTTAACCTAAGTATGTGTGGCATGGAGGGATGTCCCTCCATGACACACGCACTTGGTTCTTTAGCGCAGCTATGTTTTGGACTGGTTGAAAGTGTTATTACAGGTGACATCTAACCATTTCCCACACATACTCAATTGGCAACAGTTCTGGAACATGACTAGCCATGAAATAGTATGATGTCTAGTAGACACACCCTGGAGATGACGGCAATATGTGGGTGAGTGTTATCTTAATGTAATATGGCATTAGGGATACCTGCCAGAAATGGTAGTATAATTGGCTATAGGTTGTATAATAGGACATCATGATGTATCACCGGGCATTGACATTATCAGTTATGTGTACCATAGGTGACCTTGAAGGCAATAATCAGAAGTCCTGATTAAGGAGGTCATGGGTTCATATCGCACCTGGCTCAAGACAATTTTTCATCTAAAACCTGATATTGATGTTAAATTAAAGAGTGATACCCTACTTGACAGTTGAATAAAAACGTCGATAAATTTATTCAATTGTATACTCATACTTATCATCTTCATGGCATAATTGTCATCTGCCTCTCGAGGCTGGTAGTTTGTGAGCAGCTGGGACAATGCCTGCTTGAGAGACAGAAATCTGTGTACTGTAGGTAGAAAGTTTATAATATTAGTTACAGGAGATCTGGATTGGTGACTAATAGCTCAGCTGTCAGAGCACCTGACATGTTATCAGGAGGTCATTGGTTTGTATCCCATCTGGCTCAAGACAGTTTTTCCTCTAAAATTGATATCAACATTAAACTAAGAGTGATATCTTGACAATACACAATGAATGCCGGGCCTGCAGCCCTGTATCTGTATCAAGCAATGAATGCATTGATTCATTCATGCTCTTGTTTGTCAGACAGTGCCTGGACCTTGTGCCATCTTGAGATTAGTAGTAAAAATAACATCCAATAATCCATGTACTGTGGTTCACATTGTGGTGCAGTGATCTGACTTCACACAGCCTTTATAATATGACCACACTCAAATGCATCCAGCTGCTAATATGGTTAGTGAAAAAGGTCATTATAGCTCCTTCTACACTTAATCATTGATATCTGCTATCAATACTCTTTAATAGATTTTTGCAGACAATTACAAATCCTGAAAGATTTACCTTGTGATGTTCTGCAGATACCATCTTTATCATGGAAATGTAATCATTTGTATATAACACTGCCCTGCACTCACATGCTGATATGCATGAAATCTGACCACCCTTGCCTGGTGGGGTAATTTCAGTTTCAAGCAGTATAGAGAGTTTAATTGGTGTAAGGACTGAGCAATACTCGGTAAATCTGGTAATAGTTTTTATGTTTTTAAAAACTGTACAGGTATACAAAACTTTTCAAGCCTCTCCACACTTGCTTAATATTGAAATTAATAATTTTAATATTTATTAATAATTAATTAATTTTATTGCCATTTCAAGAGTACATATCCAAATATATTCCTGAAAATATTTTGACAACACACTAGTAATCTCAATTCTTCAGGTTATGAATGTTTATGTAAACCACCTACAATGTTAAATTTTCAAGTGGGCTAGATTTTTGTAATTTTTTTTTATTTTGGGTCATAAATTATGACAAATGAAACACACACAGTTTTGTTAATATGCTTCATCTTTTCACTATTTTATTTGTTTATAAATATTTTTTTGTAAAGACATTAAAAATGTTTTGTTTCTGGTTTGCATTTTTCAATTATCTTCAAGCTTCAAAATTAATTTTTTTTGTTGGATATGAACTGTTAGCTGCCATTTGAGTAGCCATGCAGTAAACCAATTAAGAGGTGTTAGTGATTAAAAATATTTTACAATATATATTAGTAGTCAATTTGTAAAAATCGTTATGAATGAACACAGTGAATGATAATAAATAAACGATTGATTTCACAATTATCACTGAAAAACATCTTCGCCATGTGCTAAACAGATGAACATTCCATGCATCATCGGACAGTGCCAACAACTACCCGTCAATACTATTGACTTGCGAAACACTGATAACTAGAGCACCACAGCAACCGAATGTAAGCCTCAACAGCAACTACAGTGAGTGTACCAGTCACCAGCCAAGGATTATTCTCCTATAGTGGTAAATATACCTAAGCCTTTAATTGCATGATATGTAAAATGAACTATCACCATAGAATCGTTTTCCTAAGCCTTTAACTGCATGATACGTAAAACGAACTATCACTATAGAATCTTTTTCGCATCTCTTGCTACAACACAGGAGATATAAATCTAACAGTGATAATTGTGAAATAAATCATTTATTTTGTCAATTCGTAGAATCCGTATTGATTACTTGATTAAAAAAGATTAATGCAGTTAATAATAAAAAGAAACTATCACTCAAGCAACTGCTTTTGACAAACTCAACCACTGGAAATAAGCACTGGGATAGTAATGCAATTATACTCAATTTGTATTATATTAGAAATTTTGTTAACATTATGCTTATGAATGTTATGCCAGAAGGAACGTAGCAATTAACAGATTTGAGTTGAACATCCCTGTGACTGCAAAGTGCCTGACCAAAAATTTTAGTTCTTAAGTATTACTATGTTCTAAAGGTGTTGGTTTGCTTCCTCTCGCTTTACCTGTTGTAACTTTGCCAAAAAATTAAATAAAACATGCAAATAAAAAAAGAGAAAATATGACAATAAACAATAATCAGCACCAAACTCCATCTTTTGGAAGCCACTCTACTACAATAATAGGATGAATAAAAGGTAAAGTTAAATAGCAAACATTAGGCTACACTCTTTCTTATTTTTGTTTCTTGCTGTGTTCTACTTTTAAAAGAATAGTTTTTTTTAAGGAATAGTTATGCAAAAATACTGTCTTTACTACTGTTGGGAATGTAAGGGGCCAAATATTCAACAGGAATAAATAATTGTTCTCGAAAATAATTTGTAACTGTGAGGAAAGTGGATGTATGCAGTTAGCAGAAAAAATTTTGCTCCAATGAAGAATTTGAAAGTAAGTTCCACTTGTTTCAAATAAAATTAATTTAATTTTTTTGTATAATTAAATTTACTTAATATAGTTTTTCTTTGAATGACGGTAATAAAAAAAGGTTCATCAGATGTTAAAAGTTGCTCATCATTATCATCATCCTCAACCAGTCATGGACTCCAAGCATATCTGTCCTGAGCTACATCTGCTACATCTGGCCACTGCACACCAATTCTAACAAGATCCTGTTTGATATTCTCTGCCCACTGCATCCTGGGTCTCCCCCTCTTTCTGAGGCCTTTAGGCACACTGTTCATAACCCTATTCGCCAATCTATAATTATCTATATGGACAACATGGCCAAATCAATTGAGTCTCTCTCTCTGCATAATATGCTGCTCAAAGGAGGTTGATGCTCCTTGTACCATCATCATTATTTACAAAGTCGAACCACCTAATGCCCAAGATACTGCATAAGCATCTAGAATCAAATGCATCAAGTTTCTTGTTATTCTGCTTACAGAGCTTCCACGTTTCACTACCATAACTAACCTCAGAAAGAGCCAAACTATTTTATAGTCTAATTTTAGTCTTTAGGTGTTTACGCCTATTTTTCCACACTCCATAGATTCTTGAAAGTCCTTGCAGCAATCCCTATCCATCTGTTAATCTCGTGCCGCACATCACCAGTATCTGTTACATAGCTCCCAAGATAATTAAAATGTGACTGTTGCTCGAGACTACAATCATTGAGATTAACTGAATCACAGACTGCCTGACCACCGTTATAATTTAAATATTCTCGGCTTGCAAGAGACCAGATGGACAGATAAAGGTCAGATTCTTAAAAGATAATCTTAAATTTCTCTTTTCAGGGAGGGAAGATAATAAGCATCTCCAAGGCATAGGTCTACTCAGCAGACACACTAGTGATACTCTTCTAGGATATGAGTGCCTTAATGAAAGGTTTGTTACAGCAAAATTTCAGACAAACATTAAAGACGAATGTTATCTGCTGTTATGCCCCCACTGAGGATGCCGATGAGGATAGGTTTTACGGACAACTTCAGGATATTTTGAATTCTGTCAGAAAAGAGATATTACCCTTGTTCTAGGTGACTTCAATGCCAAAGTTGGTACTGACTCTGACTTTTGGGGAAGGGTAATAGGCCCTTTGGTATTGGTAACTGCAATGGCAATGGACAATGTCTCCTACAGGTAAGTAAACGTAATGGTTTCAGAATAACTAACACTTATTGCAAACACTGTGACATACATAAGTACACATGTGTGTCACCAGATGGACTGCATAAGAATATGATTATATTAACAGCTCTAAGGTCACCACAGAATCACTTCACTAAAGATCAAGTACTGTCCTTATTCCAAGAAGTTTCTGAGTTTGCTCCTAAAATCTTTTAATATGCAAATAGTTTGAAGGATAAACTTAAATAATTTTTATTGCTCAATGATAGATAACTTTAAGCTATTTTAATTATTTGTTAGCAAGAAGGCCTTTTTAATTGTATAATTGCACTATGTATTTCAGAATAAGTTGCACATAAACTTGCAATGATTCCGTTTTCATTTTATTCACTGCTATACACTTACTAATTAGCTGGAAGTTCAATTCAGCAAAATAGTGCTTTATACTAAAAATTTGGCGTTTGATTAAAAATTTTTTAGAATAAAAAAAAGCTGTTTATAGGGCTGGTTTAATGATCAAACCATTAATCAATCAATCTTTAATAATATAATAATAAATATTCCCTCAAGCAGCTACTTACCACAGATGTCTGACAGGAGCCTGTCAGTTTATACGTCATAGTATAAGATCTGTGACGATGGTGGGACACCAGCAGAAAATCTTTATGGTAAAAAAATATCAATCTGGTGGCAAACCTAACTCTGTTTTATTTTCTGAAATCTATGTTATGGATTTTTTTAAGCTGGAAATTCTGATTTCTAGCACATACAGATCATAGCTAAATTGAACGTGACCTCTGACCCTGAAAGTTTAGTTCGATGTAGGAATTTTTGAATTTTACTTGAGATATAAAAATCAGCTTAACCCTAGATTTCATTTGCTATCATTATTACTCCAGTGCTCAAAATATAATGTATTGATAATATAAATGGTCTTCAAATATTGAGAAATTGAAATAATTTACAAATCATATCACAAACATTTGAAACTTACTCTAAGAGGGGATAAATTGTTTGACAACCAGTTTAATGGATATAATATTTTTGTATTTCCTTTATTTTAGGTCTCTTACATACAATGCCTGAAAAGGATAAAGAAAATATTGAGGATTTATTAAGGGAATGTGTCCAAGAGACAAGTCCTGGTGGAAGAAGAAAGGCTACAGAAGAACTTAGAGAAATCTTGGAAAACCATGTTAATAGGGATGATGAATTAGAAGAAAATAATATTGATGCTGCTGCTTTTGAAATTAGGAAGAAGGAAAATGAAGATGATTATAATGATGCTGAAGAGGAAACAGATGATTATATGGATAATAAGATCTAAATAGTTAATATTGTCCAATTTTTATTGTTTATTTTTTAATATTTTGATTTGTTATGTTTTTATATCCTTTTACACATTTTTACAGTTGAATTTGTCCTACCTAAAATTAAAACTGTGCCAAAATTATGTGATTTTTTTTTTCTCATTATTTGTAGTAACTGTGACAAAAAGAATAAAATAGTTTATTTTTAATAATTATTGCTGTTTTCCATTGTTTGTGTAGGCTTTAATCCTTAGACAAAAAAAAAATGAAAATGATTCATATCAGTTGATCCAGAGGTGATTATTCCTCTGTTGTTGAATATATCTGTATTAAATGCATTAGCTCTTTGTGATGGTTTGAACAGTTTAGTGCCAATTGTATATTATTATAAAAATCGGGAACTTAAACTTCCATAATAATAATAAACATACAAAATAAGTTTAATAAGTATTGAATGCAAATGTCTTTAATATTGTATCCTATATGCTTTGCAGCAGATTTATTTTTGTAATATTTGTGCCATTTGAAAATAAAGGCTGAATTGATTTTTTTTTTCTTTAATCAGTGCATTAGACTAGTTGGCAGTTCTTTGGAAGATTTTGTTTTGTGCTCAATATTCTAATTTTACTTAGTCTGTAAATGGTAGCTAGGTGGTCACTGGAAGGACAGCTATGCACCAATACCTTGTCATGATAAGCAGAACTTGCCAGGTATAGCATCAAAAGTCTGACCCTGCCTTCTCGTGGTGCAGACCATTAATACCTTTCAAAAGAGATACTTTGTTACGGAATAGTGTGGTATACTAGGCTGGACTACCATGGCTACTTTTTTTTTTCTACTCTGCTGAGGAATTGGGCAACCACACAGGGTTAAGCTTGGTTATGGATCCTTAATTTGCTGCACTGGTGTGCTTCTGTTGAGGCAGAATCATCCGCTGTGTTTTCTGTTTATGGGTTGACAGCCCCAAATGAATAGATTCCCAAGATTCGTTTTATCAACTGGTGGATATTTCTGATCTGAGGCTATTGCAGGTACCTGAACTCTTGCTTCTACAGGCATCATCAAATCCTACATTGCAGGAAGTCTCACAGTGATGGCTTCAGCCTTTAGTAGTGGGGGAATGGGTGTTGGCCACACGCCTATGGTTATGGGGTTGTTTGATATTGGCATTCCCTCTTAATAAGCATAGTTTCTTTAAACATCCCACTAACCATTCTCTCTCCACATGTAATTGGAATGTGAGGACTCTACATGAAGATGCAGAATCACACAATTCCACCGTTAAAAGGATAGAATTGTGTGGACACAACGGAGTTTCACCTTTATAATCAAGATATTCTCGGCTTGAAAGAAACCAGATGGACAGACAAATGTCAGATACTTAAAAGTAATCATAAATTTCTCTTTTCAGGGAGGGAAGGTAGAAGGCATCTCCAAGGCGTAGGTTTGCTTCTCAGCAGACATGCTACTGATGCCCTTCTAAGATACGAGTGTATTAATGAAAGGCTTTTTACAGCTAAATTTCAGACAAGCATTAAAGACTAGAATGTTATCAGTTGTTATGCCTTCACAGAGGATGAGAAAGATAGGTTTTACATACTGCTTAAGGATATTTTGAATTTTGTCAAGAAAGGAGATATTACCCTTTTCTAGGTGACTTCATTGCCAAAGATGGTACTGACTGACCTTTGGGAAGGTGTGATAGGCACTTTTGGTATTAGTAGCTGCAATGGCAATGGTCAACGTCTCCTACAGGTAAGTAAACTCAATGGATTCAGAATAACTAACACTTATTACAAACACCGTGACATACATAAGTACACATGGGTTTCACCTGATGGGCTGCATAAGAATATGATTGATTACATATTAATTAACAGCAAATGGGCTAGTTAGAAATACCAAGTCATATAGGGGAGCTGAAATTGGATCTGACAATTACCTTGTTAAAAGTGTTGCAGCTTAAACTTAAAAGGTGTTGTGCTAGGGTTAAAAAAATTTCTTTTAATACCGAAGCTCTGAAAGACCCAATTATAGCCAAAGCTTATCATGATATGTTACTTAGTCATTATGACAGTCATGGTATGCTTACTACTGAAGTTGAGGAAGAATGGGATCATTTGAAACAGGCTTTTTTGGAAACTAGCAGTGCTCTTTTAGGAAAAAAAGGAGCAGAGGAGACATAATTATTCGAGTGATAAGACCCTTGAGCTTATTTCAGAAAGAAAGAACTGCAGGTATGACCTTAATCAATATCCTACTGGTCCTAATAGAAAGCATTTACAGAGAGCTTAATAAACTTGCATTTGATCAGTTTTCTGCTGATAAGAATCGTTGGCTTGGCTGACAATCCTGAGGAAGCAGTTAAGACAACACAACAGCAGAGAGCTCTACCAGGTAGTTAATGTTTTGTGTGGTAGAAAATGGGCAGGGATTGGAGGATAAACAAGGTAAGGTTATAGAAAGTGAGGTTTCTATCATGGCTTGGTGGGCTGAGCATTTCAGGGATGTTCTAAGCAATGTGGTTAGTTAAACTCCCATTGTTTGTAATGACCATTACTACGTTATTGGTTTTAATGCTGGCCGTATATAACACTTCCAAATTATTTTGGTTATTTCTAATGTTAAACTACATATATTCCTATGGGTGGATGAAATTACTACTGAAATGCTTAGAGCTGGGAAGGTTTCGGTTACAACATGCATCACTGAAATTTTGAATATCTTTTATGATAAAGGCATTGTTCCTAAGGATTTTACCAAAGCTATTATTCCTATTTTTAAAAAAGGTGATTGCAGTTCTTGCAATAACTATAAGGGTATCAGCCTACTTTCTGTTCCAGGTAAAGTTATTTGCATGATTGTGCTTAATAGAATTAAGAATCTGGTTGACGGGCGATGCGTGATGAGCATTGTGGATTCAGAAGTGGTAGGTGATGTGCAGATCAGATATTTTCACCTAGGCAGATTCTTGAGAAATGTTTAGAGTTTCAGAAACCTTTGGTTGCTAGCTTTGTTGATTTCAAAAAGGCTTTTGACTCTGTTGATCGTCATAATTTGTGGTTGATTATGATATCATATGGTATACCAGACAAGTTAGTTAACATAATGAAAGCTATCTATAATAACACTGAGTCGTGTGTGAGGGTTGCTAAGTCTTGTAGCAATTGGTTTAGCATTACTTCTGGTGTTCGACAAGGGTGCATTTTGTCTCCTTTTCTCTTTAGTTTGGTTGTTATGCGAAATTCACTTCAAGGGAAAGATTTTGGCCTTAAATGGGCTGGAGTTTGGTTGCTAGTTTGTTGATTTCAAACAGGCTTATGATTCTGTTGATCGCCATAATTTTTGGTTGATTGTTAGATCGTATGGCATACCAGACAAGTTAATTAAAATGGGGGACTCCTGCAAATAAGATAAAGTGATTAGGTACATATTGTTTAAATTTTATCATATTCAAAAAGTAGCAGATGAGAAATTTTTAACAGTACTATATTATGCCAGGGTTTACTCTAATACATGGTTTGTGTAGTTGGGGAGGTGATTGTGATATTAATTTGTATAATTTATGGTACATAAAAAAATATTTTAGTTAGTGTTCAATGTTAATATTTCTACTTTATTTCGTTTTCATCATATCGGAAATATTTATATATGCAAAATTTTATTGTTTTTATATCAAAATAAGCAATGGGTAAAGAGTAAACGCATTGAATGCAGTTTACTAGCGAAAGGAGTAATGTTTGAAATACCCATTGACAAAGAAGAATATTTTTCAGAGGCACTTCGCTTATTTGGCACCAAAATTTATACAATTCTTTGCCACGATACGAGAGATGAAAACAATTTGACTGTCTTCAAAAAGAAATTACATACACATATATTAACTGTTATGAATCCTTTACGGTCAATCATTTAAAT
Source organism: Ryuthela nishihirai (assembly GCA_038380435.1). NCBI lineage: Eukaryota > Metazoa > Arthropoda > Arachnida > Araneae > Heptathelidae > Ryuthela > Ryuthela nishihirai. The sequence continues at coordinate 32,273,902 of JAWZYU010000004.1, forward strand.
CTTTTATTTATAATTCGTGAATATCTTTTCTTTTATTACTTTAAATATACTTATATATTATAATATATTTATATATTACTGATGTATCAAGTTATATTAAAAATTGATTGTTATTCTCATTATTGGTTGCCTAGAGTTTTAATATGATGTTGGTAATTAAAACGGAACCTGGACGGGTTGGTTTCGGTATGTAATAACTAAAATTATTTGTGTGGTTTTATTTTTCTTGCTCTATTTTTGCTTTTGTGTATTTGTGTTTCCTCAATTGTTATTGTTACATGTGTGAAAACCACTCATTTCCACTCATTGAAAATCACTTGTGATCGACCAATGGTATGTAAGTCATAATAATGATTTAACATTGCTTGACTAGTTAAGCATAAAATAACAATTTAGTATCAAATATGTTAACGTGTCATTGTTACATTAATTAAAATAGAATCTTTACCACGTAAACTATTTATTATAAATATCCAGAAAAGGTGATCGTTTTCACTAACTTTACTATTGAGAAGTAGATGCACGACACTGCATATCTTATGGTAACTTACTAAATGAGAGTTCATAACTGTTGAGACATAAACGAAGGCACAAATGAAATGTTCTTCGGTGAGGCGTCTTCGGTGCCTTGATTTAATTATCTTCATTTGGGTGATTATCTTCATTCATAGATATGTTGAAGTGTAATGATATTGGTATATAAGCTGATAACCAGCTTTGGTGGTGGTGGTGGTGGTGGTGGTGGGGGGGGGGGGCTCAGTCGGTAGTGCGTCAGGCTCATAATCTGTAGTTCCCAGGTTTGAGTCCCAGCTGGGTCAACTTTGAAATTTATCTCTGCAAAATTCCCCAGCCTGCCCACTATCAGTAGGGGACACCAATGGGCATGGAAAAACTGTCGAATGAGATGTTAAGCCATGGCCCCGTGTTCAGAATAGCCATATCCTGTGCACAGGGCCACCGAGAGAATTGATGGGCCCCTATGTAATATTATGCTCGGGGCCCCCCCTTGAAAACTTTTTATCTTTACAAATCAATAATACAATTATTCTGGACACAATGATGACATTCAGAGGAAAAAAAGCCTGTTGCGCAGTCGGGCATAACAGGCCTACACAGTTTGTGTCACATAAAACTTTTTAGCATTTATTTTAGGAAATATATTTTGCAAAGCTCACAGCAAGATTTAGGATTTTTGAGTAAATTTAATATAGGCTACATAACATATCATGGAGAAAAACTATGCAATTCTGCGAGTCTTCATTTTTAATTGTCAGTACTGAAAAATAGGCAACAGTATTTGTTAAACTTCACATTAGCATAATAGCAGATTCAACACTAAATATAACCCATTATTCCCAAAGAGTTGCAACTTCTAACTTATACAGTAGATCAATGTCAACAAACAAGTCTCCTTGACTTCGTTGATGCAAAATCGTCAATTATGTCGTCATAATTTAAAGACCTAGCAAGATCGCTCTCCAGACTAAGCAAACCAAGGTTACTCAGTCTTTCTTCACACATTGTTGATCTGAATACATTTTTTATTTCCTTCATTTTGCTGAAGGATCTTTCAGCATCAGCAACTGTCACAGGAATTGTACAGAATATTCTAATGGCTATACAAATATTTGGAAATAAACTGTCCAGTTTCAATTCTCTCAGGCGGTTTAAGAGCTCCAGTGGTTTCAATGGGCCTGTCCCTAAATTAGAAGAATGAATTGATTTTAGACATTTCAGCTCATCACTGATCTCTATTAATGTCTTCATAATATTGTTCATGCAAAGTAACACCCATATTTTCAATGTCACGTTCTTCAATGTCTGGATATAGCCATAAGCACTTAAATCTATCATTTAACTTTTCCACCAAAGTGAAACGATTAGTAAGTCCACAAACAACAGAATCAATTACCCTATAAAACACATTTACTCTGAACTCCCATTCTTCATTAGTTTCCTCCTCATTCCCTCGAAATTCTGGAACATCTTCATTTATTTCGTCCAAGAAAGTTTTCCTTCTTTTCACTCTCGTCTTCGGAAGTTCTGTCTCTGCAGGAAGATCACTTGCTAATGAGGTGGCCACTACTTTTGCTTCATTTAATAAGTTCTCCCATTTATCACGGAGTTGTTTCAGTTCCTGGAGCAGATCGCGAATATTATCAATCTCTACATCAAGAGTTGCATCACGAGCTTGTAGAACCTGGTTACGAATGTCAATTGCCGACAGAATTTTGAACCAGATTGTTGCCATCACAGTGCACTTAAATGATTCAAGGTATCGTTTTATTCCCATCAATTCCGTTTTACTCGCAGCTGAGAGATTAAAATTTTTGCATTGATTTAATGCATGTTTGATGAGTGATAGGTGTTTGGAAAATGGTTTAACACTGTCAACACGAGCAGACCATCTTGTTTTTGATAGGCTATGCAAGGAACAACCTATTGTATTCTCTAGTATCTCCCATCTCTGAGAGCTCTTTAAAAAGAAGTTATACACTTTTTGAACCATACCAAAAAACGTAATAGCATCTTCACAGCATTCAGCAGCGTTCACACCACACAAATTTAGACTATGTGCACTACAGTTAGAAAATATGGCAAATGGATTTAGCGCACTTATAATGGCTTGCGTGCCATTTTATGCACCAGCCATATTCGCTCCATTGTCATATCCCTGCCCCCTGCAATCTTTTAAAGGGATCTTATGCTTCTCTAATTCTTCAGTGAGTACATTTGCAATTTCTTGTCCAGTTTTCTTATTGCACTTTACAAAACTTATGAACCTCTCCATTACTTTAAATGAAGAATCACGGTCTAGAACGTATCTTAAAATTAATGTCATTTGCTCATAATGAGATGTATCTGGAGTAGCATCAGCTAGTATTGAAAAATACTTTGATTTTTCTCTTTCTAAGAGTACAGCTTGAAGAACATTGTTGCTGAAAGCCTTAATGAACTCGTTTTGAGAATCCGCTGCAAGGTAGTGAATTCTTGTTGTGACTCTTGAACTTTAGTCACATGTTTTCTCAACAGCGGATCATATTGAGCGAGCAACTCGATAATCCCGAGGAAGTTACCATTATCCGATGACCCTATTTTGCTGGAAGAACCTCTAAATGCGAGACCCCTCTCACCAAGAAATAATGTAACAGACAGAATCCTGTGAAATAAATCCCTCCAATATTTCACTTTAGAGGCAATTTCAGAGTTCATTTGAGAATAAATATCAGTTCCATGACGAAGTCTTCTTTCCAATCCTCTCCATTCAATATAGCATTTTTTGTGATTAGCACTCATTTCATGAACTGGCAATTTGTTATATAGTTTACGCCAAGAATAATCTTTTTTCCAGCCTTCATCACTAACTAAAATGGATTTGTGGGATTCAGGGTTGCGACCAAATAATCTGCAAGGAAAACAGTTTAACGACTGATTTGTTTCACTCCACACTCACCAGTCTCTAGGAACACATTCTCCATTCTTGAGTTTTGAAAATAAAACTGTTTTCGGAAAGGCTCTTGTTCCGCGACTTGGAAGGTTATTAGGCACAGAAGGGGGACCTTTTCGAACTATACCCTTCAATTACACTTATACTTGGGCTGCCACTTTTTAATTTTCCAAGATCACACGATACTTGCCATGACTCAGAGTTCGGAACTGGAGCGGGTAAGTTCGCTTCACTTTCATAGTTTATAGAACGCGCGTCATTTTCACTGCTGTTTGGTTGTTTCGTTTCAATACTGCTGTTGTCATAATTTAGGAAAAAAAAACAGAACCATCATCTGAACTTGAGATCTCTCTGAACTTGAGATTTCTTTATTTTTGAGAGCGGGAACAGACGAGCTTCAGATTGGGATTAGTTCATTTTTTGCACCTTCACTGTTCACATTCACTTTTACACCGATTTCGAACAAAGTTCTACTTCCTTTCTTAATAACTTCCAATTTTTTATTTCTCTCCTTGCGCTTCTCAGCTCCTGACTTATGCTTATACTTGTCCATTGTTCAGTTAGACTATAGCACCAATGAATATATCATTTTACTAAACAAATGACAACGAAATGGTGAAACAAATGTGCCGACAAGAGACTTTTAAACTGTTATAATTTGTAACACTGACACACAGACCACAGACGATGTTACTGGAACTCGAAACATGAACAATGTAATATACCTGATCGCACGGGTTGGGTTTGGGAGAGTCCAACTGTTGCTACTCCTGCAGGGGTGGGGTGGTTAACAGGGAAAATACAAGCAAATGCTGTAAGTTAACGCGGACAAAAGAAGATGTTAAGAAATGGTTCGTTCAACTACTATTAATGAGATAATATGTCATAATCCAACTAATGTTTTTTTTTAAAAGCATATTATAACAAATAATGTTCTTATGGAATTTTATAGGATCGATATATAGCCTAACTAAGAATAATTTTTGTAAGAAAAAGTAAAGAGTCACTTAATCTGACGGGCCCTTATTGCTGACGGGCCCCTATGCACTAGTCCCCCTTGCCCCCCCTGTCGGCGGCCCTGCCTGTGCATGTTAAAGAGCATGCTGGATGGTCTTGATGGAAGACTTACATCTGTCTCCCAACAGTTGTTCCAGTGGGTCCTCATCCCCAACCTTCTCTGAGCCTTCAGGGCCCATGTGACCTGGCCATTTAGCACATGGTGTGCAAAAAAAGTGCCACTCAGAGGTAAAACAACAGCTTTGGCAGCTACGCAATCTACCAAACAGTTGAATGCGATTGACTATTTGGCCACATCTCATGTTAAGAATATCCACGTTGATTGTCAGGCCAGAAGCTTATGTATTGAATTATAAACACACTAACCCCTCTGATGTTCAATGCCCTGAGTACATACATCTGTGAATATGAGTGCATGCACTTCTGTGTGTGTGTATGTATGTAATCAGTCAATGCATCTATGATCTCACCCCTTTCCTGAAGCCTTTAGGACAATGTTCATAATCCTGTTTGCCAATCTGCAGCTATGCATATGGGCAATATGGTCAAACCAATTCAGTCTGTGCCCAAAATGCTGCTTAAAGGAGGTTGATGACTCCTTTGCCTAATCTCATCATTACTTACAAACTCCAAACCATCTAATGCCAAATACATTGTGCAAGCATTTGGAATTAAAGGCATTAAGTTTCCTGCTTACAAAAGGTTCCATGTTTTGCTACCATAACTAACCTTAGAAAGAACCAACTATTATACAGCCTAATTTTAGCCTCTAGGTGTATACACCTATTTTTCCACATTTTCTAATGCTGCTAGCAGCAATACCGATTATTCTATTAACCTCGTGTTGCACATCATTAGTATCTGTAACAGAATACAGCGGCAGATTTTCCCTCAACCGAGGCCCACCAATGCAGCAGTCCAGGATCCATAATCTAGCTCAAATCCATAAACCAATCCATTCTAGGGAGTTTAAATGATCAGAACCAGGACCCTCTGAAGTTGACTTTTCCTCAGCAGGATAGAAAAAAAAAGTGACCATGAATGACCAGAAGTAGTCCAAACTGATCTGACAAGCCAACCCTTCCGTTCTCTTCCCAAAGATAATATCTCCTTTGAAAGGTACTAACAACCTGCAGCACGAGGTGGGAGCGGACAATAGGTGCTAGGACTGGCCGGTTCTGTGCATCATCACTAGGGATTGGTACACAGGTCTTCTAGTTTATGCTTTGTTAACAGACGTAGGCATAATAATATAATGCGTAAGCAATTAAATTTTCACATTTATCTGTTTAAAAACCTGTACTTTTTTTTATAAATTTAATGAAAAAAATTAATTTTTAAATAAAATTAGGATTAAGTGTATAACAAACTAAAAGTGAATAATAAACTGAATGGACAAATTATTATATATACCAACCTAATAATCTGTTGCTGCACCCTTTGCCTACGCAACAGCAGCCAGACGTAGTAAAGACTCGATGAGGTGCTGAAAACATGGAGGTAGTATTGCTGCACATGATGCGAGGATCGCCTATAGTAGAGCATCCATAGTTGCCGTTGGGGGTTGGTAGGCTCGAACAGATCTTTCCAATTCGTCCCACAAATTCTCAGTGGGATTGAGGAATGAAGATCGAGGGGGCCATTCAAATATGGTAAACTGCTTGAATACTCCTGAAGCCAATCAGTCGCCACGTGGAAAGTATGTGATATGGTGGTGTGGTGCAGTAAGGGAATCGTTACAAACGGGTGTAGATGGTCGATGAGGATTTTCGTATACCTTGTGCTAGTGACACAGGTTTTGATGGGTACGAGGGGCCCCAAGAAAGCCCATGTAAACGCACCCCAAACTGTTACACCGCCTCCACCTGCCTGCATAACCCCAACTTGGCAAGATGAGTCCATTGCTTCATGTGGTTTATGCCACACACGCACCCTCCCATCGGTGATCCAAACCGTGATTTCTGAGACCAGATGACATGTTTCCAGTCCTCCTCACTCTAATTGTAATAGTCTTTTAGAAACTGCAGCCTAATCTTTTGGTGCCTTTCATTCAACAAGGGGACATAATGTGGACGTCGACTGCCATAGACTCTTCTTTCCATGGTATGATGGATAATCTGTGCATAAGCTTGTGGATAAGCCCTCATTCGTTTCCAATGTTATGTATTCCATAGTAGCTATGCGATTCCTTGTAACAATGCAAGACAGTGTGCTCACCTTGAGCATCAAGTGCATGTTTATGCCCACATTTTCCACTCTGGTAGTTTTGCTGTATTTCACGTAGTCTTGGTACACCTGTGTAACGATGTGATGTGGAAATTCCAACAGTTCAGTCAGTGGTTGTGGTGATTCCTTGCACCTACTATCTAGCCACAGTCAAACACACTTACGTCAGTGCCTTTTCCCATGATTATTTTTTGTGACTGGTCAGTACCATTGACAGGGTGTAGCATAGATGCAGCCTGCCTCACGGCGACTGTGATGGTCCACCCATTCACTTTTACTTTTCCTTAACCAGTTTTGCTTAATTTACGTTATATTTATCATTTTGGTGATTATTATTTCATTTTGTGTTTTGCATTAATGTTTCTCTTGTAATAAAAACAAAGTAGCAATTGGAGATTTTCTTATATTTTTGTCTTCTAATCCATCAGGGGCAATATTTAATTGTTTGCCTCAGGGTGCGATCTAATCTAGCGATGGCCCTGGACCTGCTCTGTTTATAAGTATTGCCAGTTTCAGCCTTTCACCGGAGTGGACGTATACTTCTGCTTTGCATATTATTATTGGGGAATATAATGATTTGTCCACTCAGTGTATAATTAGATAAAAATGAAACAGATTTTAATGGATATTAACATCGACTCCACATACAAATATCACTAATTAAGCTGTGTAAGAAGCGTCGGTATTTTGATCAAGAGCCAAAGAAAAATATTCAGATTCTTTATAAAGGCATTTTTTATATTGGCAGCAAGTTCAACGGTATATCTGATTACGAATTTGTGGGATAAACTTATTATTTTTTTCTCTGGACAAAGCATGCCAAAAACACTCCTTTGCAAATTCGCCTTCAGGAATGATTTTTGCAATATTTTGCAGTTTTCTCACTAATAACAAAACTTGCCCACACAATAGCATCTCAATCTTGAGACCTAATGTTACCTAAATGTTTCTTTTTTAGTTTGCTTTTGACAACTTTCATAATTAAAATGTTACTGATATAGCGTCTATTTATGTGAGAACTGAGCTCTTTAATTGGGAGGTGAAGAGTACATTCAGAAAAAATGATCTACCCCTTTACACAAAGTCTGTCAAGTAGGTTGATGTTTCCGTAAATTAAATCTAGACTACTAAAGAACACATTCAAAATCAGTGTAAAGGTAAATTGGGAAAGAAAGATAAATGGTATTCTACAAAGTATTTTGAGAATGAGAGTTAAAAAATTTGTTCAGCAATTTTCGCGGGCTATGGGTTGCCCATGGCTGTTCTAAAGTGTGAAATTGCAGAAGGCTGCGTTGAAGAAACACCCCAGCTGCAGGCGAAAGGGAGCGTCAAATGATCCTGTGGAACGAAGTAGATTTTATCTCCTGTGGAATGATTGTCGCTACCCCTTGTCTGGAGTGGAAAGGATAGAGGTCGTTAAACGTTTAATAAATATTTGTTTCAAGGTTCGCGGATTATTCAATCCAATGACAACATGGTAGAGTGTCGACTCAATAATTTCATTCAATGTGATGCAGTCTTCCGAAGACGTATGTCCCAAAACTATACAATCTGCTGATTTATTCATCATGTAAAAAGAGAATTATTAAAAAACTTAATATGGCCTATTATTATGATCTCCTTATCATCAGTGCTGTTGTTCTGTTGGTGAGATACGCCTTAGGAGGTTGATTATCGACCTTAGTGTTAGCTTTACAGTTCTGCAGTTACACAGACTGAATTACTTTTAGTCGCATAGACTCTGAATGTGAATGTGATTGGTCACACGTACTTCTGGTACATATGGTCACACATACTTCTGGTACATATGGTCACACAGACCTCTGGTATATAGGGTCACACAGACCTCTGGTATATAGGGTCACACAGACCTCTGGTATATAGGGTCACGTAGACCTCTTATCACACCTACAATCTCTCTGGTTGAAATTCATCAAACCCACAGAGATTTTGCCTCTGGCTTCAATCCTCGAGAAACAAGACTCAAGTCTTTGACGTCTGGTACGAGACTGCTTAGACCTTTGACTGCTTGTCCCATTGCTGAACCTTTTCTTTCATGACGTTACTTGCCCTGTAGATAGCTGTTGGCAAAAGTGGCAGCACCACCCAAGAATGACATAAAACTTCATCCAGCCGTCGACACCTTTCTAGCGAACAAGAAGAGGTGGGACTCATCATGGCCACCCGCAAAACACCGATTTGCCTTCCTATCGTCGCAGAAGTAGATCTCCTTCCAAGTTTTCACACATTTCTGATATATCCTCTGCACCTGTTGCAGTGCCATAAACTCGACGTTCCCAGCTAACAGAAATAGCTGCAGGTGATGACAATGTAAAAACAAGAAACAAGAACAAAATGACAGAAATATCATCTATGTACACTATGATAATAACAAGTACTTATCGATAAAAAAACAGCATCAATGGGCATATATTATTAATATACTAAACGTTATAAAAGTCGCTGACTAATTTTTTTGAGGGATACAACAATGAGGACTGACCTTTAGAATTCAGTCATCGCCACGAGATCTCCACAAGAATTTGGGTATTGAGAGTGCTAGCCTGTAGACCAGTTTTGCTTGATTGTTATTCTGTGCTATTTGACCCAATATGCAATGTTGCGTGAGAGTAATATTAAGTCACAGTGCAACAGAACATTTGAACATCATAGGAAAACAGAGGCTAAGGGGATCTGATTTGGCATGGTATGCTAAAAGTGGGAAACCATTGGTTTGCGGAATGGTTGAGCATTCCAGCGAAGAAGAATATTTATGCAGTGAATATGAGCGAGGCATATTGATGAAACTCGATATGGCATTGTTGCATTTGCCAGACGAAATAAATACTCTGAGACATAGGAAAGTTATTGCTTGGATATGACTGTCGGAAAGGCATTGTGGAAGTTAATGCGTTTAATGCAAAGGTTGACCTAATTAATTGTTAGATAGAAAGATTAATCGAAATTGAAAAGGAGTCTATATTAAATGACGGTTATTATGATGTGAAAAGTGTATAAGTAAGGTATATGATGTAAAGATAGAGCATGCCTCGAAAGGTGCAGGGTCGATGAACCTGGTGGAAAGAATCGTTATGTATCGTTTTGCTTATATTGCAGAGTATTGGTAAAAAAAAAAGCTAAAGTCTTTAGTTAATAAGCAGTAGAAAATGGAAACGTGTAACTAATCATGTGTCATTAGTTGGCAATGATAATGAGCATGAATTGGTTATTTTACCTCTGAGCGGAGCTTTTTTTGCACACAATGGGATAAATGGCCAGACCACAAGGACCCTGAGGGCTCAGAGAAGGTTGGGAGCAGGGACCCATTGAAGGTAACCTCTTGTTGAGGCGCACAGGGTATGAGTGTTCTTCACATGGGGAAATAGCTTTATGTCCCATCCGATGGACATTAGTGTCCCCTACTGGCTGAGGGTAGGGTGGGAAGTTTTCCAGAGATAAATCTCAACACTGATTCAGGTGGAACTCGAACCTGGGAACTTCAGATTACAAGCCAAGCGCACTACCAACTGAGCCACCTCCGCCCCTAAAAGAATGTATATGTAGGATCCCTAGTTACTAAGACCGTAGATAATGTAATTTTTCTCAATTTTTTTCCCTAAAGCAGCCTTTAATCTTTACTCTTGAAGTAAATCTGTCTAGTGCTACTGCATAGTATGGAAAATAACGAGTGTACAGAATACAAGCTGCCCCTGATGAAGGGCGGCTTCATTCGCTGTAACGGACATAGCAAAGATAGGCTTCATTACAGCTGCAATGGAGTGTCCGACGCAACCTACAATCGCATTGTGGTGACCACCCCGTGTATATTTAGGGCTGTGCACACACTTAGGTCATGATTCGTTTACTTGCTGCCAAATCTAGGCAGTTCCCTGACCCAATATTCAAATGAAGAGACATTTAGCAAAATGACAACTGAGGTAATTTTGCAGTTAACAATAAAATATTTATTAACAAAAATTACTTTTAGATATTTTACACGCACAACTGTTCCCACTGTTGGGACAGTTTTCAAACAAGCACTCCTGGCGTGGCCCTTTTGAATCAAGGGTAACCTTCGTAGTGGTGGAGGCTAAAATGTCTATCAGAGTTCATGAAAAGCGAGCCACTCGTTCGAAAGGTGGGGGTCCCACTTGGGACAACGTGACGGCATTTCACAGAAACATTCGTGTGGAATAGCGAAACCAGATCTTAGCAAACTGTTCCCCCTACCTCATCAAGTCAGAAGTTCCTAGGGATGACACTGCTGGGCCTTCCGCCGCAGTAGCTGAGGGCACGGGCTGTGCAGCGCTCTCCCCGAACACTCATTGCTCGCACTTCGGGAATCTGCTCTGCTCACTGGAGAGGATCATTGCTGTCGACCACACAGCCCAGACGAGAAGATGAGACTTCGTTTTTGAAAATTCTCTGTTGTTTCTTTTCACTGGCCACCCTCATAGAGGTCACCTCGCTGACCCAGCGTGTACGCTGCCCATTGATTGGACTGGCCGAGGTGTGAAACATGCACCCATATGTTGTTTTGCTGTTTACCATGCTGGGTCACATAGCTCCTGCTTTGATACCTGAGGGGACCAACGGATCCATTGCGAATGTTCTATGCCAGTGGTATTATGCCACAGACCTTCCTCATTAGGAGCTAAATGCAGAAAAATGTCACAATATGGAGATCAGTCAAAAATGTCACTATTAAAATGGAAGGCAATGGTGGCTGACAGTCCTCCCTTCATAAAGTCTTGTCAACGTGATAAAACTTTGTGGGCATGACATACATATCGCCCTATAGGAGGGGGGATAGGCAGAGGTCTGATAAGTCTGTTGGCTGGATGCCCTCATTCCTGCATCATACGAACGTTGTTTAATGGTTTGCTTGGAGACCATGGTATCTGTAGCAGTCTCCAAATCTCTCTGCACTACAGTTGCTGAGATGAAGGGGTTATGAATGGCCTTCCTACAGAGCACGCAATCATAATGTCATAGGGGTAAATAGTGGTGAATCATGCTGATCCAGTATCTGTCCTTTGTGTCATTTAGTGCTCTATGATGCTTTGTGAGATGCACCATTGCACTGTGTTCACATTGCGCTACATGTATCGCCCGAAGGCTCAATCCGAGCTCTCACATATCGATGATTCACTCTCTCTCAGAAAGCGTCAATTGCGCTTAAGGGTCCCGCTATCGTCTCCAAAACATGTTTAAACTTTTTTGCAGCATGCACTCTAACCTCACTATTTGTCGTGCTATGATACTAGCTTGTGGGAGCCCGATTTCTATTCATGGCTGGGTTGGGTGTCACATGTCCATTCACTGTGGAATTTTGATCATTTGCATATCTCTGATGGTCGATTGTCTCTTGCGATTTACATATCTCTACTTCGATTCCATCTTGGTGTTGCGATTTCCACTTTGAGCAGTTATTTGGCATTTTTAATGCAAAGAGAAATTCTGTTTATTAAGGTATGTATGCACAATGCTTAAGCAATAGGCGCTTACTGCGTTATTGACCATACTTACATGCCGATGGCCATTTAAAGGGTGGGCATTAATGAATTTAGCTTATCATTGGGGGCACTGTACAGCTGTTGATCACTCGATTTTACCTCGTTGGTCTGCACCATAGATCTCCCCTCGAAGGGAACCACCTTGTCGTGGTGGGGGGGCTTGCTTGCCTTAATGAAGTCGAGGGCTATGCCGACCAGAGTTACTCATGTCGGACAGGCCAAGATGGAAAGGCCAGACTAAGAGTTCCCAAGTAAGGACAGACGAAGGAAGAGAGTGAAAAGTGATGTGGTGAAAGGCGGTGAGGAAAGTGAGACCCCACAGGAGAACACCAAGGTGTGTGGTGGTCAGTTGGCAAGGCCAACTATGTTATTACTTGAGTACAGCTGGAGGTGGGCTGTGAAAGAGGACTGAGGATTGGAGAGAAGAAATGTGGAGTAAGATAGAACAGGAGAGTTAGAACAGTGCAAATGGCAGCACGAATGAAGGGAGTATGATTGGAATGGAGGTGTGAAGTAAGGTTGATGAGACGGACGAAATTTGTTAAGAAAAATTTTTAATTACTGCAGTCAAGGTTCTTAGAATGACTGCAGTAAAGTTTAGGAAATGGAAAGTGTGGAGGGTGAACACACTACAGAAGTAAAGGCGTACAGACGCCTGTGGCTATGAGGAGAGCCGATATTACAGGTCTGTTGTCAAAGGGGAGAGGCGGCCTGTGTCGAAAGGCACAGGCTCCTCTCCAACCCGTTTTTATTTTCTTTTTAGGTTCACTGGTCACCAATCAGATCATTCGTAGAGATTAGGCTGAGGTCGTTTCATTAACACGGGGGAGGATGGGAGTCCTGGTCCTTTGGACAGGGGACTTCCGTCCTCCCCCATTTTTACGCCTCTGATTTTTCCGTTTCCGGGTGGAGGTTAGGATGAACTCTACCCGGAGTACGCGCCTCAAGACGTCCCGGAGGCGTGGGCCTACTTCCTAGTTGGACTCAAGGAAGGAGACTGGCCGAGATTGTTCAAATTGAACAACTTATCTAATAGGACAAAAGTGGCCAGTGTTTAGGTTTAGATTGTGCCCTGATGGGCAAGGTGGGGAGAATATATCATGGTCGCCACACCTATGAGTGGCCCACCTGTTCTACCATGGGTGGAGACCCGTAACATGGAAAAGAGGGTCCTGGCGGTTGAGGGACAGGCAAGCTGGTATCCCAATACACCGTCCTTGGCCTCCGCTTCAGTAAAACGGGAGGTCCGAGCTGGCTCACTCGGATCAATCGGTACGTGAGGCATCCCCTGTCCCACCCCTTGACCGGGATGGGTCAGGGGCGGTTGCTGAGTCAACCGGGTGGAGGTGATTCTTGACGATAGGGGTTGGGTCCGGACCGGGGCCCGGACGAGTTCCGGGCCTCGGCCCGGATCATGCTCTGGTCCGAGGGGAGAGCCAAAGTCTGGGTATAACCTGGGCGTATCTCTGAGGTACCTCGAGCGACGAATTTAACTCTGAGGCCTCCCCTTGTAGGCTCCGTTGTGGGTGGAGACCGCCTGGGTCGAACAATATACCTCAACATGAGATATCAACGTGTAACGACGGCTTCAGGTGATCGAGATAAAAGGACCAGTAGAAAAGACAGCAAGCCCAAGGAGGCTGCTGATCTAGAAGTGGTAGTGGAGGAAGTCCCAGAGACTCCCCCTCCCACCACAAGTGATACGGAAGAGGTAAAGGTTCCTCCAAAGGAAGGAGAGAACCCAAATATAGGCGGGGATGAAGGGTGCATAGCCAAAGAGGCAGCCCCGGATACACAAGAAGAGTCCAACGGAAACGAGATGGGCTCAGGTAGGTTGGCCAATGCGGCTGGCCTGCTGGAGGAACTCGCGGTGGAGCTGTTCCGCCACAGGGTAGACACAGATCTGAAGAGCATGGTCATGGGTGTAGCCCGAAAGCTACACACCATAATTTGCGAGCAAGAGATAGAACTCGCGACCATGAGTGGACAGCTGAAGGAGCGAGCTACACGTCCACAAGTAGTAAAGGAGAGGCCACCAACTTACGCGAAGGCAGTTGGTGGCCAAGGAAAGGGCAAGGGAGGTTCGGTGGTAGCTCCAAAGCCCACTCCCCCTGTAAAGAAAACCAGGCATACCCTGCTGATCTATTCCAAGAACAAGGAAACGACAGCATTGCAGGTAAGGGATAGCCTGAAGTGTAACATCAACCCCGCAGACCTGAATCTGGGGGTTATGACCGTTAAGCCAATGAGGGCAAACGGAGTAATAGTGGAATGTAGCTCGGAGAGCGACATGGCCTGTCTTAAAAACGCAGTGGACAGCCATGAATCGCTCAAGAATACTCTAGAGGCCAAATCTGCCGTAAGGCTGAAGCCTAAGATAATGATCTGTAGTGTGGATAAGGACGTTCCCCGCGAGGACCTCCAGAAGATTTTCCGCAGCCAAAATAGTCTAAGTGAAGAAGAGGTGGACATAAACCCACTATTCTCGATAAAGGCCCGAGTGGAGAACACGGTCCACTGGGTGGTGGAGGCCACTAGTGCCTCTCACAGGAAAATATTAGCTGTAGGTAAGCTAAATGTGGGTTGGTCTAGATGTTTAGTCAAGGACTACATCAGGGTTCTGCGGTGCTACAAGTGCTATGCATTTGGGCACAAGCAGACCGAGTGCGAGTTAAAGACGCAACGGTGCTCACAGTGTGCGGGCAAGCACTCTTACAAGGAGTGCACGAAGCCCAAACCAAAGTGCATTGTTTGTAAAACCGCCAATAGGGAGCATGGGGCCAAGTATGACATTGGCCACAGTGCGATGGACACGAAGTGCCCGTCGTACTGTCGTGAGATGAAGTTGTTGCGAAGACGCACCGACTATGGGCAGTAGGCCTCCAGGTGTTCGAGGGGTAAGTCTTAAATTTGTTCAAATAAATCTAAATGGGGCTAGGGCCGCAATGGCCCAGTTCAGCCAGGTGATAAAAGAGGAAGGAGTCGATGTTGCTCTTGTGCAGGAACCCTACTGCACAGAGAACGTCATTAGAGGGCTCCCTCTGACTAGCAGGCAATTTGGTGAAAAAGGCACCAAGCCAAAAGCTGGAATTGTTGTTTTGAACCCCAAGGTGAATGCCATCCTGGCATATCACACAGATAAAATTGTAGTAGTGGAGATTGGGTACGGACGGTTAATAGTACACGCCATCTCCATTTACTGTCCTCCAAACAACAACATTGAGGACTTGTTAACCGAGCTGCAAAACGTCCTGGCTCGGGTTAACTCTAAGACCGTAATTATCGGCGGGGACTTCAATGCGAAGCATCCCCTGTGGGGTTCAAACTGACAAGATGTCAGAGGTGATATGACTCTAGATTTTATCAACTCGACTGACATGTATTTATTAAATGATTGCGATACTCCAGCTACATTTACTGGCCCAAGAGGGCAGAGCTGGATAGACTTGACCCTGGTTTCACCTCGGTTGTTTCCCCTGATTCAGGGCTGGTGCGTCAGCGACATGGTCATTAACAGCGACCATAATTACATCATGTTCCAGGTGGGCGGAACATCATCCCCACCACAACATGCACGACGGTTTGCGGTGGGCAAAGCTCCTGTTTGGTGCAAGCTCATGCGCTGTGTGTCACCGGAGCTGGCGAAGATCGGCCAGCGCGTCAGTGACATAGGAGATAGCAGTTCTCTAAATAAGATCTTGGGAGATCTGACTGAATGTTTATGTACTGGATGTGAGATGACCTTCGGGTTTAAAAGGCAACCCAGAGTGGGCAATAAATCAGTGCCCTGGTGGACACCGGAGCTCACAATTAGAAGGAAAAGAGTAAGAACTCTCAGATGGAGATATCAAAGGTGCCACAATGTGGAAAGAAGTGCCAGAGAGGAACTGTACAGGAAGGAACAAGCAAAGTACAAGCTCGCCATACGAGAGGCGCAGCTGACTTCCTGGCAGAAATTCTGCAGCGAGGTCTCTGCACAGAACCTTTTCACATTACAGTATAGGCTAGCTACGGATAAAGATTTTAAACCCCTGGAAATTGCTTATGTTCGCAAGGAAGATGGATCCAAGACCACTTCCTTTGGCGAGACCATCCAGGTACTATTAGATAATTTATTCCCTAAAGATGACAGGAGCTCTGATGATGCAGAACATCAACTCCTTAGGGAAAATTGCAGGACTCCACCGGATACGCCGGATGACGTCCCGTTTACAGAAGAGGAGGTGAGAGAGGTGATCAGGGATATGGCCCGGGGCAAAGCCCCGGGTAATGATGGTCTGACAGTGGAGATCGTTTCTCAGGTGTTTAATGAACATAAAAGCTTGTTCACCCAGCTCTTCAACAAGTGCTTGAATCTGGGAGCCTTCCCAACCGCCTGGAAACAGGCGGACCTTGTCCTTTTTAACAAGGCAGGTAGGGATCCGGCGGATGCAAGATCCTACAGACCGATATGTCTGCTGCCGGTGTTGGGAAAGGTGCTAGATAAACTCCTGACAAACAGGATGTATTACCACTGCCATAAGAACGGTTTCTTGAACCCCAAGCAATTTGGGTTCAGAACAGACCAGTCCACCACCGCTGCAATCAAACAGGTGGTGGACATTGTTCAGATAAATAAAGTGCACAAGTTGCACACCTCTCTCATCGCCTTGGATGTGACAGGCGCGTTCGACAACGTCTGGTGGCCTGCAATCTTGAATAAATTGAAGGAATGTTCCTGTCCCAGGAACATATTCATTCTAGTGGCCAATTACCTCAGCGAGAGGATGGTCACATACTCACATGCTAGCGGGACGGCCTCAAGAAACTTGGAAAGAGGCTGCCCACAAGGGTCGTGCAGCGGACCGTTCCTCTGGAACTTAGTCGCTGATTCTGCTCTGGAGTTGACTATGCCCGAGGGAGTCTGGCTCCAGGCGTACGCAGATGACTTGCTGCTTGCCATAACAGCGTCCTCCAGAGCTAAGCTGGAGGATGCTGGCAACACAGCAATTAAATTACTAGAAGGATGGTGTCTGCGCAATAAGCTTGGGTTCAGCGTTGCAAAGACTACATCAATGACTATTGCTAAGGAGGGTGTCCTCAAGAAGAGGTATCCTATTTTCAAACTAAAAGGCGAAAATATCCGCCATGCGACAACATTAAAGTACCTGGGGATCACTCTGGATAAGAGGATGAGCTGGATCCCACACCTGCAGGACCTCAAAGCTAAATGCACAAATGTTATGTGTAAGCTGGGGTGTATGGCTCGCGTCTCATGGGGACTCAAAAGTGAGGTCCTCAAAGAAATTTATCTTAGGGGAACGGAGAGGATCCTAACATATGGTGCGGGTGCCTGGTGGCGCCCGACGGACCACTCCATTATGTGTAGAAAGCTGCTTGCAGCCCAACGACCAGCTTTACTGCGAATTACCAGGGCTTATAGGACGACATCTACGGATGCCCTCCTGGTACTTGCAGGGATCCCTCTGCTATTTTTGACGGTCGGTAAAGAAGCGACCATTTTCAGAGTCCTGCAGGCCAAGGAAAAAGCAACATTCCTCGGAGTCCAGTATGACCCTGAGGATTTTGAGGAAAATACCGCTAAGTGGGATCTGCATCCCACAAGGAGACTATGTGTGTCCTGGTCCACGGAGTTACCATCAGGTACAGATACTGAAATATACACCGACGGTTCCAAGAGCGAGGAGGGTGTGGGCTTAGCCTTCACTGTCTTCAATCAAGGGGCCAAAGTGTATGATTTTCAGAGGAAGGTTTCAAATAATGGCTCGGCCTTCCAAGCAGAGCTGCTCGCTATCAGAGAGGCCCTTAATTGGGCCCTCAATGACGGTGGTCTGACCAACGACATAAGGCTGTACACAGACAGCCAAGCAGCTCTGCATGCACTTGAAGATGCAACCAACAGGCATCAAATAGTGAATGAGATTAAGTGCATTCTGGGCAATCAGGGCATGCCCAGGGTATCCTTCTCCTGGATTAGGGCACACGTAGGACATGAAGGTAACGAGCGGGCCGACCAACTGGCCCGTTCCGCAGGTAATAACACTCAACCTGTGATAGCGGTAAAGACTTCAAAAACTACCCTGAAGTCTATGATTGGCCAATGTACCACTCAGGAGTGGCAGAGGCTCTGGGATACGACTGAGAATGGTCTTCAAACAAAGACATTCTTAAAAAGGGTCAGTCTATCCCTGAGATCCTCTGACCACTATTTGACGCAGGTCCTAACAGGACATGGGAGCTTCCCCAAATACCTGGAGCGTTTCAAAATCTCTGCCCACAGTTACTGCGGCTGTGGGGCTCCAGATGCAGACGTCGGGCACTATATCCTCAGATGTCCGATTACTGAGGGGTTCGCTAACGAACTCAGGGACTCCCAAGCGATCAATGAGGTAGCAGGCGAACTGGTCTCTGTGTCCATCGAGAGCGCCCGTGTCAGGGCGCACTTGAGGGACATAGGCTGGCTTGTCTGCCGGCTTCGGGACTCTCTCCTTTGAGTTCCGTGGCTGCTTTCTCTCTTTGACTTATTTTCCAACCTCCTTCCCGGGCTGCACTCAGCACCCCCTTTAACACCACCCATACTCCATGTCCTGACTGGTCTCCTCTGAGACAAACTTCATCTTCTATTTCCAAGCCTCTAGTTGCTATGCACGTGTAGTGTCGTGAGACGGAGCACGTGCTTTCCCCATGGGGAGTGGGTCCTTCGGGACCCACTCCCCACCCCGTATTAACCAGAGGTGCACCATAGATCAATAATACAAGTAGCTGGAGCATGATGTCATACCGCATGTGGAAGGCGAACATCATGTGACACATGGCTAAAAGTCTGAGGGAAAACTGAGAGACATTGTTCAAATTCTGTTACAAATTAAAACGAAAATTTTCTAACTCAGAAATCAAATTTTGCCAACTGAGAAAATAAATCATTTTACCTATATTATGTTTCTATTGCAACAGCCTAAATTATTAATGTAATAATAAAATATAACAATTAATTTATATCAATTCATTCTCATTAATAACTTAATTTTTATCGATAATGATATTTGAATTTACTTCGAGTTTAATACTTTGATATGAGTTTCATTATCAATATTGCATAGAGATATCCTTCGATTTATGGAGGTTAAGTTTAAGAACTTTTTCTAATACGTAGCTCATAAATTACACTAAATTCGATATCAAAAACATAACATTTTTTTTCAGAATTACATAAGATAATTCAATATTTGTTTGCTGAAGTACAGAAAAATGTTTTTTTTTTCTCTTGTTTATTTAGTATTCGTAATTTTATGTTTTAAAGAGAAATAATCCTTTAGAACGATATACGTAGGCTTTACGTAACTTTACAGGTCGTCACTTCATGGAGTGAAAATACGACGAAATATATTAAGCATCTCATGAATTCAATATTTCGATTGTGGATTGTTCATAAAATATATGTTTCAATGTTTATTGCACTCTTTGGTGATATTTTATTATGCCCTGTGGTCTAAATTTTTAAGATAATATTAAATCATTGGAAAAACTATTTTAGATATGTGAAATTTCATATAGCGAAATATTTTTCGGGAACCTTACCTGTACACATTTTATTGATATTATATGTTTTAAGTTATATACATAATTTTTAAACTTAATGTTATATATTTTATTTACCATTTTTTAAAATAATATAATTAAAAGGAAGAGAAAGTTAATGTTTCGTTATTCTGAGATTTGCATTTCTTCAGGAGACAGAGCAGCTACTTGGTTGAGATGCTGAGAACAGTTGAAATAGCAGCTTAAAATAAAGAATATGAGGTATATGAGGGTTGTTCGAAAAGTAATGGCAACCCTGCCGCCAAATGCCTGGAGCACTCTCAAAGTGCTTGTTTTCGTATCCTGCGCCATACAGAACCTGTTCCGGAGGTAATTGATCATTTGGCTCTGTCATGGTAGGAGAGTGGGCAAAACGAAGTCACAGCTATATCAGACTCCTGCCACAGTACTCCAAGACTTGTTCACGAAGCCGGAACGATGCAGTTGGATCTAAATCAAAGATGGCACGTGGCTGTAATGCAAGAGATTGTTGTCGTGAATGGAGAAGCGTGTGGAGGTGCAACGCTAACCTAACGCACAGTTGCACGATGGCTGCATTCCTTTCGCCATGATCAGGACGATGTTGATGACGCTCACTGTGCAGGGCATCCTGCAATCCCACAGGAGAAGTTTCAGCTCATACAGTCGTTACGGGACATTGGACAATGCGCCAATTGGCAAATGAAGTTTGACTCGGTAATTCCACCATTTAGCACATTCTAAAGGAATATTACGCATTCGAAAGATTGCCTCAAGATGGGCCGTACACCATCTCACAGATGTGCGAAAATGGCACAGGTACGCCATTGCAAACCTCCACCTGGAATGGTATCACAACGAGGGTGATGCATTTCTTCTTCATGTCATTGCCATTGACGAAGGGGCGGGGGTGGCTCAGTCGGTAGCGCGTCAGGCTCGTAATCTGTAGTTCCAAGGTTCGAGTCCCAGCTGGGTCAGCGTTGAGATTTATCTCCGCAAAAATTCCCCGCCCTGCCCACGGTCAGTAGGGGACACCGATGGGCTTGGAAAGACCGCCGTCCGTCGGATGGGACGTTAAGCCGTGGCCCTGTATGCGGGAGAGCCATACCCTGTGCACGTTAAAGAACACGCTGGATAGCCTTGACGGGAGGCTACCATCTGTCTCCCAACAGCTGTTCCAGTGGGTCCCCTCCCCCAACCTTCTCTGAGCCTTCGGGGTCCATGTGACCTGGCCATTTAGCCCATGGTGTGCAAAAAAGTGCCGCTCAGAGGTAAAACAACCCAACCCAAAGCCATTGACGAAACATGGGCATGGGCAAATGAGCAGAAACTGAAACACCAGTCCAATGAATAGTATCATACAGGGTTTCCACACCCAAAAATAGTGGCAAGAATCCAGCAAAGAGAAAGTGCTACTGATTGTCACTTTGTCTTTCTACACCATGCAGTGCCTCAGGGTCCAACTGTTAGCGTGGAGCACTACCGACAGTTTCTTGTGTAACATTTGCGTCCGGCCATATGCAAAAGCATTGACACTTAATCATAAAGAATCCTGCCCTTCCCATTCACGACAATGCCCATTGTCGTTTTGCCCAACCCGTGAAGGAGCTTTTGGCAAGGTGGCGATGGGAAACTTTGGAACATCTTCCATACTTCCCAGACATGAGTCCTTGTGTCTTTGACCTGTTTCTTAGACGAAGAAAACACTCTGAGGACAACAGTTTTGCAGTATGAGGTGTTCCGAACCATAGTGATCAACAGAAACAGATCTGCTGATGGCATTCGCTGGTTCCCACAGATTTCGAATAAAGTTATTAATCTAGCCAGTTATTACATTGAGGGTATGGAATGTTAATTTCATGTGGAAATAAAATGTTCAGTAAGTACCACATATGTCGCCATTAGTTTTCGAATAACCCGTGTGTATGTTCTTAAGAGGAGACTTGAAATCTTTATATTACTGCTTTTTTGTTTATATTTCGGCAACAATAGATTCTAATTAGATACATACGATAAGACAATGTGATTTACGAAGGATTTTCAATAACATCTAGGGGGTCTGTTATTTTTCTCCTAATATTATGTCGACATACACGATAATATAGCAACAGGAATAGCGGATAAAGAGTTTATTGCACCACCTGACTGGTAGAGCAATTGAGACACTTGATTCAACGGTAACTAGCTGTTTGATTCCTCTTCTAAAGAAATCGTGTCTCAGTGTGTGCATCCTTCAACATACCTTGGTTGTCATCACATTGGATGGCGGAAGTCGCTGGGTTAAATGTCTGGACTATATGAAGGTGAAGGATGGTTGTTGTCTATTGAGATGAACTGGTCTGTCATCGTTTAGTATGAAACGACCACTTGCGAACTTCATGCACCATTCTGTATATACGCAACGTTTGTGCCCTAGACCTCTTACTGATGGTGATGCATAGCCATTTTGCCTCGTGATCAGGAAAATCTAATCAATGCTCTACGCTTCGTATCAAGATCATGTTTTGAAGTTGATCGCCATATTAACTGACACTGTCCATTACTATGTCGTTTTTAATGCCCTGTAGGAGGGAGATTCAATTCATTAAATATTCATTTCGACTACCATTTAACAACCAAGTAAGCATAATCCGATGTTAGTTTCGAATATTCCTCATATTTTCTAATGATTCGGAGTCCACATTCTCACTTCTGTCATTACACTTTGTGATTAAGTACTTTTGTTCAGGGTTGTAAGACCTAAACAGCAAACAACAAATGGGAAATAAATTTCACTTAATTCACATTAATGTAAAAAAAGAATGGAGGCTTAAACTGGTTTCCTTTAACAACTAAATATTTCTGATGCCCTATCTTCACAAATATGATTTGAGTAAGTGATTTAATTATTGCAAATTCTCTTTAATTTTCACTTTTAAAGGCCTACATGGTAAGTTTTTTCTGGAACAAATAAAATTGGAAGGAAGAAATATTAAAGGAAAACCAAAGAAAAAAAATTATAGGAGAGACTAAATAAAATTTGGTAATATGAGTCTTGATGGATGAAATTGTTTCTGTTTGCTGCATAAACGTTATTTCTGCGAAAACAATTTTTTTACTTTATTTGAAGGGATTTTCACGTATGAAATGGGAAAAAATATTGAGAAATAAAAAGGAGTTTCAGAGCATGATGTTCGATAATACATGCTTTAAAGAGTGCTTTCTTTTGTCTATATGTGCCGAAACGAAAAACGAGGAAATAACCTAATATGAAGAAGCCAGTTCCTGACTGAATCCCCAATAAGGTGAAGAAATCCCTAGGCAATCGGAAACTGTTCTTTTCTGGGCGCAGGTGCAGAGGGGTAACTCAATGGGCGAACGTGCTACGGAGTGAGTAACTCATAAAAGTAGTGGACTTTCCCTTTCGGTTTCTCTTTTAGTTTGTGTCACACGAAGAAGCCTTTGAACCAAAGGCAAAGTATTTCACTTTGAGATTTATTTTTGCATTAGCAGAGGCCATCGAAATAATAAGACAAGCAAAATTGTTTCTAAAGAAAGAAGAAAGGGAATACAATATTGGCCACGAATACGAACTTCCAAAAAACTCTGATAATTTGGTTGTCCGGTTTCTAAATTTATACTTTCTCCCCAGAGGTGTACTGAGCGGAAGTACTGGTGGGGTCCATGGAAGTACTGGTGGGTCATCAAGTGAACCCCGTTCCCCGAAATTCGTCAAAATTTAAAAGACTGAATTAGATCCAAACTTTTTCCTGGGTATGAAATGACATAACTGTAATCTGTTTCGCATAAAAATGGAGCGGCAAAATCTGAAGATCAAAGAATGCAATCAACCAATAAAAAGACGTAACACTTGCTTGAGTTCTAGCAAGAACAACTCGCAATTTCGCTACTGCAAATAATTCCATGTTTTATGCAAGATATAAGAATTTTTCTTCTAACGTAAATTATTATTATGCAAAATCTCAAGATAAGGGTGCAGTTTGTGGATTGGAAAAATAAATTTAAATTTTAGAGTGACAATTATATTATATTACATTTTAGAGTGATGTTATTTTTTAACTAATTTCTAATCAGAAGAATTTATCTATTTACGGAAGTGAGCAACTGAAATTCGATATTTAATTTGGGAATATTGTAAAGTATACGATGAAGCATAATTTCTTTTACACCAGTGCATTCGCGACATAAAACACTTGCTGTAGAAGCTCCCAAACGAGATGCGGATTGATACATATTACGGCATCGCATTTTCTTTCTAACTGGCTTTCGTGGTTAAGCGTAATAAGCCACCATTGGATAAGAAACACTTTGAGGGAGATTTACTGCTCCATTCTTTATAGGAAATAGTGTAGGATCTAGATTTCCGGGCCCCTCTGGCCGGTGAGTGTCGGTTGAGAATGTTTTAGGATAGCACCAGTTATCCTGCTATAGAGGATATCTCATAAATACTGCACAAACTATACATATTGTGATTCTTTGGCCAAAAATGAGCCAAATAGGGTTCTAAGTACGGAGTTTTATACATATTAGAGGTAAAACTTGTACAGATGCGCCATGAATCAGTAAGGATGTAGTGTCATGGCCGAATAGTTGGGCAAAATACCAGAATCATAGTTAAAGTACAAGCATCTGTTTAGGTCTCTATACATGTTATGAAGGCACAGTCGTATCATAATATGACCACCTGCCATAGTATATGATGGTAGGTGGTCATACACACTTCCAGAAAACTCGATCTCAGACAAATTGATAACTTGTGGGTAGAAATAGAAGCAAGACTAAAAGTCTGAAAAACAAGCAAAAATATGTTGAACATCATTTCGATTGTTTGCAAATACTATTTAGCCATGATCAAGCAACAAATTAATTTATTTCAGAGAAAAGCACTGAAAGCTGCAATTGAATCAAAGAAGAACTGATAAAGTATTATTGCCTATATTTATTAACCAATTATGGTACGTTTTCATAACATGTTCAAGGTTAATATACTTTTCTTTCTAGTTTTATTACACTATTTCAATGAATATTAAATATCTTAAACAAGGGGTTCCCAACCTTTACAGCACCAAGGACCCCCCTTACACAGTTTCATTCCACAGATCTGTCTCATTCTTTTTGCAGCCCTCCTAGAAATTCTAATTTTTTCTGCAGACCCTGTTTTCATTATTATCTGATACATTTTAATTAGAATACATATCCTCACAATGAAGACTTTCTAAAATTCCCAAGAATGCATTATATCACAAGTGTTCATTTATTGATTATTATTTTGTAATTATATTCTAAATATATGAGTGCAAAAATTTGATGCTCCAGAAATTCTTATGTCATCAGCAGCCAATTACATCTTAAGATCAGAATGAGATTGTCAGTATTGCCATACTGAATTGACACAATTCCAGCCAAAAGCAATAAAATTTAACACTGTCAGTTAATATACTATTTACATTAGAACTTTTTGAAATATTAATAATAGCTGAAGGATATTCCCTTTTTTACTTTTGCAAACCTATAGGGGGTCTAGAAATCATAGGTTGAGAACCAGATTGGATTTGGCTGATACGGCCACTTACCATTTGAATCCACAGTGTTCATCCCGAAATTGTTCATCAGCCAAGTATTTAATTCTGTTAAGCACAATAATGGAAAAAACTTGAGAATATACACTAATTTAGGGGTTCTCAACGTGGGGTACGCAGTAAAAGTTTTTGGGGTACGCTGTGAGAACTCAAAAGTCGCTAGATCTAGTAACAAAATTTTATTCCCATTGCTATACTATAACTATAGCTTTATCTATCTATACAAGGGGTATGCCAGTTGCATGCACATTTACGTGAAGCATAAAAGGTTGAGAACCATTGCTCCAAGTAATTACCACTTTTGGGTCGGTTCGGGTTTTTGGAGGGGAATTGTTTTGGGCTGTGTGGGATGCGGGCCGGCGGCCTCCTAGTGGCGTGTTGGGTGCTGTGGACCACTGAGCTGCCGGCCGCCGATCAGGATCTCTGGTTGATGATATGAACATTTCTGGCTGCAATGCGGGTTCCATTGTGTCAAATGTGGGGCGTTCGGGCAATCTGGCCACAAGTGGCAGATAAATGCCCTATAGATGGAAAGTATATATTCAAGTATACAGTTGATTAAATATTGAATAAACTCGACTTTTTTGGTATACACTAAGTAATTACCACTTTAGTCGATTGAAATTTTTAGAGGAAAAATTTTCTTGATGGCACTATTTGCCACTTGTGGCTAGATTGACCGAACAACGCCTGCATGAGGCATGGTGGAATGTGTGCTGTGGCTGGGGGTGTTCATATCATCAATTACAGGAGATCTTGATCGGCTGCCGGTAGCTCGGCGGTCCGGGGCGCCTGGCATGTTGTCGAGAGGTCGCGCGTTCGTGTCCCGCCCGGCTCAAGGCAATTTTTCCTCTGGAAATTTGAATCGATTTAAAAGTGGTAAATTATTTTGGTAGGGGTCTGTAAATGGTAGCTAGGCATAAACTGGAACGAGAGCTGTGTACCAATCCCCAGTGATGATGCACAGAACCGGCCTGGTCTAACACCTAATGTCTGACCCCGCCTTTTCGTGGTGCAGGCCGTTAGTGCCTTTCAAAAGAGATATTCTCTTTTGGAAGGGAACGTAAAGGGAGGGTTGCCAGTTCAGGGTTGCCAGTTCAGCTGAGGAGTGGTCAACTTCACAGAGTCCTGGTGCTGACCATTTATACCTACTAGACTGGACATGTTTATGGATTTTAGCTTGATTATGTGGATCCTGGACTTGCTGCACTGGTGGGCCTATGTTGAGGGAGAATCTGCCGCTGTGTTTTCTGTTTGCTTTCTGAGTTGCCAGACCAAAGTGAACAGAGGCATGGGATACCTTATTCAGCTGCTGGATAATCCTAATCAGAATCCATCGCAGGTACCTGAACCTCACTTAGCTAGTTGGGCATCGTAAACCCTAAACTGGTGTAATGTGTCTCAGGCCATATTGCTCTTGAAAACGTCCACTTGAAAAGGTGGTGCCTGAATTTCCTACCAGCATCGGTGACTTCAGCCTTTAGCAGAAGGGGAACAGGTCTTTGCCCCATGCCTGCGATCAGGGGACTGTTTGATATTGTTGACCCTACCTCTCTCATTAAATCTACTTTCTTTAAAAATCCTACTAATCATTTTCTCTCTGCAGGAACTCTTCCAGCACTATAACCTAGATATTCTAGGCTTGAAAGAGATCAGATGGACTGGTAAAAGTGAGATACTTAAAAATAACTTTAAATTTCTCTTTACGGGGAGGGAGGATGGAAAGCATCACCAAGGCGTGGGTCTGCTGCTCAGCAGACATGCTAGTGATGCTCTTCTAGGATATGAGTGCATTAATGAAAGGTTTCTTACAGCAAAAATTCAGACAAGCATTAAAGTCTTGAATGTTATCTACTGTTATGCCCTCACTGAGGATGCCGATGAGGATGAGAAGGATAGCTTTTACGGACAACTTCAGGATATTTTCAATTCTGTCAAGAAAGTAAATATTACTCTTGTTCTAGGTGACTTCATTGCCAAAGTTGGTACTGACTCTGACCTTTGGGGAGGGGTGATAGGCCCTTTTGGTATTGGTAGCTGCAATGGCAATGGGCAGCGTCTCCTACAGGTAAGTAAAATCAATGGATTCAGAATAACTAACACTTATTACAAACACCGCGCCATACCTAAGTACACATGGGTTTCACCCGATGGGCTGCATAAGAATGTGATTGATTATATATTAATTAACAGCAAATGAGCTAGTTCTGTTAGGAATACCAGGGCATATAGGGGAGCTGAAATTGGATCTGACCATTACCTTGTTAAAAGTGTCTTGCAACTTAAACTTAAAAAGTGTTGTACTAAAATTAAAAAAATTACATTTAATACTGAAGCTCTGAAAGACCCTCTTATAGCTAAAACTTACCATGATAGGTTACTTAGTCATTATGACAGTCATGGATTGCTTACTACTGAAGTTGAGGAAGAATGGGGCCATTTTAAACAGGCTTTTTTGGAAACTAACAGTACTCTTTTAGGAAAAAAGGAGCAGAGGAGACAGAATTATTTAAGTGATAAGGCACTTGAGCTGATTTCAGAAAGAAGGAACTGCAGGAATGTCCTTAATCAATACCCTACTAGTCCTAATAGAAATGATTACAGAGAGCTTAATAAACGTGTAAAGGATCAGTTAGCTACTGATAAGAATCTTTGGCTTGATGGCTTGGCTGACAAAGCTGAGGAAGCAGTTAGGCAGCACAACAGCAGAGAGCTGTACCAGATAGTTAATGTTTTGTGTGGTAGAAAATGCACAGGTATAGAGGGATTGAAGGATAAACATGGTAAGGTTCTAGACGGTGAGGATTCTGTCATGGCTAGGTGGGCTCAGCATTTCAGTGATATTCTAAACAATGTGGTTATTTCTACTCCTATTGTTTGCAATGATGATAAATGCATTGTTGGCTTGAATGTTGACCGTATAACACAATCTGAAGTTATTTCGGCTATTTCTAAACTTAAACTTCATAAATCCCCAGCGGTAGATGAAATTACTACAGAAATGCTTAGAGTTGGGAATGTTTCAGTTAGTACTAGGATGACTGAAATTTTGAATATTTTTTATGATAAAGGCATGTTTCCTAAGTTCTCTTAGTTTCCTTTACCAGAGCTATTATTATCGCTATTTTCAAAAAAGGTGATCGCAGTTCTTGTGATAACTATAGCGGTATCAGCCTACTCTCTGTTCCAGGTAAAGTTCTTTCCATGATTGTGCTTAATAGAATTAAGAGTCTGGTTGACAGGCAATTGTGTGATGAGCAATGTGGATTCAGAAGTGGTAGGGGATGTGTATATCAGATATTTTCACTTAGGCAGATTCTTTAGAAATGTTTAGTTTCAGAAACGTTTGGTTGCTGGCTTTGTTGATTTCAAAAAGGCTTTCGACTCTGTTGATCGTCATAATTTGTGGTTGATTGTGAGATCATATGGTATACCAGACAAGTTAGTTAATATAATGTAGCCTCTCGTCAAGGCCATCCAGCGTGTTCTTTAACGTGCACAGGGTATGGTTCTCCCGCACACAGGGTCACGGCTTAACGTCGCATCCGACGAACGGCGGTCTGCCCAAGCCTATCGGTGTCCCCTACTGACCGTGGGCAGGGTGGGGAGTTTTGCGGAGATAAGTCTCAACGCTACCCTGCTGAGACTCGAACTTCGGAACTACAGATTAGGAGCCTGGCGCGCTACCGACTGAGCCACCTCCGCCCCCAATAACGAATGTTAGAACTGCTGAGTTCTATATGTACTACAGGCAGATCTGGCAACCGTACCATGGACAACAATGGAGCAGAGCAAATTGGACAGAAAGGACGCTAATAATGCATTTTTAACACAGTTAAAGGCTTTTTTGCATAGTGATTATAAAACATGGTTCAAACACGTTCAGTTGTAGGATACACAAATCATTATAACAAGGAAAAATCTCTTTATTTCTTCAAGTAAGCTTATTGAAGTTCTTGTTTTAACTCAAATTATTTTAGAGTTCATGATTAGTGTTAATCTATAGTAAATA
Source organism: Ryuthela nishihirai (assembly GCA_038380435.1). Classification (NCBI taxonomy): domain Eukaryota; kingdom Metazoa; phylum Arthropoda; class Arachnida; order Araneae; family Heptathelidae; genus Ryuthela; species Ryuthela nishihirai. The sequence goes on from JAWZYU010000004.1 coordinate 32,303,257, forward strand.
CACATATTATGTGTAGTTTTGTTTAAAGTTTGAATTTACATGTCAGAAAATATCCTAAACTGTATTAATGGCTATGTTTATAGATTTCCTATTAACCAGCCATTATTAGGGCGATAGTTAATAAATATGAAACGTGTGCAGAAGGGAAAAAAGTTGTGGATGCCGACTGAGCAGCAAAATATGCAGCACACATTTCAAACTAGACTGCTACTTTAAAATTAATTTCAAACTAGACTGCTTTATTCGTAGAGTAGTTACGTTATAAACAGAGAGAAAACTGAAGTGATGAAAATTGGTCAGGCAGGCTGTGATTCAGTTAATCTGAATGGTTGCAGTCTTGAGCAGGTGTCAGAGTTTAATTATGTTTGGAGTTATGCAACAGATACTGGTGATGTGCGGCATGAGATTAAGAGACAAATAGGGATTGCTCCCGGGACTTTTAAGAATCTATGGAGAGCGTGGAGAAATAGGCGAATACTCCTAAAGACTAAAATTAGACTGTATAATATTTTGGTTCTTTCTAGGGTTAGTTACGATAATGAAACTTGGACACTTTGTAAAAAGATAACAAGAAAACTAGATTTTTACGCAATATCTTGGGTATTAGGTGGTTTTACTTTGTAACTAATGATGAGGTTAGGCAAAGGAGTCTGCTACTTCCTTTAAGCAGCATATTGAGCAGAGAGAGACTCCGCTGGTTTGGCCATATTGCCCGTATGGATAATTATAGATTGGCGAATAGGGTTATGAACAGCGTGCCAAAAGGCCTCAGAAAGAGGGGGAGACCTAGGATGCGGTGGGCAGACAATGTCAAACAGGGCCTTGTTAAAATTGGTGTGCAGTGGCCGGATGCAGCAGATGTAGCCCAGGAGAGATATGCTTGGAGAATTAAACTGCACAGTCTGGTTGGACTTCCGTAGCCCATGGCTGCTTGATGATGATGATGATGAGATAGTCATATTATTCTGATGCGACTGTGTACATGAATAAATATTTGTTCGTAAATAAAACTGAAAGTATCAAGGTACTTATTAAAGGTACTTCTTAATCAGAAATATATTTTACAGTTAAAAATATTTTCATTAAAAAACGTGTTCCTGTCGTTTTCATATGCCTTTTGTCACTGTGTTTGTGAAAGCTGATATTTTGATCAGCTCTCTAATCTAGAAATCGACCATAACGGGTTCTATATCAAATGAAAATTTTTAAGGTGAAGAGCAATAGGTCGCAGAAAAGTTTTTCGTATTCTCTCCCCGGTTACCCCAACAGGAAAATGGATAATATTTATTGTCTTTATGTGTTCCATACGCGGTTGCTGATCATAAATAGTTATGTGCCAAATAAAAGCTTATGTTGTGGGTGTTGCCATAGGATATAAAACATTAATATTCTCTATCATCTCCCCAAATCTACATAGCATAGAGGTAAATCCACTTCCACTGTTTTCATCGGTGCCCACACGTATTGATAATTAATTCTAAAACGGATAAAAGACGCATTGTACATTAAGGTTCAGAAAAAAATTAATGGATGGAAAAGCCTGAATTAGAGAAAGAAAAACTAACAGAAAAAACAGGATATTAAATATAATATCAATAAAGTCATTACCGAGCCGTACAGAAGAGGGCCTCAAGCCCCTGCCTTTTCCCCTCCACTAGTCAGAATTGCTTTTTTTACAGTAAACCAAACATACCCCCCAAAAAGAGGTGCCCCTTTTTTGGCACCAAGCCCCTGTCCCTTAAATGCTCTCTCTGCATGGCGCTGGTCATTACGTAGAGAGCTCTATCAATTGATTAGGGAATGAATTATGTTAGTTATTTATTTCAATGTTATATCAGTGGAATAATTTAGAACTTCTAAAATACGTTTTGTATCGAAAATTGTTGTTGAAGATAAAGATCTCAATCAAATCTATCGAAATCTCAATTTTCAACAACATTCGTTCATAAAGAATTAAGGTAAATGGAATTCTATGGTTAATTCTGTACTGTAGTTAAATCCATAACTCTTGAAATATTAAACTACTACGAAAATCTCTGTTTTCAGAAATAGGTTGGATTGAGATCTTTAATCCATCTTCAGCAATATTTTCCACATAAAGCGTACTTGAAAAGTTATAGAGCTTTGAAATTAGTTTTACCTTTGACATAACACGGAAATTCCGTAATAAATTGGTATGGCTCTTTATAGGGAGAAGCCGTAAAAAATGTGTTTCTTAGGTAAAAAGAGTACCACTATAAGTTCATTTACAGGAAAAAAAATATACGTTTGCTTTTAGCAATTTCTATTAACGTATGTATTAGGGTTTTGGATAAATATCACCGTGACCGAGTGGTTAGCGCGCTTGGTTTCTGATCTACGGGACCTGGGTTCGAGCCCCGGGTAAGTCATGGATGTGTGTGTGTGTTGTTTTTCTGCTGAGGTCCTGCCATCCTCTCAGATCTTCTACTGTGGCATATAAACTGACAGCCTCCTGTCAGACCTCTGTGGCAAGCAGCTGCTTGAGGGGGTATTTATTTTTTATTTATTTAATGTAGCAGTCTAGTTTGAAATGTGTGCTGCATATTTTGCTGCTCAGTCGGCATCCACAACTTTTTTCCCATCTGCACACGTTTCATATTTATTAACTATCGCCCTAATAATGGCTGGTTAATAGGAAATCTATAAACATAATCATTAATACAGTTTAGGATATTTTCTGACATGTAAATTCAAACTTTAAACAAAACTACACATAATATGTGTATTTACTATAGATTAACACTAATCATGAACTGTAAAATAATTTGAGTTAAAACAAGAACTTCAATAAGCTTACTTGAAGAAATAAAGAGATTTTTCCTTGTTATAATGATTTGTGTATCCTACAACTGAACGTGATTGAACCATGTTTTATAATCACTATGCAAAAAGGCCTTTAACTGTGTTAAAAATGCATTATTAGCGTCCTTTCTGCCCAGTTTGCTCTGCTCCATTGTTGTCCATGGTACGGTTGCGAGATCTGCCTGTAGTACATATAGAACTCTGCAGTTCTGACATTCGTTATTGGGGGCGGAGGTGGCTCAGTCGGTAGCGCGCCAGGCTCCTAATCTGTAGTTCCCAGGTTCGAGTCTCAGCAGGGTAGCGTTGAGACTTATCTCCGCAAAACTCCGCACCCTGCCCACGGTCAGTAGGGGACACCGATAGGCTTGGGCAGACCGCCGTTCGTCGGATGCGACGTTAAGCCGTGACCCTGTGTGCGGAGAACCATACCCTGTGCACGTTAAAGAACACGCTGGATGGCCTTGACGAGAGGCTACATTATGTTAACTAACTTGTCTGGTATACCATATGATATCACAATCAACCACAAATTTTGACTTGTTATAATGACTTGTTATAATGACTTGTTATATTGACCCTGTGTGCGGAGAACCATACCCTGTGCACGTTAAAGAACACGCTGGATGGCCTTGACGAGAGGCTACATTATAATAACTAACTTGTCTGGTATACCATATGATATCACAATCAACCACAAATTTTGACGATCAACAGAGTCGAAAGCCTTTTTGAAATCAACAAAGCCAGCAACCAAACGTTTCTGAAACTAAACATTTCTCAAGAATCTGCCTAAGTGAAAATATCTGATATACACATCCCCTACCACTTCTGAATCCACATTGCTCATCACACAATTGCCTGTCAACCAGATTCTTAATTCTATTAAGCACAATAATGGAAAGAACTTTACCTGGAACAGAGAGTAGGCTGATACCGTTATAGTTATCACAAGAACTGCGATCACCTTTTTTGAAAATAGGGATAATAATAGCTCTGGTAAAGGAAACTAAGAGAACTTAGGAAACATGCCTTTATCATAAAAAATATTCAAAATTTCAGTCATCCTAGTACTAACTGAAACATTCCCAACTCTAAGCATTTCTGTAGTAATTTCATCTACCGCTGGGGATTTATGAAGTTTAAGTTTAGAAATAGCCGAAATAACTTCAGATTGTGTTATACGGTCAACATTCAAGGCAACAATGCATCTATCATCATTACAAACAATGGGAGTAGAAATAACCACATTGTTTAGAATATCACTGAAATGCTGAGCCCACCTAGCCATGACAGAATCCTCACCTTCTATAACCTTACCTTGTTTATCCTTCAATCCCTGTATACCTGTGCATTTTCTACCACACAAAACATTAACTATCTGGTACAGCTCTCTGCTGTTGTGCTGCCTAACTGCTTCCTCAGCTTTGTCAGCCAAGCCATCAAGCCAAAGATTCTTATCAGTAGCTAACTGATCCTTTACACGTTTATTAAGCTCTCTGTAATGATTTCTATTAGGACTAGTAGGGTGTTGATTAAGGACATTCCTGCAGGTCCTTCTTTCTGAAATCAGCTCAAGTGCCTTATCACTTAAATAATTCTGTGATCTCTGCTCCTTTTTTCCTAAAAGAGTACTGTTAGTTTCCAAAAAAGCCTGTTTAAAATGGCCCCATTCTTCCTCAACTTCAGTAGTAAGCAAACCATGACTGTCATAATGACTAAGTAACCTATCATGGTAAGCTTTGGCTATAACAGGGTCTTTCAGAGCTTCAGTATTAAAGGTAAATTTTTTAACTTTCGTACAACACTTTTTAAGTTTAGGTTGCAAGATACTTTTAACAAGGTAATGGTCAGATCCAATTTCAGCTCCCCTATATGCTCTGGTATTCCTAACAGAACTAGCTCATTTGCTGTTAATTAATATATAATCAATCAATTTCTTATGCAGCCCATCGGGTGAAACCCATGTGTACTTATGTATGGCGCGGTGTTTGTAATAAGTGTTAGTTAGTCTGAATCCATTGAGTTTACTTACCTGTAGGAGACGTTGCCCATTGCCATTGCAGCTACCAATACCAAAAGTGCCTATCACCCCTCCCCAAAGGTCAGAGTTAGTACCAACTTTGGCAGCGAAGTCACCTAGAACAAGGGTAATATTTACTTTCTTGACAGAATTGAAAATATCCTGAAGTTGTCCGTAAAAGCTATCCTTCTCATCCTCATCGGCATCCTCAGTGAGGGCATAACAGTAGATAACATTCAAGACTTTAATGCTTGTCTGAAATTTTGCTGTAAGAAACCTTTCATTAATGCACTCATATCCTAGAAGAGCGTCACTAGCATGTCTGCTAAGCAGCAGACCCACGCCTTGGTGATGCTTTCCATCCTCCCTCCCCGTAAAGAGAAATTTAAAGTTATTTTTAAGTATCTCACTTTACCTGTCCGTCTGATCTCTTTCAAGCCTAGAATATCTAGGTTATAGTGCTGGAAGAGTTCCTGCAGAGAGAAAATGATTAGTAGGATTTTTAAAGAAAGTAGATTTAATGAGAGAGATAGGGTCAACAATATCAAACAGTCCCCTGATCGCAGGCATGGGGCAAAGACCTGTTCCCCTTCTGCTAAAGGCTGAAGTCACCGATGCTGGTAGGAAATTCAGGCACCACCTTTTCAAGTGGACGTTTTCAAGAGCAATATGGCCTGACTGAGACACATTACTCCAGTTTAGGGTTTACGATGCCCAACTAGCTAAGTGAGGTAGAGAGCTGCAAATATGTCACTCTGGTATTTTGGGCCATAGATTTCAGAAATGTTGCGGAATTTCGGTTGCGATGGGTTTTACATGTTCAAATATAGATCTACCAGTGCTAGAGAATTTTGAGTTAGAGATCTCGGTAATTGTGTCAAATTTTATGATGCAACAGGTCCTTCAACGTCAAATGTCGATGTACTGGTACTGACCAGATACGAATCAGTGAATAGGGCTATTTCAGGCAATAGGAAATGAGAGGAATTTTCGGATCTGGTGTCGCAATCAAGTCAAATAGAGATCAAAGTGATGGCCTAAAAATGAAGAGGTGCAAAATGCACCAACTGATTTCTAGTACAATTATATTTTGTGTACTGAGCATAATACAATTTGATGGTTTAACTGTGCAGTTAATGTCTCCAAAATTTGTCATACAACTTGTAGGTAAGACTCAGCCTAAGATTCTTTACTCTTCCTAACAACAATTATTGGAAATGAAATCTCCTGTAACACATGTGAAACAACTAAGTCTTGTATTCTTCTTTGTAATATATGCATTTCTTCAGAGCAACCATATAAGAGGACACAGGGATCTTTTTCAAAGATCTTCACGGAAAGTGTTTGCTCCGTTGTTTCATATACTGCCGCTCTGTATGCCAATAAAAAGAGTGGTATATGACGATCCCAACACTGATCCCATCACACTGATGGTCGTCAACAACATCAATCCGCTTCCATCATCAAGTGGTGCATGTGTGCATGGGTGCCTTCCGCACCTCAATGGTGAGACTGATGAACCATCTTTATAAGGTGCCGTCAGAAGTTGTTTCTACAATATGCGTGAAAACTGCGATTACTGCTGGAAAATTGCGATTACCGTGGAGCAGATAACATCGGAATTGTATAGGGCTCATCCACAAGCTTATGCACAAAAACCATCCGTCGTACCATGTAAAAAATAGGCATGGCAGTCGACGTCCACATCGTATCCATTTGTTGACTGCAAGGCATCAAAAGGTTAGGCTGCAGTTTGAAAGGCCTATCGCAACTGGAGTGCAGAGGACTGGAAACACGTCATTGGTCTGATGAATCATAGTTTTAACTCTATCACGCCGATGAGAGAGTGAACCATGACGCCATCTGTCAACAGGACAATGCCACATTGCATACTTCCCGAGTGGCGACCAATTGGCTCCAGGAACATTCAAGTGAGTTTGCCACGCTCGAATGGCCCCCTCGATCGCCGGACCTCAACCCCATTGAGAATTAGTGGGGCGAATTGGAAAGATCGGTTCGAGTCCGGCAACTGTGGAAACTTTACGACAGGCGATCCTCGCTTCATGGGCGGCAGTACCACCTACATGTTTTCAACACCTCACTGAATCCTTAGCAAGACATCTGACTGCTGTTGTGCGGGCAAAAGGTGGCGCTACAGGTTATTAGGTAGGTGTATAAAAATTGTCCATTCAGTTTAAGATTAAATGGCACATTATGCTTACAGGCAGATGATACTTTAAATATAATTTGCAATTATGATATAAACACAGCTATAAACTAGAAGATTAGAATAGCTCGCTTTCAAAGAGAAATAATTTTTTTAGAGATACATGGAAGATTATCTCCATTTTTGGGAGCATACCCACATTACGATTTTTAGAGTTAGGCAGGAGCCTCTTACATTGTTTAGGCACTCCCCTATCTAGCTCTCCACTCTCAGTTCCACACCTGGACTTCCGGCAGTGTATTTCCATGAAATTCCGGATACAGTGGCAAAGGATTTGGTCAAAACAGATGAGACCTTAACTGGCATAGTGGTTAAAAAGCTAGGTAATCTTCCAACAGGCAAACTGTGTTGTGTTAGCTCTATCTGGGACAGTGGTGAGTAGGGCATGTTCATGTATGAGAAGGTCTGTACAAACTAGGAGTTGATTCTAGGATCCTTTCATACCCCATACGTTGTTTTAAAAAAAGGAATGATCAAACCAAGATCAAGTCTGTTGCCAAGCAGTGGCAGTTAAGTTTCAGCTGGAATAGCAAGCAGAAAGTTGTATTTGCTCTGCTTAGATGTATATATTACATATATTTTAGGTTTTTAGGGTGGGCGACCAACCTATGTGTGGGTTTTGTGATGCCTTTTTAATTATTACACTCAGACCTCTATTATCTTCTCATGCTCTTTAGCCATTTATTTTTGATGCGGACGGCCGAACCGATCCACGTCGTAACTCCCAGCTCAAGCCGCTTTGGCTACAAAGGTCCAACCAGACTGTACAATTTAGGTTTCCCATATATGGCTAGCTAGAGCTACGGCTGTTGCACGTGGCCACTGCAGCCTGATTTTAACAAGGTTCTGCTTGACTTTGTCCACCATCGTATTTTAGGTTTCCTTTTTTTCTTGATGACTTCAGTAAACAGATTAGGGAACAGTGCAGCTAATCTGCAGTTCTGCATGCGGACAACATGGCCAAACCAACTAGATATATCGGTTACTGTTTTGTTCGTATTTAATTAAATACGAATAAAAATTAAAATGTAACAAGAATTAAAATGTTTTACATTTGCCTTTTTATATTACACTTGCTGATATTTCTGCTTTATAGGAATGAACTATCAGTATAACTTAAAAAAAGGCGATTACATTTTTCTCGGAACAGTGTGATGATATGATTATTGAATTGAGAAACTACGAGCCAAGGCAAGCGTATTTTGAACAAAAAATCTTCTTAGCTAGCGCTGGAAAGGATAAAACCATTACTTTAATGCAGCAACAACCGAACAACTTAAAACAGTATGATCGTAATAATTATAGCAATGAAATCCAAAATGTTCTTGAGACTAGTCATGAAATTAAAAGAGGTCTTCTTTCTGTAGCAAAAAAGCAAATACTACAGGGATTGAATGGATTGTAAAGAAGAAAACTAGAATGCAGATTGCTGATGTGTTTGACGGGAATATAACTGATAACTTATACAACAATGAAAATTAAAAAAAAAATCCATATACTAAGAGGGAAAAAAATAACAGATGCAACAAAGTCTGGATTACAACAGTAATAAAGGACCTAATCGCGAAAAGAGATAAAGCAACGATAAATGTTAAGAACAACAAAACTAATGACCAATATAGAATAGCCTATAGAACATTAAGAAAAGAAGTCACAAATGAGATTCTCTGAGCAAAGAATAACTTATTAAATAAAAACTTATTGAAACAAAATTATTCAATGCAATAACTCCACGAATTCGACATGGAAGATGATTAACGAAATTATTGGTCGCAAGCAGAAGATTTCTGTTGATGACTTAACTAAGCAGAATAATAAACATTTAAATTCCACTGAAGATGTTGCCAATGGCTTTAACGATTGTTTTCAAAATGGTGTGCCTAAACTTCAGGATATAGTATATGGTAACACTCAAATAATTTCAACTGCTCTATTGGAACTCCTCACACACTTGGAACATGCCCACAAACATTCTTCCTTCCTGATATAACACCTTTAGAAGTACACATTATTATTATGAATTTTGAGTACAAAAAAATCTCCTTACGTTGATAATATTAGAAACTCAAATCTCCAACTTTGTGGATTTACTCTCTCAATGCAGCTTTGCAAATTATAACAATAAATAAACAAATATATCTTCAAGCAGCTGCTTACCACAGAGGTCTGGCAGGAACCTGCTAGTTTAATACGGCATAGTAAGAGGTCTGTGAGGTTGAGGGGACCACAGCAGAAAGACAACAGAAACATCCATGCCTTACCTGGGTCTCGAACCCAGGCCCCTTTATTGAATTGAATTTATAATACCCACATAATTCCCATTGAACGTTAATCATTAGACCATTTTGAAGTCAGGATGAAAGAAACAATCCAATTCCTATATTGCCAGCAATAAAAAAAATTAGAAAGTCATGTTGCAAATGTGCTTATGGGTTGCCTAGAAAAATATCAGCTTATTTCTAAAATCAATTTGACTTCCAAAGAAATGCAGGAACACTAAATTTACTGGAGCATTTTTATGAAGAAATCAATGCAAGCCTAAACAAGGGTAACATTGTTTTAGCGTTATTCCTTGATTTTTGAAAAAGCATTCGACACATTAGACCATAAGATCTTACTTAATCAACTGCAATAAAACTTCAAAATTACTTAAAAGATTGATTTATTGTAACAAAAATTAGTAACGTCACTAGAGAAGTCAAACAAGTTTGCTACGGAGCCCCCTCCCCACCAAGGCTCTATGTAGGGACCATTTACTTTCCTTATCTACCTTAATGATATCAACAACCTAAATTTTATCTCTTCTATCTTCTTATATGCTGATGACATGGCTATATTAATCAGTGGTAAAATTTTTGAAAAAGTAAAAAAAAAAACCAAGCAGCTGCTTGCCACAGAGGTCTGAATGGAGCATGTTAGTTTATACGCCATTGTAGAAGGTCTGTCATGTCCCTCTAATTTATTTATTGTTGTATTTTATTGTATTTTTTTTATTGTAGGTATTTTTATATATTGAGTGTGTTCTTGGAAGTTCTAATTTCGGAGTGTGACTCACTGATGTTGTTTCCGGGCCTAAGCTGGCTGTTTGCATGAGATGACGAATTCCAGAAGTCTTTTATAGCCTTTTACGACTAGCCTGGGGTGCGAGGTCGGCGCAGGAGGCTAGAGCGGGAGATTGAAACAACAGTTCGGTGCGTGGTTGTCAAATGATAATGTCGTTTTCGATACGCGTAAAAAGGACGCCGCTCTTACTCGAAGGAAATACTTTATGAGAGGGTACAATTCCAAGTGGGAATCGAGATTCTTGGTGAATCTGATTACAGTCTGGTGGGTTCAGAGTAAACCACATTGTAGGGAAAGGTTAATTATCCTTTCGCCGAGTTTGAGGTCTGTAAAGCGAGAATTTGCAGAGTGTGCGGTTCTCCACCTCATTGTATTAATGTTTACAGCAGCAAAGCAGCAAAGGCCTACGGAGTTGAGCGCATCCCCGGCACGTAATTGTATATAGTGTTAATAAACTGTGTCGTCCCTATACAACTCTCGTGCAGTTAATTGTTGGACATTTTTTTAATTCATCATTCAACGCAGCAAATCTGAGGCATACAACGTTTCGGGCGTAAAAATTCGCGAATCTGTCATTTCATCGAAGTGAGGGTGAAATAATTAAGTAACAAATTCATCGTCCTCCGGCAGCCACGACATTTGGCCCAGCCCCATCGCATTCCGAATACGGAGAAGGACATTACGTCTAATGCAGTTTAGCAGAATTGGCGTGAGGATAGGATCGGAAAAGGGAGGACATCACAAAGTCTGTGAGGAAAACGTCCATGCCTTACCCAGGGCTCGAACCCAGGCCCCTTTTATCAGTAGCCAAGCATGCTAACTATTCGGCCACGGGACGGTAAAAAAGTTAACAGCGATGTACAAAAAAATTTCGATATTATTTCAATATGATTATGAAACAATTGCATATATTAAAACACAAACAAATCTGAGGCCATCTCCCTCCATTTTTCTAATATCTCAATTCCTGATACCAGTCAAATTTTACACCATTCATTTAGTTGTCTAACAAATGTGGACACTAACATTTTAGGTAATTGCAAGTGTAATGATATTATTAAAAGAGTTTCATCAGTGAAGTATCCAGGTCTTATTGTTGATGATTTATTCGGGTGGAGGAAGAAACATATAAATTATGTTTGTGGCAAATTAAGATAGTGCTCTGTAATTTTGTTCAGACTCCGTGCTATATTACCATTAAATGTCTCAAATGGTTTATCATGCAATTGGAGAATCAGTCATAAACTATGGTTTAACTATTTATGGTAAAACTTACTGTTCACATATGGCTAAAATAAGAAACATTCAAAATGCAATTGTTAGACATTGTGCCAACCAATACAAAAATAAACTCCAGAATCTCAATGAGGGTTACGCTATTATGAAAACATTACCTATCAGATCGGTGATTCTCTATGCTTCACCCATATGGGCGAATACTACACCCACCAATATTCGTAAGATTCAGGTCTTACAGAACAAGATTTTGAGACAAACCAAGGGGTCGATACCCCTTGGTTTGTCACTAACAGACAATCCATAAAGACCTGGGCATTGACCATATATATACACATATAAAACGCACTTCAAAAAGATTTTTTAAGGCTGTAAGCAATAATCCCAATGAGATTATTTCTTCTCTGATTCTTTACGATCATACTGTTTTGAACAAGTACAAGAGGCGTAAAACGGTAGCGTTCTCTGAGGAGACCTACCCATTATAGGTTTCTTATTCAATTTTACTGTTATTTTTAGCTTTTCTTATGTTTGCCCTTGGGGGTCCACCTAAGGATGGTTTACTTATATATTTTGTTCCTACTCATGCCGAATAGGCATATCTTTATGATGGAGATGGTTAGGGGTAAAATTATTACCCGGTACATCGAATATGATTATACGATCTACGATCTACGAACATATTACCTATTAGTGAATAAATATTAATTAATACTTGGTATTATTTTGATAATGCTTATAAATTCAAGATCAATCATAATAAAATCTAGATATAAATCTAAAGTTAAATACAAACTACCACATTTTAAAAACAATTATGAGAAAAACTGTAGAAATTGTGAAATTCCCTCTGTGTTCAACAGTATCCCTAAGGAGTTATTTAAAAAAAAAAGAAATTAGAGATGCTAAATTTTTTTAAGGTAAAATTTCTGAAAATTATTTAAAAACTGTTTACTCTGTGGCATACTTTAATTGTAAATATTGAGTTTATTTTCGTAATATTATGATTGTCTGTTGTATACTTTTTTCAGATCACCGAAGAGAAGCTTTTGGAAGGAATTTTTGCAGGGAGAGGGGGGGGGGGAGAAACAAATCAATGTTTCTAGATAGAAATATTTGTGTGGAGCTATTGATAATAAGTTCAGTTGTGAATATGTTACCGCTAAAGCTCGAAAGCCGTTAATGTGCACATTACCTAGCTAATCTGCAGATTAACTGATTTGTTCCGTTAACGTGCGCAATCAAGAGTTTTCCGCATTTTACCTAGGTAATGTGCACATTAACGGCTTCCGTATCGTTAGAGTTCAAAAGTTTGTTTCTCTCATAGTGGTGAATCTCTTGAATATGAATCTTCGTGTCACGTGATTCACTCGTCCGCATTATAAAAAACGCCCCCGATGAGCGGAGGTCAAGTGAGAGCGAATCAGTAAAGTGATTCATTCTTGATAACGAATCACTATAATGATTCGTTCTCACTTGGCCTGCTGATTTTGGGGGTATTTTTATAATTCGGACGTCTGATTCATGTTGACAGAGTGATGACCCTGGTTTCAACTCTACTCTCGGACACTAGATAAATAACATTATGTTAATTTAAGCGTACAGAAACGTTCCTGTTGTTCCAGCAAAGATCTTGTTTTCACTTTAACGAGTGCCTAGTAGGTAATGTGCAGATTATCCAGGTAATTTGCAGATTACCTAAGTAATTTGAGAAATGAAACAATTTTCCGCACGTTAACGGATCACCCTAGTTAATCTGCACAATACCTAGATAATCTGTAGAATAACTGATTTCTGCACTTTAGCAGTAACAAATATATATATATACGCAGTCATACGTACAGCAACAACCGGAAACAAAGCGAAACTAGAACGCATATGGTAATCTCGTTTTCAAAGAGAATGAGTTTTTTCGTTTACATACTTTTTCACTCCTCAAAAGTTTTAATTTGAACTAATGGATGATGGAGAAAATGGAAATAGTAGTGTTTTATTAGTGATTACAAAACGTAAAAAATGTTTACCTTTTATTGCTTAAATTTAAAAAGTTGTTTTCCTCACACTCCTCTGAGAAAAAGGGGCAGATTGTTGCTGCCAATGGATGGAATATCTCTTGACGCTCTACCATCTGAATTTCAAACTTCCACCATAAACAGATCAGTTGCAACATTCTTTAAAAGATTCGCCGTTTCCATATTTAGTGATTTCTAACGATTATAAATTAAAACTACCTAAAGACTTGAAAAATACGAAATACAATATTTCATTAATATACCAATCCAACTAAAAACGAGTTTTCCAATTATTTCTTGAAACAAAACAGTTGTGTTTCGTATCCGTCTTGGGTTTAAGGGGTCAACTCATTGCTGCCTATGGAAACTTCATGACCTTCACTTCCACCAGCAAAATTGGAAATTTCAAGCATAAATCCATATCTTTGCAATATTCTTAAAATTTTTTATGAAAATTTCCAATTTTAGAGGGCATATTTATTGTTTCTGGGATATTCTGAGAGTGTAAATCATGATAGTTCATCAATACCTATCGAAACTAAAGAGAATTTTTAATTTATTTGTAGAAACAATTTTCTCAAAGCAGAGAAGTTGCATTTCCCCACCCCCTGGGTTTAAAGCGACAACTCATTGTTACCAGTGGAAAACGTCATGACCTTCACATTCCACCACAAAAATTTCAAATTTCTGCCGTAAATACATCGTATTCATTTGAATTTTTGGAATTTTCAAAAGTTTCCACCTTTAGAGGGCGCAATTATAGCTTTTGGGAGATTTTTTATTTTGCTTTTTGAAAACGAGATAAAAATAAAAACACTTTTCAGGTACACGAAAACTAAACATAGATTAATTTTTCGATCTTTTTTTAAGTTTGAACTCTCCCCACTTAGAGGTTCATGAGCCATTGTTAGATATTTGTATTATGCAATTTTTGGTTTTTCTTCTCGGGCAGATTATGCCCATTGTTGTTTCACAGCGGTCTGTAAATGGTAGCTAGACATAAACTGGAAGGAGAGCTGTATACCAATCTCCAGTGATGATGCACATAACTGGCTAGGTCTAGCGCCTAATGTCCGACCTCGCCTTCTCGTGGTGCAGGTCGTTAGTATTTTTCAAAAGAGATATTCTCTTTTGGAAGGAAACGGAAAGGGAGGGCTGCCAGTTCAGTATGGCCTACTGATCTGGTCATCTATGGCCACTTTTTTTCTTTTTTTGCAACCCTGCTTAGGAATGGTCAGCTTTACAGGGTCCTGGTGCTGACCATTTATACCTACAAGACTGGATTTGTTTAAGGATTTGAGCTTGATTATGGATCCTGGACTTGCTACACTGGTGGGCCTCTCTATTTGAGGGAGAATCGGAAGCTGTGTTTTCTGTTTCCTTCTGGGTTGCCAGCCCTAAGTGAACAGAGGCATGGGATACCTTATTCTGCTGGTGGATAATCCTGATGAGAGGCCGTCGCAGGTAACTGAACTTCACTTAGCTAGTTGGGCATCGTCAAGCCTAAACTGGAGTAATGTGTCTCAGGCAGGCCATATGGCTCATGAAAAGTCCACTTGAAAAGGTGGTGCCTGAAGGTTCCTACCAGCATCGGTGACTTCAGCCTTTAGCGGAGGAGGAAGAGGTCTTTGCTCATGCCTGCGATCAGGGGGCTGTTTGATATTGTTGGCCCTACCTATCTCAATAAACCTACTTTCTTTAAAAATCATACTAATCACTTTCTCTCTGTAGGAACATGGAAGGTGAGGACATTACATAGAGATTATTCTCTTGATGTCCTCAGGCAGGAATTCCAGCGTTATAACCTTAGATATTCTAGATTTGCAAGAGATCAGATGGACAGGTAAAGGTGAGATACTTAAAAATAACTTTAAATTACTCTTTTCAGGGAGGGAGGATGGACAGCATCTCCAAGGTGTAGGTTTGCTTCTCAGCAGACATGCTAGTGATGATCTTCTGGGATATGACTGCATTAATAAAAGATTTCTTACAGCAAAATTTAATACAAAAATTAAAGATTTGAATGTCATCTGTTGTTATGCTGCTACATAGGACTCTGATGAGAAATTACGAAATGTTGTGCTAAGGAAAAGGATAAGTTTTACAGCAAGCTTCAGGATATTTTGAATTCTGTGAAGAAAGGAGATATTTCTCTTGTGCTAGGTGAATTCAATGCTAAAGTTGGTACCTTTGGGCAGGAGTTTTAGGTCCCTTTGGCATTGGTAATTCCAATGACAATGGGGAACGTCTCCTATAGGTAAGTAAATTTAATGGTTTACGAATAACTAACACATACTACAAACTCCTGGACATTTATAAATATACATGGGTTTCACTCTTGATGTGTTGCACAGGAATATGATAGATTATATTTGAATTAACAGCAAATGGGCTAGTTCAGTTAGGAATACCATATCATACAGCGCAGCCGAAATTGGGTCTGACCATTTCCTGGTCAAAAGTGTCTTGCAGCTGAAGCTTACGAAATGTTGTGCTAAGGTTAAGAAAATTGCTTTCAACACTGAAAGTCTGAAAGATCCAGATATAGCCAAAGCATACCATGATAGGCTACTTAGTCATTATGACAATCGTGGTTGACTTACTGCTGAAGTTGAGAAATAATGGGATCAGTTTAAACAGGCTTTTCTTGAAACCAACTGTACTCTTTTGGGTAAAAGGGAACAGAGGAAATAAAATTATTTGTGTGATAAGGCTCTGAAATTTATTTCTGAAACGAGGAAGTGCAGTATTAATATTAATCAACACCCTACTAGCCCTAACAGAAGGCATTACAACGAGCTTAATAAATGTGTAAAGGATCGGTTAACAGCTGATAAGAATCTTTGGCTTGATAGCTTGGCTGACAAAGCAGAGGACGTAGTTGGACAGCACAACAGCAGGGGGTTGTACTAGATTGTTAATGTTTCATGTGGACAGAAACAGACAGGTACACAGGGATTAAGGGATAAACATGGCAATGTGGTTGAAGGTGAGGATTCTGTGATGGCTAGGTGGGTTGAGCATTTCAGAGATGTTCTAAATAATGTGATTTTTTTCTACTCTCATTGCTTGTAAATGAGGAAAGATGCATTACTGGCTTTTATGATAGCCCTATATCACATTTCGAAGTGGCATTGGCTACCTCTAAATTGAAACTGCATAAATTCCCAAGGGTGGACAAAATCACCACTGAAATGCTTAGATATGGAAACATTTATGTTGTCACATGGCTGACTGATATTTTGAATATTTTTTATGATGAAGGTGTTGTTCCTAAGGATTTTACTAGAGCTATCATTGTCCCAATTTTGAAAAAAAAGGTGATCGCGGTTCTTGTGATAATTATAGGGGAATTAGTTTACTTTCTGTTCCAGGTAAAGGTCTTTGCATGAGTACACTTAATTGAATTAAGAATTTGGTTGATGGACAACTGCGTGATGAACAGTGTGGATTCAGAAGTGGTAGGGGTTATTGATCAAATATTTTCACTTCGGCAGATTCTTGAGAAATGTTTCGAGTTCCAGAAACCTGTGGTTGCTAGCTTTATAGATTTCAAAAAGGCTTTTGACTCTGTTGATCGGCATAATTTGTAGTTGATTGTTTGATCATGTGGAATACCCGAGGAGTTGGTTAGTATAATGAGAGCTCTCTATAATAGCACTGAGTCGTGTGTGATAGTTGGTACGGCTTGCAGGGATAGGTTTAGCATTGCTAGTGGAGTTAGACAAGGGTGCATTTTGTCTCCTTTTCTCTTTAGTTTGGTTATTGATTATGTTATGCGAAATTCACTGCAAGTGAAAGAGTTTGGCTTAAATGGTCTAGAGATTTCAACATTTCTGATTTAGATTATGCAGATGATTTGGCCCTGTTGTCTAAAGATGTTGATGAGATGAATTCGTTCATTAGGGCTGTTGATGAGACTGGTAATAGAGTACGTTTGGTGACCAACAGAGAAGAAACTAAAGTGATGAAAATTGATCAGGCAGATGGTGATTCAGTTGCTTTGAATGGCTGTACTATTGAGCAAGTGTCTCAGTTTAATTATCTTGGGAGCTACGTAACAGATACTGCTGATATGCGGCATGAGATAAATAGAAGAATAGTGATTGCGCTGGGACTTTTAAGAATCTATGGAGAGTATGGAAAAATAGGCATATACATCTGAAGACTAAAATTGGGCTGTAAAATAGTTTGGTTCATTCTAAGGTTAGTTATGGCAGCGAGACATGGACACTTTTTAAGCAGGATAACAAGAAACTTTATGCCTTTGATTCTAGATGCTTATGCAGTATCTTGGGCATTAGGTGGTTCGACTTAGGTGATCCTGGACTTGCAGCCGTTAGTACCTTTCAAAACCCTAACTATCTCAATAAACCTAGGGCAAACAGTAATGTTGTGCTAAGGTTAAGAAAATTACCTTCGACACTGAAAGTCTGTAATGATGAGGTTAGAAGAAGGAGTCATCAAGCTCTTTTGAGCAGCATATTGTGCAGAGAGAGACTGCGTTGGTTTGGCCATGTTACCCGTATGCATAGCTGCAGATTGGCAAAGAGGATTATGAACAGTATGCCTAAGAGTATCAGAAAAAGGGGGAGACCTAGGTTGCAATGGGCAGACAATGTCAGACAGGACTGCTAGAATTGGCCTACAGTGGCCAAATGCAGCAGCTGTAGCTCAAAAGAGAGGAAAATTGCACAGTCTGGTTGGACCTCCGTAGTCCATGGCTGCATGAGGATTTTGTATGTATTGTTGCGAATTTTTAAAATGGATAGGCACTGAGCATGAGTATCAAGTATATTTTCAAACAAATTACAATACAATGCAAATTAATACAAAAATATGGATGAAGTAACTTATAAACAAAATGACTACTATCAAACATAAGTCATTAACCTTTTCCACAGAGCATACAACACCAGCTGTCTGTTCTACTAAAATACTACTTCTTCACTTAGTCTGTCTTATCTCTTGAATACCTTATATACCTGGTATAAAGAATCCTTCTTCCTGTGCTAGATCACTAAATTTATGTTACTACCAACACAGAACAAGCATCTGCGCACACATCAATAAATATACTTCCTATTTTCACTTATTGCGCACTGATTCAGACTATCTGAACGTCCTTTCAGATCTCTACAACTTTAACACACTTAAAGCATAGATACTTAGATGAACTTCTTCATCTTTCACAGTACCACACTACTGCATTACATTTCTCCCATTTTCATTCTTCCGAACTGTTCTAAGTTCTAATTCTTTGGCTGAAAATGAATCTCACGCAGGAGCACACACGAGCGTTGTCACGTTTCGTCATGAAGTCACTGCTGTTCGTTCAGCTGTCGTAACAGTATGCCTGTATGTATGTATGTATGTATGTATGTACAGCTTTTGTTGATTTTTAGCCCCGGGTAAGGCATGGTTGTGTGCATTGTTTTTCTGCTGAGGTCCTGCCATCCACACAAACCTCCTACTATGGCATATAAACTGACAAGCTCCTGTCAGACCTCTGTGGCAAGCAGCTGCTTGAGGGGGTATTTATATATTATTTATTTTTATTGTTCTATCGTTTCCTCTTGCATTTTGATTTTAACTTTACTTATGGAGATGAAAGATTCTTATTTTTTAATAGGCAGCAATGGCTTCGCTTTTGCTCCATAAAATTCCACAAACCAACTAATTTATTATGCTTGGGAAGAGTCCACTGAACGGCTATTAGGGTAGATAGAAGCCTCAGAGGACTTCTGTTAGGGCTAGAGGGCAACTTGTCTACGGGTATGGGAGGCGCCTCACAGGACCGCTATTAGGAGTACATCGGAGCTCTTTCGAAACTCATCCAGTGTTTCTTTTTATTTAACTAACGCGAAGGCTTTTTCGCTTATGTATGGGTAACGCTTCATTGGACGGAAGTCTCCTTTCCCATCGAGGGCGCTGACGAAGGGGAAAAAAATCTGAAAGTGAAACCTGTGCGACTCGTGTGAATAGGATTGCGCAATCATTATTCTTTGACGACAATCCTGAAGTGGAATGTAATTGAGCAGAGACTGCATGCGATTACCATTGACTGACGATACTGTTCATATGAAAATATCTTACAAAAATGCCTTAGGGAGGTCGAGATCTAGCTTACAAGCTGAAAGACAACGTGATCCCATCGAAACGGTGAAGGGAGTTTATCGCATTAATATTTCTTGGATCGCACAACCTTTCGTGAACCGAGGTGTTCTGGTCGTGGAACTTTAACTTTTACGAGTTCAAGCTTGACTCGTTGAACCAAACAAATCTGTCGGAGAGATTGTAGCGTTAGAGCTTTGTTTGTGAGTCTGAAAGGCACCTAGCGGCTTCAGCTCTCCGTAATGGCTTCCATTACCGCTTGCGAAGTGACAAGGGAAGTTGTTGGCCGATATTTACGGCCGGAGTTATCATCTGCACTTTGTCACCACTTCCTGTTACGTACCACCCCGGAAGTCATGGACACAAGGCGTACCAAATAATGTTACCTTTGTCTAAAGCGAAAGCATTACTGCATTTTAGCAAATGGCATCATTATAAAGGATATTCTGCCATAAAGTTATCTGAAATTATATTTATTTCCCCCCAAACAGTAACCCGTGCATTTGCAAATTCGTTGACTTAGCTTTGCCTGTTAATAAAGTGAATATATGAGAGCTCCATTAGCTCGGTATTAAACGATATTATGATATTTATCTTTCAGTTTATAATGCTTTGCCCAGCGCTTATTTTACCTTAGACAAGAGCGTTGGTTATGAAATTTTTAATTAATATCTGTTTAATAACTGATACGGTTTTTTAGTTTAACATTATGAGTTGAATTTGATTTCATTGGGTGATGTAACATTGTGGGTAAGCAAAAGTTTCCACAAAACTCCCATTCTAGTTCTCATTGATTTTGAGAGTAGCAGCAGCGGAAAATAGCACAGTTGGAAAGAAAATGTGGAATAGCAATTTTTTTAATTACACAGTTTTTGTTTTATCACCAAAAATAATATCTTTAGAAGCTTTCATTTCGCATACGACTATTAAAGCTTTTTCCTTCCATTTTATTCTTTTTCTTTTGGGGGAGAAACATGGGCCGTGATTTAGAGAGAACATGGTATGCCAGACGTCACAAGCTATAATTTCAGGTGATATTCGTTAGAGAACTTTCGGATGAGATGTTGCGGAAGAATCATTTTCATCATTTTCTCCCTCGCTTTTTTTCAGATGAGAAGAATGCATGAGGGATCGAAGTTTTTTTTCTATTGCCTATGACACTCCCGGTGTCACAAGTTTTCATTTGGCATGTAACGTGTTACTTTCGGATGCAGATGTAGCCGAAGAATCGTTTCCATCCCTCTCCTTTTTTTAGATGAGAAAAATGCATTAGTGATCAATGTTTTTTCTGTAGCCCCTGGGTAAGGCATGGATGTTCGTGTTGTTTTCTGCTGAGGTCCTGCCATCCTCTCAGATCTTCTACTATGGCATATAAACTGACAGGTTCCTGTCAGACCTATGTGGCAAGCAGCTGCTTGAGGGGGTATTTATTTTATTTATTTTATGATACTCCCGGTGTCACAAGCTTTCATTTGTCATATGACGTGTTACTTTCGAATGAAGATGTAGCGGAAGAATCGTTTTAATATCCCCCCCTTTTTTTTAGATGAGAAGAATGTATGAGGGATCAATATTTTTTCTCTTGACTATGACACTCATCGCGTCATTTCACGCATAAGTTGTTACTTTCGGATGAAGATGTAGCGGAAGAATCGATTTCGTATCCCCCCTTTTTTTAGGTGAGAAGAATGCACGAGGGATCAGTGTTTTGTCTATTGCCTATGACACGTACCGCGTCATAAGCTTTGAATTGATACAAAACGCATTCAATTTTACCTCCTCGTTCGAAAGACTGTTGGAACAAATTGACCAACCAAAGAAACAATTTCACGTTTTCCTGACAGATACAAATGGAGAAACCATCAAATGATAATCGAAAAGCAAGAAGAGAACAAATGAGGCAAAAATAATTAACACTTGGAAATGTGTCATTGCGATTATTGATTCGAGTGAGGATGTGCAAAATGATAGCACTATTTCTTTCTGATATATTCAAATTTTGGTGAAAAATGAACTACGTGCATGGGCGCATTCAGAATTTTTTCCAGCCATGGTGGGATGGGTGGGATGTAAATGTGTAATCGGGAGGAACGAAATATGTCATAAGGACAAATCAATGCTGTAAGATGGAAATATATGTTCTATTAAGGAGTGAAGTTGAATATAGAGAATCATAATACAACACAACACTGAGAATACACGAAAACAAAATGAAAAAAAGGAACTTATTAATGAAAATACAAGTAAAAACGTTTTCGATGAAAATAAATACAATACTCCCGATAACAAAAGAAGAGGTGAAATTTTTTTCGTTGGTACAACTGATTTTTTTAAATTCAATTTAATTTCACGGTCAATTTTTCCGGGGGCGGGGAGCGGGGCTGATTGCTTGAGTCCAATGTGCGTGTTTTAAAGCGTTGACGAGCAATAGCCTATTTTAGCTGGAGACAGCCATTGCCCTTCGCCTGTCTGCGAAATGAAAGGGATGTTCGGGGATTGAAACACTTTTGTGAATTAATGCTGATGGGCAGGACCGTGGTGTGCTAATCCGCCGACTGAGGAGAAGCTTTTCAATGTCGCCTAGAGGGGCGGAAGAATTTCCGGTGGTTGCATGTTCGATTTTGTTAAAATCGTTGACACATTTTTTTTCTTACGATATTAATAAAAATATAAGCATTTTGAAAGAAAATGTCAAACTTTTAGTTTTCCTAGTGATTAAAATTCCTCCCAGTAGTGTAGAGTGTAGTTTAAAATTAAATACAGCAAATTTTCTGCACATGTTTTAAATACAAACTGTTCGTTGTATTAATTTAATCGAAAAGCAACCAACTTATGGCTTTTAACTCATCGAAACCTTCCAAACTTTTGAAAAAGTGCGTTTTATATTTTTTAGATAATGAGAGCGGCTCATTAGAATCGTTATATCATATATAATGTTGAGCCAGAAGAGAAAAAATAAGATAATTTGTACGTTTGCAGCAAAAGTTTTCTTTTATTTAAAGAAAACTTTGTTAATAAAAATTCATCTTTTCCAGCACTCATAATATACACCAAAAAAAGCAAAACAAGTAATCCCTCAGTTTTCTTAAAAAACGAAAACACATTTCCAAAGGTGGGAAGTAAGAGCCCCATTCCGCTGCGGACTGGAGCTGGGATGACGTAGTAGCGCCAGGCTCGTAATCTTCAGTTCCCAGGTTCGATTCCCAGTTGGGCCAGCATTGAGATTTATCTCTGCAAAGCTTCCCGCCCTGCCATCGGTCGGTAGAGGACAGAGATGGGCTTGGAAAAGCCGCCGTCCTTCGAAAGGGACGTTAAGCCATGGTCCGTAAGCAAGAGAGCCATACCCTGTGCACGTAAAAGAACATGCTGAATAGCTTTCATGGCGACCCTCTGTCTCCAAATAGCTGTCCAATGGGTCCCTTTCCTCCACCATTCTCTGAGCCCTCGGTGTCCTTATGACTTGGACATTTAATCTAATTGTGTGCAAAAATGTGCAGCTCATAGGTTAAACAATTCAACCCCTGTAATTCCCATGATCTCTTGTATCTAACACAAGAAGAAAGCCAAAAGATATTAATCTGGAACTTATTTATCAGATTTTTTATCATGAGAGAAGGCGTGGGTCTGCTCCTCAGCAGACACGCTAGTGAAAAGCTCTTCTAGAATATTAATGTATTAATGAAAGGTTTCTTACAGCAAAATTTCAGACAACCATTAAAGACTTGAATGTTATATGCTGTTATGCCCCCACTGAGGATGCTGATGAAAATGAGAAGGATAGGTTTTACGGACAACTTCAGGATATTTTGAATTCTGTCAAGAAAGGAGATATTACCCTTGTTCTAGGTGACTTCATTGCCAAAGTTGGTACTGACTCTGACCTTTGGGGAGGGGTGATAGGCCCTTTTGGTATTGGTAGCTGCAATGGCAATGGGCAACGTTTCCTACAGGTAAGTAAAATCAATGGATTCAGAATAACTAACACTTATTACAAACACCGCGACATACATAAGTACACATGGATTTCACCTGATGGGCTGCATAAGAATATGATTGATTATATATTAATTAACAGCAAATGGGATAGTTCTGTTAGGAATACCAGGTCATTTAGGGGAGCTGAAATTGAATCTGACCATTACCTTGTTAAAAGTGTCTTGCAACTTAAACTTAAAAAGTGTTGTGCTAGGGTTTAAAAAGGTACCTTTGACACGGAAGTTGACTTTAAATATGTCCGAAAGATTCAATTATTGCTAAAGCTTACCACGATAGGTTTCTTAGACATTATGACAGTCATTATTTGCTGACTGCAGAAGTTTAGATGAAATGGGACCGTTTTGAACAGACTTTTCTTGAAACTTTGTTTTGGTCCCATTTTCCTTCTTGTGCCTTACGTTTTTAGTGGTCCCTCAATGTACAAGAAATTTGGTAAATAATTTAATCTTTTTTAAAAATGAATCTCTATTCGGCACTTATAAATTACTTGTGACTCACGAATTGCAGTACTACGGATTGACGCTCATATTTGTATTATTTCCAAATTATATTGCAAAATATTATGACAGTATCTTTCAAGCGCTAATGTTCTTTGGGATTCTTGGTCTATAATCCGTCATAAATCGAATCTATTTCTAAATTATCTCTATTGGCAGAACGAAGTAACGTGTGGAATACACATCATGGGGGGGGGGGGGGGGACGCTGGAAAATAATATTTAGTGCCAAAATTGAAAGAATCATCATCATTGTGAAGCAACCATGGCCAACAGAGGTCCTTCCAGATGGTGCAATTTAGTTCTCCAAGCACGTCTGTCCTGAGGCATATCTGCTGCATCTGGCAACTATAGACTACTTCTAACAAAGTCCTGTTGCACATTGTCTGCCCTCCGCATCCTAGGTCTCCTCTTTCTGAGACCTTTAAGCACGCTATTCAAAACCCTATTCGCTTATCTATAATTATGCCTATGGGTAACATGGCCAAACCAACGTAGTCTCTCTAAGCACAATATACGGCTTAAAGGAGGTTGCCGACTCCTTTGCCTAACCTCATCATTACTTACAAAGTTGAATCACCAAATGCCCAAGATATCGCTTAAGCATATGGAATCAAAAGCATCAACATTCCTGTAATCATGTTTTCAAAGGTTCCAAGTTTCACTACCATAAATTAACTCTAGAAAGAACAAACCATTACACAGTCTCATTTTAGCCTTTAAATATATAAGCCTATTTCTCCACACTGTCCACAGATTCTTAAAAGTCACTGCAGCAATCCCTATTCGTCTGTTTATCTCATGCCACATATCACCAGTATCTGTTATTTAGCTCCCGATATAATTAATATGAAAAATCTGCTCAAGAGTGCAACCATTCAGATTAACTGAACCACAACCTGCCAAAATAATTTTCATCACTTTTGTTACATATACTCTGTTTATTACAAAAATTACTATATAACCAGTATCATGACACAGCTCGAATACTAGAGTTCATCTCATCATCATTTCCCAAAAGGGCTAAATCATCAGCATAATCTAAATCAGAATTTTTTTTATCTCCAGTCCATTTAAGGCCAAAATCTTTCCCTTAAGTGAATTTTGCATATTATAATCAATAACCGAACTAAAGAAAAAAGGAGACAAAATGCACTCATGTCGAACACCAGAAGTAATGCTAAACCAATTGCTACAAGCCTTACCAACTCTCACACACGACTCAGAGTTATTATAGAGAGCTTTCATTATGTTAACTAACTTGTCAGGTATACCATATGATCTCACAATCAACCACAAATTATGACGATCTACAGAGTCGAAAGCCTTTTTGAAATCAACAAAGCTAGCAACCAAAGGTTTCTGAAACTCTAAACATTTCTCAAGAATCTACCTAAGTGAAAATATCTGATCCACACATCCCCTACCACTTCTGAATCCACATTGCTCATCACGCAATTGACTGTCAACCAGATTCTTAATTCTATTAAGCACAATCATGGAAAGAACTTTACCTGGAACAGAGAGTAGGCTGATACCCCTATAGTTATCACAAGAACTGCGATCACCTTTTTTGAAAACAGGGATAATAATAACTCTGGTAAAATACTTAGGAACATGCCTGTATCAAAAAGGATATTCAAAATTTCAGTCAGCCATTTGATAATAGAAACATTGCCAGCTGTAAGCATTTTAGTAATAATTTCTTCTACCCTTGGGGGTTTATATAATTTAAGTTAATAGCCAAAATAACTTCAGATTGTGATATAGAAACAACATCATAGCGAGTAATGCATCTATCATAATTACAAACAATGGGAGTAGAACTAACCACGTTGTTTAGAACATCAGTGAAATGCTCAGCCCACCTTGTCATGACAGAATCCTCACCTTCTGTAACCTTAGTAGTGTCAAGACACTATAGCGACCCCTAGGCAGAGCTTTCCCCTATGACGTCAGTGACCATACCCCTATGCCCCCCACTAGTATCCTCCTTATTAATATTCATAACTGGCTACACCCTCTTATTAATATTCATAAATCACTAATTAATTAAACACTTATCAAAAGTACTGCCCCTTCATTAAAAAAACCCTACGCCCGCCATTTTGAATTATGACGTCATCACCCTCGTGCCGCAAACTTTGTTTTCGTCCGCCATCTTGTATTCTGATGTCATCACCCATCCAAAGTAAAACCTCGAAATAATTCTAAAAATCGAGTCCACCACGTTGATTTCTGACGTCAACACACTCGTCACAAAGTCGCGAAATATTCCAAGCCTGGCTAACTGTAGCACCATCTAGTGTTTAACACGTGTACTATATTTTTAAAAAGAAACCATTTTCCACAGCTCGTCTCGAATCCGAATCCCTCACATTTTTCAATCGCGTATAACCACTAGGTCAAGAGAACTATGTGATTGCCACCCTTAACTATGTGATTGCAACCCTTAACTGTAGATGCAACCTTTAACTGTAGAACTATGTGATTGCAACCCTTAACTGTAGATGATCTCTGTGAAGAAGGAATAACCGATCATTATAAATTAACCTACGATTTTTTTTTTATTTCCTATAAATTAATTTACGAATAAATTTTATTTTTTTGTAAATCACATTTAACTTGGGAATAAATTATTTATGTTTTTTCTATTTCTTATAAATTAACCTATGAATTTTGCTATTCCTTATTAATTAACTTACGAATAAATTATATTTCATGTAAATCACATTTAACTTGGGAATCAATATTTACTTCTTGTAAATTTATTTAGGAAAAATTATTTCTTGGGAATAAACATTTCCATATTATGAACCAGAAAATCCTGGCATTTGATTAATAGCATCATTTATTCGAATACTCTGGGAGATTTAAAAAATATTTGTAAAAGGGGGGGGGGAGCGGGAATCGTGGTCGAAATGTATTTGTTTAATAGAATGGGTTTTGATCCATCAATAACATTGTCATTTGTTAGGTTGTTACAGCGTTAACATGCACCAACAACCACGGATTTTCAAATGACATTCAGGGTATATTATTTCCATCACTTAAGTTTCATATTCTTTTATTTTTTCCAAACAAAAACATTCCAAACAATTATCTGGCTGGGTTACTTCTAAGAGTGATTTTCCCTTTTTAATGTACTTTATTTCTTTTTCTGGTGGAATAAAACCATATTTCCCAGTAACCGCTCCATACGTTTTTAATTGCGATGAACAGTATAAGACGACATTTTAAAATTAGCTGACCGCTTGGAGCTTTTGCAGGCAGTAAAGTGTTGAGATGCGTCATTAAGCAGAAAAGATCCCCACCGAAGATAAGATGCCAGCATACCGAATCTTCCGTTAACCTGTCCAGCCAAGCGCTTGGGCGCTGCATTTCATTCTGATTGAAAGCGAATACTTATTTCACTTCACCATTAGGGTTGAAAAGATCCTTGAGGAAGATAAAATTTACCACGTGGAAGACAAACAGCACGCCCCATATGTAAGGGATTTATTCGAATCACACATTCATTCGAAGGACACATTCCATTGGTCAATACGTAAGTTGTCCATGACCTTTGAGTCATGCTTCCGTCACTCGACGACGTTTCCTGTTCTCGCGTGTATCTATCTGCCATTTCTTCAAATTAAGTGAGAGGAATAAGTAGAGTACTTTTAATAGAGGGAATGTTAAATTTTAAGAAGTGAGAGAATATATGGAGGGAATTTTCCTAATTTTTAAGAAGGGCATATCAGGACTTGGGATGTTTCACTCCGAGTGGCTCTTAGTATAGTTTGTAGAGACATTATTTTTTGTCTGTCACTTATATCCAATGTATGCTCTATCTGAGAAAATCGATTTTTTGTGACATATCTCTAAGTGCAGAATTCTTTTCCAGATGATCACAAAATATATGTCAGAGCAAACGACTCCGGCCCTCATCAGTGCGAGCCATCGAGATGTCCCTGAGGTTGTGAAAAAGCATTATTGGGGTGACTACGAAATTTAAGCGCAACATTTTCCGGCCTGTGACGTAGTTGGGCCGCTGCACATCCATGCGTGTGGATGTGGCAGTCCTTCACTGATCCAACCGTTCGCGATAATAGGAAAAAAATTCATCAGTCCGCGATCGTTAATCAAGTATATGCCTTTTGCATGAAAGGTATATCGATGTCATTTTTCTGCACAAGAACGAAATTCGTTTTCACCGGTGTGACTGAACAGTAATAAGTATCCAAAGCTTATTCCTCAGGTTTGTAGTTTTAAATTATTCCTGAAAAATTTTGAGTGAGGCAGATTTTTCTGTTACCGATATCATATCGAAGAAGCTTTCTCATGTAGCTTGTTCCATAGATATTACCGATATAATCGCTGAAGTATTTACTAAATTTTGACTATCAGTCCAGTTGCAAATAAAATTTCGACGGATTAGTTCAGGTAAGTTGAGAGGGTTATCAGTATATCAATCTAGTGAGGCTTATTAAGTGTATTATTTTTTAGAGATAAATCATAGTAACTTAATATACGAGTGTATTTTATAGTATTACTTAAAACTAATGTCCCCACTCCCTTAACATACATTTAAGTTCATGTTGTGCTTGGATGTAGAATTATAGATGTTTTACGCAACGCAAGCGAAAACGCAAGGGTACCGCAACGTATGAATTGTTTTTTACTTTTAGCATTACATACTTTCTATAAAACTCAACCGGGTACAAAAGCTCTTTGTAGAATTATTTGTTATCGATGAAAGACAACTAAATACCTGACCTTGTAAACAAGCGTAACGAACACGCATGTAAGCGTATTAACGACAGGTCGCAACACGAAACGAAATTTCATCAGTGTGTGAATCATTGGGCTTGTGATCACACGTTCGCCAGTAAACGGATGAAAAGACGATTTTTAAAACTGTAAGAGTGTTTAAAAATGCAGATTATTTTAAAAATGATATCTTACTTCTAAGCGCTTCTAAGCGATTAGCTGATTTTTCTTTCGAAAGAATAATATTTTGTTATCGATTGTTATTGAGTAGCGTTACTTCTTAGAAAAGAATAATATTTTGCATAAGTGAATCATGTGCTGAATTGGGGATATAACGGCAATAAGTATTAAGAATAAAAAGTTTTGAACTTGAGACCAAGTCGCGCAACCGATATACGGAAATTAAAAGTTAGTTTTATTGGTTATTCTTTTTGCTAACCAATTACTTTGAGCCGGTTTAGTAATAAACTATTGAAATAAAAAATAGAAAGTTGAGTTTAATTTTTTATCTGATTTTTTTGTGTTGTTGCAATCACGATGTCTTTGAAATGGTTTATATTAAAAAGGGAAAAGAAGTTAATAAATTGGGAGGGGATTGAAATTTGTAAGGAAGAAGGATTTTATTTTGCTTCTGATTCGTGTGGTGAGGATTTTGAAATGGTTTAGTATTAATATTAAAATATGGAGAGTAAATTAATTGAGACAAGGCAGAAATAAGAATTTAATGTAAAATCACTTTATCGTTCCAAAACAAGTCCTGACGCGGTAGGGGATGCGGAAAATGTGGTGCAGAATATATCTGAACACAAATATCTGATGGCATCATCCTTCAACGGGATGGAGACTAATTTTAATAAGAGAGGACAACACATGGAGGTTTGGAGGGCGCAAAGTGAAATTTCAAGATGGATTGTCTTTTTCCGATGAGGTACTTTGTTTATTCACGAAATAGCTGATCTATTATAAAGGGGTTAATAAGTTCCGATAAGATAAGAGGATGAAAGATTATTTCTGTTGTTAATTATCTGTTTGTTTTTAATAATCTGTTTGTTAAGATAAGATACGAGGATGAAGATTATTTCCAAAACATTGTTTCCATATCCTATCTGCTGTGATGGCCTGAAACAAAAGGGGTTGAAGTGGGGGTTGACAATGCGGGTTCAGCCATAAGGGTTGTTTACTGCCAACCAATGATATCATCCAATGTCTCTGGATTTTGAGAAATTTCGAGATGGGTCCGAAAATGGCGATGTCATAATATTTTTCATGTATCAAAACCCATACTTTTTAACATATATATTTCGACCATGATTCCCACCCTTTTACGGATATTTTTTAAATCTCCCAGAGTATTCGAATAAATGATGCTATTAATCAAATGCCAGGATTTTCTGGTTCATAATATGGAAATGTTTATTCCCAAGAAATAATTTTTCCTAAATAAATTTACAAGAAGTAAAAATTGATTCCCAAGTCAAATGTGATTTACATGAACTATAATTTATTCGTAAGTTAATTAATAAGGAATAACAAACTTCATAAGTTAATTTATAAGAAATAGAAAAAACATAAATAATTTATTCCCAAGTTAAATGTGATTTACAAAAAAATAAAATTTATTCGTAAATTAATTTATAGGAAATAAAAAAAAATCGTAGGTTAATTTATAATGATCCGTTATTCCTTCTTCACAGAGATCATCTACAGTTAAGGGTTGCAATCACATAGTTCTACAGTTAAAGGTTGCATCTACAGTTAAGGGTTGCAATCACATAGTTAAGGGTGGCAATCACATAGTTCTCTTGGCCTAGTGGTTATACGCGATTGAAAAATGTGAGGGATTCGGATTCGAGACGAGCTGTGGAAAATGGTTTCTTTTTAAAAATATAGTACACGTGTTAAACACTAGATGGTGCTACAGTTAGCCAGACTTGAAATATTTCGCGACTTTGTGACGAGTGTGTTGACGTCAGAAATCAACGTGGTGGATTCGATTTTTAGAATTATTTCGAGGTTTTACTTTGGATTATCAGAAAACAAGATAGTGGACGAACGGCAAAGTTTGTGGCACGAGGGTGATGATGTCAGAATTCAAAATGGTGGACGTAGGGTTTTTTAATGAGGGAGTCGGTATTTTTGATAAGTGTTTAATTAATTAGTGAGTTATGAATATTAATTAGTGCTTTATGAATATCAATTAGTTAGTTACGAACATTAAGAAGGGGCGTGGCCAGTTATATATATTAATAAGGGGGATAGTAGTGGGGGGCGCATAAGAGGGCGTGGTTGATCGCTATAGTGGCTTGACACCACTAACCTTACCGTGTCTATCCTTCAATCCTTGTATACCTGTCCGTTTTTTATAACACAAAGCATTTACTATATGTTACAGCTCTGTATGTTTGTGCTGTCTAACTGCTCCCTTGGCTTTGTCAGCCAAGCCATCAAGCCAAAGATTCTTATCAGCAGCTAACTGATCCTTTACACCTTTATTAAGCTCTCTGTAATGCTTCCTATTAGTAGTAAGCAAATCATGACTGTCATAATGACTAAGTAACCTATCATGGTAAGCTTTATCTGTAACAGGGTCTTTCAGCGCTTCAGTGTTAAAGGTAACTTTTTAAACCTTAGCATAACATTTCTTAAGTTTATGTTGCAAGACACTTTTAACCAGGTAATGGTCAGATCCAATTTCAGTTCACCTATATGATATGGTATTCCTATAAAACCTACCCCATTTGTTGTTAATTAATATATACTCAATCATATTATTATGCAGTCATTTATTGAAACTCTCATATACTTACGTATGTCATGGGGTTTGTAAAAAGGGTTAGTTATTCTCAAACCATTAAATTTATTTGCCTATAGGAGACGTTACCCGTTACAGCTACCAATATCAAAGGGACCTATCACCCTTCCTCAAATGTCAGAGTCAGTACCAACTTTAGCACTGAAGTCGCCTAGATCAAGGGTAATATCTTCTTTCCTTACAAAATTCTGAACATCCTGAGGTTGTCCGTAAAAACCTATATTTCATATCCTTATCGGCATCCTCAGTGGGGCAGTGCTACGACAGATGAACGTGCTACAGTGAATTTATGATAAACATGTCATGAACGCTCGTTTATGCTTCTGCGTGAGAATTACGTAATCAACGAATTCGAAGGAACAACCCAACTGAAAAAATAAGAAAGAATGGTAATGTTGGAGTTGTGAATATGTGAAAGGGGACATAGTTAGTCTCAGTATATACACGATAAATAAAGTATACAGTTTAAAAAGGAGTATTTTATATGGTGAGTGCGCGGGAGGTTGATTAGTTTATTAGTGTGGATCGTGTTAGTAAACTAGTAAAGGAAAAGAAGAATTTATCGTCTTGTTCGTGGTGATCAACGTCTGAAAAGAATTGGTTCTGAGAAGCCAGTACACTTAGCCGCAGTTTAGGAGTACTTGATGACTAAAACCTAAGAAGGAAGTCATTTAGTGTTTAGTTATTTAGTTTGTTTAGGAATTGGTAAGGATATTCTCGTTAGATTGAATATTTATTTACCAACATGATTTTATTGTTCATAGAATGATTTTAGCCTGGTTTTGTGATTTGGGTGTGAATAGAAATAAGATAATGGATTCTTCTGAAAGTTTATCTTTGTATTGTTATAGAGTTTCGTGCCAGTTGACTTGTCTGTATAAATAATTTCATCAATGCTTTTGTAATAAATTACATTATTTTGTAATTTTCATTGTAAAATATTTACTTGAACTCATGCTGAGTGCTCATCCGTTTTAATTCGTAACGATATTGATGGGGTAAAGTGTTATAATGCAAATGAAATCACTTCTGATTTTAACATTTTAATACAAAACTTGATATTGTTAAGATTTGATTATAAGCATCAAATTGAAAGCGTAAAAACTGATTGGGAATATCTGTTTCACATTTTAAGAAATGAAATGTTACCTTCTTGTGATAATAATAATTTTAGTGACAATAATGTTTTTGCACATATCGCTTGAATTACAACTAAACCTTCCATATATGATGTTCAGTCATCTTGAACTGTATTTAAAACACAATTCGAAGTCATCGCTAGAGCTAATGAGTGGAATGAATTTCAGAAGGCCAGTTTTCTTGCAGCTTCTTTAAGAAATTCTGCTGCGGAAGTGTTACAGTCTGTTCCAGAAGAAAAATGACTTGATTATCAAAGTCGTGTATCTGCATTAGAACTCAGGTTTGCCGATAATTATTTAAACAATATTATATGACTGAACTTAAATATCGTATGCAGAAGAGTGGTGAAACTTTGCAAGAACTTGCCAGTGATATTGAACGTCTAGCTAGATTGGCTTATAGTAACTATCCACCAGATATTCAAGATGACTTAGCTCAATTACAATTTATTAATTACTCAGCAAAATCTGACGATGTTGGAAGGTGAAACTTTAAAATCAGCTGTGATATGTGCCATGAAGTACGAGTTCTCCAGGCTTTCCTCCCGAGCGAACAAACACAGTGAGATTTGTGAGTGCAGATGAAACTGTAGAAAAGGATAGTGAAATGAAAGAACTAACCAAAACAATGTTATCCGTTTGGAAAGAGCTTAAAGGTTCCTCTCCAAGGACTTCTACAAACATTCAGTGTTGGAATTGTGGGAAGACTGGACACATTCGAGCTAACTGCAAAAGGTGGTGGATAAAAAGTTCAAGCACGTCTAACAGACAACAGAACCAGCAGACGTAACATGAAGGGCAAAGACTGGCTGTTGATTGGTTGGCCCCAGGGGAAGTGGCCCACATTTCAACACTACATGGTGATAATAACGGATTAGTAGCTGATGGAACCATAAATGGAGTGAGTACCTTGCCGTATGATAGTAGACACTGGTGCAAATGTGACTTTACTCAAAACAGACATGGTAAAGAAGATTATACCTCACCCAAACTGTGGAATGCTAAGCAATCTAATATAGCCCTACAAACAGTCACTGGAGATTGTGCTAAAGTCCATGGAAGCGCATCAGAGTTGTCCATGGTAAGTCCATGGAACTCACATCAGAGTCTGTATGTGTCTCGTATGCCATCTTGTTTACATCGCTAACATCTACGATGAATACATATTAGGCCTTGATTTCCCAAAGAAACATGGATTTAGTATTAGACCCAGTGACAGCCAACTCATCGATAAGACAGAAAAGATCTCTCTGCTTAGCCGAACATCTGGTTCTTTATCAAGTGTGACCACAATATGGTTGGAAGACACAGAAATCACAGAACAAAGTGAAGTTATAGTTCGTGGACATCGGGCAGAGACTTCTGGGGCCTACCTATTGGCGGTCACTGAGAGCTTTAGCTCATGGTATCCTGGTTGGGTCTGTAAATGGTAGCTAGGTAGTCACTGGAAGGAGAGCTATGCACCAATCCCCTGTGATGATGCATAGAACCGGCCAGGCCTAGCACCAAATGTCCGACCCCGTATTCTCCTGGTGCAGACCGTTAGTACCTTTCAAAAGAGATACTCTCTTATGGAAGTGAATGGAAGGGGAGGGCTGCCAGATTAGTGTGGCCTACTGATCTGGACAACTATGGCTACTTTTCTTTTTTTTCTACCCTGCTGAGGAGTGGTCAACCACACAGGGTCCTGGTGCTGACCATATAAACCCACTGGACTGGACAGATATATGGCTCTGAGCTTGATTATGGATCCTGATTTTATTGCACTGGTGGGGTTCTGTGGAGGGAAAATCTTCCGCTGTGTTTTCTGTTTGTTTGTGGGTTGACAGCCCCAAGTGAATAGATTCACAGGATATGCTTATCAGCTGGTGGATAATCCTGAGCAGAGGTCATCGTAGGCACCTGAACTCTTTGCTTCTATTGGCATCGTCAAATTCTACATTACAGGAAGTCTTCCAGTGTAGATGGCTTCAGCCTTTAGTGGTGGGGGAACGGGTCTTTGCCCCATGTCTGCGATTAGGGGGCTGTTTGATATTGTCGGCATTCCCTCTCTCAATAAACATAGTTTCTTTAAACATCCTACTAACCATTTTCTCTCCATAGGTAGTTGGAATGTGAGGACTCTGCACAGAACTTTTTCTCTTGATGTCCTCACACAAGAATTCCACCATTATAATTTAGATATTCTCGGCTTGCAAGAGACCAGATGCACAGATAAAGGTCAGATTCTTAAAAATAATCTTAAATTTCTCTTTTCAGGGAGGAACGACAATAAGCATCACCAAGGCGTGGGTCTGCTTCTCAGCAGACACGCTAGTGATGCTGTTCTAGGATATGAGTGCATTAATGAAAGGTATCTTACAGCAAAATTTCAGACAAGCGTTAAAGACTTGAATGTTATCTGCTGTTATGCCCCCACTGAGGATGCCGATGAGGATGAGAAGGATAGGTTTTATGAACAATTTCAGGATATTTTGAATTCTGTCAAGAAAGGAGATATTACCCTTGTTCTTGGTGACTTCAATGCCAAAGTTGGTACTGACTCTGACCTTTGGGGAAGGGTGATTGGCCCTTTTGGTATTGGTAGCTGCAATGGCAATGGGCAACGTCTCCTACAGGTAAGTAAACTCAATGGTTTCAGAATAACTAACACATATTACAAACACCGCGACATACATAAGTACATATGGGTTTCACCTGATGGGCTGCATAAGAATATGATTGATTATATATTAATTAACAGTAAATACTAGTTCTGTTAGAAATACCAGGGCATATAGAGGAGCTGAAATTGGATCTAACCATTACCTAGTTAAAAGTGTCTTGCAACTTAAACTTAAAAAGTGTTGTGCTAGGGATAAAAAATTTGCTTTTAATACTGAAGCTCTGAAAGACCCAGTTATAGCCAAAGCTTACCATGATAGATTACTTAGTCATTATGACAGTCATGGTATGCTTACTACTGAAGTTGAGGAAGAATGGGATCATTTTAAACAGGCTTTTTTGGACACTAACAATACTCTTTTAGGAAAAAAGGAGCAGAAGAGACAGAATTATCTGAGTGATAAGGCACTTGAGCTTATTTCGGAAAGAAAGAATTGCAGGAATGTCCTTAATCAATACCCTACTAGTCCTAATACAAAGCATTACAGAGAACTTAATAAATGTGT
Source organism: Ryuthela nishihirai (assembly GCA_038380435.1). Taxonomy (NCBI): domain Eukaryota; kingdom Metazoa; phylum Arthropoda; class Arachnida; order Araneae; family Heptathelidae; genus Ryuthela; species Ryuthela nishihirai. The sequence continues at coordinate 32,339,117 of JAWZYU010000004.1, forward strand.
AAAAGATCAGTTAGCTGCTGATAAGAATCTTTGGCTTGATGGTTTGGCTGACAAAGCCGAGGAAGCAGTTAGACAGCACAACAGCAGAGAGCTGTATCAGATAGTTAATGTTTTGTGTGGTAGAAAACGGACAGGTATACAGGGATTGAAGGATAAACAAGGTAAAGTTATAGAAGGTGAGGATTCCGTCATGGCTAGGTGGGCTGAGCATTTCAGTGATGTTCTAAACAATGCGGTTAGTTCTATTCCCATTGTTTGCAATGATGATAGATGCATTGGTGGTTTTAATGTTGGCCCTATAACACAATCTGAAGTTATTTTGGCTGTTTCTAAACTTAAACTTCATAAATCCCCAGGGGTAGATGAAAATACTACAGAAATGCTTAGAGCTGGAAATGTTTCGGTTACCACTTGGATGACTGAAATTCTGAATATCTTTTATGATAAAGGCATGGTTCCTAAGGATTTTACCAGAGCTATTGTTATCCCTATTTTCAAAAAAGGTGATCGCAGTTCTTGTGATAACTATAGGGGTATTAGCCTACTCTCTGTTCCAGGTAAAGTTCTTTCCATGATTGTGCTTAATAGAATTAAGAATCTGATTGACAGTCAATTGCGTGATGAGCAATGTGGATTCAGAAGTGGTAGGGATGTGTGGATCAGATATTTTCACTTAGGCAGATTCTTGAGAAATGTTTAGAGTTTGAGAAACCTTTGGTTGCTAGCTTTGTTGATTTCAAAAAGGCTTTCGACCCTGTTGATCGTCATAATTTGTGGTTAATTGTGAGATCATATGGTATATCTGAAAGTTAGTTAACATAATGAAAGCTCTCTATAATAACACTGAGTCGTGTGTGAGAGTTGGTAAGGTTTGTAGTAATTGGTTTAGCATTACTTCTGGTGTTCGACAAGGGTGCATTTTGTCTCCTTTTCTCTTCAGCTTGGTTATTGATTATGTTATGCGAAATTCACTTCAAGGGAAAGATTTTGGCCTTAAATGGACTGGAGATACGAAAATTTCTGATTTAGATTATGCTGATGATTTAGCCCTTTTGGCAAATGATGTTGATGAGATGAATTCTTTCATTCGAGCTGTTGATGAGACTGGTAGTAGAGTAGGTTTGGTTATAAACAGAGGGAAAACTAAAGTGATGAAAATTGGTCAGGCAGGCTGTGATTCAATTAATCTGAATGGTTGCAGTCTTGAGCAGGTGTCACAGTTTAATTATCTTGGGAGCTATGTAACAGATAATGGTGATGTGCGGCATGAGATTAACAGACGAATAGGGATTGCTGCCGGGACTTTTAAGAATCTATGGAGAGTATGGAGAAATAGGCGTATACACCTAAAGACTAAAATTAGACTGTATAATAGTTTGGTTCTTTCTAGGGTTAGTTATGGTAGTGAAACGTGGACACTTTGTAAACAGGATAACAGGAAACTAGATGCTTTTGATTCCAGATGCTTACGCAGTATCTTGGGCATTAGGTGGTTCAACTTTGTAACTAATGATGAGGTTAGGCAAAGGAGTTTGCAACCTCGTTTAAGCAGCATATTGTGCAGAGAGAGACTCCGTTGGTTTGGCCATGTTGCCCGTATGAATAATTATAGATTGGCGAATAGGGTTATGAACAGTGTGCCTAAAGGCCTCAGAAAGAAGGGGAGACCTAGGATGCGGTGGGCAGACAATGTCAAACAGGACCTTGTTAGAATTGGTGTGCAGTGGACAGATGCAGTAGATGTGCGCAGGATAGACTTGCTTGGAGAACTAAATTGCACGGTCTGGTTGGACCTCCGTAGCCCATGGCTGCTTGAGGATGATGATGATGATGATGATCCTGGTTGCAAGGCCTTTGTCAAAGTAGATAATGAACGAATTCCTATCAGAGTGATGTACTGTAACAAATCCAATAGATTTTGAAAAAGGGTGAAGAATTGTGTGATATGTGAACCTGTTACATGGGAGCAAGTGTAAACACAATGGAAATTACTGACTCAAACCAACACCATACAGGTATTCTCTCTCATCTTACTGATTTGAGAAGAGAAACAAGAAAGATATTAACTGAAGACGAAGCTGTTATGGCCGAAATCCTACTTAAAGAGTTTTCTGACATTTTTTCTGCTACATCAAATGATTATGGCCGTACTAACCTGACAAAACAGAAGATCAACACTGGTGATTCTCCTCCAATCCATCTACCAGCAAGAAGGCTTCCATTGGCAAAATAGGAGGACACAGAACGACTCATAAGGGAGATGGAAACTCAAGACATTATAGAACCATAATCGAGTCCCTGGACATCACCAGTGGTTCTTGTCAATAAAAGGGATGGATCTAGACGATTTTGTGTTTTTTACCGCAGATTGAATGATATAATAAAGACTGCTTTCCTTTACCCAGAATTGATGATACACTGGACACTCTCTTTGGGTCAGAATAATTCTCAATATTAGACTTGAAGGTGGCAAGTTGGTATACATCCTGAAGACCGTGAGAAAACAGCTTTCACTACAGGAAATGGACTTTGGCAGTTTAAAGTGATGCCATTTGGACTTTGCAATGCACCTGCAACGTTTGAACGATTAATGGAATCGGTGCTCAAAGGTTTGTCTTGGGAGGTCTGCCTGGTTTACTTGGAAGACATCATCGTTCTTGGAAAGACTTTTGAGAAACAGTTGAAAAATCTTCGTCAAGAGTTGCAAAAACTTGCGGCACCCAAGCTAAGATTGGGACCGACTAAGTGTAAACTGTTCTAGCAAGAAGTTCATTACCTTGGTCATGTCATTCACTGTATCAGGGATTAAGACTGATCCTAGTAAGATAGAAGCTATAAGAGACTGGCCTCCACCACAGGATGTTCATCAACTTCGTAGTTTTATTGGACTTTGCACCTACTGTAGAAGATTTGTCACGGGTTTTTCCAAAATCACAAGGCCATTATATCGTCTGACAGAGGAGGGCCAGCGGTTCATGTGGACCACCGAATGTGAAGTGGCCTTCGAACAGTTGAACATATCTCTTTCCACAGAGTGGGACGGGGGTGGCTCGGTCGGTAACGCGTCAGACTCGTAATCTGTAGTTTAAAGGTTCGAGTCCCAGTTGGGTCAGCATTGAGATTTATCTCCGGAAAATTCCCCACCCTGCCCAAGGTCAATATGGGACACCGATGGGCTTGTAAAAGCCACCGTCCGTCGGATGGAGCTTACTTCGTAGCCCCATGTGCTAGAGAGCTATACCCTGTGCACGTTAAAGAACATGCTGGATGATCTTGACGGGAGGTTACTATCTGTCTCCCAACAGCTGTTCCAGGGGTCCCCTCCCCCAACCTTCTCTGAGCCTTCGGGGTCCTTGTGACCTGGCCATTTAGCCCATGGTGGGCAAAAAATTGCCGCTCAGAGGTAAAACAACCCAACTCTTTCCACAGCATATGCACAAGCTGGAAAACAATTCATAATAAATACTGATGCAAGCAACACAGTAGTTGGTACTGTACTCTCACAGCAACAAGACTGACAAGAAAAATTTTATGTATATTTTAGCAAAACTCTATCGAAACCGGAAAAAAAATTATTGTGTCACATGAAAAGGACTGTTAGCAATATTAAAAGCAATAGAACATTTCCATCATTATCTCTATGGCCAGAAATTTCTTATACGCACTGATCATGCTGCACTCAGGTGGTTACTAACCTTTAAAAACCCTGAAGGACAAATTTCTAGGTGGATACAGCGGTTGCAAGAGTACAATTTCTCCATCGAGCATCAAAGTGGCAAACTGCATAGGAATGCAGATGCTCTTTCCAGACGTCCATGTATTGACAACTGTAAGCATTGCTATAATGCAGAGTTGAAATATTTTACTAAAGATGTAATCTCCATAAGACAAATAACATCGACACAAACGAACAGTGATATTCCTAACATCTGGAGTCCAATAGAAATTAGAAAGGCCCAACTAGACGATGAAGATATAAGGCCAATAATAGATTCGATTATAAAATCTGATGTAAGACCTAATTGGGAACAAATCTCGAAGTATAGTCCAACTACTAAAAGTTACTGGGCACAGTGGGACTCCTTAGAAGTGAAAGACGGTTATTATAGGGACGATGGGAGAATCCCACTGAACGGCTGATCCGTTGGCAGATAATTTCTTTCTATGAATAATAAAAAAAGGTGCTATGTTCTTCTGAAGGTTTATTTTTACACTGATATAGATTGTTTGATATAGTTTATATGGTTTATATGTTACTGATATAGTTTATATGAATGTTTTCATTCATATTTTTGTAATAAATTATATTATTTTAGAATTATAATTGTTGAATGCTATTTCTGAACTCACGCTCACTTTTCATCCGTTTAATTCACAACAATACATTGCTATTTGCATTTGCCAATCGCTCATTAGCACGAATTATTACTCTTAAAGGGTGCGAAATTTGGAAAACTAAAAACTTAATTTTCTTTGAAAACAGTGATCCACTTTTATTTGGTGTCCAGATGATTAAACGACATCTTTTCGACGAAGAAATTTTGATTTAAAAAGAAAGGAAATGTCTTTTCCACCTCTGTTAAACGAGAGCCAAACAAAAAGCTCACTTTTTGTTTGAGCGGAAGATGTTATGTTCGTCTTCCACAGATTTTTTTGTTTCTAATTGAGTCCCAAAGCGGGAACATCGACTTTCGGTATACATATATAGAGAACTGAACAAGTGCAGAGCGAGTTAGAATCACAGGTCAAATGATCATTCCATCCGGAACTGGAATCCTGACGATGGCATTTACAGTGTCACCGCGATACCACTGCGTCCCTCCTCCCCTCTTCGCAGATTCACTTTCTGTTGAGAGCGTAATCTTTAAGGTTATGTAATTTGCATCGCGATATTTAATCATGCTGTGCATCGTAATTGATCTGAGTTGGCCATGGAAGGCTCTTTATGATATCAATTCCTTCTTACTATGCGAATTAAAAGAGAGAAAATTTTGAATAAATCACTTCATGATATTTGATTTATGTTTTAAGCAAAGAAAAAGATTGACCTTAAAAAGTTGCCGTTGTACAAAAAAGCTATTATATCATTGCTGCTACTTAAAACTCTTTGGTTAATCTTGTTAGCACTGGCAAGGTGCCCTAACGAAAGGGTGTGCGGTGGGAAGGACCTTCCCTGGTAATAAATATCGTCTGTACCATGCTCCTTCTAGGTACACCATTGTTGTTGGTCTAAGGACGTGTTTTTGTTTTTTTTCCAAAGGGATCGTAACAACAATGGAGCAACTATGTAGAAGGAGCAGCATAAAGACTGTTAATCGGTCTGACATTTAGTATCGAGAAAGGTTCCCTCCCCCCCACTCTTTAGGGCACATTTCGCTGATAGTTCTCAGGTTAAACGAACAGCTTTAATTACTGATATTAAATAATAGACTATGTGTATCAGACGCTCTTTTAATTTAACCCCTTATATTATTGCATTCAATTTGAATGAAGATTATTTTATACCAATAACATTCCAAGCTAAAATTATTTATAGAAATAAAAATGTACAACATAAGCTACAATCATCGACGGATCTGGAACTGTGTTTCTCCTCTTCCTGACCTTGGATACGCTGGCCACACTCTCGGTCTGTCATACTTTCCTCTTTTGAACACCACAGATACTTGCAACGTTACACCAGGAGAAGAAAGAGGCGCTTTTATATACTATGCTTACATTAAAAGTACAAATCATTATCGAAATGTCGAAAACTTATTCTTGGAGTCAGAGTTCTACATGACAGTCCATATCGCTCACTTGGGCGTACAACAAACGGACGCTGTTCTGCCATCTAATATATATTACATGATTGTGAGGGACTGACGGCTGACAGGGGATCACGCTATTTCTAATTACGACGCAGAAGTGGTAGAGCTCCGAAAATTTCCACTTTGGGGTCGTGTCCTTCAAGTCATGTAGAGGTCGAACCATGATATAGGAGTGCTAGAAACGTGAAAATTGGTGTCTGGCGGGGGGAAACGTTACAAAATTTCGTATATGGAAGGTCCTTTGAGGTCAAAGGTGAAATTTAGATCTGTTGGTGTTAAAGAGACGAAAATTGATTTTTGGCAATATTTTGGGTCGTAGATCTCAGAAATGTGGAATTTCGCTTCTAATAAACCCTTTGAGGTCAAAGGTCAGATATCGATATACTGGAACTAGAGGGTAGAAAATTGATGCTTGGGGGCATTTTGAATCGTAGATCTCCATAATTTTGTCAAAAATTTGGGTGCGATGGATGCTTCGAGGTCAAAGGTCCAATTGCGATATAACTCTGTGTTGGAGAGCTAAAAATTGTGGAATAGAGCTATTTCCGGCAGTAGATATGGTGTTGCAATCAAGGTGAAATAGGGGTCAGAGTGATGGTCTAAAATTCAGGAGGAACAGATTCATTTCTAGCGATATCGATTTCACCCACTGTCGTTCAGGGCATGTGAGAGGTGACAGCTTTCGGTTCTCGTAGAATCTACAGTGGACATTCCATTCACTTCGCTTCATCAACTATTGTAGTTAATAATCTGTGAAGGCATTGGAAGGTTCTTGCAGCTGGAGGGACGAGAAAGGTGATCGCTTCTAACAAGATGTCGCTTGCCTAGATGATTGAATTTGAGGTTCATGGGCAAGGAGGATGGTGATCTGGAGAACATTTGTTAATCTTTTCATCCTCTATTCACTCAGAACTTGATTCCCCATCGAGAAGTAATTCCCCTAGATACGGTGGATAGTTTTAATTCCTTATTGCAGAATTGATGGCGGTTTCGTAAATTATGAATTGTTCAGAGACGTCAGTAGTAACATGCCAGGAAAGACATTGATAATAGGGGCAATACAGCAGTATACTCAGGGATGATATAGTGGTATATTTAATGACGATATCATGGTATACCCAGTGGGCATATAACGGCATACCCAGTGATGATATAGTGGTATAACCAATTGGATATAAAGTGATGGCACAATGACGATATAGTGGTATATGCATTGACCATATATGATGTACCAGTTGACGATATAGTGGTGTACCTAATAACGATATAGTCGCATGTCCAATGACAATATAGCAATATACCCAATTACGATATATAGGTATCTAATTGAAGATAAAGCAGTATGCCCTATGGCGATATAATGTTTTAACCAATTGAAGATGTAGCGCTATACCAAGTAACGATATAGAGGTATTGTCATACTCAGACTTCACAATCTTTTGCGGAATCACTGCACCTACCTGCACTACGTACCTACCTGTGCTGCCTGGCGCACTACCTCACCTAGAACAATTCTAGACAATGACATTATTCCTTCCAGTTCTTTTCGCCAGAGAAACCTCCAGGCACGATCGGAAATCGAAAGAAATGTACGTTACTTCTTTAGCGGAACTTGCAGAATCTCACGCTCTGAGCGAGTTCAAGGTGAGCCTGTGCTCCAAAAACCCCAAAGACCATCAAGGGAGGCCCTCGGTGGATGTCAAACCACCGAGTTAGTGTTAAGTAGTAAGAACACTTTTTTTAGGAGGGAGAGGAAAAGTTCCTTCCCCCTTCCCCTGCGTGTTTGCTGGAGGTTGACTCTCTAGGAGGGGCGTGGCCGAAATGACGTCATCGCTGCGTGTTCGCTGGATGCTTTCTGTTGCTAGGTTAAGGGGTGCAGCCCTTCGACCCTCACTGTAACCCTTTAGTCTCTAGGTCTGGTTGGTTGTTACCCCTTTAGTCTCTAGGTTTGATTGGTCATTAACCCCTTTGTCCCTCAATTTTTAATTCATTTTTTTTGGAATGTGATTAGACGTGTTGCTCATTGGTGGAGGTTTCGAAAGAAAAGGCGCTGCAGCGGTTCGGGAGCCACAGTCATGGCTTTTGCAGACGTTGTCTTTGAATATGTTCAGCAGTATTGGTGTGGTCAGTCCGATGAGCAATTAGTACCTGTGTTTCCCTGACTCCTGGAGCAGCTAGTGTGCGACAGCATCATTAGACGACTGCCCGATCCTTCTGTAGAGAAAATGGCACTGACGTTCACGCTGAAAGTCCACAAATATGGTTATCCTGTGCTTGAAGGACTTGAACCTATCGATTTTGAAGACTTGGTTGAGACAGTGAAGGCAGCCAGTGTCCTCTCCCAGTGAACGACATCCTCATCAGCATGAACTCATGTATGCTAGATATTAGCTGTGTTCCAGATCAGTGTGAAATACGACACGTCTCCTGTGTCTTAGATTTAGATGGTTTCACCGTGAAGGGTAAATTCCTGACCCGTGAACTAGGTTATTCGGATTGTAGGGGCCTGATGGGTGTCTACAGATTCGACCTTTCCTTTGTGATGGACATTCCTCAGAAGGACTGGAAAACAATTCGTTATGTGTCCAAACTCGTTACGGGCCTTCCCTTTTACCCTCGTTTCGGTGAAGTGGTTTGGGAGTACGGGTGTCTGGACGATATTGTACGTCACATCCACGAAAAGTGTCGCAAGACTTTTGTTTCTGTCATTGCTTACAAGGGTGGATTCTACGAGAAGCAGCTATTGACCAGACTTGGTATAACCTCGTTGAATTTAGAAAAAATTGGCTGTCCAAGTTTCAAAGACCTTCCTAAAATACCTGGAACTGAGTGTGGTTATCACGAAGGGTGTGGAGTGCATTGTTCACAAGCTGAGACAGCAGCATTTAGCACGTGGATGAACGAGTATATCGAGAAGCACTCTACGCAATGAACGGGTCATTAATTGGTTAACTGCGCGGACAATTAGAGACTTTTCCTTTGATTAATTTGGGGGGACTTGTTCGACGAACCTGACTATTTTGGCGAGGCCGCTCCATCTATGATTGAAGATCCCACCCCTGTTGAAGACAACCCTTCTGTGAATGAAGAAGGCAGCCTTCCTGTGAATGAAGAAGACACCCCAACTGTGAATGAAGGCAACCCTCCTGTTAGTGATGAGGAAAACCCTCCATGTGTTAAACGACAGAGGGAACCATCCGTCTCAACCGCGACTCTGCCACCATCCCCGGTTCCAATGCATCCCCCACCCCTCAAACCGAAACCTAGACGGAAAATGACGTGGAAACCTGTCCCTCCCCAGTATGAGGATTCTCTGCTAGAGGAGCAACCTGCGCAATCTAGGAGGGAGAAACGTGATGTCACCCCTGCCCAACAGAGACTTAAGAACTGAGAAACCTGTAGAACACAACAGTTGTCGTCATGCAGCCTACTAGTGAACACTCCTACCCTCCCGAAGATGAGATTTTCGTCGTGCCTAGACTGTACCATGAACGTCTCCAGGTCCACATGTGCGTCATTACCGCAGCTTCAGTGAAGGAGACCTACTTTATCCAATGAAGGAAGGGATCACTCTAACCCTTCTGGAGTGGCAGGAATTACTAGCGGTGTCGGACAGGATCGACGTCGCTAATTCCACCGAAAGAGAGACTTGGTTCGTGACGAGTAACCTACAATTGTGCGCTTACTGTAATAGTGATGGCTGTCGACGACTCGACTTTATCAAATCCCTATCAGGTTCGACATCTTGCGGTGTGACGATGTGAAGAACAGCCTGGATCATCACCGCAGGTCCGATATTAATTTTCACCTGCGGCACGCCATCGCTAACAGAAAGACCTTCTACTAGCGTTTCTTTTGACTCCCCCGGCAGAGGGTCAAGGACATTTGATTCAGCTATTGACGCACATTGTGGTGCACGATCTAATTGAAGCCTTGCTACCCAGGACTAGGCTTATAGAGCCCGAGGATAAAGAACATTGTTTGAATACTTATTTGAACGATGCAGTGCGTTCGTTGGACATTGACGCTATTGCTAATGCATTTGTTGACACGGTGTGGGCTCGAGGCCTCCTCTGTTATGTAGACGACGCTTTTCTTTTCTCTCTGTCCTTTGATGACTTGTTAAAGAGAGCAAAAGACAACCTGTATACTAGCGACAATTGGTTTGGTAAATAAATGTCCGATATTACCTAACAATTACTGTGTTGTGCACTCATTTAGTTATGAATCGTGTGAAGACAGCATCAGCAACAGCTGTTCTCTGTACGCTGATAGGGGTCGCTGTGATTTGTGGGGTTACGTTATCTCCAGATTATTTAGCCACACGTTGCGGAGATTCTAGGCATTTGGGAGGAAATATTTGGTTGAGCGTGTGTAATAAAACAGTGGATATCAGATTATTTTTACGTAAACAATCGACGGTGAAAGGAATTAACTTATCTTTTTCTCAGTGGAAGAAACTCGTTACTCTGGACGGTTGAGTCGAGAAAAATGTTGTGGGCTCCGAGTTACCGATTCTGTCTGGTGAAGGTGGGAACAAAAGCGATGTACTATGACCATCCGGTCATTTACACATCGAGAGAGTTGTGTGAAGAGGCTGCAGACCGTACATCTATAGACGTACCTGACTCCCTTCCAATCGAGGTCTGGATTAAAGAGGGAAAGCTACTGCTGGTCGATGAACGCCGAGTTGTAAAAAGCTTATTACGATCCCAAGAACCCTGGCAGCTATGGAGGGGTGACTCGATTATCCCAGAGTACTGGACAGGATCCAAAGACAGTCAGAGAATGGTTAGCGGCTCAAGAGACGTACACTCTCCACAGACCGGCAACGAGCAAATTCAGAAGGAACCAAACGTACGTGACAGGTCTGGATCAACAGTGACAGGCGGATTTAATGTTCGTGAAAAATATTGCACGATTTAATGATGGCTATGGATACATATTAGTCGTCATCGATATTTTATTTCGCTATGCATGGGCGGTTCCTGTGAAAAAGAAAACAGGAACTGCTGTGAAAGAAGCATTTGAACAAGATTCTAGCGCAGGGCCGTGAACCCATGACTCTAAACACCGATCAGGGGACAGAATTCAGAAACCGTGTTTTTCAAAAATTCCTAAAAGAAAAAAAAAAACATTCACTTCTTTGTGTCTTACAGTGATAAGAAAGCTGCGTTGGTAGAAAGACTGAATCGAACCCTGAGAGAAAAATTATGGCGTTATTTCATTAAACATAAAAATTTTGGATTCCATAGTGAAGGGTTATAATGCTTCTAAACATCGAGCTCACGGCTTTGCACCCAAGGACGTGGATCTCTTTAATGAGAGTGCCGTCTGGGAGAGATTATACGGAGCACCAAAGCAGACAGAACCTGTCCGTTTTAAAGAGGGAGATCACGTGAGACTCAGCAGTTTGAAGCTTCCATTCAAGAAAGGTGCGTCGCAACAGTGGACTCGAGAGATATTTCGAGTGAAAAGAATCGTACCTAGAACACCTCCCGTTTACGAAGTGACAGATAGTGATGGTAACAAGATACGTGGAACTTTCTATAGCCGAGAACTGCAGAAAATAAATATTCCTGAACTCTACGCAGTGGAAAAAATCTTGGTCAGGGACCGTAAAAAAGGCGTCTTAGTGAAGTGGAGAGATTATCCTACTCCCAGCTGGATACCTACTCCCAGCTGGTTTCTACTTAACTCTCCCTTCCTCCGCCAGCTTTGACGTTTACCCTTCTAACACTCAGAGCGATTATACTTTGGAAAGCCTATGAAGAAAGCGGGGATTGTAAAAAAATATTCAGCATCAAATTCCTATAGAGATAGATATTAAAGTGATGAAAAGATATGATTTATGGTTGTTCCAGATTGGAGCTCCTAATTACTCCTTGTTTTTTACGAAAGAGGCAGAGAGTTTCAATACATTCTTCAATATTGACGCGGCGCACGTGGAAACTCCTCACGATGGTAACTTCGCTAGCAAGGTCAGAAAGGATGACGCTGATTTCTTCACCCCCGATTCATCATTTTATTTTTACTTACTACCCCATCCTGTGATAAGAGGAAATGAGAACCAGATAACCAACGGTCGTTACGAAAATGTGGAAGCTATTTTCTCTGGTATGCTTCAAACTTTGTCTTCCGAAGATAGAAAACATTATGGTCTCAAGAAACTGGCTAATAATCATACACAAATAACCATTAGTGCTAGTTATTACCTCATGTTCCCTGCCTCCTCCAAAGGATTGGGAGAATTACTAGGTTTTGACAAATTCGAATATTTGTATAACATCTCCGTGTCCAAGTATGCCATTAATATTAATGCGGGTATATCTGGTATTTATGTGTACTCCGACCTGGTAGTGCCTCATTTATTAGGCGACACTTATGCAGAGCTGTTACGTCTGATTAACCCCTCTACAAGAACAGCCAACAACGAGACTATATAAAAACTTTTACGAGTGCTGATTATTACCCTCTGGCAAGGAACGTGTTCGAGAGTGTGAGAATATTTCTTCGCACAGATAGTGGGGAACCATTATTTTTTAAGTACAGTAAAGTTTTAGTCAAGCTGCACTTTCGTCATGCGAATCAAGTACACAGAACCTAGCCCCTCCACCTATCTGACATACTATAGGGCTGAGATGGACGCAGGGGTGTTCAGGGGACCCCGGTATCAAAGTGGAGGGGGGCTCGGATCCTTATTTAGAAGTATCGGCCGTTTCGTATCCCCGATTCCGAAGCCCATGGCGTTTTCTCTAGGAAAGCAAGCAGCTAGATCAGGAATTAAATTCCCTTCGGAAGTTGCATCAGGTCGCGACCCAAAAGAAGCGTTCAAATCGAATTTGAAGGATGGTGCGGCTAACTTGTTAGAAGAAGCCGGGAAAAACCTGCGCGGGAGAGGTATGAAGCGTAAGAAACAAAATAAAATTGTCAGATTGTCAGTGAGACACTGTGGAGTGAAGGACGTCTTTGCAAAATGAGCGAAAGAATCCACGGTTCGTCTGGCGATTGCGCTCTATCGGAACTCGACCTGTTTGCTATACCTCTGACCAACTCACAGACTGAAAGAGCTACTTATGTAGCTTACCAGCCCCTTGCTTCGTTAGAAGGAAGGGGCTGGTGATGAATATATAGATCGTCGTTGGCGGTGATGAATATATAGATTTATCCCGATGTCACTTAAGAATCAAGGCAAGAATAACAGACGCTGCAGGAAGGCCCATAACGGATACTGAAGCTGTTGCTCCAGTGAACAATTTTTCAGACGGCTTGTTTAGTCAAGTGGATGTGTACTTGAACGAACAATTAATGAGTGGAAGTCACAGTCTTTACCCCTACAGAAGTTATCTGAAAACTTCACTTGATTATGGTGCCGACGCAGTTAAAAGCCATTTAACGTGTGGACTATGGCATCTGGATGCTGCAAGCAAAATGGAAGAATGTGGGGATGCTAATCTCGGTTGGAAAACGAGGAAAACTTTAGCAGGTTCGTGTAGCATCGAATTAATCAGATGGGTACATGCGGATATATTTCTACAAGATAGGTATTTACTGAATCACGTAGACCTTTAATTGAGGATGACGAGGTCAAAACCAGATTTCTGTCTCATGACTAGTGAAGCCGCTTTCTATGTAAGGAAAGTCAAAGTCAGCAGTTCAACGCTACTCGCTCAGGCCCAGATGCTACACACGACCTCGGCCAAATATTCTTTAAGACGTGTGGAAGTCAGATCGTTCACTCTCAGCCCTGGAATTACTTCGTGCACGAGAGATAATTTATTCAGCTCTCAGATGCCCAAAAGAGTCATTGTAGGGATCGTCGACTCAGCTGCTATGAACGGGGATTTTGCTAGAAATCCATACAACTTCAAGCATTACAATCTAAATTATATATCTCTGCATGCTGACACCCAGCAATTCCCCTCTCAACCGCTCACCCCTGACTATCCAAATCATCAATATATACGCTCTTATCAAACGTTATTGGAATCACTAGACGTCTGGAAAGACAACAAAGGGGTACAATTTGGTCGCTCAGCTTATGCGAAATGGTACACATTGTACGAGTTCGAACTGTCTGCAGATGGAAAACAATGTGAAGATTACTTTAATCTAGTGAAGAGTGCAAATTGTAGATTAGAGATCAAATTCGACACCCCTCTAATCGAAGCATTCTATGTGTGGAATTCGAGAACATTTTGGAGATAGACCAACATCGTAAAATTTTATTTGATTTCTCTGCGTGATGGATACCCTTCAACTATCTCACGTTCTTCGTAATGACCCCTTTACTCGGCCTTTGTTTCTAGGAGTGTTTGCTAGAGACCAGCTGCCAAACATTACGAAGAAGCCGTGTCTTTTTATCTTTAACACTGATGTTTCGACCTCTACTGGAGAACACTGGATAGCTGTCTACGTGAACAAGAGAACAGTCGAATATTTTGACCCGCTAGACATGAAGCCTAGCTTCGAAGAATATTATAGGAAGATAGGGATGAACCGGATATTGTACCCAACGTTACCACTACAGTCGCCAGTTTCCATCATATGTGGGGTTCACTGTCTCTATTTCCTCTTTCTACGAACGAGAGGCGTGACCTTGAAGCGGTTCCTGAAGGAACGTTATTCTTGCCACTTGGGATTTAATGAACTCTTGATAACACTATTTAATGGCATGCTCGATTGTTAACCAGTCTTTTTCCATTGTGCAATCCCCAAGTACAATTCTTGTTAGCTGACCCAGTCAATGTGGCAAAACCACTTTTGTTTTGGAAATCATATGCCATGCAGATAAAATGTTCTCTCCGAATCCCGACAGAATCATCTACTGTTATTCTTTGTGGCAGTCTGCGTTCGAATCCTTCAAACGAAAAGTAGCATTCGTGGAAGGCTTTCCCGACCTACAGTTGAATGCAAGCAACGTACTTTGCTCGTGCTGGATGATATGTTTGTTCAAGCTGCAGATGATACAAGGGTATCTGATCTATTCACAAAGGGGTCTCATCATCTGAATACCACGGTCGTTCTCATCACTCAGAATTTATTTTTTCAAGGTAAATGCGCAAGGAATATCAGTCTCAACTCGCATTATTTAGTTTTATTCAAAAACCCTAGGGACGTTTCTCAGATTACTTATTTAGCAAGACAAATGTTTCCCAGAGAGACGAAATTATTATTGGATGCATTTAAGCTAGCTACACAGAGACCTCATGGCTATTTGCTTCTGGAATGTGATGTGAAAACACCAGATGAACAGCGGCTTAGAAGTAGAATACTTCCTTCTGAATCTCCTGAAATTATTTATATGAGGAATTAGAATTAAAACGAAGGAACCGTTTTTTCGTTATTTGTTAAACGCATCCCCTAAGAAACGTTCGGCGCTGTTGAAAGCCGCAAGTGACAGTGAGATACTCACTTTGTGCGAAATTTGTTTCAATTTAGTGAGAGATAATCTACCAGTTTCTTCAAATGTACTGAAAAAATTGTCCAAACACAAGTGCATTATACGAAAGCTAGCTGAAAAACACATTAGTGTGAAATCTAAACGTGCATACATACGTCAGAAAGGAGCCGGATTTCTGCTTCCTCTTCTCTCAAGTGTGGTTCAACTGATAGCTAATTTATTCCAGCGATGAGTCTCTCCATTAAAGCCGTTGAAAAGCGCCACCTAAAAGCGAAAACTGATGATCTCGATAGTGACATGCAATGTATTTTGAAATCTCCTAGAAATCCCGATCAGAAAGCAGAGGCATATCTGACCGCTTTACGGAAATATTTACAATGTTCGAAAAAAATCGAGGCTCCAGACGAAATGACAGTCACTCCAGGGCTATCAGTAAGAGACATAATTGACATGTCTCCTCGTCACTTCAAAAGCAAGGTTCAAGAAAAAAGGAAATCTTTGCCCGAAACAGTTCGATGGGATTCAAGAGGCAGACTTTTAAATTTACGGTAGAGCCATATCAGACGCGTATCTACCCGACCTTCTCACAGAAGCAGTCAGAAAAAATCAAAATCCCGACATCCCCGGCCAGAAGGAATTTATACAGCAAACGCCGGAAATATTAAAGTAGTCTCAGTAATCGCCTTAATAAAAAGAATGTATTCCCTTACTAACGTGTCTAGATTCGTTTTTCTTCCGATTGTATAACACGAATTCCAAAGACTGGCTTCCCACGCGCAGTGCATCTCCCCCATACTTGGAAGTCCGTGAGCTATGGACTCCCCAGTGTTCGGTAACCGTGCACTGCAGGATTCTCCTGTTCGTAGGTAATACCATTCATATTTGCAGGGATAAACAAAACTCATAGATCGCAGTACACGCAATTTAGGGTTTAAAAACATTTCAGGTTTAATCAAAATAATAACTTGAACAGTCATAGCATAAGATGTCAGAGTAAAATCAGAGTGAATAACGTGTATAAGTCAGTAACATAATTTACAAAATAAGTGAATGACCAATTTAAATCTTAGAAATAATAATGTAAATCATAGCATTTAAAATCATACTGCAGAAATAATAATAAGTAAAGTACCGACATAGCATAATTTACAACAATAAGTGAATGACTAATTTAAAACGTAGTGCAGGAATAATAAAGCAGTGACATGCCATAACATAAAAATCATAGTTCAGGAATAATGAAACAGCGACATAAATAATAAAAGAGTGACATAGTATAAAAATCATACAGCAGAAAATAATAAGTAAAGCAGCGATATAGTATAAAAATCATAGTTCAGGAATAATAAAGCAGGGACATAAAAATCAAAGTTCAGGAATAATAAAGCAGGGACATAAAAATCAAAGTTCAGTAATAATAAAGCATAATGTGAAAATAATACTGTAGAAATAATAATGAACCATAATTTACAAAAATAAGTGAATGTCCAATTTAAATCTTAGATATAATATAAAATCAGAGTATAATAAACCATATCATACTACAGAAATAATAAAGTAGTGACAACCATTCGCGTGACATGGTATAATATAAAAATAATAAAGGAGTGAAATAAAAATCGTAGTATATGTCCAATTTCAATTTTAGAAATAATAATTCAAAATCATAGTATAATAAACCATATAATTTAAAATCATACTACAGAAATAATAAAGCAGTAATATAGTATAAAAATCAGAATATGTCATAATTTTAAAATAACCCCTGCATGTTAAAAACAGTGACATACTGCAGAAAGAGTTAGAATGTGTCAAAGTGGCTAAAGAGCCAGTATACAATTTTTAGGGCTATGGAGATGTACCGATCTCTAGTGACGCTGGGCCCATACTGATCGGTTATCTCGTTTTTAAAATGCCCCATGAAATCAGAGGACTCTGGAATGAATGTGTCGCTGGGGGAGGTTTTAAATATGCGCGAATCTGTGTCGGCGTAGAGGGCTCGCTGTTTTAATTTGGAAAGCATGTCATATAGAGTAAGACGTGCTTGAGCGGTGACGAATGAGGCCACGACAATATTACCTTTAGGATTTGTGGAGGTGAATTCTTTAGCGGGTCTGTAGGTCACTAGGATATTATCCGAATTGACCGCGTGGAGGTCAGTGAGAATTTTGGAGCGATCGTTCGCTAAGTCCAATAATTTTATGGGGTTGTCAATGATTTGAGACACAGGCCTAGAAAGGTCTTCTGATATCTTCCCCCATAAATTATTTAACGCCCCCTTCGAAAGACTTCTTTTAGTGCTGTTAAACACGACCTCCTGAGGGTTTATTCTCACTCCCTCTGCAAGAAAAAAATCTTCGCAAAATTTTGATTTTTCGGCGTCTGTGTTGACGTTTGGTGGGTAACCTGAATATTTCTGCTTGGCCTCTAAAAAGGTGTTGACGTATTCCCCAAATAAGCCGGGGTCCTGGGTAGTGTAAGTAATATTTTCCGAATAGTGCCAAACATCGTGAATTTTGAGAATTTTGTAGCCATCACAGACGGCTTTATACAGTTCCAGTGACACGTAAGAGGCTGTGAGAGCTCCCTGTGCTTCGGTATGAGTACATGGGTCTACCTGTGCTAATTCGGCACAAGTGCTGCACAGAGGAAACAATAACTTTGTTGCGGCAACGGTAGGGAAGTACCCTCGTACTTCCCTACCGTAGAGGTTGGGTTCTCTTACCTATGTAGAGGTTGGTTGGACGAAGCACAGTGCAATGAATAATACCAAAATAAGCTTGGGTGGTGTAATCAAAATTTTCTGTGATCTTTTTGGGGTGTTTAACAGGGAAAACCCCACACTTACACACGGTGGGATAGAGCGAGTTCACGTCACAGTTTCCGATCTTCATATCACAAAACAGGGAGAATGTCTCCATTCTCCCACCATAGAGGAAGGAGCGCCCTTACCTCTTCTGTCTGTTGATAAATGTGCGCAGCAGTGGAATCTGTTTTGAGTAGCTGGTCGAAATCGTGTTCCCAGCACAGTACCTCTCAGCACAGCTCTGTACCTGTAATCAGGTAAAAGCTGACGGATGCATCGCTCTCTATCCAGGGTCCCAGTGGCGGATTATCCATAAGGCACATTAGGCACGTGCCTAGAGGCCCCAGTCTCAGGAGGGCCCATCTCAGGAACCTTTGGTTGGGTGTTTTAAAAGAAGCTTTTATAAAATAAATTACTTAATTTAAATGCAAAATCATTTTTATATGTTTTACTGACTTTAGAGATAGGCATTTCAATCAACAATTATGTATACTAATATCATAGTATAACTAGTAATCCATCCCCTCCACCTCCCCAACTCGGCGACGGTTTACTGGCAATCCTTCGGAGAGCGGACAGAAACTTCAAAAACGTATTGCAGAAAACTTGATCGCTCGCTCTCCCGGCGTTATATCGCGCTCTTCGCAACACTCGCATAATAGTTAAAACTTATAAACATTTCCAATATCTTCCAAAAAGTAAGTTTGCTCATTGATTTAGTTCTTTAATTTAAAATAACTTGATTTAATTTTTGTTTTGATCGTAGATACAGCAATGAAAAGGCAATATCGCAGTGGAGCAGAAAAAAGAAAATTGCACTCAAAAAAGGTTAAAAAATCTGCGAAAGAACAAACATCTGTATTTGAATTTTTAGAGTCACAGAAACAAAAAGATTCCTCGTCAGCTTCACATAATGTTCAAAAGGATTCCATGTTATCACCAACCGAACATGAAATTGTCAAAATCGAAAGTGATTCATTAGAACCATCACCAGTATATAATAATTCGGAAAATGATAAACAAGAACCAACGGCATCTTGCAACAAGTGTGACCTAATTAGCAATGATCCAGCTGAATGGAGTAAGTCTGAAGAACTAAGACAGCATTGTATCGAAAAAAGACATTTTGTACAGAATATTGATTTTGAAGATAAAGAAATGATAAAATCTACATTACGAATCAGCGGAGCAACTCAAAGATTCATTTCAAAATCGATGTTTAAAGGCAAAATGTTAAACGGTGAAGAAGTAGATCGCTTTTGGCTAATATTTTCACCGAAAACACGTAAGTTATGCTGCGGACCCTGCAAGATAGTTTTATTAGAAGGATTTCAAGATCAGTTTATCACAGGCTTCAATGACTGGAAAAATGCCGCATCCATGCTCTTATCACATGAAAATAGTGCTTCACATTCAAAGTCCTCTTTTAGTTGGTTTGCTAGATCAAAGAAAGAGTGTTTGGAAACCGATTTCTCTAAAATGTATGAAAATGAATGTGAATACTAGAAAAAAAGTTTTACAAAGAATTATTGATGTCATATGTTTTTTGTGTCAACGCAGGCTTCCATTAAGAGGTAAAGATGAAATTTTTGGTTCAGTACATAATGGGAATTTTTTAGGTGTATTGGAGCTTTTGGCTAAATATGACGCGTTTCTAGCAAATCATTTGAGAAATTTAAAAATATCGGGCGTGTCAAAACATCTTACTTGTCTTCAACAATTTGCGATGAATTTATTCAACTGCTAGGAGACCATGTAACTAATTAATTTTAAAACAAGTAAAAGAATCAAAATATTTTGGAATTATAGTTGACTCTACTCCTGATGTGACATATGTCGATCAACTTACAGTTATAATTAAATATGTAAACTCGCAAACTTTTGAAGTGTCAGAACGATTTTTAAAAATTTTGCCTTTAAAAAGCCACAAAGGAAAAGATTTAGCTCAAGAAATTCTGCAATATTTAAGTGAGTGCGATCTAAACATCAAAAATTTCCGTTCTCAAAATTGTGATAATGCGGCCTATATGTCTGGAAAATATCAGGGTGTTCAAAGTACAATCGAGGAAATTAATAATTTTGCAGAGTTTGTACCATGTAGTGCTCATTTTCTGAATCTTGTTGGACAGACAGCAGCCAGTGTATGAATAGAGGCGATATCATTTTTTGGGGTTGTACAAAAATTATACAATTTTTTGTCTTTTTCGACATATAGGTGGAATTTGATGAAAGAAGAGATATCCAAGAAACAATCATCGAATTTAAAAGTTAATGAGAGACTATTTGTGTTGAAGTCTCTCTCTGACACAAGATGGTCAGCTAGATACGATGCTTTAAAATCATTAAAAATAAACTACATGGAAATTATGTCAACTTTAAAAATCTTATCTCAGGATTCTAACCAAAGTTATGACACGCGAAACGAAGGGACAAATATCTTGAGTAAACTATGTAAACTAGAGACATGTATTCTCAGTTTACTTTGGTATGATGTTTTAGAAAGGATAAATAAAGTAAACTTGACATTTCAAACGGAAGGACTTATTTTAAAACTAATTGTAGATCAAATACAATCTTTGACAGACTTTTCTTCCACCTCTTGAGACTAAGTCGTGAAGTTTTTGGTGGACGTTCCACCCTAGCTAAAATAGCATCTAGCTCACGCTGAATGTTGTCTAAGGAGGCTAATTTCTCTTCATAGGTGAGATCCATTGCTTAGTGACTTCTTCCGCGACGTGCAGGAGTTTATAAAGCGCCTCATATGCATGCACGAGTCCACCCACCTTCACCTCCCTCCAATGGGACATTTTAAATTCCTTCCCCCTGTGACTGTACTGGTTTTTTCTTTGGATAGGTGGTTGCATCACAAGGCTGCTTAAATCTCACACCTGGAGTGTCCATCTCTCCACACTTCCATTGTATACTGACATGAGTTACGGCATTTCTCGACGCATTTAGAGTATACCTGGCACGGATCGCCTTAGAGCGACCTTTCAATGCTGATGTGAGTTATGGGTTTTTCATTACCTACCCCGCTTCTGTTATAATGGCCCAACACTCAGATGGGAAGAGCTACCCTTGGGGCTTTCTTATCGCCAACCCAAGACTCCCGTTCATTGTCAGTAGCGGCCCTTCTGTTAAACAGAATGTGTCATTGGGTAAGATTCGGTAACAAGTAATGACCCATCTGAGTGGACGTTATGCCCCCTTGAAGGAACGTCCCAAAAGGACATTGTTATCAGTGCACATACCTGGCTAAGTGTCAGTCCCCTATAATTATTTCTCGCCAGAACAGGCTTTCTGACACACCTCCTTTAGCACTCTCACATTATGTCATTCAGCGTCTTGGTTTATTGTACATCCACTTGTATTACCTACTGCACCCAACCTCCAACGAACACTTCTCCCTCTCCTTTGGTGACGTGAGTTACTGGACTATTTTGTCAACAATCAGATAATAGGCGCCAGGTATGGGAACTGTTCAGAGACACACCTCCTTGGGTTGTTACGTGGCTTCTATCACCTTTATTGTCACGCTTACAACTTGAACAACGCAACTCTTACTGCAGGGATCCCAAAGGACATTGTCACCCTCCTTATTATTAGGCTTACCTGTCTAAGTAGCAGGTAATGCGTCGACTATAATTATTTTCCTCTACAGAACCATCCTCGAAGTAATTCGCTCTTGAATGAGGGGACCTCTCAGAATAGGAATGACACTCAAGAAACAATAAGAGCGATAGAAACTAGTCCGTTAGCCTATCTTTCAATACTGACATTTTCACTGATGCTATCATGTTTAGAGACCACCTGTGTGAAGCGTTCGTGGGAATCTCATCTCTCCAACGCCAGTAAAGGGGGCAAAGGGGGGCAACCAATAAATTTCGTAGCCCCATCCTAGGACGTCACTGAAGGGAAACTTAGCAACAGAAAGCATCCAGCGAATACACAGCAACGATGTCATTTCGGACATGACCCTCCTAAACAGCCAACCAATAAAATTCATAGTCCCATCCTATGATGCCGAACACTTCACCGATGGTGGAAGACCAAGTTAGGACACCACTGGAGATCTACCTAGCAACAGAAACTTAGCGAAACTTCTCTCAACCTATTTCTATGCTAGATGCTTAGGGCGAAAGAAATGGGGGAAGTAAACAACACTGCAGAGAAAAAAAAAACAAAAACAAAAAAAAAAATCTAGTCACGACCTGTCAAACTTCCAGCGAACACGCAGGGGAGGGGGAAGGAACTTTTCATCTCCCCCTCCTAAAAAAGTGTTCTTACTACCGTGTTAGTCAAACAGTTAGTGTGTTTAACCCATAGAATTCACGGTTTCCTCAAAATGGTCTTCAACAGCCTTGGTCGTGCTAAATTAGAGTATAACTAAATTAGAGTATATATGATGATTGAACGCAGCTAACAAAGAGAGAATTAGAGCACCATGTGTAACATGATTAGTTGATGAGCTAACTAACCCTAAGTGCCTGAAATGACGAAGAGAAGTCCCTTACCAGCAGCTGGGCAGTCGAGACAGTGAGATGACAAGGACTGAAGCTGATCCCAAGAGTTGAATGGCAGGCCATGTATTTCAAGAGGAGGCGATTGCCTTCCTTTGTGCAGTGCCATGATTTATTCCCATTTATCCTGGTTAGCTTCGAGGTATGGGGCATCCAGATTGCGCTAAAGTGCAGTGCTTCATGGCACTGCGAATTGCTTCATAATTGAACAGCGATTTGTGTCTAAGGCGGAAGGAGATTCAAGGGAGTTCAAAGACAATAGTGTCCTCACCTGAGTGAGTTAATAGTTTCCTGTAAGAATTTTGACCACACTAAAATTATTGATTTATGGTGCTTGAACTGTAGTCCTAGTGATGCTCTTTGATCATATCTGAATGTGCATATTTGTTGTCAGGTCCGTATCTAGTGGTGGAAGTGGGGGGAAGTGGGACATGCCTCCCCCCTTCAGAATGTTAGTAAGGGTAACAGAGGCAAAAAAAATATTAAACTTATTCATATTTCATGCATTTTTCAAGAAAACTTTAAACACCTGTAAAAGGTAGGGGAAATTTTATACTGCATTGGAAATCCAGTGGGCGTTTTTTTTTCTATATCCAGGCCTGTTTGCTGCAGTTTATTTGCATATGCGTAGTGTCTCCCTCTAAGATGCTGTTTGTAATGATCCTTAGTAGGATTTGGATACCAGTTCAGAACCGTCTACTAGACGGCAACTTGTCAAATTAATTTCAATAAAATGCTGTGTTATTCAGTTAATTATTCAATAAAAGTCAGTTATGGTTTCATCAAAATCGTCTTACACTAAATATCGAAAAATCGTATTCAATATATTTCAGTCTCACTAACAAGAGTTTTTTCAAAGAAAAAAATCATGTATCATAGATTTACTTGTAATAATAATATTGTCTGTACATGTGCAGAAATTAAACAAATTAAAACATAGAAATGTTTGGGAATTAATATTGATAATAATTTGAAGTGGAATAGTCATACAAATATAATTACAAAACGATTTAGATATTTCCTAATTAGAATATATCATCTGAAGAAAATTGTAAGTTCTTCTGAAATGATGAGCTGAAAAAAATTTGGTTTTGCCATGAGTGGGATTCGAACACAAGTCGCGAGGAAACATGCCAGTTATGCTAGACCACAGCACCATCAATGGCTTATGTTTTCTCTTCCTGGATAGATGGCGCCACTAGTGTGAATCAAATAAATAAAATCCAAAAGGTTTATAAGATCACCTAAGCTGAGGAAAGGTTAGCCATTGATGGTGCAGTGGTCTAGCATAACAGACATATTTCCTGGAGACGTGGGTTCGAATCCCACTCTATGGCAAAAACCAAATTATTTTCAGCTCATCATTTCATGAGTTCCATGTCTACAGGACTTATCCTGTGATTATTTCCTACTGAATTATTGATTTAACATTGATTTAACACCCTGAGCGTGAGTGACAAATATTGAATTCCATCTCTAATAAAGCAACAGAGTTGTCCACTTCCTGGATAGATGGCGCTACTAGTGCGAATCAAATAAATAAAATCCGGAAGGTTTTTAAGGTCACATAAGCTGAGATAAGGTTAGCCATTGATGGTGCAGTGGTCTAGCATAACAGACATATTTCCTGGAGACGTGGGTTCGAATCCCACTCTATGGCAAAAACCAAATTATTTTCAGCTCATCATTTCATGAGTTCCATGTCTACAGGACTTATCCTGTGATTATTTCCTACTGAATTATTGATTTAACATTGATTTAACACCCTGAGCGTGAGTGACAAATATTGAATTCCATCTCTAATAAAGCAACAGAGTTGTCCACTTCCTGGATAGATGGCGCTACTAGTGCGAATCAAATAAATAAAATCCGGAAGGTTTTTAAGGTCACATAAGCTGAGATAAGGTTAGCCATTGATGGTGCAGTGGTCTAGCATAACAGACATATTTCCTGGAGACGTGGGTTCGAATCCCACTCTATGGCAAAAACCAAATTATTTTCAGCTCATCATTTCATGAGTTCCATGTCTACAGGACTTATCCTGTGATTATTTCCTACTGAATTATTGATTTAACGTTGATTTAACACCCTGAGCGTGGGTGACAAATATTGAATTCCATCTCTAATAAAGCAACAGAGTTGTCCACTTCCTGGATAGATGGCGCTACTAGTGCGAATCAAATAAATAAAATCCGGAAGGTTTTTAAGGTCACATAAGCTGAGATAAGGTTAGCCATTGATGGTGCAGTGGTCTAGCATAACAGGCATGTTTCATGGAGACGTGGGTTCGAATCCCACTCATGGCAAAACCGTTTTTTTTTTCAGCTCATCATTTCATGAGTACCATGTCTACAGGACTTATCCTGTGATTAGTTACTACTGAATTATTGTAAATACTTCCTTTCTCATAACTCTTTATTATTCATGGATTCAATCTACTTTACAATATTGTTTAATTAGTTGAGGAGGAAAGTATTTGGATTCTTTAAATAAATTAATAACATTACAAAACATAATTCTGAATATTATTATGAATATCAATATTACGAATTTAAAAAATATGATTATTGAAAATAAAATTTTGGATTTAAGACAATTATACAGTGCTGTGCGAATTAGTTGGGACAGGCGAAGGAATGTTAAGTTCCTTCCGCTGCAGAGTCTAAACTGCTGCAACTCTAAACTTGTTCGTAACCTTCTGCTGCAAGTTTAAACTTGCATGTGCAGCTTCCGGGCGACAGACGCTTCACCCCATTGAAGGAATGATGGACAGCAAAAGTACATAGGCGTCCTGGAGGCGAAAATAGTCCCAACACTGCAGAAGCTGTTTCCTAACGGCGATGGGGGTATTTCAACAGGATCTGGCTCCATGCCACAATTCTAAGTTTGCTAAGAGCTTCTTTACCCAGCAACATTTGAAGGTATTGGAGTGGCCAGGAAATTCACCCGATCTAAACCCCATTGACAATTTGTGGGCCATTATTAAAGCGCGCATATTTAAGATGGATTACACGACGAAAACCAAAATGATGGAAAGTGTCATCAAAGTGTGGTACCACGACCCTGAAGTGAAGGAGATGTGTGGAAAGCTAGTGGCATCAATGGTTGAGAGGGTGAAAGAAGTAATTAAAGCTAAGTGGGGGGGGGGGGTGTCACATTCACTATTAACTACACTATTAAACAAATAAATATTTAAGTTGTGTCTTTGTTACTGCATTTTCCTATTGTCCCAACTAATTTGCACAGTACTGTATATTTATAAAATCCTTTGTATTTAAAAACCCAGATTTCCTAAAATTGCAACATACAAAAATAAATCTTAGAAATAGAGAACTTTATTATGTACTTTTTTCAAAAAAAGAAATTATCCATAAACATTTCATGATTCTAGGTCCACAAAATTTTAATAAATTACACACATTTAGTAATTTAAAAATTGTTTTAATTAAATTATGCACATTTTAATATAAAAAAGAGATGTGATGTTTTTTACTCAAAAATGGACTTTTTTTAAACTTTATCATTCGGCCAATCCGGCTGCACGAGTGCACGTGCTTCACGCCCACTCGCTTAGTACGACCTTGATTTCGACCACGATAGAATGTTCATAATTATTTGGCTAGAGGGTGTATTATTGTTTATTGGAATAGTCTAGAGACCACCAGGAAGAGATTCCGATTATATCCTATAGGTCGTGGAATTAACCTTGGTCACAACGCAGAATGGAAAATGGGATTTTATTCTTATATAATTTGAATTTGAATCTGTTAAATTGCAGTGATTTTAGATCACGAATTTATGATTCCTTCCGATAAAAGGATGTCTATTAATATTTTAAAAGTAAATTTGATTCGATTTATAAGTCGATTAGATTTAGATAATATAGAAATTTGATGACTTCTCTGTAGCAGAGTTCTTTCATTTTAGAATCCAGGGGAGTAGTCGGTAACGCTCCAAACCCATAATCTGCAGTTTGCAGGTTCGAGTCCCACCTAGGCCAACGTTGAGATTTATCTCCGCAACAGTGGCTCATTGTGAAGGAATACCTGGTCTAGTGGTTAATGTACGTGACTACTAAGACCAGCTGGGCATGTCCTTGTGTAAGTGTTTGCATGTTGTATGAGAAACCAGGACAAGCCTAATATGGCTTCAAGGTTATCTCCGTACTTTGTGTAGGGAAGTACCTTCTTCCCTTTTTTAAAGTTTAAATTTACTTATAATTCCCGCCCTGCCCTCGTTCAGTAGGGGACACCGATGGGGTTGGAAAGGCCGCCGTCCGTCGGACGAGACGCAAAGCCATGACCCCATGTGCGGTAGAGCCGCACCTTGATCCGACAGCTGTCCAGTGGTTGCTTGCAGTGGGGCTCCTTCCTCCAATCTTCTTTGAGCCCTGGGGGTAATTATGAACTATCCATTTATACCATTGTGTCCAAAAATTGTCGCTCGGAGGTAAATCAACCCAAACCTTTTAGAATTCTTTTCTCCTAATAAACTATGAAGGATTCATTCTTTAATGCTGAGTTCTTCGAGTATCTTTATTTTGTATTTTTGATAAGTTATGCTTTAAAAGGACGATCTCTGTTGTCAATCCGAATATAGCAGTACGTCGATATGTGGAAAATTAAGATATCAGAATCGAAGAAATTTATTCATCAATAATTCTACTATGGGGATATTTAAAGGATGTAACAATTTCAAAATGATGCTGTACATTAATACGCAAATTTTCTTTGTCTAATCCCTTACACTATTTCTATTCTGTTGTTATTTGATAGTTTTTGTTTCAGCCACCAAGTCTCTTTTGCCAATTTATCAGTTGTCGCATTTCTTGGGATTCACATATGAACAGGATCCATTGAAACATTATATTAACCGATTCGGATTTTAAACTGGAAATTGAATTTAAACTATTTCTTGTTTTTGAATTTGAATTCCTTCTACTCGAGTCTTTTCAAAGCGAAGAAAACGCAGATTTACAGTCAGTCATAATAACAAGGTTCGCTGTTTGGATGATTGTAAGGAGCTTTTAAAAGAACAAAATTGACTATGCGAAAAACATTGGGCAAGATCAGCTTTTATTGTACAATTGGTGACTCAAAATCCCCTCCTCTAAAACTGAGTCATTACCTTTTGGATCTAAAAGAAACAAACCGAATTTTGTCTTAAAATTCAAGAATTCTATAATGAATATTGCGGATAATTTTCTATTCCTGGGAGTTACACTGGAACTCAGGTTTAACGTGACTGAGGATAATGTATCGATATAGAGTTCTTAAACAAATCCTAATATTTTCCGATTTTGTAGGAGGAGAAAGAAGGGCCAACCCTCCTTCCCCCTCAACCTCTTCACCTCTACAAGACTGTTTTAAGACCACGTCTTGAATATAGGCTTTTCTTCCATCAGCTCTTCCTTCTAAGCACATAAGATATCCCTTTCTAAGTGCAACAGCTCTTCCTTCTAAGCACATAAGGTATCCTTTTCTAAGTGCATCAGCTCTTCCTTCTAAGCACATAAGGTAACCCTTTCTAAGCGCATCAGCTCTTCCTTCTAAGCACATAAGATATCCCTTTCTAAGTGCAACAGCTCTTCCTTCTAAGCACATAAGGTATCCAAGTGCATCAGCTCTTCCTTCTAAGCACATAAGGTAACCCTTTCTAAGTGCATCAGCTTTTCCTTCTAAGCACATAAGGTATCTCTTTCCAAGAAACCTTTGGGGAGGAGTAATAGGCCCTTTTGGTATTGGTAGCTGCAATGGCAATGGGCAACGTCTCCTACAGGTAAGTAAACTCAATGGATTCAGAATAACTAACACTTATTACAAACACCGTGCCATACATAAGTACACATGGGTTTCACCCGTTGGGCTGTATAAGAATATGATTGATTATATATTAATTAACAGCAAATGGGCTAGTTCTGTTAGGAATACCAGGTCATATATGGGAGCTGAAATTGGATCTGAACATTACCTTGTTAAAAGTGTCTTGCAACTTAAACTTAAAAAGTGTTGTGCTAGGGTTAAGAAATTTACTTTGAATACTAAAGCTCTGAAAGACCCAGTTATAGCCAAAGCTTACCATGATAGGTTACTTAGTCATTATGACAGTCATGGTATGCTTACTACTGAAGTTGAAGAAGAATGGGATCATTTTAAACAGACTTTTTTGGACATTTACAGTACTCTTTTAGGAAAAAAGGAGCAGAAGAGACAGAATTATCTGAGTGATAAGGCACTTGAGCGTATTTCGGAAAGAAAGAACTGCAGGAATGTCCTTAATCAATATCCTACTAGTCCTAATAGAAAGCATTACAGAGAACGTAATAAACGTGTAAAAGATCAGTTAGCTGCTGATAAGAATCTTTGGCTTGATGGCTTGGCTGACAAAGCCGAGGAAGCAGTTAGACAGCACAACTGCAGAGAGCTGTACCAGATAGTTAATGTTTTGTGTGGTAGAAAACGGACAGGTATACAGGGATTGAAGGATAAACAAGGTAAGGTTATGGAAGGTGAGGATTCTGTCATGGCTAGGTGGGCTGAGCATTTCAGTGCTATTCTAAACAATATGATTAGTTCTGTTCCCATTGTTTGCAATGATGATAGATGCATTGGTGGCTTTAATGTTGGCCCTATAACAAAATCTGAAGTTATTTTGGCTGTTTCTAAACTTAAACTACATAAATCCCCAGGGGTAGATGAAATTACTCCTAAATGCTTAGAGCTGGGAATGTTTTGGTTACCAATTGGATGACTGAAATTCTGAATATCTTTTATTGTAAAGGCATGGTTCCTAAGGATTTTACCAGAGCTATTGTTATCCCTATTTTCAAAAAAGGTGAAAATAAGTTCTTGTGATAACTATAGGGGTATCAGCGTATTCTCTGTTCCAGGCAAAGTTCTTTCCATGATTGTGCTTAATAGAATTAAGAATCTGGTTGACAGTCAATTGCATGATGAGCAATGTGGATTCAGAAGTAGTAGGGGATGTGTAGATCAGATATTTTCACTTTGGCAGATTCTTGAGAAATGTTTAGAGTTTCAGAAACCTTTGGTTGCTAGCTTTGTTGATTTCAAAAAGGCTTTCGACTCTGTTGATCTTCATAATTTGTGGTTGATTGTGTGATCATATGGTGTAGCTGACAAGTTAGTTAACATAATGAAAGCTATCTATAATAACACTTAGTCATGTGTGAGAATTGGTAAATCTTATAGCAATTGGTTTAGCATTACTTCTGGTGTTCGACATGGGTGAATTTTGTCTCCTTTTCTCTTTAGTTTGGTTATTGATTATGTTATGCATAATTCACTGCAAGGGAAAGATTTTGGCCTTAAATGGTCTGAAGATACTAAAATTTTTGATTTAGATTAATGCTGACAATTTAGCTTTTTTGGCAAATGATGTTGATGGGTTGTTTTACCTCTGAGCGGCACTTTTTTGCACACAATGGGCTAAATGGCCAGGTCACATGGACCCCGAAGGTTCAGAGAAGGTTGGGAGAGGGGACCCATTGGAACAGCTGTTGGGAGACAGATGGTAGGCTCCAGCCAAGGCCATCCAGCGTGTTCATTAACGTGCACAGGGTATGGCTCTCCCGCACACGGAACCACGGCTTAACGTCCCATCCGACGGACGCCGGCCTTTCCAAGCCCATCGGTGTCCCCTATTGACCGTGGGCAGGGCGGGGAATTTTGCGGAGATAAATCTCAACGCTGACCCAGCTGGGACTCGAACCTTGGAACTACAGATTACGAGCCTGGCGCGCTACCGACTGAGCCATCCCCGCCCCATGATGTTGATGAGATGAACTCTTTCTTTCGAGCTGTTGATGAAACTGGTAGTAGAGTAGGTTTGATTATAAACAGAGAGAAAACTAAAGTGATGAAAATTGGTCAGGCAGGCTGTGATTCAGTTAATCTGAATGGTTGCTGTCTTGAGCAGGTGTCACAGTTTAATTAACTTTGGAGGTATATAACAGATAATGGTTATGTGCGGCATGAGATTAACAGATGAATAGGGATTGCTGCCGGGACTTTTAAGAATCTATGGAGAGTGTGGAGAAATAGGCGTATACACCGAAAGACTAAAATTAGACTGTATAATAGTTTGATTCTTTCTAGGGTTAGTTATGGTAGTGAAACTTGGACACTTTGTAAACAAGATAACAGGAAACTAGATACGTTTGATTCCAGATGCTTGCGCAATATCTTGGGCATTAGGTGGTTTAACTTTTTAACTAATAATGAGGTTAGGCAAAGGAGTTTGCAACCTCCTTTAAGCAGCATATTTTGCAGAGAGAGACTCCGTTGGTTTGGCCATGTTGCCCGTATGAATAATTATAGATTGGCGAATAGGGTTATGAACAATGTGCCTAAAGGCCTCAGAAAGAAGGGGAGACCTAGGATGCGGTGGGCAGACAATGTGAAACAGGACTTTATTAGAATTGGTGTGCAGTAGCCAGATGCAGTAGATGTAGCTCAGGACAGACTTGCTTGGAGAACTAAATTACACGGTCTGGTTGGACCTCCGTAGCCCATGGCTGCTTGTGAATGATGATCATAATGAGACAAAACAAATAAATTTTATTACACATTGAAAAACGCATTTGCACTTACATTGATTCAAATTTTAAGCCAGTAACAGATTCAATACCTCACTCGAGTTAATACTCGTCTCTGGAATAATACGAAGATTTTAATAGTTAAAGTTATAAGTTAAACGTTATAAGTAGAGTGTGGTCCTGATTTTTAAACACAAATAATTTTCTGAGAAAAACATAGAAGCATTTTAATAGTCTTAGACTTTGAAATCATAAATGATCCAATTTCTTAAAGCAACAGAATACTGTTAACGTTATGTATTATAAGCTTAAGGTAATTGGGCAACATGTTATACAGTGTGTAAACCAAGAAACCATAATGTTTAGTAAAAATATTTTCGTAACCGGTACTCAGTGAATAACATATTTTCATATAATCTCGTATGGAGAGGACAACAAGATATCTATGACTCTCGCTAATATTTTCCCTTCTTTTTTGCTTCAATATACACCTTAGAACATGATTTTGAACAATTTCAATGATCTTTATATATTTGTTAAATATACCAAACTTTGAATGCACTTTTGTGGATATCAATGATGAATGAAAGGGGATAAGTATTTCATTTCAATATATGTTCATTGTGGTTAGTTTACAACTTGACGTTCATTATATAGCATCGAAATCAATCAGCAACATTTGAAAGGTTGTTCAAGGAATGTTTCGAAACGAAAAACTGATGGAGCGTGGTGGTGGTGTTGGGGGGTGACAGAGGCAAAAAGAACCGAAACAGGAAGGCGTTTCCTTTTGAGAGAAAGAATATGATCCTGGAGAACATGCTCCACTGCTTCGTTCAATCCCAGCCTTACTCAAACAGCGAATCAGTGGTTATTCCCTGCGCTATATGTTGATCCGACTGCTTTAGTTGCACGGCTCTGCTTTCCAGAGTTTCTTTTTCATTCCTTGTCTTGTGTATAACATTCGCCCGCATGATTTCCCCCCCAGAAGCCGGGACATTAAAAGAATGGCACGCGACGAGGCACAACAACCGACAGGCCATCGAGTTCGGTCCCGAAAGAGATTGCGACTTCGAGGTAATGGTCCTCAATGCGCTCTTGTCACTTGCCACGTATCTGGATACATTTGATGGAGGAGGAGGAGGAGTTGCTCTCCCTTCTTAACCCATTTGTTTAAATAGCATTCTTCTGGACGAGATAGAAACCCACACAAACAGTATTTTCTCTCTCTCTGCCCCTTCTCCTTTCCCCCTTTCAAATCTCCTCAGAGGATATTCTGCGTTCTTTTGCAGTTGTGGTTCTTTGGCTTTTATGCGTTTTATTTCGACATAGGGAAGGGAAAAATAATTGGACATTTATTTGCTACTCCAAACGATTTCAAAGTGCTATCCATCATTCTCAAATACGATGTACATTTTCCACTAAATAAAAGAGGAAAGTTTCTGTTTAAATGGCAGCTTCTTTCACATTAACGGACAGACACACACTAAAAAACAAAATAGAAATGCTACAGATGGGACACAAGAAACTGTGAAATTCATGCTTAAAGATTTTGAGCACTTTTTTTGTTCCTTTATTTCCGCATACACATAAGAATTAGCAGGAAGAAATTTTTAGGCTGTTCTTTATCAATTAGATTTTTTCCTTTAAAGAAAAAAAAACATGAATTTAATGCAAATATCTTATTTACAGTGAAAAAAATAGGAAAAAGAATGAAAAGAGCAGACGTAATCTACTTTTTTGTAGCGTTTGCGAGAATCTGGTGAAACACATTGAACAATGAAATGAAAATCAAGGACAGGAGAATAATTGACCAGAAGAAGATGATTAAAAGGAAGCAAAGGATACACACACACACACTGTGTTAATTAAGTCATTAGTTAGGGATTATAGCAATCGCGGTTTGTTTATACCTGAGTTTGAAGATAAAACGTTTAAAGAACACGGTACACAGTCATTTGAGTATTAAAGCTAAGCAGCTTACTTCTGAAAGCAAGAAATGCAGGGCTAAATCTATTATGCACCTTTTTTGTCTTAGCAACAAATTTAATAAACGTGTTAGTGATTTGAATTCTTATAAGAATAGTTGGCTTTACCTGGCTGACAAAGCAGAAAAAGCTACTAGGAAACACAAGAACAAAAAGTTACAGCAGGTAGCAATATTTCATGCGAGAAGAAACAGGATGAAGGATATGTGAAGACTGGCAATACAAGGAGTGCGATATGAAAACAGGGACGGAAGGATAAGAGTGGCAAAATAATTCAAAGCAAAGTTTTTGTCAAGGCTAAGTGAGCTGAGCATATTACAGATGATCTGAACTTTGGGTCTAGTTCTACTCCCATTATATATAATGAATATAGATTGGCTTTAATAATGGTCCTATTTCACGATCATAAGTTACTTTGGCTATCTCTAAATTAAAACTACAGAAATCACTAAGGGTTAATCAAATGCCTCGAGCAGGGAATCATTCAACTATCACATGGCAGACTGTAGTTATGAATATTTTCTGTGATAAAAAATAGTTGGCTTTACCCGGCTGACAAAGCAGAAAAAGTTACTAGGAAACCCTTGAACAGAAAGTTGTTCCTAAAGATTTTACTAGATATTATTATCCATATTTTCGAGAAAGCTCATAGCAGTTGTTGTGGTAATTATAGGGCATCAATCTACTCCTTGTTCCAGTAAATGTTCTGCCCATCAATTTTTCTTAACAGAATAAAACATTTGGCTGATGGACAACCTCTTGATGCACAGTGAGGTTTCAGAAGGAATAGGACTGTATAGACCAAAATCTTTATGCTTCGACGGATTCTGCAGAAACGTTTAGAGTTGAAAAACCTATGGTTACCTGTTTCGTAGATTTTAATAATAAGACTTTTGATTCTATTGAGTGCTACAGTTTGTGGTTGACGGTAAAATCTTATGCATTCCTGATAAGTTAATTAACATAGTGTTTAATAACACTATGTTAATGATAAGAACCGACCAGGCCTAGCACCTAATGTCCGACCCCGCCTTCTCGTGGTGCAGGCCGTTAGTACCTTTCAAAAGAGATACTCTCTTGTGGAAGTGAATGGAAGCGGAGAGCTGCCAGATTATTGCGGCCTACTGATCTGGACAACTATGGCTACTTTTCCTTTTTTTTCTCTACTCTGCTGAGGAGTGGTCAACCACACAGGGTCCTGGTGCTGACCACATAAACCTACTGGACGGAACTGAAATAAGGCTCTGAGCTTGATTATGAATCCTGAATTTACTGCACTGGTGGGCTTCCGTGGAGGGAAAATCTTCCTCTGTGTTTTCGGTTTGTTTATGTGTTGACAGCCCGAAGAGAATAGATTCACGGGATATGTTTATCAGCTGGTGGATAATCCTGAGCAGAGGTCATTGCAGGCACCTGAACTCTTTGCTTCTACTGGCATCGTCAAAATCTACATTGGAGGAGGTCTCCCAGTGTAGATGGCTTCAGCCTTTAGTGGTGGGGGAACGGGTCTTTGCCCCATGTCTGCGATTAGGGGGCTGTTTGATATTGTCGGCATTCCCTCTCTCAATAAACATAGTTTCTTTAAACATCCTACTAACCATTTTCTCTCCATAGGTAGTTGGAATGTGAGGACTTTGCACAGAGCCTTTTCTTTTGATGTCCTCACACAAGAATTCCACCGTTATAGTTTAGATATTCTCGGCTAGCAAAGATATCAATAAAGGAAATAATATTAAATTGCTCTTTACATGGAGGGAGGATAGAAAGCATCATCAAGGCGTGGGTCTGCTTCTCAGCAGACACGCTAGTGATGCTCTTCTAGGATATGAGTGCATTAATGAAAGGTTACTTACAGCAAAATTTCAGACAAGTGTTAAAGACTTGAATGTTATCTGAATGGAGATTTTATAATTACGTTAATTATAATATATTTAATACTTATAATTTAGTTATAATACGGCCAACCAAAATAACGGCTCAACCACAACAAGAAAAGATTCTACACCAGACCCCTAGAACATAACCTCCATTCGCGTGGGCCAAGAGTTGTGTCCTGAAAATGAAACTACGGCTTTGAAATGCGCCGACGGGTGGTTCATGTATTCACTGCACAGAGAGAAAAAGTGTAAATAAGTTTCTGTGCAGGGTTTTCACATTCCAATGGATTAGGGTGGCTCAGTAGTTAAGGTGCCATGTTCCTAATCGGCAATTCCTAGGTTCAAGTCTCAGATGTGCCGGTATTGAGATTCATCTCCACAAATTCAATCTCCTGCCCCCGTTAGTAGAGGATACTGATGGGGTTGGAAAGGCTACCATCTGTCGGATAAGACATTAAGCCATTGCCCCATGTGTGGGAGAGCCATACCCTGCGCACATTAAAGGACATTCTGGATGACCTAGACAGAAGGCTACAATCTGTCTCCCAACAGTTTTACAGTGGGTCTCATTCCGCCAAACTTCTCTGAGTCTTCGATGTCAATGTGACCTTGCCATTTAGCCCATTGTTTGCAAATAAGTGCCGCTCAAAAGTAAAACAACCCAACCTTCACATTCCAAGTATCTGTAGGGAGAAAATGGTTAGTGGGATCTTTAGCGAAACTAAGCTTATTGAGAGAGGTAGTGCCAATAATAGCAACGGCTATCTAATTACAGGCATGGGGCAAACACCTGTTCCACCCACTACTAAAACCTGAAGCTATCTATGCTGGCAGGATTTCCACCAATGTAGATTTGTCGTTACCTATAGAAGCAAAGGTTCAGATACTTGCAATGGTCTATGATCAGGATTATCCACGAGGTGATAAAACGAATCCCGTGAATCTATTTACTCTTGGGATTGACAACACACAAATAAACAGAAAATACCGCAGAAGATTTTATTTCAGCAGAAGCCCACCAGTGCAAAAAATTTACTATCGACAATTAAGCTCTGGTCATTATTCCATTCAGTTTGGTATATTTGGTAGGCACCAAGAGTGCACGTGGGTGATCACTTCCCAGCAGGGTAAAAAAAATGCGACGTGTCCATAATAGTCTAGGTCCATAGGCCACACTGATCTTGCAACCCTCCCCTTCCATTCCTATTCACAAGAGAGTACCTTCTTTGAAAGGTACTAACTCTTTTAAAGTTGCTACCGGTCTGCACCTGCTGTGATTAAGGTAGGACTGTGAGAGGTCAGATTTCAAATCAGCTTAATTTTGTTTGGGTAAATAGCTGTTTATATCTGGGTCTTAATTTTCGTTAGGTAAGATAGAGAAATTGGTAAATGGTACTGAGGTAAGAAAATTCTCTTGTTTGGAAACTGTTGGCCAAAGGAATGAAATATTTCTACCCTTCCCCTAATTAGAGGCAGTAGTGACGTCTCTCTTTGACATCCCCATAGACAATGCTTTCCCCTATGACATCATCTATATTCGCTCCCAACTACTACCTTCCATATTAATATTCCTAATCTTCTATGCCCCATTAATATTCGTAATTCCCAATACCCTTATTGGCATTCATAACTCTTTATTGATATGTGCCACACTTATTAATATCATAATTTCTCATTAAAAAGTTCTCTCTTATTAAACACCCATTTACTAACTCCCCTTTTTAAAATTTCCACCCCTTACAAAAAAATTCCCCCCTTCTTCATCATTGTAGAAGTAAACAATAAAAAGTCCCTGAACGGCCATCTTTTTTCCAATGGATGAAGTAAACAATCCTCCTCGAAATTTCTCCAAGTCCGACGTCGGGCTTCTTGGATGGCGAAACAAACACATCCTGTGTTTGGAAGTAACAGCCATCACAACGAGGCCATTTTGAAAACCCTCGGCGTTGTTCCCCCTCTTCTTAACATTTCCTCTCTTTTTTCAGACTGATGCCATTCGTATCGCATCAGAGAGTTCAGGCTATGAAATAATTCAGTTGCAAAAAATACTTTTGCTATTAATTCACCACCTTATTAAAGAATTTGCATCCCCTAGGTGGCCATCTTGGATGAAGTAAACAACAGCGGCGAAATTTCTCCAAGTTTGGCGATGTTAATTTCGGATGACGTCATCGCCGAAAACCATCGGAAGTAAGCAACCATCTAGACACTTTGCTCGATGGCTATCTTGGAAATAAACAACCCTTCTTGCCAACCTCTTTTCACTGCCATTTGTTTCACATTGATGCCATCAGTATCGTATATCATATGACATGTTTTAGCTGCGAAAGAAATACTCTTCAATGCACTCCCCTTATCAAAAGTCTCCTTTTAAAATTTCCATTTTCCTTATCAAAAAATCCCCTTCATGATAGATTGCCCATTTTGTAAATAAACAACTGAAAGCATCCCTTCAATCATCTTGGATGAAGTAAACAAGCTTTCAGAAATTTTTCGAAATTTCTCTGTCCGACAACGTGCTCATCTTACCTCCCCCTTTCGTCCACTTAATAGAATTTCCTACTAAAGGGTGAAGAGGGTGACTACTAAGGGGAAGAGGGTGACTTCCGAATTTAGATTTCTTAATTTTACTTCACTCGGACGCCATCGGTGGCAGTATTGCATCATCAGTTATTAGTGTTCCGGCGCTCGGCATTACATTACGAGTCACCCTACTGTGAAAAGACTTGATTTGGAGAGTTGATGGGAAAAAATTTTCAACTTTATATTATTCCACCTTACGCAATAAATTAAAAAATATTGTTTAATAAATTTTGTTAGTGCATGAAGATAGCAGATGTGAATAAATGAGTAACTTTTCCTATGTACAGATACTTTAAAAGTCCCTACCACATTTAAAGTAATTCGATATTGTAATAATATACCAAAACATCAGTTATTTTCTGAATAAGATTGCAAAATCGACTGATGATTGTTTTTAATTCTTACCCTATTATCTGGAACAGTTGATTAGCGAAGGAATGAATCATACACTTGCCTGGACATGCAGCTAGCCAACTAGATCACAGACCTCTAAAGAAAAGGGTAATTTTGTTTTTAATTTTCCTAATCATTCCAATTAACAACGAATTTAGGCCGCCTACGAGGTATCGCGTGAGCTTGCCCTCTGACTGTTGAGGTCGTGGATCGTTTGCTTTGGCGTTGTCCCTCAATCAAAAAACTGTTCACTTATAGATAGGTCACAAAACTCGATGTTCTCATATAGGGACATAAAGCGAATATTGGGTACAAGGGCTATCTACCAAATTAATTTATTGTTTATTTAATTCTAGTGTTCACAAGAGATTGAGATACAATTATAATAGACACTCCCAATATATATATTCCAAAAAATATTACATAAACAGAAAAAAGTTTTATTTTGGAATTGAGATCTAATGGTGTTACTACACTAGCCAGAACGTCACTTGCCGAAAGGCCTAGTGGGATTGACCATTCATGAAATATCCTAAATCAATAAATGCTCTTTTTAAGTAATAAGAAAACTCCCTTAATTTTAACTATCCCCTTATTAAAAGCCTCTTTATTGTTAACTGAAACATCCGATTGTTCTTCAAAACTTCTCACTTAATGGAGACATCATATACATCGAAAGCACACCGAACGGAACGAGAAGCCACGCACGATGTATTATGACATTCGCATTTTTGCGTACAGAAAGTGCAACGACTCCTTAAGAACAACGGCCTCGCCCTAAGCAATGATGTCACCATTCACAGAAGTCAAGGGACGTCCTGTGCAGTGAACAGTTGTTCTGGCCCACATGCACTTCAATGCAAAAATAGATAAATCCGAAACGTTCCTAAATCTCTTACTGGCAGAAAACACAACGTGGTCTGTATCTTCCTCGGGGATCTTTTCAGCCCTAATGACGAATCTCAAGTGGAGTAATTATTCGCTTTCAATCATGGCGAAATGCTGCATGTCTTCCATTTCGCTGGAAGGGGGTAAAAGACATATGAAGACAACGTATGTTCAACTCTCGACATTCTGAGAATTTATCTTCATTGGGGATCTTTTCACCTCAATGAGGCATCTCAACTGTTTACTGCCAATAAGCGATCTGCTGAATGAGATCAGCTAATTTTAAAATGCCCTCTTGTACTCTGTAGGTATGGATATAAAAAAAACTGTTTTACGTTTACCGTGAAAATATAATTTTATTCCATCAGAAAAGAAAAGAAAGTATCATAGAAAGCGAAATAAATCGTCACTCAGAGTTAAAAAACTCAGACAGAAAAATATTAGAGTTGTACATCAAACGATTCGTTAGCAGAATATTGTTAAAATGTAATTTTAATATCATAAGAAAAGGGCAAAATTTGCACGAATCATGCATAAGTCTTAACCAAATAGGTTGTTGTAACAGAAATTTGAAAAATTTAGTGTAAACCGAAAAATAAAATGTTTAATATGTCCGTTTGATAGACTGTAGAAGTGCCTTGCGCACCCCAGAGGTTGGGATCTTACGTTCTGTTGGCCAAAAGGTAATCGTTAATGGTTTTGCGTTGTGCTTATCCTAAATGGCTCGTCAAGAGTTTATGGTTACCATCTAGGACCCGCTGAAGAATAAATAACTGTGGGGACTGTGGCTGAAGCTCCTCAAATCCGCACCCAATTAATGTAGGCACCAATGACAAAATTAGGTAATTTACTAATGAATGGTACTTAAGCTACTCTGAGCTAAACTAAAAAAAATCTATTAAGCAGCAATTAGAAATTCCGTATGAAGGGCAGTCACTTAGACACGAACGAGCCAGCTAACTATGAGAGTAGGAAAAGCAAGGTATTTGGCTGTCTTTCTTAACGAGTAGGGACACCTGCCTAAACCCTCTTTTCCCTCAGGGCTCTCCTCCTCTCCAGCTTCTGAAGCTCACAGGACTAAGCAGCGATATGGCGGTTCTTTCCAACCCTAATTTTGTATAATGGCCACTTAACTCTGCAAACACTTCTTTCACTGGGGGAAATAATTACAATGCACTTTAGAATTATAACGCAAGTATGGCAATTAGTTTTAAATATAATAAAGGTGCATTTATTAATCCTTCAAAATCAAAGGGTTAAGCTCTTGAATACAAATATAACTTCAACGATAAGATTTCACAGTTGTCACCCCAGTCGGTGATAGATCTTCTTATACAGCCAAAGAGAAAACATGAAAATACACTCTTTGCTAATAACTATTATCAACAAATCCGAGATCCCTGTGAGCTTCGGAAGCTCGTGTATCTTGGAGAGGAGGAAAGCCCCGAGGGAAAAAGAGGGATTAGAGAGGTGTCCCTAGTCGTTTCGAAAGACAAACAAATAGTCATCTTTTCCTTCTGTCTTACTTGGCGTGATCATTAAAGAACTTTACTGAGATAAATGCGCATAAAATAACTCCTGGGTAATTTGAAACTATCCCTAACTAACTTATAATTGATCTTATATTAATCCAAATTATTACTCTACGTTAAACCTTACAATGCTCTACAATTCTATAATTTAAGATAGTGGCAAGCAAGGCATGAGAGATTCAACAATAAATGGGCCCTTACCGACGTTATCCACCTACGGCACATGCCGAGGATTCCAGGTAGACTTGGGCTATTCTGCCACACTTTTAAGCGCAGCTGAGGTGTGGCTAAGCGGTAAAACTGCTCAATAGTCCCTGGGATCAGGGCCGGATTAAGGCCAACTGATGCCCTAAGCACAGCCCAACAGTGGTGACCCCCCTCGGCCCTTCCACTGCTTTACTGACAAGACATTAAGACTCAATAAGTGACGAAGACACTTACTGATGAAACTTGAGTCACTCACCAAACCAATGAAAGCGTTTTTTCAACAATTCAGATTAAAGTCGAACACTGCAGATAAAAGACAATTATAAAATATTCGACTAAAGTTGAGTTAAAGAAAGAGTTGAGAGTTAAGGGCATGTTAGCTAGGGGAAAAACTCTGTGGTGCCCCCCTTCCCTTGGTGCCCTAAGCACGTGCTTATTTCGCCTAATGATTAATCCGGCGCTGCCTGGGATGGTTCACTACAGAGGTGGACAGTGCTGGGAATGATGGCTACTGGGACTCTCGTATGGATGCATTTTAATGCTAAACAGGCTTACTGGGGTTCCTCACAGGCAAGTGGCACAACTGTTGTAGAAAGTGACGATTGTCCAAATGGGTAAAATCTCACACTCTGTCGTTAGATCTGCTGTCCTGGTCGAAATTGATATGAACCATATGCGAAGTCAAATAGGAAGGTGTGGGGGAATTTCATAGGTGGAGTAAGTGTCAGGGAGAATGATTAGCTAGTGGTTGCCCAATAATGATGGACCCTCTGGACAGCTCTCCATAAACTAAACTGACTGCGAAGTTGTGTTGAGGTAGAAGTTACTTTTTGCCCCAACCATCTGGATTTCTCCAGTATTCTCTGTTGCTGGGAAGGAGGCTGTTTCTTGCAGCGAAAAGGGGAAATATGCCCTATTTCCAGTGGGAAGCGTTGAGCAGCTGAATTCTTTGAAGTTACTACCCCCCTGCACCACGATACCTACCCCAGCTCCCATGTGCTGAAAGACACCGTTGAGCTGCACCTCTGACTGCATTCACTTCATTGGGATCTCTCTGCATGTCCTGTCGTTGTTCGCTGCTTGGACATTGACCACTATAATTCGTTTAAGGTGTGGCCATGTGCCTTTTTCAGGGCTCCAGTTTCGCTGTTTTTCGCTCTATGGCACTGTTCGTTGTATTGCATACTGAATTTGGAGAGCACGCTAGATGGAAACCTCATGCTTTACGAGTGTCCCTTTCCATTTGTCTTGATGTTTGTTGATGCATATCATTATTCGGATGTTTTATTTCATGAAATCGATTGCTCGACAACACGCTTTTATTAGTCAACAGGAGCCAACTGGTGCCCCAACTGCACCCTGTTTGTTTCTTCTTTCCAACTGCAGAACTCTTGCGATGATGAAAAATGGCGAAAAGAAGTGAGGGGGAGGGGATCGAGGATGGCCGCGACTGTGGCCAGGGGAACCGTACCATGCACACCTAAAGTTGCTAAGCAACGTGAATAAGTGTGCAACAGGAATGGTAGAAAACAGGTTCAGTTCAGCCTTTCGTTAACTCAACTAGGACATTTTCAAAAATTGCCAGGTATGATTTCGAAACGGAAAGAATGCCTTGCCGAAGTATGCAGTTGAAAAGCACCATTGCAACTTAAGTCCGTAAAAATCTCACTTTTCTTTCGACGGTGATAGTCGAATCACAATATCCGTTATGGAAATTCACATCATGTGGGGTATCAAAGTATTCAAATATCCGATTTTATTTTCAGACCACGTAAAATAAATAACAATTTGTATTCATCTTAGCACTTCCCAACACAGTCTTTTGTTAACTGTGATGTTCTTTTTAAATTACAACAGTTTTTTTGGAAAGTGTCGAAAGTTGCGCAGTGTTACTAGAGAGTACACTAACTGTGATTATTAAGCGTGCTGAAGTTCTCTCCGCAGAATGCTGCGCTAAACTGTCATTAGTTCCGATGCGAAAATGCTGAACGTGTCCATCCGAGTGAGGATGAACTGTAATCTGACACCAAACAAGATGGCTCCACGGCCTCACGTTGCTTGCGCCAAATTCTGATCAGCGTGATGACATTGATTGCTCCCTTGATCCCGTCCTCAGTGGTCCAGTATGGATGCTCCTGTGTCCACTGGTGATGCTCTTTCGTTTTCTTCGCTGACAAATTGGCACTCAACATGGTCGATGACTGTTGTAGGCCATTCGCGACAAGGTCTGACATGTGGTACATTTGGAGATGACCTTTTGCACACCATTGTTTAATTCTGCTCTAATATGTCTGGTAGTGTCCCATCTGTTCACTTGGACGATTCTCGCCAGTGTTCTTTGACCCCTATGATCCACAGGATCTCTGATCAATGGTAGTTTTTCGCTTTTCGCACCATTCTCGGTAACTCTTGAAACA
This sequence comes from Ryuthela nishihirai, assembly GCA_038380435.1. NCBI lineage: Eukaryota > Metazoa > Arthropoda > Arachnida > Araneae > Heptathelidae > Ryuthela > Ryuthela nishihirai. Next base: position 32,382,095 of record JAWZYU010000004.1, read on the forward strand.
GTTGTGTATGAAAAGCCCAGGAAGACGGACGTTTAGGAGATGCTAGAAGCGGAATGCCTGGCACCAATAATCAATGCATGTTCAAAGTCGCTGAGGTCGCTCTTTTGCTCATTCTGACGCTCCATCCAACTCTAACGGATGCTCAAAGCGCTGGTCTGCGTGACTTATACTGAACACCGCTGTCAAGTGAAGTATTACATGTTGGAATGAACCATTTATGTGACGAGGGGTGGTGTACTTAATAAACTGGCATCTAAGTGCATTTTTTTCACTTGGTCACTAAAATATAACACAGGAATTGATTATTCGTTCATTAAAAATAAGTTCAAAAGAGGTTCTCTTAAACAAGGAAATACGTGCCCCTCAATTCCATTAGCACACGAGTACATATGAAGTCATTTGATGAAAATGCGGAAATATTTAGAAAAATGTTCAATGCAGTAAGGACAACTGTAATATCTACTGTTATCTGAGAATAATTGTTTTACTCGTAGGAATATAGGTAAGTTATACAATTTTCCGTTTTGCGAGTGGAATGGTCGAGTCAGAGATGAACCCACTCTGAAGGATTGTCCACCTCAAATTTCACTGGCAGGTGGGGACAAATGTTAGGCACAATACGTTTTTGATCTGAAAAATACATCTCTACCATCCTTACACTTAAAGGAGAATTTCGTCAAAGCGATGGCTCGAAACGGTGATGGGTTGCAGTAGTTGAAGAATGATTTCCTTAAAATAAATGAATAACGATTTAATGGATTTGATCGAGCTTTAACGCGCAAAGAAATTGTTGCAAAAGTGATTTGGAAGACAAGAAATCTAGAAACATGTAGTTAAAAAAATGTTGAGAGCTTTTCTGGAATTAGGTTCCAACATGTTACTGAAAGTTCATATTTTGCACATTCCTTCTTAATTTTTTTCAGAAAATTTTAAAATCAACGATGTCAGTTATTATTGGAACAATATTGTAAAGTTGCCTTCCTTGATATTTGAAAATTCAATAGCAAAGAAATTGTAAATTTTAATACTTAATTAAGTAACCTAATATTATAATTGTTTTTCGTTGTACATGCTACAGGGAAATTTAAATTCCATTTCTGAATTCGGCGTAAAAAACTTTAGAAATTCCCTCCTCATTCAAAAAGGAAGCGAAGAAAAAAGTTCAATATTGTAGATCGGTGTTCCCGGTTCAATCGTTCCCAATATATATAATATGTATGCCACTCCCATTATTGGTAAACAGAGGATTAAGGACGATCGTTGGATGCATTGTAGCTGCTCTTCGGAGAGGCCTTGCATCTCTTTGTGAATGAAAGGGCATCTGGGAGATGGAAACTGCCGACGAAGCCACTTGGCGACGTCGACTTCTAATGAAATTGCTGCGGTTGTACACATTAGGGAGGACATCGGGGAATGGATCGGTGCGAGATACTCTCGTCTCCCAGTGGAAGGTAACGCAAGTTAAGGCACCGTGGGAATGGGCGGGGCTTGGTGAGGGACAACTGAGAAGAAGGAGCTGCGAAATTGCCTTAATCACTGGCAGCACCAGATACTACGACAGGGGAGCGGAAAAGAGTGTCGATACTTCCAACAGATGGCAGTGGGATGCACCCAGAGAGCAGGTGGAGATATTATCATGATGTCTCTCCAGACGGTTTCTGCTGTAGAATGAATACTAGACTTTCACTGTTTTAAATATCGTACTCTTCCTTTCCAGAACCTGCGCGACTGTATTTCTCTCTTCCTGGAAGTCCTCTCACTTCATTTCAGTGTTCATAATGTTTCTAACGACGATGCTTTTAAACTCTTCTTCTTCATGGGAGGACATCTGTGGTTATGCGATCGCAAACAAGCAAATGGAATCTCAGCTTGGGATAGGATTTCTCAAGACTGCAATCCTCCGTTTGTAAAAGATGAATCCTGATTTTTTCCAGCCTTTACCTTTTAATTCATTACTAAAGAAGTTCCAGTACCAAATATTGGAGAAAGTATTTCTACTAAATATAATGATCTTTTGACTCATTAACTACAAGATGAGAGTTAGAAACAATTAGATTTTCAGTTTCAAAAGGAAAAAAAAAGGTATTAGGCGAACTGGCTAAGCAGGTGACTTTTCCTAACAATGAATCGATTTGTTTTCCTTTTTGATTCTCCAGCAGAAATGAAACCTTTAAAGAATTTACCGTTATGGGAAGAACAATTGAAACAATTGTTTTTAAACAGAATTGTTAACAGAACTAAAAGAATAGCATATCGACTCTCGTGAATATGGGATGCTCGTTCTGGAAGAAAAGGATGTTTCTCTCTCTCCGAATTTGGCATCCTTTAACAGTGGGGCGGGGGTGGCTCAGTCGGTAGCGCGCCATGCTCGTAATCTGTAGTTTCCAGGTTTGAGTCCCAGCTGGGTCAGCGTTGAGATTTATCTCCGCAAATCTCCTCGCCCTGCCCACGGTCAGTAGGAGACACCGATGGGCTTGGAAAGGCCGTCGTCCATCGGATGGGTCCTTGGTCCGTGTGGAGAACAGCTGTGCAGGTTAAAAAACACGTTGAATGTGTCTTTTTTCTGCTGAGGTCCTGCCATCCTCTCAGATCTTCTACTATAGCATATAAACTGACAGGCTCTTGTCAGACCTCTGTGGCAAGCAGCTGCTTGAGTGTTTGTTTTAAATGGCCTTGACGAGAGGCTACCATATGTCTCCCAAAGCTGTTCTAGTGGATCCCATCCTCCAACTTTCTCTGAGCATTCGGGGCCCTTGTGATTTGGCCAATTAGCCCATTCTGTGTAAAATAATGCCGCTCAGAGGTAAAGCAACTCAACCCTCTAACAGTAATAATTCGTACTAATGGATGATAGAAAAATGTAATTATTAATATATTATTAGCACTATACAACGCAAAAAGAATTAACATTTATCCCTTAAAATAGCTTTCTCTTTTGTAAAGTTTGTTTTGTATTTTATATCTTTATCCCAGGTCTTTTACATCTGGCTTATTTTCCATTTATATACCTATTTTATTTCTGCTATTTCTGTATTCCTTCTTTGTCGTTTTAGACTTTTACGATATTTGTGTTTAGGCCTTTGTGTTCCTATTTTAATCTTTGGTTGCGTATATCACGTCTTTTATCCTTTGTTTTGTCCATTGGTGCATAATAGCCTCAGTTTCTACTGCACCATCAAAACCCAATAACAAAAAATGCAAAAAACTTGAAACATTCTATGAATTCCCCATATAATTTTCTCCTACAGAAAAACTTGAATAAAAAACACATGAACAGTACACTTAAAAATTGGTATTCTACATATGCAAGTCACACACACAGATACTTAATTTCACATAAAAGTAATAAATTCAACAATTATGGATTACAAAAAAAGGAAATTAGCATAATATTAAGAATCAAAGCCAACCAGCACTAACAAAAACCATGCTCTTTAAAATGAATGAAATAAATTCACCAAATTGTCTAAAATGTAATGAACCACAAACAATAGAACACATAATTTTTCAATGTAAAGAATTCACAGACGAAAGAAATAAATACTTCCAAAAACTGAAAACATAAAACTAATCCTTAACTGGCATAGTGGTTAGGCAGCTAGCGACTGTTCCAGCAAGGCAAACTTTGTGTGTTGTGTTAGCTCTAACTAAGGCAGTGGTCAGCAGTGACTTCGGTCTTAGTAGGGCATGTCCTTGTATAAGGCCTGTATTAAGCTAGGAGTAACTTCTAGGATTCTTCTCTGTCCTATATGTCGCAAAAAAAAATAATCAATTTAACTTTCAATCAGTCCTTGAACCAAAGGAAAAAGCACTTAATCCCATATACTATAACCTACTAATTAATTTTCTAAAGAACATAGACTGTCTCAATTCCTTTTAAAAATGAAAAAAAAATAATATAAAAAAAGAAATGAAACTATCCAAAGTGCCTGAATGAGTCTTCGGGGAAACGAGAGTTGTCCTTGAAGGAATATTCAATTGTTGATATGGGATATGTGTGTATCAACGAAACTGCTTTCTTGTGTCAGAAGAAGCATTAGAGACAGTCGTTTGGGTAATAAGCACTTCTTTTGCTTACTATGCAAATCGGATACTAATGGCATAAATTTTATATTTTTGTGTTGTGGAAATATGTGTACACATGTATATTTAATGTAATTGAATAGAAATTATGTTGGATAAGCTCTAATGAATGGACAAGTGTATACATGAATAGATGATGGCAACAGCTTCAATGCTTAGGACGTAGCTTCAATGCTTAGGCTCTAATTGAATGGACAAGTATATACATGAATAGATGATGGCAACAGCTTCAATGCTTAGGACGTAGCTTCAATGCTTAGGCTCTAATGAATGGACAAGTGTATACACGAATAGATGATGGCAACAGCTTCAATGCTTAGGACGTAGCTTCAATGCTTAGGCTCTAATGAATGGACAAGTGTATACATGAATAGATGATGGCAACAGCTTCAATGTTTAGGCTCTAATGAATGGACAAGTATATACATGAATAGATGATGGCAACAGCTTCAATGCTTAGGCTCTAATGAATGGACAAGTGTATACACGAATAGATGATGGCAACAGCTTCAATGCTTAGGACGTAGCTTCAATGCTTAGGCTCTAATGAATGGACAAGTATATACATGAATAGATGATGGCAACAGCTTCAATGCTTAGGACGTAGCTTCAATGCTTAGGTTCTAATGAATGGACAAGTGTATACATGAATAGATGATGGTAACAGCTTCAATGCTTAGGACGTAGCTTCAATGCTTAGGCTCTAATGAATGGACAAGTGTATACATGAATAGATGATGGCAACAGCTTCAATGCTTAGGACGTAGCTTCAATACTTAGGCTCTAATGAATGGACAAGTGTATACATGAATAGATGATGGAAACAGCTTCAATGCTTAGGCTCTAATGAATGGACAAGTGTATACATGAATAGATGATGGCAACAGCTTCAATGCTTAGGACGTAGCTTCAATGCTTAGGCTCTAATGAATGGACAAGTATATACATGAATAGATGATGGCAACAGCTTCAATGCTTAGGACGTAGCTTCAATGCTTAGGCTCTGATGAATGGACAAGTGTATACACGAATAGATGATGGCAACAGCTTCAATGCTTAGGACGTAGCTTCAATGCTTAGGCTCTAATGAATGGACAAGTATATACCTGAATAGATGATGGCAACAGCTTCAATGCTTAGGACGTAGCTTCAATGCTTAGGTTCTAATGAATGGACAAGTGTATACATGAATAGATGATGGCAACAGCTTCAATGCTTAGGCTCTAATGAATGGACAAGTATATACCTGAATAGATGATGGCAACAGCTTCAATGCTTAGGACGTAGCTTCAATGCTTAGGTTCTAATGAATGGACAAGTGTATACATGAATAGATGATGGTAACAGCTTCAATGCTTAGGACGTAACTTCAATGCTTAGGCTCTAATGAATGGACAAGTGTATACATGAATAGATGATGGCAACAGCTTCAATGCTTAGGACGTAGCTTCAATGCTTAGGCTCTAATGAATGGACAAGTGTATACATGAATAGATGATGGCAACAGCTTCAATGCTTAGGCTCTAATGAATGGACAAGTGTATAAATGAATAGATGATGGCAACAGCTTCAATGCTTAGGACGTAGCTTCAATGCTTAGGCTCTAATGAATGGACAAGTATATACCTGAATAGATGATGGCAACAGCTTCAATGCTTAGGACGTAGCTTCAATGCTTAGGTTCTAATGAATGGACAAGTGTATACATGAATAGATGATGGCAACAGCTTCAATGCTTAGGCTCTAATGAATGGACAAGTATATACCTGAATAGATGATGGCAACAGCTTCAATGCTTAGGACGTAGCTTCAATGCTTAGGTTCTAATGAATGGACAAGTGTATACATGAATAGATGATGGCAACAACTTCAATGCTTAGGCTCTAATGAATGGACAAGTGTATAAATGAATAGATGATGGCAACAGCTTCAATGCTTAGGACGTAGCTTCAATGCTTAGGCTCTAATGAATGGACAAGTGTATACACGAATAGATGATGGCAACAGCTTCAATGCTTAGGACGTAGCTTCAATGCTTAGGCTCTAATGAATGGACAAGTATATACATGAATAGATGATGGCAACAGCTTCAATGCTTAGGACGTAGCTTCAATGCTTAGGCTCTAATGAATGGACAAGTGTATACACGAATAGATGATGGCAACAGCTTCAATGCTTAGGACGTAGCTTCAATGCTTAGGCTCTAATGAATGGACAAGTGTATACATGAATAGATGATGGCAACAGCTTCAATGCTTAGGACGTAGCTTCAATGCTTAGGTTCTAATGAATGGACAAGTGTATACATGAATAGATGATGGTAACAGCTTCAATGCTTAGGACGTAACTTCAATGCTTAGGCTCTAATGAATGGACAAGTGTATACATGAATAGATGATGGCAACAGCTTCAATGCTTAGGACGTAGCTTCAATGCTTAGGCTCTAATGAATGGACAAGTGTATACATGAATAGATGATGGCAACAGCTTCAATGCTTAGGCTCTAATGAATGGACAAGTGTATACATGAATAGATGATGGCAACAGCTTCAATGCTTAGGACGTAGCTTCAATGCTTAGGCTCTAATGAATGGACAAGTATATACACGAATAGATGATGGCAACAGCTTCAATGCTTAGGACGTAGCTTCAATGCTTAGGCTCTAATGAATGGACAAGTGTATACATGAATAGATGATGGCAACAGCTTCAATGCTTAGGCTCTAATGAATGGACAAGTGTATACATGAATAGATGATGGCAACAGCTTCAATGCTTAGGACGTAGCTTCAATGCTTAGGCTCTAATGAATGGACAAGTGTATAAATGAATAGATGATGGCAACAGCTTCAATGCTTAGGACGTAGCTTCAATGCTTAGGCTCTAATGAATGGACAAGTATATACCTGAATAGATGATGGCAACAGCTTCAATGCTTAGGACGTAGCTTCAATGCTTAGGTTCTAATGAATGGACAAGTGTATACATGAATAGATGATGGCAACAGCTTCAATGCTTAGGCTCTAATGAATGGACAAGTATATACCTGAATAGATGATGGCAACAGCTTCAATGCTTAGGACGTAGCTTCAATGCTTAGGCTCTAATGAATGGACAAGTGTATACATGAATAGATGATGGCAACAACTTCAATGCTTAGGCTCTAATGAATGGACAAGTGTATAAATGAATAGATGATGGCAACAGCTTCAATGCTTAGGACGTAGCTTCAATGCTTAGGCTCTAATGAATGGACAAGTGTATACACGAATAGATGATGGCAACAGCTTCAATGCTTAGGACGTAGCTTCAATGCTTAGGCTCTAATGAATGGACAAGTATATACATGAATAGATGATGGCAACAGCTTCAATGCTTAGGACGTAGCTTCAATGCTTAGGCTCTAATGAATGGACAAGTGTATACATGAATAGATGATGGCAACAGCTTCAATGCTTAGGACGTAGCTTCAATGCTTAGGCTCTAATGAATGGACAAGTGTATACATGAATAGATGATGGTAACAGCTTCAATGCTTAGGACGTAGCTTCAATGCTTAGGCTCTAATGAATGGACAAGTATATACATGAATAGATGATGGCAACAGCTTCAATGCTTAGGACGTAGCTTCAATGCTTAGGCTCTAATGAATGGACAAGTGTATACACGAATAGATGATGGCAACAGCTTCAATGCTTAGGACGTAGCTTCAATGCTTAGGCTCTAATGAATGGACAAGTGTATACATGAATAGATGATGGCAACAGCTTCAATGCTTAGGACGTAGCTTCAATGCTTAGGTTCTAATGAATGGACAAGTGTATACATGAATAGATGATGGTAACAGCTTCAATGCTTAGGACGTAACTTCAATGCTTAGGACGTAACTTCAATGCTTAGGCTCTAATGAATGGACAAGTGTATACATGAATAGATGATGGCAACAGCTTCAATGCTTAGGACGTAGCTTCAATGCTTAGGCTCTAATGAATGGACAAGTGTATACATGAATAGATGATGGCAACAGCTTCAATGCTTAGGCTCTAATGAATGGACAAGTGTATACATGAATAGATGATGGCAACAGCTTCAATGCTTAGGACGTAGCTTCAATGCTTAGGCTCTAATGAATGGACAAGTATATACACGAATAGATGATGGCAACAGCTTCAATGCTTAGGACGTAGCTTCAATGCTTAGGGTCTGATGAATGGACAAGTGTATACACGAATAGATGATGGCAACAGCTTCAATGCTTAGGACGTAGCTTCAATGCTTAGGTTCTAATGAATGGACAAGTGTATACATGAATAGATGATGGTAACAGCTTCAATGCTTAGGACGTATCTTCAATGCTTAGGCTCTAATGAATGGACAAGTGTATACACGAATAGATGATGGCAACAGCTTCAATGCTTAGGACGTAGCTTCAATGCTTAGGAAGTAGCTTCAATGCTTAGGCTCTGATGAATGGACAAGTGTATACACGAATACATGATGGCAACAGCTTCAATGCTTAGGACGTAGCTTCAATGCTTAGGCTCTAATGAATGGACAAGTGTATACATGAATAGATGATGGCAACAGCTTCAATGCTTAGGACGTAGCTTCAATGCTTAGGCTCTAATGAATGGACAAGTGTATACATGAATAGATGATGGCAACAGCTTCAATGCTTAGGACGTAGCTTCAATACTTAGGCTCTAATGAATGGACAAGTGTATACATGAATAGATGATGACAACAGCTTCAATGCTTAGGACGTAGCTTCAATGCTTAGGCTCTAATGAATGGACAAGTATATACATGAATAGATGATGGCAACAGCTTCAATGCTTAGGACGTAGCTTCAGTGCTTAGGTTCTAATGAATGGACAAGTGTATACATGAATAGATGATGGTAACAGCTTCAATGCTTAGGACGTAGCTTCAATGCTTAGGCTCTAATGAATGGACAAGTGTATACATGAATAGATGATGGCAACAGCTTCAATGCTTAGGACGTAGCTTCAATGCTTAGGCTCTAATGAATGGACAAGTGTATACATGAATAGATGAAGGCAACAGCTTCAATGCTTAGGACGTAGCTTCAATGCTTAGGCTCTAATGAATGGACAAGTGTATACATGAATAGATGATGGCAACAGCTTCAATGCTTAGGACGTAGCTTCAATGCTTAGGCTCTAATGAATGGACAAGTATATACATGAATAGATGATGGCAACAGCTTCAATGCTTAGGACGTAGCTTCAATGCTTAGGCTCTAATGAATGGACAAGTGTATACACGAATAGATGATGGTAACAGCTTCAATACTTAGGACGTAGCTTCAATGCTTAGGCTCTAATGAATGGACAAGTGTATACATGAATAGATGATGGCAACAGCTTCAATGCTTAGGACGTAGCTTCAATGCTTAGGCTCTAATGAATGGACAAGTGTATACATGAATAGATGATGGCAACAGCTTCAATGCTTAGGACGTAGCTTCAATGCTTAGGCTCTAATGAATGGACAAGTGTATACATGAATAGATGATGGCAACAGCTTCAATGCTTAGGACGTAGCTTCAATGCTTAGGCTCTAATGAATGGACAAGTGTATACATGAATAGATGATGGCAACAGCTTCAATGCTTAGGACGTAGCTTCAATGCTTAGGCTCTAATGAATGGACAAGTATATACATGAATAGATGATGGCAACAGCTTCAATGCTTAGGACGTAGCTTCAATGCTTAGGCTCTAATGAATGGACAAGTGTATACATGAATAGATGATGGCAACAGCTTCAATGCTTAGGACGTAGCTTCAATGCTTAGGCTCTAATGAATGGACAAGTGTATACACGAATAGATGATGGCAACAACTTCAATGCTTAGGACGTAGCTTCAATGCTTAGGCTCTAATGAATGGACAAGTGTATACATGAATAGATGATGGCAACAGCTTCAATGCTTAGGACGTAGCTTCAATGCTTAGGCTCTAATGAATGGACAAGTGTATACATGAATAGATGATGGCAACAGCTTTAATGCTTAGGACGTAGCTTCAATGCTTAGGCTCTAATGAATGGACAACTATATACATGAATAGGTGATGGCAACAGCTTCAATGCTTAGGACGTAGCTTCAATCTAATGAATGGACAAGTGTATACACGAATAGATGATGGCAACAGCTTCAATGCTTAGGACGTAGCTTCAATGCTTAGGCTCTAATGAATGGACAAGTATATACATGAATAAATGATGGCAACAGCTTCAATGCTTAGGACGTAGCTTCAATGCTTAGGTTCTAATGAATGGACAAGTGTATACATGAATAGATGATGGTAACAGCTTCAATGCTTAGGACGTAGCTTCAATGCTTAGGCTCTAATGAATGGACAAGTGTATACATGAATAGATGATGGCAACAGCTTCAATGCTTAGGCTCTAATGAATGGACAAGTGTATACATGAATAGATGAAGGCAACAGCTTCAATGCTTAGGCTCTAATGAATGGACAAGTGTATACATGAATAGATGATGGCAACAGCTTCAATGCTTAGGACGTAGCTTCAATGCTTAGGCTCTAATGAATGGACAAGTATATACATGAATAGATGATGGCAACAGCTTCAATGCTTAGGCTCTAATGAATGGACAAGTGTATACATGAATAGATGATGGCAACAGCTTTAATGCTTAGGACGTAGCTTCAATGCTTAGGCTCTAATGAATGGACAAGTATATACATGAATAGATGATGGCAACAGCTTCAATGCTTAGGACGTAGCTTCAATGCTTAGGCTCTAATGAATGGACAAGTGTATACACGAATAGATGATGGCAACAGCTTCAATGCTTAGGACGTAGCTTCAATGCTTAGGCTCTAATGAATGGACAAGTGTATACATGAATAGATGATGGCAACAGCTTCAATGCTTAGGCTCTAATGAATGGACAAGTGTATACATGAATAGATGATGGCAACAGCTTTAATGCTTAGGACGTAGCTTCAATGCTTAGGCTCTAATGAATGGACAAGTATATACATGAATAGATGATGGCAACAGCTTCAATGCTTAGGACGTAGCTTCAATGCTTAGGCTCTAATGAATGGACAAGTGTATACACGAATAGATGATGGCAACAGCTTCAATGCTTAGGACGTAGCTTCAATGCTTAGGCTCTAATGAATGGACAAGTGTATACATGAATAGATGATGGCAACAGCTTCAATGCTTAGGACGTAGCTTCAATGCTTAGGCTCTAATGAATGGACAAGTGTATACATGAATAGATGAAGGCAACAGCTTCAATGCTTAGGCTCTAATGAATGGACAAGTGTATACATGAATAGATGATGGCAACAGCTTCAATGCTTAGGACGTAGCTTCAATGCTTAGGCTCTAATGAATGGACAAGTGTATACACGAATAGATGATGGCAACAGCTTCAATGCTTAGGACGTAGCTTCAATGCTTAGGCTGTAATGAATGGACAAGTGTATACATGAATAGATGATGGCAACAGCTTCAATGCTTAGGACGTAGCTTCAATACTTAGGCTCTAATGAATGGACAAGTGTATACATGAATAGATGATGGCAACAGCTTCAATGCTTAGGACGTAGCTTCAATACTTAGGCTCTAATGAATGGACAAGTGTATACATGAATAGATGATGGAAACAGCTTCAATGCTTAGGACGTAGCTTCAATACTTAGGCTCTAATGAATGGACAAGTGTATACATGAATAGATGATGGTAACAGCTTCAATGCTTAGGACGTAGTGAATTTGGCCAGAGTGGGTAAAAAGAATTCTGACGTTATTTCTCTTACATCGTTTAAATGCAATCTCCTGGTAGTGTGAGTAAACATCTGATTGACTGGAAATCGTAGTGAGTAGATTAATATTTTCGTTGGTTATTTTGTATTTATGATTTGAAAATCTGACTCAGCCTACGCGTACCGGAAGAAGGGAAAGCACTTGACACGTGTGAGTGAAGATTTCTCACTTGGACTGCGAAGAATTCAGCTTCAGCGTAACTGCTCTCAGTAAGTGAAGATACATTTGTGGACGATCGTTTGTTTTCTGTTAGAAATGATCATTTACTAGAACGAATTTTTCTCTTGACTTAAAAATTCTGTGTTATAAAAACTACCTACAGCTGTGCGTTTAAAAGTAAATTTGACATAGAAAAATGAATTGCTATTTGTGTGGAAATGAAATCCTCGTAATCTCCTTCGATTGCGTTGAATGCTGTAATTTTGGAAATAATTTTCATGTAAAGTGACTGACTTCCGAAAAGTGTCGCGAGATCGGAAAAGAAACTGAAAGGTAAAACGTGTAACAATGGAATGGGAAATGTTGAGACTTCAACCGAGGAAAGAGCTGGGAATGAAGACGAGGCTGGTGACTTGAGAATTAATGTCGATATGAAGAGGAATTTAGAGGATATGCTAAAAGGAAGGTTATTGAATATCAGAAATTATGGTTCTCTCTGAGATTGAGTAAGAGAAGGGGAAATTGCCTTCTGGAAAAATAGAGGAGTATAAAGAATACTATAAATGTAGGTAGTAAATATATCAGGAGGAGAAATTGTGTTTGCATTAAGGAAGGGTGTGAAGTTAACCAGAGTTTTTTCGATTTTAAAACTGCTGATTGTGGGAAATTGCTTATGGAAGCATTTAATTATGAACTTGTGTTTGTTGCAATTTATAGAGCTGATGAGTTCAGTAAATCATAATTTGTTGTTGAATTGGGAGCATGACTCAAATAAAATGCATTGAAAAAAAAGTACAATAATGACAAGAGATTTTAATTTTGATATATTATCTGATGATCCACACAAAATAAATTATTTACAAACGTTAAATTCAAACGGTTCCCATTTATGCCACCCATCTGCTACAAGGGAAAGTATTAAAACCTGTTTAAATCATTTTCACATTACAAATTGTAGATAGATTAGACACTGTAACTACGTATATTGTAAAAATTGAATCTCAGATCTTTTTTGTTGGTAGTAACATTAAATGTGTTTTTAGAGAAGTTTCAATGGATAAAATTCCTTCAAAATTTACTAAGATTGACGACAGTAAATTAAGAAGGTTATTATCAGAAAAATCACGAGATCATGTTGCGGCAGATAGATGTGAATTTGGCATTTCAAATATTTATACTCTAATTTACTAATTAAAAATGCACAAGACTTGCACTGTAAAAAAGTATATTTAAAAACTAAAACCATGAATTAACAGAAGCTATTGTTAATTCTTTCAATTTCAAAAGATACTTGAATAAAAGATTTAAAACAAAAAATTAAGTAAAACTGAAAATGAGTTTTTTAAAGATATAAAAATATGCTAATTAATGTGATCAGGGTAGCTAAAATGATTCTTAGAGAAATGTTTGTAAAAATGTAAATAATTGTAGAAAAACTGAGAAATTCTTAATGAAATATGTGAGGGGAGGAAGGATAAAGGGAAATCCTCCTCGAATTATCAAGAATAGAAATCACTTGCTTCCGTTTGGGGAAAAACTTTATGAATTTGTTAATAAGTTTAACATTCATTTTACTCGGGGTAATTTTGTCCTTATTGCAATAAAATCTACACAATGAACTTCAAACAGAAGAGGTAATGAAGAAAAATAGAAGAGGCTAAGCTTCTGATGATATTAAGTAAGCGAAGGATTTTATTTTTAATGTCAATGAAATGTTGCTTTAGTGTTTCATTGACTTGTAGAGAAATTGTAAACTTAAGTAATATTATTTTCTCTGTTTTTTCTTGTTTGTTTGTGGATTGACAGTCCCAACTGAATAGATTCAAAGGATACGTCTTATCAGCTGGTTTATAATCCTGATCAGAGGCATGCAGATACGGGCATCGTCAAATCCTACATTGGAGGAAGTCTTCCAGTGTAGATGACTTCAGCCTTTAGTAGTGAAGGAACAGGTCTTTGACCCATACCTGCGATTAGGGTGCGGTTTGATATTGTCGTCATTTACTCTCTCAATAAACATAGTTTCTTTAAACAACCATTCTCCCTCCGCAGGTAATTGGAGTGTGAGGACTCTGCACAGAGATGCGAGGACTCTCCCACAAGAATTCCACCTTTATAACATAGATATTCTGGGCTTGAAAGAGACCAGATGAACAGCTACAGGTCAGATATTAAAAGTAATCTTAAATTTCTGTTTTCAGGGAGGGAAGATAGGAAGCACCTCCAAGGCGTCGGTTTGCTTCTCAGCAGACACGCCAGTGATGTTCTCCTAGGATATGAGTGCATTAATGAAAGGTTTCTTACGCAAAAATTCAGACAAGCATTAAAGACTTGAAAGTTATGTGCTGTTATGCCCTCACTGAGGATGCCGATGAGGAGGAGTAGGATAGGTTTTACGGACAATTTCAGGATATTTTGAATTCTGTCAAGAAAGCAGATATTACCCTTGTTCTAGGTGACTTCAATGCCAAAGTTGGTACTGACTCTGACCTTTGGGGAGGGGTGATAGGTCCTTTTGGTATTGGTATCTACAATAGAAATGGGCAACGTCTCCTACAGGTAAGTATACTCAATGATTTCAGAATAACTAACACTTATTACAAACATCACGACATACATAAGTACACGCGGGTTATCCCTGATGGGCTGCATACGAATATGATTGATTATATTGTTATGAACGTTCGTGTATGCTTCTGCGTGAGATTTATTTTAACCAACGAATTTAAATACAGAACCGATCTAAAAAAACAAAAAAGATAGAATTTTAATGTTGGAGTTTGGATATCCGAAAGGAGGCATAATTAGTTTCAGTATGTGCGTGATGGATGTAAATAGTGAAGAAGTCATTTTGTGTATAGTTATTTATCAATTGGTTAAAGTTATTCTCGAGATATTGCAAGTATTATTCCTATTTATGATTCTCCTTAGATTAAAATTTTGTTGACACATAGGTATCTTTAGTTTATGTACATGTTTTTATACATGCTTTTGTATTAAATCACATTATTTTAGATTTATTGTTACTAGTTTTTATTTTTGAACTCACGCTAAGCTTTCATCTGTTTGAATTCGTATCAATTCATTAATTAACAGCAAATGGGCTAGTTCTATTAAGAATACCATGTCATATAGGGAGATGAAACTGAATCTGACCATTATCTTGTTAAAAGTGTCTTGTAACTTAAACTTAAAAAGTGTTGTGATAAGGTTAGAAAATTTACCTTTAATTCTGAAGCTCTGAAAGACCCTGTTACAGCTAAAGCTTACCATGATAGGTTACTTAATCATTGTGATAGTCATGGTGGGCATAGTACTGAAGTTGAGGAAGAATGGGACCATTTTCAACAGGTTTTGTTTGGAAACTAACAGTACTCTTTTAGGAAAAAAGGAGCAAAGGAGGCAGAATTATTTGAGATTTTAGGCACTTGAGCTTATTTCAGAAAGAAAGAACTACAGGAATGACCTTAATCAATACCCTACTAGTCCTAATAGAAAGCATTACAAAGAGCTCAATAAACATATAAAGGATCAGTTAGCTGATGATAGAATCTTTGGCTTGATGGCTTGGCTGACAAAGCCGAGAAAGCAGTTAGACAGCACAACAGCAGAGAACTGTACCAGATAGTTAATGTTTTGTGGTGGAAAACGGACAGGTATACAGGGATTGAAGGATAAACAAGGTAAGGTTATAGAAGGTGAGGATTCCGTCATGGCTATGTGGGCTGAACATTTCAGAGATATTCTAAACAATGTCGTGAGTTCTGCTTCCATTGTTTGTAATAATGATCGATGCATTACATGGCCCTTGTCAGGCTAGAGGCCTTTTAAAATACTTTTTTTGTTCGGGATTTGTATGTTATTTCGGATTTCACCAAAAAGGCATATGGTACGTGGGAGGCCCTCTGTCCCAGCATCTGGAGAGATAATTGAAGTAGCAGTGCCCGGAGGGGACGGAGGTCACCCAACTGCTAGCGGCCTTCCCAGATGGTCGGGGCTGAGAGAGAAAGGGTTGGCAATGACGAGGAGGGGAGAGCCAGCCGAGGGACGAGCGGAGAAAGACGCAGATTTGAAACGCTGGTTAGTGCCGACTGGTATTGGCGGTACGTAGGCTCTCGGGAAAACAGCTGAACGGGGATAGTAAGCTGGTTTTGTAATTCATAGTAAATGAGTGACGAGTGTGTTTTTCCTCATCAGTCAATGTAGTTCATATCAATAAAGGATAGTTATTGTTTTACCAAGGACTAGGTTGAACCAATTTATTGGGAAGGAGCCTCAGTATCGAGTTCCTTCAATTGCAATAAGATCTTTGATTTTTGTTCTGAAAGACCCTTTCACCCGCCGCGTATTGCGATCGAACCGGAGGGACATTCCTAAGTGATCCCAATAGACACAACCGAAGAAGTAACATCACAAAGTGGCACAGTCGACAGTACGCAACAGAGGTGAAAGTAGCGGCGAAGGTGACGGAAAAGTTCAACATCCACTGGGAGCTGACCAACGCAAGGCTGATACTGCCAAGAGTGTTCCGACTGTGTGCTTCAGGTGGCAGACTGACGAGGCGGTTCGTTCCTGTCGTCACATCGGAGGTAAGTATCCTCTTACTCTAGGGGTGAGTAGTTAGATATGGCAGAGGCCTGTACGAGCTAAAATGGAGCTTAGGAGCGGTCGCGATAGGGAAAGGGATGAATTAAGGCGAGACTACACAAACATAGAAAGGGATAGCGTGCAGGGTGGTGCTTCAGGGAGTGACCGGGGAAGCGAAGAGGTGACAATAGACAGAGAGTCTGATGCTGCGGAAGACATGAGAGGGTTGAGGGATTATGGCAATGACAACGATACGGATATGCTGCAGAGCGGGACCAGAAAGCAGAGAGCTAAAAAAAGGATTGGATATGATTTTGAATTAGAGAGGATGAGATTAGAGATGCAACTGAGAAGAGAAGAGAGAGAGGCGGCGGAAAGGGAAAAGGAGAGAGAGGCGGCGGAAAGGGAAAAGGAGAGAGAGGCAGCAGAAAGGGAAAAGGAGAGAGAGGCAGCGGAAAGGGAAAAGGAGAGAGAGCATGAGTACAGAATGCTGGAACTCCAAATGAGGAATGCAAGCGAGAAGAGGGGTGATTTGCGAACGGTGGCAGTTTCTAGTAATCCAGCAGATGCGCGGCTGGCTAATTATATAAAATTGTTGGGAAATATGTTAGCTGGAAGCCCTAAAAACCCAGAAGAGGTGATAAATCTCTTTGAGACTGCGGAAAGGGGTTTTAAGATATACGAAGTACCAGAGGAGTTTCAAGGCAAAGTCATCATTTCTTTTTTAGACGGTAAATATGCAAATCACGTTTTTCGAAAATTAAGTGCAGAGGATTTTGCTAATTATAAGAAAGTTAAAGAGGCCGTATTAAAAGAGTTTAAGCTCACTCCCTCTGCGTACAAGAGAAAGTTTGAAACTATCATGAAAGAACCGAATGAGTCATATTAATCAATTAGCCTCGAGGCTCAGAGATAGCTGGGATTACTACGTCTGCAGTAGGAAGGTGACAAAATTTGAGGAGCTTATGGACCTGATAGTGTCGGATAAGTTACGTGATAGCCTTCCTCAAGACACTCATGCTTACATAGTACAGAAAGAGGCGGAGTCATGGGCAAAAGCAGACGAAAAAGCAACGTGGGCAGAAATCCATCTAGCCAGTGTAAACGGAACGGAAGAGTTCCCAACTTTTAAAGAGTTAAGGCATAGACAAAATGCAGAACGTTGCGATCGAACCGGAGATCGAACCGGAGGGTTTGCGATCGGTATTGCGATCGAACCGGAGGGACATTCCTAAGTGATCCCAATAGACACAACCGAAGAAGTAACATCACAGCGCTATATCACAGTCTGAAGTTACTTTGGCTGTCTCTAAACTTAAATTACGTAAATCCCCATGGGCAGATGAAATTACGACTGAAATGATTTAGAGCTGGTTGTTTCTGTTACTACATGGCTGACCGAAATTTTGAATATCTTTTGTGATAAAGGCATGATTCCTAAAGATTTTACCAGAGCTATTATTATCCCTATTTTCAAAAAAGGTGATCGCAGTTCTTGTAATAACTATAGGGGTATCAGCCTTCTCTCTGTTCCTGGTAAAGTTCTTTCCATGATTGTGTTTAATAGAATTAAGAATCTGGTTGACAGTCAATTGCGTGATGAGCAATGTGGATTTAGAAGTGGTAGGGGATGTGTAGGTCAGATATTTTCACTTAAGCAGATTCTTGAGAAATGTTTAGAGTTTCAGAAACCTTTGGTTGCTAGCTTTGTTAATTTCAACAAGGCTTTCGACTCTGTTGATCGTCATAATTTTTGGTTGATTGTTTTGGTTGATTATATGGTATACCAGACAAGTTAGTTAACATAATGAAAGCTCTCTATAATAACACTGAGTCTGTGTGAGAGTTGGTAAGTCTTGTAGCAATTGGTTTAGCATTACGTCTGGTGCTCGACAAGGGTGCATTTTGAATCCTTTTCTCTTTAGTTTGGTTATTGATTATGTTATGCGAAATTCACTTCAAGGGAAAGAATTTGGCCTTAAATGTGCTGGAGATACGAAAATTTCAGATTTAGATTATGCTGATGATTTAGCCCTTTTGGCAAATGATGTTGATGCGATGAACTCTTTCATTCGAGCTGTTGATGAGACTGGTAGCAGAGTAGGTTTGGTTATAAACAGAGAGAAAACTAAAGTAATGAAAATTGGTCAATCTGTGGTTCAGTCAATCTGAATGATTGTACTCTTTAGCATGTGTCTCAGTTTAATTATCTTGGGAGCTATATAACAGATACTGGTGATGTGCGACATGAGATAAACAGTCGAATAGGGATTGCTGCTGGGACTTTTAAAAATCTGTGGAGAGTGTGGAGAAATAGGCGTATACACCTAAAGACTAAAATTAGACTGTATAAGAGTTTGGGTCTTTCTAGGGTTAGTTATGGTAGTGAAACTTGGACACTTTGTAAACAAGATAACAGGAAACTAGATGCTTTTGATTCCAGATGCTTACGCAGTACCTTGGGCATTAGGTGGTTCAACTTTGTAACTAATGATGAGGTTAGGCAAAGGAGTCGGCAACCTCCTTTAAGCAGCATATTGTGCAGAGAGAGACTCCGTTGGTTTGGCCACGTTGCCCGCATGGATAATTATAGATTAGCGGATAGAATTATGAACAGGTGTGCCTAAAGGCCTCAGAAAGATGGGGAGACCAAGGATGCTGTGGGTAGACAATGTCAACAGGAACTTGTTAGAATTGGTGTGCAATTGTCAAATGCAGCAGATGTAACTCGGGACAGATGTGTTTGGGGAACTAAATTTGGTTAGACCTCCGTAGACCATGGCTGTTTGATGATGATGATGATGATGATGATGATGATGATGATGTTTTCAACTCTCCTCATCCTCAGTGGGGTTCCTTTTCAACATCAACATCAGGTGAAAAGATTAGTGAATGGTTACTCAATGGTAGCTGGTGCTAATTAAATAACGGATTACCTACATGTTTTGTCACCTCCAGCTACTCAGCTATTGACTTGCCTTTCCGCACTCCATATTATTAAGGCGCATGTTCTGGCCAACCCTTTCACCAGTATGGGGAAGAGATCACACCCTAATTTTTCTAGATCTGTAAACTGGAAATAATCGGATTTTCTCAGGTACAAGTCCTTTACCGTACCCAAATACATCAAGTGGGACCAATTTTCTGAACATCTACAATCAACAGTTTAAATCGAAGAATTTGCCAAATGAGGATTTCCTCACAACATTACAGACAGCTTTAAATAAATCGACTTCAACATACCAGCTATCAGTCAAATGTTCACCTCCACGTGGACAGCTCCCTGCAGATCAGCACTTCAACTTAAACGCCGTGCATTTAACACTGCCAGAAGGTAATTACAAAGAGATGATTGGATGGCATATAAGTCAGCAGGAATTGCTCTCAAACGTACAATACTGCATGAAAGAACAAAAAAAAAACATTGGACAAAAACGTGTCAACAACTTAGCTCAACCTCTGATCTTTTTTCAACTGTATATAAATTTTCGACTTATCTAGTGATAATGGGTGGAAAAATGTCATGAACTGATCCCAAGGAACAATCAGAACTACTTGTAAAGCATTTTACTCTCCATAAGCGTGGCAAAATATCTGGTTCCCTTTCTCCACTATCTCTGAACTATGAAAGCATTCTCGATGTAGAAGTTTCTTTAGCAGAACTTCCTCGAGTAGTTAATACTTAAATTCAGCTAGAGCAGCTGATGGATTCTCGATTGAAACTATAAAACATCTACCAGGACACCCTTTTAACAGTCTACGTCACCTCTATAAGAAGATGTGGTCATCAGCTACCTGTTCCCGAAGCATGGAAAACAGGATGAATCATTCCTATTCTGAAATCGGGATATCAACAGAACACTGTAAAAGCTTATCGTCCAATTACTCTACTGTCACACCTTGCTGAAATAATGTAAGATTAATCTGGTGTCACGTGACTCATCACACGTTACTAGATATTTCCAGAAGTAGTTCATATATTTGTTCCACAAAATAGCATGCTTCTTGTGTTTGCAACTATTCATCTTATGATCAGGCAAATAATAAATCGGCGACAGTACTCTATTACAATACAATTGGAGCTTTCTCATGCGTACGATTCTGTAAATGTAGGAGCTCTGCTATATAAACTGAAGGCTCTTGGATTTCACGGCAAACTATTGACGTGGCTTAAAAACTATCTTGGAACTGGAAACATCATTTCCAGCCGGAGAGTCCTTTTTCAAGTAGAGAGCAAAATGTTGGCCTTCCTCAGGGTAGTGTTCTATCACCTTTTCTATTTAATGTTTATATTCAGGATATTACTCAGCATATACAAACACATACAAAATAGCAGTCTACGCAGATGACTTTACTATTTATGGTTCAGTTCAAACTTGATCATTTACTTAAAGCCAGTCATGACAAAACGAATCATACTAAATAGAGTCCTGCCTATTATTATAATGAGGAAAAAATTAAAATGGAATTGCAAAGTATTGATTGGAATAAAATAAGCGGACATTAAATTATCCACTTGAGACATATAATGCAATTATAAGGAAAATAAATGAAATTTAACAAAGCTCAAAAATTCAGTATAACTCCCATTATTAAGAGGGAAAAATAACAGATGTAACAAAGAATGATGATCTAACAAAGAATGAT
Organism: Ryuthela nishihirai; assembly: GCA_038380435.1. NCBI lineage: Eukaryota > Metazoa > Arthropoda > Arachnida > Araneae > Heptathelidae > Ryuthela > Ryuthela nishihirai. Next base: position 32,403,405 of record JAWZYU010000004.1, read on the forward strand.
GATCTAACAAAGAATGATGATCTAACAAAGAATGGCTTACAACAGAAATAAAGCACTTTATCGAGCAAAGAGGCAAAGCATGGATAAATGATAGAAACAACAAAGCTAATGACAAATATAGAACAGCCTATTACAACATTAGGAAGTGAAGTCACAAATGTGATTCGCAGAGCAAAAAAAAACTTTTTCAAAAACAAAATTATTCGATGCAATAACTCCATGAATTGAACATGGAAGATGATTAACGAAATCATTGGTCGCAAACAGAAGTAAGCTGTCATCATCAACATAAATCAACATAATAATAATAATGACTGTATCAACAGAAATAAGGAAAAGCTACTGAAGGAATTAAAACTGAGAACATATTAAAAACAGCAGAAACCAAGGTTGAATATAAGAAAAAACAGTTCGAAAATAGACTAAATGGCTGGAAGAACAAGCCACTATATGGACAACATCTAAAGAATATTGAAGGGAAAAGTGATAACGACTTGACATGGGTATGGCTGAAAATGGGTACTTTCAAGAAAGAAACTGAAGGTCTGATTTTTGCTGCAAAAGAGCAGGCATTACAAACAAATGCTATGAAAGCTAGAATTCAGAAAATTACTGAAAATTCAAAATGTAGACTTTGTCAGCAAAAAGATGAAACTGTGTCTCATCTTATTTGTGAATGCAGCAAAATTGCACAAACAGACTATAAGAACAAGCATGACAGAGTTGCAAAGTTGATCCACTGGTCTTTATGCAAAAAAAAAATCCAATGGTTTTTTTGTTTCTTTTTTGTGCCATTGACTGTGTTTCGAATATTTCGATTATGTGTATAATAATAATAATAAATTAATTAATCTAAGTGTATAATACTGAATTTTATACACTTAAATTCAACCGAAGATGTGCTAATGGCTTTAACGATTATTTTTCAAATGTCTTGCCTAAGCTTCATGAAAAACATGGCCAACAGTCTAATAATTTGAACTCACTTATTACATCTTCTCAGATACTTAGCACTTGACCACAAACAATTTTCCTCCCTGACATAACACAATTAAAAGTTCTACTCCTCCTCCTTCTCAAGCATCCATAGGCTACGGAGGTCAAACCAGACCGTGCAATTTAGTTCTCCAAGCATATCTGTCCTGAGATACATTTGCTGCTTCTGGATACTGCACACCAATTCTAAAAAGGTCCTGTTTGACATTGTCTACCCACCGTATCCTAGATCTCCCCTTCTTTCTGAGGTCTTTAGGCACACTCTTCATAACACTATTCCCTATTCTATAATTATCAACAGGCAACATGGCCAAACCAACGTAATCTCTCTCTGCACAATGTGCTGCTCAAAGGAGATTCCCGACTCCTTTGCCTAACTTCATTATTACTTACAAAGTTGAACGACCTAATGCCCAAGATACTGCGTAAGCATCTAGAATCAAAAGCATCTAGTTTCCTGTTATCTTGTTTAGACAGGGTCCAAGTTTCACTACCATAACTAACCCTAGAAAGAACCAAAATATTATACAGTATAATTTTAGTCTTTAGGTACGCCTTAGATACGGCTATTTCTCCACACTCTCCATATATTCTTAAAAGTCCCAGCAGCAATCCCCTATTCATTATATTAATGATAATTATTCTGCTCAGTATCCAGAAGCAGCAAATGTATCTCAGGACAGATATGCTTGGAGAACTAAATTGCACGGTCTGGTTTGACCTCCGTAGCCTATGGACCCATGTTAATCTCATGCCGCACATCACCAGTATCTGTTACATAGCTCCCAAGATAATTAAACTGTGACACCTGCTCAAGACTGCAACCATTCAGATTAACTGAATCCAGCCTACCTGACCAATTTTCATCACTTTAGTTTTCTCTCTGTTTATAACCAAACCTACTCTAGTACCCATGGGCGTCCGCAGAGGAGGGCAAACGGGGCACATGCCCCCCCGCCCTGGGATCGAGTAAAAAATTCCACAAATTATAATCGTAACAATTTAAACGTAATTAATTTACATACATTATGTATGTGTTTTTGTATTGATGCAATACTGTATTTTATAATCTACTTGTGAAAAAAACCCCCAAAAAATTAAATAATTAAATAAAAATTTATTGATGTAATTATTTGTCTCCAAGCTTTGCCTCCTCCCCCCCGGGAAAATTTCTGCGGACGCCGATGCTAGTTCCAGTATCATCAATAGCTTTAATGAAAGAGTTCATTTCATCAAAATCATTTGCCAAAAGGGCTAAATCATCAGCATAATCTAAATCAGTAATTTTCGTATCTCCAGACTATTTCAAGCCAAAATCTTTCCTTTGCAGTGAATTTCGCATAACGTAGTAAATAACGGAACTAAAGAGAAAAGGAGACAAAATGCACACTTCTCGAACATCAGAAGCAATGCTAAACCAATTGCTACAAATCTTACCAACTCTCACACACGACTCAGTGTTATTAGAGAGAACTTTCATTATGTTAACTAACTTGTCTGGCATGCCATAAGAGCTCACAATCAATCACAAATTATGACGATCAGCAAGTCGAACACCATTTTGAAATCAGCAAAGCTAGTAACCAAAGGTTTCTGAAACTCTAAACATTTTTCAAGAATCTGCCTGAGTGAAAATATCTGATCCACACATCCCTTACCACTTCTGAATCCACATTGCTCATCACGCAATTGACTGTCAATCAGATTCTTAATTCTATTAAGCACAATCATGCAAAGAACTTTACTTGCAACAAAATGTAGGCTGATACCCCTATAGTTATCACAAGAACTGAGATCACATTTTTTAAAAATAGAGAAAATAATAACTCTGGTAAAATCCTTAGGAACATGCCTGTATCATAAAGGATATTCAAAATTTCAGTCAGCCATTTGATAATAGAAAATTCCCAGATGTAAGCATTTCCGTAGTAATTTCATCTACCCCTGGGGCTTTATATAGTCTAAGTTTAGGAGCAGCCGAAATAACTTCAGATTGTGTTATAGGGCCAGCATTAAAGCCACCAATTCATCTATCATTATTGCAAACAATGGGAGTATAACTAACCACATTGTTTAAAACTTCACTGAAATGCTCAGCCCACCTAGCCAAGACAGAATCCTCACCTTCTATAACGTTACCTTGTTTATCCTTCAATGCCTGTATACCTGTCCGTTTTCTATCACACAAAACATTAACTATTTGGTACAGCTCTCTGTTGTTGTGCTGTCTAACTGCTTCGTCGTCTTTGTCTGCCAAGCCATCAAGCCAATAATTCTTATCAGCAGCTAACTGATTCTTTTCACGTATATTAAGCTCTCTGTAATGCTTTCTATTAGGACTAGTAGGGTATTTATTAAGGACATTCCTGCAGTTCTTTCTTTCTGAAATAAGCTCAGGTGCCTTATCACTCAAATAATTCTGTCTCTTCTGCTCCCTTTTTCCTAAAAGAGTACTGTTAGTTTCCAAAAAAGCCTGTTTAAAATGATCCCATTCTTCCTCAACTTCAATGGTAAGCATACCATGACTGTCATAATGATTAAGTAACTTATGATGGTAAGCTTTGTCTATAACTGGGTCTTCAGAGCTTCAGTATTAAAAGTAAATTTTTTAACCCTGGCACAACACTTTTTAAGTTTAAGTTGCAAGACACTTTTAACAAGGTAATGGTCAGATCCAATTTCAGCTCCCCTGTATGACCTGGTATTCCTAACAGAACTAGCCCATTTGCTGTTAATTAATATATAATCAATCATATTCTTATGCAGCCCATCTGGTGAAACCCATGTGTACTTAAGTATGTCATGGTGTTTGTAATAAGTGTTAGTTTTTCTGAAACCATTGAGTTTACTTACCTGTAGGAGACATTATCCATTTCTATTGTAGATACTAATACCAAAAGGGCCTATCATTCGTCCCCAAAGGTCAGAGTCAGTACCAACTTTGGCATTGAAGTCACCTAGAACAAGGGAAAATATCTGCTTTCTTGACAGAATTCAAAATATCCTGAAATTGTCCGTAAAACCTATCCTACTCATCCTGATCGGCGTCCTCAGTGGGGGCATAACAGCAGATAGCATTCAAGTCTTTAATGGTTGTCTGAAATTTTGCTGTAAGAAACTTTTCACTAATGCACTCATATCTCAGAAGAGCATTAATAGCGTGCGACCCACGCCTTGGTGATGCTTATTATCGTTCCTCCCTGAAAAGAGAAATTTAAGATTATTTTTATCTTAAATTTCTCTTTTCAGGGATTTCAGGATCTGACTTTATCTGTCCATCTGATCTCTTGCAAGCCAAGAATATCTAAATTATAATGGTGGAATTCTTGTGTGAAGACATCAAGAGATAAAGTTCTGTGCAGAGTCCTCACATTTCAACTACTAATGGAGAGAAAATGGTTAGTGGGATGTTTAAAGAAACTATGTTTATTGAGACAGGGAATGGCGACAATATCAAACAGTCCCCAAATCGCAGGCATGAGGCAAAGATCCGTTCCCCCACCACTAAAGACTGAAGCTATCTACACTGGAAGACTTCCTCCAATGCAGAATTTGACGATGTCAGTAGAAGCAAAGTGTTCAGGTGCCTGAGATGACCACTGCTCAGGATTATACAGGGTGATTCAAAAGTCTTCGGCCAAACTTTAAGGGGTGATAGAACACACCTAAACAAGCACTTTTCGTCATACAATGCATGGTTGGAACTCAAACGGTGAAGTGCTAGAGGGCGCTTTCCAGTGAACACTTATAAGCGCAGCTTTCCGCACTCGTCGTCATTTCTTCCATAGACTGCAGAATGGATGGATTGTTTCACGAATCAGGAGACGGCCGACATGCATTTCACGTACGGAGCTGCAGACGGGAATGCAAGGGAAGCCGATAGACTGTACCGGAAGCGCTTTCCGACCAAACACGTGCCTGATCGTAAAACCTTTCAGCGATTGCACCGGTATCTGTGCGAAACAGGCTCCTTTGTCAGCGGCTTGCAGGATACAGGGCGTGCAAGGAGTGTGAGGACGCCACGTGTTAGAGAGGAAATTCTACGTAGGGTTGGAGATCGTCCCGAATGTAACATGCGAACAATTTCCCATGCTGTAAGTGTACCCAATCGACGGTGTGGCGAGTTCTAAGAGACAAACGATTACACTCCCGCTATGTACAGAGGGTGCACGCCTTGACGCCTGCAGATTATCTACCTCGTGTGGATTTTGCACAGTGGTTCCTGCAGCAGACTGTAACGCAAACGGATTTTGATGCACATGTCTTATTCACTGACGAATTCAACTTTACAGGTGAGGACATTTTTAATACCCAAAATTCACATGTGTGGGCCACCAGTAATCCGCACGTCATACGTCCACATGAAAACGCTAAAACCAGCGCTAAGTGTTCACTGGAAAGTGCCCTCTAGCGCTTCACCGCTTGAGTTCCGACCATGCATTTTTATGACGAAAAGTGCTTGTTTAGGTGTGTTCTATCACCCTTTAAAGTTTGGCCCAAGAGTTTTGAATCACCCTGTATATATAAGGATTATCCACCAGCTGATAAACATATATTTTGAATCTATTCACTTGGGGCTGTCAACCCACAAACAAACAGAAAACACAGCGGAAGATTTTCCCTCCACAGAAGCCCACCAGTGCAGCAAAATCAGAATCCATAATCAAGCTCAGAGCCATATATCTGTCCAGTCCAGTAGGTTTATATGGTCAGCACCAGGACCCCCTGTGGTTGATCACTCCTCAGCAGGGTAGAAAAAAAAGAAAAGTAGCCATAGTTGTCCAGATCAGTAGGCCACACTAATATGGCAGCCCTCCCCTTCCGTTCACTTCCACAAGAGAGATCTCTTTTGAAAGTTACTAACGGTCCGCACCACGAGAAGACGGGGTCGGACATTGGGTGCTAGGCCTGGCCGGTTCTATGCATCATCATAGGGGATTGGTGCATAGCTCTCCTTCCAGTGACTACCTAGCTACCATTTACAGACCTAATTGTAATTATATATGTAATAATAAATGCGGTTGTAATAATGATACGTTCTAGAAGAATTTAGAGAAGTATGTAATGTTTAAAACTTTATTTTCCAGAAATCTAAGATCTTATACATTTTACTGTGTTGAAGTTGTAACTGTGTGATTTTATATTACACAAAAAATCAAATAAATCTAAAATGTTAATTGAAACACAGAAATGGTATAACAACAAAGCAATTAATACACATCGTTATCGAATATCAAATAAAATTGAAAAATTTTCAAACTATGGTTTAAGTAAAAGAGAAATAATCATAATACTCAGAATAAAAGCTAACTTAGCTCTCACGAACTCAACTTTATATAAATTTAAAAAAATTGATTCTCCAAACTGCAATAAATGTAATGTAAAACAAACCATAGAACACATAATATTTAATTGTAAAATTTACGAACCAGAAAGAAAATCTTATTTTAATAAACTAAAAGCATACAATATTTATATATATAACTTTAAAAATATCTTAGAACCTACCAGTAAGAATCTTAAATCCATCCTATATAAATTATTAATTCAATTTTTTAGAAATATTAATATTTTAGATAAATTGTAAAAAATAAAAATATACCTATATAAATGAAAAATAATTATATAGAGAAAAAAATGATAAAAAAGATGGAAAAAATACAAAAAAATTGAAAATATATAAATATATAAAAAAGAGAAATTTTCTTTTCACTAAAATTTTGTCTGAATGAGTCTACATCTATCAAGTTATTAGATGTAGGAATTTTCATTTGTGGATTTGAATTGGATGGACTAAATGCAATGTTAATAGTGCATCTGATAATAAAGTCAGTCTGCCATTTTGCCTACCTACCTGAATACAGCAGTAAGTACATTCTAGCAATCTACTTACTTGCCTAGTTCAATAGAAATATATCTGAAATTTATATATCGAGGAAAAAAGCAAACAATGACACTATTTTCTGTTTCATAAACTATATTTTTAATGATATTCAACTTACTTATTTGATTTACAACTACACTGCAAAAGTAATACACTATTGTACATTGAAATTGTCTCACCCAGAACGAATGGGCGGATGAAACTCATGAGAGACCCAAGTGATCAAATTGGTAGTGAATGATTTCGTTTATAATTCAATGCAAAGAATTAAAAGAACGGCATCAGTGAAATATATGCCCTTTAGTCCATAGGAAAACTGCCGTGGTTCTCTTGGTTGAAAACTGCAGTGGCACGTCTTGGCATGGAGGAATAGAGGTTTCTCTTAGCATCATCAGGGACTACACCACATGTTCCCGTAGCGTAGCAGATTGTGGGTGGGCTTGCAGGCGACTGCCATCATGTCCCAAACGTGCTTGATGGGTGACAGGTCTGGCTACGGAATAGTCTGGGTGTTTTGTTGAGGTGGGAAAGTGTTATCTTGCGGGGAGATGGTATTAGGGATACCTACCAGAGATGGCAGAATGACTAGCATCACCCACCTATCGCACATACTCTCATTCCCCTGTTATATATATATATACCAGAGGTGACCTGCTGTAGCTCATGGCTCCACAAATGGGGACACCCTGTGGTGAGCAGTATGGTATTCGTTTTAGTGAGCGGTATGGGTTCGACTGCCTGGGTACTGACGATCATTGCATCCACATCCAGTAATCATCAGCACCCAGGCAGAATTATCGCTCGTCGTTGAAAACGTGTTGTCATTCCTCATTCTATGTTGCTCAAACAGACGTCATCTGGCTGTTGTTGGGTTGTTTTACCTCTGAGCGGCACTTTTTTGCACACCATGGGCTAAATGGCCAGGTCACATGGACCCCGAAGACTCAGAGAAAGTTGGGGGAGGGGACCCACTGGAACAGCTGTTGGGAGACAGATGGTAGCCTCCCGTCAAGGCCATCCAGCGTGTTCTTTAACGTGCACAGGGTATGGCTCTCCCGCACACGGGGCCACGGCTTAACGTCCCATCCGACGGACGGCGGCCTTTCCAAGCCCATCGATGTCCCCTACTGACCGTGGGCAGGGCGGTGAATTTTGCGGAGATAAATCTCAACGCTGACCCAGCTGGGACTCGAACCTGGGAACTACAGATTACGAGCCTGGCGCGCTACCGACTGAGCCACCCCCGCCCCAACGTCATCTGGCCAAGCTGAATGATGGTGTGCAGTCGCGGGCTGTCCAAGCAATGGATGCTAGGACTGCAGTCCTGTGTCTGCCACTCTCCTGGCAGCGCTTTTGGTCATGATAAGAACTTCCATTGCAGCATTTACAGTTCATCGAATTTCTGTTCGCCTGACCCTGTGCAAAGACTGAGTACTTTCTTGAGACTAATGTCACCAGCCACGTCTAACCGTCCTTGCACTGGGATGTGTGAAGCCGAATGATCTACTCCGTGGACAGATCATCCAGTTTCTCACAGCTCTACAATCCGATCGTGCTGGAAGACATCTAGATCATGATATGGCTGATTAAAGAGTCGTAGTGGCATCCTCTATACTCCAGACTTCATTTCTGCTATCACTACTCTTTCATAGCTCATTGCAGACAACTGCAGAACCTGAAGCATTTGGCTTAGTCACTCAGGGTTCGTCCTCTGATCTTCCACAGATATCACGTGCTGTCATGGAAACATGCCATTTGCATTTATCATTACCCTGTACGTAGGGGCTTATTTGCCTGCAAGTCCGACTGCTGCTGCTGGGTGGAACAATTTCGACGTCGAGAAGTGTATATAGTGAGACTGTTTCATTTTTCCTACGGCAGAGTTTCAACTGAGTCGTTATATTTTCATATCTTAAAAGCCTGAAGTAGAGTCCGGAACAGTATTGACAGTATATTGGTCGAAATAAAGCTCTTAGCTCCGCTGGATCAAATTTAACAAAAATTCCGAATATACTTGTTAGGCTGTGCGACCTTGTTTCATGCCCCATTTCCCTCCATTGTTTTCCCCCTATTATAGAACTCTTTTTAGCGTGACCCTTTCTATAACAACTTTAAGTACATGTTAGAACCCGAACTCTCAGTATCACGCAATAATCAGTGGCCACATTTGCCTCAGTAGGAAATTGCTATGAAAGACAACAGTGTTTTCCAAAAAGGGACAGGAGGAATAACAGTGTAAGAAAAGAAAAGAACTTTTGTAACCAAAGAGTATTTGCAATTGTTTAATATATTTCGTTTGCAGGTCACCAGGTCATAACCAACTGGCTCCCCCATCTGCTCCCCCCATCCGTTCTTTTTTTCGCGTGACGGATTGGTGACAAATCGATGCTCCCATCGATTGCCATGGCACAAGCGCCTTTATCATAATTTCTCTTTTTTTCCTATTTTCCGTTCTCTGATCCGATGGCATTAATCTTCGTCCCAGGAATCTACGGATGGACGCGTAGCCTTTCCTTATTCCCATCCTGAGACACTCGAAGTTATGGAAGGGAACAGAATTTGTCAAGCGCTGCAGGTTCCTCTCAGAAGATAACAATAATAGAGGGCGCGTTGTTTCCCCCTCCTACCATTTTTCTGTTTTCCTACTCTTCCCCGAGGAATGTTTCACGAGACGAGACACGTGATCACCTAGAGTGATGGGAGTCAAGTGATTTAAGTCGAAGGGCTGCGCAGAAAATAATCTCTGACCAGCTTCCGGGACGACTCTATTTCGAATACGATCGATGGATGCATTGCTCTGGGGCGGGGAGAAGTGGAAGGGGCGGGAGGAAAAAAGGTGCTTAGAGAAAGAGGAATTCGCGGAAACAGGAAGAGCTCTTCATAAACTTTTGTGGGATGTCATGTTTTATGCATAAATGTAAAAATTCAATCCAATTCAAGCAGAACTTGATTTTACAACTGATAGTCAGAGAACTTTTTTTACTCTTTGGAGATGCTTTTAATTGCGCAGAAAACTAAATATTGAATAACTTTTTAATTTAATGTTTAATAAAAAGAAGTCAAGTTTCTCGTACTGTTTTACCTGTACTAAATTTTCCTTTCATTTGTACCAAATTCAGAAATATTTCATATCATTTGTTTTAGAAGTAAAAAGTGAATTTTTCTAAGTAGGAAATAATTCAACCATTTAGGACTGTTTTTTTTTGCTAAGAATATTATTTTGTGTCTTTCAAAATATAAACAGGAAACTTAGTGCAAAGAGAAATTACAAATTTAAACCAAACTCAGTGAGAAATAATTGCGTCATTCCTAAGATCGAGCTACACCACGAGGTGCAGTGAATCGTTTGTCCATTGAAATCTTTTCAGGCCATCGTCAGCAGGAGAGATTCCCCTGATTGTTCTTTTCACCTAATTCAGAATTATTTTGGTACGTATTTAAGGACAACATTGTTGGTGTGATGGGATGCACCCAAACCTTTGTAGAATTCATAGGATGATTGTGACAGCTCACGTATAAATAAAAATAAAATAAATACCCCCTCAAGCAGGTGATTGCCACAGAGGTCTGACAGGAGCCTGTCAGTTTACATGCCATAGTAGAAGGTCTGAGAGGATGGCAGCAGAAAAACGACACAAACAGCCATGCCTTACCCGGGGTTCGTACTTATAGAGAACTTTATATTAAAGCTTTTAATGGAATAACTCATGAAGATACAGAAAACTAATTACACAAGTTCTAACATTACATGTGCTCTGGTTTCAGCTGTTTAAACGATAATGATTTAATAATGCTGTTGAACGGTTTTTAAGGATATGTGAGATTTTATGACTGCAGGTGATTGTGTTGTGTAGGAAAAGTAACCGAGCACACCTTAAAGTTCGTTACTGTGTGCATTTGATTTGGCATGTATTGCACAGCGTCGATGCAATATCCGTCAGGGTATATAAGAGATAATCCTGCAGTACAGGGCACAAGATTTGGGCATCGTGCAAAAGATATTTGGAGAGATATTTTTTCCTGCTTCCATGGCCGAGTGGTTAGCGTGCTTGGCTACTGATCTAAGGGACCTGGGTTCGAGCCCCGGGTAAGGCATGGATGTATGTGTCGTTTTTCTGCTGAGGTCCTGCCATCCTCTCAGATCTACTACTTTGGCATATAAACTGATAGGCTCCTGTCAGACCTCTGTGGCAAGCAGCTGCTTGAGGGGGTATTTATTTATTATTTTTTTAGTTGCTAGCGACAAGCTGAGAACTGAAAATGTTCTAAATTTGATAGATCATGTAGTGATTGAAAAGAAGAATGAGGAATATAATCTTCGTCAGACCTTACTGTGAACGACAAGCTCTAAGAAGAAATATTCTGAGCCAAATCCACATAAGAAATGACAAACTTATCAGCAAACATATACTGAACCGATCCAGGAGGAAGCGAAGAGCAAGCTGGCCAAACACACCTTTTTTCGAATGGGGCTACTGACGAAGGTTAACAAGTTGAAAGACAATGTTTTGCTCCAGATCCTAGTTTCAACAACAACCTGAACTATGAAGATATTATGAAACAGAATAAAGTAGAGAATTAACAGGTCAAACGAAGAATGTATTCCCTACCTCATAGCAGCAGTGAACAAGCAGAACGAGGAATGGTTCTGTTCTAGATTATTGCACCGAATGATAAGACGAAGGACGAAAAACTTCAATAATAAATCTTAGCAGAAAATGAAAAACTGAATGAAGTTTTAACCTGAATCCGTAATAGTGAGTGATTAGTCAAACTATGAAGGTATTTTGACATAAATCGTGGTATTGAAGAACAAGCTGAATATGAAGGTATTCTGAAATAGACAGTAGTATTGAAGAATAAATTGAATACGAAGGATTCTGAAACAGATCATAGTGTGGAAGGACAAGCGGAATACGATGGTATTCTGAAACAGATCGTAGTATTGAAGGACAAGCAGAAAACGATGGTATTTTGAAACAGATCTGTAATACAACAAATCTGTAATACAACAAGCTAAATAAAGGACAACCTGAATACAATGATATTTTGAAACAGATCGTAGTGTTGAAGGACAAGCAGAATATGATGGTATTTTGAAACAGATCGTGGTATTGAAGGACAAGTTGAACACGATGGTATTCTGAAACAGATTGTAGTATTGAAGGGCAACCTGAATACGACGGTATTCTGAAACAGATCGTAGTATTGAATGGCAACCTGAATACGATGGTTTTTGAAACAGATTGTATTATTGAAGGACAAGCTGAATACGATGGTATTCTGAAACAGATCGTAGTATTGATGGGCAACCTGAATACGATGGTATTTTGAAACAGATTGTATTATGGAACGACAAGCTGAATACGATGGTATTCTGAAACAGATCGCAGTATTGAATGACAAGCTGAATACGATGGAATTTTGAAAGAGATCATAATATTGAAGGACAAGATGAATACGATGGTATTTTGAAAGAGATCGTAATATTGAAGGACAAGTTGCATACGATGGTATTCTGAAACAGATTGTAGTATTGAAGGACAAGCTGAATACGATGGTATTGTGAAACAGATCGTAGTATTGAAGGACAACCTGAATACGATGGTATTCTGAAATAGATCGTAGTATTGAAGAACAACTTGAATACGATGGTATTTTGAAACACATCGTAGTATTGAAGGACAAGCTGAATATGATGGTATTCTGAAACAGATTGCAGTATTGAAGGACAACCTGAATACGATGGTATTCTGAAAGAGATCGTAGTATTGAAGGACAAGCTGAATATGATGGTATTCTGAAACAGACCGTAATAATGAAGGACAAGCTGAATATGTAGGTATTCTGAAACAGATCACAGTATTGAAGGACAAGATAAATACGATGGTATTTTGAAACAGATCGTAGTATTGAAGGACAAGTTCAATATATGGTATTCTGAAACAGATCATAGTATTGAAGGACAAGCTGAATACGATGGTATTCTGAAACAGATCGTAGTACTGAAGGACAAGCAGAATACGATGATATTTTGAAGCAGATCGTAGTATTGAAGGACAAGCTGAATACGATGGTATTCTGAAACAGATCGTAGTATTGAAGGACAACTTGAATACGATGGTATTTTGAAACACATCGTAGTATTGAAGGACAACCTGAATACGATGGTATTTTGAAACACATCGTAGTATTGAAGGACAAGCTGAATACGATGGTATAGTGAAACAGATCGTAGTATTGAAGGACAAGTTGAATATATGGTATTCTGAAACAGATCGTAGTATTGAAGGACAAGCTGAATACGATGGTATTCTGAAACAGATCGTAGTACTGAAGGACAAGCAGAATACGATGATATTTTGAAGCAGATCATAGTATTGAAGGACAAGCTGAATACGATGGTATTCTGAAACAGATCACAGTATTGAAGGACAAGATAAATACGATGGTATTTTGAAACAGATCGTAGTATTGAAGGACAAGTTGAATATATGGTATTCTGAAACAGATCGTAGTATTGAAGGACAAGCTGAATACGATGGTATTCTGAAACAGATCGTACTACTGAAGGACAAGCAGAATACGATGATATTTTGAAGCAGATCGTAGTATTGAAGGACAAGCTGAATACGATGGTATTCTGAAACAGATCGTAGTATTGAAGGACAACTTGAATACGATGGTATTTTGAAACACATCGTAGTATTGAAGGACAACCTGAATACGATGGCATTTTGAAACAGATCGTAATATTGAAGAACAACCTGAATATGATGGTATTCTGAAACAGATCATAGTATTGAAGGACAAGCCGAATACGATGGTATTCTGAAACAGATCGTAGTACTGAAAACAAGCAGAATACGATGATATTTTGAAGCAGATCCTAGTATTGAAGGACAAGCTGAATACGATGGTATTCTGAAACAGATCATAGTATTGAAGGACAAGCTGAATACGATGGTATTCTGAAACAGATCGTAGTACTGAAGGACAAGCAGAATACGATGATATTTTGAAGCAGATCCTAGTATTGAAGGACAAGCTGAATACGATGATATTCTGAAACAGATCATAGTATTGAAGGAGAAGCTGAATACGATGGTATTCTGAAACAGATCGTAGTACTGAAGGACAAGCAGAATACGATGATATTTTGAAGCAGATCGTAGTATTGAAGGACAAGCTGAATACGATGGTATTCTGAAACAGATCCTAGTACTGAAGACAAGCAAAATACGATGATATTTTGAAGCAGACCCTAGTATTGAAGGACAAGCTGAATACGATGGTATTCTGAAACAGATCATAGTATTGAAGGACAAGCTGAATACGATGGTATTCTGAAACAGATCGTAGTACTGAAGGACAAGCAGAATACGATGATATTTTGAAGCAGATCGTAGTATTGAAGGACAAACTGAATACGATGATATTCTGAAATAGATCGTAGTATTGAAGGACAAGCTGAATACGATGGTATTCTGAAACAGATCGTAGTACTGAAGGACCAGAAGAATACGATGATATTTTGAAGCAGATCGTAGTATTGGAGGACAAGCTGAATACGATGGTATTCTGAAACAGGTCGTAGTGTTGAAGGACAACTGAATACGACGGTATTCTGAAACAGATCGTGGTGTTGAAGGACAAGATGAATACGTTGGTATTATGAAACAGTTCGTAGTATGTAAGGACAATCTGAATATGAAGGTATTCTGAAACCGATCGTAGTGTTGAAGGACAAGCTGAATATGATGGTATTCTTAAACAGATCGTAGTATTCAAAGACAAGCTGAATTCGAAGGTAATCTGAAACAGATTATAGTGTGGAAGGACAAGCTGAATACGAAGATATTCGAAAAGAGATCGCAGTATTGAAGAACAAGCTGAATACGAAAGTATTCTTACTCGGTATCCGGAAATTTGTTCGATGGAATATTGTTCAAAACGGAAATTTTTTCGAAGGAAATTTTTCCGAAATGGAAATTCGTTCCATGGAAACTTGTTCGAAGGAAAATTATTCTAAACGAAAAAATGTGCGATGGAAATTTATTCGACTGAAACTTGTTCGAAACGGATAGTTGATCGAAACGGAAATTTGTTCGAAATGGGAATTTGTTGGACGGAATTTTGTTCGAAACGGAGATTTGTGCGGCGGAATTTTGTTCGAAAGACTGAGAGGCAGCTAGGGGAGGGCTCCCCGTAGGGAATTAGCGTTATAGTCTTCGTGCTTTGTCAGTGAAGAACCTTCGAAGGGAAGGCTGGGGCGGGACGTTTGAACCAGAGAATGGCAGCTGAAAAGGATTTCAATTCCAATCATCACACCTTGGCTGCTTTTATCGACTTATCAACTGGAAAATTGCCCAGTGTTTAATTTCCTACCATTTCTGAAGTTAAGGAAGGTTAGAGTGAGAAAATACCTTTTTCAGGAGATAAGGTATTTAGAATTGAGGTTACATGAAAAACGAAGGCAACAACTTCTGGTTCTGGGTTGGTCGAGCCAAATGGTGCAGTGAAGCTTGCCATCTGTAAAAGTTGGAGGCACCGAACGAAATTTTCTCAAAAGTCAAACGAAAAGTTGAAAAGTTGGTTCTTCTTATTTTATTCAGCTATTTGGAACTTTTATTTTAAGTTGTCTGAATTAAATTTTCTGTTTGGGTGACTTACTTTTTCTTTGGGGGAGGGGGTAATAGGATTTTTATAGTTCGTTTGGTGCTGTGTTTCTTTTTCTTTTGCAGAATAGTTTTTCATGGTTTACTTATTTTATTGATTCCAATTTATTTGTTATTTGTTTTAAAACATTGGCATATATTTGAAATAAAGTCCTTGTGTTGAATCACATGAAAATTAGTGGTGATTTCAGTTTCCATGATCACGATCTTATTATTTTTTCTGTGAAATTTCAGTTTTATGGTCATTCAAGTTAATTCAGTTCCCTATAAATTCTCTTTCGAATAATGAGGATACTTAACATGTCTTTTTTTTAAAAGATAGTCCACTAACTGGTTTTGGGAAGGTAGAAGTTTAATTATTTTTTCCTGCCTGTTGCATGTGAGAGTTTTAAAAGAAATCATGTTTTTTTTTTGAGGTATGGAAGTTTTTGTTTTCAATGCAACATTGTGGGTGTTTTTTTGTGGAATTCTCTTTCTAAGCTGATGTATGTGGAAAATTGTCTGTTTGCATTAGTGCTCTTGTAGACTAGTTTTTCAGAGGCTACTGAAATTCTTTATTAGATATGTAATTATTCGTTTCATTACCATGCAAGTATATTTGTTTGTTACATTCAAACATTTTCCATAACTTTTAAATAATTGCATAATCTGAGATACAGCAGTGTTTTTAAATTTCTTGATCAGAGAGCTTAAGGTGCATCATGACCCAATATGCTTTTTCTGCCCATTGCGGTGTTTTAATTTTTTCTTTTTCTCAGGATTGTGATTCAAATTTAAAATATTTTATAATTTTCTATTTTTGCTTGACTTTCAACTATGCAGGATTTTCTGTTGAAGATTTTATTTATCTAGCAGGTTGTCGATCTTTGAGGTTGGAGCTATTGTTTTTCTCATCAGATATTGTGGTTAAGTCCTCATTTTAACATGCTATGATTCATGTTGGTATTCAACCATCATGACTGCTTTTGTATCTTCTATTTGAGATTATATTTTTAGATTCGCTGGTATAAACCATTGGTTTGAAGAAATAAGATGACTTCTACGAATTCATTAAATTATGATTCTCTTATTCACAAAAATCAGGTAGAGGTACTGATTTTACATTATAAAGCTCATATTCTACAGAAGTGCCTATACTTTCTATGACCATTGTGAAACAATACAAAACCAATCATGAGTTGTAGTGCCTTTAGGACCATTTGCCTTTAGGACCAACAAAACCCATTTGCTTCATCACAAATTTATTTTTTACCACTATCCAAATCAGAAAAAATATTAAGTTTATTAACAAAGTTAATCATACCAACTCCACTAGATGGCGACAGCCATCCCATATAAAATTGTCTATCATGGGAAACAGCTATCTCCAAATAATTCTTTTGAAAAATTTCATATTCACATTTCTTTTCATATCAATAATCATCATTTCAACGTTTTGAATTTTTATCCTATACACTCTAGGTATATTGAGTAAAGAAACGAAAATTCTTAAACAAATACCATATAATAAATACACCCTTCCCACAATGAAAAACTTCCCTTCACGGAATATATCCATCAGTAGACGATTCGTTGTCTTTTCACAAATTTCATATTTGCATTTACATTTTCTATTAACAGTCCCTCTTTCAAAAAAATTTACTCTTAGCTCTAAATAGTCAGCTCTAATTATCTTAGCACTAAATATCTCAGTTCTAAGTTTTATTTTATTTATCCAATTTACACAAGAAACATACTGCCAAGTTCCATAATACATAGAAATAGAACATGCCCCTAAATCTTCAAAAGGCAGTATCAGTGTATTCGAAATATGTTTCAAACCCTTAAGCCAATATAAAAAAATGATAAAGCAATGAAATTACTAATTTCATATAATTTACACTCAGCAACATTTTGAAATAATATCTTCATCTGAAATGATTCCCTTGTATAAGTATTAAAAGTATTTATAACCCTCACTAGAGTTACAGTATGTATTTCTTCTGTGTTCAATATGTCAATGTATACTTGAATGAAGCAAGATTTTTCTAACTCAACACACATTACAACTTCATGTAATCTATTGATATTTCTAGAGTGAAATAAACTGCTACGAGTAACTGTAGCATACATATAAGGTTATACACTGAACCCATTTACTTAATTTCAGAAACAAACGAAAACTACTTGGACTGTCCTCCAAGAACACTACCAACGAAATTAAAAATTGCGTATTAGCATCTTCTGATAGGATTGTTATGGACAATTCTTCTCCTACAGAGGAATTTGGGATGTTTAAGAAGTAGTATGATTTTATTGTTGTTAATTCTCCCTTATAAATATGGAAATGTACCTGTTTAAAGTTATCTGCCCCAATGGAACAACCATTACAACTCCATGTGAACTCTTTGATCCCTTACAATGTGAGAAACTATTGCAGGTATCTATACAAAATTTGCAACTTTTCCTAACCTTGTCAATTTTTCTACTACCAAGTTTATGCCAAAAGCAACAATACTATCTTCCAAAAGCATTATCAGTGGTTTTTGAAAGCAATTGGATGTAAACTGGTTTGTTTCATAAACCAAATCTTAATATTAATAGAGTCTATAGCAAAGAGTTGGTTGAAGCAAGCCTTTACCCACATTACAATTCCATATGATCTATTTGTTGCCCTACATTGAAAATAACTACTCCAAGCAATTGTAGCAGGCAATTCAATTTTGACATAACTCATACATAAAAACAGATGAAAACAAATTAGGCTCATTTCCAATATCAGAGTCAATGCAATATAATTTTGCATATTAACAACTTGCAGGATTTCTATGCACACTGTTTTTCTACAGAGGAATATGGAATGTTAAAGAAGTAATATGATTTTATTTTTGTTAATTCTTTCTTGCAAATATATAAATGTATTTGTTTGCAGTTAACTTGCCCCAAGTAAACAATCATTACAACTTCATGTGATCCTTTTGGTCCTTGGTATTGTGAGAAACAATTGTAAATATGTAATGCAAACAATTCAGTTCTGCAAACAAATCAGTTTTGCTAAGAATATTATTTTATATCTTTCAAAATATAAACAGGAAACTTAGTGCAAAGAGAAATTACAAATTTAAACCAAACTCAGTGAGAAATAATTGCGTCATTCCTAAGATCGAGCTACATCTTAGGAATGACGCAATTCCAGACGCATTCCAGACATTGTCAATTTTCCTACTAATAAAAATATATCAAAATCAATAACTTTGCATTTCAAAAGCATTATCAGTGTATATAAATTAGAATTTGTTTCCTAAATTTAATGGTATTATAAATTGAACATAGAGGAAAGAAACTCTGCCGTTCAGGTAAGTTATCAGTAGCAAAACCTTCTATTATGTCACATTTGTTATATGTAGCCCTAGGAATTTCAAAAGCATTATGTACACAATTAAATACCTTTCTCTTTCTGTTCACTATTACTTGTTTAATAGTCACATTTTTGTTCACCATATATTGCAATACATATTAGAAATAAGACAGATAATTATTATATTCATTTGAACCAGGCTATAGAATACTCCAATTAATAATTTATTGCAATCAGTCAGAAAGAATAAAATCTTTTTGTTTCTACAGCAGTTGCTAACAAAAAGTATAAGGAACAAACCTGTCATTGGAATATGAAAAAGAATCACACTACATTGCAAAGCTTATTAAATCTAAAAGAATTTTTTTATGCTTTAAACATGTAGGAAAATTAAAATTCTTGAGATTAAGATTTATTTCTAAATCTAAAATCTGTTTTACCTCTGAGAGGTCCATACTATATATATACATCATAATATATTAACATTTTTACTTTAAGGAAAATAAGTCATCTTCATCTCTTATTCTAAATATTCTTCATTCTGCAGACTTCCTTAAAAAGATTTTTGCCTTTTTTTACCCAATATGCGGTGAAGATGCACATTTTAGGATTTTTGTAGTGACCCTAAATGTATGGTGAAGATGTTCAGTTTAGGGTCTTTGTAGTGACCGACAAACTGTGTGGTGAAGAAATTCAGTTTTTGGTCAACGTAGTGACCAAAGAGCTGTACAGTGAAGATGTTTAGCTTAGGGTCATTGTAGCGACCAACAAGCGGTAGAGTGAAGATGTTTCGCTTAGAGTCATTGTAGTGAATGACAAGCTGTGCAGTGAAGATGTTCCATTTCAGGTCCTTGTAAGGACCGACAAGCTGTGCAGTGAAGATACTCTGTTTAGGTCCTTGTACTGACTGAGAAACTGTGCAGTGAAGATGTTCAATTTCAGATCCTTGTAGGGACCGACAAGCTGTGCAGTGAAGATGTTCTGTTTAAGGCTCTTGTAGGGACCGACAAGCTGTGCAGTGAAGATGTTCAGTTTAAGGCCCTTGTAGGGACCGACAAGCTGTGCAGTGAAGATGTTCAGTTTAAGGCTCTTGTAGGGACCGACAAGCTGTGCAGTGAAGATGCTCAGTTTAGGGTCCTTGTACTGACTGAGAATCTGTGCAGTGAAGATGTTCAATTTCAGGTCCTTGTAGGGACCGACAAGCTGTGCAGTGAAGATGTTCAATTTAAGGTCCTTGCAGTGACCAATAAGCTGAATGATGAAAAAGTTCAGAACCAGAACTTAGCAATGATTAAACTGAGGAGTTGATTCATCCTTCGTCCAGAAGCCTTTTATTCGCATTATTATATAATAGGAAATGTTTGATTAGTACAGAATGGTATTATGTGTTTCTAATTATATAATGATATGTTAATGGATAAGTGAAAGTGGAAGAACCTTAATGATAGTGTTCGGGGGCCCCCCCGTAACTGTGCGTAAATAATAAACCAAGTTTAACCTTTCTGACTAATGCCTACTACTATTTATATTTGGAATTACACTTTAACTCTTCTGATAGCAGAATGAGAGAACACAGAATTTCTTCAAAGTTTCCTTTTCTGTTGTTCAAAGATTTCATATTTCAAAAAAAAGGTTAACATTAAATTAAATTGAAAAATCGGAAACTTAATCGTCATATTGTAAACAAACTCTCACAGTTTTGATTTGGGTTTTTTTGTAAGAAAGTGTGCCATAACACCATTCTTTCACAGATCCTGATTGCATGCATTTCATTATCAAGGATATGCCAGTGTTTAAATGGGACTTTAGATAAATTAAAAACAACACATAGAACATTGGTATATCCTTGATAATAAAGTGCATTCAATAAATGTTTGTAGCACACAATGCCATTGTTTACACCCGCTGCCATGGAGCCGTCCATAATTATTATTACTTTAAATTGGACTTTAGATAAATTGAAAACAGCGCACAGGAGTTCATCATTCCCGATTTTAACTGATGAGAGTAATATTTTAGCGGATTTCCATTTTCCTCAAATTTCTAGCCTTTGTCCATATCTCACTCATCGAGAGAAGGCTGTCTTTTCCTGAAAGAGAGAAGCCACGAGATCGTGCCAAGCCCGGAGTGACATGTGGTAGCGACATTAGCGTGCGCGAAGTGTTTGTCCCACTCCGTAACTCGATCTATAACACGTGCTCTGTCCCCAGTAATGGTCTGGGACCTAACAGAAAGTCTTTCTTACTCGCTCTCATCCTCGTTATCCTTGTCACAAACTGACACCGGATATCTTTTATTGGACCACACTTTTTCCTGCCCGTGACATCAGTTTCCTCACGCTGGGGGGAAATGACAGCTCTCGACCTTTGACCGCGACTGCCGGACCATGCATCGCCATCATCCCGAGACGTCAGAGAACAGAGTGGCCACATCCAATCCGATAGGGTTACAGTGCTCCTGTGTTGTGATGCAGTTGCCTGCAGGGCTGAATAGAAGAGGGAGCTATGGCACGAGCTTAGACGCAGCTGATAGGACTTTTTGCATTTCTCAGTAAACCTGCTTTAATATATTTAGAAGTCTGTTGGTTCGAACTTGAAATAAATACAATGCAACTTGTACAGCCCGATGCACGCATTATTTTCTCTTTGTTCAGTATGATTGAGTGTAAGTGATTGTCATCGAGAAAGCAATATGTGGATCATGCCTAATTATTTATGAGAAAGATTGTTTCCTTCAGTTCTTACACTTGGGAATGCGAAAGGAAATAGTTCGGCAGTATTGGCAACTGAGTTAACGTGGGGGTGTCCATCAAGGGAAGTGATGGACATGAGAGTAATGGATTCGGAGATGGATGAGAATGAAACAATTCATTTCGCGGATCATCAGGATTATCATCTGACATTGTTCGATGGGCTAATCAAGGTTTTGCTTTAGAAATGACTCCGTAGTGGAGTAAGAAATTAATTTAATGTCGTTTAGATGTTTTCATCTCTGAAGAGGAGAGTTCAGAGAGAGAGAATCGTTCCTGACTGTTCTTCTGATCTTGTTGAACTGGATCTGGAGTACATGTCATGATGAGACATTGCAAGTTCCGTAATTCATATTGGACTTTTTTAAAAAATAGAGCCAAGTTGTTTCTTACATGTGAAATATTTCTCTAAATTCCAGAACAAGATGTCGACAGTTTTATAGAAATGGTAAAAATACGGGAAACTTAAAAAAGATATATATTTCGAAACAAAAAAAAACAACAACGACGACGACGACGACGACGACGACGACAATAACAACAACAACAACAACATTGTTTTAGCCCAAGGGTGAAACATGGGATTCATTGAAAGATATCATTTTCGAAACATGTCTTTGAGATAAAGATTTTTTCATCCAGTTTTGATCCACAGTTTCGATTTTGTAACAAAAATGCTTAAATTGTGCTTGAGGGTAACAATCGTTTCAGTGGAGTAACACCCAAAAGTTATTTTCTGTCCAGGGCTGGATCAAAGGGGGGGAGGGAGGGATAACGTCAGATGATAACGTCGACATTCAATGACGGATAAGCTACGAATGTTTGTGCAAAGACCATAATGCTGTTAATAAGTAATAAGAACGACTGGGCTATGGCAGCTGACGCCCGCATCATGTACATTTGTTAACAACACGTCACTAAGTTATGAGGCCGCAGTAGGTGAAGATAACATCGCCAGTGGACTGTGGAAGAATGGAAATGGGTAGCCTGGTGAGACGAATCGAGGTTCCAACTGTAACACGCCAACCTGAGGTTACATGTGTGGTATGGACCACACTAGGCCATGGACCCCAACTGTCAAATCATAGTGTTAAAGGCTGGTGGAGGCAGTGCAATGTCCTGTTGCTTGTTTACTTGGGCCACCTTGGGACTTCTTGTACCTATTGAGACAACTATCACCCCACAAGGCTACGTGTGACGTACTCGCCAACCATCTACACCCATTCATGACTCTCCATTCCCCACAGCAGGATGCCTTCTTTTAATGAGACAACACCCCATCTGATCGTTCCCGTGTGGCGAAGGACTGACTGGAGGAGCATTCCAGTGAGTTCAGAACCCTCGAATGGCCTTCTCATTTTCCGGATTCGAACCCTATTGAGCATCTGTGGGATGAAGTGGAGCGATGCATTTGAGCCCAAAACCCACCACTGGTAACTCTTGACGCTTTATGGACGGCTACCCTGGAATCACGGCCTCAATACCATTCAAACGTTTCCAATACTTGGTAGAGTCCATGCCACGACGTGGTGCTGCCGTTGTGAGGGCGAAAGGTGGCCCACACGTTATCAGGTGGATGTGTATAATAAATTGCCTTTTTAGTTGTTTAAACTGTTTTGTTCTCCCGTTTAAATTTCACAGATATGATTATAAATAGTTTTTGTTAGTTCTGTATTGTCCGTCCATAAATATTATTATTATTACTATTTGTTCCATGACAAGAGGCTACAGTAAAGCCAATGTACAGGTAATTTTAGATAATAATTTAAACACTAAAGTGGTTTGATGCCCCAATACATTTGGAAAATTTAAAAGAATATCAAAGACAGTACGAAAATGCAAACATGTGTACAGAAATTGCATAACTCTTGGATACATAAATAGAATGAGAAGAAGCTGCATAGACGAAGACAAATATATAATGTGAGAGTGAATATGAGAGCAAACGTAGTTAAAGGAGGAATATATAAACTATATATATATCAAGAAAGAAAAAAAAGAAAATTTTATAAAACGGAGAGTAATATTAGATGCTTGAACAGGGGAAAAAGGACTGCGAGTTATCCAGAAAACCAGCAAAGCTGGGGAAGGGGAAGTGAGGTGATGAGATATTGTTGGTCAAATTTCAATATTCTAATAGAAGTGGAGTAATATGGTTTTTGAATTTTGTTTAAGATATTTAAAGAAGTGTTATCGCTCGTTAGAGAGTTCCAAGTTGAGGTTGCCTGAAATGCTAAAGAAATTTCATCATACTTAGTTTTGAAAATCTTGTGAATAGAAAACACGTTATTATTATTATAAGGGAAGGATATAGCGATGTGGTATATATAAATTCTTTTAGAAGCTGAAGTGACGGTTTTATTAATATGAAGCCCAAAGTCAAGACTATTATCTATAGTCATACCTAAATACTTCATGGAAGTGAAAACTGCAATATGGATGTTATTAATTTTAATATCTGTGTCACGCAGAGGAGAATTTAAGGTTTGAAAGAAGAGTAATATTAATTTTCTTGATATTGGCAAAGAATTCATTTTTAATTACCGGAAAAGCACGTCATGAATATTATTTTCTATTTCTTGTTTTAGAGAAGTGAAAGAACTTGAGGTAAAAGAAAGAAGAGAATGGTCTGCGTAAATGATAGTATTCGAATTATTTCGAATACTTTCCGTGGGGGGGGGGGCTCAGTCGGTAGCGCGCCAGGCTCGTAATCTGTAGTTCCCAGGTTCGAGTCCCAGCTGGGTCAGCGTTGAGATTTATCTCTGCAAAATTCCCCGCCCTGCCCATGGTCAGTAGGGGACACCGATGGGCTTGATAAAGGCCGCCGTCCGTCGGATGGGACGTTAAGCCGTGGACCCGTGTGCGGGAGAGATATACCCTGTGCACGTTAAAGAACACGCTGGATGAAGTTCCCTTGACGGGAGGCTACCATCTGTCTCCCAACAGCTGTTCCAGTGGATTCCCTCCCCCATCCTTCTCTGAGCCTTCGGGGTCCATGTGACCTGGCCATTTAGCCCATGGTGTGCAAAAAAGTGCCGCTCAGAGGTGAAACAACCCAACCCAACCCAACTTTCCGGGGATTCTGAGAGATCATTAACAAAAAGTTTTAAAAAAGTGGACTAAGAATGGTTCCTTGGGGTATCCCTGGATGAATTTTAAGAGGTGAAGAGATCTCATTTAGTGCTTAATTTAATTCGGATAGCACGGTCATTGAGATAATTTTTAAACCAAGAAAGAGCTGAGGAGGAGAAAGTAAAATTACAGCCGAGTTATTTCAAGGTAAGTTTGTGTTATACTGAATCAAACGCTTTTGAGATGTCAGGTGAAACCAGACCGACAACAGTGTTCACTTTGCTGTCTAAAGCCATTCTCCACTGATTAAGAAGTATCATGAGAGTTTCAGTTGACCATTTTTCCCAAATCCGAATTGCCTACAAGGAAGCAAATTAAAATTTTCAGCAAAAGTCGATAATTGAGTCTCGGCGACTTTTTCAAAATTTTGCTTAAAGCACAAGTAACTGAAATAGGTCGAAAGTGAAGAGGGTTGCAAGGATTCGAAATTTTAGGTGTGGGTGATATGATGACTTCCTTCCATGGAGCTGGGAATTCATTAAAATTAAGTGAGCAATTAATTAGATGACAAAGGAGTGCAAAAATTAATGAGGAAACGATTTTTAGAATAAGTATAGGGATTCCATGTGCTCCGACACTGCGAGTGTTTTTTGAATGATTTTATAAAGTTGAAAATTTCGATTTCAGCAGCATTTTTGAGGTGAAAGGTTTCCACATTATTAAATAGTTTATTAGAATAGGGTGTTATAATAAATTATTTTGCCTTGATATGGTTTTCTGTAGAAGTACGGGATTTGCATATATCAAATTTATATAAAAGTTTCTAAAAAAAATATTTT
This sequence comes from Ryuthela nishihirai, assembly GCA_038380435.1. NCBI lineage: Eukaryota > Metazoa > Arthropoda > Arachnida > Araneae > Heptathelidae > Ryuthela > Ryuthela nishihirai. The sequence continues at coordinate 32,428,960 of JAWZYU010000004.1, forward strand.
ATGAAAAAGAAATTCATCATCATCCTGAAGCAGCCATGGGCTACGGTGGTCCAACCAGACAGTGCAATTTAGTTCTCCAAGCAAGTCTGTCCTGAGCTATATCTCTCTCAATCTGTCCTCAGCATCTGGCCACTGCACACCAATTCTAACAAGGTCCTGTTTGACATTGTCAGCCCATCGCATCCTAGGTCTCCCCCTATTTCTGAGGCCTTTAGGCACACTGTTCATAACCCTATTCACCAATCTGTAATTATCCATATGGGCAACATGGCCAAACCAACGGAGTGTCTCTCTGCACAATATGCTGCTTAAAAGGAGGTTGCCGACTCCTTTGCCTAACCGCATCATTAGTTACAAAGTTAAATCACCTAATACCCAAGATACTACGTAAGCATCTAGAATCAAAAGTATCTAGTTTACAAACTGTCCAAGTTTCACTACCATAACTAACCCTAGAAAGAACCAAACTATTATACAGTCAAATTTTAGTCTTTAGGTGTATACGCCTATTTCTCCACACTCTCCATAGATTCCTAAAAATCCCGTCAGCAATCCTTATTCGTCTGTTAATTTCATGAAGCACATCACCAGTATCAGTAATATAGCTCCCAAGATAATTAAACTGTGACACCTGCTCAAGACTGCAACCATTCAGATTAACTGAATCACAGCCTGCCTGACCAGTTTTTACAGCTCGAATGAAAGAGTTCGTCTCATCAACATCATTTACCAAAAGGGCTAAATCATCAGCATAATCTAAATCAGAAATTTTCATATCTCCAGCCCATTGAAGGCCAAAATCTTTCTCTTGCAAGTGAATTTTGCATAACATAATCAATAACTAAAGAGAAAAGGAGTCAAAATGCACCCTTGTTGAACATCAGAAGAATTGCTAAACCAATTGCTACAAGTCTTACCAACTCTCACACACGACTCAGTGTTATTACAGAGAGCTCTCATTATGTTAACTAACTTGTCAGGTATACCATATTATCTCACAATCAACCACAAATTATGACGATCAACAGAGTCGAAAGCCTTTTTGAAATCAACAAAGCTAGCAACCAAAGGTTTCTGAAACTCTAAACATTTCTCAAGAATCTACCTAAGTGAAAATATCTGATCCACACATCCCCTACCACTTCTGAATCCACATTGCTCATCACGCAATTGACTGTCAAACACATTCTTAATTCTATTAAGTACAATCATGGAAAGAACTTTACCTGGAAGAGAGTAGGCTGATACCCCTATAGTTATCACAAGAACTGCGATCACCTTTTTTGAAAATAGGGATAACAATAGCTCTGGTAAAATCTTTAGGAACCATGCCTTTATCATAAAAGTTATTCAAAATTTCAGTCATCCAAGTGGTAACCGAAAAAGTTTTAACCTACAGTGATCTTTGGGGAAACGATATATCTGAGAGAGTTGGTTGCAAGTTAAGAAGAAAGTTTTTGGTAGTAGTAGAGAGGGACAAGTGGATACTAAAATGTACAAACGAAAAACAAATAAATAATAATAAAAATAGATAAATAAAAAGGAAATAAGACTAACGGGTGTATATCAGTCGTAAAAGGAAATAAGACTAACGGGTGTATTATCAGTCGTAAAAGGAAATAAGACTAACGGGTGTATTATCAGTCGTAAAAGTACTCGTAGCAGTCGAGTTTTTACTTTAGAAAAGACAAAAATGTGCAGTTTAACAACAATAGAAATTGAGAAAGAGAGAAAACAGAATTCTTGAAAATGGGCTGAGTGAGGTCAACATCATTCAGGGAAATGTCAATGTTTAATTTTTCTCTGAAAATTTTAATGGCAAGGTCATCAGTAGGAATATCTGCTTCTTCCACTCCAAAAATCCTAACCTAGTTTCTGAGTTGATATTCTTCGAGTTCGTTACACTTTAAAGAAATTTCGAAATATAGTTCATTTATTACTGCATTTTTTCTTTAAGCCGATTCCTTAGCTCATGTATAGCCTCCATAGAAAACTCAACAGTTCTTTAGATTTCTTGCAGAACAGGAGAAGTAACAGCTTCAGTGAGTAACGAGAGAATAGTTGGAACAGAGTCTTAGGATTTGAAAACAGTAGTTCATAGTAGTAGTTCTATAAATCCTCTCCTCCCGAAAAAAAGAATAAAAAAAATATCGGCTGGGACTTGTCGGGAAAATAGGGTCTGCCTAGTCTGTATGAAGCGAAGATCTCGTTAATCTTTTTTTTCCCAAAACGTCCATTAAAGCAATGAAGCAGAACTCGGCGGGGCGCATACGGCCCACCATTGGTTTTTTGTGCGGCCCCCTACAATTTCAAAGTTCTTTGACAATTTTTTTTATTCTTGTTTAAATGTAATTATTTTGGATATTTCTTAGTGAAGTATTGCGTTTATGTGTAAAATTAAGCTTTCAGTGTGTTCTACTTGTTAAAAGTTTTCCTATTGCGTCCGGAGGCTCGGAAAATATCTCTCATTGACAGGCAAAGGTTTTGCATTTAACGGAGAACTGCTTTAGTGACTTTAATGGCCGATCATGTCTATTGAGACCACTTTTTGATTTTGAAATAAATGAGATGATCCTTGTCGCTGGATAATGCAGAGCAATTCGATTTCAGCCAATCAAGGCCAAAGAATCAACATTCTTCTGCAGAGAGAATTTCGTCGCGAGACCTTTAACAGCGACAAATATTTCGTTAATGCAGCTATTGTTTCAACAATCGCAGCAAAGGGACCAGAAAGGCTTCTGTTTTGTTGGAAAGATTGTACCTCGCCCCCCCCCCCCCAACTCTCTCACCAACGTATCCCCTATCTTTCCTCTCTTCAGTTCATCTCGATTCTGTACGATAACCTCAGCTGGCTCAATAACCGATCAATATATTGACTCTCTTATTGAATTGCTCTCCTTGCTCTCCTCAACGGTTCTTTCTCGCGTCTGCTGACTCTTAGTTACGCGCAAGCACAGATTGATTACAGTTAATGGATCATTCCCACCGGAGGAGAAAACGTCCTTGATGCCCTTTCATTTCGGTCCCTTCATTTGTGCGACACGTTCACATTTACTCTTCATTCACGTGGACAGAATGCGGAGACTACTCTTATATTGATATTCACAGGAAATGCGAAGAAATGGGTTTAGTGTTCGTTTGCCATTCCCTATTTATTCATATAGCAGGCACCCAACGAATGCTCAAAGTTCTAATATATGTATATATTATTGTAAGAGCCCGAATTTTGGTAAAACCTATGTTTTGGTAAACACTGTTGGTAAAAGCCCGAAAACTCAACTGTTCGAGTCTTATTTCGGGGTTTTATGGAGGTTATTATGGAGCTTCCACTGAAATTCACATAATTCGATGATATTGTTTTAAACTATATCTTATGTATTTTCATGTAATGTTATTATTTCCTGCAGATAAGCAGATGCTTTGCGGGTCATTTGTTTAAACTTTTGTATAACTAACATGAATATGAATAAAGATTATTATTATTATTTTACCAATGGCTCTTGGTAAATGTTAGGATTTACTATAAGCAGGTAGTAAAAGTCAGAAACTTTGTTCTGTGCAGAATTTGCATGTCGCTACACGTTTAAGGCGCCTCCAACCTTAGAAGCTGCCTTCATTCAGAATCTCAATGACCGTATTATATTGCCACCACTTGGCTTGGATGGAAACCAATAAGATACAAATATAAATAAATGAAAAAATTTAAAAAATACCTATCTTCCCATAGGGCCCTAAAAATGAGAAAATACATTTAAAGCACATCGATTGTGCAATCAGTCACTGAGTTGGTATTCACTTCAAAGGAAGACAGAGCGCCGGCAATCGGATTCAGTAAGTAGGTAGGCACCCTATCTTCTTTGAAACGGTACGAACTCAGTGACTGATTACCCCACCGATATGTTTTAGGTTTATTTGACACTTTTTAGGGCACACATTAGAAGATAGTATTTGGAAATTTTTTAAAATTATTTATATTTATTTGTCACCAAATATGCCTGCCTTCAAAAACTTTCATTTGATATATGGCTCATAAACATCGAGCACATTTACTCTCCTTTTGGGGTCATGACATTGGAGGCGTCACAAGCTATAATTTGAGATAGTACTACGTCAAGTAGAACACCGCAAAATTCATTTTATCCCCATTTTATCAGGGGGAATAAAGGGGGCAAAATTCGAAAGAGTTTACGACCGTCATTATGCGAGCTTTCATTTGAAACCTAACTGGTAACTATAGGCTCTTGCGTTCTGGTGATATAACTGAACAATAGTTTCCACATTTCCCCCTTTTTAAGGGGGAAGAAAGCATGGGGATCAATGTTTTAAAGCCTAGGACACTAACCGCGTTGAAAGATTTCATTTGACACATAGCTTGCTACTTCCGCACTCGCAATCTGGAGATATAGGGGAAAATCATTTTCATATTTCCCCTTTTCTTAGGGGGGAAGAAAGCATGGGTGGTCAATTTTTCGTAGCCCACGACATTCCTTGCGTCAGAAGCATTCATTTGACGTATTAAGGTAAATATGTAGTTAGCTGCTACACGAATATTTATTTTTTCACAGTCAATATACTGTATGTGATTTATATTATTAAAATTATCTTATTTAGCGTGGCATGCGTATTTTATGATCCATTATTTAATTACAGATTTATTTCAATATCAAAATCATTAATTTATACCTGTTATAATAAAATACACTCGTTGATTGGTTGTATATTTTTTTTAATTAGGCAAAGAAAAACGCCCCTTTGAAACTGCGAAAATGATAATCTGTTCTTCAAAATTTCCACGAGCACGCGAGAAATTTTTTTATTATCGCCAATTTAGGGACACGCTCATAAAATGTTTCGCCACTCCTAAACTAGAACATTCTAATTTTTGAAACTCATCAGCAAATCTTACTGTAGACCATTCAGAAGGAAGATTAAATTTTTGTATTTGGACCGTGCCCCACATAAATAATGCAACGGAATCGAGAAACAGATGAAAATGAAACTTTTCCTATAAGAAAGGAAAAGTAATCACTTTGTTTTTAATCTTACATTTTCGTACGTTTATTTTTTTTTTCAACCGTGCGCCACATAAATAATGCAACGGAATCGAGAAACAGATGAAAATAAAATTTTTCCTATAAGAAAGGAAAAGTAATCACTTTGTTTTTAATCTTGTATTTTCGTACGTTTATGTTTTATTTTCGCCGTCCCGTGGCCGAGTGGTTAGCACGCTTGGCTACTGTTCTAAAGGACCTGGGTTCGAGCCCCGGAATTAGGCATGGATGTGTGTGTCGTTTTTCTGCTGAGGTCCTGCCATCCTCTCAGATCTCCTACTGTGGCATATAAACTGACAGGCTCCTGTCAGACCTCTGTGGCAAGCAGCTGCTTGAGGGGGTATTTATTTATTTATTTATGTTTTATTTTCAGCCGTGCGCCACATAAATAATGCAACGGAATCGAGAAACAGATGAAAATAAAACTTTTCCTATAAGAAAGGAAAAGTAATCACTTTGTTTTTAATCTTACATTTTCGTACGTTTATGTTTTATTTTCAACCGTGCGCCATATAAATAATGCAACGGAATCGAGAAACAGATGAAAATAAAACTTTTCCTATAAGAAAGGAAAAGTAATCACTTTGTTTTTAATCTTACATTTTCGTACGTTTATGTTTTATTTTCAACCGTGCGCCACATAAATAATGCAACGGAATCGAGAAACAGATGAAAATAAAACTTTTCCTATAAGAAAGGAAAAGTAATCACTTTGTTTTTAATCTTACATTTTCGTACGTTTATGTTTTATTTTCAACCGTGCGCCACATAAATAATGCAACGGAATCGAGAAACAGATGAAAATAAAACTTTTCCTATAAGAAAGGAAAAGTAATCACTTTGTTTTTAATCTTACATTTTCGTACGTTTATGTTTTATTTTCAACCGTGCGCCACATAAATAATGCAACGGAATCGAGAAACAGATGAAAATAAAACTTTTCCTATAAGAAAGGAAAAGTAATCACTTTGTTTTTAATCTTACATTTTCGTACGTTTATGTTTTATTTTCAACCGTGCGCCACATAAATAATGCAACGGAATCGAGAAACAGATGAAAATAAAACTTTTCCTATAAGAAAGGAAAAGTAATCACTTTGTTTTTAATCTTACATTTTCGTACGTTTATGTTTTATTTTCAACCGTGCGCCACATAAATAATGCAACGGAATCGAGAAACAGATGAAAATAAAACTTTTCCTATAAGAAAGGAAAAGTAATCACTTTGTTTTTAATCTTACATTTTCGTACGTTTATGTTTTATTTTCAACCGTGCGCCACATAAATAATGCAACGGAATCGAGAAACAGATGAAAATAAAACTTTTCCTATAAGAAAGGAAAAGTAATCACTTTGTTTTTAATCTTACATTTTCGTACGTTTATGTTTTATTTTCAACCGTGTCACACATAAGTAATGCACCGTAATCGAGAAACACAGATGAAAAATGAAAGTTTTCCTATAAGAAAGAAAATGTAATCACTTTGTTTTCTTAGGCTTTCGTACGTTTATTTTTTATTTTTTATTTTCGACCGTGCCCCACATAAGTAATGCAACGGAATCGAGAAACACAGATGAAAAATGAAACTTTTTCTATAAGAAAAAGTAATCACTTTGTTTTTAATCTTACACTTTCGTACGTTTATTTATTTATTTTTTTCCATAAGGAAGACAATGCATCTTCTCATTCGCTGTTCGGTCTTATTACCAGCAGAGGTTCGCCTGGGTTCGGTCTTAATTACCAGCAGAGACAGAACTGGGAGAAATAGGTTAATAAATGTAAGATCAAATCAAGTGCTCAATTGAGAGAGCCTTTAGCTGTAAAAGAAATCATTAACTGCACTACTTCCGAAAATGTGTCTTACCATTACGACGTATCGGCAAGAAACTTGCTAAAAAGCACATTAAACAAAACTATTAGTTTTCACCTTACCAATTTTCATCACGTTAGTTTTATATCTGTTTATCACTAAACCTATCCTAGTATCACCAGTCTCATCAATAGCTGCCAAGTCTCATCTATAGCTTCAGTGAAAAAGTTCATTTCGTCAACAATATTAGGCAGAAGGGCGAGATATATAGTCAGAGTAATCTAAATGAGATATTTTCATATATTGCGATATACTATCTCATGCATTGCATTCCTCATGATATAACCAGCAAGTACAGTGAAAAGAAAAAGTGACAATATGAAGAAGCTTTGTTGAATTCCATTTCTAATGCTTCATCAACTCTCACACGAGATTTATTTTTATTGTAGTAAGTCATCATTTATGTGAAGTAGCTTATTAAAAATGTCATATACTCTCACGAGGTATTAAGGTATCTTTTAGTTTTCTAAACATTTTCGTTCTTCGTAACAATGATCTTCTGCTACTAAATACTTACGAAGGGCCTGTTTGGAATCGTCTGCACTTCTCTCTCCTGATCCGTCTTTCCTTAGAAACCCCGTCCATCAACCTCATTGCTAATCCTCTATACGAACTCTGCGAGGTATAAGAACCTAACAAGTCGTTACCACTTCGGCACGGGATTTTAGTGGCAGGAGTCACGTGCCCTATCCTCCAAGCTTAGTGCCATGTCTGCAGCATCTGTAAACCCATTGACGCCAATGAGGGGCTCTAGGCACTCTTATAATTCCTATGATCCTATGAATTAGTGGAATTAGTACTTAGAGAAAATGTTTAAGAAGAATATGGTTTATATAACAGAAACTCTCTAATGTCTAAGAGCATTTTTTAAGCGAACCTATAAAAAATCTGAGCTTTTTCCTTTCAGAGGAAATAAAATCCAAAGGCTCTAAGTGCGTAGCTTGAGAATTGAGCAATAATAATAATACGCCGAGAAAGAGCCATTACCGAATGAAGAGTGAGGCTGGGCCGTCTTTTCCCCTTTTCCTAATGTGTTTGGTCGACGCAGAGGAAAATGTCTCATTTGCAGCAATAAAGGCAACGCAATGGCCCGAGCGACTCCCCACGCCGACTCTGCAGTATTTGCTGTCACGCGCCGCACTTACTGCCGTGGCTCATACGAAGTGCGCATGGTCAGTGACCATTCGAGCAATCCTTTCATTCAATAGGTGAGCCTCCAGCATCCAATCAGAAGCAATTTTCTAGGGAAACAGGCGTAATAAATTATCGTGGTTGGATTATTTCGTTGGTGCGCCAATTCATTGTCACTGATTTGATGTCGTCGACAGCAGAACATGCTTTTGCAATGAGCAAGGAAGTTTTGTTTTTTTCTGATTGGACAAGGTATCTGAACAAGAAGTTGATTGTAAAAGTAGGAAAGTGTTATCTCTCTCCAACGTCGAACTTCTTTTCTATCTTTCTAGAAATCTCCAATAGCCACCCTATGAGAAATTGAACTCGCCAATTCAACGAAAAGGATCCTCATTTGGATAAAAAAAGAAATTGTAGTATACCACATCACTTCCTGGCAGTATACGCAAAGGAAGAGGTTTCAAAAAGCTCTTATTTAATATTTTTAGCTTCATTTGAACTCCTTTATCCTGATTGCAATGATGGTGACCATCGAACAGAAGATCAGAGCACGGAGAACTTTTTTTTAAAGATTCTGCATTCTTACGATTTTAAACAAAATCAGATTTGATCCTTCTACCAATTGAATGCAAAGAATCATACTGTTTTCTCACTCATGCGCGGTTGTCCCCATTGAGAGACGAGACGCCCCCCGTGGGCTTGAGAGAGGAAAAGAGTTCCGTCGCACATCCGAAGGGTACTTCAAAGTCGGCGTTTGATTGCTCCGTCGATGCGCTTTCCTCTCCCTTTAAGAGTTGTCCAGTAACATCTCTGAGCCTTTGGGGTCTTCTCACTTGGCTCGTGGTGCAGCAAATAAACTCAACTTTCATGTTTGTACATAAAAATATATTTTTAAAGCAATTTTAATTCCCCTCCTTCTAAACATATCCCTCAAATCATCTACACTTCTTCAGCTTATCGCTAAAAACATCTTTTGAAAACGTTTCGATTTCTTTTCCGTTCTTTGATATATGTCGGAGGGGGGGGAGGAGGGGAAATAAAAGTTTTGGGATCTGTTGGACCCCCCCCCCCCCCCCGAAATATGTCCAGGATGAGCTTTTTTCAGCAATAATTGAGAAGAAGGCTTAAACAGAGACTTTAGAGTGCAAGAGGATTATCAATTGCAATATTAGAAATATCTTATTTTCCAGTACTCAGGTATTCAAAGTTTTGCAGTGAAAACGCTCTCCATTCAGCTCTCTCTCAAATATTCGCTCTCAGAAATGCTAAAGAGAGAAGATTACACAAAGCGTAAAAAGAGCATTAAACTTCAATTCCGCTGTGATTTTTCTCTTCTTTCAAAAAACACATCTTACTTCGATCACGTGCATCAACTGCCATCCATTCTGCTGATCGTGGCCTTTTTCTTTCGTCCTTGTAGGCGTCTTGAGAGAACTCGGTCATGTAAACTCCGATCACCCATTATTCCCGTTGTGATACCCACTTGACCTCCGAGGCACCGTTCTTACTACTTGACGACAGATGCAGCTGATGACTACTGCGCCAATGAAACGATGGAATCACTCTTAATGTCGTTGCACCGTTTTCGATTGAAGCATGCCATTACTTTCAGTCGTTCGCCATCCCAACTCCACTCCCTTGATCCCACATTCAAATATTAAATTCTGAGCTTTTTCTTCTCTCAGTGTTCCAACAAAGGCAATGGTAAATGCTAGGAATCATTTGCTAATGAAACTAGAATATTCAGTTGCGATGATCACTTGGAAATCAAATCGTTAACAACAACGGGAGCAACTAAAGTCTGTCCACCAGTGGCGGCCAGTTTGTTCAGGAAGCGGGCAACTCAGAGAATAACTTCCCATCAATAGCATTCGTTTGGCACACACGTAAAGTGCAAAATCGAAATCCGTCTACGTTGGAAAAGAGATGGAGAGATTTTGGGATTAACCTGCGTACGTTGCATAGACATCTCTCGAAGTGGGGGAGAGTAAGACAAGAGGGATTTTTTTTCTACTTGATATTAAGTATGTAAATATATATATATATCGATAAAATGACTTTGAATTCCAATCACCTCTGGCCAAAAAACATCGTAAGATTCTGGAAGTGAGACGTATATGAAAGCTAAATGATGACAATAGGATATTAATGTACGTATCGAACAATGACATTGCAGTACACTGATTCCTTGGAACTATCAGAATTTGTGGTCAGCGGAATTCATTAATTAAAGTAAATGAAATTACAGAATCTGGCGCAAAGCGAATTCGTTCACGGCTTGTCGTGACCCGTTGTTCGGATCCTTTCCGACTGGGCCAGTTGTGATGACCCAGTCTGAACAGGAGAGAGAGAGGATGATATTGGTACTTAACTAACTTCGATGAAATTACAGGTTCTCGGGTTTTTAAGCCCGTGCCACTATAAGCCTCAACTTTACTGTGTTGAATGAAGAATAGGAACTGTCCATCAATTAACTGCACGAGAGTAGATAGGGACGACACACTTTATTTATAATATGTACAGCTACGTGCTGGGAATGAGCTCCACTCCGTGGGCCTTTGCTACTTCACTGCTGCAAACAATAATACTGAGGTGGAGAATCGCACACTCTGCGATTCTCACTTTACAGATCTCAAAAATTCGGCGAAAGGATTTTCCTTTGCCTACACTGTGGTTCCTCTTGAACCACAAGAATAAAAAGACAGATTCTCCAAGAATCTAGATTCCCCCTTGGAATCGCACCCTGACTTCGAGGGTTAATTTGAGAAAGGTAGCGTCCTTTTGAAGCGTGTCGCAACGACCTTTTTCGTTCGACAGCTACGCAGAGACTAAAGCTTTCAAATCTTCCGCCTAGCCTCCTTGCTGCACTAGCGCTTCAGACTAGTCATTTACGGCCATAAACAACTTCTGGCACTGATTCCTTCGACAAGCAGCAAGCTTCAGACCCGAAAACAACAACAGTGAGTCATCCCAGCACAAACATTTCCAAGAACTCATAAAAATATATACAACAATAAAATACAACAAAAATATACAATAAATAAATAAATATAAAAGTCGAGGGACATGACACTGGCCAACATGAATTTCGTTTCATTGGTGGTTAACTCGTTTGACTACTGACCAAAAGGACTCTTATTCGAGTTCCGAATCAACTAGAAATGTTTCTTTTCTATGTTGTCTTTCTGCAGAGCTCTTGCGTCCCTTACAGATCTCCCTTGTGGCGTATTAAGCTGACACGGTTTTCGCCGACTTCTGTGGAAAGCAAATGCTCGAGTTTTTTTTTTTAATTAAAGATTGTAAATTTCATAGCAATTATTAAGCTAATTCCGAAACTGTCCTTGGACTTTTCTTATACTGAGTGCAGTTCTTAAGAAATTAAGCTATTATAAATGCTCCGAAATAAAAATAAATTGCGACATCAATGCCATGAATCTACACTTGTCGAAACGTTTTTTGGATTCCCATTAAGATTAGTTTTCATGAAACCTAAGCCAGGTGAGAGATGAAACATGACGAAAGGTTTTATCAAAGGAACAAGAATGATAAGGGTGAATTGTAGAGCGCAACGGAGTACAGCAAAGTTAGCCGATTATTGTACTTTGATCATATGGGAACATTCCGAATCATCATGCCAGTGTAAATCTTTGGCCAAAGCAACTTTAGGTGAGGAAAAACTATATGGTATTTTTTTTGTAAAATGATTTGGTAAAATTGATTTTGGTAGTTTCTGAAAAACTGTACGTTCTACAAAACAAAATGAGGAAATAAATAAAGGCCATTTTTCAAATCAGCGTTTAACAATTCTTTAAGGAACACTTAGATTAAGTAATCATTCCAGAGAGTCTTCTTCTTTACACCATAACTTCAGACCATCTAGTCTTCTTCCGTACAGCATGACATGAGATCAGTGAGTCTCCTTACCTATTTTGCAACAGCCAACCAGTGAGTCTCCTTACCTATTTTGTAACAGCCAACCAGTGAGTCTCCTTGCCTATTTTGTAACAGCCGACCAGTGAGACTCGTTCTACGCCATCCTATAATATCAGACCAGCCGATCCTATTCCCTATGCCATAAAATCAGTCCACTGAGTCTTCTTCCATACTACACTATACCATCAGACCAGCGAGTGTTCTTCCCTATGTTCATAACATAAGACCAGCAAATGTACTTAACTATTTTCATAGATTCGCTCTGATATTATAGGATGGTAGTCAATCTTCTTCTCTGTGCCATAACATCAGACCAGCGAGTCTTCTTCCGTGCTACACAATACCATCAGATCAGCGAGTCTCCTTCCCTATGTCATAACATAAGACCAGCAGATCTGCTTCTCTATGGCATAATACTATTCTCTCCTACAGCGTGACACGATACCAGCAAAAGTTCTTCTCTACCCTATAGCATCATACCAGAGTGTCTTCTTCCGTATGCCCTAACAGCAGATCAATGAGACTGCATCCCCTGCTTTGTTACATTGGGTTCCACGTGATGGCGCTATTCCTCTCCCCACTGTGGTGGTGGGGAGAGATGCAGATTCTTACGTCGCCACGTGTAATTACATATGCTGCGGACTGAATTGCGCCAAATGTCGTGTTGGACTAGATGATATAAATTTCGCTCTTTAGCAGAGGAGATCAACTAGTCCCTTAATTACCTTCACCCTTACTTCGGTGAAATCACAGGTTCGCGTGTTGTTACACTCGTACCAACATATGCCTCAGACTTGCTGTGCCAAGTGATGTGCAGAAAGATGTCCACTAATCTAAGCACGAGAGTAGTATATGAACGACACAGTTTATTTACATTTATATACAACTATGTGCTGGGGATGCGTTCGATTCCATGGACCTTTGCTGCTTTGCTACTGAAAACCTTCATAGAATGAGGTGGAAACTACGCTTCAGAGATTTTCTTTACAGACCTCAAACTTGGAGAAAGGATATTCAATCATTGCCTACAATGTGGTTCACACAGAACTGTACCTCAGTTCACACAGAACCATATCTTGGTTCACACAGAACCGAACCGTTTCCTTAAGGGCTTTGTTTTTGAGTAAGAGCGGCGTCCCTCGATATGTGTACAAACGTTCAGTTTGACAGCAATGCTCAGACTGATGTTCATTATTGCTTCGCTTTCCCCTGCGCTAGCACTCGTGCCCAAGGCGAGTCGCAAAAGAGGTTTCTGTCTTGTCAGCAGACACAAGTCAGCCAGCTCAGACCCGAGCAACAGTTCATGAGTCATATCCACACATCAGCACTTCCAAAAATATGCTTATTACAGATATATATTTGCAACAACAAAAACACAATAAACATACAATAATAAATAAAAATAAATAAATTAGAGGGACATGACCCCCCCCCCCCCTACATCATCATATGCAATAAATCTTTATGCTGTACGTGGATTTTCATTTCCACCTAGAACCGTTTCGACATTGCCTTGAGCTTCATTGTCTGACATTCTGGCACCATGGGGAAGATTACCTAGGCGGATAATTGCATTTGAGGTGCCACAAAGCAGGGCAAAGCCATTTACCTGCTTTGATGGCTCTTATAAACTGAAGTGCCATTAAATTAGGGGTAGGAAACGTTAGCCAAATTCAGTACCGCAAGTCCTGCATTTGCGCACATGCATGGCTGAAACTCTGGTCATATATAGCTGTCAGCTTTGGCTTCCCCAGGCATTCGTTGTGAGAAGTGTAATGGGAAAGGCACGGGAATTAGATGCATTTGGCAGAGGGCAGATCGTAGGTGCCCGACGGATGGGGCACTCGATCTCCGAAATTGTCAACGAACTTGGATTTCTTGTATGACAGTTTCAAGAGTGTTCTGGGAATATGAAAATTACAGCAAAAAAAACAAAAACAAAAAAACAAGCACCCGGACAAACTGCAAAGGACAACTGGCCTTGAATGATCTTGGGCTTCGCCATCTGACCCACATCGTACGGACCGATAGGGGCCAGACATTATCTGAAATTACCTCCCATCTGAACGTGGGTTTCAGCCAGGAAGTCAGTGCATGGACCATGCAATGCTCACTTCATCGTCTCAGCTTCAGGAGCCTCCGACCTACAAGAGTACCACTTCTAACAGCAAGACACCAGTCTCAACGCCTTGCCTGGGCTAAAGAACATCGAAACTGGACCATCGAAAATTGGCAACGGAAAGCCTGGAATGATGAATCCCGATTTAAACTTCCTCACGCCGATGGGAGACTGAGGGTATGGCGCCAACCCCATGAAGTCATGGATCCTGCATGTCAGGTCAGAACAGTAGAAACTGGTGGTGGCTCATTGATGGCCTGGGGTGTCTTCAGTTGGACGTCTGTGGGACCTTTGGTACGTGTACCGACGACTCTCAATGCATTCCGGTACGTAGAACTCATGGCTGATCATTTACACCCATTTATGGCCATCGTGCATCCCAGTGGAGATGGCGTCTACTAGCAAGACAACTGTTCATCTCATATGTGTAGATTAGCTGCTGCATGGTTGCAGGAGCATTCTGCTGACTTTGAAATAATGAATTGGCCATCTAGAAGCCCAGGTTTAAATCCCATCGAAAATCTTTGGGATACCGTCGAGTTGAGTGATCGGGCACGTGTCCTATCAGCGACGACTTTGAGAGAATTGTGAACAGCTTTGGAGGATGCATGGGTCGCCATACCTGTGGAACATTTATGCAAGCGTGTGGAGTCATTGCCTCGTCTTGTGGTGGCCGTTATCAGGGCCATAGGGGGTCCAAAACGCTACTACGTTGCTATCCCTAATTCAATGGCACTTCAGTGTAATCAAAGTAACTTGTACTAAAGGAGGTGCCGTTTCATCTGTGCAAAGACTCTGCCAGAGTGATTTGTCCGGTGTCAAGTCTGGGATTCGGACACTAGAACACAGGGCACCCCCGGGAAATCCTCTGGACTGCTGCTCGTGGTTCCCATGAAAGGACAACCACGTGGTTTCGGGACAAGGATATTGCAGCAAGAACAATCCAGATTATCATCTCTTGCCATCACCATCCTCCCCCCCCTTCTCCTTTGCAGAAAGAATTGCAGGAGCCAATCGGACTCGAGATAGCTGCCCTTTGTGTTTTAGAGAGCGAGGAGCAGAGAGGGTGGAGAGGAAACAGAACAGTCTTGGAGAGTGGACTAAACGTTTCGGTAGTGTGGAGAGGTTGGGTTGGGTTGTTTTACCTCTGAGCTGCACTTTTTTGCACACCATAGGCTAAATGGCCAGATCACATGAACCCTGAAGGCTCAGAGAGGGTTGGGGGAGGGGACCCACTGGAACAGCTGTTGGGAGACAGATGGTAGCCTCCCGTCAAGGCCATCCAGCCTGTCCCCTACTGACCGTGGGCAGGGCGGGGAATTTTTGCTCAGATAAATCTCAACGCTGACCCAGCTGGGACTCGAACCTGGGAACTACAGATTACGAACCTGGCGCGCTACCGACTGAGCCACCCCCGCCCCTAGTGTGGAGAGGAGACAACGGTTTAGAAGAGAGGTGAGATTAGAACAGTTTTAGTGAGGAGAGAGTAGCACAGTCTTAGTGAGGAGAGGGGCAGGGCAGGACGTTTACTGCTAAATGATGTAAGTTATTGTGTTGATCTCAATACAATGCTGTTTAAAAGTTCCTGAGTTGAACTGATTTTGAGGAATTGTGAAATGGAATTAGCACTGTAAATAAATACCTATGTCTTTTGTTCAAGAACCATTACCTGCCATTGTTTACTCCTTTTTGTGTGGGAGGATATCTCTTTCCTCCTGTATAACACTGGGCTCTAAATATTTAAAAATGTACAACGTAATGCATTAAAAATCGATCACGACTAAAATAATTACGAAGCGGGAGGATTATTCATTTCAACCCTCCTCCGTAAAACACCCAGCGTGAAAGAAATTCCTTCTGCTCTCTTCTTATGTATAACGGAATAAAAGACAAAAGAAAAATTTTCTCTCTCTGTCCTTTACGAAACTGAAAGTGATGAGCAGCCAAATGGACAGTTGAGAGTACAGAAGGGTAAAAAAATGATAGTTACTTACGGATAGCAATTACGAATATGGTAATGGTTAATGAAAGAGTTGAAAAAGCAGTGTGGCAATATTTCAGGTGATTTTAACGAAAGAGATGATTTCGTAGGGTTAGGTAATTACACCCACGGACAGGGGCGTAACTAGGAGCGGAAGGGCCCTATACTTCCACCACTAGTTTTGCAGATGATTTGGAGGCTTAAAACGTTTTTTATATAATTAAATGCATATTTTTTTAATTGAAAAGGAAGAAGCAGCTATAGATGAAGTGTAGTAATTTATCAAAAAATAAATGTATATATATGTATATGTAAAAAAATCAGGATTACTAAATATAAATGTAAAAGGAAATTTATTATAATTTATAGAAAAGCAGATAAAATATTTGGTCTTTTCTTTTCCTTCTTCAAATCGAGTTGTTCGTCATCTACGGGATCAGAAAGATAGAAATGATCACGATTGTGCTAATTTCTGTCCCTTTTTATTTGACGTTGCATGAGTTTGCTTTTGAATGGATCCTCAGAAGTCCTATGCTCGTGGCATTCTGCTACCCTATTGTTAAATCGCTGCTCATGAAAGGTGTTTTATTTGCTGATGAGCGAACTCGACAGAGAAGACATCGAGTGTCAGAATAAGTGACGAGGAAGAAAACTGATATGATGAAGAATAGCTGCTAAGAGGCGAACGGGATCCTCATGGGATGGCCATCCAGCGTGTTTTAAGCGTGCACAGCAAGAGCTCCCCCTGTCAGAAAGAGCTGAAAGAAGATGTTTTTGTCTCTCCAAGCACATCGGCGTTGCTTTTCGCGCAGAGTGAGAGCCTCGCTACCTGGAAAACAATGATCTCGCTAAGAAATAGATTTCAACAATTTCTACAGTTGCAGATTAATAATTTTCGTTTTGTAGAGAAGAGCGTAATTTGTTTACTTAAGGGACTTTCCAAAAATCTTTTAATAGAGTGTATTTCGGACTATATTGTCAGAAAAGATACATTATTTATTTATAGACACCGTTTCTAGGATGACTGGGGCAAGATCCCTCTCCCTTGTGCATCCAATCGGTTAGACGAAAGAATTTGAAACAACCGGCCATTTTGATTTTCGCCCCGATGCTTCTGCTTCAGAGTCAGCTTCCTCTTCGGCATATCTCGATCCTGTTCACTTGTTTGCACTCCGTGCCCTTGAATATATTATCCGGAAAACGATCGTCCCAATGAGGTTTCTTCCCGGTCGTAACCTTCTCTGCGCTATGGACCTGGAGGGCCACCGTTTCTGCTGCTACCATGTGCTGTTGTGATGCATGTCCACATGCAGTGCGAGGAAGAGCCGGCCATTACAGTTATCAGATGGTGTGGGGGGAGGGGGGAGAAGAGAAAGATATCCGACCTGCCGTGACAGATTGGGATGCTTGTAAAGATTGTAACTGAATGATTCAAGGTGGATAGATAGCTTTGGTGCAGAGGCGGTTGGGTGAACTCAGAGCTTCATCACTCATGACCGAGTTTCCTAACTCTAATTTGCAAGATAAAGCATTTTTAATTGTATAATATTTTTCATTGATTCATTAAAATTTGCTCCTGTTTTAAGGAAGGTATTTCACACTCGCGCACGATCTTAACGTAAGCCCAGGTTACCGAGATTCAAACAGAATGTGCAATGTGTTTTTAATAAGTTCATCCATCCATCTCATTCTGTCTGCTTGTTTACGTAACGATTGAAGCACATGTGCATAACTCCATTTACTTAATTATCGCTCAATGTGCTGGCATAAAGAGTAAAAGAGAGAGCAGTGCAATGTGTATTATAGCCAAACACCATCCTTCAAATTTTTAATATATTTTCGAAATGGTTAGTTAGGTTGAAATGCAATCTCTATATGACCTTGAGATATTTTTCGTATTTGAAATTTCTCATTTCTTACTGAAATTGACGATTGGAATTACCCAAGATCAAGGGCATTCGTACAAATTTCTCGAGGGGGAGGGGGAGGGGTAAGAATCTTGCGAAAGAGTCCCATTATTATATATTTAGGTAATGGTAAATCCTCAATTTTTTTTCAAAACTTAAAAAAAATGACATTTTTGGGGTGGGGATGGGGAGTTGTGCAATTCCCCCTGCAGATGTTCAGGTCAAAGGTGAAAGTTTTCAGATCGCTATCATTTCCGCATCGTATCTACCGGTAATACGAGCAACGTTATCTCATTTCACGCACTCACTCAATGAATTGCACAATCGTATAGGACAGTTTCCTTCGCCACGGCAACCTTATGAAGTTTAACTGTTTTTGATGACCCCTGTGAAGTCTAAAATTTTCTGCATCTTTCCCCATATGTACCGGATACATTTCTTTCAAATGAAATATAGATCCTCGCCACAGTTGTGATCAGCATGGGATAGCCAGTGTTGCCATATTGAATTGACATAATCCCATCCGAAAACAATATAATTTGACCAGTAGTGTAACCGCGGTTAGAATGACGATTTCCGTTAGATTTCTGAAAATTTAAAAGTAGCTCGCAGACATTTCATTACCACCTTCGAGGAACTCTGGGAGTTCCGGGAACTACAGGTTGGGAACTACTCTGGTGTATGATACTGATTATTGCAGTAATTTTACAAAAGACCAGATCGACAGGTAAAGGTCAGATACTTAAAAATAATTTAAAACTTCTCTTTCCAGGGATATGTAAACGGTAGCTAGGTAATCACTGGAATGAGAATTATGTACCAATTCCCTGTGATGATGCACAGAACCGACCAGGCCTAGCGCCTAAAGTCCGACCCAATCATTCTCGTGGTGCAGACTGTTAGTACCTTTCAAAAGAGATACTCTCTTGTGGAACGGAACGGAGAAGGAGGGCTACCAAATCAATGTGGCCGACTGATCTCGACTATTCAAATTCAAATTTATTATAACATGAAGAAATACACGAGGACAATAAACACGCTATATACAACACTTTAAACCCCCCTCAAGCAGCTGCTTGAAAGGTTTTTAATTTAATTTAAAATTTTTATCAAATACATCATCAATACATCACTTTACAAAGACCACGAAACAATAAAAGTACAAAACTAAGCAAAACCTTTAATAGTTATATGTGAACAACTAAGGAGCTTTCAAGCTCTTCCAGGTTGCAAAGAATTAATTGATTTTTGTCAAAGCAAATTAAGTAAAAAAATAGAAAAATATAAAATATTAAATATCACTAGTGGTGCGTGTATGTAGTTTTACCAAATATCAGTTACACTACTTTTCTTTTTCATATCCTACTGAGGAGTGTCAACCACAATGGGTCCTGGTGCTGACCATATACACCAACCGGAATGGCATAATGGCTCTGAGCTTGATTATAAAACCTGAATTTGCTGTACTGGTGGTCTTCGTTGAGGGATGATTTTAGAAATGGATACTTTCCTTTTCGCTGTCTTTTCTGTTTGTTTGTGGGTTGAAAGTCCCAAGTGAATAGATTCACAGGATATGTTTATCAGCTGGTGGATAATCCTGAGCAGAGGTCATCGCAGGCACCTGAACTCTTGCTTCTATTGGCATCGTCAAATTCTACATTGGAGGAAGTCTTCCAGTGTAGATGGCTTCAGCCTTTAGTGATGGAGGAACGGGTCTTTGCCCCATGTCTGCGATTAGGGGGCTGTTTGATATTGTAAGAATTTCTTCTCTCAATATACAAGGTGATCAAAAAGTAATAATAAGATCAATAATAAGAACAATTACAATAAATGTTGAAGGTGTGTCCCGCGCGTCACCAGATATTTAGTGACACGCAGAACTATGTTCTTGAAGACGTCGTTCAGCACAGCATAATCCACATTGCGAATGTATTCTGCGCTGCCGTCTTTATTTGATTTCAATAAGGCTTTCGACTCTGTTGCCAATCGTATTTTGTGGTTGATCGTGTGATCGTATGAAATACGAGACAAGTTAATTAACATAATGAAAGCTTTCTATAATAACACTGAGACGTGTGAGAGTTGGTAAGGCTTATAACAATTGGTTTAGCATTGTTTCTGGTGTTCGACAAGGGTGCATTTTGTCTCCTTTTCTCTTTAGTTTAGTTATTGATTATGTTATGCGAAATTCACTGCAAGGGAAAGATTTTGGCCTTCAATGGGCTGGAGATACGAAAATTTCTGATTTAGATTATGCTGATGATTTAGCCTTTTGGCAAATGATGTTGATGAGATGAACTCTTTCATTCGAGCTGTTGATGAGACTGGTAGTAGAGTAGGTTTGATTATAAACAGAGAGAAAAGTAAAGCGACGAAATTGGTCAGCTGGCTGTGATTCTGTTAATCTCAATGGTTGCAGTCTTGCTCAGGTGTCACTATTTAATGATCTTGGGAGCTATGTAACAGATACTGGTGATGTGCGGCACGAGATTAACAGACGAATAGGGATTGCTGCCGGGACTTTTAAGAATCTATGGAGAGTGTGGAAAAATAGGCGTATACAACTAAAGACTAAAATTAGACTGTATAATAGTTTTTTTTCTTTCTAGGGTTAGTTATTGTAGTGAAACTTGGGCGCTTTGTAAACAAGATAACAGGAAACTAGATGCTTTTGATTCTAGATGCTTAGGCAGTATCTTGGTCATTAGGTGGTTCAACTTTGCAAGTAATGATGAGGTTAGGCAAAGGAGTCAGTAACCTCTTTTTAGTAGCATATTGTGCAGAGAGAGACTCCGTTGGTTTGGTCATGTTGCCCGTATGGATAATTATAGATTAGCGGATAGGGTCATGAACGTTGTGCCTAAAAGCCTCAGAAAGGGGGAGAGACCTAGGATGCGGTGGGCAGATAATGTCAAACAGGACCTTGTTAGAATTGGGCTACAGTGGCGAGATTCTACAGATGTAGATCAGGATAGACGTGTTTGGATAACTAAATTGCACAATCTGGTTGAATCTCCATAGCCAATGGTTGCTTGAGGATGATGACGATGATGATTTCAGGGTAAGGAGGGGGAAAGATGGAAAACATCTTCAATGTGCTGGTTTGTTTCTTAGCATACCTGTCAATAATAATCTTCTATGATATAACTGTATTAATAACATATTTTTTATAGCAAAATTTAAAATTTGGATTATAGACTTGAATATCATCTGTTGTTACTCCCCCACAGAGACTCTGAGGAGAACGAAAAGGATATATTTTACAGACAGCTACAGGATATTTTAAATTCTGTGAAGAAAGGAGATATTTCCTCTTGTGGTAGGAGACTTCAATGCTAAAGTTGGCATTGATTCTGACCTTTGGTCAGGGATGTTGGGCCCCTTTGGCATTGGTAGTTCAATTGGCAATGGGGAACGTCTCTTTGGTTGCTCTGAGAGAAGAAATTGCAGGAAAAAGTTGAATCAACACTCTATTAATCCAAACATACAGCATTAAAAGAGCTTAATAAACATGTAAAAGGTCAGCTAAAGCTGGTAAGAAATTCTGGCTTGATAGCTTGGCTGGCGATTCAACTAAACAGTACAACAGCAGGGAGTAGTACCAGATAGTTAATATTTTTGTGGGAAGAAACAGACAGGCCCAAAGGGATTGAAGGATATAAATGGTAGGGCTGTTGAAGATAGGATTCTGTCATGACTAGGTGGGCCGAGTATTTCAGAGATGTTCTAAACAGTGTAATTTGCTTTACTATCAATGCTTGCAATGAGGATAGATGCATTACTGGCTCCAATGTTGGCCCTACATCACATTCTGAAGTTACTTTGGCTCTGTTTAAATTAAAACTGCATAAATACCCAAGAGTGGATGAAATTACTACTGAAATGATTAGAGCTGAAAATATTTCTGTTTTCACATGGCTGACGGATATTTTGAATGTCTTTTATGATAAAGGCATGGTTCCTAAGGATTTTTCCAGAGCTATTATTATCCCTATTTTTAAAAAAGGTGATCGCAGTTCTTGTGATAACTACAGGGGTATCAACCTACTTTCTGTTCCAGGTAAAGTTCTTTGCATTATTGTGCTTAATTAAGAATCTGGTGATGGACAATTTCATGATGAGCAGTGTGGATTCAGTGTAGAGCAGTGGAAGGGGATGTGTAAATCAGATTTTTTTTCACTTAGCTAAAGAATTCTGCATAACGTAATCAATAACCAGATTTAAAAGGAAAGGTATATTGACTTTTGAGGAAAATTATTGACTATTCCAACTTATTTATTGACTTTTGAGGAAAGGAAAAGCAGATTCTTGAGAAATGTTTCCGCAACCTGTGGTTACTAGCTTTATAGATTTCAAAAATGCTTTTAACTCTGTTGATCGACCTAATGTCTAGTTTATTATTTGGTCATATGGAATACCTGGCAAGTTAGTTAACATAATGGAAGCTCTCTGTAATAACCCTGAATCGTGTGTTGGTAAAGGTGTAGCAATTTGTTTAGCATTGCTAGTGGAATTCACGTAATTGGAATTTTTGTCACCTTTCCTTTTTAGTCTGTTTATTAATTACGTTTTGCAGAATTCTTTACATGGGAAGTTTTTTGTCCTTAAATGCTATAAAGATTTGAAAATGAACTAGAATAGTCCTACACTTGAAAATGTCTGATTTAGGTTATGCTTATGATTTAGCTCTTTTGGCAAATGAATTAGATGAGATGAACAATTTATTCGAGCTGTTGATGAGACTGGTGGTAGAGTAGGTTTTGGGATAAACAGAGAGAAAACAAAAGTGATGAAAATTAGTCAGGCAGGCTGTGGTTCAGTTAATCTGAATAGTTCCATTCTTGAGCAGGTGTCTTAGTTAAATTATCTTGGAAGCTATGTAACAGATACTGGTGAAGTGCGGTATGAGATAAACAGAAGAATAAGGATTACTGCTGTGACTTTTAAGAATCTAAGGAGAGTGTGTGGGGAAATAGCTGTATACATCTAAAGATTGAAATTAAGCTGCATAATAATTTGTTTTTTTTAGGGTTAGTTATGTTAGTGAAACTTGGACCCTTTGTTAGCAAGATAACAGTAAATTTGATGCCTTTAATTCTAGATGTTTATGCAGTATCTGGACATTAGATAGTTGCACTTTGTAAGGAATGATAAAGTTAGGCAAAGGAGTTGGCAACCTCCTTTGAGCAGCATATTGCACAGAGAGAGGCTGCGTTGGTTTGACCATATTTGCCGTATGTCAAAGTTTAGATTAGCGGATAGATTATGATCATCATCCCTAAAGTCCTCAGGAACAGGGGGAAACCTAGGATGCAATGTTGACAATGTCATAGAGGACTTTGCTAGAATAGTCCTACACTGATTAAATGCAAGAGTTGTAGCTCACGACAGACATGTTTGGAGAACAAAATTGCGGCTTAGGTGGACTTCCGTAGCCCATGTCTTTATGAGGATTTTGTATGTAGGTACTGAGAGTGGCTTAATGGCGGTTACAAAGAGTGAGAAGAATGGAGCTGACCATCAAAGGTTCTAGAACAAAGAAATTGTTTATTTAGTGGTAAATATGCCAGTTCAAAAATTTAAAGCTATTTATATAAATAAAAATGCTAGTAATTAATTGACATTGTGACAGTAATTACCGAATGCTAGGTTATAACCCTTAAGTTACTGGATTATCAATGACATTGCTTATAAGAAATTGTTCCAGAATTGCAAATATATTTAGTGGTCTGCATAGTAAAGTCAATTTTATGTTTTAGAATCTATGAAGAAAAAAGGTCATGCGACGATTTTCATTATGGATTTTCGAATTATGTGTATAAAAGTATCATAAATTGTTAAGGAGAAATGAACTTAAATACCATCTTTTATTCCCAAAACCGAACTATACCAGAAAGAAGGAAACCAATATTACAGAACAAATAGTCAATATAATTTACATTACAGATATCTATGAGCACATCAGTTTTTCATAAGCAATGCCTACAACGTATCAG
This sequence comes from Ryuthela nishihirai, assembly GCA_038380435.1. NCBI lineage: Eukaryota > Metazoa > Arthropoda > Arachnida > Araneae > Heptathelidae > Ryuthela > Ryuthela nishihirai. The sequence continues at coordinate 32,452,948 of JAWZYU010000004.1, forward strand.
ACAAGTATATAATTTACACCTCAATAGACATCGTGAAGTAATTCGACTTAGAAGTTTATTCCAACGAAACGTATCTCAAAGAATGCAGAGCTGTGTTAACACTGATTATCAGGAGCAACTTTTACGCTTAATCAACATTTACCTGATATCAAAATCACTCTGCTTTCAGTATGCATAATCACATCCCGCTAAGGTTGCCACTAAATGTGTACAATACGAAATATCGTTGTAGGTAACTGCCACTAGAGAAACGCTCGCAAATCCAACTCCTTATTCGGTGCCAATACGTCCATTTTACTCCTTCTTTTGAAACATTCGATTATCTTTCTGAGTTTCACAATTCAAAACAATGTCACTCACACCTTTTGGAATCGCAGAACGGGCAATGAGGCTTTTTTTTATTTCTACCAATACATTAGTTTCAAAATTAAATATTTCAGTAATCTGAGATGAGATTTACCATCTGAGATGGACTGGGGAAAAACTTCTTATCATGATAAGTTTCGTGGAATTCATGGTTGATCTGCCACATCTGAACTTTTGGTAAACTTTCGATCATTTTTCAATTCTACTTTGGGCAGCGGCGCACCGAGATTTTTTTCTGCTACATCGATGGCCAACCAGATTCTAACAAAATTTGCATCTAGGCGAATGAAGTTGAATCTCGCCGGTGCGGGAATTGAACCTTTTGGCTGACTGATCCTCTGCACGGAAAAAGTAGTCTGCTGAGGAATAAGAAATATAGCGACGGTTCATGTAAAGTGGGACACTTAACTACAATAACATAGGACCACCATGAAACAATTCTCCGTTTTGTTAAGCCAAACGTATTTGCGTATAAAAATTATCATTATTATTGTTAATGCAGAAAATGCTTCAGTGCAGAAAATGCTTTAGATGTGCCCATCTTTCAAGACAATAACTCGAAGTACATCAAAAGCGTTATGCCATTTTTTCATTACTCCTGCAGAAAACAATTTTATCATATTTTCAGAAATTCAGCAATAATTCTCTTTCCCTTTTACATTCGAACGGACTGAGATTATCTTCCTTTTGTCATTACAGTTTATCCATCAGTGAAAATATGATTCTGCTGATCAGGAATGTTAAAATGAAGACTGAAAAGATTTACGAGTCTGAAGTTAACTCATTCAGTCAACAAAGATGCTTTATGAAGTGAAAGACAACAAAGCATTAATGTGCGTAGCATGAGATTTCAAATGCCTATGAATGTCAGCGAGATCAAATCTTTCATCTGGAGCGATCAGTTTTATCACCAACTTTTAAATCTGGTTAAAGCAAAAAGGAGAAGGTTCATTGGGAATGTAGTCATAACACATGCTTATTCATCTCACGTACCCCTGGCGTTTCCGATAGTTTTACCAATCAATGGCATCGTTCTTTTGTTCAGCAAGTGCCCAAGGTCATTCAAGAGTCCCTAGGTTGTCAGCAGAGTACTGAATGACTTGTGAAACCAAAGATATTTCTTGCTCCACTTCAACGCAATCAAAGGTCATCCGCATCTTGAATCTGTTGTTTCATTTGTGGGCAGTTTTCAAGCTGAGCAGTACCTTTTGCTGCACAATAGCTGAATCCCCGAACATCCAATCTCCGAGACCGAGAATTATGACTGAATATCACATGAGACGGACGGCAGTATTTCCAAATATCCGTTGGTGCTTCCTTTTTCACTGAGGGCACTCCGATGAAGACGAGAAAAATATATTTTATGAAGGTTATTTTGAATTCTGTCAACGAGAAAAATATATTTTATTGACAACTTCAGGTTATTTTGAATTCTGTCAAGAAAGGAGATATTACCCTTGTCCTACTTGACTTATACTAAAGTCGGTTCTGACTCTGACCTTTAGGTAAGGGATATAAGTTCCAATGATATTGGTAGCTGCAATGGCATTGGGGGAACATTTCCTACAGGTAAGTCAACTTAGTGGTTTGAGAATAACTAATACTTACCACAAATGTTACACTCTGATTGGCATCATTCTGCTACTTGTGTGAAAGGTATGATTCCCAAGCCACGATCACAACCATTTTTGCTCTCCCTGTTTACCCGTCGCCATTTCCACAGTTTGTCGAGTCACGTAGCCATTTAGAAAAGCATCTGCAGAAACAGCTGCAGCATTAGCTGACAACAACAGGTATAATTAAAGTTGCTACTTCAATCAAACATAATTGAAACAGTGATAGTCATCGGAACACCAGAGGATGCATCGATGTGAAAAGAAAGGAAACTTTGAGATAAAACGAGAGCACCATGCAGTATTGCCCGTCATAATAACATATAGCCTGAGTGCACCATTTGCTTTTCTGCATAAGTTGTCGCCTTAACTTCTTGGAATCAAAATTTTGTGGGGATCTTCTTATCCCAGTTTTTCCAAACATCAGATCGTCATCTGGATTTATTGCAGAAAATTAGAAAATTAGGAAAATTATTTCAGTTAGGAAACTAGTGAGGAAAGGAAATTGCAGCAGTTAAGAGTTCTATTTTTTGTGTGCTTTTTTAGAGTTAGAAGTTTTAGAGTAAAATATTTTGTGTTAGAAAGGTGCACCTTAAAGCAAGTTGTATTTTTCAAAGAGAGGTGTGGCAATTTTTGGTATTTCAGTTTTTAAGAGTATTTTTGGTCCTGGAAATTTTAGGATTTGAGTTTTTAAAAATGATTTTAATCTGTTTTATTACGATAAACTGTGATTTGAAAAGTTTACTTATGTCAATAGAGAGTTAGGACAGAAAAGTTATTGTTCATTTCTGACCCCCCCCCCCCTTCACATAACCCTCCCTAAAATAAGTAAGAGATGGTAACACTGGAGACCGGAACGGCAACTTAGGTACGCACACGGCTAACACCTATGTAGGCAGATTTTGTGCCCTCATAAATCCATATACTAGGGACAAAATCTGGACTGCAAATTATGCCCGTATTCGTTTAAGAATTCGTTGGTTACCCCAATTTGTAAAAACGGTGATGAAATTCTTTTAGAGAATTATAGGCCTATTTCAATACAAACTGTTTTCTCAAAATTATTTGAAAAGTTAATGCATTAAAGGTTAACTAATTACCTTACTAAATATACTATGCTATCGAAACACCAGTATGGGTTTAGGAAAAATAAAGGTACAGCTGATGCTACAGCTGAAGTTGTAAAATTAATTACATAATGGTCTCAACAAATATGAGAGTGGTGGTTTTGTTTCTGGATATGTCTAAAGCTTTTGACTCCTGTCTATCGATATTTTACTAAATAAATTAGAGGTTATTGGTATAAGGGGGCTGTCACTGAGACGGTTTGATTCGTATTTGAAGAGTAGAACACAAAAAGTCAAAATAGGAGACGTTTTGAGGGGAAAAAATCAATTCGTTATGGTGTTCCACAGGGTTCTGTTTTGGGACCACAGTTATTTTCAATATATGTGAACGATCTATTACACACTAAATTCAAAAGTAAGATTATTTCTTTTGCAGATGACACTGCCTTGGTTTATTGTGATAAAACTGATAAAGAACTATTAAGCAATATTGTTGCAGATTTAAGAACACTTCAATTTTGGTTCCAAAAAAATAAATTATTAATAAATGTAAATAAAACGAAATATATGTATTTTAATACTGTTAAAGGAAAGTATAGAGATCTCGGAGATTTATTCTATCACATGAGTGATTGTAAGTTTTTCGAACAAGGTAAAATTGAGTCTTTAAACTGTGCTTGCCCAAGGATTAAAATTATTAAAGCATTAAAAAAATTAGGAGTTAATTTCGACTGTTATCTATCCTGGCAAAACGTAGTATTAAAAATCAAACAAATAATTACCAAGATGTATCTTTTAAGAGATAGGATGAATATAAAAATTTTCATGAACATATATTATGAAATAATCTATTCCAGAGTACAGTATGCAATTCTGATTTGGGGAGGAGCATCTTCATGTTGTTTAAATCAATTACAGCAATTGCAAAAATATATAGTAAAGATTATGACATTTAAAAGAAAGTACGACTCGTCTGAGCAAAGTTTCAAAAAACTTGAAATACTCAACTTAAATACACCAAATGGCTTTAGCAAAGCATGTATTTCATAATAAGGACAAATTTGATAGAGTAGTTAATAAATATTTTACAAGAGCGGCAGTGGCTAAGGATTTTTGCATTCCGAAACCAAACAAAGAGTTATTCAAAAATATTATGGATATAGTGGTTTAAAACTATTCAACTCACTACCAAATAACATGAAAATTATAAATAATAAAATACATTTCTCTAAAGAACTAAAAAAAAATGGTTGTTGAACGGTGGAGATTGCGACTGATGTTTTATTTACTGTATTAACTGATTGCATTGCAATGTTATACGAGTAGTAGGAGATAAATATATATATTACAGAGGCTGAAATTGCCATTTTTCTGCTTATATATTTTATATATATATTGATGTACTCAGGACTGCAGGATACATATGTTTTGTAAATGTCCCCTTGCGAGTTAAATAATAACTCTTGTGGAACTTGACTATATATCAGCTATGTATTTAAATATTATGCAAATAAAAAAATTGAATTGAATTACATAATATTCTCCTTAGGTATTTTTACATGGCAAGTTTCAGGGTGCTTTTAATTTAACTGCGCATTAATCAAATTACAATATCTCTGTCCTTTCTTCTTTCTTTTTCCAATACTTTTGAATTTACCTGCATGTTATTACGTTCAATGTTCCAAATGATATAGTTTTACAACTGTTTATGGAGCCAACTTATTATAATATTCATAATGAATTATTAATTAACTCTCTGTATAACACCTCGAATTATTAATCTCTAAGTACTGCGTATTTCATTATATTTGTTTAAACTCTGTTCCCACTTCTTAAATATTTTTCTCTGAATTTTCGCATTAAGGTTGAATTTCATTAATGTGATATGAAGTGTACGAATGTCTATAATATAATCAGATGATTATAAAATACAGTTCTCAATATACTAACTAAAATTCAAAATATTTAATGTCAACATCATAATCCGTTCTGACCTAAAACTTCTCATGGAATATTCTCATGTTAAATATTATGCAAATGAAAAAAATGAATTGAATTACATAATATTCTCCTTAGGTATTTTTACATGCCATGTTTCAGGGTGCTTTTAATTTAATACTCTCTATATATTTTTATCACTCTAACCAAATATTACGAGAAGAAATTATCATGAAATCTAAACAACGCATTAGGAGCAGCCATCTGGGGTCTAAGGTTTGAATGAGTGATAGGGTTGGTTTTCTAAATGTCTAGCAACTACTTCTAATGTCTTTCTACTTTCTAAATGTCTCAACTACTTCTGGGAAAGATCCCAGAAACTGTTACTTCCCAAGTGATTTCAATCATTGAACTGAGTCATTTCCATCGTTAAATGTCGACCTACGGAGGCACTTGTGCATCAAGTTACAATCTCTCTATGATTTCTGGTCCACTATATGAGGGTTGTGAGTCCTCATGTGCCGAAATATCTATATATATTGAGAAATTACTAGAACATGTGGATTTCTTAACCTCGTTTAACTGGGTAGGACATTAGTGTCGGAATGCGCAAACTCAATTGTTATCATCAACAAATCAATAGAATATAAATTCCTATTCTAATTCCTGCTTCTGATCAAGATGATTAGAAAATCAAATGGCGGTATAGTCCTTCCTTAATGAACTTTGATAAATAATGTCATTATCTGGTTACCTAACTCCTTTTTTAAAAGCATACAAAACTCTAATAATTACTTTTCTTCTTTCCAATTATCAATCACTGAAATACCTGGCTACTATAATTAAATAAATTTCATTTCATTACATTGATTAGACACACTATCTTTATCCTCGTATTCTTCTATCATTTCATACTTCTAGCTCATATCATTTAAACTCCAACTTCGTAACTCTGTCATAGCCTCATACCTTTATCTTTATCTCTCTTTAACCTCCTATATCTCTATCTTTATCTAACATTACACTTTATCCTCACATTCATCCTCAACTCATGAATATGCCTTACTACATTAACTATCCTAATCATCTCTCCAACCTCATATCTCTATGAGTAAAAAATGTCTATCCTTATACCTCATTTACATCCTATCTTTATATCTCATGTACCTCTCTACGAAAATATCTGTCCTTAGCTCGTATCTCTACTTAATATCTTTCTACTTTTATCTATGAACCTAACTTCGTACCTTTAACTATTTAACTAAAATAGTTCACTCACTCTAAAACAGTTCAGCAATCACAAATGGAAATCAAAGGCGAAAATTAAAGATTTAGCGTGTCTTACTTATCATAGTGGCTGAATAATTCTTTATCTATACAAATCCTTACCACAAAAAAATGCATTATTACCACATCTAGTATTAACTTTTTCAGAACCAGATACATTTTGTACACTTTCAGTAATCGTGTCTTTTATCAATGTATCTAATTGCTACCATTGCTAATTAATTTGAAAACACTCAGACCCAATACATCATACTAAAAATTGAATCAAACGTGTCTTTAGATTCATTATTAATTGCATCAAACGTCTTTAGTTTCATTATTAATTGCATAAACAGCAATTTTAAATGTGACATCTGCTAATTCAGATTATAAATGTTTTTTAAGTATCTTATTCAAAAATATGTATAGTACCAGCATCCTTTGCCGACTAAACCTGACTTCATCGCCTTCTATCTTAAGTATTTACACCTATTTTGTTCTCATTACAATTAGTTTAAAAATTGTGCTCCTGAGTTTCTACTGCTCCTAATACCCATAAAAGTGTCCTGCTGTTTCTAGTACCTATTCAAGGAATGCTCTAATTGCTCTGTACCTTGTCTGCAAAACATATAATAAATCTGCCCTTGTCTCAACCGATCACTGTTATCATCCACACTAGGTCCCCTCTCTTCTACCATACTCATAGAGATCGTAAAATAAAAGTATTTTGATTTTAATAATATTTTGGATACAAGTGAGTCAACAATTCTGATAGTGGAATTTAAATAAAAACTTCAGAATTAGGATTATTTCTCTCAGAAATATATAATCCAACCATCTTAACCGTCTTGACTGAGAAACCACTTAACAACTAAATCTTAATCTAAATCCTTACAAATATCTTAAAATTTATGTCTATATTCTTACACAATATCTTCATTCTACACTATCTATATACTTAAACATAAATGCTGAACAAAAAAAATTGAAATTTTATTCTATTGAAAATTTATTCTATTGAAAATTTATTCTATTCTAACTCAGTATTTTCATTCTACGACACTTTTTAATTCTAACTTTGTACTTTCGCTAGCACACCGACTTCTTTGAGCACATATAGATTTTTAAACTTTGGCCATAAACTGAGCAGTGTTTTATTAAAAGATTACTAAGACAATACTTGCTCCCAACAAATCAATTAACTAAAATGATCTAAATTACGTCAATAAAAAATAATCTTGGTGTACATCTCCAATCTGCTGAGAGTAACTATTTTTTAAAAAAACTATCCTTCGTCACGACGCCAATATGTGGAGATTATCCACTTTAAAAAATACAATCCTGGCACACGGCACAAGGCACAATATATCGCACACGGCACAATATATCGCGCGCACCTCTCGGTTGCAAGAACTTTTCTAATTGTGTGGAGAAGTATAAAACTTAAATCTATGTTTGTGTTGCGTCTCCAGCATTACCCAATATAGGGATCATTCCTTTATTAGTAATGAAGGTCGCTAATATCCCAGGCCGTCTCCTTAGGGGGAAGACGTTTTCTAATGAAGTATTCCAATGACGCACACAACTCAGGTTTATGAAAAAACACAACAATAACAACATTTAATGAGAAATAAAATATCTAAAAGTACAGGCTCTTCCAAAATCAAATCATATATCTTAACTTGGAACTTAATGCTACAATACAAGTAAATTAACTGTGAAAACCCTTTTCTAAATATTTAAATCATAAAATTAAGGATAGCAACCTTTAAATCAGATGAAAGTTAAACGTACCATGTTTATATGATCTTAGTTCGTCCAATAGCTGTTGTTATCAGGCTGGGGTCAGGCGACGCTTTTTCGTCACTCCTGCTTCTGTTTGGGGGTCATCTCCTTATGGCACCCTTTTGCCGAGGACGGGGACGACATCTCCGTCGCACCGTGGCTGATGTGGAGACGGACCCCAAGTTAACCATCATAGGCAACTGGATAATTGGTTGCATAAGAGAGGCTGCTGCATCATTCTGGTTCTGTTGCAAAGGGGATTGTGCGCTTCACTGGTTAGACGATCAGGGATCATAATCTCAGTTTAACACAGTTCACCAGAATATTCGTTGACAGAGGTGCCTTTGCCTTGACGCATTAAATTATTGTCGAATTCGATTTGAGAGCAGTCTTAATTGGCCACATTCACTATAGATCCAATCGCTTACTAAACCCTTTTTAACACACTTCCTTCATTTTCCGATGATTCCTATATTTCGATACTTCATTTCCGATACTCAATCTGCCCGGGGCAGACCAGAGATCTGCCGCCACCTGCTTCTACTCGTTCCGAGTCTAACTGCTACTATCTGCTCTGTCCAAAATCTCGGATCTCACTGAAGCCCTCCTCTACCTCGTTCCTTTCCCCTTTGTTTTCCAGAAATAGGTGCTATGTGCAAGCGACCATCCGTAACATCTGCAGTTGAACTTACGAGTCATAAATTCCACCCAGAGGGCAATAATAAACAGCAGACTTGAGCGTCGCTGTCAAGCAGGAAGAACGTTTGAACACGCGTCAAGGGACACCGCTCTTACTCAAACAAAACCCTTAAGGAGAGGGTTCGATTCTGTGTGAGAATCAAGGTTCAGTTCTTGGTGAACCAAGTACAGTTCTGTGGAACTGATATAAGTTCTATGTGAACCATGTTGTAGGCAAGAGTTGGATATCCTTTCGCAGAGTTTGAGGTCGGTAAAGCGAGAATCTACAAAGTGTGGTTCTCTACCTCATTGTATAATTGTTTGCAGCAGCAAAGGCCTACGGAGTCGAGCACATCCCCAGCACGCGATTGTACATAAATGTGAATAAACTGTGTCGTCCCTATCCAATCCTCGTACCTGTTATTTTATCTAAGCAATGGTGAATCTAATTAGGGGGCTAATTCAGTTCAGCAGCATAACTAATCATATCTGATTTCATTGATAAGAAGAAGAAAGTGCGTCGTTGCCTTAACGCAGGCCACCGCATTTCGTCCAGTTCAAGCAGGATATCTAATTTCACGTGACCAAATAAAAATCTGCGTCGTTTACTTACGACCACTCACGACAATACCACAAGAGCTACCCAACAGAAAAGCAACCAAAAGGAAAAAAGGTACCCGATTTCTCTGCTGTCGAAATTTTATGAAATCCTCCTACAAATACAAATTAGATACGACTCAGCGTGTTCATATATGCATCGCCATGAATGTTGCAATGACGAAGTAATAGGACCACCACATCCGTGGAAATTGATACCCCAGAAAGGAATAAGGCAAATCCAGATCGCTTACTAAACCCTTTTTAACATATCCATTACAAAGGAATACAAATAGATACGACTCATCTCCATTACAAAGGAATACAAATTAGATACGACTCAGCGTGTTTCATATATGCATCGCCATGAATGTTGCAATGACGAAGTAATAGGACCACCACATCCGTGGAAATTGATACCCCAGAAAGGAATAAGGCAAATCCAGAAGCATACGTTAAATAACTAAGGTGACCATACGTCATTATTTTACGTCCATGCCTCCCTTTCCCAGAACGACTAGTGAGACGCCAAATGTCCCGCGTTTGTAAAATAATAATATCGCGAGAGAATAAATCTCGTATAAAATTGTGATATTGTGGGGTAAAATATTAAAAAATCTCCAGTTCGGCTAGAGGTGAAAAAAAACGGCGGTAACTCTGTAATACGTGTTAGATTCTTAGAAGACCTAAATGCTATTAAGGTTTGATCGATTTGTATTTTTGTATTAAATTTTTTTTGCTCTGTGATGTTTGTTGGTAATTTTTCTCTTATTCAGTTAAATATATGCTGTGCTAGAGCACATTTTGGCGAATTTTTGACGTAATTGGGAACTTCTCAGGAAAGATCCAGATTAATTATATTGACAGAAATTTGGATCTACTCCTGGGAAGTCTCACTGTACAAAATAGACGGTTACAAGTGTTTTTCATTTTGTAGGGATGATTATAGATCATGTGGAGTATTAATTTATGTTAGCTGTGACATCGATGCTATACAACAACCAATTACAATGAATTGCGCAGACATTGCGGTTTTAAACTTGAAATTGAAAACGAAGAGTGGACATTAATTGCTGTATACAAATCTCCTTCTGAAAATGTATTTAATTTCATTTCCGAATTAAACGGAATCCTAAAATCACTTGTTACTCTTAATATTCTCTACCTTGGAGACATTAATATTAACTTATTAAATGACAACACAAACACTGATGAATATCTACGACTATTAGCAGAAAATGGTTTACTTAATATGATAGAAGAGCCAACCAGAATTACGGAGAACTCGTCTGCATGTATTGATCATGTATTTCTTAGAACCAAAGATTTATATAATTGTAATATATTTCTGGATGACATTGGAATTACAGACCACTGCTTAGTTAATGTTAATTTAGATATTAAAATTGGACAAAAATTAAATACGATGAAATAAAAATGGCGGATTTAAAAAAGATTAACGAACTTAATTTAAAATATAAAATGGGATGATATATATATATATTGAGGGCTCTGTTAATACTTCTTTTAAAAAGTTAATTAATACGCTAAGGCATTTAATTGATGATTTAACGGAAATAAAGAAAAAAACGTTTTAGGAAAAGTAAACCGTGGATGACAAATGAATTAGCAAGTTTAATAAATTATCGTAACACTCTGTATAAAGAAATGAAGAAAAATTCTCCAGATATATCGCTTAAACAGTTATTTTTCCGATACAGAAATTTTGCCACTAGTACCATAAGAGAAACAAAAACACAATACTTTACTAATAAATTTTCCAAAGCAGGTAAAAAGCAGTGGAATGTAACAAATGAAATATGTGGTAACTTTAAAGAGAAAGAAAACTATCCCCGTACAATTAAAAGTAAAAACGAGTTAATTAAATATGATGAAGACCTTTGTAAATTTGCAAATTTGTTCAACGATTATTTTGCCGGAATTGCACGGAATTTGAACAAAGATTTAGTTCAAACAAATGCTGATTGGGAAGGAGACGGAAAATCAACTGCGGTAAGTTCTTTCTTCTTAACGCCAATAATAGGTAAAGATATTAGGACTCAAATTTTACTTCTACCAAAAAATAAATCTCCAGGTTTTGATGTCTTAACCGCAGAAATAATTCATCCTGTGGGAGAAAAATTTATCGAAATACTTGTAAATCTATTTAATCTATCCATTGAGCAAGGAATGTTTTCTGATGTTTTGAAAAAAGCAACCATTGTTCCTATTTTTAAAGACGGTGGCCCAAAGGATTTAGGGAATTATAGAACTATTGCATTACTCTCTGTAATATCTAAAATTTTTGAAAAAATAGTGAAAAATAAATTATATGAATATTTGGGAAAAAATGTTTTCTCAGTAGCAATCAGTTTGGGTTCAGAGAAAAAATGGGTACGGATGATGCATTATTGCAGGTAACAAATACGATTTAAACAGCTATGAATAACAGTGATCATGCATTAACAATCTTTCTGGACATTAAAAAACCATTCGATACGGTAAATCATCAAAAATTAATTCAAACATTACAAGCTGCTGGAGTTAGAAGAGTGGCATTGAATTGGTTTCGCAGAATAAACAGCTAACAGAATGTAAAGAGTAAAAATAAAAGAAACATACAGTGCTTGGACTAAAGTTGAATATGGAGTGCCCCAGGGAGCTGTTCTGGGTCCCTTATTATTTATTATCTACATTAATGATCTAGATTCCATTAACCTAACAGGTAAATTAACTATTTTTCCTGATGACACTTGCCTGACATATACCGGTTCTGATTCTTCGATTATTTTTAAACAAGCAAATAGTGATCTAGAATTAGTTAGAAACTGGACCACAAGTTATTTTTGAACAATAAATCTGACAAAGACAAATGCAGTTTATTTCTACTTAAAGAAAAATAGTTCTGTTACAGATATTTTGCACCGCAATAAATTGAAATATCATGATACAAATTGTTCATCGAAAAGTCACTGTAATTGTCCTCAAAATTCTTTTGTGCCGTCAGTGAAATATTTAGGTATTTGGATTGATGCAGGCCTAACTTGGAAAGTGCATGTAACATGGGTAAAAAGGAAAGTGATCCATAACCGCTTATATTTCGTAACACACTTAGTTGAATTTAAATTTATGTGTAACTATATTATGCATTAATTCGTTCTCAATTATCATATGGCATAAAATATGTGGGGGGATGCATTTCAATAATTTTAAACAACTTTTAGTTCTGCAAAAGAGATTTATTCGCTTATTAACTAAAAGTCCAAAAATGCAACCTTCGTTACCTTTATTTCGAGAAGCAGGAATTTCGCCTTTACGCTATGATTATTTTTTCGAAATTATTAAATACTTTTTCTTTAGAAATGAAAGCATTAAACTGATATGGATGGTTACCAATTAAGACGAGATAAAAACATAAATTATGAAATTCCTGCATTACATAAGGAAATTTTTAGGCACTATTATTTGTACTTAGCACCGAAATTCCTTTCCTCTCTCCCGGTCACCATGAAAAATATAAAGAATTATCTTTTGTTTTCTAAAGTTCTCAAGAACTACATTTTGAAACTGGATGATGTGGAAACTTTTTGCATTAAACTACTAAAACTGTTTATATGTAACATGGATATTGAATGTTTCTGACTTTCTGACTTTCACACTTCTGGATTACTTGAAATTGTTTGCTTTGAGTTGTTTTCGTTTTTTGTGTATTATGTTTAATGTGACGACTGATGTTTTCAATTTAAATTGCTTCTGTATGCAGATCTCACGAACGAGCCTATTCTTATGCACCTCAAAAGCTTTTGCATACTGTTAAATATTATCTGAAATAAAAATTATCTATTTCTATCTAAAATTTACAATGCTCAAAATAGGTCAATTTTACTGCATTTAAAAAAATGCATTTTTATTTCCATTAAGTTTTCTGTTGTAATTTTTGCACTCAGACCGCCAGTTCATGGAGACTTTTCACCACAAATGGAAAAAGTTAGATTCCTCCTTTCCCCCCTTCCACTCCGAAACTTCTCTCCCCAAAAAAATTTGCTATTGATAATACAGAGCATTGGTATCTTATCAGTGCTACTTGTGCCCTTTACCCCATCACAAGGACAGTAAGGATTCTGAAATATCTAACAGCTGACAGTGTGGAAATTGCGTTGTATTTTTTTCATTCAAAAAAATGTAAAACTGAGCAAAAATGAAGAAATAATTATTTCTTCATCTTTGCGAAAAATGATGTATTGGTTTCTTTCCTTATGTGTATGCATTTTTTTTGCGTTATGTTTGTTCGTTTTAATACTTCTGTTCTTTTAAAACTTGACTAACGTCTTTTTCACTGTGTCCACCAATTTCAATGATGTTCTATAGCTTCTTGAACACGAAAATAATCTATTGTTTATTATATATTGCTATTATTTTTATTTTAACTAAATGTATTATTTAAAAAAATCTGAATATTCCCATTGAGTAATTGAGGGCATAGAGTATACACCGAAAAAATACTCGGTAGAAACGCCTCTCGTTTTACATTTGAAGAATCTGGCAACTTTTACACCATAATTTGAAACCTACTGTCTCGATTTTACCCTTCACAAAGCGAGCCAATAACTGGAATGCCCCTCTTTTCAGTTTTGAAAATCTAGTCACTTTATAAATTATGGCAGCAATGAGTATCAGCCACACCAAGTAGCGAACTTGAAAGCCTAAGAGATACCTTACACTAGAGAGCAATTGGAAGGTAGCCAAGAAATACTTTGTCAGGATGCCTGGCCATTGTGGTCATTAGCCTGGATGAGTATATGCATTATCACTAATGGTGCTCAATAACTAAGGCCTACCTGCATTTCTATATATATACGTACTCAATTCAATCTTTATTCATCCTAGATATGTATCAATACAAAATTATAATGAAATATACCCATCTAAAGTAACTGAATACTTGAGCGCTGGTGTGTAATTAAAATAAAAATACCAATGCAAAAAATTAACATGGCAACAGTTGGTAATTGAACCAATCTATGATGTAGATTGTCGAAAAATTAGTTTTACATATCTCTATTTACATAATACAGTGCTATTATGCACTCTCAGGGTCACCATATTCATTTTGCTCAACAGCTAAACACTGCTACAAATAATACTTAGCTGGCCTTATATCACGAGCATGCAGTTCGCATTCTACTCTCTTGAGCTGAGACACAAGCGTTTCTTTTCCAAGACATTCAGAGAGGGACTCTCTCACTGTTCTCATCAGTCGGGAAAATCATCACACAAAGGGTTCAGCCTCACTCTTTGTCTCAAAGACGATATTGTGGTCCAATAGTTTAAGCTGACACTAGCGACCTTCGTTTGGAGGGGAACGCACGAGAACACGAGCTGACCACCGTCCACTCCTTCGGACCTTCATAAAGCTGTATTTCCATTAGCTGTGAAAGGAGCTCAAACCTGCCTGCTGTTGCAGATGGGGAGGAGAGCAGCATTCCTCTTTACCTCTCCAAGAACCAGCAGCACATAGAATAAGGAATAGGGGAGGAGGGATCACTTCTTAGGCTTTCGGCCATCATATACCTCTTTCCAGAGGACGTTTGAAAGATGGCGATGAAGTCTCAGGTACCAGAGGACGAGGTGAAGAGAGCCTACATCACACCGAAGCAGAACGTACGATGCGCTAATGGTGGAGAATGGCCTATGTGCACAGACGTAAGAAAGGAAGTAGACAACTAAATGACAAATTCATCTTGAGGAAGACTCGGTGTGGATTAACTGTTGGAAGAAGGCAACGTTAGTTGCATTAACAGTTTGAAATGCATCATCTCCTGACTAAGCCTGTATTCGCCAAGATGGAGGAAGGGAAATTGCACGAAATCGACAGCGAAAAATTGCTCTGAATGCACATTTCGATTCGTATTCTTTGGTAATACACTTGGACAGCAAGCAGACACAACTCTTAGCATTGCCATCATTTTACAGCAAAAAAGAAATGTTCTCAAATAAAGTTTCCTTCCAGACTTCCTTTAATGGTGTTCAAGGATTTTTTTACGAGTGTTTTAGTCTCTTTCTCTTCGCCTGCAATGATTTATCGCATTTTTGAAAGCTTCTTACATCATTCTTTTCCCTACACCATAAAATATTTTTCGATTTAAAAGTTAAAATTGTTCTGCTCTGGGATTTTACGTGCTGCTGTTTTATCTAGATTTTAGGGAGAGAGAACATTAGAACACATAGGTAAATGCTTCTGATGACATTAATTGAAGAAATTCCGTCTCAAATTATTTATAAGAAATGTTCAGCTTGATAGAAAAATTACCGTCTCAAAATATTTATAAGAAATGTTCAGCTTGATAGAAAAATTACCGTCTCCAGCGTGTCCTGATGTTTTCATTTTCCTTCTCAGTCCAAGGGAATCAGTTTTTAATGACCGGGGAAGCAATTTCCTTCGGATATGATAAGCGAAAAATTGTATCGAAATCGGTTGGAAAGATCATTGCTTCATTAAGAGTCCACTTAAAGCGCAGAAACGGCGATTACTTTTGGTTAAGATCTTTTTCCTCTTTTTCGCATCGATGGCGATCAGAGCCTTAGCCATTTCGGAGCCCTGATGAAACTTAATGGTCGCCCCCTCCCCCCGTCTTTTTACTTTGAGAATTTTTTCGTTTAATCGTTTTTTATTTAACCGGAGCTAATAAACTCAATAAACAGATGTATACATAAAAATGAACTATATTCACTTGAACAGAAAAAAAAAGTATAAAGCTTGGAAAGATAGGTACTCGCCAAAGTATTTTAATAACTGAATATCGAGAGCAGATCGCAGAACATGACGCAGTTTGTGAAACGATGCGTTTTGGTGTTGTTGAAACAGTAGTTTCGCTACGGCGGAGGAGAGGAGTGCTCCACCTTAACTCAACCTCTGAGTATCGACGCAATTGGACGCTTTTGCGTTTAATTTCACACGCCAAAAAGATCAAAGGAGTATCCAGAAAAATGCAGCGTTGTTAATAAAAGCAGGAAAAATCGCTTGTTTTAAAAATGAAATAAGATGGGAGCCAGATTGTGAAAAAATTGTTTCTTTGAAAAATAAATTATGTGGTCAAATTGAGTGGCACCCAACCAAACCTTAATCATAGCTTATCTCTAATATTTTTCAACTTTGCCAATTATTGTTTTAAGAATGCCTTTCAATCATGATGGATAGACACAGATAAAAATTACTTCTGGGGATGAGTGGATTTTATTTAAAATTTTGAATGCTTTATATTTTTTATGTTGTTCCATACGATATAACTGGTCCCATTCGCTTGTCGCTTTAAGCAGCTGCTCTCTATCATTCCTAAGGCGGGCCCTGATGACGATCTTCTCAGATGAAGAGGGATCTACTCAGGCAGCCAACACACAAATGAAATGGGTTGGGTTGTTTTACCTCTGAGCGGCACGTTTTTGCCCACAATGGGCTAAATGACCAGGTGACATGGACCCCAAAAACTCAAAGAAAGTTGGAGGAGGGGACCCAGTGGAACAGTTGTTGGGAGACAGATGGCAGCCTCCCATCAAGAGGATCCAGCGTGTTCTTTAGCGTGCACAGGGTATGGTTCTCCCGCACACGATGTCACGGCTTAACGTCCCATCGGACGGACGGTGGCCTTTCCAAGCCCATCGTTGTCCCCTACTGACCGTGGGCAGGACGGGGAGTTTTGCGGAGATAAATCTCAACGCTGACCCAGCTGGGACTAGAACCTGGAAACTGCAAATTCTGAGCCTGGCGCGCTACCGACTGAGCAGCCTCCGCCCCCACTAATGAGATGATGTCTCCTATCTCTCTTTAACTCTTAGTTACGGTTGAATATCCACAGCAAATTTATTTCCTACTCTTATGAATTATTTTGTTTTCTTTTAATTGGGAACGTTTCAGCCATATTAAAGCAAATTGTAAAAAAATAAAGAAGGCCAAATGAAATTCAAGGGCCATGTTTAGTTCTGTTACATTCGAAACAATGCTCTGTAGAAGTAGAGTGTCGGTTTATAACCTCTTCCCCAGCTACAAAACGAAAAAGGAATCCCAAGTCTCAGCGGATTAAGGAGACTTGCTGCATAATATTAAGGGGCGGAGTCTTTTAACGTCTCACCCAAGGACAGATGACTTTCAATGGAGTCTTCTTTACCATTGATGGCATGATGTGGCAGAGATGAGAAAAAGTATCAAGGTTTGAAGCATTAGGTGAAGAATGAATTATTAATTTAATTTCTGAGACTCTGATTTCGACAGGAAATTAAGAATTGTGCCGTGATGGAAGATGTAATAACCTGTAAATTGTAAATCCAAAACTTCTAAAATAATCTTATAAGAATGAGCGAAGAGACATAAAGGTGAAATTTAAATTTATGTGCGTACACCCTGTGACATTAAAATTGTGCCAAAGCAGAAGAGTGTTTGAAATCAGAAGAAAATCACACGCAAGATAGGTTAGCAGCAGATCATTTAAGACATGATTACAGTTATAAATCAAATGAACAGATTTATTTCACATACAGACAGATTACGTGGTATGCAATACCTTGTAAACCCCCCATTGTTTGCGACACATGTAGCTACACGTTCAACCATGAACGCGTATAGGCATCAGATAGAGTTCTGGGGTACATCCCACCCTATCTGTTACCTCTTGTCTCTCAGGGTAGATGCAGTCTGCGACAGTTGAGGATCAGTCTGCAGGTGACGCTGTATCAATTCCCAAACATTCATAGGGTGATAATTCCAGGCACCTGGCTCACCATTGAAGAGTGTCGACAAGTCATAGTCATTCCTCGGGGTGCACCAGGCGCTCTTGCAATGAAAGGGAGTGTTACGGGTTCCAGGATGTTTCATCATCGTAGCGAGGCAGAGCCAAAGGGTCGGAAAGACACACCGGAGGAGATTGGTTATTGTGATTTATCGCACCACAGACCATAACGCCTGCCGCTCAGGCAGTGTGTCACGATGGCTGCAGCTGAATTAGAGCGTTGACTGGATCGTATCCAAGTGCATATACAGCTATCATTGGCTCCTAGACAAAAACCAGGATTCGTTGCTAAAGATGACATGATGCCATTCTGCATTACAAGTTGTTAGAAGTAGGTATCATTCCAGCCGCTGTTGATGATGCCGGGGATCAGTGGAAGGCAACAAAATGGACGACATACACCCAACTCTGCCTCAACAAATCGTCGGGAAACGGTAAAGTCGTATTATGTTGTTAAGCACGGTTCCCCCCCCCCCGACAGGGAACTGCCTTGACGTGGTGGTGGTGGTGGTGGTGGTGGTGGTGGGGGGGGGGGGGCTTGAGGGCCCATCAAGGTCGAAGGCTCTGCTGACTGGTTTGGGACCCGGTTGGACAGGCTAAGACCTCGAGGTCGAAGGCTCTGCTGACCGGTTTTGGACCCGGTTGGACAAGCTGAGACCTCAAACTTAGGGTAGTTGTCAGGGGCCCTGCTGACTGACTTGGTCCATTATGTCAGACAGGGCCCCAAAAATTGGGCAGGACTAAGAGTTCCTACCATGGGAGCTGAGTCAACTTGGATCTACATATCCTTGTTTGTGACTAACCGTGGAATAGATTAAAATCCAGACTTTGCAGCAGCGGTGCCGTGGGATGAGCTTTATTTCTATAGTATTGTTCACCCTAGACCAGGGGTGGGCAACCTTTTTAAGTGTGCGTGCCAAAATAGCCAAATCTTTGATGCAAAATTTTCTCACGTGCCAACCGAAATTATGGGAACATATACGCATCCATCTAATCACGTGCAAATAACACTTCATAAACCTGAATGTTGATAATACATTTCACATAGCTTTAACAATAACTTATGTTTATGCCAATGTAAAGAAAATATTTTCCTGATTTCAAATTTCTCGTTTACCTTTGTGTGACAATTTTTCTGTGGCCGACATAACTGCGAGACACTGCTACCCCGACCCTGACCTTGAAGAAGTGGACTTCAACCGACCACCCCACAGGCATTTCGCACTCCTAGCAATCGCTTTAGCTTCGTGTGTCGACTTCTCCTGATCTACGTTTCCCTCCCAGAACGAGATGACCAGTCAAGTTATCTGCACATCCCCTCAGGCGAACGGAGATGTGTGTGTGGTATGCTCTTCACCAGCTGTAAACGACAGTGATAGCATAATATGCAATGGTCTATGTAAAAAGCTATTTCACTTCTCTTCTATCGGAATGATTGAAAAAATTTTTAAAAAGATGTCATCTGAAGCCAAAGGTAGATGGAGATGCTACAAATGCCGGAACCAAAGGTCTCCAAATATGTTTAGCCTAGAAGCGGAAGGCAATCCTGCGACAGTGCTCCACGTAGAAAATGCAGCCGAAAATCGGGCAACACAGAGCGAGAGAACTGACGACAGGAAACAGCCGGAACTAAAAGCGACAGATTTTGTGGGTGAACAGATCAGTTGCAGTGATTTGTGTCAATTGAAAGGAGATATTGTTGCAATTCTGAGGACTGATAATCTTGCAGTTAAGGGTGAATTGGCAATTAATAAAAGTAGAATTAAAAGATGTTAGGAAAGAATTACTTGAAGTTATGAAATCAGCTGACTTCTGCTCTTGCAAAATCGATGATTTTTCTAGAACCATAGACTCGATTATGAAGACTGCTTCTGACGTTAAAAAAGAAAATGCCATCTTAACGCAAAAAGTTAATTCGTTGGAAACAAATATAGCTAGACTGAAAAATGATATTATGGATTTACAGCAAGTGTCCAGAAATATGAATATAGAGATTGTAGGACTAAAAGAAACACCAAATGAAAATTTACCAGAATTAATTAAAACAATTGGAGAAAAGTTAAAGATAACTGTTGGTGACAACGAAATTTAGGTCGCACACAGAGTACCATCTGCAAATAAAAATAAACCGAGACCGATCATCGCGCAATTGGATTCGCGACGGAATAGAAATAAATGGGTCGAAGCATTTAAACGAAACAAAAATTTAAACGGAAAAGAGTTGATTGGAGACGATGGTGAAGGACTGGTTTCGTCAATGAACATTTAATTCCTGAACTAAAGCATGTATTTTATGACACTAAAAGGTTTCAACGTGCTAATGGATTCAAATACGTGTGGACTAGGGATTGCAGAATATTTTTGCGACGTAGTGATACTAGACCTGTAATACGTGTTAGATTCTTAGAAGACCTAAATGCTATTCATCGAAGAATACCGACCATTGACGACATAGCCGCATTGTAAGTAACGATCGATATGCTTCATTCGTTTCCAGTGTCTTGAAAATATTTAATAAGTAACATTTACTAAGTTTAGAATTCTGTTTCCAGAGATTTGTTTCAGCCTAAAGTTCACGTGATTGTAACAATGAAATCTTTGCCGTGACATCATCGGCAAAGGTTATACCTTGGTATAAACCATCTTCCAAATTCTATCTTCCGAGTCTTTCTTCTTTTCAATGCGCAGGAGACAAGATTTAATGAACTTAACGGATGAAAAGGGAAACTTTGATTTGTTTCTTCATTTACAGTTATGTTGCATGTGTTCTTAGGGGGGCGGGGGTGGCTCAGTCGGTAGCGCGCCAGGCTCGTATTCTGTAGTTCCCAGGTTCGAGTCCCAGCTGAGTCAGCGTTGAGATTTATCTCCGCAAAATTTCCGCCCTGCCCACGGTCAGTAGGGGACACCGATGGGATTGGAAAGGCCGCCGTCCGTCGGATGGGACGTTAAGTCGTGGCCCCGTGTGTGGGAGAGCCATACCCTGTGCACGTTAAAGAACACGCTGGATGGCCTTGACGGGAGGCTACCATCTGTCTCCCAACAGCTGTTCCACTGAGTCCCCTCCCCCAACCTTCTCTGAGCCTTCGGGGTCCATGTGACCTGGCCATTTAGCCCATGGTGTGCAAAAAAGTGCCGCTCAGAGGTAAAACAACCCAATCCAATGTGTTCTTAGGAACGCGAGAGCCCCCGTATGGCGATAGCGCGCCATGCTCCTAATCTGCAATCCAGGATCCATCTTTTGTTTCTTCATTTTCAGTTATATTGTTATTTCCTGTACCAGCAATAAGATTTATCTCCTCAAAATTCCCCGCCCTGCCCACGGCCAGTAGGGGACACCGATGGGCTTGGAAGTGCCGCCGTTCTTCGGATGGGAAGTTAAGCCGTGGACCGTGTGTGGGAGAGCCATACCCTGTGCACGTTAAAGCACACGCTTGAACTAAGCCATGAGGGGGACTTTCATCTGTCCCCCAACCTTCTCTGAGCCCTCGGGTCCTTGTGACCTGGCAATCCAAAGAACTAACCAATAGTGCCAATTTGAAATCCCAAAAGCTCGGGACAAGGTAAGCGGTAGTACATGAATAGTGAGTATAAAAATCGCTATTCCAACCCAACAATGATTTCGCAGTTAGGCATTGGAGTAGCACCCAGATACTAACAGAATCAACTCTAATTTTTTTTTAATAATTTATAATAGAGATGGGGATTGCTCAATCGGTAGCGTGCCAGGCTCTTCACCTGCATTTCCCAGATTAGAATTCCAGCTGCACCGGGGCTGGGTTGGCTCAGTCGGTAGTGCGCCAGGCTCGTAATCTGTAGTTCCCAGGTTCGAGTCCCAGCTGGGTCAACGTTGAGATTTATCTCCGCAAAATTCCCCGCCCTGCCCACGTCCGTCGGATGGGACGTTAAGTCGTGGCCCCGTGTGCGGGAGAGCCATACCCTGTGCACGTTAAAGAACACGCTGGATGGCCTTTGACGGGGGAGGGGGGGCTGTTCAACAGCTGTTCCAGTGGGTCCCCTCCCCCAACCTTCTCTGAGCCTTCGGGGTCCATGTGACCTGGCCATTTAGCCCATAGTGTGCAAAAAAGTGCCGCTCAGAGGTAAAACAACCCAACCCAGCTGCACCAGCGTTCAGATTTATCTGCACAAAACAACCCCGTTATGTTTTTAGCAGGGAATTAGTTAAGGCTTACTAGCATCTAGTTTTTGTTAACTCCATTATATTTCCACAAACTGATAACCGACAAAACTGCCGAAAAACCGATATCCATAATTCGATAACAAAAAGGGATTATATTTTGTTTTTGTTGAAAGCATTAGGTTAGAATTCTGAAAACTCGAGTTTTGACCTTCTAATACATACACTCTTAATTTCAAAGTAGATGATGCATCAGCAAAATGGGAGAATAGTGTTACAATCCTCCATTTTATTTGCAAGGACATAACAGTCGCGATCATCAATGGCGATGGAACGATTCGATGTTAAGAACTAATCATTTGCCACTTGCTTGCGAGCAAATGATACTCGTTAACGCACCATGCGAATGTCGAACTTCGACTGGGGTGGGGGCAGCTCAGTTGGTAGCGCGCCAGGCTCGTAATCTGTAGTTCCCAGGTTCGAGTCCCAGCTGGGTCAGCGTTGAGATTTATCTCCGCAAAATTCCTCGCCCTGCCCACGGTCAGTAGGGGACACCGATGGGCTTGGTAAGACCGCCGTCCGTCGGATGGGACGTTAAGCCGGATAACAAATAATTCTGTGAATAAGGACATTAAGATTCCATGACTTAATGTCCCAACTGCAGAGACCACTGTCTGCAGTTGGGACATTAAGTCGTGGTTCTGTAGGCATGAGAGTCGCACTGTGCGCATTGAAAAACACGCGCTGGATGACCTTGATAGGAAGCTTTCATTTCTCTCCTAAAATCTGTCCATTGTCTTTCCAACTTGGGTTAGTGGCTCAGTCGGTAGCGCACCAAGCTTCTAATATGCAGTTCCCAGGTTCGAGTTCCACCTAGGGAAGCATTGAAATTTACCTCCACAAAACTCCCCACCCTGCCATTGGTCAGTAGGGGATAGCGATGGGCTTGGAAAGTGAGAGAGGACGTTAAGACGTCGCCCCGTGTGCGGGAGAGCCATACCCTGTGCACTATGAAGAACACACTGGATGACCTTGACGGGAAGCTACCATTTGTCTCATAATAGTTGTTAAGTGGGTCCCTTTCCCCAATCTGCTTTTGGCCATTTAACCCATTGTGTGAAGCCCGACCCTCTTCAGCGTTGAGATTTATCTCCGCAAAATTTCCCCGCCCTGCCCACGGTCAGTAGGGGACACCGATGGGCTTGAAAAGGCCGCCGTCCGTCGGATGGGACGTTAAGCCGTGGCCCCATGTGTGGGAGAGCCATACCCTGTGCACGTTAAAGAACACGCTGGATGGCCTTGACGGGAGGCTACCATCTGACTCCCAACAGCTGTTCCAGTGGGTCCCCTCTCCCAACCTTCTCTGAGCCTTCGGGGTCCTTGTGGTCTGGCCATTTAGCCCATGGTGTGCAAAAAAAGTGCCGCTCAGAGGTAAAACAATACAATCCAAACCCGACCCTCTCCTAACAACCCAACACTCAGAACTAAATCAACCCAACCTCTTAGATTAACTACGAATGAAAACGTTTAAACAATACTAGTCAAAAGTTTAAATCCTGTTTTTAACCGAAGCATTCGAATACAGGTCGAAAATTTCCGATTTTTGCCACGACGTGAGCCAGTCACTTTTAATTCCACTCTCATTAGACATGCGCAGGGTATAGTGACGTCATTCAAAGAAATTCGAACTGCTCCTTTTTTTTCGTCGTGAGTAATAGAAGTTCCACACGCAGGAGTCGTCCGCAGTCAAAGATAGCTAACACAATGACTTGCGAATTAGAGGAAGATTATGTATCGTACACATCTGGTTCAATTGTTTCGCACATGAATCTGAATCATAAAATGTCTTCAATTACGAACATAAACCGTTACTTTTTGGAGCCTCCTGGTCCCACCTGTATTTGTGTCAGATTTCGGAAAGACTTATTATGGCGGTAAGAATTAGAATCTATATTTTTATATGTTGGAAATAGACGATGGAAGATTTGGGAAAGTCAATTTAAATGCAAGTATATGTATGTATTTTGATTTCGTACAATTTACAGATCCTGTAGAATCTCATTTAACTCGTCATAAGCTACGTCATTCATGGTGTGCCCACGGTCAGTAGGGGACACCGATGGGCTTGGAAAGGCCGCCGTCCGTCGGATGGGGCTTTAAACCATGGCTCCGTGTGCGGGAGAGACATACCCTGTGCACGTTAAAGAACACGCTGGATGGCCTTGACGGGAGGCTACCATCTGTCTCCCAACAGCTGTTCCACTGGGTCCCCTCCCCCAACCTTCTCTGAGCCTTCGGGGTCCATGTGACCTGGCCATTTAGCCCATGGTGTGCAAAAAAGTGCCGCTCAGAGGTAA
This sequence comes from Ryuthela nishihirai, assembly GCA_038380435.1. Taxonomy (NCBI): domain Eukaryota; kingdom Metazoa; phylum Arthropoda; class Arachnida; order Araneae; family Heptathelidae; genus Ryuthela; species Ryuthela nishihirai. Next base: position 32,477,530 of record JAWZYU010000004.1, read on the forward strand.
AACAACCCAATCCAAATGTTAATCAGGCCTAGAGCCACACTGCACTTGAATTTGCTGCTGGTCAAGCACCCCATTTTTTCTAAGACCTAAATGCCGAGTGGTTAGCACGCTTGGCTACTGATCTAAGGGACCTGGGTTCGAGCCCCGGATAGGGCATGGATGTGTGTGTCGTTTTTCTGCTGAGGTCCTGCCATCCTCTCAGATCTTCTACTATGGCATATAAACTGGCAGGCTCCTGTCAGACCTCTGTGGCAAGCAGCTGCTTGAGGGGGTATTTATTTTATTTTTATAATGGTCAGATCCAGGATAAGGTCCGCTATATGACCTGTTATTCCTAACTAGCCGATTTGCTGTTAATTAGTACACAATAGATATTCCTATGCAACCCATCAGGTGAAACCCGTGTGAATTTATATATCTCCCAGTGCTTTAGTAGGATTAGTTATTTTCAAAACTGTCAGGCTTAACTGTAGGAGACGTTCCCCACTGCCATTGGAACTATCAATGTGAAAGGAACCTAACTCGCCTAACCAAACGTCAGTGTTAGTCCTAACTTTAGCACTGAAGTCGCCTAGCACAAGGGAAATATCTCCTTTCTTGACAGACGTAAAATATTCTGAAGTTTTCGGTAAAATTGAAAAAGGGATTGAAGGATAAAAAGTGTAAGGGTGTTGATGGTGAGGTTTCTGACATGCCTAGGTGGGCCGAGCGTTTTCGAGATACTGTAAACAATGTAGTTAGATCTACACCCATTGTTTGTAATGAGAATTAATGCATTACTCGATTTAATGTTGCATATCACTCTGAAGTTATTTTGGCTATTTCTGCACTTAAACTACATGAATTGCCAGGGACAGATTAAATTACAACTGAAATGCTTATGGCTTGTAAATGGTAGCTAGGCGTAAACTGGAAGGAGAGCTATTTACCAATCCCTAGTGATGATGCACAGAACCGGCCAGGTCTAGCACCTAATGTCTGACCCCGCCTTCTCGTGGTACAAGCCGTTAGTACCTTTCAAAAGAGATATTCTCTTTTGGAAGGGAACGGAAGGGGAGGGCTGCCAGTTCAGTATGGCCTACTGATCTGGTCATCTATGGCCACTTTTTTCTTTTTTTTCAACCCTGCTGAGGAGTGGTCAACTTCACAGGGTCCTGGTGCTGACCATCTATACCTACTAGACTGGACTTGTTTATGGATTTGAGCTTGATTATGGATCCTGGATTTGCTGCACTGGTGGGCTTCTGTTGAGGGAGAGTCTGCTGCTGTGTTTTCTGTTTGCTTCTGGGTTGCCAGCTCTAAGTGAACAGAGGCATGGGATACCTTATATCAGCTGGTGGATAATCCTAATCAGAGGCCATCGCAGGTACCTGAACCTTACTTAGCTAGTTGGGCATCGTCAAGCCTAAACTGGAGTAATGTGTCTCAGGCAGGCCATATGGCTCTTGAAAAAGTCCACTTAAAAAGGTGGTGCCTGAAGTTCCTACCAGCATCGGTGACTTCAGCCTTTAGTGGAGGAGGAACTGGTCTTTGCCCCATGCCTGCGATCAGGGGGCTGTTTGATATTGTTGGCCCTACCAATCTCAATAAACCTAATTTCTTTAAAATTCCTACTAATCATTTTCTCTCTGCAGGAACGTGGAACGTGAAGACATTATATAGAGAGTATTCTCTTGATGACCTAATGCAGGAATTCCAGTGCTATAACCTAGATATTCTAGGCTTGCAAGAGACCAGATGGACAGGTAAAGGTGAGATACTTAAAAAGAACTTTAAATTTCTCTTTACAGGGAAGGAGGATGGAAAGCATCACCAAGGCGTGGGTCTGCTGCTCAGCAGACATGCTAGTGATGCTCTTCTAGGATATGAGTGCATTAATGAAAGGTTTCTTACAGCAAAATTTCAGACAAGCATTAAAGACTTGAATGTTATCTGCTGTTATGCCCCCACTGAGGATTCTGATGAGGATGAGAAGGATAGGTTTTACGAACAACTTCAGGATATTTTGAATTCTGTTAAGAAAGGAGATATTACCCTTGTTCTTGGTGACTTCAATGCCAAAGTTAGTACTGACTCTGACCTTTGGGGAGGAGTAATAGGCCCTTTTGGTATTGGTAGCTGCAATGGCAATGGGCAACGTCTCCTACAGGTAAGTAAACTCAATGATTTCAGAATAACTAACACATATTACAAACACCGCGACATACATAAATACACATGGGTTTCACCTGATGGGCTGCATAGGAATATGATTGATTACATATTAATTAACAGCAAATGGGCTAGTTCTGTTAGAAATACCAGGGCATATAGGGGAGCTGAAATTGGATCTGACCATTACCTTGTTAAAAGTGTCTTGCAACTTAAACTTAAAAAGTGTTGTGCTAGGGTTAAAAATTTACCTTTAATACTGAAGCTCTGAAAGACCCAGTTATAGCTAAAGCTTACCATGATAGGTTACTTAGTCATTATGACAGTCATGGTTTGCTTAATACTGAAGTTGAGGAAGAATGGGGCCATTTTAAACAGGCTTTTTTGGAAACTAACAGTACTCTTTCAGGGAAAAAGGAGCAGAGGAGACAGAATTATTTAAGTGATAAGGCACTTGAGCTTATTTCAGAAAGAAGGAACTGCAGGAATGTCCTTAATCAATACCCTACTAGTCCTAATAGAAAGCATTACAAAGAACTTAATAAACGTGTAAAGGATCAGTTAGCTACTGATAAAAATCTTTGGCTTGATGTCCTGGCTGACAAAGCTGAGGAAGCAGTTAGACAGCACAACAGCAGAGAGCTGTACCAGATAGTTAATGTTTTGTGTGGTAGAAAACGAAGAGGGATACAGGGATTGAAGGATAAACAAGATAAGGTTATAGAAGGTGAGGATTCTGTCATGGCTAGGTGGGCTGAGCATTTCAGTGATGTTCTAAACAATGTGGTTAATTCTACTCCCATTGTTTGCAATGATGATAGATGCATTGTTGGCTTTAATGTTGGCCCTATAACACAATCTGAAGTTAGTTTGGCTATTTCTAAACTTAAACTTCATAAATCCCCAGGGGTGGATGAAATTACTACGGAAATGCTTAGAGCTGGGAATGTTTCAATTACCACTTGGATGACTGAAATTTTGAAAAACTTTTATGATAAAGGCATGGTTACTAAAGATTTTACCAGAGCTATTATTATCCCTATTTTCAAAAAATGTGATCGCAGTTCTTGTGATAACTATAGGGATATCAGCCTACTCTCTGTTCCAGGTAAAGTTCTTTCCATGATTGTGCTTAATAGAATTAAGAATCTGGTTGACAGGCAATTGCGTGATGAGCAATGTGGATTCAGAAGTGGTAGGGGATGTGTAGATCAGATATTTTCACTTAGGCAGATTCTTGAGAAATGTTTAGAGTTTCAGAAACCTTTGGTTGCTAGCTTTGTTGATTTCAAAAAGGCTTTCGACTCTGTTGATCGTCATAATTTGTGGTTGATTGTGAAATCATATGGTATACCAGACAAGTTAGTTAACATAATGAAAGCTCTCTATAATAACACTGAGTCATCTGTGAGAGTTGGTAAATCTTGTAGCAATTGGTTTAGCATTACTTCTGGTGTTCGACAAGGGTGCATTTTGTCTCCTTTTCTCTTTAGTTTGGTTGTTGATTATGTTATGCGAAATTCACTTCAAGGGAAAGCTTTTGGCCTTAAATGGGCTGGAGATACGAAAATTTCTGATTTAGATTATGCTGATGATTTAGCCTTTTGGCAAATGATGTTGATGAGATGAACTCTTTCATTCGAGCTGTTGATGAGACTGGTAGTAGAGTAGGTTTGGTTATAAACAGAGAGAAAACTAAAGTGATGAAAATTGGTCAGGCAGTCTGTGATTCAGTTAATCTGAATGGTTGCAGTCTTGAGCAGGTGTCACAGTTTAATTACCTTATTGCTGCCGGGACTTTTAAGAATCTATGGAGATTGTGGAGAAATAGGTGTATACACCTAAAGACTAAAATTAGACTGTATAATAGTTTGGTTCTTTCTAGGGTTAGTTATGGTAGTGAAACTTGGACGCTGTGTAAACGAGATAACAGGAAACTAGATGCTTTTGATTCTAGATGCTTACGCAGTATCTTGGGTATTAGGTGGTTTAACTTTGTAACTAATGATGAGGTTAGGCAAAATAGTCTGCAACCTCCTTTAAGCAGAATATTGTGCAGAGAGAGACTCCGCTGGTTTGGCCATGTTGCCCGTATGGATAATTATAGATTGGCGAATAGGGTTATGAACAGTGTGCCTAGAGGCCTCAGAAGGAGGGGGAGACCTAGGATGCTGTGGGCAGACAATGTCAAACAGGACTTTGTTAGAATTGGTGTACAGTGGCCGGATGCAGCAGATGCAGCTCAGGACAGATATGCTTGGAGAATTAAACTGCGCGGTCTGGTTGGACCTCCGTAGCCCATGGCTGCTTGAGGATGATGATGATGATGAAATGCTTAGAGTTGGAAATGTTTTTTGTTATCAGATGGCTAACGGAAGTTTTGAATATCTTTTATGATAAAGACATTGTTCCTAGGATTTTACTAGAACTATTATTACCGCAATTTTTAAAAAAATGTGATCGCAGTTCTTGTGATAATTATAAGGGCATCAGTCTATCTTCATCGGAGTCCTCAGTAATGTGAACCCATTATACGGATCCATTACCCACAGTGCTTTCCCCCTATGATGTCACTGACCACGCCCTCTTAGGCTCCCACTACTATCCCCTTATTAATATTCATAACCGAGAACACGTTCATATTAATATTAATAACTTTCTAATTAATTTTCACAACACACTAATTAATATTCATGTCATTAATTAATATTCATAACTCATTTGTTAATAAAAACACCTTATCAAAAGTGCTGCCCCCTTATCAAAAAGTATCGACCCCATTATTAAAAAGCCCTCTTTAGTTAAACACTTATCAAAGTGCCACCCCTTTATTAAAGCCCACCATTTTGAATTCTAACGTCATCACCTTCGTGCCACAATCTTTGCCTTTCGCCCACCATCTTTATTTCTGACGTCATCACCCATCCGAAGTAAAACCTCGAAATAATTCTGAGTCCCGAGTCCGCCATCTTGGTTTCGGATGTCATCACACTCGCCTAGTCCCGAAATATTCCAAGTCCTAACCACAGCACCATCTAGTGTTTAAAACACGTACTATAGTAAAAAAAAACTTTTACAATTCGTCTTGAACCCGTGTCCCTTGCGTTTATCAGCATGTTACCTACGATTTTTTTTATTCCTTATTAATAAAGTTACGAATAAATTATATTTTTAATTGTTGTATTTATTTTTTACTCCTTATTAAATAAACACTTATCGAAAGTGACGCCCCCTTTATTAATATGAGCCCCACTTAAAACGCTTATCAAAAATTCGACACCCTCATTAAAAAAACCCTTAATTATATGCACCCCCTTTTATTAAATGCTTATCAAAGGTTCCGCTCCACTCGCCCTGTGGCAGGCATCTTCGATAGCCAACATATCTCGTTACTCATTAAAAAGCTCCCATTTATCAAAAGTTCTGCCCCCTTTATTAAACACTTATCAAAAGTTCTACACTTCCTCATACTGGTGAGGGACGGAATCGTTTGCTCTGACATATATGTTGTGATCGGACCTCAGTAAAAGAATTCTGCACTTATAGATATGTCACAAAAATCGATGCTCTCACATAGAGTTACATTGGATATAAGTCATAGACAAAAAATAATGTCTTTACAAACTACACTACGAGTCACCCGGAGTGAAACATCCCAAGTCCAGAAATGCCTTTTTTAAAAAATAGAAAATTTCCCTCCATATACTCTTTCACTTCTTAAAATTTAACACTCCCTCTGCTAAAAGTACTGAAAACACCTACTTTTCTTCTCACTTAATCTGAAGAAATGACATGGAAACGCACGCGCGAAGAGGATAAGCCGTGGTGTGACGAAAGCACGACCCAAAGGTCACGGGCAACTTGCATACTGACCAATGGAATGTGTCCGATGTGAAAACAGATAAACCGTAGCGTATCCAAATCACTTACTTATTGGTAGAGCTGTCTGTCTTCCATGCAGTACCAGCTCCGTGAATTTTATCTTCCTCAAGGATCTTTTCAACCCTAATGGTGAAGTGAAATAATTATTCGTTTTCAATCATGACGAAATGCAGTGCTCAAACGCTTGGCTGGGCAGGTCAACGGAAGGTCCCATATGCTGACATCTTATCTTCGGCGGAGATCTTTTCGGCTTAATGACGCATCTCAACAGTTTACTGCCTGCAAAAGCTCCAAGCACTCAGCTAATTTTAAAATGTCCTCTTACACTGTTCATCACAATTAAAAATTATGTAGCAGTTACTAGGAAAATATGGTTTTATCCCACCAGAAAAGGAAAAAAAAGTACATTAGAAAGGGAAAATCACTGTTAGAAGGAAACCAGACAGAAAATTGTTAATTTAATATAAGAAATGTGTGTATGCTGCATGTTTTAGAAAACTGTGCAGATGTAACAAAACTAAATTCAGTGTATAAAATGGAAAAACAAAAAAGCATCATTGAATACGAGTTTCACAGAACAATAGAATGTGTGAAAGTTTAAATCCCGGTGTGATATGAAGTAGAAGTAATGCGGAAACAAATCAGCAGCTGCATAAATGTGAACCCCCACGTCATTTGTAAGGTTGTTATAGCGTTAACATGCACCAACATTCACGGATTTTTCAAATCACTTTCTGGTTGTATCATTTCCATCACTTAAGTTTCATCTTTTATTTTTTCCAACAAATAACATCCAATCCCTAATAACACACAGTTTCTGCGGGACACCAACCCTCTCCGGCGGTGACTTCGATACAAAAATGGTGCAGGGGACGACTTTTGCACTTTGCTAAAAAGCAAACTTGGTCCATGAACGAAGCATTTCTCATACACAGCGTGAAATTAAGATTTGAACTAAAAAGTTATGACATGGATAAATAAGGAGTGTGTGGAATATTTTTATGCATGAACACGTAAAGTATAAATGTGTGTTAAAACGGTAGATTTGCACTAAGGATGTCTATATTTTCGGACCCATTCTCAGTCTTTTTCAGGATTCCGTGTGTATTTCTAGTTATTTTCCCTGCTATGTTTGAACAAACACGTTATAAACTGTGCGTGTATATGGACCAAGGTCGTTATTTTTCTCTGCAAGCACACGTTTTTCCACAATGATATATATTCCCATACGTGTTTCACTACGTGAAAAAATCTAACATGCGCATTTCATGTCTAAGTAAGAATCAGTTTAGTTATTTTTCCTTCATGAGAATGCATATTTCTATACCAGTGTGGGTTGGGTTGGTTTACCCCTGAGCGGCACTTTTTTGCATACCATGGGCTAAATGGCCAGGTCACAAGGACCCCGAAGGCTCAGAGAAGGTTGGGGGAGGGGACCCAGTGGAACAGCTGTTGGGAGACAGATGGTAGCCTCCCGTCAAGGCCATCCAGCGTGTTCTTCAGCATGCACAGGGTATTGCCGCTAAAGGCCATACCCTGTGCAAAGGGTATGGCCGCGAAACCGTGGTCCTGCACACGAAGCCGCGATTTAATATCCCATCCGACGGACGGTGGCCTTTCCAAGCCCATCGGTGTCCCATACTGACCGTGGGCAAGTCGTGGAATTACCAGTGTGGAATTCTTAGAAGTACGTAAGTACACTATGTTTGTGTAAGTGTGAAAGTGGTTGTTTTTCATCCACTAGGGCGGAATTCTTCGAACAAGTATGTAAGTATACTATATTTCTAAGAAAGTGGTTGTTTTTCCTGCAAGGAGAGGTTTTTGATAATGATATGTATTCATACACGTGTTTAACTACGCGAGTAAATCTAACATGCACATTTCATGTTTAAGTAAAAGTGGTTTTAGGTAATTTTTCCCTTATGAGTATGTATATATCTATATTTTATAAGTGTAAAAGTGGTTATTTTTCCTGCAAGGACCCTTTTTTCGACAGTGATATGTATTCACATATGTGTTTCATTACGCGAGTAAATCAATCATGCACATTTCATGTTCAACTAAGAACGGTTTAGTTATTTTTCCCGCGTGAGAATGCATGTTTCTTTACATTCGAAACTTTTTTTCCCAGTTTATTACAAGAGTGTGCACGTGCGAAGTACAGTAATAACGATAATTTAACCGCAAGTATTCATTTTCTAAGAATTAGGGCTGGAATGTCACAATTTCGTTTCTTGCAACAACGTTCCTTTCGAGTGACATGGAGGTGAGCAATGTTATTTTTCCTGCAAACATTCGCTTTTTGTGTAAGCATGTGAATTGTACATGTGCCATTTCAGTTGTATGTGAATCAAATATTCACTTTTCTGAACAAAGGTGAAATCCATACACTGTGTATATCAAGTATAACATTTTATTTGTAAGTATGAGCCAATTTGTATAATTTTCATACAAGTGCTTGAGCATGCGAGACCAACTTATGTTTTTCGGAGTGTTCGAACCTGCATGTATAAAATTAGTTTTTCCACGAGTTTCTCAGAAGCAGAAGCATTTTTTTGTTCGAAAGGTGGTTATTTCAAAATATTTCACCACTGATCTGAACTTGAATATTCATATTTCGGTAGGTTTAAGGATTTTTCTTCACAAAGTTCGTCAACGAGTTTGAATCTTTTTGTGCACGGCTGTCTTATGTTACGTCTTACGTTATATTTTCTGTCAAATGTCTTGTAATGAAAAAAACGCGTGTTTTTGCTAATACAGAAGATGACATGAGAGCGGTTAGGTTTAAGAACCTGGAAAAAAAACAATCCATAACGGAGCTTTGTTCAGAGCACGAAATACGATGGAAACTAGCTACAGCCTGAGAATTTTCAAAGTTCGAAAATCCCAAACTCCTGTAGAGGGCACGAAATGCGTTAAGAACACTGTGGAGAACGCTAGCGTTAAGAACGCTAAAAGGTGAACCATGACCTGTAACGGGCTAAATCCTTGTTGCTTCGCACTAAGGGTGAAGAGGTGATAAAATGTAATATCCATGAAAAGGGACAAAATCCTTGTGCTACAAAAGGATCGCTCAGTCCTCTTTTCTGACGCAACTTGATTTCCCTTTTCAGATCATTACATGTTTTATCATCCTCCAATCTCTTTGTGCAAAACAACTCGGTTACGCCCGTGTCAGGTCATGGCTCACCTTTTAGCATCCCTCCGCCGCGTTATTAACGTATTTCGTGCCCTCTACAGGTTTTTGGATTTTTCTAAGTTTGAAAATTCTCGGACTGTCGCTATTTTCATTCGTATTTCGTACTCTGAACAAAGGTCCGTTATGGGTTGCTTCTTTTCCAGGTTCTTAAACCTAACCGCTCTCATGTTATCTTCTGTATTAAAAACAAACACATGTTTTGTTCGTTACAAGACATCTGACAAAAAACGTAAGGTAAGACGTAACATTCGTTTATTGGTTCTTTTGTTCTGAGATTATGATGGAGGGAAAGAAACGGTAGTTATTTAGAATTCAGTACTTACATTTATTAAGAGGCGTACGTGAGTCGGGGAAATAGCAACTAGGAAATAGCAAAAAGGATGTTTTTGATAGGTAAACATAGCTTGAGGAAGTACCTTTCTAAAGTGTGATTATTTATAAAATTGAGAAGAAAATTTTATGGGAATTATTTTTTCGTGGCATAATATTTGACAATTGCTAAGTCTATGGAGTTGTAAGTTAGTAGTGTCTCACGGATATTATGTAAATATGTGGATAAATATATCTACGTAGTTATATTTGCATACATACATGCATACAACATCTTTATGAGGCCAATGGAGCTACAGTCTAACCAGAAAGTGCAATTTTATTACCAAACACGTCTCACAAATTGGCTCAAACTTACAAATAAAATGTTATACTTGATATACACAGTGTATGGATTTCACCTTTGTTCAGAAAAGTGAATATTTGATTCGCATACAACTGAAATGGCACATGTACAATTCACATGCTTACACAAAAAGTGAATGTTTGCAGGAAAAATAACATTGCTGACCTCCATGTCACTCGAAATGAACGTTGTTGCAAGAAACGAAATTGTGACATTCCAGCCCTAATTCTTAGAAAATGAATACTTGCGGTTAAATTATCGTTATTACTGTTAATTATCGTTATCTCTTCGCACGTGCACATACTTGTAATAAACTGGGAAAAAAGTTTTGAATGTAAAGAAACATGCATTCTCACGCAGGAAAAATAACCAAACCGTTCTTAGTTGAACATGAAATATGCATGATTGATTTACTCGCGTAATGAAACACATATGTGAATACATATCACTGTCGAAAAATAGTGCGTTCTTGCAGGAAAAATAACTACTTTTACACTTATAAAATACAGAAATATACGTACTCATAAGATAAAAATTACCTACTTAAACATGAAGTGTGCATTTTAGATTTTCTTGTGTAAAGAAACACATTTATAATGCACACACATATATAAGGGGTATCCCTGAATTCATGGCTCAAACGTGAGGGGATGGTAGTACACACCGAACCCACCAATATTCGTCATAGAATATTGCAATTCCGAGTTCTACGTGTAACTATCGCCATTTTCTTTAGCCACCCGCCTTTCCCTCAGTAAGAAGGCTAGAAAGAACAACTTGAGCCGCCATGTTGAGGACGACAGACCATCTGGGTTTTTGCACACGGCACCCCGTGTGCAAAAACCCAGATGCACAAAAGAAGAGTAAACCAGGCCATAAAAAGGGGAAAAAGAGTTTTTCGAATAAGTGCAGCAATGGTCATCAAAAGCTGCACAAGGATGACTCAGGATCACGCCAGAGGCTGGGACGTCCAATAAAAATCGGACCGCACCAATGAACTTTGGCCACCGTTGTCACCAGACGAACTCTGCTGTCCAATTAGAGGTGACCGCGGGGCCCTTTTTGAATTTGACAAGCATTACAAGGAGAAGAGAAGTGTGCGCTACAGTGCGGATGTGCAACCCGGAGCGAGCTTTGAGCAACAGAGACAATAGACCTCCGAAGATGAGAAGTGAAGCAGCGGCCGAAGATGCTGTAGACCGAGGCAGACGATTAGGAAAGAAAGGGGGAAGAAAGAGCGTACCCCACCCTCCTGATGCAGCCGACTTGCGAAATCTCAACAAGCCGTCCTCGAGACCACATCGCTGAGAGAAAAGATCCACGAGCAGCAGCCAACAACACAGAATACAGCGTTTAAAAAGCGTTCATTCCAAAAAGCCATTATTAGTTTTTGGATTGGGGTGGAGAAGGAATATCCGTAACTTTGTCAAGAATTGCAGTCAAATATTTGTTACCTTTCACAACAACTTATTTATGTGAAACTGGTTTTTCACCTTTAACTGCTTTAAAAAATAAATAAGGAACAGGCTGGATGTTGAAGATGACTTGCGACTCTACCTTAGCAAGATAACCCCAACCATTGATGAACTGTGCAAGCATAAACAAGTGCAACCATTTCACTGATTACCGAGTAAAATGTTTATAATTTTATAAGATTTGTTAAATTGTTAATGTCATTTTTTGTGTTTATCGATATATGTAATTTATGAATACAAAATTTAATGTGTATATATGTTTTATTTTATCCCTATTGTTATACTATAACTATAGTTTTATCTATCTATACAAGGGGTACGCCAGTTACATACACATTTCCACGGGGTACGGGAAGTAAAAAGGTTGATAACCACTATCTAGAGCAACCGCCAGATATTTAAAAGTAGTGACCTGCTCAGTCACACTACAATTTCATTTCTAAGTTTAGTTAGGCCAATACATGCTGCCTTATGATATTTAAAAGAAAAATAAATTTCAGTTACCAGGCCTATAGTGAAATTCATTATCTTTGATGAATATACTAATTTGTAGTTTATTAAATGCAAACCATTGTTGCAACAGAAGTAAATCACAATTTATTTTTGACCTAATCTCCTCTCGAGTCTTGGCGATATAACATTAGGTAATGTCAGCAAAAGCTCTCAAAGAACCCATGAAAGAATAAGAACATAAATCATTTACGTAGATCAAAAACAAGATTGGTCCCGAAACTGACCCTTGGGGAACGCCTATATTTAACATCTCATTATCGCTATATGACCCTGCAATTTTAACGCGTTGCTTTCTGCTAACCAAATAGTCCCGAAACCATTCTAATGCCAAGCCTCTAATACCACTTCTAAACAATTTATTTAGTGGAATATTGTGATCAACGGTTATCAAGTGCTTTTTTGATATCTATGAAAAAACCAGAAATTCTGTTATGATTATATGAAGAAGTATATGTAGAACTCATGTTGTAAAATGTAACAAGATGGTTGTTAAAAATTAACTTACTTTAATATTCTAACTTATTTAAAGATAATTATTAAAAACGAGAGAAGAAAGCGTGCCAAAATCAGTTATTTCCTTCTTTTTAAACGGCAAATAAGAAGAGCAATATGATGACGAATTAGATTATGAAGAAACCGCTGGGTGCTCATGCTGATGAATGTATCTTGAACCTGCACAGATATTTCGTTTTTCAACCATGCTGTGAATATTAAGATCCTCAGAACTTGATCATTTAACCTCTTGTTGTGAATCATGAACTTGTCATCGTTAATATAGCGTGACTCTAACCTCTGCTTCGAGAATTCCTGCTTCCTGAAGCAAGTGCTTCGTGTTAATAAGCAATATTTTTACGAAACTGTTTCGGTTTAGACCGACGAATTCGAAATTGTATGTTACTTGTCAATAGACTCAACAAGGCTAGCGACGCATGATGCAACAGAAAATTTATAACATTGCATTTAAGGAACAAGTTGTATCAATAAATTGGCAATCAAGCAGGACCTATATTGGTCTTTGACATTGTAACATTGTAGTGGCCAAGTCTTAGCTGTAGATTTAGGTTAAGTGTTGGATAAGGCAAGTATATTAATCGCCTAGGGAAGTAATGATCAGATTCAGAGACATGAAAGCTGAATGTATATATTTTAAGATATATATTCCGCAAGCGAAATCATTTTACAATGGCCACTATAAATGTGGCCGAAGGCTAGAAGCTATTGCTGCCGAACGAACAGTTAACTGTAGATCCGAATATCGTTATACGAACATCATCATCAGAGGCTTTGGAGACGTGGAATTAATAACAGTTTCGTTTGCGGAGTTTATCGCTTGCAAGGCATTATTACAACTTCCGAGACAATCTGTTACGCATTATATATTGTTTGGCGATCTGTTGTGTTCGCAACAGGAAGGGAGGACACATATATGTTTGCTACGAGGTCAAATGCTATTCAAATGAGGCCAAGGTTTAATAACAAATCACCACAGCTTGCACTTTGTACCGTGGGCCTTAGAACGGAGTAGATAAATTTTCTTTCCTCGATGATTCATTTAGTTTTTGCGCAGAAGTCGAGTGTCATCGTTTTCTATGCTTAGAAAGAGGAGAGGGGATGTGGAAGCATTTTTTTTTAAAGAAGATTTAAGACTCGGTTTCCGAGAAAATTTAGATGGGAGTGTTGCAAGTAACTGATTAGGCTGAATTGTGAAAAAAGCTCGTACCTTTCTTTTTGAAAGGTTTTCTGAAATTATTTCAAAGAGCGAATTGTTTAGTTCTTCACCGCTTTAATGATCTTGTTTATTACATTTTTTTACTTCATTCCTACTTTATTCCGATTTTTTTTAGAAAACAAACACGTTAGAAATTATTTAGCTTCGAATTCAATTTCTAAGTGATGTAACCATATGTGATTTCATAAACTTTAGAGGTTAGTTGTATATTCTCCGATGTACAGAGATATTTTCCGAGCCGAGCTCTTTGAAAACATAGTTTAGTGAACATTAAGGAAGGCTCGTGCACTCTTATTGCCATCCCTGCTTTTGAGAACACAGAACATTTTACTTTCTTTATTTAGCTCTTTTGCAACAAAATAAGCAAGTTCTCTTTCCCTGTGCTAACAGAGCTTCTCTCCAGACCAACAAAATCTGACCTGACGAAATATACGTGAGGAACAGAAGATATAGGAGCAAGAATGAAAATAAGCTAGGTTTCGTCGCCATGACATCCGCCTTGGCTAGCGCACTCACTGAGGTCTTGTGACCATCTGAGTCTGAGCCATCTTGCTACTGAAAAACTGTAAGATTGGAAGCAGTGGACGATCATTTCTAGCCTCTTTCTATGTAACAATTTTTCGCTGTGTCGTGCCCCTCTAATTTGTTTTATTATCTGATTTGCTGTTTTTTTTATATCTGTCACCCGCAACGTTTTCTCTTTGAGACATGCGGCATGAACTAAGTATGATCCGCATTAACTAAAATAATTAACTATTCATGATTACTAATGTTCACGACTACATATTAGTACTTATTGTTGATCTGACTTTGAAAGTTGCTTTCTAACAAATAATTTTGAAAGAGTGTCCAAAAGAGGATTTAGACTCGAACCAGGACCAACCCATAAGCTAGTAATCCGTAGTCCCGTATTTCCTAACGTAGTTGCGACGAGTAGAGGTTTTAAATAATTGGACAAAATGCAAATTTTGTTTAAAAACAATAACAAAAAAAATTTAAATTTTTGAAATCTCAAAGTCAACAAAATCCCACCATAGGTTTAGAGAGGTGGATGATTTTATATTATAATCATATTTTAGTACACCAACTCTACTTAATCTGAATTAAAGATAAAGTGACAGTTAATGTGAAGTGACAGCTAAAATGAAGTGACAACAGTCAGTTATAATTCAAATCAAAGTAACCATACCGTAAATGAAGACACTTCCCAGGAACGAGAACTGCATTCTGCTCGGATACTGCTCGGATACTACACACGGAAACAAATATAGGAAGTACCCATTTCAGATTTCTCCGGTGGTGGTTTTTCCTAGCAATGCAAAATTTTAATAAATTAAGTCTAGCTACAGTTTAAGCATAGGTTTAATATCTCTCTAATTCATAGATATCTGTCTTAAAATTTCTCCCTGAAATCCAGCCTAAAATTCGTTCAGTGGACCTCAACAAAAATTAGACTTAAGTGGAGAAAGCAAAAGAAAGATAGGTAGTAAGACCAAACCCTGGTCCGATAAGTACGATCACCCCACACAGAATCTTTCCTGTGGTCGAAGCATGTCTATATTATTCTAACAACCTTGGGAATCGTCCATCCCAATGGGCCAATCAGATGCAATGCCCTGGAAAATGATACAATGTCCACTGCCGTATTTGATGTGTGGAACGGAGTCGTGGTGCAAGGAAACTGTACTACATCCAAAGGTTAATGCTCAGTCTTGCGAAAGACGAAGTTATGCCCTACAAGAGATAGAATACCTGCTGTTTTAGCACCAACGAAGCGAATTCGCCGAGAACATCAACAGAAACGGATGAAACCGAATATCGCAGAATGATATATACAAAGGGGGTCTGGCTAACATCACCTAATTGAGACGTCTGTCAGATACTAAGTGGTTGCATTAGAATAGTGTATCAAAAATGAAAAGAAAAAAATTATCAATGGGTCTGCGACCTATCATATCTCTGTTCTATGTATATTTTCAGGTCTTCTTAAAATGGGAATGTTGCTCATTAGTCTTCATTCGTGGCCTAGCTGTGCATTTTTTCCAGTCCCTTGCAGGAGTGAACTCCGGCAAATGGTTTTATTGCACCTCTGTCACTCGTCCTCAATTGTAGTTGGAGGGGTTAGGGTGTGAGTCATCTTACTCCTATGTCGAAATAATCAATGCAGAAAGAAGATAGCTTAGGAATGGAGGAGCTACATTCATTTAGTGCATCACACTGATGCAGCTCTTTCTCAAAAACCCTAAATGAGAATGGTTCAATTATGTACGAATCTAGTTTATATAGTCAAGGATTACGATATCCTCTCGCCGAGTTTCGAGTCTGTAAAGCGATTTTTGTATGGTAATGCCTGCAAAAGCAAAGCAACATTTAAGCTATGAAGTCGATTGGTGAAAGTCTCCAAAGCATTATCAAGTTAAGCTATTTCATCCAACAAAGTGTTGAGCAGAGCTAAGGCCAACAGAATCAAGTGCATTCCCATATTGTGTATAGATACAGTATATGGGAATGTAAAAAGCTTAAATTAATGTGTGTCTCCTCTACCTAGTTCATTGGGCATTTACTTCTTTTATCCAAAGGAGAGCCATTAATAGCCATTTCGGGGCAGGGGTGGCTCAGCCTTTAGCGCGCCAGGCTCGTAATCTGTAGTTCCCAGGTTCGAGTCCCAGCTGGGTCAGCGTTGAGATTTATCTCCGCAAAATTCCCCGCCCTGCCCACGGTCAGTAGGGGACAGATGGGCTTGGAAAAACCGCCGTCCGTCGGATGGGACGTTAAGCCGTGGCCCCGTGTGCGGGAGAGCCATACCCTGTGCACGTTAAAGAACACGCTGGATGGCCTTGACGGGAGGCTACCATCTGTCTCCCAACAGCTGTTCCAGTGGGTCCCCTCCCCCAACCTTCTCCGAGCCTTCGGGGTCCATGTGACCTGGCCATTTAGCCCATGGTGTGCAAAAAAGTGCCGCTCAGAGGTAAAACAACAACCCTAATAGCCATTTCATACAGAGAAGAGAGTCCATTCGGCGCATATCGAAGCATGGGTGTATCAACCAGCAGATCTGCGGATTCACATAAATTCACGGGTGACGATTAATTAATCGGAATAATTAATTAAAGGGAAAATTGAAAAGTTCGGGGATCACCAATCGAGAGAGGTCATGACAATCGGATCCCACTCTGCTCAAGATAATTTTTCCCTTATACCGAGTACTAGCAGAATACAGCGAATATAACGGCTTAAATATGAATTATTGATGCGAATTTATTACTTTTATTTGAAATTACGAAACATTTGTATTTTAGAAATGTAAGAATAAAAGCTGTTACAAACCAGTAGGTTGGTTCTTTTACCTCTGAGCGGCACTCTTTTGAACACAATGGGTAAATAGCCAGGTCACAGGGACATCGAGGGCTCGGAGAATGTTGGGGGGGGGAACTCACTGAACAGCTGTTGTGAAACAGAAGGTATCCTCCCGTCAAGTCCATCCAGCGTGTTGTTTAACATGCACAGGGTATGGCTCTCCTCGCACGGAGGCACGGTTAAGTCACAGACGGTTGTCTTTCCAAGCCCATCGGTGTCCCCTACTGACAGTGGGCAGGGTTTAGTGGAGATAAATTTCAAAGTTGGCCAGATGACAAACCAGTAGGAATTCAGGTATAATGGTAATACTATTTATAAGAGACTGGAGGAAAATGGACATTTGATACATTAGGAAACACTATTACCACTAATCTACGCTGAAAATGCATAATTACAGTCCATTCTGTACATTTCTGCAATCGAAAACCTTTGTTAATGTCAACCAATGGAGACAACGATTCCCTTAAAATTTTTATGAATAAAAAAAATTAAAGAATATGCCTAAGGTTTTGACAGTAATATTTGAAGTACAGGGTTTCAAAACAGTTTGCTAATGTTTTTGTAAATTAAAATTGATGAACAATGTGATTATTATAAACAAATTTCTTCATAGGGGGATTAAACCCTCAGTCCCCCACCTTGAATACTACACCACATATGAAATTAATAGCACAAAACTATTTGCTTTAAAAGTATAGAACTCCGACGTAAAGATTTGAAAACATCGAGTAAAGTTCAAATTTGATTTCAGCTGTACTCTGAGAGTTGCTTTTCTTTTTTAAAAAGTCTCACTTCGTCAGTGATTTCGACTGAGCAGAATCTTAGTTTTTTTTTCCTTTTAAAAAAGGAGTGTTTGACCGTGGTTTCGTTTTGTCAGTACCTATCGACGGCTCTTCTTTCATTTCATGTCTGTATTTTGCTCTGAAGAAACGGTTCATTTAAAGTGTTTAGAAAAGACAAATTGATTTTTCATTTCTTATTAAAATTTGATCTATGGTAATCTGTAAATTATCCTGTTTGCACTTTAAAATTTGATTCGCAGCAGTCGCGTCTGCAAGTCCCTCCCCCAGCCACGTACAACCCTTGACGTCTAACGATGGAACCTTCCGATGGCGGAGAAAGGCTGGTGGAGGGGGGAGTAAAATCGTAGATGTTGTACAGAAAGATAAATGGCTTGCCCTCATGTAGTTATCGATTTCGTATTACAAGCCGTCTATCATGTTTCATTAAGTGGAGCTTGCCTCTTCCATTGTTCATTAATTTCACGATGCACTAGTATTTCTTCCACCCAGAACTTCATTGTTGCTGAACAATGGTTGCCACGTTCGGTACTTTCAGGGAGTGGTGGGTAAAGGCTCTGTTGTCACTCTGACTAAGGATATATTTTATAGGATTGATATGATTAACACTAAAAGAAATTTAGTTTTGAAAATAAACCGTTGCTGAATTGGCTTTCTAAGTTGGTCATTTGAAACAAATGCAATTATTTTCAACTTCTTATTAACCCGATCTCTTAGAATAAAGTAAGAGAAGTCCGGTTTCTTGGTGCATTTTGTTCCAAGAGTTCATGCACATTTTGGGCAAAAGGTTCATGCGCATTTTGTGCGTGCCTAAATATTTCCGACGCCAAAATAATGTTCAAATGAGTTAGTGAATTTTTGTAGCTTCAGAAATCACATTGTTCAATCTTCTCGAAATGATCCAAAATTGCGAAAGCTTTTTAAACCCATGAAACTTTTCTCTAATAACGTATGTCGGCAAACATTAGAATTTTCTTTCCTCCCGCGTCCATTGCTGAACCATGGCCGGACTTTATTTCCTCTGAGACCCTAAGCTATGATGAGATTTAGAGGTCTTAAACTATGACAAGGTTTAGATGCCCTAAGCTAAAGAGGCCCCAAAAATTTTGAAATTCCAAATACATAATTATTATCCTGATTGAAGGGAGCATTAAAAACACGAAATCGATGTGGTGAAAACATTGATATACAATGATAACTGTGTAAAACTGAGATAAGCAATACTTGAGAAATAGATTAATTTAAATATAAAAAAAAATTCATGCGAGAAAACTTGAAACTCAATTTTTTTAGGTCCCTCATATTTTGAGGCCCTCAACTGCCGCTTAGTAAGCTTATAGATAAGTTCGGCTCTGGCTGAAACGCTAATTCCACGCCGATGGATCTGATAGTTTTCATCTGTAGACTGACCTTAACGATACAGCAATCTAAATTTTAAAATTATGAAACATTGTTGCAAATTTCTATTTAAAATGGGACGATATATAATTGTTAGCTCTCAAGTTCTCCATGCATCAGATCAGTATTATTTGAACACAAATCATTTATTTGCATCACTTTTCTGCTCATCTAGTGGATCTTTGGGGAATGTTTATAAAGTTTTACGTAGTCTATTATCAGATCATTTTGTTAACTATATTAGTGTAAAGTAATCAATAAACATAGTTTCTTTAAACCCCCCCCCCCCCTAACCGTTTTCTCTCCCTAGGAAGTTGGAACGTGAGGGCTCTGCACAGAGCTTATTCTCTTGAGGTCCTCACACAAGAATTCCACCGCTATAATTTAGATATTCTTGGCTTGCAAGCGACCATATGGACAGATAAAGGTCAGATTCTTAAAAATAATCTCAATTTTCTCATTTCAGAGAGGGAAGAAAATAAGCACCACCAAAGCGTGGGTTTGTTTCTCAGCAGACCAGCTAGTGATGCTCTTCTAGGATATGAATGCATTAATGAAAGGTTTCTTACAGCAAAATTTCAGACAAGCATTAAAGACTTCAATGTTATCTGCTGTTATGCCCCCACGGAGGATGCCGATGAAGATGAGAAGAAGAGGAAGTATGATCTGCTGGCTAATGAGTTGAGCCTAATTCACAAGTGTAATGTTAATATTATACCTTATATTCTGACGTGGAATGGTTTTGTAACTACATACCATAAAGCATACTCAAAGCGACTTGGAGTGGGAAAACATATTGAAGCTTATATCCAATCTGTAATCTTGAAGAGAACTTTTGAGAGCATCTCAGTCGACTTCAGACGTACCAGTACGCTAGTAGGCGGTAGCAGGGAACTTACTGTCCAAGCTGCAGTTGAAAAGCTGTACATGACGGATGAGGTAGTGAATGACCAGAATCACCAGGAAGACACCACAGAATAGAAGAGATAAAAAAGGTTGTCACAGAAAATTCCATTAAATTTGTTTATTTATTTGACCGCCCCTCTTGACTGCTTCAACGCCCCCCATTTGCCTCTGGATCCACTATAGCCTCCATGGAAGGCTCCATCGCCCACTGGGGAGCGGTATCGCCCCCGTTGGGAGTCTATGATCTAGTGTATTAGATCTCGCAATCAACTGGACATGGGAGTACTCTACACCTTCTACGAAACTCTTAATAGCTTGCAAAACACGTCGGATATTTGGAACAATAGAATCGATATCCAACGATTCAAAGTTTTGTAGCTCAAACGTGTAAGCAGAAAATTGGGTTCGATACTTATCCGCGTAACGAGATCATCTGTCGAGGACACGGTACCCTGGAGTAGGAGGCTGTTTTTCATCTGTAGATGGTCTCACACTCAAAGTTCTTTGGTTCTTGTGCTGTTTGCTGGTGTAACATTGAAGTCCTCGGTGTCTATTACATTGTGTTTTGTCTCCAAGTTAGTTCTGTAATCATGGAGTAACCTGAGTAACATGGGATTGAACCTATAAGGAATGGGGCGGGGGTGGCTCAGTCGGTAGGCACCGGACTCGTAATCTGTAGTTCCCAGGTTCGAGTCCCAGTTGGGGAGACAGATTTTTTACGGAATTTTACGGAGATATGAATTTTTACGGAGACAGAATTTTACGGAGATAAATCTCAACGCGTCAGCGTTGAGATTTATCTCCGTAAAATTCCCCACCCTGCCCCAAGTCAGTAGTCCCCATTCTGTTCTCCGTAAAATTCCCCACCCTGCCCCAAGTCAGTAGGGGACACCGATGGGCTTGGAAAGGCCGCCGTCCGTCGGATGGGACATTAAGCCGTCTTTCCGTGTGCGGGAGAGCCATACCCTGTGCACGTTAAAGAACACACTGGATGGCCTTGACGGGGGAGGCTACCATCTGTCCCCCAACAGCTGTTCCAATGGGTCCCCTACCCCAACATTCTCTGAGCCTTCTGGGTCCATGTGACCTGACCATTTAGCCCATGGTGGGCAAAAAAGTGCCGTTCATAGGTAAAACAACCCAACCGAACCTATAAGGAATATCCATTAGATTCGTTCCTCCCAAAAAACTACATACATCTGTTTTAAAAACATTACATATAAGATGGATTTCTTTCTCTTTGTTTAGAACTGTTCTATACACACACACAAAAGAGTGCGTTTTAATGGAAAAATATCAACGTCAAGTTACTACATCAAATAAAGAAACTCATTACGCTTTCATACAAAGCAGCCCAACATTACCTAACGTGTGTTAGTCAGAAATAATTTCGGTACAAAATCTGGCATTTAGCAAGTAGACGTGGAAGGAGCAAAAAAAAAAAACATTATTTTTTGATTACGGAAAAGGAACATTTCTTAACGTGTGCTAACCAAAAATAATTTTGAAAACGGTAACCTTTACAGAGCCTGCAGACAGAGTAGAGTATTGTGAGACAGAAAAGAAGTACTCTAAAGAAAATTTAACATCTGTTTAACTCGATAAATTGGCAAAATAAAGGTAAATTTTTAACCACTAATGGTTTTCATAAATACAATACAGTAAAACCAGAAATTGTTTCAGAATATTAAGCGAAATTTTTTTTATCTTAAAAGAACAGTAATATCTTACAGTAATATCTTAAAATTGATTAGTACCTTAAAATACAGTAAGCATTAAACCATCTGAGTGCATTCCATAAGATTTATAAGTAGCACAACACAAATCGTATGAAAAAGAACTATCATAAATTAAAATTTATAGGAAGTACTTTAAGAGATGTGTATTAAAGAGTAGGAAAACGTATTTAATAAAGTTTATGTTAAGAGAGTAACTTAGGACGAATCTAATGGATATCTTCTATCTAAAACTATATAAGTATGTTCCGAAAACAATATGATAATTACAAAATAATGTAAAAGTTAATGGAATCAAGTAATAAACGTTTCAATACGAATTTATTATGTAAAGGAACATTTCCTAACATCTGCTGGCCGAAAACAACAATTTTTTAAAACGACTCCTTTACCACGTACATGAAGACGAGAGATATTATATTTAAACTATGGGGTTATTGGACTCAAATTACAAGGTAGATAAAAAACACATTTTTTACAAAACAATTTTCCTTTAAAATAACGACATTAAATTAAACACGTCATTGTTAACAATAAATTTAGTTTATGAATGCTTCTTAAAACAATTTTAAAGAATATTTTTTAAACTTATACGTAGGGCAACATAGCGTGAAAACATTAGATGTAAGAAAAAACTTAGTAATAATAGGTTTTAAAAAGAACAATTGTATTTCGGACGGTCCAGTACTAAAACAGATCTTGACGTTGTAGATCCAGGCTCTGTCGACAACGGTAGAATTTTTCCTTACGCTGATTTTTGCGTTTTTTACAGCCGCCGATTTGAGTCAAAGGAACGTTTGCGACGTATTTTTCCATGGCCTCGTCTCGAGACTCCCACAGTTCGACGTATTCACCATCGTCTAGAAGCCGTTACGTAGGGCCTTCGATGCTGTCTGACACCCAGAGTTCGTCGGCATACAAAGGAACGTCGGCATACAAAGTAGAGAACGCGTTGGTTGCAATTCTACGACCTCTTCAACCATGTTTTGTATGGCCGTTTCCAAATCAGTGATGATGGAGCACATTCAAAATTCGTACTGGATAAAAATAATTGCGTTGATATTTCACTAAACAATTAGTCACTGAGTAAGACTCGTGCTACAAGAGCTGAAGAAAGGTATATCTGAACTAGGCAGAGGCAAAGATACGAATGTTTGAACCGACGACAGGCGCACAAACTGATATTGAACCTTTTGCTACGTCACATGACTCACCCCCACATGAATTTCAGAGTGTTCGTCTCACCTTCCACAACCCTATTGTCAATCTCCTTAGTAACCTTTAGAGTGAGTTATCTATAAGTTATCAGATCACAGATAAGGTTCAGACAAGTCTGGACAAGAGGAACCAACCACCTAAGACGCCAGTTTAAATATCGACAGGTTTTAGAACAAACGGTGTACTTCTTATTTGGAAAAAATAATAATTTTGCGTCTTGGTCTGTTTCAGATTGTAAATCCATCCGTCAGTAAAACGTGGTTGAGAATAAAAAAAAACTGCGAGGAAGTTATAAATTTATTGCGCGGTCTGTTTCATCTAGTTTACAGATTGGGAAAGTATTTCCAAATAAATTATGCTGATAATTATTATTCCTAAGCAAAGAGTGTACTTCTTTATTTGGAAAAATAATGTTTATTTCTTGTTCTCTTTCGCAAATGGTAGGACTTTTTAATTCTCAGATTGAATGCTTTTGGTAACGACGGCCATCAATAAAACGTGGTTCTGTGAAAATGCAGGATTTAAGGGAGGGAAAAAATCAGCCACCGGCAGAATATGGGCTCGATAATTGGGACTTTTGAAAACAGTTATTTTTTCAAGCCTGTGAAATGTGGTGGTTGAGAATAAAAATGTGAGAGAAAAATATAAATTTATTTCTTGGTCTTTTTTCATTTAGTTTGCAGAATGGGTAAGTTTATTTCTAAAAATATTTCTCAGAATCGCATCACTAATTATTATACAGAGCAAAGGGATGCACTTGGAAAAAATAATATTTATTTCTGGTCTACTTCATTTAATTCTCAGATTGTAAATTCACCCGTCACTAAAACGTGGTCCATAGGAGGGGTGAGATGAGAAGTTGACGTGCTTATTTCTAAATGCAATTGACAAGGAATAAAAAAATCCATTATAAAAATATATATATATTTTTAATTTACAAGAAAAAAACAATTTCTTCGTAAGTTAATAAGGAATAAAAAAATAAATACAGTAATTAAAATATAATTTCCAAGTTAAATGTGGTTTTCTAGGAATAAAAAATATTCATTTACAAAGAATAAAAAATTCATTTAAAAATAATATATTCCTAATTTACAGGAAATAAATATGTAATTTATTCGTAAGTTAATAAGGAAAAAAAAATAAATACAAGAAATGAAAATGTAATTTTCAACTTAAATGTAATTTTCTAGGAATAAAAAATTTATAAAAAAAAAAAGTCGTAGGTTAATTTATAATGATCGGGTATTTCTACTTCATCCACCTTTAAGCACTCTAAGCATATACAACCCCTGGCGTAATGGATAATCTCGCTGGAACGTGAAGGAAGCGTGATCAAGCCACGGTACGGAAAACAGTTTTGTTCAAAAAATATAGTACATGTGGTAAACAGTAGATGGCGCCAAAGTTAGAATTATTTTGGAGGTGTGATGACGGTAGAATTAAAAATGGCGGATTCGGGATAGAATTATTTGGGACATTTAGGGTTGTTTACTTCACGATGGGTTTGGGTAGGTAAACCAGGGAGTCTTAGAGGGGGGGGGGGTAAAAATTCAAAACGGCGGACGAACGGCAAAATCGCGGGACTTTTGACAGATGTAAACAATGTTTAACAGGTGGGCGTGGCCGTAATCCGTGACCTTGAGGACTGTTCGAGGTCAAATCAGGCAAGGTTGGGGGACCACTACTGACACTGAAGGGCTTAGAAAAACCGCCGTCCGTCGGATGGGACGTTAGACCGTGGCCCCCTGTACGATAGAGACATAACCTGTGCACATTAAAAGACATGCTGGATGATGGGAGACTACTATCGTCTCCCAACAGCTGTTCCATTGGGTCCCCTCCCCAACCTTCTCTGAGCCTTCAGAGTCCTTGTGACCTCGCCATTTAGCCCATTGTGTGCAAAAAAGTGTTGCTCATAGGTAAAACAACCCAACCGTCCCAGCCAATGTGAGCCCTGATCCAGTGATATTTGATATTTCTTGAGTTCTTGATCCTTTGGTATTTTCTTTAGTGTCTTGTCTCTGTTGTCGTTGCTTTCTAAGGCCTGAAGGGCTGAGAGGGAATCACTATATAGATTAATATCTACTGCTTTTACTCCAACACCTTGTGGAATAAATGTCAATCCACATACTTGCTGTAATTCGTGGTAAAGGAGGTCAAACTCGGTAATGAATAAAGGTTTCTAATTCAGTGTCTGGCGTGTGTATGTACATACAAATTCCTCGTACTGCCATGGGCTACGGAGGACCAAATAGACTGTTATCTATTTTGAGCAACAGCTGCTGCAGTTGACCATTCTAGGCCAATTCTAGCAAGGTCCTGTTTGACATTGTCCTCTCATCGCATCCTAGATTTCCCCCTTTTTCTGAAACCCTTAGGCACACTTTCATAATCCTGTTTGCCATTCTGTAGCGATGCATAAGGGCAACATGGCCAAACCAACGCAGTCTCTCTCTGCCCAAAATTCTGCTGAAAGGAGGTTGCCGGCTCCTTCTAACCTTATCATTACTTATAAAGCTGAACCAGATAATGCCCAAGAGTTTTTTTCTCTGTTTATCACCAAATCTTCTACTTACCTGTCTCATCAACAGACTTAATGAAAGAATTCATCAAATCGACATTATTAGCCAACAGGACCAAATCATTTTGAAATCTGTAGATTATTTAAGGCCAAAATCTTTTGCTTACAAAGAATTTTGAATAACATAATCAATGCCCAAACTAAAGAGAAAAGGAGACAAAATGTACCCTTGTCCAACTTCACTAGCAAATGTTAAACCAATCGCTGCAAGACGTACCAACTCTCACACACGACTCAATGCTATTATAGAGAGCTTTCGTTACACTAACTTACCAGCTACTCCATATGATCTAACAATCAACCACAAATTGTGTCGATCAACAGAGTCAAAAGCCTTTTTGAAATCTATAAAGCTAATAATCACAGGTCTCTGAAATTTTAAACATTTCTCAAGAATATGCCTAAGTGAAAATATTTGATTAATACATCTCCTACCACTTCTGACCTTCCCCTACCACACTGTTCATCACGCAGTTTTCTATAAACCAAATTCTTAATTCTTAAGTATAATCATGCAAAGAACTTTACCTGGAACAGAAAGTAAAGTAATTCCCCTGTAATTATCACAAGAATTGCGACCACCTTTTTTAAAAATCGGGATAGTAATATAGCTCTAGTAAAATCCTTAGGAAGAACCTTTTTATCATAACAAATATTCAAAATTTCAGTCAGCTATGTGACAACACAAATGTTCCCTGCTCTAAACATTTCAGTGGTGATTTCGTCCACCCCTGGGGATTTATATAGTTTTAATTTAGAGATAACCTTCGGAATGTGATATAGGGCCATCATAAAAGCCAGTAATATATCTATCCTCATTACAAACAATGGGAATAGAAATAATCACATTATTTAGAACATCTATGAAATGCTCAGCACACCTAGCCATCACAGAATCCTCACTTTCAACCACCTTGCCATGTTTATCCCTCAATTCCTGTGTACCTGCCTGTTTCTTCCCACATAAAACGTTAACAATCTAGTACAACCCCCTGCTGTTTGTGCTGCCTAACTGCTTCCTCTGTTTTGTCAGCCAAGCTATCAAGCCAAAGATTCTTATCAGCTGTTAACTGATCCTTTGCACGATTACTGAGCTCGTTGTAATGCCTTCTGTTAAGGCTAGTAGGGTCTTGATTCATATTAATCCTGCACTTCCTTCGTTCAAAGTAAGTTTCATAGCTTTATAACTCAACTAATTTTGTTCCCTCTGTTCTTTTCACCCAAAAGAGTACTGTTGGTTTCAAGAAAAGCCTGTTTAAACTGATCCCATTCTTTATCAACCTCAGCAGTAAGCAAATCACGATTGCCATAATGACTAAGAAGCCTAACATGTTATGCTTTGGCTATATCGGAATCTTTTAGGCATTCAGTGTTAAACATTTTCAGGCATTCAGTGTGTCTATTTTCTTAACCTTAGCACAACATTTAAGATTCAGCTGCAAAACAGTTTTGACCAGATAATGGTCAGACCCAATTTCGACTCCATTGTATTATTTGGCATTCCTAACTGAACTAGCCCATTTGCTATTAAATAAAATATAATCTATCATATTCCTGTGCAACCCATCAGGTGAAACCTATATATAATTATAAATAAGGTGATTCAGTTGCTTTGAATGATTGCACTCCTTAGTAAGTGTCTCAGTTTAATTATCTTGGGAGCTATGTAACAGATACTGGTGATGTGCGGCATGAGATTAACAGACGAATAGGGATTGATGCAGGAACTTTTGTAATATTAATTAATAATAACCGGTGTTTGTAATATGTGTTAGTTATTCGTAAACCCTTAAGTTTATTTAGCTGTAGAAGATATTCTCTATTCCCATTGGAACTGTCAATGCCAAAGGGACCTAAACCTCCTGCCCAAAGGTCAGAGTTTAGCATTGAAGTCACTTAGCACAAGAGAAATATCTCCTTTATACGCAGAATTTAAAATATCCTGAAGCTGGCTGTAAAACATCACGTTCTCATCAGGATCCTCTATGGGGGTATAACAACAGATGACATTTAAGTCTTTGATTTTTGTTTTAAATTGTGCCGTAGGAAATCTTTCATTAATGCAGTCATATCCTAGAAGAGCATCACTGACGTGTGTGCGCTGAGAAGCAACCTACACCTTGGAGACGCTTTCCATCCTCCTTCCCTGAAAAAAGAAATTTAAAGTTATTTTTAAGAATCTCACTTTTACCTGTCCATCATCTGGTCTCTTGCAAGCCTAGAATATGTAGGTTTTAACGCTGAAATTCCTGCGTGAGGACATCAAGAGAATAAGCTCTATGTAACGTCCTCACGTTCCACGTACCTGAGGAGAGAAAATGAATAGTAGGATGTTTAAAGAAACCAAGTTAATTGAGAAAGGTAGGGCCAGCAATATTAAGCAGCCCTCTGATTGCAGACATTGGGCAAAGACCTGTTCCTCCTACTGTAAAGTCTGAAGTCACCGATGTTGGTAAGAACTTCAGGCCCACCATTTCAAGAGCCATTGACCAGCCTGAGACACATTACTCTAGTTTAGGACTGGCGATGCCCAATTAGCCAAGTGAGGGCTGAGGTTTTCCCACTGCTAAAGGTTGAAACTACTCATGTTGGTAGGACCTTCAGGCACCACCTTTCAAGTGAACCTTTTCAAGACACCACCTTTTCAAGTGAACTTTTTCAATAGCCATAGACCTCTCTGAGAGACATTATTCCAGCTTAGGTTTGACGATGCCCAACTAGTTAAGTAAGGGTTCAGGTACCTGCAATGGCCTCTGATCAGGATTATCCACCAGCTGATATAAGGTATCCTGTGCCTCTGTTCACTTAAGGCTGGCAACTCACAAGCAAACAGATAACACAGCGGCAGTTTCTCCCTCAACAGAAGCCCTTCAGTGCAGCAAGTCTAGGATCCATAATCAAGCTCAAATCCATAAACCAGTCCAGTCTGGGTATAAATGGTCAGAACCAGGACATTATGAAGTAGACCAAGGGTTGAAAGAAAGAAAAAAAATGGCCATAGATGATGACCAGATGAGTAGGCCTCACTGAACTGGCAGCCTTACCATTCCGTTCTCTTCCAAAGGAGAAGGTCTTCGGTTTCAAATATCTCTTTTGAAAGGTACTAATGGCCTGAATCACGAGAAGGCGGGATCGGACATTAGGTACTAAACCTGGCCGGTTATGTGCACCATCAATGGGGATTGGCCCACAGCTCTCCTTATGCTTTTCCATAATCCATAGGTATTCGTGGAATACCATTCAGTTTTGCACGCCTAACAATGTGAGCGACGACAAAACACGGCGTAGAAGTTTGATATGGCCAACCTCTATCTATATAGGGCCTCTAGTCAAATCAGCAAACCTTTCGACTTTCATCTCAAAAAGGGACGTTAAAAAAGAGTATACCACACATGCTCGTATGCGTGGCAAACTCTATAATTTATTTCCCTTCATATTGAATACGGGGTACGAAAGGGTTTATTAAAAGCCAAGAGGGTACGGGGACCGAAATAATTTAGGAACTCCTGTCTAGTAAAACACCATTAAAACTGAAGATCAGTACACAGTTATGATCAAAGGGTCAATAATCAATTCTAAGCATTAATAAGGTTCTAAGCATTAATAATGAACAAACTAAAAAATATGGAGTTTACACAATTACTTGAAATTAATAATCGTAATGAAATTAATAATAAATTGGTAAATCTCCTTCATAGTACTAATCAAAATAAATGTTCGATCGATCTCATAGACCAAACAGAAAAATAAAAAAAAAATGCAGGAGTGACAAATAATGGATTACCGATTGAATTCTAACAGACGTGGCAGCTTTGTCATCGATGTTTTGCATAACAATCATAAATACGGTGTTGATAATCAAATTCTTACAAAAAATAAAAAAAAAATAAAAAAATACTTCCGGTAAGGCTCTAAAAATAAAAAATAAACGTGCATTTGAATTTTGCATATTCATATTCATTAGTCACCAGCCACTACTGTTTCAAACATAAGAAACATTTTAACGTGAAGAACATAATTGCGATTAATCCAAACACAAAACGAGATTATTAAGGGGGAAAAAGTATTTATATACATAAGATGGGATTGGGGTTGACTATGAATTTTGATGATTCATGATGAGTTATATTTAAAAAAAAATCTAGAAAAGGTAATAACTACGGTGAAAGCAAAAAGCCTGTTCTAATCCTGGAAACCTTTATCTCATTGAGAAAGGAATTCGCCCTCTGTGAAGTGTCGTACAAAGTAAAACAAAACGTTTCGATGCTCTTTGAACTATAGGACCAATACAAACATAAAACATCTAATAAAGGAATTTTTGTTTCAAAACAAAGGACAAGGTTATCAGATAAATCGATCGATGCCTTATGATTTTAAAAGTATAATTTTAAACACAATGCGTAAGTGTTGTAGTTGTATTGCAACCTACACATAAAACAACGAATAGTTTTGTTCATAATAATAATATTTTTTGTTTCTTTTTGCTTTATATGCTCCTACGAAAAGCAGGAATTCGTGGATCCCCTTTTCACTAGTTAAAATTTTTTCTTATTAATCGCTTTACTCTAGTAAGAACAAGTAATAGCGACAACTAGCTTAACGCTGCAAATTGAGGTGTTCTTCATGGCTCTAAACACTTGAGGACCTTGTGACTTGACTATTTAGCACATTTTGCGCACAAAAGTACTCTTCGGATGCTTTCTTAATAATGACATTTAAGGTAATTATAAGTGGTTTGGATATGAGAGTATTCCTAATTAAAACAGAAAACTTTGTCAGAGATTCGAATCCGGACACATTAGCATTTATTCCTTTGGACCTCGCAAGCTGCTCTATTAATGTTTGGTACCTGATCAATTTCGAGAAACATTTAAAAAAAATCTCCATTTCAAATATATGGAGGAACGAAGTGTACGACATCCATCCGAATCAATTTCATCCTTTCCCTCCTTTGACTCCCACTTCGGTCTCATTTGTTCGCTTTTGCCTCTCATCTCTTCTCCATCGTCGGAGGGAATGAAGAGGAGCAGAAAATGTCGAGATCGATCGCGGATTGCATTTCTCATGGAAGACAAGAAGGTTACAAATGAAGTTTTGCTTTTTTCTTTTGATAAATAGCCCAGTTACGATCCTTACGGGAGGGTTGGGTACTGGGGGAGGATGTGCATCACGGAATGAGACAGTAAGTGAGGTATTTTGTGCAGGAAATTTATTCCTGCTTTCTCTTGCATTTCTTCGTCGACGGAGTTGCACTTCGTTGGGAGATATCTTGTCCTTGACTGGCAGCGGCGCGCCGCGCACGTGTCACTGACAAAGGAACGACGAGGATGGCAACAAATGAGATACTTTCGTTTCTTCATCTCTTCCTCAGTTATGTACTTATTATGTGCGTCCTTGTAAAGGACCATTTCATCAGGATAAGGAGATAGAGTTTTGTTCCTAAGGAAACCGGGGGGGGGAGGAGGTAACACTGACTGGATGGAGACGCCGGCGCCCGAGCAAATCGATGCTCGCGACATGAGTCTGTGCTCCCAATTTCTAAATGAGATGAAGTTTGCGCGAGGGAAAAGAGCAATTGTAGTCGTGGCACTTGTCTATTACATCGCCGACAATATGGCCACGTTTCTTCGATTGGCAATGTGCCATGGGAAAATCGGAACCTTGTTCTGAAGCTTAAATGCGTATGTCGTTTATTTTTGCACGATTTGAATGATTCTAAAAACAAAAAAAAAAGTGGGAGCAAAAAACATTTTTGTAATTAAACAGCTGCAACATAAATCTTGATAATTTGCAAGTGATCGGCTGATGATCTTTAAACGCTGCATGTGATCTCGAGAATAAGAGATGTGCAAAAAACAAGATGGGGAAAATATTCCTTTGTATCAGAAATGATTATCAAAAGGTTCCGTGATGTGGAATCTGCATAGAACTCATTCAACCATGTGGAACCTGAAAACCTTTCTTTGCTAGTGTGCTTACAGTGAAATCCCGATTCAGTTTTCACACACTTCATGAAATTCTTTATTTACTGAATACTTTTTCTGGTCCCAGCAAAAGCCCATTATAAACAATGTGCTATTATTTTGTGATCATTTTTTAAGGAAAAAAACCGACATTTAGCGAAAGAAATTTTCTGTCTTCCAGGTCTCGTAACTCTATTTAGTGAGATCGTGTTCGAAATAACAATGGAGGTTTTCGCTTTATCTCCGTAAATCATTATCGCACAACAATAATCTTTTACGCCTAATCTCACACAGAGAGATTGCATCGAAACGATATCGCTTTAATTTTCGACACGTGGTCTGGCTTTGTGTAAATTCCGTCAGTAGAGTTCATTTATTGTTTCTTTTTTATCTTCACAATGGCTACGAAAAGGAAATAATTCAAGATAAGATAAAAAGTTAAATTTATTTTGAAGATGCATCATCAGCTTATGCTGTGTGATGAAAAGTCTATTTTGACCTTCGTCATTGCTTATGCTGCATGGAGAAAAGTCTATTTTAACCTTAGATCTTTGGCTTATGCTGCAGATGAAAAGTCAGTTTTGATCTTGCATAATTAGGTTATGCTGCGTGATAAAAAGTATTTTGACCTTGCACCATTGGTTAATGCTGCATGATAAAAAGTCTATTTTGACCTTGGATCATTATCTTATGCTGCAAGGACAAAAGTCTATTTTGACCTTGTATCATGCTGTATGATCAAAAGTCTATTTTGACCTTACATCTTTGGCTTATGCTGCAGAAGAAAAGTCTGTTTTGACCTTGCATAATTAGCTTATGCTGCGTGATGAAAAGTATTTTGACCTTGCATCATTGGTTAATGCTGCATGATAAAAAGTCTTTTAACCTTGGATCATTCTCTTCTGCTGCAAGGACAAAAGTTTATTTTGACCATGCATCATTGAATATGCTCCATGGAGAAAAGTCTATTTTGACCTTGTATCATGCTGTATAATCAAAAGTCTATTTTGACCTTACATCTTTGGCTTATGCTGCAGGTGAAAAGTCCGTTTTGACCTTGCATAATTAGCTTATGCTGCGTGATGAAAAGTATTTTGACCTTGCATCATTGGTTAATGCTGCATGATAAAAAGTCTTTTAACCTTGGATCATTCTCTTCTGCTGCAAGGAGAAAAGTCTATTTTGACCTTGTATCATGCTGTATGATCAAAAGTCTATTTTGACCTTACATCTTTGGCTTATGCTGCAGAAGAAAAGTCTGTTTTGACCTTGCATAATTAGCTTATGCTGCGTGATGAAAAGTATTTTGACCTTGCACCATTGGTTAATGCTGCATGATAAAAAGTCTATTTTGACCTTGAATCATTATCTTATGCTGCATGGAGAAAAGTTTATTTTGACCATGCATCATTGAATATGCTCCATGGAGAAAAGTCTATTTTGACCTTACATCTTTGGCTTATGCTGCAGGTGAAAAGTCCGTTTTGACCTTGCATAATTAGCTTATGCTGCAGGTGAAAAGTCCGTTTTGACCTTGCATAATTAGCTTATGCTGCGTGATGAAAAGTATTTTGACCTTGCATCATTGGTTAATGCTGCATGATAAAAAGTCTTTTAACCTTGGATCATTCTCTTCTGCTGCAAGGAGAAAAGTCTATTTTGACCTTGTATCATGCTGTATGATCAAAAGTCTATTTTGACCTTACATCTTTGGCTTATGCTGCAGAAGAAAAGTCTGTTTTGACCTTGCATAATTAGCTTATGCTGCGTGATGAAAAGTATTTTGACCTTGCACCATTGGTTAATGCTGCATGATAAAAAGTCTATTTTGACCTTGAATCATTATCTTATGCTGCATGGAGAAAAGTTTATTTTGACCATGCATCATTGAATATGCTCCATGGAGAAAAGTCTATTTTGACCTTACATCTTTGGCTTATGCTGCAGGTGAAAAGTCCGTTTTGACCTTGCATAATTAGCTTATGCTGCAGGTGAAAAGTCCGTTTTGACCTTGCATAATTAGCTTATGCTGCGTGATGAAAAGTATTTTGACCTTGCATCATTGGTTAATGCTGCATGATAAAAAGTCTTTTAACCTTGGATCATTCTCTTCTGCTGCAAGGAGAAAAGTCTATTTTGACCTTGTATCATGCTGTATGATCAAAAGTCTATTTTGACCTTACATCTTTGGCTTATGCTGCAGAAGAAAAGTCTGTTTTGACCTTGCATAATTAGCTTATGCTGCGTAATGAGAAGTATTTTGACCTTGCACATTCGTTAACGCTGCATGATAAAAAGTCTATTTTGACCTTGGAACATTCTCTTATGCTGCATGGAGAAAAATGTCTATTTTGACCTTGCGTCATTGCTTATGCTGCATGGAGAAAAGTGTATTTTGACCTCACATCTTTGGCTTATGCTCCAGAAGAAAATTCTGATTTGACCTTGCATAATTAGCTTATGCTGCGTGATGAAAAGTATTTTGACCTTGCATCATTCGTTAACGCTGCATGATAAAAAGTCTATTTTACCTTGGATCATTCTCTTATGCTGCTGCATGGAGAAAACTCTATTTAGATCTTGTATCATGCTGTATGAATGATCGAAATCGATCAAAAAGATATAAGATCGAAATAGATCAAAAGTCTATTTCGATCTTACATCTTTGGCTTATGGTGCAGATGAAAAGTCTGTTTTGACCTTGAATAAATAGCTTATGCTGCGTGATGAAAAGTATTTTAACCTTGCATCACTGGCTAATGCTGCATGATAAAAAGTCTATTTTGACCATGGATCATTCTCTTATGCTGCATGGAGAAAAAAGTCTATTTTGATCTTGCATCATTGCTTATGCTACACGGAGAACAGTCTGTTTTGACCTTCTATATGCTATATGTTCAAAAGTCTATTTTGACCTTACATCTTTGGCTTATGCTGCAGATGAAAAGCCTGTTTTGACCTTGAATAAATAGCTTATGCTGCATGATGAAAAGTATTTTAACCTTGCATCACTGGCTAATGCTGCATGATAAAAAGTCTATTTTGACCATGGATCATTCTCTTATGCTGCATGGAGAAAAAAAGTCTATTTTGACCTTACATCATTGCTTATGCTGCACGGAGAAAAGTCTGTTTTGACCTTCTATATGCTCTATGTTCAAAAGTCTATTTTGACCTTACATCTTTGGCTTATGCTGCAGATGAAAAGTCTGTTTTGACCTTGAATAAATAGCTTATGCTGCGTGATGAAAAGTATTTTAACCTTGCATCACTGGCTAATGCTGCATGATAAAAAGTCTATTTTGACCATGGATCATTCTCTTATGCTGCATGGAGAAAAAAAGTCTATTTTGACCTTACATCGTTGCTTATGCTGCACGGAGAAAAGTCTGTTTTGACCTTCTATATGCTCTATGTTCAAAAGTCTATTTTGACCTTACATCTTTGGCTTATGCTACAGATGAAAAGTCTGTTTTGACCTTGAATAAATAGCTTATGCTGCGTGATGAAAAGTATTTTAACCTTGCATCACTGGCTAATGCTGCATGATAAAAAGTCTATTTTGACCATGGATCATTCTCTTATGCTGCATGGAGAAAAAAGTCTATTTTGACCTTACATCATTGCTTATGCTGCACGGAGAAAGTCTGTTTTGACCTTCTATATGCTCTATGTTCAAAAGTCTATTTTGACCTTACATCTTTGGCTTATGCTGCAGATGAAAAGTCTGTTTTGACCTTGAATAAATAGCTTATGCTGCGAGATGAAAAGTATTTTGAACTTGCATCATTTGGTTAATGCTGCGTGATAAAAAGTCTATTTTGACCTTGGATCATTCTCTTATGTTGCATGGAGAAAAGTCTATTTTGATCCTGTATCATGCTGTATGATCAAAAGTCTATTTTCACCTTACATCTTTTGCTTATGCTGCAGATGAAAAGTCTGTTTTGACCTTGAATAAATAGCTTATGCTGCGAGATGAAAAGTATTTTGACCTTGCATCATTGGTTAATGATGCATGATAAAAAGTCTATTTTGACCTTGCATCATTATCTTATGCTGCATGGAGGAAAATGTCTATTTTGACCTTGTATCATGCTGTATGATCAAAAGTCTCTTTTGACCTTACATCTTTGGCTTATGCTGGAAGTGAAAAGTCTGTTTTGATCTTTGCATAAATAACTTATGCTGTGTGATGAAAAGTATTTTGACCTTGCATCATTGACTAATGCTGCCTGATAAAAAGTCTATTTTGACCTTGGATGATTCTCTTATGTTGCATGAAGAAAAGTCTATTTTGACCTTGTATATGCTCTATGATCAAAAGTTTATTTTGACCTTACATCTTTGGCTTATGCTGCATGATGAAAAGTCAGTTTTGACCTTAAATAATTAGCTTATGCTGCGTGATGAAAATTATTTTTACCTTGCATCATTGGCTAATGCATATTTTGACGATGATCATTCTCTTAGGCTGCATGGAGTAAAAAGTCTTTTGACCTTTCATCATTGCTTATGCTGCATGGAGAAAAGTCTATTTTGACCTTGTATCATGCTGTATGATGAAATATTTTTTTTGAGATTACATCTTTGGTTTATGCTGCAGATGAAAAGTCTGTTTAGACGATGGGTTATTCTCTTATGCTGCAAGGAGAAAAGACTATTTTGACCTTGCATTATTGCTTATGCTGCACGGAGAAAAGTCTATTTTGACCTTTTACCATGATGTATGATCAAAAGTCTATTTTGACCTTATATCTTTGGCTTATGCTGCATGTGAAATGTCCGTTTTGACCTTGCATAATTAGCTCATGGTGCATGATCAAAAGTATTTTGACCTTGCATCATTGGCCAATGCTGCATGATAAAAAGTCTATTTTGACCATAGATCATTCTCTTATGCTGCATGGAGAAAAAAGTCTATTTTGACATTGCATCATTGGCCAATGCTGCATGGAGAAAAGTCTATTTTGACCTTGTATCATGCTGTATGATGAAATGTCTATTTTGACTTTACATCTTTGGTTTATGCTGCAGATGAAAAGTCTGTTTAGATGATGGATTATTCTCTTATGCTTCAAGGAGAAAAGACTATTTTGACCTTGCATCATTGCTTATGCTGCATGAAGAAAAGTCTATTTTGACCTTACATCTTTGGCTGATGCTGGAGATGAAAAGTCTGTTTTGACCTTGCATAATTAGCTTATGCTGCGTGATGAAAAGTATTTTGACCTTTCATCATTGGCTAATACTACATGTTAATAAGTCTATTTTGATCATGGGTCATTCTCTTATGCTGCAAGGATAAAAGTCTATTTTGACCTTGTATATGATGGCCGAATGGTTAGCACGCTTGGATACTGATTTAAGGGACCTGGGTTCGAGCCCCGGGTAAGGCAGGATGTGTGTGTTGTTTTTCTGCTGAGGTCCTGCCATCCTCACAAACCTTCTACTATGGCATATAAACTGACAGGCTCCTGTCAGACCTCTGTGGAAAGCAGCTGCTTGAGGGGATTTTTTTTATTTTTTATTTTATGCTCTACGATCAAAAGTCTATTTTGACCTTACATCTTTGGGTTTATGCTGCAGAAGAAAAGTCGGTTTTGACCTTGCATAATTAGTTTATGCTGCGTGAAAAAAATATTTTGACTTTGCATCATTGGTTAATGCTGCATGATAAAAAGTCTTTTGACCTTGGATCATTCTCTTATGCTGCATGGAGAAAAGTCTATTTTGACCTTGCATCATTGCTTATGCTGCATGGAGAAAAGTCTATTTTAACCTTGTATCATGCTGTATGATGAAAAGTCTATTTTGACCTTACATCTTTGGCTTATGCTGCAGATGAAAAGTCGGTTTAGACGATGGATTATTCTCTTATGCTGCAAGGAGAAAAAAGTCTATTTTGACCTTGCATCATTGCTTATGCTGCATGGAGAAAAGTCTATTTTGACCTTGTATCATGCTGTATGATGAAAAGTCTATTTTGACCTTACATCTTTGGCTTATGCTGCAGATGAAAAGTCGGTTTAGACGATGGATTATTCTCTTATGCTGCATGAGAAAAAAGTCTATTTTGACCTTGCATCATTGCTTATGCTGCATGGAGAAAAGTCTATTTTAACCTTGTATCATGCTGTATGTTCAAAAGTCTATTTTGACTTTACATCTTTGGCTTATGCTGCAGAAGAAATGTCGGTTTTGACCTTGCACAATTAGCTTATGCTGCGTGAAGAAAAGTATTTTGACCTTGCATCATTGGCCAATGCTGCATGATAAAAAGTCTATTTTGACCATAGAACATTCTCTTATGCTGCATGGAGAAAAAAGTATATTTTGACATTGCATCATTGCTTATGCTGCATGGAGAAAAGTCTATTTTGACCATGTATCATGCTGAATGATAAAAAGTCTATTTTGACCTTACATCTTTGTCTTATGCTGCAGAAGAAAAGTCTGTTTTGACCTTGCATAATTAGCTTATGCTGCGTGAAGAAAAGTATTTTGACTTTGCATCATTGGTTAATGCTGCATGATAAAAATTCTTTTGACCTTGGATCATTCTCTTATGCTGTAAAGAGAAAAGTCTATTTTGACCTTGCATCATAGCTTATGCTGCATGGAGAAAAATCTATATTGACCTTGTATCATACTGTATGATCAAAAGTCTATTTTGACCTTACATATTTGGCTTATGCTGCAGATGAAAAGTCTTGTCCTTGTATAAATAGCTTATGCTGCGTGATGAAAAGTATTTTGACTTTGCATCATTGGTTAATGCTCCATGATAAAAAGTCTTTTAACCTTGGATCATTCTCTTATGTTGCAAGGACAAAAGTCTATTTTGACCTTGCATCATTGCTTATGCTGCATGGAGAAAAGTCTATTTTGACCATGTATCATGCTGTATGATCAAAAGTCTATTTTGACCTTACATCTTTGGCTGATGCTGGAAATGAAAAGTATGTTTTGACCTTGCATAATTAGCTTATGCTGCGTGATGAAAAGTATTTTGACTTTGCATCATTGTCTAATGCTGCATGTTAAAAAGTCTATTTTGACCATTGATCATTCTCTTATGCTGCAACGAGAAAAGTCTATTTTGACCTTGCATCATTTCTTATCCGGCATGGCGAAAAGTCTATTTTGACCTTGTGTTATGCTGCAGATGAAAAGTCGGTTTTGACCTTGCATAATTAGCTTATGCTGCATGAAGAAAAGTATTTTGACCTTGCATCATTGGCTAATGCTGCATGATAAAAAGTCTATTTTGACCATGGATCATTCTCTTATGCTGCATGGAGAAAAGTTCATTTTGACCTTGCATCATTGCTTACGCTGGATGGAGAAAAGTATATTTTGACCTGTATCATGTTGTATGAACAAATGTCAATTTTGACCTTACATCTTTGGCTTATGCTGCAGAAGAAAAGTCGGTTTTGACCTTGCATAATTAGTTTTTGCTGCGTGAAGAAAATTATTTTGACCTTGCATCATTGGTTAATGCTGCACGATAAAAAGTCTTTTCACCTTGGATCATTCTCTTATGCTGTAAAGAGAAAAGTCTATTTTGACCTTGCATCATTGCTTATGCTGCATGGAGAAAAGTCTATTTTGACCTTGTATCGTGCTGTATGAGCAAAAGTCTATTTTGACCTTACGTCTTTGGCTGATGCTGGAGTTTATGCAAGGTCTGTTTCAACCTTGCATAATTATCTTATGCTGCGTGAAGAAAAGTATTTTGACCTTGCATCATTGGTTAATGCTGCATGATAAAAAGTCTATTTTGACCTTGTATCTTGCTGTATGAGCAAAAGTCTATTTTGACCCTACGTCTTTGGCTGATGCTGGAGTTTATGCAAGGTCTGTTTCAACCTTGCATAATTATCTTATGCTGCGTGAAGAAAAGTATTTTGACCTTGCATCATTGGTTAATGCTGCATGATAAAAAGTCTATTTTGACCTTGGATCATTCTCTTATGCAGCTGGGTCAGCGTTGAGATTTATCTCCGCAAAATTTCCCCGCCCTGCCCAAGGTCAGTAGGGGACACCGATGGGCTTGAAAAGGCCGCCGTCCGTCGGATGGGACGTTAAGCCGTGGCCCCGTGTGCGCTTATGCTGCATGATAAAAAATATGCTCTGACCTTGCATCATTGGCTTATGCTGCATGCTGAAAAGTCTATTTTGATCTTGCATCATTGCCCTATATTGCATGATGAAAAGTCTATTTCGTCCTTTCATCATTGGCTAATGCTGCATGATAAAAAGTCTATTTTGAGTTTGTATCATTGCTTGTGCTGCATGGAGAAAAGTGTGTTTTGACCTTGTATTATGGTGCATGATGAAGAGTCTATTTTGACCTTACATCTTTAGCTTGTGCTGCATGATGAAAAATATTCTTTGACCTTGCATCATGGGCTTCATGCCACATGATGAAAAGTCTATTTTGACCTTGTATCATTGGTTTATGGTGCATGATGAAAAGTGTAATTTGACCTTGCATCATTGGCTAATACTGCATGGTAAAAAGTCTACTTTTAGAGCAGAACTGAAGAGAATGAACTTGGAAGATTATTGACCTGATGAACTGGAGAAAAGTGATGAAATTTGTTTATTTAAAAGGTCAGTATTGTATATGGTAAATCTTACGAAATGATAAAGGGTTTCTGATGTAATTTTGCATATCCCCGTGAGGGGCGGGGGTGGCTCAGTCGGTAGCGCGCCTGGTTCGTAATCTGTAGTTCCCAGGTTCGAGTCCCAGCTGGGTCAGCGTTGAGATTTATCTCCGCAAAATTCCCCGCCCTGCCCACGGTCAGTAGGGGACACCGATGGGTTTGGAAAGGCCGTCGTCCGTCGGATGGGACGATAAGCCGTGGCCCCGTGTGCGGGAGAGCCATACCCTGTGCACGTTAAAGAACACGCTGGATGGCCTTGACGGGAGGCTACCATCTGTCTCCCAACAGCTGTTCCAGTGGGTCCCCTCCCCCAACCTTCTCTGAGCCTTCGGGGTCCTTGTGGCCTGGCCATTTAGCCAATGGTGTGCAAAAAAGTGCCGCTCAGAGGTAAAACAACCCAACAACACAACGCATATCCCCGTTTATTGGAAACTTTAAGTTACGAAAATCCATCACGTTCTTAATTTCGTTATTTTACGAAAAACAGGGGTGCACAAGCATTTTTGAAATCGGGCCGAAATAAAAAATGTTATGTTTGCTGTGGACTAATAATTCGGAGGAATGATGCAATAAAAGAAAATAAAAGGTTTGACTTTATTACATTTTATTTCCCTTAAGTATAAGTGCAAAATATTAAGAAAAAAGTTAAATATTAATAAAATTTTAACATCAAAACTGAAGTTGTTTGGCCAAAGTCGTGTGTGAAGAATTGGACTGTATCCTAGAAACGAGCGTTGAACATTCGACGCCCATGGTGTTGTAGCTATTTGCATGATATTTTTCAAGTTTTCGTCTTTGAAACACCATTCATTTTAGTGCAATCAGATAAAAATTGGGCCGGATAAATTTTTTTAAAGGTATCGGGATCACAGTGTATTTAATTTTCATTTTGCTACTTAGTTAAATGAAAACTATATATATAAGAAGTTCAGAAAACTGTTCATAAAGGGGAAATTCACTCAATGACAAAATAATCGAACGCATGTAGTAGAGTAGTAGGAAGAAAATGGAAAAGACACATTTATAGAAAATATTTTTTATAGAAAATGTGTGTTGTGTTGAAAAGTCCCATGTTTGCGGTGCGTTTTTCAGGCCGACTGTTGTACGGAGGATTGTCCTGTTTAATGGAGGGTTTTTCTGTTGACCACTTAGAATTTAGTCCTCCTAACAACGTAATACACCTGGGTTTCACCTGATGGGCTGCATAAGAATATGATTGATAATATATTAATTAAGAGCAAATGGGCTAGTTCTGTTAGGAATACCAGGTCATATAGGGGAGCTGAAATTGGATCTGACCATTACCTTGTTAAAAGTGTCTTGCAACTTAAACTTAAAAAGTGTCGTGCTACGGTTAAAAAACTTACCTTTAATACTGAAGCTCTGAAAGACCCTGTTATAGCTCAAGCTTACCATGATAGGTTACTTAGTCATTATGACAGTCATGGTTTGCTTACTACTGAAGTTGAGGAAGAATGGGGCCATTTTAAACAGGCTTTTTTGGAAACTAACAGTACTCTTTTAGGAAAAAAGGAGCAGAGGAGACTGAATTATTTAAGTGATAAGGCACTTGAGCTGATTTCAGAAAGAAGGAACTGAAGGAATGTCCTTATTCAATACCCTACTAGTCCTAATAGAAATGATTACAGAGAGTTTAATAAACGTGTAAAGGATCAGTTAGCTACTGATAAGAATCTTTGGCTTGATGGCTTGGCTGACAAAGCTGAGGAAGCAGTTAGGCAGCACAACAGCAGAGAGCTGTACCAGATAGTTAATGTTTTGTGTGGTAGAAAACGAACAGAGGTATACAGGGACTAAATGATAAACAAGATAAGGTTATAGAAGGTGAGGATTCTGTCATGGCTAGGTGGGCTGACCATTTCAGTGATGTTCTAAACAGTATAGTTAGTTCTACTCCCATTGTTTGTAATGATGCTAGATGCATTTGTGGCTTTAATGTTGGCCCTATAACGCAATCTGAAATTATTTTGGCTATTTCTAAACTTAAACTTCGTAAATCCCCAGGAGTAGATAAAATTACTAGGGAAATGCTTAAAGCTGGGAATGTTTCAGTTACCACTTGGATGACAGAAATTTTGAATATTTTTTATGATAAAGGCATGGTTCCTAAGGATTTTAATAGAGCTATTATTATCCCTATTTTCAAAAAAGGTAATTGCAGTTCTTGTGATAACTATAGGGGTATCAGCCTACTCTCTGTTCCAGGGAAAGTTCTTTGCATGATTGTGCTTAATAGAATTAAGAATCTGGTTGACAGGCAATTGCGTGATGAGCAATGTGGATTCAGAATTGGTAGGGGATGTGTAGATCAAATATTTTCACTTAGGCAGATTCTTGAGAAATGTTTAGAGTTTCAGAAACCTTTGGTTGCTAGCTTTGTTGATTTCAAAAAGGCTTTTGACTCTGTTGATCGTCATAATTTGTGGTTGATTGTGAGATCATATGGTATACCAGACAAGTTAGTTAACATAATGAAAGCTCTCTATAATAACACTGAATCGTGTGTGAGAGTTGGTAAGGCTTGTAGCAATTGGTTTAGCATTACTTCTTATGTTCGACAAGAGTGCATTTTGTCTCCTTTTGTCTTTAGTTTGGTTATAAATTATGTTATGCGAAATTCACTTCAAATTAAAGATTTTACAGATACAAAAATTTCTGATTTCGATTATGCTGATAATTTAGCCCTTTTGGCAAATGATGTTGATGAGATGAACTCTTTCATTGGAGCTGTTGATGGGTTGTGTTGGGTTGTTTTAACTCTGAGCGGCACTGTTTTTGCACACCATGGACTAAATGGCCAAGTCACATAGACCCGAATGCTCAGAGAAGGTTGGGGGAGGGGACCCACTGGAACATCTGTTGGGAGGCATATGACAGTAGGATTCAGGGCCATCTAGCGTGTTCTTTAACGTGCATAGGATATCGCTCTCCCGCACACCGGCCACGGCTTAACGTTCCATACGACGGACGGCGGCCTTTCCAATCCATCGGTGTCCCCTAATGACTGTGACCGCTGACACAGCTGGGACTCGAACCTGGGAACTGCAGATTACGAGCCTGAACTGTTTATGAGATTAGAAGTAGAGTAGGATTGGTTATAAACAGAGAGAAAACAAAGTAATGAAAATTGATCAGGCAGGCTGTGGTTCAGTCAATCTGAATGGCTACACTGTTGAGAAGATGTCTCAGCTTAATTATTTTGAGAGCTATGTAACAGATACTGGTGATGTGCGGTATGAGATTAACAGACGAATAGGGATTTCTGCCGGGACTTTTAAGAATTTATGGAGAGTGTGTAGAAATAGGCGTATGCACCTAAAGACTAAAATTAGACTGTATAATAGTTTGGTTCTTTCTAGGGTAGTTATGCTACTGAAACGTGGACGCTTTGTAAACAAGATATCAGGAAACTAGATGCTTTTGATTCTAGATGCTTACGCAGTATCTTGGGTATTAGGTGGTTTAACTTTGTAACTAATGATGAGGTTAGGCAAAGGAGTCTGCAACCTCCTTTAAGCAGCATATTGTGCAGAGAGAGACTCCGCTGGTTTGGCCATGTTGCCCGTATGGATAATAATAGATTGGCGAATAGGGTTATGAACAGTGTGCCTAGAGGCTTCAGAAGGAGGGGGAGACCTATGATGCGGTGGGCAGAAAATGTCAAACTGGACCTTGCTAGAATTGGTTTGCAGTGGCAGGATGCAGCAGATGTAGCTCAGGACATACTCTTGGAGAACTAAATTGCACAGTCTTGTTGGACCTCCATGGCTGCTTAAGGATGATGAGGATGATAAATTCGAAGTATTATTCCCATAATAACTAACAGCTGCATGTAGCACCATAATTACGTATATATCATTCATTGGCCCCAGGGTGCAGTCGTTTGACTATATCAGTTGTGAAAAAACCACATAGCCTTACATCTGTAATAGTAGTAGTAGCATTTATTTCCACTCATAATCCATACATATATATATCACAAATTTTCATATATGTAACAGTGACCAGAGGCCGTCCCGTGG
This sequence comes from Ryuthela nishihirai, assembly GCA_038380435.1. Taxonomy (NCBI): domain Eukaryota; kingdom Metazoa; phylum Arthropoda; class Arachnida; order Araneae; family Heptathelidae; genus Ryuthela; species Ryuthela nishihirai. Next base: position 32,521,835 of record JAWZYU010000004.1, read on the forward strand.
CCGAGTGGTTAGCACGCTTGGCTACTGATCTACGGGACCTGGGTTCGAGCCCCGGATAAGGCATGGATGTATGTGTCGTTTTTCTGCTGAGGTCCTGCCATCCTCTCAGACCTTCTACTAGGGCATATAAACTGACAGGCTCCTGTCAGACCTCTGTGGCAAGCAGCTGCTTGAGGGGGTATTTATTATTTATTATATATTAACAGTGACCATGATAAACCCTAAACGAACTTATTTCCCCATTCACTTTTACCGCCTGACTTCTTACTAAAAGGTAGCTTTTAAACCAATTATAAATATGTCCTGTTATACCGCTGGCAAAGAATTTTTTTAACAGTATTTCCTGATCCACTGTATCGAAAGCTTTTTGTAGATCCAGAAACAGTGTCAACGTTTTTTTACCCGCATCAATGCTTTTATAAATACCTTCCGTTAGTTTCAGAATACATTGCTCAGTGTTTTTACCCTCCGTAAAACCAAACTGGTTTTTGGAAAAAAATCTATGTTAATTTAAAAATTTCATGTCTTTTTTTAACAATTTTTTTCAATTAATTTAGAAAACACTGACAACAATGAGATCGGTCTATAATTAGTCAACAATTGTTTATCATCCGATTTGTAAATCGGGGAAATTAAAGCATATTTTAGTTGTTTAATAAATTTTCCTTGTTGTAGTGATAAATTAATTAAATAAGTAAAAGCATATAAATTATATTTAGCAATAATTTGTAACATGGACACTGTAATACCATCATACCCAGAGGCTTTATTCTTACTCATTGCTGCAAGTTCTTTACCAATTTCTGCATCATCCGTATTTTCCTGGGGCGGGGGTGGCTCAGTCGGTAGCGCGCCAGGCTCGTAATCTGTAGTTCCCAGGTTCGAGTCCCAGCTGGGTCAGCGTTGAGATTTATCTCCGCAAAATTCCCCGCCCTGCCCACGGTCAGTAGGGGACACCGATGGGCTTGGAAAGGCCGCCGTCCGTCGGATGGGAGGTTAAGCCGTGGCCCAGTGTGTGGGAGAGCCATACCCTGTGCACGTTAAAGAACACGCTGGATGGCCTTTACGGGAGGCTACCATCTGTCTCCCAACAGCTGTTCCAGTGGATCCCCTCCCCCAACCTTCTCTGAGCCTTCGGGGTCCATGTGACCTGGCCATTTAGCCCATGGTGTGCAAAAAAGTGCCGCTCAGAGGTAAAACAACCCAATCCGTATTTTCCATAAAAAAAGATTGTGATATACAATTTAGATCACGTGAATAACATAATCTATATTGATTATCAATTTCAGGGTTCATATGTGTAATGTCTTGAATAAAATTTCTATTAATGTCATCAACCAATTCAGTTGTGTTCACATAAGAAGGTACAATACTTCTTTTTACTTTTCTCCCTAACATATCATTAACATATCATTAACATAATTCCATTGTTTCTTATTATTTTTTCCACAGTTTTGAAAACCATACATATAGTAATTATTTTTTAGCTCTCCTTAATTCTGCCTTTAAATATGCACAAAATGTTTTATATTGCGTTTCAAAGGATATAATCCTTGAATATCTTTTATATTTTTGATATAATTTTTCTTTTTTTTATTAATTAATGTAATTATATCACTTGTAACCCATTTTTCTTTTTTTTTTCTTTTTTTTCTTTATTTTACATAAATATTTTTCTGTACAAAAAACCATTTTGTATCAAGTGTCATATGCAACATTCACGTCCTAGCAATTGTTATACACATCACTAAAATCTAAAATTTTCACATGTTCCTCAAATTTATAATAATTAACAAAATCTTTAGTTTCTAAAGTTTTAATTCCTGGTCTTTTCCCCACTGGATTCAGACTAACTTGATTCAAATGCATAATAAGTGGATAATGATCAGTAAATGAGGATTCAATAACGCACACTCCAGTTTCCAAACCCTTATTAGATTTATAAAAACATGATCTAAGCAACTTGTACTATATTTGCTTACTCTAGTAGGTGACCTAACACACTGACAATAATCATTCTCACTCATTATATTTAAATAATTATTTACTTCTATAGATTCTTTTAAGACATCTATATTTATATCTTCAATAAAAAGAATATCATTTATCCTCAATGTATGTAGTTCCTGCTGCAATTCTTCATTAAAAAAAATTATTGTGTGCTCATGAGACCTATACATTACAATAATAGACAAATTAATATAATCTATGTGTAGAAGCACCACCTCCGCACTTAACATATGAAAACTTAGCTGGGTAAAAGAATATGTTCCTAATTTAATATGTATTAATATCCCTCCTGATTGGTTAGATTCTCTACACCGATAATAACTTATGTATCCTTCTATATTATATAATTCAACCTCTTCAATTTTTACCCATATTTCAGACAACAGTATCATATTAAATCTGTAATCCATATGTTCCATTAGCACAATTAATTCATTAAAGTTTTGCCTCAAACTTCTGATATTAAAGTGAATTGCAGATACATTTGGGAATTTATTTAAATTATGATTCTTATATTCCCAAAAATCAGGTAGAGTTACTGATTTTATATTACAAAGCTCATCTTCTACAGAAGTACCTATACTTTCTATGACCAATGTGAAACAATACAAAAATAATCTTGAATTGTAGTGCCTTTAGGATATTGGATAAAACCCATTTGCCTAATCACAGATTCTTTTTTTACCACTATCCTAAACAGAAAAATATTAAGTTTATTAACAAAGTTACTCATACCAACTCCATTAGATGGCGACACTCGTCCCATATAAAATTGTCTATCATGGGATACAGCAACCTCGAAATAATTCTTTTCATAAATTTCATGTTCAAAATTTCTTTTGATATCATTAATCATTTCAATGTTTTGAATTTTTATCCTGCACACTCTATGAATATTGAGTGAAGAAAGGGCAATTCTTAAACAAATAGTATATAATAAATGTACCCTTCCCACAATAAAAAAACCTCCCTTCACAAAATATATCCATCAGTAGATTCTTTTTCTTTTCACAAATTTCCTGTATGCATTTACTTTTTCTATTTACAGTCCTTCTTTCAAAAAAAATTTACTTTTAGCTCTAAATAGTCAGCTCTAAGAACCTTGGCACTAAATATCTCAGTTCTAAGTTTTATGTCATTTATCCAGTTTACACATAAAGCATATTGCCAAGTTCCATAATACATAAAAACAGAACATGTGCTTAAATCTTCAAAAAGCAGTATCAGTGTATTTAAAATATGTTTCATACCCTTAAGCCAATATAAAGGAAACGATAAAGAAATGAAATTGCAAATTTCATATAATTCATACTCAGCAACATTTTGAAATAATCTCTTCATCTGAAATGGTACACTTGTATAGGTATTAAGTGTATTTTTAACCTTCACTAGAGTTATATGTATTTTTTCTGTCTTCAGTATGTCAATATATATTTCAATGAAGGGAGATTTTTCTAACTGAACACACAGTACAACTTCATGTAATCTATTTGCTGTTCTAGAGTGATATAAACTACTATTGGTAACTGTAGCATACATATGAGGTTTTACACACTGAATCCATTTACTTAATTTCAAAAACAAGCAGATATTACTTGGACTGTCCTCCAAGAATACTACCACTGAAATTAAAAGTTGCATATTAGCATGTTCTGATAGAATTTTTATGGACAATTCTTCTCCTACAGAGGAATTTAGAAAGTTCAAAAAGTAGTATGATTTTATTGTTGTTAATCCTCCCTTATAAATACGGAAATGTACCTGTTTAAAGAGGTCTGACCCCAATGGAACAACTATTATAACTCCATATGAACTCTTTGATCCCTTACAATGTGAGATACTATTCATCGTCATCCTCCTCCTCAAGCAGCCATGGGCTACGGAGGTCCGACCAGACCGTGCAATTTAGATCTCCAAGCAAGTCTATCCTGAGCTACATCTACTGCATCTGGCCACTGCACACCAATTCTAACAAGGTCCTGTTTGACATTGTCTGCCCACCGCATCCTAGGTCTCCCCTTTTTTCTGAGGCCTTTAGGCACACTGTTCATAACCCTATTCGCCAATCTATAATTATTCATACGGGCAACATGGCCAAACCAACGGAGTCTCTCTCTGGACAATCTGTTGCTTAAAGGAGGTTGCAGACTCCTTTGTCTAACCTCATCATTAGTTACAAAGTAAAACCACCTAATACCCAAGATACTACGTAAGCATCTAGAATCAAAAGCATCTAGTCTCCTGTTATCTTGTTTACACAGCGTCCAAGTTTCACTACCATAACTAACCCTAGAAAGAATCAAACTATTATACAGTCTAATTTTAGTCTTTAGGTGTATACGCCTATTTCTCCACACTCTCCATAGATTCTTAAAAGTCCCGGCAGCAATCCCTATTCGTCTGTTAATCTCATGGCGCACATCACCATTATCTGTTACATAGCTCCCAAGATAATTAAACCATGACACCTGTTCAAGATTGCAACCATTCAGATTAACTGAATCACAGCCTGTCTGACCAATTTTCATCACTTTAGTTTTCTCTCTGTTTATAACCAAACCTACTCTACTACTCTACTATCATCAACAACTCGAATGAAAGAGTTCATCTCATCAACATCATTTGCCAAAAGGGCTAAATCATCAGCATAATCTAAATCAGAAATTTTTGTATCTCCAGCCCATTTAAGGCCAAAATCTTTCCCTTGAAGTGAATTTCACATAACATAATTAATAACCACACTAAAGAGAAAAGGAGACAAAATGCACCCTTGTCGAACACCAGAAGTAATGCTAAACCAATTGCTACAAGCCTTACCAACTCTCACACACGACTCAGTGTTATTATAGAGAGCTTTCATAACGTTAGCTAACTTGTCTAGTATACCATATGATCTCACAATCAACCACAGATTATGACGATCAACAGAGTCGAAAGCCTTTTTGAAATCAACAAAGCTAGCAACCAAAGGTTTTTGAAACTCTAAACATTTCTCAAGAATCTGCCTAAGTGAAAATATCTGATCCACACATTCCCTACCACTTCTGAATCCACATTGCTCATCACGCAATTGATGTCAACCAGATTCTTAATTCTATTAAGCACAATCATGGAAAGAACTTTTCCTGGAACAGAGAGTAGGCTGATACCCCTATGGTTATAACAAGAACTGCGATCAACTTTTTTGAAAATAGGGATAATAATAGCTCTGGTAAAATTTTTAGGAACCATGCCTTTATCATAAAAGTTATTCAAAATTTCAGTCATCCAAGTGGTAACGGAAACATTCCCATCTCTAAGCATTTATGTAGTAATTTCATCTACCCCTGGGAATTTATGAAGTTAAAGTTTAGAGATAGCCAAAATAACTTCAGATTGTGTTATAGGGCCAACATTAAAGCTGCCAATGCATCTATCATCATTACAAACAATGGGAGTAGAACTAAACACATTGTTTAGAACATCACTGAAATACTCAGTCCACCTAGTCATGACAGAATCCTCCCCTTCTATAACCTTACCTTTTTTATCCTTCAATCCTTGTATACCTGTCCGTTTTCTACCACAAAAAACATTAACTATCTGGTACAGCTCTCTGCTGTTGTGCTGTCTAACTGCTTCCTCAACTTTGTCAGCCAAATCATCAAGCCAAAGATTCTTATCAGTAGCTAACTGATCCTTTACACGTTTATTAAGCTCTCTGTAATCTTTTCTATTAGGACTAGTAGGGTATTGAATAAGGACATTCCTGCAGTTCTTTCTTTCCGAAATAAGCTCAAGCGCCTTATCACTCAGATAATTCTGTCTCTTCTGCTCCTTTTTTCCTAAAAGAGTAGTGTTAGTGTCCAAAAAAGCCTGTTTAAAATGATCCCATCTTCCTCAACTTCAGTAGTAAGCAAACCATGACTGTCATAATGACTAAGTAACCTATCATGGTAAGCTTTTGCTATAACTGGGTCTTTCAGAGCTTCAGTATTACAGGTAAATGTTTTAACCCTAGCACAACACTTTTTAAGTTTAAGCTGCAAGACACTTTTAACAAGGTAATGGTCAGATCCAATTTCAGCTCCCCTATATGCCCTGGTATTCCTAACAGAACTAGCCCATTTGCGGTTAATTAATATGTAATCAATCATATTCTTATGCAGCCCATCAGGTGAAACCCATGTGTACTTATGTATGTTGCGGTGTTTGTAATAAGTGTTAGTTATTCTGAAATCATTGAGTTTACTCACCTGTAGGAGACGTTGCAAATTGCCATTGCAGATGCCAATACCAAAAGGGCCTATTACTCCTCCCCAAAGGTCAGAGTCAGTACCAACTTTGGCATTGAAGTCGCCAAGACAAGGGTAATATCTCCTTTTTTGACAGAATTCAAAATATCCTGAAGTTGTTCATAAAACCTATCCTTCTCATCCTCATCGGCATCCTCCGTGGGGGCATAACAGCAGATAACAGTCAAGTCTTTAATGCTTGTCTGAAATTTTGCTGTAAGAAACCTTTCATTAATGCACTCATATCCTAGAAGAGCATCACTAGCGTGTCTGCTGATAAGCAGACCCCCGCCTTAGTGATGCTTATTGTCGTCCCTCCCTGAAAAGAGAAATTTAAGATTATTTTTAAGAATCTGACCTTTATCTGTCCATCTGGTCTCTTGCAAGCCAAGAATATCTAAATTATAATGGTGGAATTCTTGTGTGAGGACATCAAGAGAAAAAGCTCTCTGCAGAGTCCTCACATTCCAACTACCTATGGAGAGAAAATGGTTAGTGGGATGTTTAAAGAAACTATGTTTATTGAGAGAGGGAATGGCGACAATATCAAACAGCCCCCTAATCGCAGACATGGGGCAAAGACCCGTTCCCTCACTACTAAAGGCTGAAGCCATCTACACTGGAAGACTTCCTCCAATGTAGAATTTGACGATGCCAATAGAAGCAAAGAGTTCAGGTACCTGCGATTACTTCTGCTCAGGATTATCCACCAGCTGATAAACATATCCTGTGAATCTATTCACTTGGGGCTGTCAACCCACAAACAAACAGAAAACACAGCGGAAGATTTTCCCTCCACAGAAGCCCACCAGTGCAGCAAAATCAGGATCCATAATCAAGCTCAGAGCCATATATCTGTCCAGTCCAGTGGGTTTATATGGTCAGCACCAGGACCCTGTGTGGTTGACCACTCATCAGCAGGGTAGAAAAAAAAGAAAAGTAGCCATAATTGTCCAGATCAATAGGCCACACTAATTTGGCAGCCCTCCCCTTCCGTTCTATTCCACAACAGAGTATCTCTTTTGAAAGGTACTAACGGTCTGCACCACGAGAAGGCGGGGTCGGACATTAGGTGCTAGGCCTGGCCGGTTCTATGCATCCTCACAGTGGATTGGTGCATAGCTCACCTTCCAGTGACTACGTAGCTACCATTTACAGACCGTACTATTGCAGTTATCTAATACAAAAATTGCTACATTTCCTATTCTTGTCAATTTTTCTGCTACCATGTTTATGTCAAGAACAATAACAACTTCCAAAAGCATTATTAATGGTTTTTGGAAAACAATTATATGTAAAATACTCTGTTTCGTACACATAATCTTAGCAATAAGAGAGTCTATAGAAAAGGGTTGGCTGAAGCAAGTTTTTTTTGATTCAACCTACATTACAATCCCATATGATCTATTAGTTTTTCCACATTGCAAAAAAACTACTGCAAGCAAATTTAGCATGCAATTTAATTTTGACATAAATCATACCTAAAAGTAGATGAAAACAATTTAGGCTCATTTCCAATATCAGAGTCAATGCAATAAGATTTTTCATATTAGCACCTTGCAAGTCTTCCCATGTCATTAATATTTTCCTACATTCCCGTCCAATCCCCATCGAGATCCTAGACCGCCCTGTTAGGAGGACTAAATTCTAAGTGGTCAACAGAAAAACCCTCCTATCCAATAAGACTTAACCTTATACGACACTTGGCTTCAGCACAATACACGTTTTCTATAAGAAATACACTACGATGCCAGTTCATTAGGTACACCACCTCTCGTCACATAAATGGTTCATTCCAAAGCATAATATGTCACGTTACCCAGGTGTACGGTATTAGTCAGGCAGACCAGCTCTTCGAGCATCAGTTAGAATTATATTGAAGATCGTAATGGGCAAAACGAGCGATCTGAGCGATTTTGAACGTGGCATGATAGTTGGTGCTGGGCGTGGAAGTTCTTGTATCTCCCAAGCAACGGTCCTCCTGGGCTTTTCATGCACGACCATTTCAAAGATTTACCGAGAATGGTGCGAAAAGTGATCGGCGATTCTGTGGACGTAAGCAGCTTGTGGATCAGAGGGGTTAAAGGAGACTGGTGAGAATCATGGAAACCAACAGACGGTCACAAACAAGCAAATCACAGCAGAAATAGAGATTGGTTTGCAGAAGGTCATCTCCAATGCACTGGAGAATCGGACCTTGTCGCTAATGAGCTACAACAACATGGTAGGCAACTAATGTTGCCTACCATGTTGTTGTAGCTCATTAGCGAGTGCCGATGTTGTCAGTGTTGAGTGCCGATGTTGTCAGTGAAGAACACGAAAGTGCGTCTCCAGCATTGACAGTGGACCATTGAGGACTGTAAAAAATTATCCTGGTCGAATGAGTCAAGGTTCCTTTTGCATCATGTTGATGAAAGGATGAGAACTCGGCGCAAGCAATATGAATCCATGGAGCCATCTTGTGTGGTGTCAGCAGTACATGCAGGTGATGACGGAGTGATAGTGCGGGGAATGTTTTTTTAACACTCAGTAAGGCTCGTGATACCCATCAAAAGACATCTGAGCGCCAAGATATATTTGAATATCTCTGCTGACCAAGTTCACTCGGATGGACAAGTTCAGCATGATAATGCACCTTATCACAAGGCACATATCGTCACCGAATGATTCCAGGAACATGTCGTCGAGTTTTCCTTGCTTTATTGGCCTGCATAGTCCCCAGATATAAACTCTGTCGAGCATTTTGGGGATAAGGTGGTAAGGGCTGCTCGCAGAGAGACTGTACCGTTGTTCAATTTGCAGCAACTGCGAGACACAATCGTTTCCGCATGGTACAACATTTCTGCACAACACATCCATCATCTTGTAAGTTCCAAGCCCCCAACGAATTCTGGCTGTTCTGAAGGGCAAAGAAGTCGCAACACGCTACTAGGTAGCTGTACCTAATGAACTGACATCTCAGTGTATTTTCTATTTTCCATTCTTGTTTACTACTAACGCATGATTTAAATTCAGCTAAATATCGCAGCGAAAGGAATTGAAAATCGCGAGGAATGAAATTGAATGCTTGCAGCTAAAGGCAGAAAATAAAATAAAAAGAATGGTTGGGTTGGGTTGTTTTACCTCTGAGCGGCACTCTTTTGCACACCATGGGCTAAATGGCCAGGTCACATGGACCCCGAAGGCTCAGAGAAGGTTGGGGGAGGGGACCCACTGGAACAGCTGTTGGGAGACAGATGGTAGCCTCCCGTCAAGGCCATCCAGCGTGTTCTTTAACGTGCACAGGGTATGGCTCTCCCGCACACGGGGCCACGGCTTAACGTCCCATCCGACGGACGGCGGCCTTTACCAAGCCCATCGGTGTCCCCTACTGACCGTGGGCAGGGCGGGGAATTTTTGCGGAGATAAATCTCAACGCTGACCCAGCTGGGACTCGAACCTGGGAACTACAGATTACGAGCCTGGCGCGCTACCGACTGAGCCACCCCCGCCCCAAAAAGAATGGTTGCAACTGTATTATAGAAAAAAAGATTACGAAACACTTGGCTTAGTTAGAACTCGAACGTAAAAACTTCGGATGACGACAACATATTTTGTTAGGGATCGGGAGGGACAAATATTCACCTTGGATAAAGTTATTTTGATTTTCCTGAAGCTATGTGTACGACGATTCTAGAGCAGCTTCGTCATTTGAAAAATTTCTTCCGCTTTTCATATGCTCAAGAAGAAAATACTAATTATTCTGGACCAAATTCAGGCGAATGTACGATGTGCTATTATAACCTAAAACGTACGCTTTACATGGTGTGTTTAGTTAAATTTTCTGTGTCTGGACACGCGTTGTCATGCTGTAAAACTATCCTGTGAGATTGGCATTGTAGCGGATTGAAGGCTTTTTAGTTTTTCGCTTTATGAAGTTTGACTGCATAATGATATTCGTAGTTTGTCCTTTTTGAGGGAATAACGCCATCTTGATTCCTAAAATCGATCAAGAGGACTCTACTAGATGACATTTCAGTGTTCGCATTTTTGCTCCTTGGTGATTCTTTGTTATGAACAAAGATTTGGTATGCCAGTGTTCTCTAAACTATGGGGAGCAACTTCTTTAGGGGAGAGGAGGGAATTTTTCTATGATAGCTTATTGTAAAATTGAGTTGATTATAATTCTCAAAATGCAAGTGTTCGATTCTTTAGATCCTTTCATTGCTTTTATAAACGGAACCCTTGCAGCTGAAAGATCGTTCCGTTCAATTCGGTCATTGCATCTCTTGTACGATTTTAAATTCAACGTCATAAACAGTAGCTGTTGGTTTTTGACAGGTGGCAACATCGTCACGAGCATTTTGAATTGTTCGTCTGTCTACCACGTCTCGACAGTTGACATTTCTTGTCCGTACTCTGCCGTATCTGGTATCTTTGATTCAAGAGTAAAGTGATGCTCCCAAGACTAATCCTACGTCAAAATTCTAACCAAAAAAAAAAAATTTCCACCTTTGTTCTATTGTTCAAGTAAAGGTGATCTTCCAAAGGTGAAATTCATTTACTAAAAATGAAAAGTTGTTTATTAAATTATTAAAATGGAAATTTATTGTAGTAATCTATATCCCTAACAATGGGCAAAATTATATTTTAAAACTTAATCAAAGTAACTTTATATTCGAAATCTTAAATACAATCGTCGTAGAACCAAGACTGAACATTCTTTAGGATATCTTTAAATTATTTATCCCTCAGCTAGTGATGCGTCTCTGAAATAAGTATGGTGCAACAAGAAGCAGAACAGAAACAAAATTAACCTTACTTTAAGCATTTACATGAAAAAAAGGCAAACAAATTATTGTCTGCCTTCTTTGAGCAATATTTTTCGAAATGGTAATTTCAACAGTGAATATTTTTTTATCGATGTAATGAAATCATTATGGATCTAACACTTCTGATGACATACTCATGGAGGGTGAGCAAGTGTTGGGGTGGGGGGGGGAGAGCCGGGATTTTAACTCTCCTTGAAGCTCGTCTGCGAAGTGTTATTAAGTTTTGTATTCCAGCTAAGCGAAGGGTTGAGATCTACGCCTATCGGCGCTCTGACCCCCTCAGTTAATAAAGACAACTCCGGACCTGTGAAAGTCGTCGTTCATAAGCACACGAGAGGTGCTCATTTCGAAAGAAAGCAAAATAAACTCACTGGATGGCCTCGAAGGGAAGCTCTTGTCTTTCAATAAAGCCTGTTGAACGTCCTTTCCGCAGTCCGCTTTAAGATTCTTCCGTACTCGCCAGGGACGTCCTCTCCCATCCGTCCCCCCTAAAATCTGGTCGTCTTATATGATATCTCAAACTTGTTTACCTGTTTTGAAACTTTTGAATCCGAAACAGGGGTCTTTGTATAATTTTATTTTAACCCCATAGTATACGTTCGACACTAAAAATAGATTTAGAAATCATATAGATAATATATTTATTTAACAACTATCAAATTTTATTCCATGTAGATATCATTTTAACTTTCTCGGTCCGGTGGAATAGTTTAGTAATTGGGAAACCCTACAACCTCTTCGAAATTAAATTCTCGGACCCTTCTCCCGCCGAAACTAAATTTTGGGTACACCCCTTGTGCTCGCCAGCTAATCGTTGCGCAGTGAAAGGAAAAAAGGACAGGTCCAAGAGACACCCAACGAACCCACATGCGAATATGTCGTCGAGTGAAATGCACGATGCACATGCACCGAATATTAATCTCCAGGCTATGGTGGGGCGGGGGTGGCTCAGTCGGTAGCGCGCCAGGCTCGTAATCTGTAGTTCCCAGGTTCGAGTCCCAGCTGGGTCAGCGTTGAGATTTATCTCTGCAAAATTCTCCGCCCTGCCCACGGTCAGTAGGGGACACCGATGGCCTTGGAAAGGCCGCCGTCCGTCGGATGGGACGTTAAGCCGTGGCTCCGTGTGCGGGAGAGCCATATCCTGTGCACGTTAAAGAACACGCTGGATGGCCTTGACGGGAGGCTACCATCTGTCTTCCAACAGCTGTTCCAGTGGGTCCCCTCCCCCAACCTTCTCTGAGCCTTCGGGGTCCATGTGACCTGGCCATTTAGCCCATGGTGTGCAAAAAAGTGCCGCTCACAGGTAAAACAACCCAACCCAACCCAAGCTATGGTGGAAGACATCTGCGATGCATACAAAAACCCTTCGCATCGTTAATGCATTGAATAGATTGTTAGCAGTGAACGGCACTTTATCTGGGGGCAAAAGATGACGATAAGAACAGAAGAAGCATCTGGAGGAAAATGGTCGCTGCTGCTTCTTCTTTTTCAGGAAAGGAGTCCGTTTTATATTTATTAAACCTTTGTGCCGCAGCCAAAGCCATTTGCCCTCTGATGCTGCTGCTTCAACGAAGGAAATCAATAGGGACCGGGGTCTACTGTTAGTCCTTCGCTTTTTTCTTCCGGAGCAAACTTTGGCCGCTGATGTCCGTCGGGAGAGCTCCGTCCAGTCCCTCGTCTGCTTGGCATTGGTCGTGACGGAACAATATCGGCCGCACAGTTAAAATGTTCGGTTTAGTTCTGTTGGCTGAAAGTTTTGCGCACAGCCGTTGCTGGAATGTGAAAAACGCTCCGGGGCCCGTGACGACAGAGGAAATGCGACGTCGTTTTCCGTTTGTCATTTGTTTATTTATTTTCTGTTACGTACAGAATGGCAAACCGAATAATTTGGAGGAGAGGGAAGAGGTGGAATGCTTTTGGGAACAGAAATAAAGCCGTTGAAAGTGCACCACTGGAAAGATAAAAAGCAATGCACAAAGTGGAAGAGCAAACGGAAAACGTGAAGACAATAAATCAATAGTTAGTTGGTGGTTTTATTTTGATGGATGTGATTATTCCAGGATGAGTTTCAAACAAAAAAATAAAAGGTTTTATGTCATCAAATAAATGTTATTGCAATTGTGAATCTAAGTACTCTTTTGTAAACATAGAAAGAGCAAACATATATCAATTACAACCGGTGTAGGAGTCACAGATAAATCCTCTTCATGATTGAGATTCAACTTTTTGGCATTAAACAAACGTAGCTTTTGCTTCTGAGTTTTTTTTTCCTTTTCCACATAGTGTTCATTGTGCTACGTAAAGCACTTAAACTCAAAGAAACATGGGGATGAATGTTTGAAGCCATGGAACAAAAAATTTCAAAAACGCATATCTCTCTCCATGTGCCCTGAAATGTAAAAAATAAAGCAGGTGGTGAAATTAGTCATTGAATTCGTATTCACTTCAAAGGAAGATAAAGCACCGATTTACCTACTCAACAAGATTTGCCGGCGCTTTATCCTTCTTTGAAGTGAATAGGAATTCAGTGATTGATTGCACCATCGATATCTTTTAGATTTGTTTTCTAACTTTTAGGGCGCTCATAGTAAGACAGGTGTTTATAGTCACAAACTAAAAGTAAAAAAATTAAAAATACCCTTCTTCGGAACTACTAAATTGCTTCTCTGAATTTCTGAAGCTTTTATTTGACATACGATTTGTCGGGCGCACCTCGCGATTGCGTTTGTTTTAAACATTTCCTAATTCAGGATCGTTTTCTTAATCAGATAATGAAGACGGCTAATCTCGTTAAGGGAAGGTTTTACACCATTTTTTTTGTCGCCTCCTTAAGGGAAGATGTTATCTGATAAATTTCAATGACGAATATTAACTCAGGTTCATTAGAAACAATAATAAAAACATTTAATGAAAGCATATGATATAAAAGTACAAGCAGAGAACAAATAATCTTACCAACCATATCATTGACATAAACTAACTTAAAATTAGAACTCTTACAACTGAATCATTTATGGAACCCCTTTTAAATTTAAATGTAAATTTTAACGATGACAACTTATAAATCAAAGGAAGGATAATTAAGAATACCATATTTATTATGTCATCTTGAGTTCGTCCGGCAGCGGGCATCAAGTGTGGTCAGGGGACTCTTTCCAGCGTAGGAGTTGGAATCATCTCCATATGGTGCCTTTTTGCCGAAGAAGGAGAAGACAGCTACTTCGAACTGGAGCAGATATGGGGATGGACCCTCAGTTGACCGTCACATAGGCACTCTCTCCTCGAGTTAGAGAATTGGTTGCGGGGGGCGGAAGTGGCTCAGTCGGTAGCGCACCAGGCTCGTAATCTGTAGTTCCCAGGTTCGAGTCCCAGCTGGGTCAGCGTTGAGATTTACCTCCGCAAAATTCCCCGCCCTGCCCACGGTCAGTAGCGGACACCGATGGGCTTGGAAAGGCCGCCGTCCGTCGGATGGGACGTTAAGCCGTGGCCCCGTGTGCGGGAGAGATATACACTGTGCACGTTAAAGAACACGCTGGATGGCCTTGACGGGAGGCTACCATCTGTCTCCCAACAGCTGTTCCAGTGGGTCCCCTCCCCCAACCTTCTCTGAGCCTTCGGGGTCCATGTGACCTGGCCATTTAGCCCATGGTGTCTGTAAATGGTAGCTAGGTAGTCACTGGAAGGAGAGCTATGCACCAATCCCCTGTGATGATGCATAGAACCGGCCAGGCCTAGCACCTAATGTCCGACCCCTCCTTCTCGTGGTGCAGACCGTTAGTACCTTTCAAAAGAGATACTCTCTTGTGGAAGTGAACGGAAGGGGAGGGCTGCCAGATTAGTGTGGCCTACTGATCTGGACAACTATGGCTACTTTTCTTTTTTTTTCTACCCTGCAGAGGAGTGGTCAACCACACAGGGTCCTGGTGCTGACCATATAAACCCACTGGACTGGACAGATATATGGCTCTGAGCTTGATTATGGATCCTGATTTTGCTGCACTGGTGGGCTTATGTGGAGGGAAAATCTTCCGCTGTGTTTTCTGTTTGTTTGTGGGTTGCAGCCCCAAGTGAATAGATTCACAGGATATGTTTATCAGCTGGTGGATAATCCTGAGCAGAGGTCATCGCAGGCACCTGAACTCTTTGCTTCTATTGGCATCGTCAAATTCTACATTGGAGGAAGTTTTCCAGTGTAGATGGCTTCAGCCTTTAGTAGTGGGGGAACGGGTCTTTGCCCCATGTCTGCGATTAGGGGGCTGTTTGATATTGTCGGCATTCCCTCTCTCAATAAACATAGTTTCTTTATCCCAACTAAAACAAAACATCCCACTAACCATTTTCTCTCCATAGGTAGTTGGAATGTGAGGACTCTGCACAGAGCTTTTTCTCTTGATGTCCTCACACAAGAATTCCACCATTATAATTTAGATATTCTCGGCTTGCAAGAGACCAGATGGACAGATAAAGGTCAGATTCTTAAAAATAATCTTAAATTTCTCTTTTCAGGGAGGGACGACAATAAGCATCACCAAGGCGTGGGTCTGCTTATCAGCAGACACGCTAGTGATGCTCTTCTAGGATATGATTGCATTAATGAAAGGTTTCTTACAGCAAAATTTCAGACAAGCATTAAAGACCTGAATGTTATCTGCTGTTATGCCCCCACTGAGGATGCCGATGAGGATGAGAAGGATAGGTTTTATGAACAACTTCAGGATATTTTGAATTCTGTCAAGAAAGGAGATATTACCCTTGTTCTTGGTGACTTCAATGCCAAAGTTGGTACTGACTCTGACCTTTGGGGAGGGGTGATTGGCCCTTTTGGTGTTGGTAGCTGCAATGGCAATGGGCAACGTCTCCTACAGGTAAGTAAACTCAATGGTTTCAGAATAACTAACACATATTACAAACACCGCGACATACATAAGTACACATGGGTTTCACCTGATGGGCTGCATAGGAATATGATTGATTATATATTAATTAACAGCAAATGGGCTAGTTCTGTTAGAAATACCAGGACATATAGGGGAGCTGAAATTGGATCTGACCATTACCTTGTTAAAAGTGTCTTGCAACTTAAACTTAAAAAGTGTTGTGCTAAGGTTAAAAAATTTGCTTTTAATACTGAAGCTCTGAAAGACACAGTTATAGCCAAAGCTTACCATGATAGGTTACTTAGTCATTATGACAGTCATGGTATGTTTACTACTGAAGTTGAGGAAGAATGGGATTATTTTAAACAGGGTTTTTTTGACACTAACAGTACTCTTTTAGGAAAAAAGGAGCAGAAGAGACAGAATTATCTGAGTGATAAGGCACTTGAGCTTATTTCGGAAAGAAAGAACTGCAGGAATATCCTTAATCAATATCCTACTAGTCCTAATAGAAAGCATTACAGAGAACTTAATAAACGTGTAAAGGATCAGTTAGCTGCTGATAAGAATCTTTGGCTTGATGGTTTGGCTGACAAAGCCGAGGAAGCAGTTAGACAGCACAACAGCAGAGAGCTGTACCAGATAGTTAATGTTTTTTGTGGTAGAAAACGGACAGGTATACAGGGATTGAAGGATAAACTAGGTAAGGTTATAGAAGGTGAGGATTCTGTCATTGCTAGGTGGGCTGAGCATTTCAGTGATGTTCTAAACAATGCGGTTAGTTCTATTCCCATTGTTTGCAATGATGATAGATGCATTGGTGGCTTTAATGTTTGCCCTATAACACAATCTGAAGTTATTTTGGCTGTTTCTAAACTTAAGCTACATAAATCCCCAGGGATAGATGAAATTACTACAGAAATGCTTAGAGCTGGAAATGTTTCGGTTACCACTTGGATGACTGAAATTCTGAATATCTTTTATGATAAAGGCATGGTTCCTAAGGATTTTACCAGAGCTATTGTAATCCCTATTTTCAAAAAAGTTGATCGCAGTTCTTGTGAAAACTATAGGGGTATCAGCCTACTCTCTGTTCCAGGTAAAGTTCTTTCGATGATTGTGCTTAATAGAATTAAGAATCTGGTTGACAGTCAATTGCGTGATGAGCAATGTGGATTCAGAAGTGGTAGGGGATGTGTGGATAAGATATTTTCACTTAGGCAGATTCTTGAGAAATGTTTAGAGTTTCAGAAACCTTTGGTTGCTAGCTTTGTTGATTTCAAAAAGGCTTTCGACTCTGTTGATCGTCATAATTTGTGGTTGATTGTGAAATCATATGGTATACCTGACAAGTTAGTTAACATAATGAAAGCTCTCTGTAATAACATCGTGAACACATGAAGAACTCTGTAATAACATCGTAACACATGAGTCGTGTGTGAGAGTTGGTACGGCTTGTAGCAATTGGTTTAGCATTACTTCTGGTGTTCGACAAGGGTGCATTTTATCTCCTTTTCTCTTTAGTTTGGTTAATGATTATGTTATGCGAAATTCACTTCAAGGGAAAAATTTTGGCCTTAAATGGGCTGGAGATAGGAAAATTTCTGATTTAGATTATGCTGATGATTTAGCCCTTTTGGCAAATGATGTTGATGAGATGAACTCTTTCATTCGAGCTGTTGATGAGACTGGGTAGTAGAGTAGGTTTGGTTATAAACAGAGAGAAAACTAAAGTGATGAAAATTGGTCAGGCAAGCTGTGATTCAGTTAATCTGAATGGTTGCAGTCTTGAGCAGGTGTCACAGTTTAATTATCTTGGGAGCTACGTAACAGATAATGGTGATGTGCGGCATGAGATTAACAGACGAATAGGGATTGCTGCCGGGACTTTTAAGAATCTATGGAGAGTGTGGAGAAATAGGCGTATACACCTAAAGACTAAAATTAGACTGTATAATAGTTTGGTTCTTTCTAGGGTTAGTTATGGTAGTGAAACATGGACACTTTGTAAACAAGATAACAGGAAACTAGATGCTTTTGATTCCAGATGCTTACGCAGTATCTTGGGCATTAGGTGGTTCAACTTTGTAACTAATGATGAGGTTAGGCAAAGGAGTTTGCAACCTCCTTTAAGCAGCATATTGTGCAGAGAGAGACTCCGTTGGTTTGGCCATGTTGCCCGTATGAATAATTATAGATTGGCGAATAGGGTTATGAACAGTGTGCCTAAGGGCCTCAGAAAGAATGGGAGACCTAGGATGCGGTGGGCAGACAATGTCAAACAGGACCTGGTTAGAATTGGTGTGCAGTGGCCAGATGCAGTAGATGTAGCTCAGGATAGACTTGCTTGGAGAACTAAATTGCGCGGTCTGGTTGGACCTCCGTAGTCCATGGCTGCTTGAGGATGATGATGATGATGATGATGATGATATCCCCCACGAAATGTTAGACAGCAGAATTTTTTTTTAATTTGAGATATATTTAAATATCATTGAGATCTATGCCCGCGTGATTTCTGCCTTTTTTTTTTGCCCCACCCTCCAAAAATGCTCAGGCTGAAATTTCGTGGTAGTTCGAGGTACCTCATAACAATGCACATATCA
The DNA here is from genome assembly GCA_038380435.1 of Ryuthela nishihirai. Taxonomy (NCBI): domain Eukaryota; kingdom Metazoa; phylum Arthropoda; class Arachnida; order Araneae; family Heptathelidae; genus Ryuthela; species Ryuthela nishihirai. The sequence continues at coordinate 32,540,410 of JAWZYU010000004.1, forward strand.
CACATTTATATTTGACACATAACTCGTAATGTGGGCCTTGGCTCAAGGGATAGTGGAAGAAATTCGCCTTACCCTCGTTTGAGCTTCAGTGCTGCAATTTCATATTTTTAACGTTTCACTTTATACGTTTTTTTCTATATCTTCTACATAGGGGTAAACGTTTTGCAGCCTATGATGCTCCCAGTGTGACCAGGTTTCATTTCACACAAAACTCCTCGAAATCAGTCGACGGTATAGATGATAAAGTGGAACAGCCGTTTTGACAAACAAACCAACAAATAAACATATGTTGGGTGAAAAGGTAAAAAAAACTATTCTGCGACTGTCTTAAAGGAATTTTTAAAATGAAAATTTTAGTGTGGGAGAACAGCTCTTTGCTTAATACCGATGATTAAGGGGCTATTTCATATTGCCGACACTACGTCTATCAATAAAGATCGTTTCTTTAGAGATACCACTAATCATTTTCTTTTTCATGTACTTTGAATATAAAGGTTCTGGATAGAGGTCTTTTCTTGATATTCTCACACTGCATTACAAAAGACCAGATGGACAGGTAAGAATTAGATACTTAAAATAATCTTACACTACTCTTTTAGAAAGAATTTAGTCTTGGGCTGTAATTTTAGAAGATATTACCCTTCTGGTAATTGACTTCAACACTCAAGTTGGTACTGACACTGACATTTTGATAGTGGTGATAGTTCCAATTGGAACTGGTAGTTTGCAATGGAGATTTTGTGTCTTAAGGGTGGTTGCTTAGAAATACGATCGATTATACTCCGAAGAGCAAAAACATTATGACCACCTGTCTAATATGATGTTGATCCTCCACGTGCCGCCAAAATAGCTCTTACACGGCGAGGCATGAACGCTACAAGGTTTCTAAACGTGTCTTGTGGTATCTGGTACCAACATGTTACCAGTAGATCCTTTAACTCTTGTAATTACACGGTTGAGCCACCGCAGATCGGATATGCTGTTCCAACACAAACCACAGTTGCTCGATTGGATTGATGTCTGGGGAATTTGGAAGCCAGGGCAATACCTGGAAGTTTCCTCATGTTCCACGAACCATTCTCGAACAATCCGGGCAGTGTGGCATGGCGCAGTATCCTGCTGAAAGAAGGCATTACTAGAGGGTCATGTAGTTGTTATGAAAGTATGTACCTGGTCTGCAATGATGTTTAGGTAGGTGGTGGACGTCATAGTTTCCTGCACATGAATGACTGGACCCAGGCAGAACCAGCAGAATATTGCCCAAAGCATTACACTTCCTCCCCCTTCTTGTTTTCGTCCCACAATGCATCCTGGTGCCAACACTTCCCCAGATAAACTATGCACACGTACCCGGATATCCACATGGTACAACAGGAAATGAGATTCATTGGACCAGATGACCTTCTTCTAATCATCTAAGATCCAGTTTTGATGTTCGTGTGCCCATTGCAGGCACTTTTGACAGTGAACCGAGCTTAGCATGGGCACTCGGAGCCGCCTGCGGCTATGCAGCTCCATTTTCAGCAGGGTTCGATTTCATTCGATTCATTTATGCAGCTCCATTTTAAGCAGGGTTCGATATACTGTGTGTTCTGACACATTACTCCCGTCACCAGCATTCAAATTACGGGTGAGTTACATCACAGTATCCCTTCTGTTGGCTCGTACCATATGGGATAGCTTTCGCTAATCTCGAGCATCGATGAGCCGTGGTCGGCCAACACTTTGCTGGCGGTACATGGTTTTTCCCTCCTCGTAACACTTTTTGAAAATACTAACTACGGTTGACCGTGAGCGCCCCACAAGCTTTGCTGTTTCCGAAATACTCTGACCCAGTCGTCTGGCCATTACAATTTGGCATTTGTGAAGTGAGTTTCACATTTAAGAATCACATTTAAGAAATTTTTGAAATGAGTCTGCTGTCTTTCCCATCTGAAGAAAGATAATAACATTGATTAACAGAGCTCAGTATCAGGTGTTATTTATACCATTTCATGACCTTCACACGCGCCTTCGTTTAGCTGCAGTTGCTTCGATTTGCATAAAGATGCGCTGGTCATAATGTTTTGGCTCTTTGGTTTGTATTAATTAACAGGAAATGGGGTAGTTCTGCTATTAATACTAGGTAATACGGAGGAGCTGAATTTGAATCTGATCATTGCTTTAGTAAAAGTGTCTTGCAACTTATGCTGAAGAAGTGTTGTGCTAAGGTTAAGAGAATTACCTTTAACATTGAAGCTGTCAAAGACCTCCAGACAGCCAAAGCTTCTGGAGTCATTATGACAATGGTGGTTTGCCTACTGCCGAAGTTAAAGAATGGAACCATTAAACTGGCTTTTCTTGAAACCAATAGTAGTCTTTTGGGTAGAACTGGTGCAAAGGAGACAGAGTTATTTGGGTGATAAAGCCATGCAGATTATTTTGGAAAGATGGAACTGCAGGAATAACCTTAATCAACACCCTACTAGTTTTAATAGACGACATTAATGGGAGCTTAATAAATGTATTAACAAATGAGATCATTTAGCAGCTGAAAAGAATCTTTTGCTTGATAGTTTGGCTAACAAAGCAGAGGAAGCAGCTAGACAGCATAACAGCAGATTGCTGTAGTTAATGTTGTGTGCGGAAAGAAACGGGCAAATATACAGGAATTGAACGATAAACAAGGTAAGATTATTTAAGGTGAGGATTCTGTCATAGCTAGGTGTGCTGAGCATTTCAGAAATGTAAATTATTGGGTTAGTTGTACTCTCATTGTTTGTAATGAGTATAGATGCATTACTAGTCTTAGCATTGGCTCTATATCACATTCTAAAGTTACTCTGGCTATCTCTAAAATAAAACTTCATAAATCTCCAAGTGTTGATGAAATAAGCGTGACTGTGGAGTAACAAAAGAAAATCTGTGTGCTATTGGCTGTGAGTATTTTGATATTATTTTGTTAATTGAAATTAATAGAAGTATAATTGTGATGTATCTAAAGGATAAGCAGTTAGTCTAGATACGATTTAAGTTTGAACCTTTAAAATTGAATAGTTAATGCAAAATTTGTGTTGAAAAACATTGTACTGTGCTAATGTACGTGTAGTCATCCGGGGGCAAGGGGCGGGGGTGGCTCAGTCGGTAGCGCGCCAGGCTCGTAATCTGTAGTCTCCAGGTTCGAGTCCCAGCTGGGTCAGTGTTGAGATTTATCTCCGCAAAATTCCCCGCCCTGCCCACGGTCAGTAGGGGACACCGATGGGCTTGGAAAGGCCGCCGTCCGTCGGATGGGACGTTAAGCCGTGGTCCCGTGTGCGGGAGAGCCATACCCTGTGCACGTTAAAGAACACGCTCGATGGCCTTGACGGGAGGCTACCATCTGTCTCCCAACAGCTGTTCCAGTGGGTCCCCTCCCCCAACCTTCTCTGAGCCTTCGGGGTCCATGTGACTTGGTCATTTAGCCCATTGTGTGAAAAAAAGTGCCGCTCAGAGGTAAAACAACCCAACAAACAACCCGGGGGCAAATTTGTTTTCGCACATTATGGCCACTGATTAAGGGGACCTGTTTCGTGGTTTCCTCACAGATCTTCTCTGCGTCGTATTAAAATTACAGGCTCCTGTTAGACCTCTTTGGCAAGCAGCTGCTTGTATATGATTTATTTTTAGTTTTTTGTTTTAGTCTACGTGTACTGGAATAACAATAACGCCATCGTTAGAGGAAACGACGCATGAGATTTACGTGAGATATAACGATATAATACGTACGCAGAAATATATGTAAACTTCATGTCATCTGCTTCAATCCTAATACATTATTGGTAAAAAAGCTTTCTGCTGCAGAGATGACTTGGAGTGAGAGAGAGGTTAAGTTGTGTTGTTTTTCTTGTAGACTGGGAGGTACAAACCGTTGCATTTTGGGAAAAAACTTTAATTTCTATTCTTTAACTCTGAGAGAAACCAGGTTCAGTAAGTTGACAGCTGAACGAAGAAAATGAAAAAAAATTCTAAATTGTAGGAACGATTAAGATAGAGGAAAAAAGAAAGGTTTGATCCGTGATAGGACTGATGTCGATGTTTTTTTGAGAGCTCTTGTTAGAGTATATAAAAAAGCAATTTGCGCAGATAGGTCGAAAATATTTACATGCTAATGAAGAATTTAAAAGTGAACTTCGTAGGGAATTGGAAAACTTAAGTGTCTCATTTTACTCCAGTAAATTGGCTTAATACTTAAAAAAGAAATAGGAGATTACAAAACAACTAAAAGATGTACAATGAGAGAATGAAAAATTGAATGAGTTTAATTTACAAAGAGAGGTAAATGATCTACTTAAAATGGAACCTGAATGATCTGTAGCAGTACTCTAAAAACTGCAACATTGAAGTTGTGATTATTCGATAATAGAAAAATGAAAATATTACCGAAAGTATAGAAAAGTTAAAAAAAAAACCTAACATAAATTCTGAGGACGGCAATGGGGAGGTAGGTCATACGGTTTCGGGTTAAAAAAAAGCAAAACATGTTTATTGTGCAACTGGGATCAAGAAGAGCAAAGAAGAAAATATATATATATTAAAATTTTTTAAAAATACCTATCTACCTATAGGGCCCTAAAAACTAGAAAATAAACCTAAAGCATATCGATGGTGCAATCAGTCACCGAGTTGGTATTCACTTCAAAGGAACACAGGGCGCCCCGCAATCTTGTCGAATAAGTAAATCGGCGCCCTATCTTCCTTCGAAACGAATACGAACTCAGCGACCGATTGTACCATCGATATGCTTTAGGTTTATTTTCTACTCTTTAGGGTCCTATAGGACGATAGATATTTTTTAATTTATATTTTTTTGTCACTAAAAACACTTACCTTCCAAAAATTTGATATACGACTCATAAGCATCGAGCACATTTACCCCCTTTTGGAGTCACCTTTGAGGTCGACCACAACATTGGAGACATCACAAGCTTTAATTTGAGATACGACTAGTTAAAATCGACCCTTCAAAACTCCGTCCCACACCACATTTTACCAGGAGGGAATAGTAGGGGGAAATTCGAAATAGTTTACTACCCTCATTTTACGAGCTTTCATTTGACAACTAACTCGTAACTGTAGGTCATCGCGTTCTCATGATATAGTAGAACGAATTTCAGATTTCCCGTTTTTTAGGGGGAAAGAAATCATGGGGGGGGGGGGGGGCTCAATTTTGTATAGACTGCGACTTCCCGCGTCACAAGCTTTCATTCGACACATAACTCGTTAGTTTCCACATCAGCATTCAGGAGATATTTGGGAACAATAATTTCATTTCCTCCCCTTTTTAGGGGGAAAGAAAGCATGTGGAGTCAATATTTCGTAGCTTACGACATCCCCGCGTCAGAAGCTTCCATTCGATGTATAGCTTGTTACTTTCGGCCTTCGCGTTCTGGAGATATAGCTTAAGAATAGTTGTCATATTTTTCCTTTTTTAATGGTGTAGAATGCACGAGGGGTCAATTTTTTAATAGCCTATCACACTCACCGCATCACAAGCTTTCATTTGGCACATAAATTAAATTTCTCCATCGCGTTCGAAAGATATGGTGGAACAACGTTTTGTCAAATCCGTAAACCAACCAACCGAAAACCATTGTTTGGGTTGTTTTACATCTGAGCGGCACTCTTTTGCACACAATGGGCTAAATGGCCAGGTCACAAGAACCCTGATGGCTCAGAGAAGGTTGGGGGAGGGGATTCACTGGAACAGCTGTTGGGAGCCTCCCGTCAAGGCCATCCAGCGTGTTCTTTAACTTGAAAAGGGTATGACTCTTCCGCACTCGTCCCATCCGACTGACGGCGGCCTTTCCAAGCCCATCGGTGGCCTCTACTGACCGTGAGGAGGGCGGGGAGTTTTGCGGAGATAAATCTCAACGCTGACCCAACTGGGAACTGCAGATTACGAGCCAGCGCGCTATCGACTGAGCCATCCCCGTCCCACCGACAAACCGATCAACCGACAAATGTCAAAGCCGAAAGCAATAGGAAGATGGGTAAAAATCTTGGAAAAGAAAGTTGAAAGGTTATGAAAGAGTTAAAAAGGGTATCGACGACATTTTTCGTGAGGGGGGGGGGGGCGAGTTTCCAAAATGATCACCTGAGCCAGGAAAGTAAGTATTTACTTTTCAAGAAAAACGAAGGCAACGCGAACTTGGTTATAAGTGTGTATGTGTAAGAGACCCAAAAATATGTCAGGAAGGCTAAAAGTGCCGATGCAGTTAGAATTTCAAGCGTTTTGGATCTAGATTGATTAAGATAAATATATGTACAATATTCCAGATAATATACCATATGTATAATATCCTGGAATATTGTACATATATTTATCAAAATGAAAAGATAAATTTTAGAAATGCCAAAATTGCTTTGGGCATTTCCGCTGTGTTTTCTGTTTGTTTGTGGGTTGACAGCCCCAAATGAATAGATTCACAAGATATGATTTATCAGTTGGTGGATAAATATGATCTGAAGTTATAGCATCGCCAATCCTATCCTGGAGTAATATGTTCCAGACAGGTCACTTTCTATCGAGATTCTGGTTTTTGAAAGGGTTCACTTGAAAAGGTGTTTCCTAAAGTTCCTACTAGAATGAGTGGCTTCAGCCTTCAGCATTGGGGAACTGGCCTGCGATTAGGGGGCTGTTTAAAATTTTTGGCCCTACCTTTCTCTAAACTTATTTTTTTTAAAACCTTACTAATCATTTTTTCTCTGCATTTCCGTAGAATGTGAGGACTCTGTAGAGAGTTTATCCCTTGATGTCCTCACACAAGAATTCCATCGTTATAACCTACATATTCTCTGCTTCGAAGAGATCGGATGGACAGATAAAGGCCAGATACTTAAAAATAATATTAAATTTCCTCCCTTTTCAGGGAAGGAAGATGGAAAGCATTTACAAGGCGTAGGTTTGTGTTCAGCAGACACCCTAATGATGCTCTTCTAGGCTATGAGTACATTAATGAAAGGTTTCTTACAGCTAAATTTAAACAAACGTTAAAGACTTGAATGTTATCTGTTGTTATGCCTTTACTGAGGATGAGAAAGATTAGCTTTACGAACAACTTCAGAATATTTTGAATTCTGTCAAGAAAGGAGATATTACCCTTGTTCTATGTGACTTCAGTGCCAAAGTTGGTACTGATTCTGACCTTTGGGGCAGGGTGAGAGTTCTCTTTGGTATTGATAGCTGCAATGGCAATGGACAACGTCTCCTACAGATAAGTAAACTTAATGGTTTGAAAATAATTAACACTTATTACAAACACCACGACATACATAATTACACGTGGTTTTCACCAGATTGGCTGCATAAGAATACGATATATTAATTAGTAGCAAATGAGCTAGTTCTGTTAGAAATACTAGGTCACATAGGGGAGCTGAAATTGGATCTGATTATTACCTTATTAAAATTGTAATTTAAAACTTGTGGTAATGTGAAAAAAAGTTACCTTTAATACTGAAGCTCTGAAAGACCCAGTTATAGCCAGAGATTACCATGATAAGTCATTAAGTTATTATACAGTCATGGTTCGCTTACTTCTGAAGTTGAGTAAGAATGGGACCGTTTTAAACAGGCTTATATTGAAACTAATAGTAGTCTTTTAGGAGAAAAGGAGCACAGAAGGCAGAATTATTTGAGTGATAAGGCACGTGAGCTTATTTCGGAAAAAATGTAGGAATGTCTTTAATCAATACCCTACTAGTCTAATAGAAAGCATTACAGAGAGCTTAATAAACGTGTAAAGGATCAGTTAGCTGCTGATAAGAATCATTAACTTGGTGCCTACCTGACAAAGCCGAGGAAATAGTTACACAGCACAACAGCAGAGAGCTGTACCAGAAAGTTAATCTTTTGTATGGTAGAAAACGGACAGGTATACAGGGAGTGAAGGATAAACAAGGTAAGGTCATTTTAAGGTAAGGATTCTGTCATGACTGGGTGGGCTGAGCATTTCAGTGACGTTCTGTACAATGTGGTTAGTTCTACTCCCATTGTTTGTAATGATGATGGATGAATAACTGGCTTTAATGTTGGACCTGTAATACAATCTGAAGTTATTTTGGCTATTTCTAAACTAAACTACATAAATCCCCAGGGATAGATGAAATTACTACGGAAATGCTTAGTGCTAGGAATATATCTATTACCACTTGAATGAGTGAAATTTTGAATATCTGTTATGATAAAAGGCATTGTTCCTAAGGATTTTACCAGAGTTATTATTATCCCTGTTTTCAAAACAGGTGATCGCAGTTCTTGTGATAACTATAGGGGTATCAGCCTACTTTCTGTTCCATATAAAGTTCTTTGCATGATTGACTTTTACATTTATCCCCTGTTTTTGTGCATTAACGAATATTGCATGATTTGAGAGAAAATTGAAAATTATCTTTTGACTGGAGAATATTTGATAAACTATTATGATTTATGATTTTAGAATCTCCCCAAAGCTTTAATTGCACTCTCTGACCGTGAAAAGTTTTGGAAATTTCAAAAATTTAAACGAATATTGCAAACGATGCATTTAGGCTAGAAATTTTATACTTTAGAGATGTAGTGTGATGATCAAGGGATTTACATTGACATCAATAACAATAGACAAGGAATTGAAGCTTTTTTATAACGTTAGTTAAATAGGATGTTTTAAATTAGGGGTGCTGAATTCAAATATGGCTGTGAAAAATCTGCAGCATGTTTTTTTTTTTAAATTATGGATTCATGTATTTCAAATTTCAATGAATACGCATATCTGGGAAATTAAAATAAATGTGACTATTTTATTAAATTGCAACTTAAACCTCATTAATTAATTACATGGTTATAGTGAAAAATTATAAACATCGTACTTATGTACCACTGACTATAAATGAAACAATGAAATAATAAATAACAAATGAAATGAACTGAAACGCAAAAGAAAACATGGGTAAGGATCTTTTATACTCCCAAGAAGTTCCTTTTTGTCTTTTGTGTGCGGAGATATCTTCCTTCTGCAAGAACCAGCAGTAGTCACACATTATTGCTGGGTCCCACCTGCCTTGGTATCTCTCCTCCATGGTTCGGATATCCTGGTGAAATCTTTCCCCTTGCTTATCACTGACAGCTCTCAAGTTCTTGGAAAAGAAGTCGAGATACGAGTGCAAGAAATGGATCTTCAAAGACATTCGGCAGCCAAGATTTTCATAGTTTTTTAGAAGATCTTCAATGAGCTGATGGTAGTTTTCCTCTTTGTGATTCCCCAGAAAACCTTGGACCACAGATGTGAAGGATTTCCATGCAGCGCGCTACTTCACATTCAGGTTTTCTTCGAAGACAGTATCATTCAGTAACTTCCTGATCTGGGGACCAACATAGATCCCTTCTGTGAGTTTGGCATCACTTAGTTTTGGAAATTTTTCTTTCAAGTGGAAAAACCCTTTACCACTTTTGTTCAAAGCCTTTACAAAGTTTTCCATAAGCTCCAGTTTGATGCGTAGTGGTGGGAGAAGAACATCAAAGGGATCAACTAGAAGGTTATACCTCACATTACTCTTTCTAAGAATAAAAACATTTCTTTTGGGCCAGTCTTTTGTTTTGTAGTGTTCCTTCCTGGCCCTACTATTCCACAAACACAGAAAACAGCAAACTTTTGTGAAGCTTCCTTGAAGCCCGGGCAAGAGAGAGATGACTTCTAGGTCATCACATATTGTTCACTTAAACTGGTCATATTTTATAGCAGCGAGTATTTTTTCCATGCTTTCATATGCTTCCTTCATTTCCACAGCGTGTGCCACTGGAATGGAAGGTTTTTGGTTTCCTTTATCCAAAAGGATAGCTATAAGCCGAATTTTGACGAATCTATAAATAGACGCCATTCCTTAGGGTCGTGAGTGGTTCCAATTTATTCCATCAGCCCTGAAATATCTATGCAGAAACACAAACCATCTTGCATCTCATAATAAGCAGATAAAGCCAAATTTTTCTTTCTGAACAGAGAAACTCTGGTACCCTTGGCTAGAAGATTCCACTCTTGAATTCTTGAACCTAAAACCTCAGCTTGTTGTTTGAAAAGTCCCAAGTCTCGAACAAGATCATTTAGTTCATTTTGCTGAATCAGATGAGGCTCGTCTAACTTTTTAGGGGTGTATGCAGGATCAGGATCTGTTTGTGTCTAAAGTCTCCCTCTGATGAATGTGAATCCAACTCCTCCCAGTTGGTTGGAGGTGTTGGTATAGGAAGATCTCCATGAGCAACTGGCCTTATGGCTGAAGGCATATTTGGATATTGTATTTTGCTTTTGTTTTTCTTTATTGAAAAGCCCTACACTCTAGTTAAACAAAAATAGCAACCATAAAGTTAATAATTGGCTCATGCCAAACCATTGGAACTGCAAAGGGCATGGATTTTATCTTACCTTTCAACCATTCGCTCAGGCCAACAAAGCGCAAAATGCAGCAGACATGTGGAGCGTATGTTTTCCTGATTTCCAACATGACATCCAAAATACAATTTGTAGGCTTTCTTCGTAATCTTTGTCAAAGAACGACCTTGGGATTTTAAAATAAAATTTCCACACACATAACAAAATTTATCTGGCATATTAACATATCTGTGACGCTGCCTTTGTGCCATTTAAACGACAAAATTCACTCTTCAACGTACAGCACATATTCCTCCTACAATGAAAACAACAAGAATGGCGGTCTGAGGTTAGGTGACTGTTACATGTTTTCTCCCTCTGGCAATCCTCTGGCAATCAGTGTTTCCAGCTACAAAAAGCAAAATATTTAGTATCCTCCCAGTTACCTGGAGGTGTTGGTATAGGAAGATATTAATAGGAGTCAAAATGACCAATAACATAAAAACGTAACGTGAGCCATTTTTTGAGACCAGATCTGAAATCAGCATCTGGAAAATAGTTAAAGGCAGCTACCCCGTATAAGGCATGGATGTATGTGTCGTTTCTCTGCTGAGGTCCTTGCCATCCTCACAGACCTTCTACTCTGGCATATAAACTGACAGGCTGCTGTCCGACATCAGTGGCAAGCAGCTGCTTGAGGGGGTATTTATATATATATATTATATTACAATTGTTCATGTTATAAAAACCTTGTAAACCAGTGTAATTTATCTCTTTCTCCCAGAGTAGGTGGGAAAAGGCAGTTTTTTTGAGAGATTAATGAAAATTCTTTTTGAGTTGAATAGATACTAATGAAATATGATGGTTCTTTATTTCACATCCTCCAAATGGCCGTAATTTACCATCGTTAGACTGCGCTAAATGTAGAAAATATAAAGCTTGGAGTAATATTGCAAACGATATACTGTATTTATGTTAGAAGTTAGAAATTTTGGTAACAGAATGGTTGATGCAGAATGTAATAATCGATAATCATACGTATTTCAATTACATAAAAATTGGATGAAATTCTATGTTGCTCTTTATTTTTATAAATTTAATACTTAATTTTAGGAAAATAAATTACCTTTTAATAAAATAAAAATAAATCATCATCATCATCATCCTCAAGCAGCCATGGGCTGCTTGAGCCAATAGAACAACAGTTTTTATTGGCAAACATTAGTAGATTATAATAATTCTTCAAGAAGGAATAAAGCAACATCAAAGAAATATCAACTTTTCATCTATAGTTATACAATGAAGGAGCTAAACCTCTGTTCAACGAAGCCTTCATTAGTCGCAGTCCATCGTCCATTTTCAAATTATCGTTCACAGAAAATCTACTACTCTTTGTCAACAAAAACTTGGATGAAATCGATAACGTCGTTTATATACTCTGTTACACTGCTTAATAATCATCTCATCTGTTAATTTTATCCATCTTCATGATTGATCAGTGTACAAAATTTAGTAAGTATAAACTTCTGAAATGTTGTTTAGACTTCCTATTATTCCATCTACTACACTATTCTACTAGACACGGTGTAACATCGATAGATGAAACTATTATAGGGAAACAAATAAAGGGATTACTATATATATTGGTTTATCAAACTATTCAAAACACCGACGGCGACTGGAGTACACGCAATGTGCAATATGCATATCACAGGGACGACGTCACTTGCGGTATGAGATATGTAAAGGGGAGAAGTACGATGTTTGCTATCATGTAGCAGTGTCACAGGCACAGCTGAAACAGCTGTTATGGTGTAATTTTCGATAATGCCAGATCTCAGTGACCTCCAAAAAGACATGATCACTGGTGCACGTCTTGCAGGAGCTTCAGGTACCAAAACGGCGAAAATAGTAAGTATAACACGAGAAACTGTATTGAAGATTATGACTACCTATCAAAACGAACAGGGAGTTGCATGCGAATTGTGGACGCCATATGAAGTTGTGAGATAGGAATAGGCGAATGATGACATGGATTGTACAATGGAAGCACAAGACCACTGCACCACAAATAGTAGCAGAGTGGAACACAGTCGGAATGATCCCGTTTCCGTCATAACAATTCGTCGGGAACTTCATCGTGCCGGTATTTATGGCCGTGCTGCAATCCACAAACCTCTGATTACCAACATCAATAAAACAAAACGTGTAAGGTGGTGGCAACGTGTCATCTGATCTAATGAATCTGTTACAGATTGTTTCCCACCACTGGTAGAATGTACGTCTGGCGAAAACTTGCAGAAGCGTACCACCCTTGCATGAAGCATGGAGGTGGATCCCTGATGCTGTGTGGTGCCACATCATGGCTTTCCTTAGGGCCATTAGTTATTCTGCAGGGTCATGTCATATCTGCAACGTACGAATCCATTCTCGGGGACCACCTGTACCCAATGTTGAGGGCATTGCTCCCTAATGACTGTCCCTGGTTTCAAGCGGATAATGCATCCATGCATTGTGTGAAACGTGTAAAGTTATGGTTTGCAGAGCATGAGGATGAGGTACAGTCGCTCAAAAAAGTATCCGAACACCATAGTTGATTACAGAATTCAGAAAAAATATCTGGCAACGATTTTTTTTAGAAATTAGTGATCTGGCAACCTTCGTGTCACGTGCCACGAAGGTTGCCAGTACACTAATTTCTAAAAAAAACTTTGCCAGATATTTTTTCTGAATTCTGTAATCAACCGTAATGTTCGGATACTTTTTTGAGCGACTGTACAGCAGCTACCCTGGCCAACCTTCATCTACAGACCTCAACATTATTGAACATTTGTGGGAATGATGTTATTTATTGTATTAATTGATGAGATGTAAGTAGTAGGAGATAAATTTATTTATTACAGAGTCTGAAATTGCTATCTTTCTGTTTATATATTTATATATATTGATGTACTTAGGACTGCAGAATATGTATGTTTTGTAAATGTCGACTTGCGAGTTAAATACTAACTCTTGTGGAACTAGACTATAATATAGCTAGAACTAGCTATGTATTTAAATATTGTGCAAATAAATTGAAAATCGAATTGAATTGAAATTGAATATCTGGAATGCAATGTCAGACCACACTTTCCACCTCCGGCATCACTGGCACATGTTGTGCCATATTTTACAGGAAGAAATCCAACGCTGACCCAGCTGGGATTCTAACCTGGTAACTGCAGTTTACGAGCTTGGCGCGCTATCGATTGAGCTACCTCCGCCGCAATAAGAAAAAACGGGAAATATGAAAGTTGTTCTACTATGTCATCGGAACGCGAGGGCATTTAGTTACGAGTTAGGTGTCAAATGAAAGCTCGTATAATGAGTGTGGTAAAGTATTTCGAATTTCGCCCCACTATTCCCGCTGATAAAATGGGGGAGCGGATTTTCGCGGGGTCGACTTTAACGAGTCATATCTCAAATTAAAACCTGTGGCGTCTCCAATGTCGTGTACTACCACAAACTTGACTCCAAAAGGGGGGTAAATGTACTCGATGTTTATTAGTAGTATATGAAATTTTTAGAAGGTAGATGTTTTGAGTGACAACAAAAAATATATACAGGGTGATTCAGAATTCATCATCAATATTTGGTGGGGAGGTAGGTAATAAGAAACGAAGGAGATTTCACATAGGAAAGCATGGGCGCATATGCCATGTAGTAGGGCAAAATGACCCCAGTTCAATGATGGAAAGAACACATAAGAAGGAAGTGGTAAGGAAAAAACATTTATTATCTTACATGTAACATTTCTTTGCATTGGTTGTACAGACTTACAAGAGGTGCTCGAACTGCCGACCATGTGCTAGAATGCATGACTCACAACGGCGTTGCATGGACAGCCGGACCCTGTGGAAGATGCCTGGCATTTCCCGGATGTTTGAGGCAGCAACTGATATGCGTGCTACAAGATCCATAGCACTATCAACAGGGGTCTCGTACACCATGTTTTTCATAGCACCCCATACAAAGAAATCGATTGGAGATAAATCCGGTGAACGTGGTGGCCAAGAAACCAGTCCACCGCGGCCAATCCATTGACCACCAAACTGTCTGCGTAGGTAAGCACGCACAGCATTTGCGAAATGTGCAGGAGCGCCGTCATGCTGGAACCACATTCGCCGGAGACTACCATCAGGAACCTCGTTCAGAAGATCCGGTAACACAGTCTGAAGAAATGTTAGGTACTTGGCACCGTCCAAACGGGATGGTAGTAAATACGGGCCCAACAAACAGTCACCGACAATCCCAGTCCACACATTGACAGCAAAACGTTGTTGCGCAGCTCCAGGTCTTGTACCGTGTGGGTTCTGATGAGCCCACACATGCCAATTGTGTCTGTTGAAGACACCCTCTCGAGTGAACAACGCCTCATCGGTGAAAAGAACATACGTTGGGAAATTGGGATCAACGGCTGTTCTCTGCATGAACCACTGACAAAAAATAACACGCTTGGGATGGTCGTCTGCTGCCAATAATTGCACTCTTTGCAGATGAAACGGATGCAACCCTTCATCGTGTAATATCCGCCACGCTGTTGCTTGCGAAATTCCAAACTGCCTAGCCATACCTCGTGTGCTAGCACCAGGTTGTTCCTCGATTTCCTGTAGGACAGCTTCCTCTACTGCTACTGTTCGTGCCGATCTGTGCCTCCCTCGATTAACATTACTAGCAGCAAACGATCCTGTTTCACGCAGTTGGCGATGAATACGTGAAAACATTTGATGCTGTGGCACACGGCGGTTTGGGAAGCACGCTGCATACAATTGCCTGGCTCGAAGACATCTTTTTGCTGCCGCACCGTAAGTTACATGCATATCTGCACATTCATTCCACGTATACCAGTTCATGTTACTTCTGCAAATTCACCTTGTCGAATGACAACTGACTGCACGCGTCAAACAGCTGTGCTTCTGTATGAGAGGTGTGTACTCACAGCGCCCTCTACACCACCATGCGTTCGTCTGCCCCCATACTTTCCTATGTGAAATCTCTTTCTTTTCTTATTCCCTTCCTCCCCACTAAATATTGATGATGAATTCTGAATCACCCTGTATATAAAATCAAAAAATTTAAAAAAATACTTATTTTCTGAAAAGGGCCCTAAAAAGTAGAAAATAAACCTAAAGCATATCGATAGTGCAATCAGTCTCTGAGTTGGTATTCACTCAAATGAAGATAGGGCACCAGCAAATTTGTCGACTAAATAAATCGGCGCCCTATCTTCCTTCGAAGAGAATACGACCTCAGCGACCGATTGTACCATCGATATGCTTTAGGTTTATTTTCTACATTTTAGGGCCCTATAGGAATAGATATTTTAAAAAAAAAATTTATATTTTTACTTTTGTATGTTTTTTGTTTTACCTATTTTCCTATTGCTTTTGGCTTTGACATTGTCTGTTGGTCAGTTGTCGGTTTGTGGATTTGACAAAGTGTTGTTCAACCATATCTTTCTAACGCGATGGATAAACTTAATGATTTATATGGCAAATGAAATCATGTGACGCGGCGAAATTCATGTCATAAGCTATAAAAAATTTACCCCCCCCATGCTTTCTTCCCCCTGAAAAGGGGGAAATATGAAAACTATTCTTCCACTATATCCCCAGAACGCGAATGCAGAAAGTAGCAAGCTGTACGTTAAGTGAAAGCTTTTGACGCAGGGAATGTCACAGGCTATGAAAAATTCACCCCCATGCTTTCTTCCCCCTAAAAAAAGGGGAAATATGGAAGTGATTGTGCTCCTATATCTCCGGAATATGAGTGCGGAAAGTAACAAGCTATTTGTCAAATGATAGCTCTTGACTCAGGGAGTCTCATAGGATATAAAAAAATTGAACCCCCCTTTCTTTTCCCCTAAAATGAGGAAAAATGAAAACTTTTCCGCTATATCTCCAGTGCGAATACTGAAAGTAACAAGCTATTCGCCAAATGAAAGCGTGTGACTCGGGGAATGTCATAGGCTATAAAAATTTGCCCCCTTATTTTTATAATTTCCCCCCCCCCCTAAAAACGGGAAATGTGAAAGTCGTTCTATTATATCTTCCAAATGCGAGGGCCTACAGTTACGAGTTAGGTGTGAAATGATAGTTCATAATGACCGTCGTAAACTATTTCGAATTTTGTTCCCACTATTCCCCCTGAAAAAAGGGCGGGAGAGCTTTCACGGGTTTGACTTTAACGAGTCATATCTCAAAGTGAAGCTGGTGACGTCTCCAGTGTCGTGGGCTACCTCAAACATAACTTCAAAAGGAAAGAAGTATGTGGTCGATGTTTATGAGGCATATATCAAATGAAAATGTTTGAAAGTAGGTGTTTTAGTGACACAAAATATAAATATGTTAAAAAAATTAAAAAAATGCCTATCCTCGTTTATGGCCCTAAAAAGTAGAAAATAACCGTGAAGCATATCGATGGTGCAATCAATCACTGAGTTCGTATTCACTTCAAAGGAAGATTGGGTTGGGTTGTTTTACCTCTGAGCGGCACTTTTTTGCACACCATGGGCTAAATGGCCAGGTCACATGGATCCCGAAGGCTCAGAGAAGGTTGGAGGAGGGGGACCCACTGGAACAGCTGTTAGGAGACAGATGGTAGCCTCCCGTCAAGGCCATCCAGCGTGTTCTTTAACGTGCACAGGGTATGGCTCTCCCGCACACGAGCCAACGGCTTAACGTCCCATCCGACGGACGGCGGCCTTTCCAAGCCCATCGGTGTCCCCTACTGACCGTGGGCAGGGCGGGGAATTTTGCGGAGATAAATCTCAACGCTGACCCAGCTGGGACTCGAACCTGGGAACTACAGATTACGAGCCTGGCGCGCTACCGACTGAGCCACCCCCGCCCCTCAAAGGAAGATAGAACGCCTGCAATCTTTATGTGTAGGTAAATCGGCGCCGTATCTTCCTTTGAAGTGAATACGAATTTAGTGACTGATTACACCATCGATATGCTTTAGACTGATTTTCTAGTTTTTAGGGCCATAAAGAAAGAAGACATATTTTAAAAATTTTAACTTATTTATTTGAATGAATTTTAAATTCAGCTATACTGAGCTTCATTAAGAAATTTTCTGACATAATTTAATTTCAACTGGAATCCACAATGAAGCTTTTAGAAAACCATCAGAGATTTGCTTTGTTTTGACACAAAAGCAGAAAGAGCAAATGCATCGTAACAGTAGAGCGTGAAGTTATTACTGTGTTACGAAACACTGTCAAGTCGCGAAGTGTGCCGCGTAGATGCTGGAGGCAATCTTTGCCTTGTTCTGCCATCATTTAGCCTCCCCTCCTCAAACTCCCCTTCCCCCACCTCACAGTAGTTCCACTTAATCGTCAAGATCCATTTCAGTCCATTAATTGAGACAGGACCGACGTCTAGCCAGTCAACTGTTATCTGGGATAACAGCTGCGGCTTCAATAAAGTAACATCCAGAGACAAACTGGCCAGCCAAGCCGGCCCAATTGGACCCGTGAGAATTTAAATGCAGCAACGCTAAATGATAACGGCTATAAGACGTACAAATTCACTCCGAACAGTTCGCAGCGACAGTTGATGCTGCCGACTAACTTGAGCGTGGTCAATAATGGAACTTCTAGCTTCGGGTGGTTTTCTGTCAAACTCATCGGTGCGCGCAAGCGTTTGCGTTGCTATCCCCCTCCTAATTCATTCTCAATTTCCCACCCTTTGTTGTTACCAGGAGATGGTAGCGATGGCATTCGACACAGCACGAGTAGCTGGGATTTCTTTGCATGGAGTATTTGCTGCTAGATGATAAGGCCGATTCATCGCAATTATTCCATTGAACATCGACGGAGATCAAAGTTCTTCTTTTCTAGTGATCAACAGTGGTCTGCTTTTATTGGTACCTGTAACAAATGCGTAAAAGAGAAACTTTGTTGATAAGACATATGTTTTCAGTATTTGAGCAGTATATAACTTTACTGAATAGTAACGTATTGAGAAAATATTCTTCGGGGTATAGTGGGAAAAGGGGGAGGGGGGGAAGAGATGGACACGGATTTTCGATACAAAATAAAATCTCGATTTAACAGTCCTTTTTGTTATTAGCTTAGTGGAAGAATGTTGGTTGACCGTCTAATTTTGATCGGATATGCGTGATGCGATGCGGTGTTAGGGCTACGCTTCCATAATCTCCCCAGACAGTGTTGCGAACCACTTAGGACAAAATAGTTGGGCCACTTGGGTTGTTTTATCTCTTAGTGGTCCTTGTTTTTCACTGAGTGCGCAAGTGATCAGATTAGAAGAACCCCAAGGATTGAGCAGGAAGGGGATCCACTGGACAGCTGGTAGGGTACAGTCGGTCAAAAAAGTATCCGAACGCTATGGTTGTATACAAAGTTCAGAAAAAACAACTGGCAACGATTTTTTTAGAAATTAATGATCTGGCAACCTTCGTGTACCGTACACGAAGGTTGCCAGATCATTAATTTCTAAAAAAAATCGTTGCCAGATTTTTTTCTGAATTTTGTATGCAACCATAGCGTTCGGATACTTTTTTGAACGACTGTACAGAGGGTAGATTATCGTCAAGGCCATCCAGCGTGTTCTCGATGAGAGAAAATATATGTAAATAAAGTAAAAGTATTGTAAACAAATTCCCAGGATATGGCTATCCCGCACATGGTTCAATGTACCATCCGATCGATGGCGTCCTTTTTTTTAGAATATAATTTTTATTCATAACAGTAAAGAATACAAATACATTTACACTTTGACTTGCAAAGCTAAATAGCTTATCTGCAGGAAAATGAATAAATTATATTAAACATAGGTCAATCAGCCACAAAAATGGTGTATATCAAATAAATCCACAAAACTTTCCAAGTGCATCGGTGTCCCCTTTAAGACAGAGGGCAAGGTGTGGGTTTAGAGGGACATCAGGGACTCGAACCTGGGAACTGTAGATTACGAACCTGGCGCGCTACCCGTGGAGAATTTTGCGAATATATTTACAGCGTGAAATGACGAATTTGTGAAATGAGAACATAAGATTGTGCCAAAATAAGAGTGCATTTTATTGTACTCTTTTACAGTGTTTTCATAACAACGTTAAGGTGATGTTGTCTTTGACATCGAATTTATTTATTACAGAATATTTCTCTACGTATGATTTTTCCTATTTAGAACATTACTTTATTTACATGTTTTTTTTTCTCTCATTTCCTTTGTTGTTTATAATCTGTATTTACAACGTTCTCGAATTTTTGTGGACTTGGTGGGTTTTCGCCACGAATATCGGATTTTTCCAGCATCAGACTCGGTGCTTAAAATTAAAGGATAATGCATAAATTCGTACATAAATCGAAATATTTTTAAGGGAATGCAATGAAATTTAGTAAAGAGGTTTATTATTTTATTACAAATGTAAATCAAGCAGAAGAAATTAATAATCATATAATGTGCATGCGTTAAGATCATAATCGTGCCATTGACATGAAGGAGCAGTCCATGGAACAATACTTAACATCTGTTACGTACGACATGCAGTATGTTAATATGGAATATGATCACACCTGACAGCGATGCAGCTCAAGCAACGATTCCTCATATCGTTTATGAGGGTATTGATGAGTTCTTGAGCGATTAATGGGATTGAGGTCAGAAGATCTGGGTGGCCATTCCATTCGAAAATCGTCGACCACATATGCTCGATGAGAGCGTCCATAAGAATAAAATCTGGACCGACGGCTCTCCGGAATGGCCTAACATATGGGTTAAGGAACACGTCTCTGTACCGCATGGTAGTAACAAAGTCACTCGGAAATATGTGCAGGTGTGTACGCCTGTTCGTCATGATTCCTGCCCCAACTATCACGTCACAGCCACCGTAGTAGTACCATTCTCTGATTGATTTTGCGGATAGAGAGACGCATATAACAGGTCTTTTGGCATAAGGGCATTGATCATGAGGTGTCCTGTAAACAGTATTCCTTGAAACCCTCATTCCTATAGCTGCTGCAAGGTTCAAAGGCAGTTGCCTAGCGGTCATCATTCTGGTCCGTCTGGTAAGATTCATATAGCGATCGTGAGCAGCAGTTGTGGCTCTGGGACTGCCTTATATTCATTCCAACTACCAAATTCCCACTCTTGAATCTAGAAGAAAGCTGCGATTTATTACCCTTATTCACGACATCATTTATAGCAAGTCTCATCCCCTTTATTCGATTCTTACACCCTATATTCGATTACGACATCGCCACATCCTTCACTCTGATAATAAAATGTTTTCTACTCCCACGGTTTTCAAAGCTAAGTATGCGGAAATTTCTTTTACCTTTCAAGCAACCTCAACTTGGAACTCTCTAATGAGCGATATCACTGCTTGAATTCTAAAACAAAATTCAAAAACTATATTACTCCACTCCTATAAGAATATTGAAGCGTTTGACCAACAATATCTCCTCACCCCTATTCCTACTCCCCATCTTTGCCCTTTGTCCGGATTATTGGCAATCTTTTTTTCTCCTGTTCATTCATTTAATATTACTCTCTCTTGTCTTAAACCTTCCTTTTCTTCCCCCTAAGTTTCCTATGTTTTTTTAAATCATATTTCATATTTTATGTTTGTCTTCGTCTGTGAAACTTGTCATTTTGTTTCTATGTATCAAATAATTATGCAATTCCTGTAAACATATTTGTATTTTTAACACGTCTCAAGTGAATGCTGCATGGAAAATGACGCTTTCAGTCTAATTTTGAGGGTGCTGTCAGTTAAATGAACGCTGCATAGTATGAAAAAGGACGCTATTCAGGCTCATTTAATCGAGGTCAGTTAAGTGAATGCTGTATGAAAAATACTATTCAGTATCCTTTAATCTTGAAGTCAGTTAAGTAAATGCTGTATGCAAAAGGACACTATTCAGTCTCATTTAATCTTGAGGTCAGTTAAATGAATGCTGTGTGATATGAAAAAGGACGTTATTCAGGCTCATTTAATCTTGAGGTCAGTTAAGTGAATGCTGTATGTAAAAAACAGTATTGAGTCTCATTTAATTTTGAGGTCAGTTAAATGAATGCTCCATGGTATGAAAAAAAAAGCTATTAAATCTAATTTAATCTTGAGGTCAGTTAAGTAAATGCTGTATGAAGAATACTATTCAGTTTTATTTAATCTTGAGGTCAGTTAAGGGAATGCTGTATGTAAAAGAATACTATTCAGTCTCATTTAATCTTGGGATCAGTTAAATTAATGCTGTATGGTATGAAAAAGGACGCTATTCAGACTCGTTTAATATTGAGGTCAGTTAAGTGAATGCTGTATGAAAAATAGTACTCAGTTTCATTTAATCTTGAGGTCAGTTAAGTGAATGCTGTATGAGAAATACTATTCAGTTTCATTTAATCTTGAGCTCAGTTAAATGAATGCTGTATGGTATGAAAAAGGACGCTATTAAGGCTCATTTAATCTTGAGGTCATTTAAGTGAATATTGTATGAAAAAGAACAGTCTTCAGTGTCATTTAATCTTGAGATAAGACAAATGAATGCTGTATGGAAAAGGACAATATTCAGTCTCATTTTTTCTTGATGCCAGTTAAGTGAATGCTTTATGAAGGACACTATTCAGTTCCATTTAATCTTGAGGTCAGTTAAGTGAATGCTGTATGAAAAAGGACACTATTCAGTCTCATTTAATATGATATTTCATATTCAGTCTGAACTTATTTGCCAAATTAATCACTTCCTTATATAGTTTTTCGTCCGTAGTAGGAAACAGGTTTTTTGGGTAAATAATGCTAAGACAATCGGAACAGTAGATCGAATCTAGAAAAGAATGAAGGGTGGGGTGGACAAGCGATGTAATCGAGGGGAAACAAATAAAAAGGGATGCTAAGAGATGGATTTCCATTGCAATGCAAATATTTTCTCTTCCTTTTAGAAATATTTGAAAACTTTCATGAGAAATGCGTAAAATATGCACAAGTTGAATAATTTTTTTCCTTCATTACCAGCTTACTGCATTCTCAAAGGGAGGTGGACATGGCCTCCCTAGGCCCGGCCCTGATAGGACACATTTTGCAGAGCCTGAAATCATTATCATAACCAATTATGTAATTTAAAGAGTAATAGAAATCATCATCATCATCCTCAAGCAGCCATGGGCTACGGAGGTCCAACCAGACCGTACAATTTAGTTTTTCAAGCAAGTCTGTCCTGAGCTACATCTACTGCATTTGGTCCCTGCACACCAATTCTAACAAGGTCCGGTTTGACATTATCTGCCCACCGCATCCTAGGTCTCCCCCTCTTTCTGAAGACTTTAGGCACACTGTTCATAACCCTATTCGCCAATCTATAATTATTCATACGGGCAACATGGCCAAACCAACGGAATCTCTCTCTGCACAATATGCTACTTAAAGGAGGTTGCAAACTCCTTTGCCTAACCTCATCATTAGTTACAAAGTAAAACCACCTAATACCCAAGATACTGCGTAAGCATCTAGAATCAAAAGCATCTAGTTTCCTGTTATCTTGTTTACACAGCGTCCACGTTTCACTACCATAACTAACACTAGAAAGCCCAACGTATTATAAAGTCTAATTTTAGTCTTTAGGTGTATAGGCCTATTTCTCCACACTCTCCATAGATTCTTAAAAGTCCCGGCAGCAATCCCTATTCGTCTGTTAATCTCATGTCGCACATCACCATTATCTGTTACATAGCTCCCAAGATAATTAAACTGTGACACCTGATCAAGACTTCAACCATTCAGATTAACTGAATCACAGCCTGCCTGACCAATTTTCATCACTTTAGTTTTCCCTCTGTTTATAACCAAACCTACTCCACAACAAGTTTCATCAACAGCTCGAATGAAAGAGTTCATCTCATCAACATCATTTGCCAAAAGGGCTAAATCATCAGCATAATCTAAATCAGAAATTTACGTATCTCCAGTCCATTTAAGGCCAAAATCTTTCCCTCGAAGTGAATTTCGCATAACGTAATCAATAACCAAGCTAAAGAAAAAAGGAGACAAAATACACCCTTGTCGAACACCAGAAGTAATGCTAAACCAATTGCTACAAGCCTTACCAACTCTCACACACGACTCAGTGTTATTATAGAGAGCTTTCATTATGTTAACTAACTTGTCTGGTATACCATATGATCTCACAATCAACCACAAATTATGACGATCAACAGAGTCGAAAGCCTTTTTGAAATCAACAAAGCTAGCAACCAAAGGTTTCTGAAACTCTAAACATTTATCAAGAATCTGCCTAAGTGAAAATATCTTATCCACACTTCCCTTACCACTTCTGAATCCACATTGCTCATCACGCAATTGATTGTCAATCAGATTCTTAATTCTAATAAGCACAATCATGGAAACAACTTTACCTGGAACAGAGAGTAGTCTGATACCCCTATAGTTATCATAAGAACTGCGATCACTTTTTGGAAAATAAGAATAATAATAGCTCTGGTAAAACCTGTAGGAATCATGGCTTTATCATAAGAGCTATTTAAAATTTCAGTCATCCAAGTGGTAACCGAAACATTCCCAGCTCTAAGCATTTCCGTAGTAATTTTATCTACCCCTGGGGATTTATGAAGTTTAAGTTTAGAAATAGCCAAAATAAATTCCGATTGTGTTATAGGGAAAACATTAAAGCCACCATTGCATCTGTGATCATTGCAAATAATAGCAGTAGAACTAACCACATTGTTTAGAACATTACTGAAATGCTCAGTCCACCTAGCCATGACAGAATCCTCTTATTCCGGTTGTATAACCTTACCTTGTTTATCCTTCAATCCCTGTATACCTATCTTTTTTCTACCACACAAAACATTAACTATCTGGTACAGCTCTCTGCTGTTGTGCTGCCTAACTTGCTTCCTCAGCTTTGTCAGCCAAGCCATCAAGCCAAAGATTCTAATCAGCAGCTAACTGATCCTTTGCACGTTTATTAAGCTCTCTGTAATGCTTTCTATTAGGACTAGTAGGGTATTGATTAAGGACATTCCTGCAGTTCCTTCTTTCTGAAATAAGTTCAAGTGCCTTATCACTCAAATAATGCTGCCTCCTCTGCTCCTTTTTTCCTAAAAGAGTACTGTTAGTTCCCAAAAAAGCCTGTTTAAAACGGCCCCATTCTTCCTCAACTTCAATAGTAAGCAAATCATGACTGTCATAATGACTAAGTAACCTATTATGGTAAGCTTTAGCTATAACTGGGTCTTTCAGAGCTTCAGTATTAAAGGTAAATTTTTTAACCCAAGCACAACATTTTTTAAGTTTAAGTTGTAAGACACTTTTAACAAGGTAATGGTCATATCCAATTTCAGCTCCCCTATATTCCCTGGTATTCCTAACTGAACTAGCCCATTTGCTGTTAATTAATATATAATCAATCATATTCTTATGCAACCCATCGGGTAAAACCCATGTATACTTATGTATGTCGCGGTGTTTTTAATAAGTGTTAGTTATTCTGAAACCATTGAGTTTACTTAGCTGTAGGAGAACGTTGCATGTTTACTTACCTGTAGGATATGTTAATTGGTAGCTGCAATGGCAATGTGACTATTGCCATTGCAGCTACCAATACCAAAAGGGCCTATTACCCCTCCCCAAGGTCAGAATCAGTACCAACTTTGGCATTGAAGTCACTAGAACAAAGGTAATATCTCCTTTCTTGATAGAATTCAATATATCTTGAAGTTGTTCGTAAAACGTATCCTTCTCATCCTCATCGGCATCCTCAGTGGGGGCATAACAGCAGATAACATTCAAATCTTTAATGCTTGTCTGAAATTTTTCTGTAAGAAACCTTTCATTAATGCATTCATATCCTAGAAGAGCATCAGTAGCGTGTCTGCTGAGGAGCAGACCCATGCCTTGGTGATGTCTATTACCTTCCCTCCCCGAAAAGAGAAATGTATGATTATTTTAACGAATCTAACCTTTATCTGTCCATTTGGTCTCTTGCAAGCGGAGAACATCTAAATGATAACGGTGGAATTCTTGTATGAGGATATCAAGAGAAAAAGCTCTGTGCAGAGTCTCACATTCCAACTTCCTATGGAGAGAAAATGGTTAGTGGGATGTTTAAAAAAACCATGTTTATTGAGAGAGGGAATGTCGACAACATCAAACAGCCCCCTAATCGCAGACATTGCGCAAAGACCTCTGCTCAGGATTATCCACCAGAGACATATCCTGTGAATCTATACATTTGGGGCTGTCAATCCACAAACAAGGGCGGGGGTGGCTCAGTCGGTAGCGCGCCAGGCTCGTAATATGCAGTTCCCAAGTTCGAGTCCCAGCTGGGCCAGCGTTGAGAGTTATCTCCGCAAAATTTTCCACCCTGCCCACGGTCAGTATGGGACACCGCTGGGTTTGGAAAGGCCTCCGTCCGTCGGATGGGGCGTGCGTTGTGCACGTTAAAGAACACACTGAATAGCCTTGACTGGAGGCTACCATATGCCTCTCAACAGCCGTTCAACTGGATCTCCTCCCCCAACCTTCTCTGAACCTTCGGGGTCCTTGTTACCGGATCCTATAGCCCATTATGTGCAAAAAAAGCGCCGCTCAGAGGTAAAACAATCAATCAACCCACAAACAAACAGAAAACACAGCGGAAGATTTTCCCTTCAGAGAAGCCCATTCTATTCACAGTTAGCGAATCTGTCTTTTTCGCACATTTGATAAAATATATTTTCATCTCTTTTTCAGTTTTTGCAATGGTATATTGTTTGGATTCTCCATTTTATCGCTATTTTAGTTGCTGCTTTTGCAATATCATCAAATTTTTTTTACATGCATTAATATTCGAATGAGTTTGAAGTAATTTGACTGGTCTTTTGAAAGAGTGTTCGTAATTTCCAAAAAAAATTTGTTTGAAAAACAACCATTTTTTTAAATTGAAAAATTTCAAATGGATGTTTCAATATCATTACTTTTGCGCGTTCTTAATGTTTGTTAGAGAAAAATATTTTTGTCAGTTCTTTAAAATATCTACCTACCGTATATAAACTCTCGAGCGGTTCATCAAAAGTATCCATGCCGATTTATCAAAAGTATATGGGGATCATGTCTGTTCATATGGCATTGTTACGGGATGGATGTGCAAATTCAGAGAAGGACGACAGAGCTTCGACGTCCTTCTCTGAATTCCTTCCGACAGAGCTTCGACGTCCTTCTCTGAAATTCTTATAGGGGAGCTGAAATTCTGAATGTATGCAGGCTTTTTCAATTATTTCGTAGAAAGTTTTTTTATTTTGAAACGTTTTTTACAGTCAGTAAGGGCGAGGTTTGAATTATTGACAGTACAATGGATCTATTCACATAAAGGTTCTTTCTTGGAGATAGAGATTCTAAGTTGTTATTAGAACGGTGTTGTGTGGGTTTTCTTTAACGAGTTCACAGGAAAGCAGTGGCGGTTCACCACCTCCTTCGGTCTTCCTGCACCAGAGGGTTTCGTGCAGGATAATTCAGTTCGAAGCTCTATCGTCCTTCTCTGAATTTGCACATCCATCCCGTAACAGTGCCATATGAACAGACATGATCCCCATATATTTTTGATAAATCGGCATGGATATTTTTCCAAAAGCTGCATCTTTGTAAAAATATAAAATCTTTCTCCGTCTTTAGTAGGCTCCATAGCAACAACGCACAGGTTTTTCAAACTCAACTTTACTCGCCGCCAGCGAAGAGAGAAATTATTATACGGCCTTTGATTTTAAAACGTAATGACAAATTTAGACAAGTCGTAGCTCGTTAACTTCGGTGGAACGAGTGCAAATCTACATACACGTGTCAAGAACTTTTTGAACAACCTTCATATGGTTTGATCACCGTCTGTGCTCTAAGCAGTGGCTATTTGATGCACAGTTGAACGTCGATTTGAACTCACATGTCTTTGCAACACTTTATTGCCCCTCTCCTGTGTAAGTTAGACTTCTTCTATTAACATTTTGTACAGGGAAATCTTGTACATACACCATCTTGTATCCGCCCCCCACGCGAAAATCCGGTCGTTTTATGCGAAATCTCAAACTTATCAAATTGCTTTGAAATCCAAAACAGTTGTCTCTGTAGAATTTTATTTTAGCCTCATATGTTACGTCCGACACTAAAAAGAGATTAAAAAAAACAACTAAAAATGTTATGCCATATAGAATATAATTTTAGCCTTTCCTATACGGTGGAATATTCTAGTAATTGGATTACTTCCCGAAACTAAATCTTAGGGACGTGCCTGATCTTGTATTCACTTTTAGATCATAGCCTTCGAGAGTCACGTGATTTCCATTGTTTTGGATACGTTTGCCTTGGCCCGTCGAGTACCAAAATAGCTCTTTGCAATTTGATTGTGTCACACGTCTCATGTCTTTAACACTTCTGGTCGATTGACCAGTTGTTGCGCTGTTTATATTTAGCACATTTAGGGATTACGTGACAATGGCACGTGACCTTCGCCTTTGCATAACTTTGCTTAGTATCAAAGATATAGTAAATATCATGTGATTTGCAAATTTTTGGCCAGACAATGCAGTATAACAGTTAAATAGCACAAAGACAGTTTGTTTGGGGAAGAAAATACACTGGTACAGAGGGATTGAGGCATAAATATAGCAAGGCTAATGAAGGTGAGGATTGTGTCATAACAAGGTAAGCTGAGCATTTCAGTGATGTTCTAAAAAAAT
Organism: Ryuthela nishihirai; assembly: GCA_038380435.1. Lineage (NCBI taxonomy): Eukaryota > Metazoa > Arthropoda > Arachnida > Araneae > Heptathelidae > Ryuthela > Ryuthela nishihirai. Next base: position 32,568,494 of record JAWZYU010000004.1, read on the forward strand.
TGTGGTTAGTTCTACTCCCATTGTATCTAAGGAAGTTACTCGTAGATGCATTACAGGTTCTGATTAATGCTTCTTTTAACTGTTTTTAAATTTTATCTTGTTTGGCGCATTGTAGTGCCAATGCGGCATAAAACTCCAAACTAGCCAAAGTTTCTGAAACTCAGCCATTGTGAAATTATGATAACAGGAAGCAGATTTAAACCAAAGAAGTGTCTTTACACATTGTTTTAACCCGGAAATCAATCACGTTATTCCAAATACACGAGAGTTTATTGTTCGAAATGTAAGGCTCCAATAGCTACGGTAACTCCTCCATTGTTTTCCCCCTCCACTTGTGTGAATCCTTTCGCTTTCGGTATTAAAGCGCAGACAATCACTTTCCTTTCACAAAAGGCGGAGGCTAACGTATGACTTTGGGCTGGTGCGAATGAATGCTCATGTTACTCTTTTGCACATTCATGAAGATTTGCATGAATGGCGCTGTTGGGCAACAGCACTAATTACATCCAACAATCGAGTCTTCCCCTTCCTTCCCCCCCTCCTGGAGCACAGTCGTCGGGTTTCGTTGCCATCGCGATGATCCCTGTTTCCCTTAAAGATAATGATCCGCATCCTCTCCATCGCCCCTTGTATGCTTCAATAAGCTTCGTGGGACCACAGCGCGCGAGCTGCCCACAACGAGACACGTTCCTCAATGATCTAAACAAGAGTTTGCTGGAGCGTGGATAAACTTGGGGATGCAGCGCATGAGTGAAGCAGGACCGGTGTGGACAACAGAAGACAGACTAAACGATGAGAAAATCTCGGCAGATAAGTAAAAGTTTCGCGAATCGTAAAAAAACGTGCGGCGAAATTCCGTTTGCAGTGCAGGAAGCATATTAAAATTAAAACCGAAATATTTAGTTACAGTTATAAAACAGTAAACATTATTTTTGGGAACTACACTGGTGCTCAAAACTAAAGGATAATCGACAAAAGGATAATTACTGCCGATATAGGTAAAAGAATGCACTGGAAATGGGTGAACATGGAAAATTCGCTACTCTGACAACGATACAGCAGTTACAGTTGGCGCACGTAAGCCGGAATACGCAAATTAGGAATGCGTTAAAAATGCCAGCGAGTGTATTCATAGCTTATACCTGTTCTAGGCAACTATTGCTTCAGTGGCACGCCGAGCTGATTAGGATCTCGAAGACATCGTATGGATAATTTTCAGCAGTGGAGAGCGATTAAAAGGAGGGAAGCAGGTCAGTCCCAGATGGAAGTTTCCAGAGCATTTAATGTTAAAAAAATGTCCTGTCAGGACTCTGGAGACTTTTTCAACAGACAGGAGATGTTCGTCGTCGACCGGGACAAGGCCGTCCCAGAGCCACAACTACTGCAGACGGTTGATATATGAGTCTTACTGCCAGACGGAACAGAGTGATGACCGCTAGGCAACTGTCTTTGGAGCTTGCAGCAGCTACAGGAACGAGAGTTTCAAGTAGTACTGTTTACAGGAGACCTTTGAGCAATGCCTTTATGCCAAGAGACCTGTTATTTGTGTCCCTCTAAGTCTCGCCGCCCGGCGAGCTTGTTTAGCGTGGAGTCGCCAACATCACACTTGGAGTCCAGACCAGTGGGCGCATGATACGTTTTACAGATGAATCGCGATTCAGTTTAAGTACTGATTCGCGACTTATTCGAATCTGGAGAACAATCTGTCGAACATCAGAGAAAGGGACTACTCTGGTGGCTGTGACGTGATCGTTGGGGCAGGAATCATGACGAACGGGTGTACCGACCTGCACATCTTTCCGAGTGGCTTTGTTACTGCCCTGCGGTACAGAGACGAGTTCCTGAACCCATATGTTAGGTCATTCCGGGAAGCCGTTGATCCAGATTTTATTCTTATGGACGCTCTCAACGAGCATATGTGGTCGACGATTTTCGAATGGAATGGCCACCCAGATCTCCTGACATCAATCCCATTGAGCATGTATGGAATGCTCTAGGGAGACGCATTTGAACTCGCCAGCACCCTACAAGAACATTCCACGAACTCAGAACGGCACTTGTCGAGGTGTGGTCGTTAATCACTCAAGACTTCATCAATACCCTCATAAACAGTATGAGGAGTCGTTGCTTGAGCTGCATTGTTCTCAGGGATGATCATACTTCGTATTAATCTGGTAACAGTGTGGTTCATGGCGTAGCAGGATTTTTGAAACAGTGATAATTTTAACTCGTGTCAAAAGAAAAATAATTGAATTTACATTTTTTTTCAGTGAAGCTGTGTGAAGAGAAGTTCTGAGGGCTCAAAAAATGACAAATGTAACAGTTTAAAATACATAATTAATTCCACCAGTTGATGTTTTGAACATACTCGTTTAACTGTTACAAAGTGTCTTAGCACAAAGAGCGCCATTTTTGAATTTGGTAAATCAAAATATTTGAGATGATTTGTAATACTTTTTCTTCTCACATATCTGATGAAAATGAAATTTTGGAGTGTTCCAAGGGTTGTAAGAAATTTTATCATCCTACTTGTATTGGAATGAGTGAATCAAGCTTCCGGAATTTATCCAATAAGAAAAAGAAACAACGGGAAATGCATTAACTGTTGTAATCAAAGTTCTTTACAGCAAACTGTGACAAAAGTAGGACAAATGGATACGAGAGCTGGAGAAGTAGGTAAGGTGGAAAATTTAGCCCTTGTTGAGGAAGATCAAGAAGTAATTTGTTTGAAAGAAGTTGTAAGCATAAAGAAATTAGAATACAGAGAAAAAATTGAAGAAATTCGAAGAGAAATAAGCCTTAATAACCATAATCTGAAAGAAGATATAGAAGACTTAAAAAATATCACTTGAATACAACTACGGCGCAATGCAAGATTGTCAAAAAGCTATGGAAGATTTTAAGACTCAGTTGTTAATTTTGCAAGAAGAAAACAGATCTCTTGTGAAGGAAAACGATGTTTTAAAAGTAGAAATAAAGGATATGAACTGAGTCGAATGAATTGGAAATAAGATCAAAATCTTGTAATATTGAATTGACAGGCATACCTGAAAAGACAAAAGAAAATATTTCACATGTAATAACTAAAGTATCTGAAATACTACAGATAGAAAATACAGATGACATCATTGTGGCTAACAGAGTACCCACAATCAATAAAAACAAGATGAAACCAATAATAGTAAAGTTCAAAGATAGTTCAATCAGGGACAATTGGATAAAAAAAGCTAAGGACATGAAAATATTAAAAGCAAACATGATTAATAGTAAATTTAGGGATACTAGAATATTTTTTAATGAACATCTGACCAAGCACATAAAGCAATTATTCTTCAAGATAAAACAGTTTTAGGGTAGGAAATAACTTTAAGTACGCACGAGTGAAAAAATGGGAAACTGTACCTCAAAAAAAAAAAACAGATATAAGTAAAATTACCAGAATTAGAAATGAAGAAGATTTAGACACTCACGAGTCAAGATGGCAAACAAGGACTTCGTTGAAGAACAGACTGAGGTTAATGCAGTGCTCATCAGTGAACTTGGAAATCTCATGGAACATGTTAAAAATTGAACATAATACATTTAAAGACTTCAACATATTATATTTAAATATAAGAAGTCTTAGAGAACATCTTGATGAACTATAGGCACTGTTAAGTGTTTTGGTAATATCTTGGATTTAATTCTTTTATCCGAGATATGGATAAAAGAGAAAGAAGTAAATCTTTATAATATCGAGGATTATTCTAAGTATTTCAAATGTAGAGAATTCAATATGTCAGGTGGGGTTCTAATTTAGGTAAATAATAAGAAATTAAGTTTTGTAAAACTGAGCTTAAATACATAAACAGCAGAAAGCATTTATTTGCATGAATATCATCATCCTCAAACAGCAATGGGCTACGGAGGTCCAACCAGACAGTGCAATTTAGTTCTCCAAGCAAGATTATCCTCAGTTACATCTACTGCATCTGGCCACTGCACACCAGTTCTAACAAGGTCCTGTTTGACATTGTCTGCCCACCGCATCCAAGGTCTCCCCTTCTTTCTGAGGCCTTTAGGCACACTGTTCATAACCCTATTCGCCAATCTATAATTATTCATACGGGCAACATGGCAAAACCAACGGAGTATCTCTCTGCAAAATATGCTGCTTAAAGGAGGTTGCCAACTCCTTTCCCTAACCTCATCATTAGTTACAAAGTTGAACCACCTAATGCCCAAGATACTGCGTAAGCATCTAGTTTCCTGTTATCTTGTTTACAAAGTGTCCAAGTTTCACTCCATAACTAACCCTTGAAAGAACCAAACTATTATACAGTCTAATTTTAGTATTTAGGTGTATATGCCTATTTCCCCACACTCTCCATAGATTCTTAAAAGTCCCGGCAGCAATCCCTATTCGTCTGTTAATCTCATGCCGCACATCACCATTATCTGTTACATAGCTCCCAAGATAATTAAACTGTGACTCTGACTGCAACCATTCAGATTAATTGAATCACAGCCTGCCTGACCAATTTTCATCACTTTAGTTTTCTCTCTGTTTATAACCAAATCTACTCTACTCCCAGTTTCATCAACAGCTGGAATGAAAGAGTTAATCTCATCAACATCATTTGCCAAAAGGGCTAAATCATCAGCATAATCTAAATCAGAAATGTTCGTACCTCCAGTCCATTTAAGGCCAAAAAAGTTCCCTTGAATGAATTTCGCGTAACATAATCAATAACCAAGCTAAAGAGAAAAGGAGACAAAATGCACCCTTGTCGAACACCAGAAGTAATGCTAAACCATTTGCTACAAGCCTTACCAACTGTCAGGCTAGAGGCCTTTTTAGATATTTTTTTTGTTCATGCTTTGTATATTTATTTTGGATTTCACCAACAAGGCATATGCTACGTGGGAGGCCCTCTGTCCTGGCATCTGGAAAGTTAATTGAAGTAACAGTGCCCGGAGGGGACAGTGGTCACCCAACTGCTAGCGGACTTCCCAGATGGTCCGGAGCGGAGAGAGAAAGGAAGAAAGGGTTTGGCAACGAGGAAGAGAGAGCCAGTCGAGGAACGACCGGGTGCAGACAAAAAATTGTAAAGCTGGTAAATGCCGACTGGTAATAACGGCATTGGGCTCTGTGAATGCAGCTGAACAGGCATAGTAAGCTGTTGTTGTAATCTATGTAATTGAGCATATGTCCTTGTCCATCAAGCATGTTTGGAAGGTTCAATAAATATTTGTTATTTTAAAGTAAAGGCTGAAGTTAAAAAAATTTTTTGGGGAGGAGCCTCAGTATTGAGTCCCTGCAATTTTGATAAAATCTTTGATTTTTGTTCCGAAAGACTCTTTCACCCGTCGCGTATTGCGATCGAACCGAGGGACATTCCTAAGTGATCCCAATAGACACAACCGAAGAAGCAACATCACACCAACTCTCACACACGACTCAGTGTTATTATAGAGAGCTTTCATTATATTAATTAACTTGTCTGGTATACCATATGATCTCACAATCAACAACAAATTATGACGATCAACATAGTTGAAAGCCTTTTTGAAATCAACAAAGCTAGCAACCAAAGGTTTCTGAAACTCTAAATATTTCTCAAGAATCTGCCTAAGTGAAAATACCTGATCCACACATCCCCTACCACTTCTGAATCCACATTGCTCATCACGCAATTGACTGTCAACCAGATTCTTAATTCTATTAAGCACAATCATGCAAAGAACTTTACCTGGAACAGAGATTTAACTGATACCCTAGAGTTATCACAAGAACTGCGATCACCTTTTTTGAAGATAGGGATAACAATAGCTCTGGTAAAATCCTTAGGAACCATGCCTTTATCATAAAAGATATCAGAATTTCAGTCATCCAAGTGGTAACCGAAACATTCTCAGCTCTGAGCATTTCTGTAGTAATTTTATCTACCCCTGGGGATTTATGTAGTTTAAGTTTAGAAACAGCCAAAATAACTTCAGATTGTGTTATAGGGCCAACATTAAAGCCAGCAATTCATCTATCATCTTTGCAATCAATGGGAATAGAACTAACCATATTGTTCCGAATATCACTGAAATGCTCAGCCCACCTAGCCATGACAGAATCCTCACCTTCTATAACCTTACCCTGTTTATCCTTCAATCCCTGTATACATATCCGTTTTCTACCACACAAAACATTAACTATCTGGTACAGCTCTCTGCTGTTCTGCTGTCTAACTGCTTCCTCGGCTTTGTCAGCCAAGCCATCAAGCCAAAGATTCTTATCAGCAGCTAACTGATCTTTTACACGTTTATTAAGTTCTCTGTAATGCTTTCTATTAGTATTAGTAGGGTATTGATTAAGGACATTCCTGCAGTTCATTCTTTCCGAAATAAGCTCATCACTCACATAATTCTGTCTCTTCTGCTCCTTTTTTTCTAAAAGAGTACTGTAAGTGTCCAAAAAAGCCTGTTTAAAATGGTCCCATTCTTCCTCAACATCAGTAGTAAGCAAACCATGACTTTCATAATGACTAAGAAACCTATCATGGTAAGCTTTGGCTATAACTGGGTCTTTCAGAGCTTCAGTATTAAAAGTAAAATTTTTAACCCTAGCACAACACTTTTTAAGTTTAATTTGCAAGATACTTTTAACAAGGTAATGGTCAGATCCAATTTCAGCTCCCCTGTATGACCAGATATTCCTAACAGAACTAGCCCATTTGCTGTTAATTAATATGTAATCAATCATATTCTTATGCAGCCCATCAGGTGAAACCCATGTGTACTTATGTATGTCGCGGTGTTTGTAATAAGTGTTAGTTATTCTGAATCCATTGAGTTTACTTACCTGTAGGAGACGTTGCCCATTGCAGCTATCAATACCAAAAGGGCCTATTACTACTGCCCAAAGGTCAGAGTCAGTACCAACTTTGGCATTGAAGTCACCAAGAACAAGGGTAATATCTCCTTTCTTGACAGAATTCAAAATATCCTGAAGCTGTTCATAAAACCTATCCTTCTCATCCTCATCGGCATCCTCAGTGGAGGCATAACAACAGATAACATTCAAGTCATTAACGCTTGTCTGAAATTTTGCTGTAAGAAACCTTTCATTAATGCACTCGTATCCTAGAAGAGCATCACTAGCGTGTCTGCTGAGAAGCAGACCCACGCCTTGGTGATGCTTATTGTTGTCCCTCCCTGAAAAGAGAAATTTAAGATTATTTTTAAGAATCTGACCTTTATCTGTCCGTCTGCTCTCTTGCAAGCCGAGAATATCTAAACTATAATGGTGGAAATCTTGTGTGAGGACATCAAGAGAAAAAGCTCTGTGCAGGGTCCTCACATTCCAACTACCTATGGAGAGAAAATGGTTAGTGGGATGTTTAAAGAAACTATGTTTATTGAGAGAGGGAATGCCGACAATATCAAACAGCCTCGTAAACGCAGACATGGGGCAAAGACCCGTTCCCCCACCACTAAAGGCTGAAGCCATCTACACTGGAAGACTTCCTCCAATGTAGAATTTGACGATGCCAATAGAAGCAAAGTGTTCAGGTGCCTGCAATGACCTCTGCTCAGGAATATCCACCAGCAGATAAACATATCCTGCGAATCTATTCACTTGGGGCTGTCAACCCACAAACAAACAAATTATCCTTTCCCTTATTATATAGATCTCATAATTTTGCAGTCGATCAATTTATTGTGGAATTGAACTCAACTTTAAAGGGTATAAAATACGAAAATGTTTATCTAGTAGGGCAGTGGTTCTCAACCTTTTATGCTTCACGTACCTCCTGGAAATGTGTATGTAACTGGCGTACCCCTTGTGTAGATTGATAAAACTATAGTTATAGTATAACAATGGTTATGTTTACTTTGTAACTAGATGTAGCTACTTTTGAGCTCTCATAGCGTACCCCAAAAATTTTACCTCGTACCCCACGTTGAGAACCCCTATAATAGGGATATAAACATTGATTTATTGAAAGATGGTAGGCAAACAAATGAGTACCTTAATATTTTAAGTAATCATGGTTATAGGCAGTATGCAAACATTGCAACTAGAAATGTGAACTTTAGCTCTAGCTGTTTACATCATGTATTCATAAGAAATAGAAATAGCTTTATGGAAAATAATGTGGTGATTTATGAGTCAACAATAACTGATCATTTTACAATTAATTGATTCAGTTTCCTACCTCTAATAACTCAAAACGCGTAAACATCGTAACAATATTTGATTGTAAAAATATTGAAACTTATATTAGCCAAATGACAATTAAAGATGATTTCTTTCGCATATCTGATGTTAATATGTTATATGAAATGTTTCTTGGTGTGGCATTTCCAAAGGAATATAAGTGGGAATACTCTAAAATAAGGTCTAAATTTAAAGTTAAAAAATCATGGACAACTAAAGATTTAATTGGAAGCACAAATAGTAAAGAAAAATTTATAGAAAATACAAAAGAAATCCAGGCATTTTGGACTTTAAGAGTTGGGTTGGGTTGTTTTACCTCTGAGTGGCACTTTTTTGTACACCATGGGCTAAATGGCGAGGTCACATGGATCCCGAAGGCTCAGAAAATGTTGGGGGAGGGGACCCATTGGAACAGCTGTTGGGAGACAGATGGTAGCCTCCCGTCAAGGCCATCCAGCGTGTTCTTTAACGTGCACAAGGTATAGCTCTCCCGCACACGAGGCCACGGCTTAACGTCCCATCTAACGGACGGCGGCCTTTCCAAGCTCATCGGTGTCCCCTACTGACTGTGGGCAGGGCGGGGAATTTTGGGGAGATAAATCTCAACACTGACCCAACTGCGTGGAGTTTAAGAAGTATATACGTAAAAACCTGCAAAAAGTTTTTAAAATTTAAAATAAAAAAGATAAAGAAAGAAGTATTTTCAAAATCAGTTCCATAAATGTGGTAAAAATACACAGAAACAAAGTTTATAAACGGCATTGTTGGTGTCAAAGAAAAAAATCAAGAAAAAAACAAACATTAATAACCTTTCAGGGTTTCGGCTTTCTTGAGGCCTTATGCACACTGTTCATAACCCTATTCGCCAATCTGCATATGGGCAACATGGCCAAACCAATGCAGTCTCTCTCTGCACAATATGCTGCTCAAAGGAGATTGTTGACTCCTTCTTCTAACCTCATTATTACTTATGAATTTAAACCACCTAATGCCCAGGATATTGCGTAAACATCTAAAATCAATGGCATCAGATTTCCTGTTATCTTGCTTACAACGGGTCCAAGTTTCACTACTGTAACTAATTTTAGAAATGACAAAGCATTTTATAGCTTAATTTTAGTTTTTAGATGTATGCGTTTATTTCTCCACAATCTCCATACATTCTTAAAAGTCCCAGCAGTAATTCCTATCTTATGACACACATCGCTAGTATTTATTATATAGCTACCGAAATAATTAAACCGAGACATTTATCAAAGGTGAAACAATTCAAAATAGCTGATCCACAATCAATTTTCATCACTTTCGTTTTCTCTCTATTTTTTACCAAACCTACTCTACCACCAGTCTTGTCAGCAACTCTAATGAAAGAGTTCAACATCATTAGCTGAAGGACGAAATCATGGCATAATCTAAACGAGAAATTTTCAAATCTATAGACCATTTAAGGTGAAAATCTTCTCTATGCAGGAAATTCCGCATAATATAATCAATAACCAAATTGAAGAGACAAAATGCACCATTATCTAACTACACTAGCAATTCTAAACTAATTGTTACACGCCTTACCAACTCTGACACATGACTCAGTGTTATTGTACGACCTCACAATCAACCGCACATTAAGAGGATCAATACAGTCAAAAGCTAATTTTGAAATCTACAAAGCTAATAACCAAAAAAGGTTTTTACTGAAACTTCAAATATTTCTCTAGAATCTGCCGAAGTGGGAAAAAAATCTGATCTATTTGACCCTTCCCATTTCCGAATTCACACTACTCATCACATTGTTGGCCATCAAGCAGTTTCTTAATTCTGTAAAGTACAATCATGCAAAGAACTTAACCTAGAACAGAAAGTAGGTTCAAATGCATATAATTATTACAAGAAAAAAAAGTGTATGGAACCACGTATATATTCAGTCGTCGGGATTTTTGCTGCACCAAGAGTGGAGATGAATAGGATGGGGGCGTTGATTTAGCCGGACACAATGAGGCTCGGAGAAAATGGATAAATGAATGAAATTTAGGATTGATAGCAATTTTAGGGTAGAACAGGGTGCTAGCGGATGTGGTTCAGATCCGGTCGAAATGAGTTATTCAGGTCCGAAATCGGTCTCAGACAGGAAATATGAGATGATGAAATGGCGAAGAGAGAAAAAGAAAAGTGACAGGGAAGAAAGAGATAGGGAAGAAAGAGATTAGAAAGGTGAGACAGAAGGGAGAAGAAAATTGCGGATAAAGAGTTAGAAAATAGTAGATTAGTTCTAAAAGAAGGAAGATTACGTATAGAAAGGGCAAATGACATTAATCGAGGAAGTCAGAGTTCCGCGGAATAGGGAGATCTAAAATTCTAAACCCTAATAATCCTTACTGAAGAAACCGGAATAATTTCCGGCTTATTTCGAGACACTAGAGAAATTATTCAAACCAAACGATATAACGGATGACTTTCAAGGAATAATAATACACCCATTGGTAGGAGAGAGAGCGCGAAACTTTTTTACTCTGTTGAGTCAGGAGGAAATTTAGGATTATGAAAAAATAAAATCTGTCGTATTAAAAAATAACCAGTTGACTCTGTTAGAGTGCAAAAGGAAATATGATGCTAGGTTTAAGTTCTCTACCCAAACCTGGACTCAATTTTCATCTCGGAAGAAAAGTCATTTTAATTATTATCTTAAGAGCAGGGAAGTAGAAAATTTCCAGCAGCTGAATGATTTAATTTAAGCTGACAAGATTAAAGATCTATTGTCAGCAGATACGAAAAATCACATTGTGTTGCAAGGTGAATGGATCTTGGAAGAATTGCCTTGAAATTGTCGAGAATTTCGTGCAGTATCAGTTCCGTTGAAATTTAAAACAGGAAAGCAGAGAGTACAGATTGGGCCATCCAGTTGCAAAATAGAATTCTAATCAAATCAATATAGGACAAAATTCAAACACACAAAAAAGATGGTGGAAAACAGAAGTAGCAGAATGAGTTTTTCATAGAGAACGCGCTTTACCTGTACCCAAAAGGGGCAGTTTTTCGAAGGGTGTAGTAAAAAGTCAGTTTTAATGTAAATGCTCAGCCGTCTGAGCTCGCATAGGCAAGTAACGGTACAATTGTTGGGAACGTTACCTCCCAGTTATTGAAGTTGGAATCAGATGTTAAATTAGAAGGTTTCACTTAGATAACCGGAAGTGGAGGGACCCTTCCTAAGACCTAGAATCTTTGACGATTGTCTCTGTTCAGTTCGGAGGTAAGAAATTTAATACCATCGTGGATTCAGGAACTAAGGTTTCTACCATAAAATTCTTTTTGGTCCCTGAGGAATGTAGGAGACCTCAAATAAATTTTGAGTTTGTTCTTGCTTTCGGAGACCGCGTGGAGGTCTGTTAATTAAGGTCCGTATTAAGCTAGCTACTGACGGAAATCGGGCTGAACATAGAGGGAACTCAGAAATTCCGTGTGCGATAGTGGAAGATTTAAATGTTGACATGCTAATTACTCCGAATTATTTCGGCGCCCTAGAGAAGTTGGATGAGAATCAACAGGAAGAAAACCGCTGGATAGGTATTCTGAGCGGGTACAGGAAAGTAATATAAGTTATGAAAGAGGCGTAATAAATTGCAAATGCGATAATAAGAATAATTGCGGTCAAACAATCACATTTATACAAATGAAATGGTGTTTGAAAATGAGGAGAATAAGGTTAAGTTTAAGCTTTCTAACGAGAAAAAGTCTCTAATGAGAAAAGGTATCGCAGTGATACACGTCGTGAAATTAAATTTAAGTTTGAGAAGAATGTATCTAGATTTAATGAAGGAAATATTTCTCTAGATTAGGGGTTCTCAGCGTGGGGTACGCGGTAAAATTTTTCGGGGTACGCCGTGAGAGCTGAAAAGTCGCTAGATATATGTTTTATAAATATGTGTTTTATTTTATTCCCATTGTTATACTAAAACTATAGTTTTATCTATCTATACAAAGGGGTACGCCAGTTACATACACCATTTCCAGAGTGTACGTGAAGCATAAAAGGTTGAGAACCACTGCCTTAGAACCACTGTTAGATGATAAATATGAAATATTGGGTAATGTACCTGATAAAGGAAAAGATGATATTAAGAGTATTAAAATCATGGATAGAGAAATAGAGTCTAGGAATATAATTGAGAGCAAAGCAAATAATAGTGTAGATAATGGTGATTAAAATTATTTGTAGGGAGAGTACAATTAATATAGGAGCAAGTACAGATGTATGTAACATAGGTGATATTGATTGTAAAAGCAGTAATCATAATGAAGTAGAAATGATTATCCCTCCTCCTCTAAAGGCTAAAGCCATCTATGCTGTTAGGAACTTCTGGTACCACCTTTTCAAGTGGACCCTTTTCAAGAAGACATAGACCTGCCTGAGACACATTATTCCAGTTTAGGATTCACGATGCCTAACTAGCTGTGAGGGTTCAGGTACCTGCGATGGCCTTTGATCTGGATTATCCACCAGCTGATATAAGGTATCCCATGCCTCTGTTCATTTAGGGCTGGCAACCCGCAAGCAAACAAAAACACAGCGGCAGATATCTCCCTCAAGAGGCTCACCGTGCAGCAAGTCCAGGATCCATAATCAAGCTCAAATCCATAAACCAGTCCAGTCTAGTGGGTATAAATGGTCAGCACCAGGACCCTGTGAAGTTGACCACTCCTCGGTAGGGTTGAGAAAAAGAAAAAGTGGCCATTGATTACCAGTTCAGTAAGCCACACTGAGCTGGTAGCCCTCCACTTCTCTCCAAAATAGAATATCTCTTTTGAAGAGTACTAACAGTCTGCACTACGGGGAGACGGGGTCGGACATTAGGTACTATGCCTGCCTATTTCTGTGCATCATCACTGAGGATTGGTGTGCAGCTCTCCTTCGGTTTTATGCCTAGTTACCATATACAGATCAATTCCTATCAGCAGATAATAGTAGACTGATGTGAGCATCTATTTTTTTTTATACCTAACCTGATTTGTCACCTAGTTTTAATAATGGGTTTAATGATGGCACTGCATGTTTTTTCTCTTAGAATGGGACTCTGAATTTATCTTAAATAATTCATTAATTGTCGATCCGTTTCTTACCTAGAATTGCTATCGTCTAAATTAGTGGTTCTCAACCTATTATGCTTCACGCACCCCCTGGAAATGTGTATGCAACTGGCGTACCTCTTGTAGAGATAGATAAAACTATAGTTATAGTATAACAATGAGAATAAAATAAAACACTGACTTCGTTACTAGATCTAGTGACTATCCAGCTCTCATAACGTACCCTAAAATTTTTTTACCGCGTACCCGACGTTGAGAACCCCAAGTCTAAATTGTCACAAGCAAGGTCATGTTTCTCATACGCGTTTTTTTTCCTGGTCGTCATTGACCTTCTGCAGTTTCGTGAATGACTCAAAGTGTATTGGTCACCTGGCAGATATATTTCGAAAGGTAGATTTTGCCGTTGATCTAACTCAATACGTTCTCACCATCACTATTCACATATTTATTTTCCTGTGTCATAAATTTATATTTGTTGCTTATACACCATCAGCATTTCTCTTCCGAAACGATTATTTTGTTCTTGCTGTATTAAGTACTTACTTGATTTAAAACAATTTGCTTTGTAATTCTAACGGTAGACAGAAAAAACTCGGCTGCAAACCAGATTGCTTTTCATTCGGAATCCAATGCAATACGTTGGAGAGAAATCCATTTAACTCAAAGAAAAGTTTAAGTTTTGCTCGTTTTTTAAACAAATTAGTATTCAAATTAATTTGTAATAATTCGCCCAATTTGTTATTTAAACTACCTTTCTTTTTGGTTGTAAAAAACCACTAAGAATCCACGGCACAAGACCGTTTCACTTGATTCCAATATCGAGAAAATCCCATTTAGTGTAAAAAAAAATCTCCATTTTTTAAAATAGAAAATCAACTGTTTCAGAACTGTCCTTTGATGCACTGCTATAATAATCTTTACGTACACAGTTATAAAATCGAAATAATTTTACAAAGTGAACATCTTTATTTAAGGGCTATTGTATTTAGTCTGTAATTGGTTTTAGAGGAAAATTTGTAGACGGAACCAAACCTCTATTGAATGTTTTGTCTTGCCACGACTTCTCCCAAACTGCGAAAAGGAAACTCCTCGCCTTAGATACTAATCGTAAACATTGTATAGTCCATGGGGACTTATAGACTTCTCTTTCAAAGATAGAAATAAATATTTTTCAGTTTTATTATTTAGAGCAGATCATCTACTTCCTACAGTACTGCCTGCAGAAAATTCTTCCAAATTCAACTACGATTATATGTAGTTTCAATGGGCAAATAATGCTTTGGGAAAAAGCTTTTATCGCTAAAGCATTCTGTGACCTTATGACTCCGTTTCAGAGTTAGAGAAAGCAGTTGAAGAAATCTGTGTTCGACACAATAGAAAGATAAGATAGCGAGAGGATAGACAACGGGGCAGGGACAGGTGTGCTTTGCTCACCGATGAAGGGGCGTCTTCGAAGGTAAGGCCTGACAGTGACGTGTGCTCAAAGATCGTCTTCATTTAACAGACTGTTACTGCAAAAGAATCAGAAACCTGCTTGCAACCGATAATTACATGATGGAGTTATTTGCCATTTTAAGAAGAGGTAAGCTTTGTATTTCGTTCCGTTACGCTTTGCTTTGCAGAAGAATCTAACCTAAAACATCGAAATGGGGAATATGGGTGAAATACATTTTTACTTGGAATCTTTAGATATTTGATTTACGTACGAACACATTTTTGTTTTGCTTATATGTGGGTTGTGTTGCTTTACTCTTGAGTGCTGTTTGGTTCCTGAGCCATTGTTATCAAGACCACAGGATTTGGCACTGGATGACTAATGTAATTAAAGTAGAGAATGAAAGTAATTGTTAAAGTTGGGGCGGGATTGCATCGTAACGGTTGTCAGTCGGTAGCTTGGACGTAAAGCCGTGGAGTACACTGCGGAGATGCATGCTAGATGGCCTTTACTAGAGGCCATCTATCATGCATGTGCATTGGGGTGAAAAATTATTAGTCCATTCGGGATGAAATAAAGTACCGCTCATAGGTTAAACAACCCAACCTCTGTTAAATTCGGGCATCGAACTTTCTAATCTTGGGTATAAACTTTGAATGCTGCCAAAGAGGCTATCGACTGATTCCATCCTCTCCCACACAGTGCAACAAACAACAGTTCGTTTATTTAAAAGGGCGCGAAGGCTTCTTTGGACGCGTTCATACGAACATTTATTTTCCCTTGTTCATTTCGCACATTGCTACGTTCCGAAATGCATTTTGATTATCATTTTATTCACATTCTGGCAAACCGTCGCCTCGGTGTATCGCGTTGGTCCGCAGTGACACTGCAACTGCTGGAGTCAGTATTCTGGCACCGAGATGACATGGTTTGTTTGTTTGTGTACGATTAGCTGTAACTGAGGAAGTGGTCAGCAGTGACTTCAGTCTTAGTGAGGTATGCCATTGTACGATAAGGCATGTAAAACTAGTAGTAGTTTATAGGGCCCTCCTCCATCGTATGTGTTCCAAATAAAATATAAGGTATTTTTTTAACTTTTAAATTTATTATCTTCCTATATGCGTCTTAAAAGGCATATAATAAACGTAAAGCATATCGATGGTGCAATCAGTCACTGAATTCGTATTCACTTCAAGGTAAGACTTTCCGCCAACCGTCAGTCACGGAATTCGTATTCACTTCAAGGTAAGATATTGCGACGATTTACCTACCACAGATCACCCTATCGTCCTTTGAAGTGAATATGTATTCATTGACTGATTGCACAATTGATATGTTTTAGGTTTGTTTTCTACTTTTTAGGGCGCATATAGGAAGATAGATATTTTTAAAATTTTGTACCTTCATTATTTCATTGGTGTGACATGGGTTTTGTGACCAATAAAATTTATGATGATGATTGCGTGCGTTCGGTTAATCTGGATTCATTTTAAGAAGTGATTAAACCACGTGATCACTAAAAGAGCCACCCTGCCTTCGGTCAGACAGGGGGCAAGAGGCTTGAAATGGACGTCGTCGAAGGGACGTTAAGCTGTGGCATCGTGATGATCAGGAGAGCTATACAGTGTGCACATTAATAATTCTACATGGCCACGTTAAGGAACAAGCTGGACGGACTTCACAGGAGGCTTCCATCTGTGTCCTAATAGCTGTCCAGTGGGTCCTCTTCTGCCAACCTTTTCTGACCTGATCTCTGACCTCATCATTTAGCCCACTGTGTGAAGAAAATTCCGCTCAGAGGTAAATCAACCTAACCGATCATTTGTAATTTCCGTTTGTATTTGTAAAGCTAACACCTTCGGCATTGGTGCTTTAAGCGCCTAAAGATTAGAAATTAATGAAAAGGCCAAAACCAACATTTATAGTTTTAAATTGCTTCCAAATATTTTCCTCTCTTAACTGCAAGTGTCGTTTCTCGTTGCTTTTGCGGTATTTACATCATCAACGATTGCGCAGTTTCAATTTTTCTTTTGGATAATATATTTAAGGGGAGCAAGTGTCACATTGATTTTTTTTTCATTTTTTTACATCCCACCAGCTTCCTCTTTAATTTTTTTCACCGCAGACTTAACGAACTGTGAATAGATTCCTCCTGCTCCTCCCCCAATCCACTGTCAGCAACAACCACTCAGTCATGAAATTTTTTCCTTCACGTGTCAACGTTCGTGGAGTCAAACGAAGTGAACGAATGGCCAAGCCCTTGTATTACTGCTACTGTTCTTTCCCACACTCTATTTGCATACAGACAAACACAATTTCTTGTAGAGATTTAAGTTAAAGTTGTAGAACCACAGGATGATTTATTGTTTTTTACTCTGTCACACTGTTAAAAAGACTTTAAAATCACTCGTACCTAAATCAGAGATAAAAAACACCCACAGTTAGAATGAAGCAGGGCAAATAAAAGCTGATAATGAATAAAAAAGTTGAGTATGGTTTGATGTAACAAACTGATTTGAAAATAACAAATTCAAATCGTATAATTTGAACGCAAACTGCTGTCATACTAGAGGATTATTTCCTATCGATCAAATGACAGATGTAAGTAAAGAATTTTATACAATTTAATATTATTCAATTTTATACCTATTGTACTTGATAGTTCATTTAGTTGCTAATTGATGTGGTGATCTTTCTTTCTGTTTTTTTTTTCAATTAGTTGTAAATCTTTGTATTTCTGCTTAGGATGTGAATAAATAATCTCTTTCTGCATTTTTTTCTTTGAATGGAGTAAATCATCTATCTCCTCCAAATGCTGCCTGCAGAAAGTATGTTTTTCGAAATGTTACTGTAGATAACATTCCTGATCTTCTGATGTAGCCACACATAAGAATGATCTGTATTAACCAACAATCTGTAGAGTAGAGATTAGAGGCTTTAGTGTGCCTAAAGGCCTCAGAAAGAAAGGAAGACAAGAGTATGCGGTGGGCAGATAATATCCAACAGGACTCGTTAGATTTGTTTTACAGTGGCCAGATGCAGCAGATGTGGCTCAGGAAAGATGTGTTTGGGGGAATAAATTGCATAGTCTGGTAGGACCTTCTTTGCCAATGGCTGCTTTAGGATGATGATTCTCCGAATAAGAGTTTTTCAGGTTTATAGAACCTTCTGACAGATATTTGGACTAGCTGAAGTGATAATTGATCTCACCGATGGCAGTTGCCTTTCTGACTGAATAAGTTAATGCATTACTCACTTCTGAAAGTCTACTTGACGGAGTGCATGCGTACCTTAACATCATTCCTAATTTAATTTTAACAGGGTGATAAAACCTTATTGGCTACATATAACGACACAAATGAACTCAAAATGATTTACTTTATTTTCTACACATTACTGCAGCAAAATTCCTGTGCAACAGCGTACAAAAATCAAAATAAATACTAAGTCTAAAAAATATGGCAGACATTTACTGCCTATAAAGTTACAGAATAGCCATACTTCGTGCACATTAAACACTCTGAAAATACTCTTAAGGGATATTTTCAACTGTCTCTTCCCAGTTTAGCCCAATGTTTGCTCAAAAGTGCCGCTCATAGGCAACACAGTTCAGTGTGTAACTTAATTGGAACAGTGGCGGTTCCAGAAAGTACTCTTTTTGGTGGTGGTGGTGGTGGTGGTGTGTGTGTGTGTGGGGGGGGGGTCTTTAAAATAGAACGCATTGTAACGGTTATGGTTCTCTCTCTGACTCTCTCTCCTACGCTTTCGAGGCCCTACGCCCCCCTCCCTTCCCCTTGTAGTATTAGGATGAACAAAAACGATACTCCTCCTGTTGCCAAGGCAATGCTACCTTATTGAAACAACTTCCGTAAATTATAGTATCTTCTAATCAGTGATACAACAATAGAATAGAAATGCAGATTTTATAAGAAAATTGTGGTCACAAAAAGTGCTAATTGTTACGTCTTGATGCTGTGTATCTTGCGTGTTCTCTTGGGTGTTCTCAAAAGTTAATAGATTGGGTTGCTGGTTCTTCGATGGAATCAAAAACAAGATTGTCATTTAGAGTGCAAAGCAACTAACTTTTGTTTTACACGATACTCTCTTCCAAATGTGTGTTCCCAAAATGCTTCGGATCTTCGGTGAATCATTGATACACAACAACATTAATTACTGTGATAAATTTATATGTTTAAAAGTATTAAAACTCAATAAAGCTGTTCAAAATGGGGCAGATAATATCTCCAGTAACACATGCATCGTATATATAAATAGACGCTAGCGAGTAACTGACAGAGGATCACGCGAATTCTAAGTATGATGCAGGAATGGTAGGGGTCTGGAAATTTGCACCTACGTGTAATCTGGGTTGTAGATCTCGGGAAAAAGCCGAAATCTGCCATCCGACGTGTCGTTTAAGGTCAAACAGAGGTCACGTAGAGGTCAAAATCTTAATCTACAAGTACTAGAAAGGTGAAATTTGGTTCTGGGGGTGTTTCGGATTGCAGATCTCAGAAACAACAAAATTTCGGATCCGGCGAATCCTTCGAGGCGAAAAGTCAAATATCGATATACTTTCTTGCTGGAAAGTTCAGAAATGTTAAGAATTTTCGGATCCGGCATCGCGTTCAAGGTGATATAGATATCGGAGCGATGATTCATTTGTTATCTAAAACATACAGACGATTATGAGTGATTCTAACAATTATGCAGAAAGGGAGAGAAATTTCGGATCCGGCGAATCCTTCGAGGCGAAAAGTCAAATATCGATATACTTTCTTGCTGGAAAGTTCAGAAATGTTAAGAATTTTCGGATCCGGCATCGCGTTCAAGGTGATATAGATATCGGAGCGATGATTCATTTGTTATCTAAAACATACAGATGATTATGAGTGATTCTAACAATTATGCAGAAAGGGAGAGCTCTGAATATTTGTACCTAGAGATAATTCGGGTCGTAGATCTCGGCAAAAATTCAAAATTTGTACCATCGAAGTGTTCTTTATGTCAAACTTGACTATGAGTGTTACAAATTTTAAAATAAATAGGTGCTTACCGATGAATAGAGTCGTAGATCTCAGAAAGGTTACGAAATTTCAGATTTGGGTGGTGGTGGTGGAGGTTCTTCAAGGCCAAAGGTCGGATTTCGATCTACTGGTGCTAGAGCTAAAAATTAGAGCCTGAAATATTTTCAGTCTTAGAACTCACAATTGTTGCAAAATTTCGGATCCGATGGGTCGAAGGTAAAATCGAGGTCAAATTTTATTATCTGGCACCAGAGAGCTGAAAAATGGTGCCTTGAGGTATTTCGGTCATAGATATCAAAAATGTTAAGAAATTTCAGATACTGTGTCGCGTCATAGGAGTGCAAGTAATAAAATCGCGAAATTTTTATCAATTTCATTTTATATATTTAATTGAGAGTTGTTTCGCATATATTTGGTAAGTGTCATAGTCTGTCCTCAGCAGCGACAAGATTTTGTTAAAGCAGAAGGAACCGCAGCAATGGCATTCAACGTCTGCTACAAGCAATGCAATCATAAAGGACCAGATTCCGTTGGGATATAAGCGGCAACATCAGCCACACTTGCCCTGACGCTTTTAAAGGAGTTGAGTGGCCTTGAAGGGGAGGCTTTTCTGGCAGAGCTCAGAGACTGCAATTCTCCAACCCTAGGATCGCCTTGCGAAGCTCGTTGATTGAATCTGGCTGCAAAATCATTGACCTGTTGGAAGTAGCACCTAAACAAGGTAAAAGCAACTGATTCTAAGCCTGCATGACCCGGATGCAAAATGAAGTTGCCTTCTCCGATCGTAGATGGCGTCAGGGGACAAGTTCGGGAAGATTTATAAGTCACATTACCGGATGAGTGACGGAACCTGTGCTGATTAGTCGTTAGAACCCTCTGGCATGAATCTGGAGAGATATCGGGTCAACCCTGCGCATAAGGAAAAAAATCAATTTTTCCTTATGAATGTTTAGAAATCAAAAGTTGAGCTACATAAATGATATCACGTAGTGAATATGCAAATCAGAGGTAAAAGCGCTTAAGAAGCTCCATATATATATACAAATGAACCGTCAATAGGAAAGGCTCTCTCTAACATATCTAAATATGAGGTAATTGAACGTATGTAGTGGCCTGCAAGTCCCCTATTTCAATCTTATTGAGCATGTCTTGGAGGATATGGATTGTACGACGCCTTCGGGATACGGATTACCAGGCTTAGCTCTCCTCCCAGAAGCCCCCATGATCTTAAGACAGTCCTTTCGCTCTAGTGAACTTCCTTAAGAACTGACTGGAGATAATGTTGCAAGTATGGGGATCATTGGGAGTCGTGAATGGCTGTCAGGGGTGATCACATCCGTTATTAACGTGAGAATTAATTTACATTCTTTGGCTTACTTTCGATAAAATACTTTCGATTAAATACGATAAATAATTATAGAACACTTTATGTTGCAATTTTCGTTCTTATAAAGAGTACTGTTTTCATACTAGAACTTGGATACAGAATCTCTAAGCAGCCATGGGCTACGGAGGTCAAATCAAAATGTGTAATTTAGTCCTCCGATCACGTCTATCCTGAGTTTGGCCATTGCAGATCAATTCTGAAAGCTTCTGTTTGATATTAAGTGCAAAATTTGCTTAAAATCGGAAGAGACCGGTTCGAACGATCGACATTTTTGTATTTGTAATTTTTGTGGTTGATTGATGTCTTGAGTCCGGTTGGAATTCATTCTTCAATGAAAAGAGAGATTTGGGGAGGGAGGAACCTCTATGACACCTGGTAGCCTTGTTCCATTACCAGAGTTAATTTCAATACATGGAATTAGCAGTTGGTGTTTCTTCCCTTGTCACATCTTAATATATCTCCGAGAGAGAAGTTCTCTGGTGCCTGGCGGGAACCTTTCCTCCCTGACCCCTCCTAGCTAAGCTCTAATGCTCATTAATTTTCAGATTCAGATAGAGTCAAATATTTAAGAGAAGGTATGCAACGAATATACGAAGTTCTTTTCTTTCGATTTATAAATATGATTAAGCAGAATTGAGTTATAGGGAGAGTAGGGAAGAGGCGTTTGAATTTGCACTGATATTTATTGCCAAATTCTGTTGTGTTCCAATAGTATTTGACACTAAATTTAAATGACAGAATTTAACAGGATTACATTGCCTGATGTTTATGTTAAAATTTCCGTTGCTTTGTAGAAGCAGCGCTTTCTCCCCCCCCCCCCCCCAAAAAAAAGTGCCCTACGAGATTGCATTGTATTTCGCGTTGCCAGTACAAATTGAAATTTTAAAATAATCCGCAATACAGGACATGTTTAAATGTGAATTACCAGCCCACTACGACTAAGTTGGTTAAAATCCGTGATATCGCGAGCTTTCAGATTCATTCTGGGGGGTGACTTTCTGGAGAAAAGAATCTTCTATGAGTTTGAAATGACAGTTGCAGGAAGTGGGAGGAGAGTGAGGAGGTGTAGGTTAAGTCCTGGTTCAGTATGCCTGAGAGTAAGAAGAATGGTCTTAACATGTGCCAAGGTGAACTTTTCAGGTAATTCCCCGCCCTGCCCACGGTCAGTAGGGGACACCTATGGGCTTGGAAAGGCCGCCGTCCGTCGGATGGGACGTTAAGCCGTGGCCCCGTGTGCGGGAGACCATACCCTGTGCACGTTAAAGAACACGCTGGGTGGCCTTGACGGGAGGCTACCATCTGTCTCCCAACAGCTGTTCCAGTGGGTACCCTCCCCCAACCTTCTCTGAGCCTTCGGGGTCCATGTGACCTGGCCATTTATCCCATGCTGTGCAAAAAAGTGCCGCTCAGAGGTAAAACAACACAATCCAACCCAACCTTCCAGCTTTATCTGACTGGAATTTGAAGGTTCTTGTGATCTGACCATTAAAGGATCTACTTGTGTACGAAGTGTCTACTGAAAGATTATTTTAAAAATATTAAAATCATTTAATTTTTATTTTTTTCTCTCAAAAACATTTTCTATATATATTCACAGAAGCTTTAAAGATAAAACTTAATTCTCATTATTTTAACCAAGATCAGCTATTGCTCTTCTGTTATAAATATCATCTCAGATGTATACTCAGAATATCACCTTACAAACAAATAAATGGATACTTTGTTCATCTGCATAAATGTACAGATGTATTCTTTGGGTTGGGTTGTTTTACCTCTGAGCGGCACTTTTTTGCACATCATAGGCTAAATGGCCAGGTCACATGGACCCCGAAGGCTCAGAGAAGGTTGGGGGAGGGGACCCACTGGAACAGCTGTTGGGAGACATGTATTCGTTGATCACGTGCACAAATATACAAATACAAGATATAAATGTAATAGACTTTGATTTGATGAGAAAAAAAAATGATGACTGAAAGAAATGGGCCGCTCAGGAGTGAAAACAAAACCAAAAATCACGCTGATGTATTAAAAATAAACAAATTCCCCTTCAGGTAGCTGCTTGCCACAGAAGTCTGACAGGAGGCAGTTTATACGTCATAGCAGAAGATCTGTGAGGACGGCGGACCTCAGCAGAAAGACAACACAAATATTTATGCCTTACCTAGCGCCGCTGCGAAGCTAACTGCCGCCGGTGAGCAGGATAAAAAATGTCACTCTTTTATAGTGATCAAAAGCATATTTCAAACAGTACATGGAAATTTTTAATAGAATATGAATAATACGTTTAAATCTTGATTAACTATAATAACTAATTATTAATAACAAAAATATTAATATATTATTTCTTTAAAATATCAATTTGAGGAATAGTTATTTTTAATGTTGTTTAAACACTGAGGATCCTGCAACATGAAAATATATTGTTCATAAAACTACCTTTATTATTATAGAATAAAATTATAAATTACTGAGAATCGGAATAAATAATAGTTTAATTAAAAGTATTCGATAATAAAAGGTCAGTTGGGTTGGGTTGTTTTACCCCTGAGGGGCACTTTTTTGCACACCATGCGCTACATGGACCTCCGATGGCTCAAAGAAGGTTGGGGGAGGAGACCCACTGGAACAGCTGTTGGGAGACAGATGGTAGCCTCCCGTCAAGGCCACCTGGCGTGTGCTTTAAGGTGCACAGGGTATGGCTCTCCTGCACACGGAGCCACGACTTAACGTCCCATCAGACGAACGGCGGTCTTTCCAAGCCCATCGGTGTCCCCTACTGACCATGGGCAGTGTGGCGAATTTTGCGGAGATAAATCTCAACGCTGACCCAGCTGGGACTCGAACCTGGGAACTGCAGATTACGAGCCTGGTGCGCTACCGACTGAGTCACCCCCGCCCCTAAAAGGTCAGTAATAAAAGCATTTTATATTCACTCTGATTTCTCCATATCCTCAATGATTTTTAATTAGACATTTGTTTCTGCTACTCAAGAGAGTGAATGACACTTTATCACCGGAAGTCTCTTGACGATCGTTGAATGATTTCTACCAGTTTTAAACGGGACAATGTTATTTTACTTAAAATAAAGTCGATCAGTAATACTCTTGAAAACGGTGCACAAACAGCATTCAATATACACTGTATTGCCAAAAGTACTTGGACAGTTATTCATTTTTTTATTTGTAACGCATAGGTCAGATAAGAATCCTAGAAGCTACTTCTATCTTTTACAGGCCTTCTCATACAAGGACATGCCCTACTAAGACCGAAGTCATTGCTGACCACTGCTTCAGTTAGAGCTAACACAACACAAAATAATCACATGTCACAGAATAAAATGAAGATCTCAATCAAATTTACCCAACTCACGATTTTAAGCAATGCCGTTTAATATATGACTTATTAAGGTGGATCATTTAACATTAACATTGCTAGCCATAACAATCCACTTCGGAAGCCGATTGAAACACAACTTTTATAGGAAATCATTAACTAAAGTAAATATATTTATGGCAGTTATGTGGATGATTCCTTTAGAATTCATCAGTTTAAAAGAAACGTGTTTAAGAACTAGCAGTGACGAATTAGGAACATCTGAGACATTGACGATTCACCGCCATGGGCTCCCTCTCCAATATAGAGATGTATGATTAAAATTAAATGTTAGAAATATAGTTTGATATACAAGTTATTAAACACTATATAATAATCGAACTATGCTTCTATAAGCGCGATAAAAAGAATTCAAATGATTAAGAATATCCCCATTATCTTTGATCCGAGGTTATATGGGACCTCTTTTTGACCTAGAGCGGCTCCCGCTGAATATACTATTAAATGCTTCAGATTTAATAACTTTTTAACTATTGAAATGAATAATGTAAAAAAAAAGAATAATGAATCGAGTTGAGTGTTGGGTTGGGTTGTTTTACCTCTGAGCGGCACTTTTTTGCACACCATGGGCTAAATGGCCAGGTCACATGGACCCCGAAGGCTCAGAGAAGGTGGGGGAGGGGACCCACTGGAATAGCTGTTGGGAGACAGATGGTAGCCTCCCGTCAAGGCCATCCAGCGTGTTCTTTAACGTGCACAGGGTATGGCTCTCCCGCACACGGGGCCACGGCTTAACGTCCCATCCGACGGACGGCGGCCTTTCCAAGCCCATCGGTGTCCCCTACTGACCGTGGGCAGGGCGGGGAATTTTGCGGAGATAAATCTCAACGCTGACCCAGCTGGGACTCGAACCTGGGAACTACAGATTACGAGCCTGGCGCGCTACCGACTGAGCCACCCCCGCCCCGAGTTGAGTGACATTTGAGCGAGATTTTCATTTTCTCATCAAAGATATTTGTCTGTGGAGTTTTGAATGTGACTTTCATTCGCAAAATCAGTACTTTTAGTATAGACCCAACAATTTATTAGATAATTGCAATGCTATATTAATTAGAAACTAACATCTAACATTATTATATTCGAACTTTAAAAACTTATGAAAAAATGTGATTGAAGACGGATTAAAATTCTCAATGAATGTTTTTTTAAGGTATTAAATATTCTTCTCTGAGCAGCCTCAATTGTTGTCCGCTTCTCAAAGCACATGAGAGCTCAGGTCACTTTTTGTGATTTTTAACATGAGCTAGCTTTTTTTCATGTTTACTTAGAATATGCGACAAGTGTGCCAGCCAATGAAAAACCATTCTCATTACTCAATTAATTTTTTCCGTCTTCAAATACTTGACAATATAAAAACAAAATATAGGATTCGGTCAAATGGAATACAAAAGCAAATTCCTATTATTTTTTTTCTCCTTTTGGTAAATTACGTTGATAATATGTTGATAATTTCACAAAACTTCTTCCCGAAATGTTCTTTGGGAAATCCCTGTACTTATTTTGGTCGGTACGTTTTCGATTAAAATTTCTGTATTTGTGTCAGTTAATTTCTCTGTCCAAGTTCCTTGGCCATCCATTAGTAAAGTTTGCACTTTTTTTACTTTCTTTATTTTCCTGTTCATCTGATACTGCAGATAAATTTTGAACAAGAGCATGGGATGTTGCTTTTATTGTCATTTGATTTTTTTAGAAATATTATTTTGGGTTTGAAAAATGTCTTCGCGGCGTGAAATTTCATCCATATCATTTTTCGTTATCACTGGTTTTCAAATATTTTGTCACAAAATTCAAATAACTTCTTATTTTCTTCTTCTCTTACTTTCTTCTTCTCTTACTAACTTCCTTTTCCTAAATTCGGAACCAGATAACCGTTTAATTTTTCGTTCAGACAGCTAAAATAATTTGGTAGTATAATATTATTTAATTTATAATATTTTCAAGGCATAGTGGAAACCCTTAACCATAATTAGCAACATCGTTTGAAAGTAATAATTCTTTGCAATGCCGCTTATGCAGAAACCTTTGGTAGCACATAATCGTTACTTAAGTTTAGAAGAGATAAGTAATCGCTAAATAACTTCTAACGATTATTTCTTTTCTCCCGGAAGGACTTTTTATTAACAACCTTATTCAAAAAATGGTTCTAAGATACAAAAAAAGTCGCTAAAATGACGATTTGTTTATGGTGGAAACAAATAGTTTGGTGTTTTCAGAAAAATCGAAATATCAGTTGCAAAAAAAACCCTATCTTCTTATATGCACCCAAAATAGCAGAAAATAGAACTAAATTATATCGATGATGTAATCAATTACTAAATTCGTATTCACTTCAAAGGACGATTGGACGCCGATTTACCTACTCAACGAGATTGCCGGCACCCTATCTTCCTTTCAAGTGAATACGAATTCAGTGAATGATTGCACCATCGATATGCTTTAGTTTTATTTTCGACTTTTTAGGGCGCATATAGGAAGATAGGTGTTTTCTGTGACAAAGATAAAAAAAAATGAAAAATAAAAGTATAAAAATTACCTGTCTTCAGAAATTTCCGTGTGATATGTGACTCATAAATATTGATCGCATTTATCATCCGCCTATTTTTTTTCCGGGGGCGAGGGGGTTTCTTATTTGAGGTAGCACATGTCATTGGAGACGGCGCAAGCTTTAATTTGAGATATAACTCGTTTAAGTTGACCCCCGTGAAATTTCTGTTCCGTTTGGTGGGAGAATAATGGTGGGCATAATTCGAAGTAGTCTATGACAGCCCTCAGCTCTCATTTGACACATAATTCGTAAATGTAAGCCCTCGCATTCGGAAGATAGAACAGCAGAAATACTTTCACATTTGTCCTGTTTTAGGGGGAAGAAAACATGTGTACTGCAAAACATGCCATAAGCTTTGATTTGACACCTAAATCATTTTCTGTCGTGTTCCAACGATATGAGAGCGGGTGTAGCTTAGTCCGTAGCATGCCAGGTTCGTAATATGCAGCTCCCAGGTTGGAGTCCCAACTGAGTCAGCGTTCAGATTTATCTCCGCAAAACTCCCCGCCCTGCTCCCGGTCAGTAGGGGACACTGATGAGCTTGGAAAGGCCGCCGTCCGTCGGGGGGACGTTAAGCCGTGGATCCGTGTGCGGGAGAGCCACTCCTGTGCACGTTAAAGAACACGCTGGATCGCCTTGACGGGAAGCTACTACTGTCTCTCAACAGCTGTTCCAGTTGGTCTCCTTCCCCAACCTTCTCTGAGCCTTTGGGGTTCTTGTGACCTGTCCATTTAGACCATTATGTGAAAAAAAGTGCCGCTCAGAGGTAAAACAACCCAACCCAACTCGAACGATATGGTAGAACAGCTGTGTTGAGCAATTCACAAACCGACAAACCGAAAAATGGCGAATGAAAAGCAATAGGAATATTACAAATACTACTTCTCGTTTTCTTCCCGAAAATTGCCTCTTTCTGCGTCAATTCCATTACGTGTTTGCAAATTTCCGCATTCAGTGAACAAACGTACCCATATAAATGCACCCAAAGCACTTAAATGCAGTGGTTCACACTCTTATTTTAACTCAAATGCAGTAACTGCAGTGAATGACACACTCAGAAAATTCTACTGAGAGGGAGGGGAGTCATATGCTTCAGTCTCCAATTTTCGCGGATTGCTTTAGAAAGTGTAGAACCTTGAAGCCCTCAAGGGGTTGGGGAGGGGTTAATAATCTCCTCCCCCTCTGATATGTAACTGCTCAAATGCCATTGAAATGAAAGAAATATCTATTTGTGAATGGAATGCCAAATTCGAAACTTCCAAATAATTTGTTTATGAAATCATTACGCTAAATTAAATATCTAAGTCCATTCCATCTGAATCCTGTTTTCAACAATAACATTCAATATTTAAAGAGTGGTGGAAGTTGAAACAATTCACAATAACTTCACTTTATTATGGATAAGTTGTTCGAAATTGGAGGAAGTGGAAGAATCCAAATCTTTAAAAATTAATTTATTTTGGTAAAAGGTTTCATATAAACAATGGCTTATCTTTCAAGAATGCAATATATATGTTACCGGCAATGTGTGAAAAGCCGGCATTCTATAGAATACCCGGCGTTTTTAGGCAATGTATGAAATATGAGAATTATTACATACTCTCCCTAGGCATTGTATAGAATACCTAGGCATTATATAGAATGACAAATACTATTTCGGCAAAGTATGAAAAAGGCTTTTATTGAAAAGATGCATGTGAAAATGTAAGAAATACAAAATATAAGATACGGGATTTTTCTACAAAAAGAGAAAAATACCATTGCTGAACTACCGCCAGAAATATTAACATCATAACCTGTAATATTAAGTTTATGTGAGGAAAATTTTACCTAATGTCGTCCGCATTATAAAAAACGCCCCAAATGAGGTAAAGCCAAATGAGAACGAATCAGTAAAGTGTTGAATATTCGAAGTTTGCAATTCGAGTTAGGATACTCGTATTTCACTTTACTACTTGTCAAATCTATTTCAGTGGAGTTCAGAGATGCTTGTGATATGTCGTTTTTTGATGACTTTTTT
Source organism: Ryuthela nishihirai (assembly GCA_038380435.1). Lineage (NCBI taxonomy): Eukaryota > Metazoa > Arthropoda > Arachnida > Araneae > Heptathelidae > Ryuthela > Ryuthela nishihirai. Next base: position 32,597,571 of record JAWZYU010000004.1, read on the forward strand.
TAATCTGTTTTTGACCTTAACTCTCTTTCTATGGAAGCTAGGGTTCTCAAACTTTGGGATCCCTATTGAGGCAACCCTCTTTTACACTCTTACAACGCTAGGGGACGCTTTTCCGAATGGAAGGGTGTCTTTTTGGTATCCAAAGTGACCAACTACGGCGCTCTTTTTTACCGAAACTAGGGACTGGCGGATCTGGCAATCAGGGTGAGCCTATAGGGGACCCAGGGAACATTTACTGGTCAATTCGAATTCGACTGAGTGCTCTGGCTCTCTGTTTGAGGCGAGCGTCGAGAGTCACGAGACTCGCATTGCGACATTAAACATCACTGCCGGGAGTATTTTGTACTTTGCCGATTTGCCTTTTGTCATTCTACAGAATGCCTAGGAAATGAGTGAAATATGAATCGTTTCATACATTGCCGGCTAGTTTTAGCATTATATACAATGCCTAGGCATTCTATAGAATGCCGGATTTCAAACTTTGCCTGTGACATATACATGCTGAATTCAATTTATTGTTTTATTAATTACAGTTGCATAGGGCTCTGTGCGGACTGTCACTTCATTGCAGTGTAACTTAAAATAATGTTTTAGCCTTCTGATTTCAAAAATGTCTATAGTCTGGTGAATATGGATTACTCATCGTCAAAATTAAAATATTTTGAAATTGCCCCTTTAGACTTTTCATTCATCAAACTTTATAACGAGTGTATCGCATAGAGTCGAAGATTCGGTAAAGAGGCAGGGAAGGGAAAGACTGGATTTTCATTGCAGTGTAGCATTTTCCCTTCCGTTTCAGGCCTTTCAAAAAATTCTTGAAAAATGCGTGATTTATTGCATCAGTTTAATAATTTTTTGCCTCCATTGCCCCTTTCTCATTCTTAAGGGGGGCAATACCTCTTGACCCCATCCTACTGGTTGTGATATTTCACGTAGCCACGTAGTTTACAAAAAAATGTAGAAATTAAATATTTAAAAATGCTGGGTAGTTTTAAATTAAATAATAAAATAATAAAAAAATGGGGGAAGTGATTAATAAAAACACATTTTCAAACCCAATTTCATTAGAGGACTCTTGTTTTTATAGTTAAGTCAAAAAAATATATTTTTAGAAACCAATTGCATTGTAAAAGATTAACTAATTAAAATTAACTAAAAAAAGTTTAAATTTCTAAGCTCTACTGAAGTTTATGTGAGGAAAATTTTGTTGTGTTTCAAGCTTGCTTTAATGCTAATTTTTAACCCTAAGACCGATCTGCTTTCTAATAACTTTTATTGTAATATTTTTTATTGTAATATTTAAATTTTTTATTGCAATATTTTTATTTTATTTGGCATATAATAAAATAATGAGATGTTAAATGCAAGTTTAACCTCTTTTAATAGAATTTTGAATGAAAAAGTGCGTTTGCAGATATTTTCTATTCAAGATTTAAAAAAAAAGAAAGAAAGAAAACAAATAAAAATAAATAAATAAATAAATGAAAAAAAATCATAATTCTTTAATTGCAGAGTAGGTAGAAGCAATCCGATAATTACAGCAAGTAAAACATATAAATGAAAGAGAAATTATCAGATTTTTAAATTTATTTTATAATGAAATGGAAACAAGTGGACTTGTTTCCATTTCATTATAAAAATAAATTTAGAAAAAAATGCGCTTTTATTTAAAATTTCTGACTCTAAATCATTAATGCAAAGCAAAATAAACAAGTAGAACGTAGCGCTTTATGCACTAAAATTAAATTGAAAAACTAAATAATATAAAAAATGAGGAAACTTGAATTGACTCTTTTCCTTTATGCAGCTTGTTTGTCGTATGCTTCTGTCGCTACTTATCTACAGATCCGTTAGCTGCAGATTTACTGCTGTAATTGAAATAAGAACACTGCTGATATCTGAGCGAATCTCTGGACGTATATGAAAAAATGAGTTCACTTTGGGACCAGGTGGGAACCACAACAAAGATTTCTTCTTAGAAACTTAAGATACGTAGAATGAGACATTCCTCAAGAATTCCAATCTCCTTCCCAAAAACAGAACTCCTAGTACCAAGAGAGAGAAAAATATGCTATATTCAGAGGTCAGCCAGTGTTAACTGCTCCCACCTCAGGTGACTTGCTCAGGATGGGGTCGTCATGAGTTCAGGAAATGACCATGTCGCTCTTAACTTTCGAGGACAAATGGTCTCGAATATCACTGAAAGTACAGATAAGAATGCACTTACTCGTTAAATAAGTTATAGTTAAAATGATTATTTTTTTCTACAGTTAGCAAAAAAGGAAGTAATTGTTTTCTGTAATATTTTGCATTAAAGTTTAAAAATGTGCACAGTGTCTTTTGTCGCCCCTAAAATCGACCGCCGATCTGCCACGCAGTAGTGATCTTAAATAAAAAATCCACCCCTGCACCCCTGTTGTGGTGGCCCTGGAACTCGATTTCAGGACCCTTTGAGCACTAGCCAAGCATGTAGCCACTCGTTCATTATCGAGCATAAAACGGTTTCTTAACGGTTGAGTTTCACAAATAGGTATTAGCCATATCTGTATTATACGCATTGTGCTATTTTGGTTTCTCTAAATTTTCTTAAAACTTTTTTAAAATAGCAATGATAAGCTTCGGCTTAGTGGGATTTTTTTATGTAATATAATTATAGATAATACTTATTGAAAATAAATTTGAATTTGAATTAGGTTAGTGTAAAATAAAAGACGATAATGAGTTATCAGAATGTAGATGAGTGGGCTATCTCGTCATGAACTCTGCTCAGATTGCTTATCAGCAAGGATTCTTTTCGTCACTCTTCAGCGAAGGGGAGTCTCTTGAATCAATGCATAACTGGATGTCGAGATAAAGCATGGTGACGAAACAGATTCTTTGTCTCGTTTCATTTTCTGTCGTGATATTCTCCAAATGATCAAGATGCAAACAACCAAAGGAAATTCATTCTGTCCTTTTGCATCTTAATATTTATTTTAAGAAGCAATACCGATCCATAAAGTAAAGCAAAAATTTCTAGAAACCTTATAACTTTTCGGCATCATACTCAACAATATTACTCGCACTACAGAACAAGCAAAATTTAATTATATTGGTCTATACGCATCTATCACTTTGACAATTGTTACCGGTTCCATATCCTCGCAAAGGAACTTCCATAATTGTTTTTTTTTTATTATTATTTTGAGTATTAGTAGCCGTCCCGTGGTCGAGTGGTTAGAACGCTTGGCTATTGATATAGGGCACCGGGGTTCGAGCCCGGGTAAGGCATGGATGTAAATGTCATTTTTCTGCTAAGTTCATGCCATCCTCTCAGACCTCCAACTACGGCATATAAACTTGAGCAGGCATTTATTTTTTTTTATTTTAGTGCCTTACACCAGGGGATCTCACATTACGACCGACAGAGTGATTGAAACCCTTACACTAGTGGATCTCATATTCCTCCCAACAGAAAGATTAAATCCTTTACACCTAGTGATCTTATTATTACTCCCTTGGACAAAACATAGATATTGAATCCCTTACACGAGAACATCCATTAGAACAGAACATAGACATTGAATCCCTTACACCAGGTGATCTCATATTGCAGTTTGAATCGCTACACCAAGAGATCTCACATTGTGGCCGACAGAGAGATTGAAACCCTTAACCAGTGGATCTCATATTGCTCCCAACAGATAGATTGAATCCCTTACATCAGGGTATCTCACATTGTTTTCAAAATAGACATTGAATCCTTTACACCAGGTGATCTCACATTGCAGCTTGAATCCCTACATCAGGAGATCTCACGTTGTGGCCGACAGAGTGATTGAAAGCCTTACACTAGTGGATCTCATATTCCTCCCAACAGAGAGATTAAATCCTTTACACCTAGTGATCTTATTATTGCTCCCTTGGACAAAACGTAGACATTGAATCCCTTACACCAGGTGATCTGACATTGCCGCTTGAATCCCTACATCAGGAGATCTCACTTTGTGGCCGACAGAGTGATTGAAAGTCTTACACTAGTGTATCTCGTATTGCTCCCACCAGAGACATTGAATCGCTTACACCACGGTATCTCACATTGTTCCCAACATAGACATTGAATCCCTTCACTAGGTGATCTCACTTTGAAGTTTGAATTTCTACACCAATAGATCTCACATTGTGGCTGACAGAGTGATTGAAACCCTTACACTAGTGGATCACATATTGCTGCCAACAGAGAGATTGAATCTTTTACACCGAAGGATCTCGCATCGCTCCAAACAGAGAGATTAAATCACTTACACCAAGGGAACTCGCATTGCTTCCAAAATAGACATTGAATCCCTTATACCAAGTAATCTCACATTGCAGCTTGAATCTGTACACCAGGAGATCTTACATTGCAATCGACACAGTGATTTAAACTCTTACACTAGTGAATCACATATTGCTCCCAACAGAGAGTTTAAATCCCTTACATCAGAGTGTCTCGCATTGTTCCCAACATAGACATTGAATCCCTTACACCAGATGATCTCGCATTGCAACTTGAATCCTTACACAGGAGATCTCACATTGCAGCCGAGAGAGTGATTGAAACCCTTACACTAGGGGTTCTCATATTGCTCCGAACAGAGAGACTGAATCCTTTACACCAAGGAATCTCACATTGATCCCAACATAGACTTTTAATCCCTTACACCAGATAATCTCACATTGCAGCTTGAATCTCTACACCAGGAGATCTCATATTGCAGCCGGCAGAGTGATTGAAACCCTTACACTGTGGAGCTCATATTGCTCCCAACAGAGAGATTGAATTCCTTTACACCAAGGGATCTAAACTTGCTCCCAATATAGATATTGAATTCCTTACACCAGGTGATCTCAAATTGCAATTTTAATCCCTACACAGGAGATCTCACATTTATGCCGACAGAGTGATTGAAACCCTTACCCTAGTGTGTCGCATATTGGTCCCAACAGAGAGATTGAATCCTTTACACCAAGGGATCTCACATTGCTCTCAACAGAGATATTGAATCTCTTACACCACACCTGTTTTAAGGTACCAGTAGATCTCACATTGCGGCCGACAGAGTGATGTAAACTACTAGAGTAAGGATTCAATCTCTCTGTTAGGAGTATCCACTAGCGTAAGGTTTAGAGTTATGAGATCCACTAGCGTAAGGGTTTCAATCACTCTGTCGGCCGCAATGTGAGCTCTACTGGTGTAAGGGATTCAAGCTGCAATGTGAGATCACCTGTTGTAAGGGATTCAATATCTATGTTGGGAGCAATGTGAGATCCCTTGGTGTAAAGGATTCAATCTCTGTTGGGAGCAATATGAGACACACTAGAGTAAGGGTTCACCAAGGGATCTCACATTGCAGCTTGAATTCCTACACCAGTAGATCTCACATTGCGAACGACAGAGTGATTGAACACTCTGTCGTTCGCAACTTCACTAGTGTCGTTCGCTCTTACACTAGTGAATCTCGTATTGTGGCCAACAAGAAGATTTAATCCGGTTCGTTGAAAGCCTTGTTACAGGATGTAGCATTTATTTAAATACTAATTATTTAATGTAGCCGGACAAGCGTCGAGTTTTTTTTCCGCAAAACTCCCCACCGTTCCCTTGGCCAGTAGGGGACAAAAATGGGTTTGGAAAGTCCGTCGGATGGGATGTTAAGCCATAGGCCCGTTTGCAGGAGAGCCATACCCTCTGCACTTTAAAGACACATTGGACAGCTTTGACGCCAGGATACCATCTCTCCTAACAACTGTCCAATGGGTCCCTCTCACAACCTTCTCTGACCCCGCAATGTGTGTAAGGTGATCATTTAGCCCATTAGGTGCAAAAATGTGGTGCTCAGAGGCAAAACCACCCAACTGTAATGCAGTTCGTTAAATAATTTTAAATGATGTGGGTTCTTTGTGGACGCATTTGGGGACTGCTGCTTTACACTAGAGCTGGTTATAAACTTTATATACATACATACTTACAAAATCCTTGTGCAGCCATGGGCTATGGAGGTCCAACCGGACCTAATTTTCCTCTCCAGACGTGTTTGTTCTGAGTTACTGTTGCTGCATTTGGCCACTCTAGGCCAATTCTAGCAAGGTCCTGTTTGACATTGTCAGCCCATCGCTTTCTAAATCTCCCCTTTTTCTGATATCCTCAGGCACACTATTCATAATCCTTTTTGCCAATCTGCAGCAATGCATAAGGGAAACATGGCCAAATCCCGCAGTCTCTCTCTGCACAATTTGCTGCTCAAATGACATTTGCTCAAGAGTGCAGCCATTTAAAACAACTGACGCACCATCTGCCTGACCAATTTTCATCACTTTAATTTTTTTCTCTGTTTATCACCTAACCTACTCTATTACCATTCTCATGAACAGCCCTAATGAAAGAATTCATCTCATCAACATCATTAGCCAACAGAGCCAAATCATCTGCATAATCTAAATCAGAAATTTTGAAATCTCTAGACCATTTAAGGCCAAAATATTTTCCTTGCAAAGAATTTCGCATAACATAATCAATAACTAAACAAAACAGAAAAGGGGACAAAATTCACCCTTAAACAACAAATTATGTCGATCAACAGAGTCAAAAGCCTTTATAAAATCTATAAAGCTAGCAGCCACAGGTTTCTTAAATTCTAAACATTTCTGAAGAATCTGCCTAAATGAAAATATTTGATCAATACATCCCCTACCACTTCTGAATCCACATTGTTCATCACGCAGTTCTCCATGAACCAAATTCTTAATTCTATTAAGTATAATCATGCAAAGAACTTTACTTGGAACAGAAAGAAAACTAATTCCCGTATAATTATCACAAGAATTCCGATCACCTTTTTTTAAAAATTGGGACAATGATTGTTCTAGTAAAATCCTTAGGAACAACACCTTTATCATGAAAAATATTCAAAATTTCAATCAGTCCTATGACCACACAAATGTTCCCAGCTCTAAGCATATCAGTGGTGATTTCATGCATTCCTGGGGATTTATGTAGTTTTAATTTAGAGATAACCAAAGTGACTTCGTAATGTGATATAGGGTAATCATTAAAGCCAGTAATGCATCTATCCTTATTCCAAACAATGGGAGTAGAAATGATCACATTATGTAGAACTTCTCTGAAATGCTCAGCCCATCTAACTATCACAGAATCCTCACCTTCAACCATATTGCCATGTTTATCCCTTAATCCCTGTGTACCTGTCTGTTTCTGCCCACATGAAACATTAACAATCTAATACAACCCCCTGCTGTTGTGCTGTCTAACTGCTTTCTCTGCTTTGTCAGCGAAGCTATCAAGCCAAAGATTCTTATCAGCTGCTAACTGCTCTTTTACATAAATTATTTTGTCAGCGAAGCTATCAAGCCAAAGATTCTTTATCAGCTGCTAACTGCTCTTTTATGGGTCGGGGGTGGCTCAGTCGGTAGCGCGCCAGGCTCGTAATCTGTAGTTCCCAGGTTCGAGTCCCAGCTGGGTCAGCGTTGAGATTTATCTCCGCAAACTTCCCCGCCCTGCCCACGGTCAGTAGGGGACACCGATGGGCTTGGAAAGGCCGCCGTCCGTCGGATGGGACGTTAAGCCGTGGTCCCGTGTGCGGGAGAGCTATACACTGTGCACGTTAAAGAATACACTGGATGGCCTTGACGGGAGGCTACCATCTGTCTCCCAAATGCTGTTCCAGTGGGTCCCTCCCCCAACCTTCTCTGAGCCTTCGGGGTTCATGTGACCTGGCCATTTAGCCCATGGTGTGCAAAAAAGTGCCGCTCAGAGGTAAAACAACCCAACTGCTCTTTTACATGTTTATTAAGCTCGTTGTAATGCCTCCTATTAGGACTAGTACGGTATGGATTCGTAGTAATCCTGCACTTCCTTTTTCGAGAAATAAGTTCCATAGCCATATCGTTCAAATAATTTTGTTTCCTCTGTTCCCTTTTACCCAAAAGAGTACTGTTGCTTTCAACAAAAGCCTGTTTAAACTGATCCAATTCTTTCTCAACTTCAGCAGTAACCAAACCACGATTGTTATAATGATTAAATAGCCTATCATGGTATGCTTTGGCTATATCTGGATCTTTCAGCCATTCAGTATTATAGCAAATGTTCTTAACCTTAGCACAACATTTCTTAAGCTTCAGCTACATAACTCTTTTGACCAGGTGATGGTCAGACTCAATTTCGGCCCCCCTATATGATCTGGTATTCCTAATCGAAGTAGCCTATGTGTTACTAATTGAAATATAATTTATTATATTCGTGTGAAACCCATGTGGATTTATAAATGTCTCTATGTTTGTAGTTCACTGTTAGTTATTCACAAACCATTACGTTTACTTACTTGTAGATGACGTTCCCCATTGCCAATGGAATTACCAATGACAAAGGGCCCTAAAACCGATGCCGGTATCAACTTTAGCATTGAAGTCACCTAGCATAAGAGAAATATCTCCTTTCTTCACAGAATTCAAAATATCCTGTAGTTGTCTATAAAACATTTCCTTCTCGTTCTCATCAGAATCCTCCGTGGAGGCATAACAACAGATAACCTTCAAGTCTTTAATTTTCATTTCAAATTTAGCTGTAAGAAATCTTTCATTATTACCGTCATATCCAAGAAGAGCATCACTGGCATGTCTGCTGAGAAGCAAACCTACACCTTGGAGATGCTTTCCATCCTCCCTGCCTGAAAAGAGGAATTTAAATTTAATTTTAAATGTATCACCTTTTCCTCTCCATCTGGTCTCTTGCAAGCCTAGAATATCTAGATTATAGCGCTGGAAATCCTGCGTGAGGACATCAAGAGAATAATCTCTATATAACGTCCTCACATTTCACGTACCTGCCGAGAGAAAATGATTAGTAGCATTTTTAAACTAGGTTTATTGAGAGAGGTAGGGTCAACAATATCAAACAGCCCCCTGATCGCAGGCATGGGAGAAAGACCTGTCCCTCCTCCGCTAAAGGCTGAAGTCCGATACTGGTAAGAACTTCAGGCACCACCTTTTCAAGTGGAGGTTTTCAAGAGCCATATGTCATGCCTGACATATTACTCCAGTTTAGAATTGATGATGCCCAACTAGCTACGTGAGGGTTCAGGTAATTGCGATTGCCTCTGATCAGGATTATCCAGCAGCTGATATAAGGTATCCCATGCCTCTGTTCATTTAGGGCTGGCAACCCACAAGCAAATAGAAAGCACAGCGGCAGATTCTCCCTCAATAGTAGGCAAGTCCAGGATCCATAATCAAGCCCAAATCCGTAAAACAGTCCAGTCTAGTAGGTATAAATGGTCAGCACCAGGACCCTGTGAAGTTGATCACTCCTCAGCAGGGTTGGAAAAAAAAGAAAAAGTGGCCATAGATGACCAGATCAGTAGGCAACACTGAGCTGGAAACTCTCCCTTTCCGTTCCCTTCCAGAAGAGAATATCTCTTTTGAAAGGTACTAACGGCCTGCACTACGAGAAGGCAGGGTCGAACATTAGGTGCTAGACCTGACTGGTTCTGTGCTACATCTGACTGAATAACATATTCATCATCATCACTGGAGATTGCTACACAGCTCTCCTTCCAGTTTATGCCTAGGTACCATTTACAGACCTATAAACTTTAACGGTATAATTTTTTTTCCCAACAAGTTACACTTCCTACCTTGATTATTAAGTTTTTTGGTAGAATACAGCGTTTAAAGTTATAACGAAGCGTAATGACGAAATGATTCCAAAGCTGAAATCAGTAATCAGAACTGAATCATAAAACTTTGCCGTGTGAATATTTCAAATACAGTAACCCTTAAAATTCGCGATAAATTGAAAAAGAGAATTTTTTTGTACTTATTTTTAGAATATTTGCCATCTACGTAACACCCCCTCGTTTATCAGCTCGCCATTGAAAGGAGAGTTAACACCCTCATCTAAGTTCTCAGGTTGGAGTCCGAACTGTGCTAGCAATGAGATTTATCTCTGCCAAATTCCACTCTGTCCTCGATCCGACCAGAAAGAGGATATCGATGGGCTTGGAAATGCTGCCGTCTGTCAGATGTGACGAAAATCCGTGGCTCCATGTGCAGAACCATTCTCTGTGCACGATAAAAAACACACTGAATGGTCGTTACGGAGGCTTCCATCTGTCTGCTAGTAGCTGTCTAGTGTATCCCCTTCTCATATCTCATTCTGAGTCTCTGGAGTCCTTGTGATCTGCCCATTTAGCCACTGTGCGCAGAAAAATGCCGCTAAGAGGTAAAGCAACGAAATACATCGTCCTCTAAATGGAGATATGTCGTTTACAGCGACAAAGCATGCATCGGAAATTTGGAGAGATCCTTTGGCACACTTTTCGCAAGGAAACATAACCAAAAGAAGGTTTGATGACGATTGTCTCTTTCTTCGTGAATCAGTTCCATGTCAGCTTCAGATTATCCCCATGCGAGACGAATGCTTTGAAAACAATATTTCCTATTATTTACGATGGAAAAGACGTAAATGTATTTTGGAAATGTTATTTTATAACCTATGTTTTTCTTGTTATTCTTATATTTAATCCGCTCTGTCCATATCCACGAATTAAATGCTCACGGCTGCACTACAAAGGAAGACTTTAGCAATAAATGATCTGGAGATTTGAAAATTTTTGATTTACCACTTTTGGCAAATGATGTTGATGAGATGAACTATTTCATTCGAGCTGTTTATGAGACTGGTAATAGAGTAGTTTTTGTTATAAACAGAGGGAAAACTAAAGTGATGAAAATTGGTCACGCAGGTGGTGCTTCAGTTGCTTTAAATGGCTGCACTCTTGAGCAGGTGTCTCAGTTTAATTATCTTAGGAGCTATGTAACAGATATTGGTGATGTGCGACATGAGATTAACAGATGAATAACGATTGCTGCTGGAACGTTTAAGAATCTATGGGGTGTGTGGAGAAATAGACGTATACACTAAAGACTAAAATTTGGCTTTATAATAGTTAGTTCTTTCTAGGGTTAGTTATGGTAGTGAAACTTGGATGCTGTGTAAACAAGATAACAGGAAACTAGATCTTTTGATTCTAGATGTTAGTTAGAAATATAGTATAGTATAGTATATATATATAGTATCTTGGGTATTAGGTGGTTTCTTTTATATTATCATAGTATCTTGGGTATTAGGTGGTTTTACTTTGTAACTAATGATGAGGTTAGGCAAAGGAGTCGGCAACCTCCTTTGAGCAGCATATTGTGTAGAGAGAGACTCCGCTGGTTAGGCCATGTTGCCCGTGTGGATAATTGTAGATTAGCGAATAGGGTTATGAACAGTGTGCCTAAAGGCCTCAGAAAGTGGGGGAGACCTAGGATGCGGTGGGATACGGAGTCAAACGGGATCTTGTGAGAATTGGTGTGCAGTGGCTAGATGCAGCAGATGTAGCTCAGGACAGATATGCTTGGAGAACTAAATGGCACGGTCTGGTTGGATCTCCGTAGCCCATGGCTGCTTGAGGATGATGATGATGAATTGACGCAAAATTTATTTTTTTGCATTTATTACATTTTCCGAGAAAAATCATTCGTCGTACCTCCACAACAGATGAGATCCCAACATTTTAAGAAATCCAGAGATATCTTTCCATTCAAATCTACACTTCGATTTTTTTTTCTCTCAGTTTCATAATATATACGTTAGATCCTCCGTGCTTAAAACGTTCGTTCCTCTGTGTTTAAAACTGTCGTCCTTTTACCCGTAATCAATGTTTTTGCTTAGTGATGCCATTTTTTTCCTTTTTCATATGTCATCTGACGTTACAAGCTCGGAAATTAATTTGATCCAGAGCACAACTTCATTTATCTTTTTATTCCAACGCTTCCTTATGCACGGACCATAAAGACAAACATGTCTTCAAAATTCTTCTTATCTTTTCTTCTTTTTCGTTGTCTCTCCTTATTTCTCCCGTTATCACATGGTCAGAGATTTTGAATTTTTTTTTCACTTCGATTAAGCGTAATGTTTATCGCGCGCCTCCTTAAGTTTATTAGTTTATGAAGTTACGACGTCAATTATTGCTTCAGTTGTTCGCACAAAGCGAACATCTCTATTCGTAATGGTCTCTTATTGAACGAAAACCACTCACCTGAGTGATGAAGAACTACTCGAACTCGGCACCATAACCACTCCAGCTGTTTCCATCCCTCAACCAATCTACGTACAAACTTCGCCGTGTTGTCAGAATCGATCCCGAGAGGCATCTTTTGTCCTCTCCTTTCCTCGCCGACAGCACGCTAGCAGCCGAGAAGGTTGGAGCCCTTTCTAAAGCTGCTTACAGGTCAGGGATTAAATTATGGCCGTTATGAATCACGTTTCCAAGTTACCGAACATATTCACGGGCACATAAATATTGGCAAGCTGAATCCCTAAACAAGGGCAACACGAGAGGCGGCGCCGACGATAAAGGGTCTATCTACATATTAAGAATGCGGTGATAAGATATGCTAACGGAACATTACGTGAAGTATGTTGACGAATGGAAAAAGTTTTTATCCGCTTTGCTGAAGTATTTTCCGGAATTTTGGAACTAAAGTTCACGATATTTGCTGATTTTGCTGAATGAGCTTTTTTATCAGTTGCAAGGCATAAAATGCGAAGAAATGAGAAATAATTTTGATTTCGTTTCATACACAATGCAGTAAAACTCAGTTAAAACACGAACATTAGAGAATATTTCTGATTAGCGAAATTTCCAAAAATTTCCAGCAGAATTGAAAAACCTTCAGAATACGAATATTTTCCCAAAGACAGAACTGTTGGATACAGTAGAAAGCCTGAAGTACTGGTGCTCATTTATGTTGTCTTAGAACTGAGGTGTCGTCTCTTTTACTGATCTTCTCGGACTGACATCATACTGTCAGACTTCCCTAGCAAGTGATAAAAAAGAAATAAACAAAATAATAAATAAGCTCAACTGACTAATATTTCAGCAAACAGCTATGTCTAAAATATATAGCAGATGACAAACTCTTAAGTAGTAGTTAGCTTTCATTTAAGATGCAGCTCTTAACGATCGATCATACGAAATTTCCCTCCCCGACTTTTTTCGGGAAATTGCGGATGAAGCAAAAAGGACGGGACATAATTTTACGTATCCCATGATACTCCTTGCAGTACAAAGTGTCATTTGTTCATTTTACTTGTTACGAACGGCAATCTCTTAGGCATTTCTCATTCATCTTATAAGATAGGAATCTTTTCACGTTGCTTTAAGCTACGGGAAGAAGCTATATACAGAATTTGGTATCTGCAACTCTTTCATTAGTGTGTGTGTGAAAATTTCCGGGAGCCAGTCAAACATAAACGAAAACCTTCTTCTTGATCTCATAAACGATCACGAAGAATTGCATTATGTTATCTTGTAAAGACAAACGATTTTCTATAACACGTATAAGATCGATAGAATACTGAAGGTATATTATTTTGGAAATTGTTGAATACTGAAGGTATATTATTTTGGAAATTGTTGAATACTGAAGGTATATTATTTTGGAAATTGTTGAATACTGAAGGTATATTATTTTGGAAATTGTTGAAAGCAAAACCATAATGTTTTTTTTTCCTGGATTAGAGCTCTTTAATGTATACAAAAAGCTAAATAGCGTATGTCAGAAGCAGCTTGGGGAAGGCGGGTGAAAATATTCGTGAATAGTTACGATTAGAGGGCTGTTTGATATTGTTGACCCTACTTCTCTCAATAAACCTAGTTTCTTTAAAAATCTTACTAATCATTTTCTTTCTGCAGATACATGTAACATCAGGACGTTGCATAGAGGTTATTCTCTTGACGTGCTCACACAGGAATTCCAGCATTATAATCTAGAAATTCTAGACTTGCAAGACACCAGATGGACAAGTAAAGGTCATATACTTAAAATAATTTTAAATTTCTCTTTTCAGGAAGGGATGATGGAAAGCATCTCCAAGTTGTAGGTTTTCTTCTCAGCAGACATGCCAATGATGCTCTTCTAGGATATGACGGTAATAAATGAAAGAGACCTTACAGCTAAATTTGAAATGAAAATGAAAGACTTGAAGGTTATCTGTTGTTATGCCTCCACGGAGGATTCTGATGAGAACGAGAAAATACCCCCTCAAGCAGCTGCTTGCCACAGAGGTCTGACAGGAGCCTGTCGGTTTATATGCCACAGTAGAAGATCTGAGAGGACGGCAAGACCTCAGCAGAAAAACGACACACATATCCATGCCTAATCCGGGACTCGAACCCAGGTCCCGTAGATCAGTAGCCAAGCGTGCTAACCACTCGGCCACGAGAAGGAAATGTTTTATAGACAACTACAGGATATTTTGAATTCTGTGAAGAAAGGAGATATTTCTCTTATGTTAGGTGACTTCAATGCTAAAGTTGGTACTGACTCTGACTTTTCGGCATCGGTTTTAGGTCCCTTTGTCATTGGTAATTCCATTGGCAGTGGGGAACGTCTTCTACAAGTAAGTAAACGTAATGGTTTGTGAATAACTAACAGTGTACTACAAACATAGAGACATTTATAAATGCACATGGGTTTTATGTAATGGGTTACACACGAATATAATAAATTATATTTTAATTAGCAACACATAGGCTACTTCGATTAGGAATACCAGATCATATAGGGGGGCCGAAATTGAGTCTGACCATCACCTGGTCGAAAGTGTTTTGGAACTGAAGCTTAAGAAGTGTTGTGCTAAGTTTCAGAGAATTATTTTTAACACTGAAAGTCTTAAAGATACAATATAGTCAAATCGTACCATGATAGGTTACGTATTCATTATGAAAATCATGGTTTACCAAATTGCTGAAGTTGAGAAAAAATGGGATCAATTTAAATAGGCTTTTCTTGAAACCAACAGTACTCTTTTGGGTAAAAAGGAACAGAGGGAACAAAATTATTTGAATGATAAGGCTAATCATCGTCATCCTCCTCCTCAAGCAATGGAACTTATTTTTGGAGGAAAAAAGTGCAAGAATAATTTGAATCAACACCCTACCAGACCTAACAAACGTCATTACAATGAGCTTAATAAACAAAAATAAGGGACAGTTAACAGCTGATAAGAATCTTTGCCATGAGAGCTTGGCTGACAAAGCAGTGGAAGCAGTCATACAGCGCAACCACAGGGGGTTGTTCAAAATAGTTAGCCTTTTGTGTGGGAAGAAACGGACTGGTATACAGATATTGAAGGATAAACGAGGTGATATTGTAGAAGGTGAGGATTTTGTCATGGCTAGGTGGTCTAAGCTTTTCAGAGATTTTCTAAACGATATGGTTAGTTTTACTCCCATTGTTTGTAATGATGATAAATGCATTGCTGGCTTTACTGTTGGCCCTTTAACACATTCTGAAGTTATTTTGGCAGTTTCTAAACTTAAACTACATAAATCCCCAAGGGTAGATGAAATTACTACTGAAATGCTCAGAGATGGAAATGTTTCGGTTGCTGAAATTTTGAATATCTTTTATGATAAAGGCATTCTTCCTAAGGATTTTATCAGAGCTATTATTTTTTCTATTTTTAAAAATGGTGATCGCAGTTTTTGTGATAACTATAGGGGTATCGGCGTACTTTCTGTTACAGGTAAAGTTCTTTGCATGACTGCGCTTAATAGAATTAAGAATCTGTTTGACGAACAATAGTTTGACGGTTCACTCTGTTGATTGCCATAATTTGTGGTTGATTGTGAAATGATATGGCATACCAGACAAGTTAACATAATGAAAGCTGTCTATATTAACACTGAGTCGTGTGTGAGAGTTGGTAAGGCTTGTAGCAATTGGTTTAGCATTACTTCTGGTGTTCGACAAGGGTGCATTTTGTCTCCTTTTCTCTTTAGCTTTGTTATTGATTATGTTATGCGAAATTGACTTCAAGGGAAAGATTTTCGCCTTAAATGATCGGTTGATCTGAAACGGTTTTTTTAGATTATGCTGATGATTTAGCCCTTTTGGCAAATCCTTTTGATGGGATGAACTCTTTTATTAGAGCTGTAATTGAGAGTGGTAATTGTTGAGACTGGTAATTTGGTGATAAACAGAGAGAAAAATAAAGTGATGAAAATTGGTCAGGCAGGCTGTGGTTCAGTTTTCTGAATAGTTCCACACTTGAGCATGTGTTTTAGTTTAATTATTTTGGTAGGTATGTAACAGATGCTGGTGATGTGCGGCATGAGATTAACAGACGAATAGGATTGACTTTTAAGAATCTATGGAGAGTGTGAAGAAAGAGACGTATATATCCAAAGACTAAAATCAGACTGTATAATAGTTTGGTTCTTTCTACAGTTAGTTCTGGTTGTGAAACTTGGACTGTTTTCAAACAAGATAACAGGATGCTTGATGCTTTGATTTCAGATGATTACCCAGTATCTTGGGCATTAGGGGTTTAACTTTGTAAGTAATGATGAGGTTTGGCAATGGAGTCGGCAACCACCTTTAAGCAGCATATTGTTCAGAGAGAGACTCCGCTGGTTTAGCCACGTTGCCCGTATGGATAATTATAGATTAGCGAATAGGGTTATGAACAGTGTGCCTAAAGGCTTCAGAAAGAGGGGGAGACCTAGGATGCGGTGGGCAGACAATATCAAACAAGACCTTGTTAGAACTGGTGTTCACTGTCCCGATGTAGCAGATGTAGCTCAGGACAGATATGTTTGGAGAGCTAAATTGACCAATGTGGTTGGACATCCGTAACCCAGTACTGCAGATGATGATTATTATTTACTGTTTAAACGCAATATTTATATTTCAAACCGTTTTAAGTTAAGTAAAAGTTGAAATATACAAAGCTAGTAATTATATTGGTTTTTAAAAGTAAATATTTTTCTAGAATATTCTTAAGCGAAAATATTTTATCCATGAATCCCTTATCACTTGCTCCACATCCAACTATATATATCCCCTTTTGATATAGGTTATAGAAGTTGATCATCAATCCAACGCTTAATTCTGTTAAAGACAATAATACAAAGAACTTTATCTGGAACTGGAAGTAGACTTGATGTCCCTATAATTATCAAAACTGCAACCACGTTTGTTGAAATAGGAATAATCATTCTTCTGGTAAGAATTCTTCGGAACAACACCACTTTAAGTAAAATATTGAACTGTTCAATCAATCGCGACGTCACAACAGCACTATCTCCAGCTCTCCCTATTTCAGGAGTAATTTGATCTATCTTCGGGACCATATATAGTTTTATGTGTTATTCGGTTACTTGAGACGCATATTTCTATGCACTTTAATGATAAATTTCTGAAAATGGTTATTAAAGACAAAGAAGTACGTACTGCTTACTGATAGTTTCCTGCTCAAGAAACGAAAGCTGTAGAAGTTGAATAAGATTCTGAATGACGTTTCTTGAATTTCTTTCATGGAAAGTGACTGGAACATCCTGCCATCTATCCAAGGAAAATTGTAAAAAAATATTTTTTTGCTACTGTAGTCCTCGCTAGATAATATTATTAAGAGATGATGACTGAATTTTTGAATCCTATAGTTATTTGTAAGAATTCAGCTATCGAATAATAATGAGATAAAAAATTCTGGAAGTATTATTCGATCTATCCCATTTCAATACCAATTTTCCGTTTCATATGATAAATATTCAGGCATTTGTATGGGAGAACTCTCTAAAATGCGGTTAATGTCTTATCGCAGTAGCTCCGCTACCAAACCGCTAAGGAGCAGTTTAAATACACTTGATAAGAAAGTATGAGCTAATGATACAACAGTTAACTATGGATAACTTTGAAGCGATGGAATTTGGACTGCAAGGAAGCGACTGGTTCATATCTAGATATTATCAGTGTGAATGGTTTCATCGTAGTGTACTCGTTTGAGAAAATCTCTCAGTGCAAATAAACATTTAACGTGGGGTCATTCTATGTGAAATAATCACTAAAAAGCTTACATTTAAAAACTCAGTGCCCTCTTATTTCATCGTAATTTATCTAGTTTTCATATTCCTAGAAATTCATGTCCAATTTACAGCTATTAATTTCAATTAGTTTCTGAGCAAGGAGTTCGAAAAAAAATGGCAGTTTAAGGCTTACTA
This sequence comes from Ryuthela nishihirai, assembly GCA_038380435.1. NCBI lineage: Eukaryota > Metazoa > Arthropoda > Arachnida > Araneae > Heptathelidae > Ryuthela > Ryuthela nishihirai. The sequence goes on from JAWZYU010000004.1 coordinate 32,615,660, forward strand.
TAGTTATTTAAAATCACAATAATTCCTATCCTAATTGATCCCTTGCTTCCTCCTTTTGAAATGGTGAATCAATGGAATATTTATTAACTCTTACACATAACTCAGTGCTGTGTTTAACTAGTTTCATTAAGTTTTCACGTATTCCATGAGATTGCGATTGCTATTCATTTCAGCGTTTTTGAGGTTGGAATGGGAAAATTCTCGAAGGATATTTTTCGTCCATAAGGAAGTCTGTAGATGTCCTCAGCTTCTTCACAATGAGGATTATTGATTTTTAAGAAGACAGTAACTGATTTTAACTGATTTTAACTAGAAGAATAACATATCGCCTCTGACGAATTTGGGCTGGTCGTTTTCAAGAAAATGAAGTTTTCTATTTTCCAAATTTGCACCCTTTAAAAATAACAATTCGTACTAATGGGTGTTTGGAAAATGTAAATAGCAATGTATCATTAGTTCTATACAACGTAAAAAGAATTTCTAATTTTTCCCTTAAAATGAAAAGTTGCATTTTCTCATCCTCTAGTGCTAAGTGGCAAATCAGTGAGTCTATATACAATAATAAAATTATTTCTTTTTACTACATTAAAATATTATTAAAAGTTTAAAAGTAACTGCTAAATTTTAAAACATAAAAATCTACCTGTTGAATTTAAAGAGATATTTGTCTAGAAAAACATATGAGTATCAATTATACTTCTGTTAATAAACTATCTGGCTATTCTCTCTTCATCAACACTTCTAGCATAAAATGCATTGTTTGCAATATTACTTCAAGTTTTACATTTAGCCCGCTCTAACGATGTGAATTAAAGCCTTTTAGAGGATTTGAAAATTATGAATCATATTTTGTTACACCTCTTCAACGCAAAAATAATATTTCACTAATAAAATAAATACCTCCTCAAGCAGCTGCTTGCCACAGAGGTCTGACAGGTGCTTATCAGTTTATATGCCATAGTAGAAGGTCTGAGAGGATGGCAGGACCTCAGCAGAAAAACGACACAAACAGCCATGATGCCCTTAGATCAGTAGCCAAGCGCGCAACCACTCGGCATGGGTTGTTGGGTTGTTTTACCTCTGAGCGGCACTTTTTTGCACACCATGGGCTAAATGGCCAGGTCACATGGACCCCGAAGGCTCAGAGAAGGTTGGGTGAGGGGACCCACTAGAACAGCTGTTGGGAGACAGATGGTAGCCTCCCGTCAAGGCCATCCAGCGTGTTCTTTAACGTGCACAGGGTATGACTCTCCCACACACGGGCCACGGCTTAACGTCCCATCCGACGGACGGCGGCCTTTCCAAGCCCATCGGTGTCCCCTACTGACCGTGGGCAGGGCGGGGAATTTTGCGGAGATAAATCTCAACGCTGACCCAGCTGGGACTCGAACCTGGGAACTACAGATTACGAGCCTGGCGCGCTACCGACTGAGCCACCGCCGCCCCACTCGGCATGGGACCGCTCTCCCAAAACTCCTCTCCCAAAACTAAAAGTTGTATTCTCTCAACCCGTTTGAGGTGAAAGGGACAAATTGGTGCTGACAATGTAAGCCCGTTTTTTCAGCACACTGCATCACTAAAATATTAAGTTTCGAGCCCAAACATATCGGTTTCAATATGCGTTTAAAATGTTTGAAATTTTTAGATTTTTCTACCGTCAGAGAGCTCGGTTTAAATTTTTTGGAGATTCGAAGAGTGTTAATCATAATGGTTTATTAATATCTATTGAGTCAAAAAAAGAACTTTTTATTTATCTCTGAAAACAAAGAAGTTGATTATGTATAGACAGAAGACAAAGTGAAAACATTTAACTCAACTTCTGCTGAAAGGAGTTAAAAATGAATAATGAGTGTTCATTCTAGGTTGGGTTGTTTTACCTCTGAGCGGCACTTTTTTGCACACCATGGGCTAAATGGCCAGGTCACATGGACCCCGAAGGCTCAGAGAAGGTTGGGGGAGGGGACCCACTGGAATAGCTGTTGGGAGACAGATGGTAGCCTCCCGTCAAGGCCATCCAGCGTGTTCTTTAACGTGCACAGGGTATGTCTCTCCCGCACACGGGGCCACGGCTTAACGTCGCATCCGACGGACGGCGGCCTTTCCAAACCCATCGGTGTCCCCTACTGACCGTGGGCAGGGCGGGGAATTTTGCGGAGATAAATCTCAACGCTGACCCAGCTGGGACTCGAACCTGGGAACTACAGATTACGAGCCTGGCGCGCTACCGACTGAGCCACCCCCGCCCCTGTTCATTCTAGCTTCATTTAATTCTAGCTTCATTTAATTGTGTAGGTTTTCATTCTTCAGATGCTCTGCGATGTTGGCGAAAGTACCACGTCCGTTGGAAGTTGGTTCCAAACCCTCCCTGCTCTGCAGACGACATACATGGGGTGTCTTCTCGTGCTGCTACTTGAAAATGTTAGCAAAGGATGTTGAATGTCTTAGTGAGTTGATAGACAAAGCAGTTTGTGTGTGTCATGTTTTCGGATCCACTCTAAGTCTCCTCCATTCTAATGAATGAATATTCAGATTTGTCAGCCTTTGTTCGGATGTCAAGTTGAAGTAACGTGGCATCTTTTAGCAAACCATCTCTGTGGCCTTTCTAAAAAGTCAATATCACAGACCATGTGAGGGCACCACATTGGCGAAGCATATTCTAGTATGGGTCGAACATAGGTGATGAAGGCACTGACGAGGATAACGTTGTGTTGTGTTGTTTTACCTCTGAGCGGCACTTTTTTGCACACCATGGGCTAAATGACCAGGTCACATGGACCCCGAAGGCTCAGAGAAGGTTGGGGGAGGGGACCCACTGGAACAGCTGTTGGGAGACAGATGGTAGCCTCCCGTCAAGGCCACCCAGCGTGTTCGTTAACGTGCACAGGGTATGGCTCTCCCGCGCACGGGCCACGGCTTAACGTCCCATCCGACGGACGGCGGCCTTTCCAAGCCCATCGGTGTCCCCTACTGACCGTGGGCAGGGCGGGGAATTTTTGCGGAGATAAATCTCAACGCTGACCCAGCTGGGACTCGAACCTGGGAACTACAGATTACGAGCCTGGCGCGCTACCGACTCAGCCACCCCCGCCCCGACGAGGGTAACGTGATTGCACTTTCGATAGCTTCTTATGAACAGAAATGACATGGATTTTTTTTAACATTTTAAACAATGTTTTAATTACATTCAACTTTATTAAATCGGGTTATTTAACTTTTAGTTTCTTGTAAATCATTTATGATATGGATGCATATATTTTTATTCTTTTAATACCCACACAATCCGCAAATTTTTGAATTTTTAGTCACGGACAGAAATTTTTTTTTTAGAAATGTTGGAATATTTAGAATTCGCCTTCCCTCAAATTGAATCAAACGTATAACGTCTCACCAGATTATTTTAGAAGCTTGCAGTCTACGGATTTCATCAGATCGTTTTAACAATTTGATATCATTGCATCAAGACGTTCTCACAGTTTGCAATAATTCCTTCAGATTGTTTCCAGAGTATGACGTCATTGCATTTCATCTGATTTATTTTAATCACAGTTTCCAGTTATTTATAATTCACCAACTTTTTCAACAGTTTGAAACCATTGCATTTCCAAGTACTTTACTTCTCATATGATTGTCTCGTAAAGTTTTTCCAATCAATATTTGAGCTTTCCAAATCAAACCTACTTTTATAGGGTCTTTGACAAATTATAAATAGATATTTTTTTGAACTTTGAACATTATATTACAAATGACATACTGTTTTAGCGAACCGAAATTTTAGACTATGAGCTCTCTTATAGAACGTCCAGTCACCAGTGGTGTAGGTGTAGAAATCGTTCAACTAATTTCATCATTATTTTGGATTCATCATTTGTGGAAATCTTTTAATTTTATTTTGAAACATTCGTGAAGTTTTATATTTCGAAAATTTTAAATGAAAAATGTGAAAGGAAGAGTTAAATTTAGGATGTTTCAGTATCGCAATACAAAATGTTCAATTTCATATTAACCCTTTCAGGACCATAAGGTTTCTGAGAGTAAATATTAGTAGGTAACTGTTTATTTTAGTTTGTTTAGACGTAAAATTTGTGTCACTGGCTCTCTGCAGTTCACCTTTGAGCTGGATTGTCTGTACCAAGTGGTCCCATAATTCTGTTGTTAGTCCTCGCGGGCTGGGGTTCTGCGTTGTTTCCATGTATGTGGTCACTGCTTGCATCGTGTGCTCTAACCCAACGGCACCAACATATTGTACAGTTCCAGCATCAAGGCCAACTTGTGTAATGATAGCACCATTAGTAGATAGCTGTGGAAGAGTTAGCCGAAAAATTTAGTTTCGGTGTGAGTGAGAGTTGAACCACCTACTTTTGGAAACAAGTCTTCATATGTTTCCAACTCCCACAGAAACTGAATTTTTTCAGCTAATTTTTCAATATATATATTAAGCAACATAACACCTTACCTGTGAGTTGATATTATATAATATCTCACGTACAGCCCTCTCTGTCGCAATCTGATGATCCTCTCAACTCTCGGTGTTCATCATTTGACTTTATTCTTGATGATATCGTAGTCTAAGAAGGTTCTGTTCTCCCCACAGCCGAGAATACCACGTGAAATATCTAATCCAAGGGCCATAATCTATCGGAGATGTGAGATTTCATATTCCAATCCAACAGGAAGTACAGTGAAATGTCATCACAACGAAATGGAGCGGATGATCAAAATATATTCGTTAGATTGAAATGCATGAAAAACGAGCTGTGATAGTTGCATACACTGCGATATACACATGTGATAGTTCAAATAATACTAGTGAAAGAAATATATAGCGCATATTACAGTTTATATCTTAAAAAGTCGGTAATTTTTTAATTGTTTGTTCAAACAACCATCTATTTATGAATTTCTAACAATATCTTTTCGTGTCATTAGAAATGGCGAAGGTTTCGCGCCATATTGACTGCTGATAACTAAACTAATTAACGAGATTAATTAGAGCAAAAAATGTGAGGCAGCTTCTACGGGTGGGGACTTTGCTTGTTGCTTGGGTAGTTGTTGTTGTTTTACCACTGAGCGGCACTTTTTTGCACACCATGGGCTAAATGGCCAAGTCACATGGACCCCGAACGTGCACAGGGTATGTCTCTCCCGTATTCTTTAACGTGCAGAGGGTATGTCTCTCCCGCACACGGGGCCACGGCTTAACGTCCCATCCGACGGACGGCGGCCTTTCCAAGCCCATCGGTGTCCCCTACTGACCGTGGGCAAGGCGGGGAATTTTGCGGAGATAAATCTCAACGCTGACAAAAGCTGTGACTCGAACCTTGGAACTACAGATTACGAGCCTGGCGCGCTACCGACTGAGCCACCCCCGCCCCGCTTGGGTAGTTGTATAATATGTATAAGCCTAAACTTTAATGATAAAATAGAAATTTCACTTACAGTTGGAGATCATCCATCCATCCCTAAATACCATATGTATATAAAATATCCCTCAAGTAGCTCGGTAGTAAAGTATCATGGGAGATATCCTGTAGGAATGACACTCATAAAATATTCAGCTGGAAAAAAAATTGTTTCTGCTGTGAGTGGGATTCGAACCCACGTCTCCCAATAACGTATTAGGTATGCTAACCACACCATCAACGGCTAACGTTTTTGCTTGCTGCCTAGCTGCTGTGGGTCGTGAGAGATCCCTCGAAAAGCGTCCCAAATTTCTGGGGCGCTTTCTGGAGCCGTTGCCTACATTGTGGATGGAGTTGTGAGTAGTACGGAGGAAATCTGTGACTGAAGTTATCAATAGACATACGTTTGGCGGAATTTAATTGCTACTGGAGAGGTGGAAAGTTTTGAATGAACTTATCGATGGGAACTGTTATCAATACATTCACGCCAAACTTTTGGCGTGGGTTTAACTAGTACATGTACATGCATATGTATTGTGTTTGAAATGTTGCTGGTTTGCACATTCCCCTAGAAAATTAAATGGAAATGATATTATTTGTCGTAATTCAATCTTTCCGTGAAAAATAGTCCATTGATTTTGTCCTTGAAATATATGAAATAGAAATTAAAAAAACGACCAACAGAATAACATTTTCTCTAATTCGAAAAATATGGACTAAATGATTTCACTCTTAAAAGAACTGGAAGAGTAAAAAAATAATTTTTTTCTTTCAGTTTTTTAAGAGAGATTATAATGAGTTTAATAAATCAAACTGAGTTTTATTTTCCGTAACATCTTTAGGCTACGATAATTTAAAAGCGTCGCCAAACTTAGCCAGAAAAGAAATCTTAAAAAGGCTTCATACTGCAGCCTCAGTCGTGTTTCCCGCGCCAGGCACACGGCCAGAAAATGCATATAGTCAGGGACAAAATGAAAAAAATTGCGGAAAAAGCAAAAAATTAGCTCTATATCTAATTTTTTTCATTTAATTTTCGTAAAACGTAATATTCTGCCGTCCCGTGGGCGAGTGGCTAGCACGCTTAGCTACTGATCTAAGGTACCTGGATTCGAGCCCGGTAAGTCACGGATGTGGGTGTTGTTTTTCTGCTAAGGTCCCGCCATCTCCACAGACCTAATACTCATCATAATCCTCAAGCAGCCATGGGGTACGGAGGTCGAACCAGACCGTGCAATTTAGTTCTCCAAGCAAGTCTATCCTGAGCTACGTCTACTGCATCTGGACACTGCGCACAAATTCTAACAAAGTCCTGTTTGACATTGTCTGCCCACCGCATCCTAGGTCTCCCCTTCTTTCTGAGGCCTTTAGGAACACTGTTCATAACCCTATTCGCCAATCTATAATTATTCATACGGGCAACATGGCCAAACCAACGGAGTCTCTCTCTGCACAATATGTTGCTTAAAGGAGGTTGCAAACTCCTTTGCCTAACCTCATCATTAGTTACAAAGTTGAACCACCTAATGCCCAAGATATTGCGTAAGCATCTGGAATCAAAAGCATCAAGTTTCCTGTTATCTTGTTTACAAAGTGTCCAAGTTTCACTACCATAACTAACCCTAGAAAGAACCAAACTATTATACAGTCTAATTTTAGTCTTTAGGTGTATACGCCTATTTCTCCACAATCTCCATAGATTCTTAAAAGTCCCGGCAGCAATACCTATTCGTCTGTTAATCTCATGCCGCACATCACCATTATCTGTTACATAGCTCCCAAAGTAATTAAACTGTGACACCTGCTCAAGACTGCAACCATTCAGATTAACTGAATCACAGCCTGCCTGACTGATTTTCATCACTTTAGTTTTTTTTCTGTTTATAACCAAACCTACTCTACTACCAGTTTCATCAACAGCTCGCATGAAAGAGTTCATCTCATCAACATCATTTCCCAAAAGGGCTAAATCATCAGCATAATCTAAATAAGAAATGTTCGTATCTCCAGTCCATTTAAGGCCAAAATCTTTCCCTCGAAGTGAATTTCGCATAACATAATCAATAACCAAGCTAAAGAGAAAAGGAGACAAAATGCACTCTTCTCGAACACCAGAAGTAATGCTAAACCATTTGCTAACAAGCCTTACCAACTCTCACACACGACTCAGTGCTATTATAGAGAACTTTCATTATGTTAACTAACTTGTCTGGTATACCATATGATTTCACAATCAACCACAAATTATGACGATCAACAGAGTCGAAAGCCTTTTTGAAATCAACAAAGCTAGCAACCAAATGTTTCTGTAACTCTAAACATTTCTCAAGAATCTGCCTAAGTGAAAATATCTGATCCACACATCCCCTATTACTTCTGAATCCACATTGCTCATCACGCAATTGACTGTCAACCAGATTCTTAATTCTATTAAGCACAATCATGGAAAGAACTTTACCTGGAACAAAGAGTAGGCTTATACTCCTATAGATATCACAAAATCTGCGATCACCTTTTTTGAAAATAGGGATAACAATAGCTCTGGTAAAATCCTTAGGAACCATGCCTTTATCATAAAAGATATTCAGAATTTGTGTCATCGAAGTGGTAACCGAAGCATTCCCAGCTCTCCATTTCCATTTCTGTAGTAATTTCATCTACCCCTGGGGATTTATGAAGTTTAAGTTTAGAAACAGCCAAAATAACTGCGTATTGTGTTATAAGGCCAAAATTAAAGGCATCAATGCATCTGTCATCATTGCACACAATGGGAGTAGAACTAACCACATTGTTTAGAACATCACTGCAATGTTCAGCCCACCTAGTCATATCCTTCAATCCCTGTATACCTGTCCGTTTTCTACCACACAAAACATTAACTATCTGGTACAGCTCTCTGCCAAACCATCAAGCCAAAGAATCTTATCAGCAGCTAACTAATCTTTTACACGTTTATAAGTTCTCTAATACTATGGCACATAAACTGAAAGACTCCTGTCAGACCTCTGTGGCAAGCAGCGGCTTGAGGGGGTATTTAGTTTATTATTTAAAGCGTAATATTAATCATAATTGATGTGTTAGAAAAAATTTTATAGAGTTCACACCTCTTCATGTTTAAGACAAATCGGATGCGGTTAGTCTTTGAATAATTTTCTAAACTGCTTTTTCATCCATTCCTAGACATATATATCCGACATCACCAATGTCTACATCGCAGATGAAATTAGTAATTTCTTCAATCTTGAAGAAAATTCGTAGACTTTAATTCGACATTTAATTAATAATATATCTTATAGAACTACTCTGTAAGTTCTTTTCGATTTTAAAATGTTTTCAGATTTTTATTTATTTCGTGGTAATTTTAACTTTTTTGTATTAAATGTTAACGATTGATTATATAAATTTTTTCATTTGTTCCAAATATTACAAATATTAACAAATTTATTTCCAGCCGTATACTTTTACCCGAAAAGTTACTTTATACTTTTTTGGTATTAGGTAGAATGTTGCGTTACACTACTCACTTTTCTTATATTACATTTGGCATCTCATGTTTATCCTTTAACCAGAATATGGTGCTACTTCATATTTGTGTCTGGCATTATGTTCAACCTTTTATGTTTATCCTCTCACCAAAATATAGGGCTACTTTCGTCCACTTTATGGTAGAGCGTTACACTCATTTACAGTTACAGTGAGAGATTAAATTTGATTGACCTTTAACTGATCTACATAATTGTGGTGGGCCAGCGATGGGGAACGATTAGCCACTCGATAGTAGAGGACGATCAATTAATACCTTGATTATATTCACCATTGCTTAGATGAAGTAACAGGTTTGTGGGTTGTTACACCTGTACCGACGTATGCCTCAGACTTGCTGCGACAAGTGATGCATGGAGATATGTCCAACAATTCACGCACGAGAGTTGTATAGGGACGACACAGTTTATTTACATTTATATACAATCACGTGCTGGAGACGCGCTCGACTCCGTAGGACTTTGCTGTGTTATGCAATGAGGTCTCGCTTTACCGACCTCAACTCTCTTTTATTTTCTTTTTATCTTCCTTCACTCTCTTTTATTTCCTTTCTATTTCTTCTCTCTTCCTAGCTATTTCTTCTTTCCTTTTCTTATATTCCCTATCTCTTTTCTCTCTCTTCCTATTACTTTCCTCTTTCCTTCTCTTATATTCCCTATCTATTTCTTCTTTCTTTCTTTTATATTCCCTATTTCTTTCTTATTGCTATTTCATCATCTCATATTTCACCTCCGAGATTGATTTCCGACCTGAATCACTCATTTCGACCGGATTCGAACCACATCCGCTAGCACCCTGTTTTACCCCAACATCGCTATCTATTTAATCAATTTCACTAATTTCCCTACTTTCCCCATCCTCAGTGTGTCTGTTTAAATCAACGCCCCCGTCCTCTTCAGTTCCACCCTTAGTATTATCGAGAATTCTCAGCATCATTGGCAACTCAAAATAGTACAAGAATCAAAAAAGACAGAAAAACCACAGACCTTTCCTTCCCGCGATCGGCTCTGCTCACTTGTCTGCTACACCTGGAGTCTCATTCCAAAACTAGGAACCTCTTTCACATTGGCAGATCTTGGCACATGGAACCTCAGCGAAGATCTCGATGACGTAACACTCGCGGAAATTGCACTCTGTAGAACACTGCAGTGGATGAGGCTTAGCCCACTAAGGTGCTTCAGCTTCCACACTTTCACGGAATCACTGACACAGAATCACAAATTCTAAATTTCTTGCACTTTTAGAGCAATGGACATTTTCTTCGGCATACGAACGATAATGCTGTCGCAGACTTCGCCAAATGTGGTGGGCCAGAGAGGGGGAAAGATTAACCACTCTATAGTAGAGGACGACCAATTGGTCTCTTGATTATATTCACCATTGCTTAGATGAAGTAACAGGTTTGTGGGTTGTTACATCAATACCGACGTATGCCTCAGACTTGCTGTGCCAAGTAATGTATAGAAATATGTTCAATAATTCACGCACGAGAATAGTATAGGGACGACATAGTTTATTCACATTTATATACAATCACGTGCTGGAGATGCGCTCGACTCTGTAGGCCTTTGCTGTGTTGCTGCTGCAAACAATTATGCAATGAGGTGGAAAACTGCAGTTTGCAGATTCTCGCTTTACCGACCTCAAAGTCGGCGAAAGGTTATCCAACCCTGGCCTACAATGGGGTTCACACCGAACTCACTTTAGCTCCATAGAATTGTATTTGGTTCACCAATAATCGAACTTTGATTCTTACATAGAATCGAACCCTCTCTTTAAGGGCTTTGTTTGAGTAAGAGTGCGTCCCTTGACGCATGTTCAAACATCCTTCCTGTTTGACAGCGACGCTCAAGACTCTTGTTTACTCTTGTTGCCATAGTCTCCAGCGCCCACACTTGTGCCCGAGGCTAGTTGTAAATAGTCGTAAAAAGGACTTTTGGACTCGTCAGACCGTTCAGGCAGCCAACTCAGACCCGAAAACAACAGCTATGAGTCACATCCCCACAATAAAAAAAATAAATACCCTCCTCAAGCAGCTGCTTGCCACAGAGGTTTGACAGGAGCCTATCAGTTTATATGCCATAGTAGAAGGTCTGAGAGGATGGCAGGACCTCAGCAGAAAAACAACAGGAACATCCATGCCTTATCCGGGGCTCGAACCCAGGTCCCTTAGATCAGTAGCCAAGCGCGCTAACCACTCGGCCATGGGAATAGCACTTCCAAAAACACACTTAATGCATAAAAAATATTTAGATCAACAAAAATACAATAAAAATGCAACATTAAATAAAAATAAATAAATTAGAGGGACATGACAATAATCAGCACCCTACTGTATATGCATTTGAAGATAATTCCTCAAATTTAGAATCTTCAATAAAAGCGACGAATCAGTTTCATTCGCCAGAATGATGCATTCTTGAGTTGAGATTTTATCGGCGCTGTAAAAAGTACCTGAATATTTGTTCCTGTTCTCCGTTTCAAAATGTTAATGAATGAGTATTCTTTAAGAGCTAGTGCGAATTGATTGCATTTTCAGTACTCAGTTGCCTAAATGATCCAGTAATTTTTTTCCCCTTCGAACTTTTAGTTGTCTTTTTGGCTCTCTTTACGGTTGCGGTTACAAAGACAAAAGCACAGACTGAGGAATTGTGGTGCAAACTAAAGAATACGGACAATCCCGGTAAGTTGTAAAAAGTGAATTAATATTCTTCATGTGATATCTTCAGGTGACAAAAACAAAATGAACCAATAATTTTCGCACTTTTGAATTTAAAGTTAACGAAATGTGATTAAAATAAATCCTCTTTGCTTTTTATGCGTATAGTTCTTTTAAATTAATTATTCATTTGGAAATTTGATTTATTGTTAATTGTATTGAAAAGATGTTCAGTTTTACTGTTACTTAGTAGTGTGCGAAAATTATTGTTTTTTGGCATGAAACATTGAAAACTTTTCACGGTACTCTTATTTTTAATTTTCACGGCACACCACGTTTAAGTGAACAATATCTACTTTTGATCCTAAATTATGATACTGCTGTATAATTTTAATATACTATATAATTTTACATATTTTATATTATTATTTTAATGCATTTTATTATTAAAATATAAAAACATGCAATCTGTATATTTTTATATTGTAATAATACACTGGCGGAAATTGAAAAAAGAACATCCAGAAGGAATTCCTTTGGGAACGTTCTACTATAATATGTTAATAGTTTAGGGCAGCAGAAACCATGATTCAAGATTGAAAGTCATTGGATGAAATATTTACGTCAGTGAGGACAACATGCAAATGTATGTAGCGCGTGTTTAAGGACTATGGCGTGAAGAAAGAAGTCATTTGTCTTGTGTCGTGTTGTTCAGTGCTCTTTGAAGAAACTACCATGGCTGGACGATGCAGACGCGCAACATTTGTTCAGTTAGTGGAGTTTGTGCGAGGTCATATAGTGGGTCTTTGGGACGCAGGTTGGTCTTTTCGCAAATTGTACACTCTGTTGGACAAGAGGTATCGGCAAGTGGTATGATGGTGGCGTCGATGGTCAGAAGAACATTCGCATACTCGCAGATGTGTACCATGCAACACAGTTACGGACCACGAGATGATCGTCGTATCAGGAGGGCGGCGGTAGGAGAACAGATGGCTATGGCATCACAAATTCGATCATCTGTCGTACCAAGGGTGTCTACAAGAATGATACGTATTCGTCTTTTGGACTACTGACATGGTTAGTTCTTCCACTAGTACACACTGCCCTTTTCGTCCCATACCTCTCTCCACTCTTCTGCTTCACAGCCCTTCCCTTTCCCCCCCCCTCAGCCTCTGCTCTACTAGGCTTATCTTCAGAACTCTAATCCCCACTCCCTGCTTTCTCCTTAGCCTTACATACACAACTCCTCTCCAATGTCCACAATACATATCCCAGTTTAACCTTCATGAAAGTCAACAAACAGTGGCCCAGAATAACAGTTAGTCTATTTTAATTTATATATCCGAAAAAAGGGAGGAAATAAATAGTATATTTTTTTATTTATTCTTTTTTTATTAACCTTAATTATTTCACATCTATACACATATCTCCTCTTTCTTTAACAATCTTGTTCTCTTCTCTGATCTTGTCTCTTTTCGCCGTGTCATGTGCTTCCATGGAGGGTTAAGGGAAGTCTTGACCCTCCCTGATTAGCTTCCGGCCGGCATTCTATTCAGCGAAGGTGGGACGGTGGGGTTGAGGGTTAAAGACCTCACCACTGCTGTCCTTCACCAAGGCTGATTCTCTCTACTGAAATTTCGATCTGTACTGAACCTCAGCTAAACGTCCCTCTCCCTACTTACTCTAAACTTTTAGTACACACAAATCAAATAACTTAACTTTAATTCTAACTGAACCTGAAACAGTTATTTGCAACTCAGCTACCATTAGAGTTTACCCCCCCCCCCCATATATTCTACTTCTCGCTTTAGATTTCCAAGTCTCCCAACACATTATCAAATATTCTTACATAAACTAACTACTAACATCCACATCTCTTCCCCTTTATATCCTATCTTTCCCCTTGACTTTTCCCCCACCCTAATATACCTTGGTCTCCATTCAGGAAAAAAAATTCCACATAAAACAACGAATTACGCCACTCAATAATTAACATAAGAAATATACACAATCAACATTTATCCCATGGTACCTTTATATACAACAGAGCAAAAACAGGAAACTCAACAGAAATAATTGATAAAGAAATTAATTCGGATTACTAGGCAGTGTACACTATATAGGACATTACCCTTTATACACTTTACCACAATGCAAAACATTTTTTTTCTCACTAACGTATAACAATAATCACATTACATGTCTTGCATCCTTCAAAAATGTGAAAATATCAAGGAGAGGTGAGGAGGGAGCGGGCAGGGGGGGAGGAAGGAAAAAAATAATTGTTTTTCTCTCCTTTTTTATAGAAAACGATAGAAAGATGTCAGACTAGGTGTATTATCCCTATAACTAATGTCATATATCCCTCAATATATATATAAATGCTATAGTTCATGGTTTCTTCCTATTTCCATATTATTACTAATGCAGTGATAATTCATATTGTTTCGATAGGAATAAATTATTGTTTTCATTTTACATATATGCTTCCTAATTATGAATTAACATAATGCATAAATTTCTTTTAAATTACTTTTAATTATCACATATGCCTAATAAAATCAAATTACATGTCTTATAACATACTAATGATCTGCAAATATCAAAACTCTCTTCTTATTTTAGAAAATAATATATAAATCCCCTACTGAGTGCAATATCTCTATAATCAAGTGTAATGTCATATGTCCCTCATTATATATATTTATGAATGTTATAGCTCTTAGTCTTTTCATATTCCATTTTAATTTTATGCAGTGATAATTAATATTGTTTTGATAGGATTATATTATTTTCAATTTACATATATGATTTCAGGTGAGAAATTAACTTAATGCATAAGCTTCTTTTTAATCCTATTCAGCAAAATAGTACTTGCATTTTTAATGCCTTACTAATTGTTCTACCACAACTAATACTAATTAATATCTAAATGTCCATAGCATTAATTTTCTATAGTTTATTTCTAAGTTTATTTCAATCCTTATTTTCCTCACTTATAATAACGCTATGTCCGTACAACTAACATAAATAGATATTGAAAGGTCCATGGCAGTAAATTTATTCTTTCTTTGTATCTCTTGGTTTATTTTATTTATTATCTTTCTCACTTATAATAATTAATTACTCAAACTTTCAGATTCACAATAGCACTATGTCCTTGTTAGCAAATATTAACTGATATTAGAATGTCCATGGCAATGAATTTGTGTTATTTACTATTGATTTATGTAGTTAATCTTTCAGATTCACAATGACACTGTGTCCTCGTAACTAATGTTAATTGAAATAGAAATATCCAATTCATTGATTTCTATTGTTAATGTTGGACTATTCATTTAATCTTTCTGATTCACATTAACACACTATCCCTGCGGCTAATACTATTTAATATAGGAATGTGCATGGCATTGATATAGTATTAAATAATGTCGGTTTACATATTTACTCCTTCAGATTCACAATAACGCTAGGTCCTAACAAATATTATTCAACATCAATCGCCTGGCCATCTAAACTATTGGCATGGTGGGAATCCCACCCCCATTTTACCCTCCGCCTCCCTTCTTCCATGGGCACACAGCACTCTCACTGCGCTGTCCCGCCCCATTCCACATACTACAATAGTTATCATGATCTCCTACTCAGTCTCCCCCCCCCCTCCACCTATACCTTTAGAGCATCTTAACTTCCATAACTTGATTGACATACATGAAAATACTGATATTTTGACTGTTACCCACCACAATTAAATTTTATTTTTCTTATTTTTTTATTTTCATTTTTATTTTATTTTTTCTCTTTTATCATTATTCTTTCCTCTCCACGCCTCCCTCTCTCATTTTGGGGCTGAGACCCTTTCCTTCTCCTTTACCCCTCCCCATCCAAATTCTCTCTCATTCTGATCTTGTCTTTTACTAGACGTGTCATGTGCTTCCCTAGGGGGTCGAGGGTAGCCTTGAACCTCTAGGTTTTGCTTCCGGCCGGTCCGCTCTTCGGCCATGGTGGGGAGCAGGGGTGGGTGTGAAAGACTCCATCACTGCCGTCCTTCACCAGGGTTGATTTTTCCCCCCTGACCCTTAGGTGGCCAGCCTCGTACGGGTGTTGCCTGGACCTGGCTGGCTCACCTGAGGGCCATTCCCTTTTCCCACAGGCCGACCGGGTCCTTGCCGGATCGGAATGTTGCCCTGATCCACGCTGGACTTCGGCAGGCCGCTCTTTCTCTTTCTCTACTCTTTTTCTCTCTCTCTTCTTCAATTCAAAGTAATTTATTTATGAAAGTATCTCTTTCAAGATCGGCATTCTAAATTCAAAATTTATTCCAATGTTCAGATTGTAAGTATGTTTGGCAAATTTTATTAGATTGAAACTTCATTGATTGTTTGGCTATTATGCTTAGGCACCGCTCAAAATTCGAAAAGATCTCCCACTCACCTCGATGATTAAACACCCAGACTTATCCTGATTTATCAGTACGGTCTTGCTCGTCACGACAGGTCCTTTCTCCGCTACGCTGATTACATTTAATCGTCAACAGGATTCTCTGGATACAGATAGGGGAAACATGGCATCACCCATATGAAGTAGTGCTGTCTCTGTATAGCGGAACATCGGGTGCTGCCATTCAATTTACTACAATTGTCACCTTGTCACTATCGAACACGTTTGCAGTGGTGTCAAGAACGAGTTCCTTGGAGGAAAGAATGGCAGTCTGTGATCTTCAGTGAGGAAAGCCAATTCTGCTTAGGAGCGTCTGATGGTCGATTACGTCCAGAGGCAACAAGGTAGGTGGCTTCTTCCATCATGCATCCGCCAGCAACACACAGAGCCCATGCCGGGCATCATGGTGTAGGGAGCGATTAGCTATCACTCTCGTACATGTCTGGTTTTTGTACAGGGTACACTGAACGCAATTGATCTCTATGTTGCGATCTTGTGCAACCACGGCAATTCCCGGTTCCGCCTGACAGCACTACCTGGTTAAAGAAAAGCCATGACTATCTAGAGCCGGGGGCAAGGAATACGCCCTATAGGCGCACCTCAACCCCGGCCTCACATGGCAGCAGTCCTATAGAAGGAAAGCTAACCACCGGAAGAAACCTAAATTTAATCTATTCCCCGGTTTGCAAATGTGCAAGGATATAAAGATCCAAGCTCGATCGGCACCCGGGGTGGAGACTCTTAGTAGGACCCAGACTTTTTGGACGGCTCGTGCCTACTAGGCAGGAGGGACCTTTCGACCGAGCCGTCGAACTGACCACCCAAGGTCCCTGAGGTGAGGTCTCCGACGCCGTCACCACCCGACCGGCAATCAAGCCGGCCAGCAGCGTCTTCGACCTCGGTTGGCCTTGGCCATGTCCAACCGGCGCCCAACCCGGTCGGCACAGCCTTCAGCCGGGTTGCTGGGCCCTAGGCCCCCCCACCACGACAAGGTGGTCCCCTATTGGGGGGGACACTGAACGCAATACGTGCGTCAGCAACATCGTACTGTCGGTCGTCCTGACATATTTGAGTGTAATCCGAAATGCGATATTACAGCAGGATAACGCCCGCCCACACTCCGCCCGGGCAACTCAACATGTTCTTTAGATAGAGCACCAACTCCCTTAGCCATTCAGACTTGTCTTCAATCGAGCATGTCTGGCACTGGATCGGACAAAGACTCTTCCGCAGACCGCGGCAGGCAACGACCATAGCTGAATTACGCATCCAGGTTTAAAGCGTATGGAATGGTATCCCCCAGCGTGATATCCAGCATTTGTACGACCGATTGCATGCCAGATTGGAAGCTTCTATTGCTGCTCGAGGAGGTTAACACCTTATTAAAATGTGCTTTCTGTAAAATGTAATACTCATTAAAAGGTACAATAAACATTGCATCACTTCATACGTATGATCACTGTCCTTTATCAAGAAGTTGTTTCTACTAAATAAATCTCATAGATTACGCTTCAATTGTTAATGGTGTTCTCTTTTCAATTTCCTCCAGTGTATTTTATTCCATTCATTATCCTTATCAACCATGAATATATTTCGCTGTACCAATGGGATCCTGTAAATCCCCAGTAAATGGTAACTAGGTAATCACTAGAAGGAAACCAATCCCCTGTGATGATGCATAGAACCGGCCAGGCCTGGCACCTAATGTTCGACCCCGCCATCTTGTGATGCAAGACATTAGTACCTTTCAAAACAGTTACACTCTTGTGGAAGTGAAAGGAAGAGTAGGGTTTCCAGATTAGTTTGGCCTACTGATCTGGACAACTATGGCTACTTTTCTTTTTTTGTACCCTGCTGAGAAGTGGTCAACCACACAGGGTCCTGAGCATATGAAACATACCGAACTGGACTGGATTAAGGCTCTGAGCTTGATTATGGATCCTGAATTTGCTGTACTTGTGGGCTTATGTGGAAGGAGAACCTTCCGCTGTGTTTTCTGTTTGTTTGTGGGTTGACATACCCAAGAGAATAGATTCACAAGATAAGTTTTATCAGCTATAAGTATCGGTTATTATCCTGAGCAGAGGACATCGCAGGCTCCGAACTCTTGCTTCTACGGGCATCGTCAAATTCTACATTGGAGGAAGTCTTCCAATGTAGGTGGCTTCAGCCTTTAGTGGTGGGGAACGGGTCTTTGCCCCATGCCTGCGATTAGGGGACTGTTTGATATTGCCACCTTTACACAGAAAATTAGGCCTAATGAAGAAATTTGTCAAGGCTATGGATCAGACGCAAACTGCCTTTCTGTACCTTCGACTGAAATTTCCTAGATTTAGTGACGCAAAGATAAAAGAGGATGTTTTTACCGGTCCAGATATTCGCTGACGGCTAAATGATGAGGAATTTGATCGTATCATCACTGGTGATGAACGGAGAGAATGGCATGCCTTACGACAGATGGTGACGGGCTTCTAAGGGAATAAAAAAGCAGAAAATTGCAAGGACCTTGTGGAAGAACTGCTATCCCCATATCACAAACTGGGATGTAGTATGTCTTTGAAGGTACATTTTTTAAGTTCTCATTTGGATTTCTTTCCGGAAAACTGTGACGCTGTGAGTGATGAGCACGGGGAACGTTTGCATCAGGAAATTGCTACAATGGGAAATAGATATTAAGGAAGATAGAGCCCATCAATGTTAACAGATTTATTCTGGAATATGATGCGAGATTCTCAAGATTTGTTATATAAGCGGCAGGCGAAGATGAGGCGGTTACTGTAGACCGATATGGAACCTTCAGCGAATGACCTAATTCCTGTAAGTGACTGTATCTCGAAAACCGTAGCCAATCAAACATTTTTGTTGTCATGTTCGTGTTCAGCACCTCTATTTACATAAGAAACGGCTTTTGCACTTCCGAAACACACCAAAGGTCAAAATTTGTTGTTCAGTGTAATCAATAGCAGTTGTCTGCGTCCTGAACGGCGCCGCCAAAAGCACATTTTTACTCACTGGAAATATCGAAAAAATTTCCTTTTGTATCTTTTTAAATTTATTTATCTTTCGAAGTTTATATTCAGTTAAGTAATACGAGTATTGTGTTACGAAACTGATATTAAAAGAAATTTTAGTAGTATCATCGAAATGAGAAATGTTGAAATCATCTTTTATTAGAGCTAGAATCAGGACATACATTAACAACCATCTTAGAATTAAGATTAGCTTAGAATCTAGCTTAGAATAGCTTAGATCTAGCTTAGAATTAAAGTAAATCATTAACAGTTCTCAGCATGTTGATTCCAATTAAGTTCAAAATAAAGAAATATTGGATAACCATAATTTTTCGCATTTTCGTCTTAAGGAAGATGCAAACGAGGGCTCATTTTTTTTTTAGCCTCAAATATATTGAAATTAGCGAGTTACAAAAAAATGTGGAATAATCAAAATTAGTTGCTAAATCATTGTTTAAAAAATGATAATAATTTTAATATTACAGAAATAAAAAATATAAATCTTTCTAAACAAGTTTTGGAAAGGAGCAAGAGTTGGCGATGCAGGAAACGGTTAATTACCATTTGTTATTGGTCAACTATTCATCTAGAGCAGCTAATCAGGGCAGCTAATCTGGCCATTCTTGCAGAAGGCTAGCATTTTAGACTGCAGTGCTGACGTGGATTTAATCCACACCGAGCATAGATTTAATGCAAACGAAATTAAATTGATTCGAATTTAATAGATCACCTGAGAGATGAAAAAGTTGCGTTTTCTCTTCCTCTGTGGTTTAGTGGCGAACCAGTCGGTACATATATACATATATATATAAATATTTATTATTACTGTATCAAAATAATATTAAGATTTTAAAATTAAGTTCATTTTAAGAATAAAACGTTTCCTTCCGAATTTCGAATAATTTTAATTTAATTATAACACATATGACTATCGATTATTACTTCTGTTAATAAGTTATCTGGCTATTCGTTAATATGTATCCGCATAAAATGTATTGTTTGCAATATTACTTCAAGGTTCTTCATTTATCACCGTCTAACGATGTAAATTAAAGCCTTTTAGAGGATTTGAAAACTATGAATCATCATACTGTATATTCTTAAATTGACCCTTCATACATCGAAAGATATTTGCACTTCATCATCATCATCATCCTCAAGCAGCCATGGGCTACGGAGGTCCAACCAGACCGTGCAATTTAGTTCTTCAAGCAAGTCTATCCTGAGCTACATCTACTGCATCTGGCCACTGCACACCAATTCTAACAAGGTCCTGTTTGACATTGTCTGCCCACCGCATCCTAGGTCTCCCCTTCTTTCTGAGGCCTTTAGGCACACTGTTCATAACCTTATTCGCCAATCTATAATTATTCATACGGGCAACATGGCCAAACCAACGGAGTCTCTCTCTGCACAATATGCTGCTTAAAGGAGGTTGCAAACTCCTTTGCCTAATCTCATCATTAGTTACAAAGTTGAACCACTTAATGCCCAAGATACTGCGTAAGCATCTGGAATCAAAAGCATCTAGTTTCCTGTTATCTTGTTTACAAAGTGTCCAAGTTTCACTACCATAACTAACCCTAGAAAGAACCAAACTATTATACAGTCTAATTTTAGTCTTTAGGTGTATACGCCTATTTCTCCACACTCTCCATAGGTTCTTAAAAGTCCCGGCAGCAATCCCTATTCGTCTGTTAATCTCATGCCGCACATCACCATTATGTGATACATAGCTCCCAATTTTAGCTGTTAAACTGTGACACCTGCTCAAGACTGCAACCATTCAGATTAACTGAATCACAGCCTGCCTGACCAATTTTAATCACTTTAGTTTTCTCTCTGTTTATAACCAAACCTACTCTACTACCAGCCTCATCAACAGCTCGAATGAAAGAGTTCATCTCATCAACATCATTTGCCAAAAGGGCTAAATCATCAGCATAATCTAAATCAGAAATCTTCGTATCTCCAGCCCATTTAAGGCCAAAATCTTTCCCTTGAAGTGAATTTCGCATAACATAATCAATAACCAAGCTAAAGAGAAAAGGTGACAAAATGCACCCTTGTCGAACACCAGAGGTAATGCTAAACCAATTGCTACAAGCCTTACCAACTGTCACACACGACTCAGTGTTATTATAGAGAGCTTTCATAATGTTAACTAACTTGTCTGGTATACCATATGATTTCACAATCAACCACAAATTATGACGATCAACAGAGTCGAAAGCCTTTTTGAAATCAACAAAGCTAGCAACCAAAGGTTTCTGAAACTCTAAACATTTCTCAAGAATCTGCCTAAGTGAAAATATCTGATCCACACATCCCCTACCACTTCTGAATCCACATTGCTCATCACGCAATTGACTGTCAACCAGATTCTTAATTCTATTAAGCACAATCATGGAAAGAACTTTACCTGGAACAGAGAGTAGGCTGATACCCCTATAGTTATCACAAGAACTGCGATCACCTTTTTTGAAAATAGGAATAACAATAGCTCTGGTAAAATCCTTAGGAACCATGCCTTTATCATAAAAGATATTCTAAATTTCAGTCATCCAAGTGGTAACCGAAACATTCCCAGCTCTAAGCATTTCCGTAGTAATTTCATCTACCCCTGGGGATTTATGAAGTTTAAGTTTAGAAACAGCCAAAAGAACTTCAGATTGTGTTATAGGGCCAACATTAAAGCCACCAATGCATCTATCATCATTGCAAACAATGGGAGTAGAACTAACTACATTGTTTAGAACATCACTGAAATGCTCAGCCCACCTAGCCATGACAGAATACTCCCCTTCTATAACCTCACCTTGTTTATCCTTCAATCCTTGTATGCTGTCCGTTTTCTACCACACAAAACATTAACTATCTGGTACAGCTCTCTGCTGTTGTGCTGTCTAACTGCTTCCTCGGCTTTGTCAGCCAAACCATCAAGCCAAAGATTCTTATCAGCAGCTAACTGATCCTTTACAAGTTTATTAAGGTCTCTGTAATGCTTTCTATTAGGACTAGTAGGCTATTGATTAAGGACATTCCTGCAGTTCTTTCTTTCCGAAATAAGCTCAAGTGCCTTATCACTCAGATAATTCTGTCTCTTCTGCTCCTTTTTTCCTAAAAGAGTACTGTTAGTGTCCAAAAAAGCCTGTTTAAAATGATCCCATTCTTCCTCAACTTCAGTAGTAAGCAAACCATGACTGTCATAATGACTAAGTAACCTATCATGGTAAGCTTTGGCTATAACTGGGTCTTTCAGAGCTTCAATATTAAAAGTAAATTTTTTAACCCTAGCACAACACTTTTTAAGTTTAAGTTGCAACACACTTTTAACAAGGTAATGGTCAGATCCAATTTCAGCTCCCCTATATGCCCTGGTATTCCTAACAGAACTAGCCCATTTGCTGTTAATTAATATGTAATCAATCATATTCTTATGCAGCAAATCAGGTGAAACCCATGTGTACTTATGTATCTCGCGGTGTTTGTAATAAGTGTTAGTTATTCTGAATCCATTGAGTTTACTTACCTGTAGGAAACGTTGCCCATTGCCATTGCAGCTACCAATACCAAAAGGGCCTATTACTCCTCCCCAAAGGTCAGAGTCAGTACCAACTTTGGCATTGAAGTCACCAAGAACAAGGGTAATATCTCCTTTCTTGACAGAATTCAAAATATCCTGAAGTTGTTCATAAAACCTATCCTTCTCATCCTCATCGGCATCCTCAGTGGGGGAATAACAGCAGATAACATTCAAGTCTTTAATGCTTGTCTGAAATTTTGCTGTAAGAAACCTTTGATTAATGCACTCATATCCTAGAAGAGCATCGCTAGCGTGTCTGCTGAGAAGCAGACCCACGCCTTGGTGATGCTTATTGTCGTCCCTCCCTGAAAAGAGAAATTTAAGATTATTTTTAAGAATCTGACCTTTATCTGTCCATCTGGTCTCTTGCAAGCCGAGAATATCTAAATTATAACGGTGGAATTCTTGTGTGAGGACATCAAGAGAAAAAGCTCTGTGCAGAGTCCTCACATTCCAACTACCTATGGAGAGAAAATGGTTAGTGGGATGTTTAAATAAATTATGTTTATTGAGAGAGGGAATGCCGACAATATCAAACAGCCCCCTAATCGCAGACATGGGGCAAAGACCCGTTCCCCCACTACTAAAGGCTGAAGCCATCTACACTGGAAGACTTCCTCCAATGTAGAATTTGACGATGCGAATAGAAGCAAAGAGTTCAGGTGCCTGCGATGACTTCTGCTCAGGATTATCCACCAGCTGATAAACATATCCTGTGAATCTATTCACTTGGGGCTGTCAACCCACAAACAAACAGAAAATACAGCGGAAGATTTTCCCTCCACAGAAGCCCACCAGTGCAGCAAAATCAGGATCCATAATCAAGCTCAGAGCCATATATCTGTCCTGTCCAGTAGGTTTATATGGTCAGCACCAGGACCCTGTGTGGTTGACCACTCCTCAGCAGGGTAGAAAAAAAAGAAAAGTAGCCATAGTTGTCTAGATCAGTAGGCCACACTAATCTGGCAGCCCTCCCCTTCCGTTCACTTCCACAAGAGAGTATCTAATAACAATAATAAAACTGATATGAAAATACTAATCTCGATATAAATTGAAATATTATTTGTTATTAAAGTTAAATTACTAACGATAATAAATTGATATAAGTTAATTCTCACATTTTGTTACTATATTAATAATTTATGCTGCTTTAATAAATACATAATTAAATATATGTACAAGTACTTACTTTCTCAGTTGGCAAAATTTTCGTTCGCTCACCCCCAACCTTTGTCCTATCGCTACGCCCAACCCAGTCAGCTTCAATATAAGATGCACAGAAGTACTATCTTTGTATACTGGAGCATCGAAGGGCGCTTTGGAATTCTATTCTTTGTCCAACTGTAGACATTCAACTTCTTGTTTCGGAGATAAATTAAAAATTCTTTTTGAATTTGATAGGTACTGATGAAATATTACGATTCGTAGTTTCAGAATCTCCCAGTACAAGCTATAATTGTGCCCTGTAACAATGAGAAAGTTTGAAAATTGCAAAAGAGGTATAATTATATTACAAATTTGAAATATTTATTTGTGAAATGCGAATATCACGAAGTTTGCCTTGACAACAAATGATTTTCACCGTTACCCCAAGAGAGGGTGGAAAAACGCAATTTTATGTTTTAAGAGATATTTGCTCGCTTTTAGAGATAAATGAAATATTCTTTTCCGGTTGGAGCGATATTGATGAACTATTTTGATTCACACTTTTCGAAAATCCCCAAAATGTTAACTGCAGCTTTCGCATCTGTAGAAAGTTTAAAATTTTAAACGAATATCACAAATGATCTCTTTGGGCTAGACATTTGTTATTTTAGGGGTCGAATGTGATGATCAAGAGGTTTACACTGATAGCAACGATTGGTCGCTTTACCACAAGGGTGGGTGGGAAAACGCAACTTTTTGTTTTAAGAGGGTAATGAAAAATTCTTCTTCAGCTGAATAGGTACTAGCGGAATAAAATAAATCACATTTTTTATATCCTGCATAAATCTTTAATTTACGTCGTTAGAGGGCGCTAAATATAGAAAGTGTAAAACATGAAGTAATATCGATAGCGATTTATTTACACTAGAAATTAGAAATTATGTTGAGTAATGATGGCAATTGACAACAGTTTATTTCTGATTTACCTATTTGTTTAGTTTTTATCTTTATTTTCCATGTGCATGCTTGTGTCTGTGCTTGCTCAACAAATGAGAGGTTTTTGGCGCATCCTTTTATCAACTTTTTACAGGTGCAAATCACAGGCACTTCACTTTGTCATGCTGTTAATGTTTGTTTTTTCTTCAGGCCCAGGTGTTCCAGATCTAGCGATGTCCTATTCCGCTAAAGTTCAGATAAATTTTGAAAGTCATAACTTCACCACCGAGTACGACGAGGCTGTGGCATTCAACGTTTCCAGAGAAGTATGGACAGGTGGAAAGCACGTCAAGTACATAGAACTGCCTAAGCAGGATATGATCTTGATAATCGTCTATGGAAACACAGGTAAATATTCTTTATTAAAACGAAAACTTGATTTATCTAGAAGAGTAGTACATCAGCTGCACTGATACAGTTGTACACGACATGTGCTAGCAGAGTAACCATATGGGTTGATGATCCAGTGGTACACCAATTGTGTTGATACATTGGGTGACACATTCAGATAGCTGTGAATTTTAAAAAGGGTTTTACTGACTTCGTGAAGAGTTTTGTAGAATGGTGAATAGAAAATATTCACATTCAAAGAGCACGGGAAAAGATTCAGTGGGTTCAAATTCAGAGTGTATTGTAACACTAGTAGGTGAGCTGTAGAAATTGAGTTTTACTCTGAGTGGGATCCGAACCCGCGACCTGCTCAAAACATGTTAGATAATCTACATCAAGACTTGATCTATTCAAACTAACGGGGAACGCAAACTTTTAATTCCATGTACTGATCCAAAACTGTTACTGCGTATTCAACTATAAAAAATATGTACATATAACTGTATTATGTGGACAGTTAGTCTTTTCCCTTCCCAATCAATAGACGGCGTCACGAGTGACTGCAGGATTTATAGTCCAGGTTAGTTGGAATTAAACAAGTCTTAGGATAGCTTACAGGTAGATCTGACATGATTTCAGGAGGCTATTTGTACGAATCCCACACCTGGCGAAATTCTATTTTTTCAGCTAAACCTACTAGTGGTCCTTGATTACAGAAAGTTTCCTTGAGTATTATTGAATCGTATATGGCGATGCAAATTGCCTTATATCTCATCTACATTATTCTGTTTTGTGTTTTTTATTAAAAGTCGAATTCAAATGGATGTTGAAAACAATCGAATCCCATCAGTAGAATATGACCTCAAATCCTTTTAATAACAGAATTATTATAAAGCTTCACATAGGATAACTTTGACAGCAGGAAACCAAGAGAATAATAATTTCATTTTATTGTTTGACAGCTATTTACCTTGTAAATGAAAAAGGACATATAACACCGCATTGGCAGCCGCATGACGCTCATGTGCGTCCTCCCTTTTTGGTAGTTGCGCATATTTGAAATGGTTAGCTAGTGTAGATTCGTTCATTCCTGCTTCATTTGTGATTGAATTAAAGTTAACGTTACGGGTGTTTGAGGTTGGGTTTGTAAGTTTGGGCATCATGGGTGATAGAATTGACCAGTTGAAGTCCTTCGCGGCCAAAGCTACGACGCCGTGCTAGAGACAATTTGTAAACATGATAAAACTGCCGATGTATTAGAAACAATATTCATCTGTTCTGACAATAATTTGAACAATTCTAGTAATAGTATTAGTATCGCACGTCCCCAGAGGTTGGGTCACGTGGTACTCTAGGCCAGGAAGTGATCGAAAATCCCCCTTTTTCATAAGAAAAGGTTAAATGATCTTGCGGGAGTTCCTAAATCAGACAAGCACTTAAGATCCGGTGACTTGTTGGTGGAAAGTGCTTGTTCTAGGTTTGCAAGAGACCAGATGGACAGGTAGAGGTAAGATATTTAAAAATAAAATTAAATTTCTCTTTTCGGGGAAGGAGAATGGAAAGTATCTCCAAGGTGTAGGTTTGTTTCTTAGCAGAACGCCAGCGATGCTCCTCTAGGATATGAATGCATGAATAAAAGATTCCTTGCAGCTAAATTTAAAACAAAAATTAAAGAGTTAAATGTCATCTGTTTTTACGCCTCCACAGGACTCTGATGAGAACGAGAAGGGTAGGTTTTACAGAAAACTTCCGAATAATTTGAAATTGAATTGTCAAGAATGGAGATATTTCTCTTGTGCTAGGTGACTTCAATGCTAAAGTTCGTACTGACACTGATCTTTGGGAAGGGGTTTTAGGTCCCTTTGACATTGGTAATTCCAATGGCAATGGGGAACGTCTCCTACAGGCAGGGGCGTAGCGAAGGACTATGGTTGCGGGGGGGAGAAATCGAAACTTTTCCAACTCGAAAATCAAATTTTGCCAACTGAGAAAATAATATCTCTGTCTGTCTGGTTCGTACCTAGAATTTAGTTCCGTGTGTGTGTGTTGGGGGGGGGGAGCTTGAGGCAATTTTCACAACTCTCCCGCATTTTGCCATTTGACTTCCAATTTTGCCAACTAGCCAAAATTTCACAGAAATAATCCCAATATTTATATCTCGCCTGAACTGTAGCAAACCAGTGAGATTTTTCCCAACTCCCCTTGATTTAGCCAACTCTTCTTAATTTCACAAAACCAAGTCCAATCTTTACATCTTTCCTGAATTTGACAAGTCACTTCAAAATTTTCAAACTCCTAAAGATTTTGACAAGTTTTCTCGATTTTATCAACTCTCCTTAATTTCTCAAACCCAATCCCTATTATCACAACTCGCCCGTATTTTCCAAGTGGTTTCGAATTTTGCCAACTGCCCTACATTTTGTTAAGTTTCCTCGATTTGCCCAAACACTCCTTAATATCTCAAACCCAATCCCAATTTTCACAACTCTCCCGTATTTTACCAGTTGGATCCGAATTTTGCCAAAGGCCCTATATTTTGCCAAGTTTCTTCGATTTTGCCATCTCGCCACAATTTTACAGAAAAAAAAAATCCAAATTTTACATCACATCTGATTTTTCCAAAATCACTCTGAATATTGCCAACTCCCCCAAGATTTGCCATCTGTCTTACATATTGCGAAGCTGCCTCGATTTTGCCAACACGCTATAATTTAACACAAAAAAAAATCCTAATTTTTACATCTTACCTTAATTTTTGCCAACTCCCCACGATTTTGCCAAGTTGTCCCGATTTTGCCAACTCACCTGCATTTTACTATGTGGCTTCGAATTTTGCCAACTGCTCCAAATTTTGCCGTCTCTCCATTTTCCAAACTGTCCTAAATTTGCAAAGTTGCTTCGATTTTGACAACTCCCCTTAATTTTACAAAAAAAGGTTACAAATTTTTACCACTCACCTAGATTTTACGAAGTCGCTTCGAAATATTCCAACTCCGAGTACTTTTGCGGGGAGCCTCCCCCATCCCCCACCATAACTACGCCTATGCCTACAGGTAAGTAAATTTAATGGTTTACGAATAACTAACACGTACTACAAACACCGGGATATTTATAAATATACATGGGTTTCACCTAATGCGCTGTATAGGAATATAATACGTTGTATTTTGATTAACAGCAAATGCGCTTGTTCGGTTAGGAATACCAGATCAAGAGGAAGTTGATGACCATCGCTTGGTCAAAGGTGTCTTGCAACTGAAGCTTAAGAAGTGTTGTGGTAATATTAAGAGACTTACTCTTAACACTGAAGATTTGAAAGATCCAGATTTAGCCAAAGCATACCATGATAGTCTTCTTAGTCATTATGACAATCGCGGTTTAGTTACTGCTGAAGTTGAGGAAGAATGGGTTCAGTTTAAACAGACTTTTCTTGAAACAATACTCTTTTTGGTAAAAAAGAACAGAGGCAACAAAAGTATTTGGGTGATAAGACTATGGAACTTATTTCTGAAAGAAGGAAATGCAGGAATAATATGAACAACATCCTACTAGTCCTAACAGGCGGTATTCCAATTCGCTTAATAGATCAGTTAATAGGATCAGTTAGATCTTAATAGGATCAGTTAGCAGCTTATAAGAATCTTTGGCTTGATAGTTTGACTGACAAAGCATAGGAAGCAGTTAGACAGCGCAACAGCAGCGGATTGTACTAGATAGTTAATGTTTTGTATGGGAAGAAACGGACCGAGGGACAGGGAAAGCGGGATAAACATGCTAAGGTAACAAAAAAGTATGGATTCTCTAATGGCTAGTTGGCTGAGCATTTCAGAAATATTCTAAATGAGAATAGAGCGTTATTGGCTTTAATGTTGGCCCCATATCATATTTTGAAATTTCTATAGCTATCCTAAATGAAAACTATATAAATCACTAGGGCTAAATAAAATTATTTCTGAAATGCGTATAGGTGGGAATGTTTCAATTGTCACTCTCATATTGAGGTCTGGGGTCAATGCCCCTTGGTTTTTTATTAACAGACAACTTTATAAAGACATGGGTTGGGCTGTTTTACCTCTGAGCGGCACTTTTTTGCACACTATGGGCTAAATGGCCAGGTCACATGGACCCCGAAGGCTCAGAGAAGGTTGGGGGAGGGGACCCACTGGAACAGCTATTGGGAGACAGATGGTAGCCTCCCGTCAAGGCAATCCATCGTGTTCTTTAACGTGCACAGGGTATGGCTCTCCCGCACACGGGGCCACGGCTTAACGTTCCATCCGACGGACGGCGGCCTTTCCAAGACCATCGGTGTCCCCTACTGACCGTGGGAAGGGCGGGGAATTTTGCAGAGATAAATCTCAACGCTGACCCAGCTGGGACTTGAACCTGGGAACTACAGATTATGAGCCTAGCGCGCTACCGACTGAGCCACCCCCTTATAAAGACATGGGCATCGATCTCTTATATACTCATATCAAATGCATCTCAAAAAGATTTTTTGAGGCTATTCAAAATAATCCTAATGAGATTATTTCTTCTTTGCTTATTATGATCATAATGCTCTTAATAAGTACAAGAGGCTTAAAATGATGGCTTTCTCTGAGGAAAGCTACTCGTTTTAGATCTATTGTGCATGTTAATGCTATTTATAGCTTGTGTTTTATGTTAGCTTCTAGGGGTCCACCCACTGGTGGTTTACTTATTATATGTTTTTACTTATGCCAACTGGGCTTATTTTCAGATGGAGAGAGTAATGGGTAATGTTTTACCTGGAATATCCATATCCTGGTATATCCATATACGGTTTGCGATCTACGATTGTCACTGTCTACCGAAATTTTGAGCATTTTTTATGATAAGGGTATTGTTCTTAACGATTTTTCCAAAGCTATTATTGTCCTTATTTAAAAAAAATGTGATTTCAAGTGTTGTGATAATTATAGGAGAATTAGCCTACTTTCTGTTCCTGTTAAAATGCTCTGCATTATTGTGCTTAATAGAATGAAGAATTTGAGTGATGGAGAACTGAGTGTTGAACAATGCTGATTCATAAGTAGTACGGAATGTACAGATCAGAATTTTTACTCACTTATTTTCCTGAAAAAATGTTTAGAGTGTGAGAAATTTGAGGTTATTTGCTTCGTAACTATCGAAAAGTTTTTTTAACTTTTGATCGTCATAATTTGTGGTTTATCGTGAGATCGTACGACATACCTGAGAAATTAGTATAATGAGGGCTCTCTGTAAATAACATTTAGTCATGTGTGAGATGAGACTGATAACAGACTACATTTGATTACAAACAGAGAGAAAATTAAGGTGATGAAAATTGATGAGGCAGGGATTGCTGCTGGGATGTTGAAGAATCTATGGAAATGGTGGAAAATTGGCTTATACACCTAAAGATTAAAATTAGTCTGTACAACTGGTTCTTTGTAGGTTTTGTTATGGTAGTGGAATTTGGACCCTTTTTAAGCAAGATAAAGGAAAACATGATACCTTGATTCCAGATGCTTACGCAGTATCTTGGCTATTATTAGGTGATTTGACTTCATAAATAATGATGAGGATAAGTGGAGTCAGGAACCTTCTTTGAGCAGCATATTGGTCATAGAGAGACAGCATTGATTTGACCATATTGCCCATTTGCATAACAACAGATTAGTTAATAGGATTATGAACAGTGTGACTGAAGGCCTCAGGAAAAGTGGGAGACCTTGGATATGGTTGGTAGACAATGTCAAACAGGACCAAAATGAAATACACCTAACTTGGCCAAATGCAGCAGCTGTGGGTCAGAACAGACGTTATTTTTTTTTTGGAACACTAAATTCCAAATGTAGTTGGACCTCCATAACCCATGGCTTCAAGAGCATTTTGTATGTATGTAGTTTTCTAGGGCAGTGAAACTTTATCTATTGGAAATACCATAAGATGGAACTTTATTAGTTTGATTCTTGATGCTCATACAGTATGTTAGATATTAAGTGACTTGGAGTTGCACGGTGTCATCAACCACCTTTGTGCAGCATCTTATAAAGGTAGATACTGCCCTGTTTTGTCCATGTTTCCAGCATGTAGAACTAGAAATTAGCGTATACAGTTAAGAAAAATGTGTTTAAAGGCCTCAAGAGGAGGAGTTGGAGACCTAGAATGCAGTGAGCAGACAATGTTAAATTAGAAGTTGTTGAAATTGGTCTGCAGTGGCCAATGCAGCCTGTAAGTGAGGAGAGATATGAGTAGAAGACTAAATTATACAATCTCGTTGTTCAAATCAAAAATTCTTTTTGAGGATATTTTGGATGTTTCGACACTTCCATATCAAGTGAAGGAAAGTCATAGAAAACTTCCTAACATTCGAAATACCCTTTTTACGGTGAAAAGTTATTTCTCCCTGAACTTTGAAATTTCAGCACAATTCTTTTAATATTTAAAGAATTAGAAGCGGGAACATTTAATATCAGTGTTTTTATATGGATTCACCGTAAAAGTGAAATCAAATCCAAATAATTGTTGTAAGAAATCGTTGAGTAAAATAAATATGAAAAGTTTGTATAATGGTTCTTGAAGTTTTCCTTAATAAAAAGAAAGTTTACAACGAGCTTTAACAGTAGCGTCTTTTATTAAATGTACAAGTTTTAATAAATAAATTTTAAAAATATATTATTAAAAATTCAAATTTTGAGACAGCTGAGGAAATTTTCAAGTTTTCTCCAGTGACGTTTTTGGTAGAAATTATATTTTTGAAATTAGGTAGTTTTGAATGCGCATTTCCATTCACCTAACATGAAAGTCACATGACATGAAAGCAAGAGTGCCCAGATCTGTATTATCTTCAGTAGATGTAACACATGGCATAAATGTTATGATTCCAAACATTTTGGTAATATAGTTAATTTTTGTATTATGTCATTTTTGTATCTTGTGCATGATAATGCTATTTTTAGCTTGTATTTTATGTTAGCCTCTAGGGGCCCACACGCGGGTGGTTTACTTATTATATGTTTTTACTTATACCAACTGAGCTTATTCTCAGATGGAGTGAGTAAAAGGTAAAGTTGTACCTGGAACATCGCATATCCATATACCTTCTACGATCTACGATTGTAGCATAGCTACGATTGACGGCATAAATGTTATGATTCCAAACATTTTGGTAATAATGGTTCATTTTTGTATCAAGTTTGAAGATAAGAAGCTTTAAATGTTCCAGTTTCAAAGCTCAGTCGTTGAACAGCTTAAAATTTCATGCATGATTCGATCTTAAAACAAAAACAATTGTATATATATATATATGTACAATTGTTATCCGTCTTAATAAATACATCCGTCTTAATTTTACAGGTCCTACATGCACCGTAACAGAATTATTAAACGCCAACCCAAAAGTGATCTTTCAGGAAATTGATTCCGGCGCCTTAAGTACTGCTCTTAGCGTCACCAGTGCGATCCGTTCATCGACAGTACAATTCTACAGCAGAGGTCCGTTCGTGCTCAATGGAATGAAGATTCAAGAGTGGGAGATGTGCAGTTACATACCATCCTTAGAGACTGCCGTGTACATGAAGCTTTTCTTCGCAGGTAAGACTTGCCACGAAATGTATGTATAGCAAAATTTTCCATTCATTGTCATGATATAGTAGAAAATATACGATATGCAGTCTTTAACTAACCAATTAAAACGATCAAGCGAAAGTCTAAAGAAGACTAAGGAACAGAAAAGAGTAGATGATTGATGTTCGCGGCTTCCAAATTCAATTGAGTCTGGGGATTAGGATCTGAAACAAAAGAGAGAAAGTGAATGAAAAGAAAAAGACCTGTAAACTTTAAGAATGAAAAGGAGAGATCCTAGATCTGTATTATCTCCAGTAGGTGTCGAACGCGTACTCTGGCAAGAGTGATACTTTTTCCTCAGTCCTAATGATGTTTCAATCGAAGAGTGCTGCCCATCTAAAAATAAGCTATAGTATCTGTCTGCGCATCCAATGAGAATTCAACCACCATTACTGCTGTAAACGTTTTGAGTGTAGCTTGGCGCAGTGTTGCTAAATGGCAAAATAAGTGGACGGAATTAATAACTCTCTTACCAATTGGACGATTGATTTGAAATTTTGGAATAATAACTGCTTCTGCACATGTCTCTAATATACAGTGCTGTTCATAATTTAAGGAACTTGAACAAAAGTGAAAATACCTGGAGAAATCCTTAGTACAATATAACGTAGTTTTTTCAAGTTCAGTTTATTATCATATAAATTCTACATTAAAATCGACATATAAAAATTTGATTATGTTGTTGTAGAACATATTATATTTGAGAGTACAATAAATGAATTAAAAATCAGTTTTAAGAATGAAAATGATAATTAGTTAAAAGACAATAATGATAATTAATTAATAGATGAAGTAATTAGTTAACGACTACAAAGATCAGTATAATAACAGCAACATTCTGATTAACATGAAACATCACAAATGGGTTAATATTACATATATTAATATTTTCATTTGAAATAAAGAATGTATCGGAACACGTGTCTAAGTATAAAATTAAATTTCCAATCAACGAATATATCGAAAAATATTACCAATTATAAAAAATTATAAATCACTGTAGATAGTGACGTTAACGCTACTTAGTAAGGCGTATGCTTACCCCTAACAGCAACACAGCTTGCACAACGAGCTCTCGTGCTTCTAATAAGGTTATCCAATAATATTCACATCATTATACTGAAGAGAAGAAAGAAAACATATCCAACAATAGAGAAGAAAAGAAATCAGGCGTAGAATGATATGAAGCGTAGCTTGGGAATCCGTGATGAATATTTACTACTTTTCACCTTATACGAAGGATATCTACCTTTTCAATATATCACAAAAACATGCCAAAAAATAAACTCTGCCAGAAACAAAATTTTATTTAATGCGATCGTAAAGAAGAGAAAAAAATACTTTTAAAATTTATCAGAACAACGCTAATTGTTTCAAAGCACTATTTCCCATTTGATTAAAGGGCCAGGTGTTGAGATTTATCTCCGCAAAATTCCTCTCCTTGCCATAGGGCGAAATCCCGTGTCGTGTGGTGACAGAACCAGAAGGAATTTTGGATCTAATATACCTATTTCATCATCTGCAACGACTAAGGTCATGTGGGATAAAGTTTGGAAAACTGGTGGGAATTATTCTGTCCACTCATTATCGATCTTGTAGCACAATAGACAGGCGATTTAAAACAATCTGGAGGAATCGCTTTCTTCTGTCTCTTTTTTTCTTATTCCCCCGAGTTTCTTGCCGCAAAGAGAAAGGCCGAACGCTTTCTGCTGTCTTTTCGCGTGGATGGCCTACACACCTACAACAGGCCACTTACAGGGGAAGTGCTGTGCTTGTTCTGCAGTCTTCTCGTTCATCTGCTGTCGGGCTAGAAAATGTCCATTTTCCCATGTTCCAACATCTCCCTCCATTGAGTAAGGATCGACTACTTATTTTTAATCGCATTTTTCTCGAGGAGCAGTTTACGGACTTAATTTTTGTCTTCCATAAGTCAAGAAAGGATCCTAAGTTTCCCTCTAATTATCGCCCAATTTTGTTGACGAGCAGTGTGTGCACAGTGTTGAAAAGAATGCCAAATGCTAGACTCATTTTGTATTTGGAGATCTTCCACCTTCTTTTCAACTCCCAGTGTGACGTTCGGAGGCAACCGTCAATACCTTAACCGCCTCGATACAGCTATTTGGAATTCGTTTCTTCGTAGTAAAGCACCTGGTGTCAATATTCTTCGACACTGAAAAAACGTACGATTTGATAGGGCATGGAGATTCTTCATTCTTGGTGACTTCTATGCCATCGACTTAAATGCTCACGTGCCAATCTTCATTGCAAAATCAATGTCCTTTTCTCGTCCCTGCCGGCGACACTCTATTTCAGCCTATCCTTCAATAACAGGGTTTACCCAAAAGGCAGCCTCTTGAGTTTTACGCTTTTCTCGCCAAGATTAATTCTTCCACTAGACAAACTTCTCCTACTGTAGACAGTACTCGCTATATTGATGATTTTAACATTTTTTGCATTTCATCCAGCATGATGGTCATTGAAAGACAAATGAAGACTGTCGTGAACAATTCCCCAAACCTTGCAAACCATCTAAACTTCTTGCCTCGTTTTCTGGATTGCTCGAAGTCTGGCACATCGATGGGGTCAGTCATGGCCTATGACCTGGTTGTTGTTGTTTGGTTGTTGTTTTACCTCTGAGCGGCACTTTTTTGCACACCATGGGCTAAATGGCCAGGTCACACGGACCCCGAAGGCTCAGAGAAGGTTGGGGGAGGGGACCCACTGGAACAGCTGTTGGGAAACAGATGGTAGCCTCCCGTCAAGGCCATCCAGTGTGATCTTTAACGTGCACTCCTTTTCCAGTGTGATCTTTAACGTGATCTCCAGTGAATCTCCAGTGTGATCTTTAACGTGCAGGGTATGGCTCTCCCGCACACGGGGCCACGGCTTAACGTCCCATCCGACGGACGGCGGCCTTTCCAAGCCCATCGGTGTCCCCTACTGACCGTGGGCAGGGCGGGGAATTTTGCGGAGATAAATCTCAACGCTGACCCAGCTGGGACTCGAACCTGGGAACTACAGATTACGAGCCTGGCGCGCTACCGACTGAGCCACCCCCGCCCCCCTATGACCTGGTGACCAGATCCTACTCTTAGTGGTCTATCCTCATTATAGAGTCATATGCTATCAGTCTTGCCTAGATCACATAGTGGCCAAGCATCATCATCGGTGTATACTTTACACTGACTCACTTAACTCGGTTTTTAACTTTGGTCTTGGTGAGAATTTCATCCTCTGATGCTTCATCCTATTCTTTCGGAGATCCATCATCTGGCATCTACATCGACCATCCTTTTCTGTTGGTGCCTCTCATGTCAATATCAGAGTCTGCTAAGTTGACCATGTCCTTCGTCTGGCTTTCGGCTGCTGATTCGTATTCGGGCTTCCGGAGCATTTTTCCATCGAGCTCTGGGCACAGTGATCAGACCTATTCCATGCCAAGCCTGTTTTCAAACGTGTCAATCATCTTTTTTGCAGAAATAGCAAGGAGGAAATTGTATTTGCCCGGCTTCGCTTTATCTCCGCAAAATTCCCCACCCTGCCCACGGTCAGTAGGGGACACCGATGGGCTTGGAAAGGCCGCCGTCCGTCGGATGGGACGTTAAGCCGTGGCCCCGTGTGTGGGAGAGCCATACCCTGTGCACGTTAAAGAACACGCTGGATGGCCTTGACGGGAGTCTACCATCTGTCTCCCAACAGCCGTTCCAGTGGGTCCCCTCCCCCAACCTTCTCTGAGCCTTCGGGGTCCTTGTGACCTGGCCATTTAGCCCATGGTGTGCAAAAAAGTGCCGCTCAGAGGTAAAACAACCCAACCCAAACAACCCGGCTTCGCTTTGGTGGTGGATTTGTAAACAATTCCTTTCTTTTACGGGCGGACGACAAACCTATGTGAGTTTTGTGATACCATTTTAACTCTAAAGGATATTTTAATGGATTGTACTTGATTTTAAAAACTGAGTTTTTTTTTATCCCTGTATTTTAAATTTAGCTTTCACGACTTTACGTATAAGCCACTTACACTTGGACATATTTTATTCGATATATAAATTTTACAACCACTTTTGTTTTACGTTATATCGGTAACGTTTTAAATTGCATGTTTCATTTTCCACTTTTTGACTTTTGCTTTTTACACTGGCGCTCTTCATCCATTTTTAATATTTGTAGGTTTCACCTGATGGGTTGCACAGGAATATGATAGATTATATTTTAATTAACAGCAAATCGGCTAGTTCAGTTAGGAATACCAGAATATACAGGGAGCCGAAATCGGTCTGACCATTACCTGGTCAAAAGTGTTTTGCAGCTGAATATGGCAAGACAGTTGAAGGTGACGATTCTGTGATGGCTAGGTGGGCTGAGCATTTCAGAAATGTTCTAAACAATGTGATTATTTCTACTCCCATTGTTTGTAATGATGATAGATGGATTACTGGCTTTAATGTTGACCCTATATCACAATCTGAAGTTATTTTGGCTATTTCTAAACTTAAACTACATATATTCCTACGGGTGGATGAAATTACTACTGAAATGCTTAGAGCTGGGAATATTTCTATTACCACATCGCTGACTGAAATTTTGAATATCTTTTATGATAAAGGCATGGTTCCTAAGTATCGTAATTCTTGTGATAACTATAGGGGTATAGAACAGGGAAATTCACAGCCCTCGGTTGACTTCATCAAGTATTTTAACCACTATTAAGGTATTTAATAGTAATTGGTTACTAGCTTTCTTTAATCCACAGGGCAAAGATGGGTGCAGAGGAAAAATTTCTTGGGCCGAGTGGGATCTGAACCGGCCACCTGATGGCATGTCGGATGCTCTAGCCGCTGAGCTACCGGCCGCCGATCAATCCTTCCTCTACTGCCGATGTTATGCTACAACTCCATCTAGCAACTCTGTCATTTAAGTGCATTTGGGGACTCAATTTCCACATAGCCTTCCTTAGCCACTGACCCCTGACGATACGCCACAAGAACCTCCTGGCTGATGTCTTTTTTTGTGAGAATCAGGATCTGATCACTTTCTGGTTACGCTGGCGTTTTCTTATACGCGTGCTACCAATGGCTTAATGTGGTGGTGTTGTTGCTCAGAATAGATGCGTTTCGAAAACAAATTGCAGTTCTGTCGTCTGAAATCTTTGATTGCTTAATAATTTTTTTGCCTATGCAAATGCGCATGCGTACATCTTCATGGTTTCAGGTTTGTTGACGCTTTGCATGATTATCGTATTATTGTGTGTTGGAAAAGAAGGGAAAATTCCCATCAAGCTGGATTTGTGTTCCTAATTCAGTCACCTTTCATGAGAAGAGTTTTTGTTGGTTCAAAATATGGTAATTTTAAAATTCTAACATGATGAATTTTCTTTATTCTCACACAGCTGATTCGTGGACTCCGTTCCACCGCGTTCACGTGAACAATCCGAAATTAACCGTCAACAACACTTTGGTGCAAGCTGTGGTGGAAGCAAGAGGTGGAAAGCTCAAGGAAGATATCGCATTCACAGTCAACTATTTCAGATACTTACCTTACATTCCTTCTCCTGATAATTTCCAGGTAAGAACAGATATAGGAAGGAGACTGTTGGATAATTAAATTCTGTTTTATAATATTAGCATCTTGAAATGTAGCATCTTGAAATGTAGAATACATTGTAAGCATCTTGAATTGCAGTAATGTAGTTAGCATCTTGAAATGTAGAATACTTGAAACATAGCTGTTTTTGCTGTAGCAGGTCGGAAGATTTCCCTTGGCCT
The DNA here is from genome assembly GCA_038380435.1 of Ryuthela nishihirai. Classification (NCBI taxonomy): domain Eukaryota; kingdom Metazoa; phylum Arthropoda; class Arachnida; order Araneae; family Heptathelidae; genus Ryuthela; species Ryuthela nishihirai. The sequence continues at coordinate 32,654,143 of JAWZYU010000004.1, forward strand.
GAAGTGTGATGATCATTTTTCACTAGCAAATAGAAGCTGACAGTTATTCAATTTTAAAGTACTGGCGTTCATTTTTATACACGGGTAATTTCTACTTCATTATATATGCCAATAAGCATTAGAAAACCTAAAAATAATACACGTTATATCTGTCTGAATTTAAAACTTATCAAACTTTATTCATGTGCTTTTTGATTACAGGCGTTGATTTCTGTTGCTCACTCGCAGCTGCTTTTAAACAAAACCACACTGATACATGGTTTGTAGAGATATTTAGCAAAAGTGTTGAAAACATGCAATCACGCTATGTTAGAAAGGGACAGAGAAGCCAAATTATTAGACATGCATTTGGATAGACATGTACAGTGCAGAACGTATGCAATGGCTGAATGTATAGGCGCTTTCTACAGTATTACACCAGCTATCTGTGTGTAGAGTGCATGAGGTATCTGGATATCGTGTCGTACGGTAATAGAGAAACGATAATTTTCTTTCTTCGTTTGCAATGCCAAAAGAGCATGGAATGTTCTCTCTCAGGAAGTTTACCTCACGACCATGGCTGTTTTTTAAAACTTATAAGATATATTGTCTTCGATGCTTGAAATTTTAAACTTTATCACTGATTTCTTTTCTCAGTTTTTTCATGAATTCAGTTTTCAATGATTTAACTCATTACCTCTGATGCTTTGCATAATTTCGTACCTTTATTCTTACACTTTTCTATGGGCGTAAGTTGGCTCTGCACAATCTGATGCTCCCACTGTGTTGCGTTCAGACTAACTCTCATTCTGTCTTTGATGAGAAAATGGTCTTGGAACTAAAATGCTGCTCTGAGAGGAGCGGGGGTGGCTCAGTCGGTAGCGCGCCAGGCTCGTAATCTGTAGTTCCCAGGTTCGAGTCCCAGCTGGGTCAGCGTTGAGATTTATCTCCGCAAAATTCCCCGCCTTGCCAACGGTCAGTAGGGGACACCGATGGGCTTGGAAAGGTCGCCGTCCGTCGGATGGGACGTTAAGCCGTGGCCCCGTGTGCGGGAGAGCCATACCCTGTACACGTTAAGAACACGCTGGATGGCCTTGACGGGAGGTTACCTTCTGTCTCCCAACAGCTGTTCCAGTGGGTCCCCTCCCCGAACCTTCTCTGAGCCTTCTGGGTCCTTGTGACCTGGCCATTTAGCTCATGGTGTGCAAAAAAGTGCCGCTCAGAGGTAAAACAACCCAAACCTGCTCTGAGACCTGTGAAGAAGGAGAGAAGCATCAGCTTGGGAAGACACCATCAATCAAATGGGACGGTAAGCTGTTGTCTCGTGCGTTGTCCATCTATCCACTGGATCACCCCTTCTGACCCACTTCGAAGTTATTGAGTTCCTTTGTTAGTTGGCATTTACGTACCGTGTGGGCAGAAATGTCACTCAGAAGCAAAACAAACTACACTTACACAATTGTAATGGAATTTAATTCATCCTCTATTTTTACTTGTTTCTACCAAATAGCTGAGTGTACGGAGGATGGATATATTTCCAACGTTATTCCGACTTTCTAGCGGGAAGCATCCCCACCCCTCTCCTCGACCTATGAGTTCCAGTCAAAATTGCTGTGACTAGGATGAAAAGGGATTTAAAACATCAATTCACACTTCGATATTCTCTCCTTTCTGCCTAACTCCAACTAAAACAGTCGACAAAAACGAGTTTTTTGATAATTTGATCAAAACAATAATAGGGAGTCCACAAGTGAATTCCGGTAAATATTTTAATAGACATACCGCATCGTGTCAACCAATAGAATATACGCTAGCTATTTTTTATTACGCGTTATAATTACTATTATTATTTTCTTAAAAAAATTCGTTACTATTCAAAATACTCTGTCCCGACTGCTTTAACAACTTCGTGATTTCACTTTAAATTGTGAGCATACCGTCTTTTTCAGAATTGGTTTACCTTAGAAGTCCTGTGTAGTAGAGGCTGGCCTTCTTCTTCTTCTTAAACATTTCTCTTCTTATCCTGGACCTCTTTGTAAAGTGGGCCTCGGCCCTCTTATCATTAGGTCCATGAGCTTAATTGGCTGTGGGTGCAGATGTCCAAAAGAAAAGTGGACTGGCACAGTGAAAGGCCAGCAACCGTACATATTGGCAGAGGGCAATTGGCCGCAGGCCACCCAGTGGTTGAATGGTAGATGCAGGGAGGGGGGATGATAGCCGTGGCAAGTCGTAGTTTATAGGTGGTGTCATGGGTGGAGAGAGCTGGTAGGGCTAAAATGTGAGTAAGTTTTTTATTTTTTTTTTGGAAGGAGGAGATTTGGTATATGTTTGAATAAGAAAATATATCATTAAGTGTGAGTTTTTTCTTTTGAGTGAGTCATTTTTTAAGTAGGATAGAGAGAGAAAAAAAATGTGATAAAAAATATGATAAATTTTTTTTGATATGAAATGTGGTAGAGGAGGTTTTTTTGATAAAGGTGTTTTTTTTGAGTAAGTCATAAGAGCCATTTTATTATTTATTGAAATTAAAGAGGGGAAAAAATTAAAAATTGTTTTTTTTGAGACTGATAATATGATTGAAATGGATATTTCCCAAATGTTTTTTTTTTTTGAGTAGGTAAATAAGTATAAAAGAATATGTTTTTTTTTTAAGGTGTTAGATTTGTTTTTGAAGAATATTTTTTTTTGGATAATATTACTATTATTGATCCTGAATTTTGTCCATAACGCATCTTTTTGTTGTCCTATTGGATCTTTTAGTACATTAGTCTCATGGAACATATAGGAAGGGAGAACCAAAAAGGAGTGGAAGGGAAGTGGTAGGGCTCAGAAGTAGGGGAGAAACAATTAGGGAAATCTCCCAGAGCAGTATACGAATTTGGCCAAGGCCCTAAAATGGGCCTTGCTGTTTTTGTGTGTGGGATTGAGGAGAGTTTGTTGAAATATGTGGTTCCTGTGTGATGAGTGTTTGGAAAAGGGTGAGTCTATGTGCTGTGTATTTAGGGCAGTGTAGGAGAAAATGGGGTATGTCTTCAATTACTGGCAGGTGGTGCAGAGAGCTGAGGGGATCACATTGATCATAAACAGGTCTTTGTTAAGGCTTGTCCTGCCAGTACGCAATTGGTGGATGACTGTTTGGGCCCTTCTAGGTAGGTAATTTAGGTGTAGTGCGTGTGGAGTGGCAGCAATGGTGGCTCTGAATGCGTTTTTAAGTGTGGTTTGTTGTGTCCAGTTATGTATCCATATGGAGCGAAAAGATTTGTCCAGTTCATTTGAGTGAAAGTTATAGGTTACAGGTGTGTGATAATTAGGGATTGGTAAGTTGTGCCCTTGTTTAGCAAGGAGGTCAGCTGTGTCATTGTGTGTGATGTCACAGTGTGAGGGGATCCAATGGAAAGTGAGTGTTTTGTTTGTGGCAATTATATTGTGTGCAAGTCTGTGTATGTGGAAAAGTGAATAGTTTTGTGTGTGGTTATACGTGTGTTTGTTGGTGTTGAGAAGTGCAGATTTAGAGTCTGTGATGATATGGATGTTGTTTATAGTTTGTGTGAAGGACCACTCAAGGGCCATGTGGATAGCAACTAGCTCAGTGGCTATGCTGTTTGTTGCGTGATTCATCTTGATTATGTGGGAGAAGTTGAGGTGTGGGGAGTGAAAGGCAGCAGAACCATTTGTTTTGTTGGGGTGGTGAGATCCATCTGTAAAAATTGTGAGGGCTGTGTTTGGGATGGAGTCTAAAAGTTGTTCCGCAGAAAATTTCAGTTCTTGTTGGAGGTGTTTGTGTTTTTGTGTTATGTGTGGTAGTGTGAGTGAAATAGTAGGTTTTTTGATTGTCTAGTAGGGGAGTGTGTATCTTGGTTTAAAAGGTTTGATATTTTTCCATATATGGTAAAGAGGGTGTTGTTTTGTGACCTGAGCAGTGGGGGATATGTTAATAGGAGACTCTATTCTGTTTATGGAGGGGTGAGTGGGGTGTAAGTGTTTGAGTTTTACATATTGCTTGCATGTGAGTTTGTCTGGTGTGTCGAGAGGGGGCATGTTGGCTTCTGCCCATGTGACCAAGTTTGGGCAGCCATTTTTAAGACCCAGGGCTAGTCTGATGGCTCTTTGGATAGTCTCTAATTTCTTGAAGTTAGTGGGTGAGGCTGTGTTTAGAGCTAGCAGGCCATATTCAAGTCTGCTGTTGATGAATGCTTTAATAAGTGTGATCATTGATTGATCACTTGCTCCCCAGCTAGCTCTGGTGATGGATGTGAGGATGTTGAGAGCTCCATTACATGTGGATTGAGTATTTTTGATGTGTTGTTGCCATGTTAGCTATCGGTCTATAGTTAGCCCTAAGTATTTGTATTGTTTAGTTGTGGGTATAGGTTGATTATTTATGTTTATGTTGAGATGGTTAGCAGGTAGGGGTGTTTGTGATATTGGTAAGATCGCAGATTTAGGTGCAAAGATGGCTAATCCCCATTTATTGGTAAAGTCAAGGACCTGGTTGACTGCAGATTGTAGGGAGGTTTGTATGGTGAGAATATCCTTTCCTTTGGTCCAGAGTACAATGTCATCAGCAAAGATGGAGCAATTTGTATCTTTTTGTAGTGTTGTAGGGAGGTCATGTAGTAGGATGTTATATAAAGTGGGAGATACCACACTGCCCTGTGGTAGTCCCCTAGTTAATTTGTGGGGGTCAGAGAGGGTAGTCCCCAGTTTGACTTTAACCTTTCTCTGTGTGAGGAAATTTTTAGTGAAGTGGAAAATGCTTCCTGTTAGTCCTAGTTGTTGTATTTTGAAGAGTATATTGGTGTGTGAGGCAGTATCAAAATCAGAGGTGAGGTCTAGAAAGACACAGCAAAGAATTTCTTTGTTTTGTATGGCCATTTCAGCTGAAGTGATAAGTTCAAAGAAATTATCTGTGGTATTTTAATCTCTAAAGCCAGTTTGGCAAATGGGGAATGTCGTTTTGACTGCTAGGAAATATTTTAGTCTTGAGAGCACCATTCTTTCTAGTATTTTGAGTATACATGATGTGAGAGCAATGGGTCTGTATGAACTTACTTGAGATGCAGGCTTGTAAGGCTTAAGAAGGGGAATGATGTGTATATCTTCCCATTGGGTGGGGAAGGTGTTATTTTGCCAACAGTCATTATATAATTGTAGCAGAGTGTCAAGTGCCTGTGGTCCTAGGTGTTTGAGTATACTGTATGTAATGGCATCAGGTCCTGGTGAGCTTTTTTTATTTTCCTGATGGATTGCCATTTGTAGTTCATAGTGTTGGAATGGTTGATTGATGGCGGGTAATGTGCAAGGGTAGTCCTGTGTTAATATCTGGGTCATGTGTTGGCAGTGTTGTTGGTATGTAGGTGAGTTAGCCATGGGGTTGGTGGTGATAATGTGAGTGGCGAAGAGATCTGCCCCTTGTTTGGCAGAAAGGTTGTTTGTCCAAAGAATGGTGTGCCAAGGGGCTAAGGGTTGAGCCTGGGTCTTAAGATTTCTTATGATAGACCAAATGAGGGAAGAGTCAGTTCTTGGGTTTATGTTGTTGCAGAAGTTTCTCCATTCTTTTCTTTTAGTGTGTAGTCTGATTCTTCGGAGTTTAGCATTTTCTTTGTTGAATGTGGTGATGGTAAGTACAGTGGGGTGTTTTCTGTCTGTATCTTCTGTTTTTCTCCTTATTTGAAGTTGGTTGGTGATTTCGGGTGATTTTTGGTGACACCAGTCATGTGTTTGGTGGTGAATTTATTTTGTTGTATGCTCTGGTTGACACATGTGTAGAAAGTGTTTAGGTTGTTGGGTGTTATTGTGTTGATGCTGGTTTCACAGTTTGCGGAGAAATTGTGCCAGTTGATGTGTGTTTTTGTTGTGTAAGCTGTAGGTTTGATGCCTTGTAAGGTGATGAAGATAGGGTAGTGGTCACTAGCCCATGTTGAATGGTGTACTTGCCAGTTTATAATGGGTGATATGTCCGGTGTTGAGAGTGTGAGGTCTAGAACTGACTCATATGGGGGCTTGGTGAAGGTGGGTGAATCATCATTGTGTATGGCCAATTTGAAGTGTTGTATAAAAGTTTCTATTGTGGTTCCTCTGTTGTTTGTGAAGTTGCTTCCCCATAATGTGTTGTGGGCATTAAAGTCTCCTAGTATGATATTGGGTCCAGGTGAGAGGGAGAAAATGTGTGCAAAATCTTTAAGGTGTTTGTTTTGATCTGTGTGTTATTGTAGAAGTATACACTGTAGATATTGAGTGTGGTATCATGTAGTTTAATGTTAATGCCTACAATGTCCATGTAGGTGTATGTTTTTGAGTTAGGTATCAGACAGTGGGGGAATTTTTTGTGAATTAATGTGGTGGAGTTAGAATGTGGGTCGTGTAGTATTTGCTCTGTGTATTATGTAGGGTTTGAAGTTAAAGTGTTTGGGATTCGTGTCTCATTTAGTGCCAATATAGGGATGATGTGGAGGTTTGTGAGAGTTTTGAGTTCAAGGATTTTGTTTGGGTGGGATCTGCAATTCCATTGGATGCAAGTGCAGGGGGGGGGGGTTGTGAGGAGTGTATAGGAAGGAACTGCAGCAACAGTGGAAGAAAAGGGGGGAAGTTAGTGTAGCTGCTGGAGAAGGGCCACAATGGCCTGAATAGCTAGGTTGAGTTGCGGGGTTCTATTTTGTGGGGGAAGGAGGGCATCTATAAGAGGGACAATGAGGTGTAATAATTGTTGAGTGAGGTTTGGTTGATGGGGAGGTGTAGATTGGTTCCTTGGTGCTGGTGTCCTCCTGGTCCTGGTTCTTCTGATGTAATTAGTTTTTGCTCGTTTAGTAGAGAATTTGGGTGATGAGGGAGCAACTGGCTATTGATCTGGTTGGTTTGGTGATTCTTCATCAGATGTGAGGGTAGTGGGATCATTTCTAGTGGGTAGTTGAGGAAAAATGGTTATAGAGGTGATATCTATTGTTGGAGCTTGGATTTGAGCAGTGGATTTGGTAGGTGGATGTGTGTTTAATGTTGGCTGTGTTTGGGCAGAGGGTGTAGGTGGGGGAAGGAGAGGTGTGGGTGTAGGCAACTGTGGAGGTAGTGAAGGTGGAGAGGTGTGGGTGTAGGCAACTGTGGAGGTAGTAAAGGTGGGGAAGTGGTGTGTGGAGTTGACTGGTTTTGTGACTGAGTTGGTAGTGGTTGCTGCTGTTTTTATTTTAATTGCCCTAATTCTGACAGGGCATTTGCGAAATGTTGCAACATGGGGCCCTCCACAGTTGCAGCAGAGAAGAGGTTGATTTCTTTTACAATCGTAAGACATATGTGGCTGAGTGCAATACTTCCATCTGGCTGAGCTTCTGCAAATTTTGATGATATGTCCATGTCTTTGACATTTGATACATTGTGGGGGTGGGTTTGTGTAAGGGGTGACAATATGTGTAGAGAAGTTTAGTTCAACTGTTGGTGGGAGGGGGAGGGAGTTGAAATATAGGATTACTTTATCCGTGTTTCAGCGTTTCTGCGTATAGTGCTGCCATCCATGGTGTGGTGTGCATAGGTTATTCTCTTGATTTTATGTACATCATATTCCGTTAAGGCTTCAAGAATGCTTTGGTCGTTGAGATGTTTATCGACTCCTTCAATCGAGCCATAGGGCTTATTGTATGATTCGGGGTATTTGGTTTTGATAGCTATGCTTTGGATGTGTGTGAGGGCCATTAGTTTTTTGCTTGTTGTTGATTTTTGACGTGGACTAAGAACTCTCCTCTGTGTGTGAATCGTGCTTCCGTGGGTTTTTCTATTGTGGAGTTAATTTCTTTTGTTAAGTTATTGATGTTCATATTTTGTAGCAGAGTAGTTGGGGTGGAGAATATGAGGACTGGGATATAGTCGTGGCTGATGGTGTAATCACAGATTGTGTCATTATCAGATGATGCAGATTGCCTCCTGGATCTTTTTCTATTGTGAACTAAGGTCCATGTGGCTTCTGAGTCGTTTGTTAGTGTTTGTTCGTTTGTATCCATTTGGGTTTGATTGGGTAATTCCAGGCTGTGTTGGGTGGTGTGAGTGTGGCTTGTGGAGGCTGCAATTAAATGTGTGGGGTGTGCAGATAATAAATTGGGGTTTGAAAAGCATCTTCCAGTTAATTTCAGTTGTGCTGTAGTGTCTGCCTGGTCGCTAGCACTATCGCTAGTGCCAGCCGTCTTCCCTGCTGTCATACTGACCTGTGCCGTCGGCTGCTTTGTCTGACGATTTCCGCTCTTGGTGGTGGCTGTAGCGTCGTCTCCTGGCTTCATAAGTTGATCTTGAACGATCCCTTGGTCCTTGGCAGACTTTGCATTCATCATATTTAAGAAAATAGATCACTAGTCTTAAAAAAGACTGTTAAAATCGGAGAGCAACAAAAAACACGTCCTTCCTTGTTGCTAGCGATCGCCGATCAGAGGCTGGCCATTTCGGTGATTCACTGCCATTGGTTGATTGAGTCACGTGGTTTATGTCCACCATGTTTTGTCGTACCGTGATACGAAAGCCTATGAGTTAGTGTGTGTACCAAGTTAAAACTTCTCAGTTGTTATAGTTTTATATATTTCTACCACTTTTTTTGTCTATAAAAGATGTCATATTTTATGAATGCCTCACTGCGCTGCATTTGGTTGTTAAAATTTTACTGAAAGAAATAAATTAATGAATATTTTTTTCCGAGAAACTCCATCAAAAGACAGCAATCGGCTGCAAAAATGAAACGAAATAACTGAAAACCAACAAAATATTTCTTTTAAGGTTCGTTTTAAGGACGAGCTGTTTCCACTTTGTCGTCTGCCTATGCCAATGTTCGTTTGTCTGTCTGTCCATCTGTCTTACCACCTGTCTGTCCGTCTACAGACAATCAATTTTTTTTACTTTTAGAGCTAAATGAAAAATTATTCTTGGGTTGGATAGGTGTCGAGCAAATATTGCGATTAGCAATTTTGAGTATTTTCAATAGCTTTAATAGCGCCCTCTAGCGATGGGAAAAGATGGAAAATGATAAAATTTCAAACGAATATTACAAACAAACTATTTACAATGGAAATTTGAAATTTTGGCAGTAGAGTGTTATGGTCAGGAGGTTTACAATGGCCACAAGGCTTTGCCGTTTTAGCCAAAAGAGGAGGCGAAAATGAAACTATTTTTAAAAATAAAAAAACACAATATATATATATATATTTGTTTTACAGGCACTAACAAAATATTAATGATTTAAACAATATTTGATAATCTCAGCGTACCTGTAGAGGTTTAAACGTCTATAAATCAATAAATGTTTTGTGTGAGAAAAGCAGGAGTTAATTAAACTGGTTAGATTACTCTAATAGGTTTCTGGAGAGATGCGGGTTCCAATACCGTACGTTGGCGAAATTTTTTTCCACAAAAATATTAATATTTACATTTTTCGAATCCCCATCAGTGGAATTTCCAGTGTTAGAGAGTGCTAAAGGCGGTATATAAAAACTCGAAAGGCGACCTCTAGCGGCGGAAAAAAGCTGGAAAATACCATATCTTTAAATAAATATTGCAAACGATCTATTTTTGCTAGTAACTTAAATTTTTGGTCATAGAGTGTAATGGTCAAGTGGTTTACCTTAATGGTAATGATTTGTCCCGTTGGTAAAATGCAACTTTTCTGCTTTAAGAGATTAATGAAAAACGTTTTTTGCACATTACAGGTACTAATAAAATATTAATAGTTTATTTTCTCAATTATACAGTAGTTCGAATTTCTACTGTCAGAGGGTACTGAAAGTGTAAAATAACTAGAAGACCGCCTATCGCCCTGGCGCCTATGGAGATCTCATTTTCATAGAGTATGAAGTTCTTTCTTTGCCTACTTTTTCACTCCTTAAAAGTTTTAATTATGGATGTTCGTGTCGTGTTTCTTCTGAGGTCCCGCCATCCCTATGGACCTTCTAATATGGCGTATAAATTGACAGGCTCTTGTCAGCTGCTTGACAGGTTATATATTTATTTTTTAATATATGATGGGGGGGGGGAAATGCACAGAATAGTATTTTATTAGTAATTTTAAAACGTAAAAAGTATTTGTTTTTCAGCTCTTAAATTTAAAAACTTGCTTTTCTCTCTCTCCTCAGAAAATAGTAGGCAGATCATTGCTGTCAGTGGAATTTCTACCATAACAGAACTCTACATGCCGAAATTTCTACCAAAACAGATCACTTGAAACATTCGTTAAAAGTTTTGCAGTTTTGATATTTAGTGATATCTAATGATATAAATTAAAACTACCTTTGGAAATGCGAATTACATTTCATTAGTAACCAACTAAAAAAGATATTTCCAAATGTCTCTTAAAGCAAAACCGTTCCGTTTCTTACCTACCTTGGGCTTAGCGTCAACTCATTGTTGTCCATGAAATTTTCAAGACTGTCACATTCGATGACCAAAATTTCAAATTTCTAGCATAACTAAATCGTTTGCAATATTCAATAACATGTCTAAAGGGTCTACAGGGCACATCATGTGATTTCGTTTAAATTTTTCGTTTTAAATTTTGGGATTTTTCGATTTTTTTCCACCGTTAGAGGGCGCAATTATAGCTTTTGGGAAATTCGCAAAATGCAAATTGTAATATTTCATCACTACCTGTCCAACCCAAAAAGAATTTTTAATTAATCTTTAATAACATACACTTTTCTGTTAAAACAAAAAAGGTTGCATTCACCTTCCTCCTGGGTCTAAAGGGTCAAGTGATTGTTGCCAATGGTAACTTCGTTACCTTCACATTTCAACATCAAAATTTCAAACTTCTAACATAACTATATCGTTTGGAATATTCGTTTGATATTTTGGAATTTTCAACTTTTTTCACCGTTAGAGGGCGCAGTTATAACTTCCTGGAGATTCGAAAAATGCAAATCGTAATATATCATTAATACCTATCTAACACAAAAAGAATATTTTATTTATCTGTATAAACAAAAAAGTTTGATGTCTACAGAAGTACAGAAAACAAAGCAAAATTACATCTTTTTTTTTTAAAAAGAAGCCCTAAAATTTAGTAGTCCTCCTTTTGTCGTTTTCTAAAGTGCTTCCAATCATGAACACTGAAATCTGTATCAAATATTACCCTACCCTTTTCTGGAATCCATAAGTATCCCTTCAGTCCCATTCAGTTTTGCACGCTAAACAATCGAGCAATGACAAAACATGGCGTCCAATTTTGAGATGGCCAACCTCTACCTATACAGGGCCTCCAGTTTACGTCAGCGAACTTACTCGAAGAGCAAATATTTCCTTGTGGCATCTAACGCGATTTCTGAAAGCCGCGACCATTTGATGCTGTTATGAAACGATGCAACCAAGCTATTCAAATGGAATTCTTACAGCAGAAAACAAGAATCGCAAAAGAATTGAATGCCACCAAGAAAAAAGGAGCATCAACGAAAACTGCATTTCTCTCACGTGAGAGACGATAACGATATTTTCATGATGCAACTTCCTTTCGACGAAGTGTAAGCAGAAATTCTCTTTAGAATGGTATTGTCTTTCCTTAAACGGATTTTCGTATTCAAAGTAATATACAAGAGCCGCGAAAGTCGGAATAGCCAGGCAGTAAAATATAGGAATGAGGAAGATTGGGGAAGGGTGGTGGTGGTGAAAAAAGCGAATAAATCATTTCACTTCTTTTAAAGCACTTTCGAAAATGATAATAAAAGAAGGAGGAAGATTTTGAGGAAAGGATTCTCGATATGAAGCATGTCTCCAATATATTATGCTGCGTTTTCTGCAAGTTTTTCATCAGACTTCACTTAGAGAGAAACTTTCAAAGAGCGAGGAGGGTGCCGTGCGAACTTCTTGCAGATAACCTCACGAACCATTAAGCTGCGAGGTGTGGGCCACTGCAGCAGCGGAGTGAGAAAAAGAAAGCTGCAGCTATCGATTTGGCGCTGACACTGTCGCTGCTCGATAGAGGGAGGAGATCAGGACTGAAAGAGGAAGAAGAGATGAAAGTACCAGAGAGAAATTATGCCCAGTAAGTTCTGGGTCACTGGTAGCCAGATCATTGAGACCAACATTCACTGCGTTGCCTTTACCCTTCGAGGTTATGAAGGATGATTCAGTGAGATCCAAAGTGGACCATTACTAGGATACTACGCGCTCTGAACGGCGGAAGAACGCATCCAGGAGCCAAGGTCATTTGCATATCTTCGGCATATTACTGCTTTTTTATTCAGTTCCTTCGTCGCTTTCGCCGGAGGGGTGTGGAGAGAATTCTAAGGGGAAGGAGTTGGTTGCAAGAGCGGAATTATTTGGTGGGCGTTCATCGAAATTTTGAATTGCATCCTAAAATTAGAGAGAAAAGTTGTAATGCTTTTATACGTCAAAGTGAAGAAAGTTAATGTTCATGTTTCGAAAATTTATGAATTTAGTTTATTTTCATGGATGCATTTTGTTTACCAATCTATAAGCATATGGGACCAGCTCTTTCTAAAAGTGCTCAATGTTTTCACACGTTCTCTATTTAAACAGATTTTTTTCTCCTTTACAGAGAGGCGATGAAAGCACTTAATCTGAAGCTTTAAACTTAGTGAGACGTGCACAGATCTACATTACCCTAAAGATCTCCCTACTTTGACCTCTCGACCATTGTACGTTTTCGATACCTTTGCATTATACTGATAATTACAAGGAATTTGAAGTGAAAAAAATATACATGGATATAAGCAGCGGTGAGAATATATAGGAGCAAAAATCGCAAACAGCTCTTGTGTTTTTAAACGTGTTTTCCTAACTCCAGAAATAAAATCACACCTCTATATAATCGAAGCATTTGAGTTTTAATTTTCTCACCTGAGAAACCGTTCACAGAAATACAGCTAAAACTTAGCGGCTTTATTCTTAAAAATGGTTTCTCGGTGGCTGAGTAGTTAGTGTGCTTGACTACTAGCCAAAAAGATCTGGGTTCGAGCCTCGCATACGACATGGATATTTCGTGTGTTGTGTTGTCTTTCTGCTTAGGTGTGGCGTTCTTCACAGATCTTCTCTATGTCATATGAGAGACTTTTGTCAGACCTCTGTGACAAGCAGCTGCTTGAGAGACAATTTATTTAATTTTTTATGCACTTCAGATACAGCGGTGAGAATTCGTCTCTGTTGGAACGATTTGTTACAAAGTAGAGGGAAGGTCTTTGGTGAAAACGCCAGAAAGCAAAGCTACTGAATTGTGTCGTGTAGAATGTCACTAATAACGTGATGATCCGTTGCCCCTTTAACTTGCTGAGTGAGTGTCGAAAATGAAGCTTGTAGAACTAATGCATATATTTTTTTCAAAATCTGAAAAGACGATTCTAATCCATTTGCAAACCTCTAACTGCGAAGATTTTGTTTGTCAGATCCGTACTCCTCCTATTGTCCTAATGAGAGTGGTGGCGGAGTTTGCATGTTTCTGTTTATATTGAGTTCTTTGAATCTCTGAATTCAGAAAATATTTGTTGTTCAAGCCTTCAATTGATGGTTGTGGTTGTCCTCCAATAATCAATTGAATTGTTTTAATCGGGGTGTCGGATCCTTATCCGTAACCTGAATCTTGCATCGTTATGTGAATCTCTCTTCTGAAGTGGACCTCATGATACAGTTCAGAAATCGCACATCGATGATGAGCAATTATTGAACATGTTATGGATGATAGTTGAAACGCTTCACAATGCGTTGGGTTTAAAATTTAGTTAACAGAAAAAATCGTTTTTGTAATAATGTTGAATTATTAAAAGGTATTGAGAGATTCATTTGTAGAAATATGACTTAAGGATCGACGTTGCAACGAAACTAATCTTGGCTACAGAATCCCAAATCCGGTCAAGTTTTATCTCGAATGAAAAAATCGAGATGCTATTGAGAGCTCTAGAATTGTAGTTGAGAGACAGAGTGTCGATTGGTTTATTCTTTTCGTAAGAGTTTCGTAATTTCCACCATTAAAACTGAAATCTCTCTCTAGGACATGAAGCAGATCTGTATTCATTATATGCTTCATTTCATTGAAAAAGGTGTCTATAGTATAGGAGAGATTAATAGATAAGGATGGCTGTCTTTAAGCAACAATAAATCGACTTTGGCAGGAGCTTTCAACAAAAGATTTAGACAAATACTTTAATAAGTTGATCTAATAATGTGTATCTAAGAAGAAAATACCTCCCCCATGTGAACCTTAAAGATCATCGTGAAGGTTGAGAAATCTTTGGGGCAAATAAGTAAGTCGTATTTTGCTGTCAAGTCATGGTATTGAAACACAAAAAATATCGATATCATAATCTCTTATATTTTTTGTAAAGCGTCTAATTTGTTACAAGTGCTACTGGACTAATTAACTATAATCATATATTTTATAGTTAATTAATCCAGTAGCACTGCATTAATAGTGCTACTGGATTATAAATCCAGTTGCATTACTATGCTACTGGATAGTAGTAGCATAATTTACAAGTGCTAACTGGATTAATTAACATTCACTAGAAGGAGAGCTATGCACCAATCCCCTGTGATGATGCATAGAACCGGCCAGGCCGAGCACCTAATGTTCGACCCCGCCTTCTCGTGGTGCAAACCGTTAGTACCTTTCAAAAGAGATACTCTCTTGTGGAAGTGAACGGAAGGGGAGGGCTGCCAGATTAGTGTGGCCTACTGATCTGGACAATTATGGCTACTTTTCTTTTTTTTTCTACCCTGCTGAGGAGTGGTCAACCACACAGGGTCCTGGTGCTGACTATATAAACCCACTGGACTGGACAGATATATGGCTCTGAGCTTGATTATGGATCCTGATTTTGCTGCACTGGTGGGCTTCTGTGGAGGGAAAATCTTCCGCTGTGTTTTCTGTTTGTTTGTGGGTTGACAGCCCCAAGTGAATAGATTCACAGGATATGTTTATCAGCTGGTGGATAATCCTGAGCAGAGGCCATCGCAGGCACCTGAACTCTTTGCTTCTATTGGCATCGTCAAATTCTACATTGGAGGAAGTCTTCCAGTGTAGATGGCTTCAGCCTTTAGTGGTGGGGGAAAGGGTCTTTGCCCCATGTCTGCGATTAGGGGGCTGTTTGATATTGTCGGCATTCCCTCTCTCAATAAACATAGTTTCTTTAAACATCCCACTAACCATTTTCTCTCCATAGGTAGTTGGAATGTGAGGACTCTGCACAGAGCTTTTTCTCTTGATGTCTTCACACAAGAATTCCACCATTATAATTTAGATATTCTCGGCTTGCAAGAGACCAGATGGACAGATAAAGGTCAGATTCTTAAAAATAATCTTAAATTTCTCTTTTCAGGGAGGGACGACAATAAGCATCACCAAGGCGTGGGTCTGCTTCTCAGCAGACACGCTAGTGATGCTCTTCTAGGATATGAGTGCATTAATGAAAGGTTTCTTACAGCAAAATTTCAGACAAGCGTTAAAGACCTGAATGTTATCTGCTGTTATGCCCCCACTGAGGATGCCGATGAGGATGAGAAGGATAGATTTTATGAGCAATTTCAGGATATTTTGAATTCTGTCAAGAAAGGAGATATTACCCTTGTTCTTGGTGACTTCAATGCCAAAGTTGGTACTGACTCTGACCTTTGGGAGGGGTGATTGGCCCTTTTGGTATTGGTAGCTGCAATGGCAATGGGCAACGTCTCCTACAGGTAAGTAAACTCAATGGTTTCAGAATAATTAACACATATTACAAACACCGCGACATACATAAGTACACATGGGTTTCACCTGATGGGCTGCATAGGAATATGATTGATTATATATTAATTAACAGCAAATGGGCTAGTTCTGTTACGAATACCAGTCATATAGGGGAGCTGAAATTGGATCTGACCAATACCTTGTTAAAAGTGTCTTGCAACTTAAAAAGTGTTGTGCTAGGGTTAAAAAATTTACTTTTAATACTGAAGCTCTGAAAGATCCAGTTATAGCCAAAGCTTACCATGATAGGTTACTTAGTCATTATGACAGTCATGGTATGCTTACTACTGAAGTTGAGGAAGAATGGGATCATTTTAAACAGGCTTTTTTGGACACTAACAGTACTCTTTTAGGAAAACAAGAGCAGAAGAGACAGAATTAGCTGAGTGATAAGGCACTTGAACTTATTTCGGAAAGAATGAACTGCAGGAATGTCCTTAATCAATACCCTACTAGTACTAATAGAAAGCATTACAGAGAACTTAATAAACGTGTAAAAGATCAGTTAGCTGCTGATAAGAATCTTTGGCTTGATGGTTTGGCTGACAAAGCCGAGGAAGCAGTTAGACAGCACAACAGCAGAGAGCTGTACCAGATAGTTAATGTTTTGTGTGGTAGAAAACGGACAGGTATACAAGGAATGAAGGATAAACAAGGTAAGGTTATAGAAGGGGAGGTATCTGTCATGGCTAGGTGGGCTGAGCATTTCAGTGATATTCTAAACAATGTAGTTTGTTCTACTCCCATTGTTTGCAATGATGATAGATGCATTGGTGGCTTTAATGTTGGCCCTATAACACAATCTGAAGTTATTTTGGCTATTTCTAAACTTAAACTACATAAATCCCCAGGGGTAGATGAAATTACTACCGAAATGCTTAGAGCTGGGAATGTTTCGGTTACCACTTGGATGACTGAAATTCTGAATATCTTTTATGATAAAGGCATGGTTCCTAAGGATTTTACCAGAGCTATTGTCATCCCTATTTTCAAAAAAGGTGATCGCAGTTCTTGTAATAACTATAGGGATATTAGCCTACTCTCTGTTCCAGGTGAAGTTCTTTCCATGATTGTGCTTAATAGAATTAAGAATCTGGTTGACAGTCAATTGCGTGATGAGCAATGTGGATTCAGAAGTGGTAGGGGATGTGTGGATCAGATATTTTTACTTAGGAAGATTGTTGAGAAATGTTTAGAGTTTCAGAAACCTTTGGTTGCTAGCTTTGTTGATTTCAAAAAGGCTTTCGACTCTGTTGATCGTCATAATTTTTGGTTGATTGTGAAATCATATGGTATACCAGACAAATTAGTTAACATAATGAAAGCTCTCTATAATAACACTGAGTCGTGTGTGAAAGTTGGTAAGGCTTATAACAATTTGTTTAGCATTACTTCTGGTGTTCGACAAGGGTGCATTTTGTCTCCTTTTCTCTTTAGTTTGGTTATTGATTATGTTATGCGAAATTCACTTCAAGGGAAAGATTTTGGTCTTAAATGGGCTGGAGATACGAAAATGTCTGATTTAGATTATGCTGATGATTTAGCCCTTTTGGCAAATGATGTTGATGAGATGAACTCTTTCATTCGAGCTGTTGATGAGACTGGTAGTAGAGTAGGTTTGGTTATCAACAGAGAGAAAACTAAAGTGATGAAAATTGGTCAGGCAGGCTGTGATTCAGTTAATCTGAATGGTTGCAGTCTTGAGCAGGTGTCACAGTTTAATGATCTTGGGAGCTATGTGACAGATAATGGTGATGTGCGGCATGAGATTAACAGACGAATAGGGATTGCTGCCGCGAGTTTTAAGAATCTATGGAGAGTGTGGAGAAATATTCGTATACATCTAAAGACTAAAATTAGACTGTATAATTGTTTTGTTCTTTCTAGGGTTAGTTATGCTAGTGAAACTTGGACACTTTGTAAACAGGATAACAGGAAACTTGATGCTTTTGATTCCAGATGCTTACGCAGTATCTTGGGCATTAGGTGGTTCAACTTTGTAACTAATGATGAGGTTAGGTAAAGGAGTTTGCAACCTCCTTTAAGCAGCATATTGTGCAGAGAGAGACTCCGTTGGTTTGGCCATGTTGCCCGTATGAATAATTATAGACTGGCCAATAGGGTTATGAACAATGTGCCTACAGGCCTCAGAAAGAAGGGGAGACCTAGGATGCGGTGGGCAGACAATGTCAAACAGGACCTTGTTAGAATTGGTGTGCAGTGGCCAGATGCAGTAGATGTAGCTCAGGATAGACTTGCTTGGAGAACTAAATTGCACGGTCTGGTTGGACCTCCGTAGCCCATGGCTGCTTGAGGATGATGATGATGATCATAATGAGTAGCTTAAATACCGTGTATTTATGTCGCACATTATTAGGAACTGAAATTTTGCATCAAATTTATCGAAAGTTCAACTCATTTATTAATAATACTTCTTGAAATATTAGCACGTTGGGAGTTACATTCTTCAGGAGAACGGAGATATGTGCGATATGAGTAGGAAAGTGAAGTCCAGCCGCACGTGGGTCTTTATTACTCTAGTTACAAAATTTTATCTTATCAAGCAATAAAAATGGCAAAAATTATTGAATTATTTAATGAAGAGTTAAGAATCAAATATCGAAAATAATTAAAGAAGAATGATGTAGAATAAATAAATACATAAATTTATTTCCAGAATAGCAACGTGCTAGAGAGAAGATAATAATTTATCAGATATAACATTAGAAATAATTTATCCAGTGACATCCATGACAATGAAATGGTATTGGGACCCTCGCCTGAAGGGGACCTTTGAACTTTAGGGAAAAATTTTCAAACTTTTTATTTTTATAACTTTTTGATGAAAAAATTAAAACTCATGTAATTTAGATGGAAAATGTAATGCAACAATTATTACTCTATATTTTATTTATAAAAATACGCATTTGAATACAATGCAATTTGAATACAGTACACCTGTATTCAAATTGCATTTAAATAAATTTATATCAAAATGAACATTGCCTGTTATAAGAGCTATGCACGCGCATGCAGCGACCGATTGATTCCTTCTCTTTCAAGCGATATAGGTAGCTCCGACTACTATGGCTGGAAAAGAGGGCCATTGTCTTCAAAACTGAATTTATTATGCTTAGTGCTCAGGTTTTAACTTCTTGATACGCCAGACTTAATTTCACGCTTCTAAATGTATGTGGTGTTTACATTAATTTTATTACACGTTCAAGAACATCGTGTTTCATTTACATTGTTAAAGGCAATTTATTTTGAATTTTCTTGTTATTTCATTATCAGTGCCTGTTGATAAAATAGGAAAAAAATTACAGCAAAATTATGTTAATGTAAATTTTTTATAAGGTGGTATAATTATTAAATATATGCAAGTTGGGGTAAAAATAGAGTGACCCTTGATTTATGTTTGCATTGAGTCTCACATCCTCAAAGCTACGTTACTGAATTTATCACAAACATCGAACTTAATGTTATTAGATATCTGCAAGGTGTCGATAATCACAAACTATCACAATTACAGTTACACTGAAATATCACGGTTAACGTAATGAATGCTAACAACTGTAATCTTTATTAAATATGAAATCGGTACTAAACTTGAAAGTATACAGTATTTTTCCAGGATTAACAGTATTGAGACTTTATTCACTATACACACTATTGTTGATCATACCAAACAACGTCTACACATATATAGCGAAGCATTATTCGTACTATCGCTGAAACCGACTTAACCCCCTATAGCAATTTCAGCTACTCTTATGTGATATCATTCTGAATTCGTGGATATGACATTTTTTTCTGGGAGTTAGCATTATTAACAATGTCACTCGTGACTCGAACCACAGCGCCGCCAAGCGTTGATGATAATTGTGTCAAGAATGGACTAACTGTAGCAGTACTGTTATAAAGAATCTCCTCTCCACAATACCTTAGTATCGTAGCAACAGAAGCAGTTTCTTATATCTTGAAGTACAGTCGCTCAAAAAAGTATCGACACTATGGTTGAATACAGAATTCAGAAAAAATATCTGGCAACGATATTTTTAGAAATTAGTGATATGGGAACCATCATGTCACGTGACACGAAGATTGCCAGATCACTAACTTAAAAAAACTCGTTGCCAGATATTTTTTCTGAATTTTGTAATCAACCATAGTGTTGGATATTTTTTTGAGCGACTCTACACCAACTTGTATTTGATATTTGGAATTTGTATACAGCAGCGGTCCCCAAATTTATTTAAGGTGAGACTCACTTGAACTTAACAGAAGAATTGCGATTCGCCCATTTGAAGACGGAAATTTAAGCGTAAAAGGATCTTTTTCTAAGGATAAATCTACATCCAGCATTGCTAGGAATTAAAAAACCATATGGAAAAATGGGACCGTTTTAAACAGCCTTTTCTTGTAATTAACAGTACTCTTTTAGGGAAAAAGAAACAGAGGAGGCAAAATTATTTGAGTGATAAGGCACTTAAGCTTATTTCAGAAAGAAAAAAACTGCAGGAATGTCCTTAATCAATACCCTACTAATTCTAACAGAAAGCATCGTCATCATCATCATCAAGCAGCCACGGGCTACGGAGGTCCAACCAGACAGTGCAATTTAGTTCTCCAAGCAAGTCTGTCCTGAGCTACATCTACTGCATCTGGCCACTGCACATCAATTCTAACAAGGTCCTGTTTGATATTGTCTGCCCACCGCATCCTAGGTCTCCCCCCCCCCTTTCTGAGGCCTTTAGGCACACTGCTCATAACCCATTCGCCAATCTATAATTATCCATACGGGCAACATGGCCAAACCAAGGGAGTCTTTCTCTGCACAATATGCTGCTTAAAGGAGGTTGCCGACTCCTTTGCCTAACCTCCTCATTAGATGCAAAGTTGAACCACCGAATGCTCCAGATACTCCGTAAGCATCTAGAATCAAAAGCATCTAGTTTCCTGTTATCTTGTTTACAAAGTGTCCAAGTTTCACTAACATAACTAACCCTAGAAAGAACCAATATATTATGCAGTCTAAGTTTAGTCTTTAGGTGTATACGCCTATTTTTCCACACTCGTCGTAGATTCTTAAAAGTCCCGGCAGCAATCCCCATTCGTCTGTTAATCTCATGCCACACATCACCAATATCTGTTACATAGCTCCCAAGATCATTAAACTGTGACACCTGCTCAAGACTGCAACCATTCAGATTAACTGAATCACAGCCTGCCTGACCAATTTTCATCATTTTAGTTTTCTCTTTGTTTATAACCAAACCTACTCTACTACCAGTCTCATCAACAGCTCAAATGAAAGAGTACATCTCATGAACATCATTTGCCAAAAGGGCTAAATCATCAGCATAATCTAAATCAGAACTTTTCGTATCTCCAGCCCATTTTAGTCTATAATCTTTCCCTCGAAGTGAATTTCGCATAACATTAACCAAACTGAAAAGAAACGAGGACAAAATGCACTCTTGTCGAACACCAGAAGTAATGCTAAACCATTTGCTAAAAGCCTTACCAACTCTCACACATGACTCAGTGTTATTTTAGAGAGCTTTCATTATGTTAACTAACTTGTCTGGTATACCATATGATTTCACAATCAAACATAAATTATGACGATCAACAGAGTCGAAAGCCTTTTTGAAATCAACAAAGCTAGCAACCAAAGGTTTCTGAAACTCTAAACCTCTCTCAAGAATTTGCCTAAATGAAAATATCTGATCCACACATCCCCTACCACTTCTGAATCCACATTGCTCATCACACAATTGCCTGTCAACTAGATTCTTAATTCTATTAAGCGCAATCATGCAAAGAAATTTACCTGGAACAGAGAGTAGGCTGATACCCCTATTAGTTATCACAAGAACTACGATCACCCTTTTTGAAAATAGGGATATTAATAGCTCTGGTAAAATCCTTAGAAACCATGCCCTTATCATAAAAGTTATTCAAAATTTGAGTCATCCAAGTGAAAACTTAGACATTTCTAGCTCTAAGCATTTCCGTAGTAATTTCATCTACCCCTGGGGATTTATGAAGCTTAAGTTTAGAAACAGTCAATAAAACGTCAGACTGTGTTACAGGGCCAACATTAAAGCCAGTAATGTATCTATCATCAATGCAAACAATGGGAATAGAACTAACCACATTGTTTATAACATCACTGAAATGCTCAGCCCAACTAGCCATGACAGAATCCTCCCCTTCTACACCCTTACCTTGTTTATCCTTCAATCCCAGTATACCTGTCCGTTTTCTACCACACAAAACATTAACTATCTGGTACAGCTCTCTGCTGTTGTGCTGTCTAACTGCTTCCTCGGCTTTGTCAGCCAAACCATCAAGCCAAAGATTCTTATCAGCAGCTAACTGATCTTTTACACGTTTATTAAGTTCTCTGTAATGCTTTCTATTAGTACTAGTAGGGTATTGATTAAGGACATTCCTGCAGTTCATTCTTTCCGAAATAAGTTCAAGTGCCTTATCACTCAGCTAATTCTGTCTCTTCTGCTCTTGTTTTCCTAAAAGAGTACTGTTAGTGTCCAAAAAAGCCTGTTTAAAATGATCCCATTCTTCCTCAACTTCAGTAGTAAGCATACCATGACTGTCATAATGACTAAGTAACCTATCATGGTAAGCTTTGGCTATAACTGGATCTTTCAGAGCTTCAGTATTAAAAGTAAATTTTTTAACCCTAGCACAACACTTTTTAAGTTGCAAGACACTTTTAACAAGGTATTGGTCAGATCCAATTTCAGCTCCCCTATATGACTGGTATTCGTAACAGAACTAGCCCATTTGCTGTTAATTAATATATAATCAATCATATTCCTATGCAGCCCATCAGGTGAAACCCATGTATACTTATGTATGTCGCGGTGTTTGTAATATGTGTTAGTTATACTGAAACCATTGAGTTTACTTACCTGTAGGAGACGTTGCCCATTGCCATTGCAGCTACCAATACCAAAAGGGCCTATTACTCCTCCCCAAAGGTCAGAGTCAGTACCAACTTTGGCATTGAAGTCACCAAGAACAAGGGTAATATCTCCTTTCTTGACAGAATTCAAAATATCCTGAAATTGTTCATAAAACCTATCCTTCTCATCCTCATCGGCATCCTCAGTGGGGGCATAACAGCAGATAACATTCAGGTCTTTAACGCTTGTCTGAAATTTTGCTGTAAGAAACCTTTCATTAATGCACTCATATCCTAGAAGAGCATCACTAGCGTGTCTGCTGAGAAGCAGACCCACGCCTTGGTGATGCTTATTGTCGTCCCTCCCTGAAAAGAGAAATTTAAGATTATTTTTAAGAATCTGACCTTTATCTGTCCATCTGGTCTCTTGCAAGCCGAGAATATCTAAATTATAATGGTGGAATTCTTGTGTGAAGACATCAAGAGAAAAAGCTCTGTGCAGAGTCCTCACATTCCAACTACCAATGGAGAGAAAATGGTTAGTGGGATGTTTAAAGAAACTATGTTTATTGAGAGAGGGAATGCCGACAATATCAAACAGCCCCCTAATCGCAGACATGGGGCAAAGACCCGTTCCCCCACCACTAAAGGCTGAAGCCATCTACACTGGAAGACTTCCTCCAATGTAGAATTTGACGATGCCAATAGAAGCAATGAATTCAGGTGCAACCGATGACCTCTGCTCAGGATTATACACCAGCTGATAAACATATCCTGTGAATCTATTCACTTGATGCTGTCAACCGAGTAACCGCAGTAAACGAGCAGTTAGCCGAGCACCTTAACTGCTCGTTTACTGTGGGGGGGGGGGGAGGGGGAGTGGTAATTTTAATAATAAAAATAAAAAAGAAACGTTTTTAATTTGTCACTAATATTTTAATGAAATAGGTTTAGAAATCAAATAATATTATTTTTTACTCGGTTTTGAGCAAAACGGATTTTTTGCTTTTGCTTTGTTGTTAGTTCTTCAGTAGACAATCAGCTTTTTTTTTTTAAAATAAGAGATAAATGAAAAATTTACTCTAGATTGAAAAGGTACTCAAAATATTATGATTCAGATTTCTTGAAATTCCAATAATGTTAAATTGCTTCTTTAGAGAGCGCTAAATTTGGAAAAAGAAAAATATTTAAAATTCAAGACAGTCAAACAAATGTATTGGTTTACATTGATAGCTAAAACTTGCTCACTCCCCAACCTCTTTTCAATGGATACAAAAACGTAATATTTTGCATTAAAATTTAAAAAGTTACTTTTAAGTTGAATACATACTAATCAAATATTACCATATTTTTAATTTAAAAAAAATAAATTTAATTAAAAAAAATATATATAAATTTAATTTTTTAACTAAGCAAAAATATTTTTAGTTAACATGCCCCGTTTGTAGGCGTTAAAGTGTAAAATAACACTAACGTGGAAAAAGCAGAAAACTGAATAAGGATGGTGTATTCTGTATTGATTAGGAAGCTGAGCTTTATGGAATGTTTGCGCATATATAAGCGTTTGTTAAAAAGATATAGTGGATGTGCTAACGTGTAGGAGAGGGTCATTCAATATTTTTCCAAATCTACAAATGCAAAAAGAAAGAAATGAAGAAGGGATAGAGAAGAGATGCAGAATATATGTGGAATATTATATCAGCCTTTCCATTGCGATGTCAATATAGGAGAAGATGATATCCACTTCTAAAATAATATGAAGTATGTGAAAAATGGTTCTTTGCGATTGCAGTAGGAAATTTACATATAATTTTGTAACTCAGATTCCGATGATTTAAAAGTCGTCTCCACTGCAAAGATATAGTCTTTGATACGATCTAGTATGAAAATCTCCTTTTCAAAATCTCTTTTCTATGAACGCTATTTTTCGTGAAAGTCCTTCAATTTTCTGCATTTCCTATGGAGAGCATAGCTCAAAAGCATTCACCACAATGGGTGGCAACGTGATAATCACTTTTATTAAGGTACTTGAATTAGACCAGCTTTTTATTAAGGTACTTCAGTGATATCTGATGTAAGGTTTCTGAATCGTTTACACTATACGATTGGCAATGACAATAATCTGAAGAGATTCAATTAAACGTAACTTTCATAATTTTGGTTCGTTTGCAGTAAAAATGAGATAATGTTTTTCCTCTGCCCTCGCTGCGTCTGTCCTGTCTGGTAGGACCGTTCCGTCCGTATGTAGACATTCAACTTCTTTGTTTTTACAGATAAAAATTTATTTCTGGGGTTGATAGATATTGATGAAATATTACGATTTTCATTTTCAGAATCTCCCAATTAGCTATAATTGCGCCCTTTAATGGGGGTAAAATTTAAAAATTTTAAACGAATCTTGTAAACCATATATTTGGGATAGAAATTTGATATTTTAGTGGTGGAATATAGAGGGGTTTATATTGGTAGAAACAATTTGTCTCTTCAGCTCTCGTGGGGTGGTGGTGGGTGGGAAAAATTAACTGTTTTTTAAAGAGATTAATGAATAATTCTTTTTGAGTTGAATAGGTGTTAACGAAATATGTGATTCATAGTTTCAAAATTCCTTCAAAGAGATTTAATTTAAAATGTTTGAGGACGCTAAATGTAGAAATATAAAACTTTAACCAATGTTGCAAATGTTAAAAATTCTAAGTTTTGTTCATAGAATGTATTGATCAAGAACAGATGCCAAATAACTTAGTAACAGAAGTATAGTTTATATTCATGTGTCTTAGTTCGATATTTGTTGGTTAAAATTCGGCTGTTAGCTCTCTATTTTTAAAGAGTTAGTACTTAATTTTAAAAATTTGAATAGTATTTTAATATATAAATGCTGTTTTTTATATTTTTT
Source organism: Ryuthela nishihirai (assembly GCA_038380435.1). Classification (NCBI taxonomy): domain Eukaryota; kingdom Metazoa; phylum Arthropoda; class Arachnida; order Araneae; family Heptathelidae; genus Ryuthela; species Ryuthela nishihirai. Next base: position 32,679,643 of record JAWZYU010000004.1, read on the forward strand.
AATTTAATTTATTCTAATTTAAAAGAACATATTTTATATCTTATACACCTTCTGTTTTGCTTTTTAACCCTAGGTGATGAGAAAACGCAACATTTTCGTCTTTAGGGATAAATAAGGAATTAATTTTGTTAATAATACATTACTGTTATTTCCATTTTCCAATTATCCATTGTACGAATTACTAGTGTTAAATGATGCAAAACTAGAAAAATAACTTTAATTTTTTTAAAAAGGAGCATTGCATATTCGTTAGAGGCGATATGTTATTCTTATAATGAAATTTCTGAGTGATCAAGAGAAAAGATGTGCTGTTTATTATCCTATTAATTTTTGGTAGCTTGTTTCGTTTCATAGCACGCTCACGTCGCTTTGATAAAGAAGAAAAGAACGCACTTTCTCTTCATTATGTTTCATGCACAAATAGTTATCGAGATAGCATGTTGCCAATTTGGTCTTGAAAATCTGAAATGGAACTAAGTCGTGAATTCGATCATAATTTTCTGATATATGTTTTGGGATGCTCCAGCTTTCTTCTCGACTTTTACTGTTTTCCACTATAATACATTAGCGCAAACATGGCGCAGATAGAGAGTAGTCCGATATTTTCTGACAAATGCATTTTTAGTCATGATAGAATAAACATAACATAAATTTATTCTTCCTATAAAGTATTTTGTAACGCTGACTCCAGGTTTCGTCTCTGAAGTTATTCCCCTTTATTGAAATTTTTCTAAAATCTTTCAGCGAAGTGCTTACCGTTGTCCCTCTTTGAAATCATATTTATAACAATATCGTGTTGTTAGGGATCACTTATTAAGAAGGAAAAGCTTTCTCTCGAAACAAAAATAGGATTTTGTAAGGTTTAGAAATTTTTATAATACAATGACAGCTAAAAACGGTGTAATGTATCATTTTAAAGGAAAATAAGACAACGCTCCTCTGATGCGGAATTAAATCTTTGCGCAACGATGAAAAATGATGAGTTGAAACATTCGTCAATAGTTCGTCGTTGTCACTTTGCTGATGGCAGCATTAGCTTGACGAAAATAAACAAGGACAGAATTTATCACGAGTTTGAACCAATGGTAATGTTTTTCTCGTGTATTGGAATCCTACAACTTCTTATACATGCGCAAAAAATGAACTCTTTCATTCGAGCTGTTGATGAGATGAACTCTTTTATTCGAGCTGTTGATGAGACTGGTAGTAGAGTAGGTTTGGTATAAACAGAGAGAAAACTAAAGTGATGAAAATTGGTCAGGCAGTCTGTGATTCAGTTAATCTGAACGGTTGCAGTCTTGAGCAGGTGTCACAGTTTAATTATCTTGGGAGCTATTTAACAGATAATGGTGATGTGCGGCATGAGATTAACAGACTAATAGGGATTGCTGCCGGGACTTTTAAGAATCTATGGAGAGTGTGGAGAAATAGGCGTATACACTTAAAGACTAAAATTAGACTGTATAATAGTTTGGTTCTTTCTAGGGTTAGTTATGGTAGTGAAACTTGGACGCTGTGTAAACAAGATAACAGGAAACTAGATGCTTTTGATTCCAGATGCTTACGCAGTATCTTGGGTATTAGGTGGTTCAACTTTGTAACTAATGATGAGGTTAGGCAAAGGAGTTTGTAACCTCCTTTAAGCAGCATATTATGCAGAGAGAGACTCCGTTGGTTTGGTCATGTTGCCCGTATGGATAATTATAGATTGGCGAATAGGGTTATGAACAGTGTGCCTAAAGGCCTCAGAAAGAAAGGGAGACCTAGGATGCGGTGGGCAGACAATGTCAAACAGGACCTTGTTAGAATTGGTGTGCAGTGGCCAGATGCAGTAGATGTAGCTCAGGATAGACTTGCTTGGAGAACTAAATTGCACGGTCTGGTTGGACCTCCGTAGCCCATGGCTGCTTGAGGATGATGATGATGATGCTTCTGCTGATTCTCGAATAGTTTCATCGAGTTGTACTGAATTAATTTTGTTTGGATAAAAAATAATTATCCCACGTTGTCTATTTTCTTTTGCTTTTAAAATAAGCTTGTTATACTCTTTAATATTAAATGTACAGTCGCTCAAAAAATATTCGAACACTATGGTTGATTATAGAATTCAGAAAAAATATCTGGCAACGATTTTTTTAGAAATTAGTGATCTGGCAATCTTCGTGTACATACTTTTTTGAGCGACTGTAGATGATTCCTGTTCAGTTATCATAGTTTGAACCAAAATGATCAAATCCAACTGGAATTCAATAAATTCGATATGAACTAGTAAATTATCCCAATATTTTTTCAGTGATCTAATATTTAAATATATGAATTTTAATATTTTATCACCCGACCCTTGAACCCAAACATTAACATCAGTTAAGTCATCACAATACAATTCCTTATCTATTTCATCATTCTCAGAAGTATCCGACAATCAACAATATCTGACTCTAACAATATTTCTCTTTTACTGGGACCTCCGTCCCAGATGGAGCCACTTATGGTGTCAATTCGAGTATCTCACGACCCTGCGGCGGCTTTCTTACATGTAAACATCTAAACATGTAAACAACAAGATGGCGATGGGAATCTAGCCCTGACAAATACGTTGGGTTATGAACACATTTTAAGATATTGGTTATTGATTATGTTATGCGAAATTCACTTCAAGAGAAAAATTTTTGTCTTAAATGGACTGGAGATACGAAAATTTCTGATTTAGATTATGCTGATGATTTAACCCTTTTGGCAGATGATGTTGATGAGATGAACTCTTTCATTCGAGCTGTTGATGAGATGAACTTTCATTCGAGCTGTTGATGAGATGAACTCTTTCATTCGAGCTGTTGATGAGACTGGTAGTAGAGTAGGTTTGGTTATAAACAGAGAGAAAACTAAAGTGATGAAAATTGGTCAAGCAGGCTGTGATTCAGTTAATCTGAATGGTTGCAGTCTTGAGCAGGTGTCACAGTTTAATGTTTAAACCAAAATGTGTGTTTAACCAAAATGTGAACACATTTTGGCGTGTTCACATTTTGAGAAATGTGAACACGCCAAAATGTTGTCAAAGATCCCATTGATTTATGTAGATACAGCTTGTGGTGTCACCCTGATTCTGTGATAATGGTTGAGAGCAGGAAATTCAACTATTACGATGGTCTTTTAAAGCAAAATAAAATATCTACATCAATGTATTCATTACTTGACTTAAACAGCTTGGTTTCAAACTGATCTAAGAAAATAAACGAAGTCATTGCTGCTGAAGGGGGCGAGGGTGGCTCAGTCAGTAGCGCGCCAGACTCTTAATCTGCAGTTCCCAGGTTCGAGTCCCACCTGAATCAATGTTGAGATTTATCTCTGCAAAACTCACCTCCCTGCTCATGGAGAGTAGGGGCCACCGTTGGGCTTGGAAAGGTCGCCGTGCTTCGGATACGACGTTAAGCCGTGGTCCATTAAAGAATATGCTGGATGGCCTTGACAGGATGCTGTCATCTATCTCCTAACAGCTGTTCCAGTGGGTCCTTTCCCCTAACCTTCTCTGAGCCCTCGAGGTTAGGACCTGGCCATTTAGCCCATGGTGTGCAAAAAGTGCCGCTCAGAGGTAAAATAGCCCAACCCAACCCATTGCTGCTGGATGCAGCTTGGGTGCGAGGTTAGCTGATCAATTCGAGATGCGCTTCATCTTCATTTAACCATCTAATTCCTCAGCTAACCATCAAAATCAGAGAAGAGCGAACGAGGGACTGTGAAACAGGATATTAACATAATTAATTAAACTTCATGATTGGCTAGATCTTTATCTCTTGTTGCTACCTGTTTTATGCAGCCATGGATCAAAATGCTCAGTTCTGAGAGTGTACTGAAAAGAGGAGTGGAAGTTCCGTGTTGCTCAACCCTGCAACTGATCATAAATGCAGGGGATTAAGGATTCACTTTCGGAAAAAGAAAAAGAAATACAAAGAGAATGAATGAGAAGAGAAAGTATTCAATAGAGATCGCTTAATTCAGGAGGTTCATGGAATGGTTGGCTACTTAGAGAGGTGAATTAAAATAAATAGTGTACTTATAAATCTCTTTTTTTTTCCTTAATTACTTTGTCATTTATGAAGTTATAAATATTTTAAATGGTATATTTATGGGAAGGAATAGACGAACGAAACAGACTGAATTACATCAGGGAAGAAGAATGAATTATTAATTAAGCAACTAATTTCCGTTTTCCTTTACAATTGGCGTTTATAAAGAATGAGTATTCAATTATCCAGGAAGAGTAGTTAAGATAATTTAGCTTATTCTCCCCCCCTCCCTCAACTTGTACCAAGAATCTTCTCTTTCGGCTGTGGAAATAGTGAAGGAAAAAAGACCTCAAGTCTCCTCCAAGCGGCTTTGAGAAAATTAATGATGATAATAGATTCTTTCATTCTTCTTATGAAGTATGATGCATTCATTAATCAAGGTCTCATGAAGCTTGTCAACAGGAGAACACCGTTTGACGTAATACATGTGTTCTCAAAGAATACATTAAACGAATTACGATAAAAGAAGCAAGATTTCCGATTTAAATGGTAGGTGCGTACCACATTCAGGTTGGGTTGGGTTGTTTACCTCTGAGCGGCACTTTTTTGCACACATTGGGCTAAATGATCAGGTCACAAGGACCCCGAAGGCTCAGAGAAGGATCGGGGAGGGGACCCACTGGAACAACTGTTAGGAGACAGATGGTAGCCTCCCGTCAAGGCCATCCAGTGTGTTCTTTAATGTTCACAGAGTATGGCTCTCTCCCACACACGGGGCCATTGTTTAACGTCCCATCCGACGGACGGCGACCTTTCCAAGCCCATTGGTGTCCCCTACTGACCGTGGGCAGGGCGGGGAATTTTGCGGAGATAAATCTCAAAGCTAACCCAGCTGGGATTACGAACCTGGCGCGCTACCAACTGAGTCACCCCCTCCCCCCACATTAAGGTGAAAGAATATTAAAAAAGGTAATACGAAACGTTTAATTATCTCTTCAAATCAAAGTATAAACAACGGGAACAATTTCTCGCTTCAAAACACTGGAAACAATTTAAATACTCTGAAATAAATTTAAACCCGCCCCTGTAGCCATGCTTGGCTACTGATCAATAGGGCCCGGGTTCGAGCCCTTGGTAAGGCGCGTGTGTTTGCTTTCCTATGTTGTCTTTCTGCTGAGGTTTCGCCTTCCTCACAGATCTTCTCTATGGCATTATACTGTTATGCTTCAGGCTCCTCCTGTGATATCTCTGTGGCAAGAAGCTGTTTGAAGGGTAATTTATTTTTTTATTAAACAAATTACTATAAAGTTATCGAAGTTGAATAATAACGGGTGTTGAATTCTTTTGCTGCGTTCTGACTATCACTTAGAATTGTTTCTTGATAGTATTGTGAGAATACTACTGCAAGTTGAAAATACCGACGGAGCGTCGGTCGGTGTGGAAAACGGATTGACCGAAGTTGAGAAACACTCCTGCCGTTTTGTGCAGTCTATTATTGCTATGTGTGAACTTGAAATTGGACAATAAACTTCTTCTGAACAAAACTGCTGATTGAGAAGATCGTGATTGCGTAAAATATATTATTTCTAATGTTGAAGAATACAGGAGGTAATTACTGAAGAGATGGTATGAAAATGGGCTTTGAGGAACTTATTTTGAATTTTTTTGGTGAACGGGCTTCGTAGAATTTGCAAAAAACTGTGGGACTCGTATCGTTGGTCAATTATTTGTAAGGTATTGCGATACAAAGAATTAACCACAGTACTTTTAAGTACAAGGGTAAGCGTACAAGGTTTCTGCCATCATCGGCCAACTGTTGTCCTCACATCACACCTATATTCACAGTGATGTGATATGTTGGCCACCAGGCCTCTTAGAATCTGTTTGCCTTATCTCAAATACATCCAGCTGTCAACACTGTTGGCACGCGTGTTGTTCTTGCATTCCGGATGCTGTGTCATTAATGCCGTTTTCATTTGTGTTGATGTAATACCGACAGCCACACGCAGCTCCAGGGCTTCTTCCCTAGCAGCTACATATGGGCCTCTATACCTTCTGATCCGTGCGTCTGGTAACGTGACCATTTACATATATCGTCATACTGTATGGTATCCTTGAGTTTCAGACGGAACTGCTCACTGCTGCAAAGCGAGGAAATTTTATTTTCATAGCGTGTGTATTGATCATACTGAAGCTACCAGATTTCTTCCTCATACTGGAATATTCCAGTTTAAACAGATTTTGGTTATGAAAATGTTATCATCCAAGGTTTGTTCTATCCATATTTCACATCCTTGTTTAGTTCCTTCATAATTTGAACAATTATTATACATCATCCATCAGCTGTATTACATTTTTATTTTAAAAATTGCAGCCTCCCGAAGATGTCCACTGCCCTGGATACGGAGCCGACATTGAACCTCCGCCTCTCCCCGACTACTTCAGCTATCAGTCCGAAATTATTGTTTATCAAGGATCTGCAGGAGAAGAAAATTCCATCGTATCGTATCGTTCGGTGAGTGACTTAAAGTTTATATGAAATTGACGTCAAGGCAATTTAAAGGTAAAGATAGATAAAATATAACTGTCACGTGATTGAGGTTCCATTGTAGCTTGAAATAATAGTTCAGTTCGAAGTTCAAATCTGCTGTTAATGTTATGGTTACGTTTTTTCGCTAGAGTATCGAGATGCTTGCTATTCTCATGACTGCCATTTCTCCATCTGACTCTCCCTTTCCTTACATTCGCAGGTGTATTATGACTTTAAATCTGGGATTAGTCGAATCGATTTCCAAGACCCACTCTCGGAGAGCCAAGATTCCTCTGCGCCGTTAACTGCTGAAGTGCGATCAATAATCCACGACTTCAATACAGGTAAGTTCAGATTTTTGACGCTTTCGATGTTGGCGAAATATCTGCCTGTTGGGCAAAGTGAGAATGAAAATGTCAATAACCGGGCAACGCAGCAGCAGTGGATGCTGCACAATATTTGATGCTGCGAATATTTGAAGTTGCTTTACACTTTTACATAAATAAACACGAAGTACCTATTACATTATTTTCTACCATACACGTTGCATCTCCTTTGTTACGTGTGTTTTTTCATACCTTAAATTTCATACCTTAAAATATACCGCTAGGATCTTCAAATAAACTTTCTCTGGGAAACAATGCATCATAGGGTTATATCTTTTAATATATAGCAAGAGCTGGTAAAGTTTGTTGGAATATATGAGTCACATTCGGAAAAGATTTAATTATCTGAAGCATTTTGCACAAGTTACGTAAGTACTTACTTTTGACGCTTTGAACTCACCATCGTAAAAACCATCTTAATCAATTTACGTTTTTTTTGTAGAGTAATTATATTGAACTTTGTTTTGCAGTTGAAAAGAAAAAGAACACTTTTAAATCGCAATTTTTCGGGATGAAATCATTTTTTAAGAGGAAAATACACAGTTTAGGATATTTTGAGTCGAAAGGAGTACAGTTAAATTCTGTGAGTAAAAATTAAAAATAATACACGAACTTGTTGGAAATAAGTACTTTAGGGAGCAAACATGTATATTATGATCAAAGGAGTAGCTATGAAAGAAAATATTTTTAGCATCTGAGCAGGGGCATAGCGAAGGACTATGGTTCGGGGGCGGGGGGGTGAGATTGATAATTTTCCAACTCGAAAATTAAATTTTGCCAACTGACAAAATGGTGTCTCTGTCAGGTATCTAGATTGGCCAAACTCCCCTTGATTTGGCCAACTCCCTTAATTTCACAAAACCAGTCAAAATCTTTACATCTATCCTAAATTTGCCAAGTCACTTCAAATTTTTCAAATATCCAAAGATTTTGGCAAGTTGTGTCGTTTTGACCAACTATCTTTAATTTCACAAAACTACTCCCAATTTTCCCAACTCGCCTGTATTTTACCAGGTGGATTCGAATTTTGCCAACTGCCATAGATTTTGCCAAATCGCCACAATTTTACAGAAAAAAATTACAATTGTACATCTTGCCTGGTTTTTGCAAAGTCACTGCGATGGACTGTTGTAAGGGGACGATGACTACTTCCTCGATTGCCTTTACCGTTGTTTCGATGAAATAACAGGTTTGTGGTTGTTACACCCGTACCGATGTATGCCTCAGATGTGCTGCGTCAAGTGTGTACAGAAATATGTCCAACAATTCATTCAGGCCTACATTGTGGTTCATCCTCATTACGTATTTGTTTGCAGCAGGCCTCTGCTGCAAATAATTACGTAATGAGGTGGAGAACCGCACTTTGCAGATTCTCGCTTTACCGACCTCAAACTCGGCAAAAGGATATATATTTTTTTGATTTGCGACATATAGGACAGAGAAGAATCCTAGAAGCTACTACTAGCTTTTACAGGCCTTCTCATACAAGGACATGCCCTACTATGACCGAAGTCACTGCTGACCACTGCCTTAGTTAGAGCTAACACAACACACAAAGTTTGCCTTGCTGGAACAGTCGCTAGCTGCCTAACCACTATGCCAGTTAAGGCTAACCTTTGCCTACATTGTGGTTCACACAGAATCCACTTCAGTTCCACAGGACGGTATTTGTTTCACCAAGAATCTTGATTCTCACTTAGAATCGAACCCTCTCCTTACGGGTTCTTTTTTTAGTAAGAGCGGCGTCCCTTGACGTTTGTTCAAACGTTCTTCCCGTTTGACAGCGAGGTTCAAGACTGTTGTTTCCTTGCTGCCCAGCTCCTCTCCCCTGCACTCACACTCGCACCCAGACTAGTTGTAAAAGGACATAGAAGGCTTTTCGGACAGGTCAACCCATGCAGGCAGCCAGCTCAGAACCGAAAGCAACATATATGAGTCACATCCCCACAATAGCACTTCGAAAAACACACTTAATGCATAAAAATATTTAGAAAAACAAAAAATACAATAAGATGCAACAATAAATAAAAATAAATAAATTAAAGGGATATGACAGTCACTATGAATTTTGCCAACTCCCCAAGATTTGCCAATTCTCCTAGATTTTGGGAAGCTGCCTCGATTTTGCCAACACGTGATAATTTTACAGAAAAAACGATTCCAATTTTTACATCTCATCTGAATTTTGGCAACTCCCCATGATTTTCCAAAGTTACTCCGACTTTTGCCAACTCTCTAGGATTTTACCAAATCACTCCGAATTTTCCCAACTCCCCTTTTGACAAGTCACTCCGAATTTTGCGAACTGTTCCTAGATTTTTCCAACTCGCCAAAATTTTCATTATCATCATCATCATCCTCAAGCAGCCATGGGCTACGGAGTTCCAACCAGACCGTGCAATTTAGTTATAATAAATAAATAAATCATAATAATCTTTATTCATATTCATGTTAGTTATACAAAAGTTTAAACAAATGACCCGCAAACATCTTCTTACTGCAGGAGTGAAGAATAATAATGTTACATGAAAATACATAAGATATAGTTTAAAACAATGTCATCGAATTACGTGGATTTCAGTGGAAGCTCCATTGTGGTGGTTCAAATTTTTATATTAAATTTAGTGCCTAGAAGAAAATTTTTAGTCTTATTTTTGATTTATTTAAAATTGTTTAATAAAATAATTTCCCTTCGCAATTGATTGAACACTTAAGGTATTGTATATGCCCTTGTACATTTCCCTTGGCAATTGATTGAACATTTAAGGTATTGTATATGCCCTTGTACATTTCCCTAATTGTTTAATATTGTTACGACAGATGAACGAGCAACAGTGACTTAATGACTTAACGTGACTTGAACACTCGTGTGTGCTTCTGCGTGAGATTCAATTTAGCCAACGAATTGGAACTGAGAACGATTCGGGAGAATAAAAAAATAGCAGTGCAGTGTGTTAAAGTTGTGAGATCTGAAAAGACATTCAGATAGTATGAGTCTGTGCACGTTAAGTGAAAATAATTAGTATATTTATTAGCGTGTGCGCGGGTGTTTGTTTTCTGTTGTTAGTAATAAAAGTTTAGTGAACTAGCACAGGACGAGAGATTGTTTACGTCTGAAGGTATTCAAGTGACATGGTAAACAAAGTGAAGAGGTAGTATTTTAGTAGAACAGATAGAGTGATATTGTATGCTCTGTACAAAAAGGTTAATGACTTATGTATGATAGTAGTTAATTTGTTTATAAAATACTTCATCCATATTTTTGTAACAATTTGCATTGTATTGTAATTGGTTTGAAAATATACTTATTAATACTCACGCTCAGTGCCTATCCATTTTAAAATTCGCAACAATATTTTTGGAAGTTGGAAATAATTTTTGGATTGTAACCTTTGTTTTTCCCCATGAGAGATTTTAGATTTAAATTGATTGTCAAAAAATATTTTAAAGTGATGTTGCATTTGTAAAGGTTGTGAAAAGAGAGTATGCCTAGATAATTTAGTCTTTCTCGCAACGATAAAATGAATTTCTTAAGTTGTATGGGATTATATTTTAGCAATGGATGATTGAATAGTTTCTATTTTCTTTATATTTGTGAGATTAGTTGAGCCATATATTGTCAAATCATAAGTCAATATAGATTCACAGATAGCTTTGTAAACCAAAATGCATGTATGTGTGCTTGCAACAAATTGTAGTTTGTATAGTTTAGAATCTAAAGTATACAAACTACAATTTGTAGGACTTCTAAACTTTAGATGCACATAGACGCAATTTCCCTGCTAACTTTTGAATATATGCATTCCATCGGAAGGTTGTATCCATGTAAAATTCAAGATATTTATGGCTCTCAACGCGTTCAATAACACCACAGTCGCAGCAGTCTGTGTCATGAGTTATAATGTTGTGAGGATACAAAGGATCGTGGTTTTTAATTGCATAAGATGAAAGATCATAGTATCCCGGTGAATGAAAGCTCATCCATTTGGTTTTTTCTCAGTTTATGTAAATACGATTAATGTTAGACCAGTTAACAATTTTGTTAAAATCATCCTGTGTATCTCGGACTGCGTCTCCTATATTGTGATTCACGTTAACCAAGGCGGTGTCATCAGCATATATATAAGGAGAGCCCTTCAGTTTAAGGTTAGCTAGATCATTAATATAAAAAATGAATAAAAGCGGACCTAAAATTGAACCCTACGGGATACCAGTGTACACTGTTCACTTCTAACTAAAAACGCCATTAATTTTGGTAACATGCACTCTGTTTTTTAAATAATTTTCAAACCATTTAAGAGTAATACCTCGGACATCATAGGTATACAATTTTTGAAGTAAAATATCGTGATCTAACGTATCAAATGCCTTACGAAAGTCCAGAAAGAGAAGCTGCTTTTTTTCCGTTGTTTAAAGTTCCGTTAATGACGTCAGAAAACTCCGTTAAAAGTGTAATTGTAGTTTTACCTTTTTGGAAACCATATTGCTTTTCACTAATAATGTTATGTTTTTTTTAAGAAATTGTCTAGAACATTAGCTACATATCTTTCAAGTATTTTGTGAAGAACTGGTAAGATGGCAATGGGCCTGTAGTTAGTGGAATCGGATTTAGTTCCACTTTTGTAAATTGGTCTTAAAATAGCAATTTTCAGATTATTAGGGATATTTCCTGTACATACGCTTTCATTGATAAAGTTTGTCACGAGATCAGCTAAGGAGATTTTGCATCCTTTAATGTGCTTTATGTGTACCTGATCGTATCCACATGATTTTCTTTCATTTAAGTCACTTAGAATTTTGAAAGTTTCTTGTTTTGAGATGGGAGGAATAAAATTTGAGGGAAAAGAAGGTTAGATATGTTTAGGAACTGTAGAGAGATTCTGTATACGGTTATCGTCTTTAAGATTGATAATAATGTCTGCAAAGGTGTTGTTAAATTTCTCTGCTGCTTGAGTTTCAGACATACCTTGTGGCATATTCTTCATGACAAAATCGTCAATGGCAGTTTTAGGTTTATTGTTGATAATTTGGTTGATGAGTTCCCAATTTTGCTTTGGATTATTTGTACAAGACTCAAATTGTTTGAAGTAATATTTTTTCTTTTCCTGCCTAATAAGGGACGTAACTGTGTTTCTTAAGTCTGTGTATAGTAATTTAAAATTTCTGTTTCTCTTATTTTTGTAATCAATCCAAGCCGAGTCTATCTTTCGTATTAAGTTTATTATTTCCTGATTTATCCAGTCTTTGCTACAATTGCGTTGTTTAATTTTTGAGCCATCGGATAGTTTATTAATTTTCTTAAAGTACGTCTATTGTATCTGAATTTGGGGTTTCGTTTCCAGTGCCTCTGTCCAACCAGTTTGTTAGGCTTATTTCTTTGCATACGTTTTTATGATCTAAGATAGTTTTCGTGTTAAAATTGCTGTCTAGCTTTATAGTGTGATTGGACAAATTCCCAAGTTTTTTCCCCCGCAAGTTGACACAATTAAGTAGTGGTCTGCGATCGTACTGCAAAAAATCATTGAATTTGTGTCGAGTTTAATGTCAAGTCGGACGTTAATGTGATCAATGCATGTCTGAGAGAGAGAGTCACCAATGATGTCTACTCTGGTAATTCCAGTAATGATAGGTGAGAAACCAAACTCAGTTAACAATTCTACGTATTTGGCAGCTCCGTGTTTTTTGATATTTTTGATACCTAAATTAAAGTCTCCAACTAGTATTTGATTGCGATGTTTATCAGTTGTTTCGAACCAGTTTTTGAGATTAGAAAGGAAAGTGTTAATGTTCGAGCTTGGTGATCTGTAATTAGCAAGTAAACTGAAAGTTAAATTACCGTTGTAGATATTTACATTCAGTGTTTCAGCAGGAATCAAAAGCGAAGATATCGTTATGACTAATAATGTGTCGCGGAAGAAAAGTAGAATCCCATGTTCAAATGGACCAGTAGTTCTCGTAAAAGGTTGATTAAAATTTCCTAAATTGAACAATGGAGCATCCGTGCTGAGGATATTAGTTTCTGTCAATATAATAATATCTAAAAATTTCAAAATATCTTTAAGATAAACACAGAGAGTATCCCAGTTTTTTTTTCAGACTTCGAATGTTCACATGCATCATCATCATCCTCAAACAGCCATGGGCTACGGAGGTCCAACCAGACCGTGCAGTTTAATTCTCCAGGCATATCTGTCCTGAGCTACATTTGCTGCATCCGGCCACTGCACATCAATTCTAACAAGGTCATGTTTGACATTGTCTACCCATCGCATCCTAGGTCTCCCCCTCTTTCTGAGGCCTTCGGGCACACTGTTCATAACCCTATTCGCTAATCTATAATTATCCATACGGGCAACATGGCCAAACCAGCGGAGTCTATGCACAATATGCTGCTTAAAGGAGGTTACAGACTCCTTTGCCTAACCTCATTAGTTACAAAGTTAAACCACATAATACCCTAGATACTACGTAAGCATCTAGAATGAAAAGTATCTAGTGTCCTGTTATCTTGTTTACACAGCGTCCAAGTTTCACTATCATAACTAACCCTAGAAATAACCAAACTAGTATACAATTTAATTTTAGTCTTTAGGTGTATACGCCTATTTCTCCACAATCTCCATAGATTCTTAAAAGTCCTGACAGCAATCCCTATTCGTCTGTTAATCTCATGCCTTACATCACCAGTATCTGTTACAGCTCCCAAAAGAATTAAACTGTGACACCTGCTCAAGACTGCAACCATTCAGATTAACTGAATCACAGCTTACCTAACCATTTTTCATCACTTTAGTTTTCTCTCTGTTTATTACCAAACCTACTCCATCGTCTACTGTCTAGTTTAATTGACATTAAACTCGACAGTCTCATCAACAGCTCGAATGAAAGAGTTCATCTCATCAACATAATTTGCCAAAAGAGCTAAAATATCAGCATAATCTAAATCAGAAATTTTCGTATCTCCACATCATTTAAGGCAAAATCTTTTCCTCGCAGTGAGTTTCGCATAGGATATAGAATTATTGATTATTGATTATGTAATCAATAACCAAACTAAAGAGAAAAGGAGACAAAATGTACCCTTGGTGAACACCAGAAGTAATTCTAAACCAATTGCTACAAGACTTACCAACTCTCACACACGACTCAGTGTTATTGTAGAGAGCTTTCATTATGTTAACTGGGGCGGGGGTGGTTCAGTCGGTAGCGCGCAAGGCTCGTAATCTGTAGTTCCCAAGTTCGAGTCCCAGCTGGGTCAGCGTTGAGATTTATCTGCGCAAAATTCCCCGCCCTGCCCACAGTCAGTAGGGGACACCAATGGGCTTGGAAAGACCGCCGTCCGTCGGATGGGACTTTAAGCCGTGGCACCTTGTGCGGGATGGCCATACTCTCTGCACGTTAAAGATCACACTGGATGGCCTTGACGGAAGGCTACCATCTGTCTCCCAACAGCTGTTCCAGTTGGTCCCCTCCCCCAACATTCTCTTAGCCTTCGGGGTCCATGGGACCTGGCCATTTAGCCCATGGTGTGCAAAAAAGTGCCGCTCAGAGGTAAAACAACCCAACCCATTATGTTAACTAAGTTGTCTGGTATACCATATGATCTCACAATCAACCACAAATTATTACGATCAACAGAGTCGAAAGCCGTTTTGAAATCAACAAAGCTAGCAACCAAAGGTTTCTGAAACTCTAAACATTTCCCAATAATCTGCCTTAGTGAAAATATCTGATCTACACATCCCCTACCACTTCTGAATCCACATTGCTCATCACGCAATTGACTGTCAACCATATTCCTAATTCTATTAAGCACAATCATGGAAAGAACTTTACCTGGAATAGAGAGTAGACTGACACACCTATAGTTATCACAAGAACTGCGATCACCTTTTTTGAAAATAGGGATAACAATAGCTCTGGTAAAATCCTTAGGAACCATGCCTTTATCATAAAAGATATTCAGAATTTTAGTCATCCAAGTGGTAACCGAAACATTCCCAGCTCTAAGCATTTCTGTAGTAATTTCATCTACCCCTGGGGATTTATGAAGTTTAAGTTTAGAAACAGCCAAAACAACCTGAGATTGCGTTATAGGGCCAACATCAAAGCCACCAATGCATCCATCATCATTACAAACAATGGGAGAAGAACCAACCACATTGCTCAGAACATCACTGTAATGCTCAGCCCACCTAGCCATGACAGAATCCTCACCTTCTATAACCTTACCTTGTTTATCCTTCAATCCTTGTATGCCTGTTCGTTTTTGCCACATAAAACATTAACTATCTGGTACAGCTCTCTGCTGTTGTGCTGTCTAACTGCTCCCTCAGCTTTGTCAGCCAGGCCATCAAGCCAAAGATTTTTATCAGTAGCTAACTGATCCTTTACACGTTTATTAAGTTCTTTGTAATGCTTTCTATTAGGACTAGTAGGGTATTGATTAAGGACATTCCTGCAGTTCTTTCTTTCTGAAATAAGCTCAAGTGCCTTATCACTTAAATAATTCTGTCTCCTCTGCTCCTTTTTCCCTGAAAGAGTACAGTTAGTTTCCAAAAAAGCCTGTTTAAAATGGCCCCATTCTTCCTCAACTTCAGTATTAAGCAAACCATGACTGTCATAATGACTAAGTAACCTATCATGGTAAGCTTTAGCTATAACTGGGTCTTTCAGAGCTTCAGTTTTAAAGGTAAATTTTTAACCCTAGCACTTTTTAAGTTTAAGTTGCAAGACACTTTTAACAAGGTAATGGTCAGATCCAATTTCAGCTCCCCTATATGCCCTGGTATTTTTAACAGAACTAGCCCATTTGCTGTTAATTAATATATAATCAATCATATTCCTATGCAGCCCATCAGGTGAAACCCATGTGTATTTATGTATGTCGCGGTGTTTGTAATATGTGTTAGTTATTCTGAAATCATTGAGTTTACTTACCTGTAGGAGACGTTGCCCATTGCCATTGCAGCTACCAATACCAAATTATTACCATATTTATATACTACCAATACCAAATTATACCTATTACTCCTCCCCAACCAAAGGTCAGAGTCAGTACCAACTTTGGCATTGAAGTCACCAAGAACAAGGGTAATATCTCCTTTCTTGACAGAATTCAAAATATCCTGAAGTTGTTCGTAAAACCCATCCTTCTCATCCTCATCAGAATCCTCAGTGGGGGCATAACAGCAGATAACATTCAAGTCTTTAATGCTTGTCTGAAATTTTGCTGTAAGAAACCTTTCATTAATGCACTCATATCCTAGAAGAGCATCACTAGCATGTCTGCTGAGCAGCAGACCCACGCCTTGGTGATGCTTTCCATCCTCCCTCCCTGTAAAGAGAAATTTAAAGTTATTTTTAAGTATCTCACCTTTACCTGTCCATCTGGTCTCTTGCAAGCCTAGAATATCTAGGTTATAGCGCTGGAATTCCTGCATGAGGACATCAAGAGAATAATCTCTATGTAATGTCCTCATGTTCCACGTTCCTGCAGAGAGAAAATGATTAGTAGGATTTTTAAAGAAGCTAGGTTTATTGAGAGAGGTAGGGCCAACAATATCAAACAGCCCCCTGATCGCAGGCATGGGGCAAAGAGCTGTTCCTCCTCCACTAAATGCTGAAGTCACCGATGCTGGTAGCAACATCAGGCACCACCTTTTCAAGTGGACTTTTTCAAGAGCCATATGTTGTGCCTGAGACACATTACTCCAGTTTAGGCTTGACGATGTCCAATTAACTAAGTGAGGTTCAGGTACCTGCGATGGCCTCTGATTAGGATTATCTAGCAGCTGATATAAGATATCCCATGCCTCTGTTCACTTAGAGCTGGCAACCCAGAAGCAAACAGAAAACACAGCGGCAGATTCCCTCTCAACAGAGGCCCACCAGTGCAGCAAGTCCAGGATCCATAATCAAGCTCAAATCCATACACAATTCCAGTGTAGTAGGTATAAGTGGTCAGCACCTGGACCCTGTGAAGTGACCACTCCTCAGCAGGGTTGGAAAAAAAATAAAAAAATGGCCATATATGACCAGATCAGTAGGCCATACTGAACTGGAAGCCTTCCACTTCCGTTCCCTTCCAAAAGAGAATATCTCTTTTGAAAGGTACTAACGGCCTGCACCATGAAAAGGCAGGGTCGGACATTAGGTTTTAGACCTGGCTGGTTCAGTACATCATCACTGGGGATTGGTACACAGCTCTCCTTCCAGTTTATGCCTAGCTACCATTAAATAAAATTAAATGTTCATCAGATTCATAACACAATTTACTAGTCAAGAACCATTTCTTACCTTCTTCATAGTCGCACAGAACATTTTAGTTGTGATCAAATGTTGGTAAGTCATCAATAATGAAAAGTCGCCATAGAAAAGCAAATAAGATGGAGCAAATAAGCAATATATTTCCCGTTTAAAATTCATCGAAATTAGTGAGCATATCAATTCGAATTACGCTGTCACCATCAGCTTTTCTCATCATGATTTCCCCGTTCTGAAACAAGACGTATTTAAAATTTTTTGATTTGACCAGGTACCTCGCTTTCCAGAAAAGTTCTCTGTTTATTGGAGTTAAATTTTCATTTAGATACACTGGCGTTTCTTTAGCGTCATCAATAACGTTACTGGCAAAGATTTTCGATTTCTTTTTTGACATCCATTGTTCACGTTCGTTTCTAGATTTAAATTGGGCAATAATCGAAGATGTTATTTTCTTGTTCCTTGTTGGCAGTCTATGTAAGGCTTCAAGTTGATCAATGTTAAAATTATTTATATCCAGAGCATTCGCATAATTTATCATTATCTGATTTAGATTTTCTTTCTCATCCTGGTCTTCCATTGGAATGCCATGTATTTCGGTATTTCGGTTTCTGCCGTGTTTTATTCAAGATCATTAATTTGCAACTTTAGAGCCGTATTCCCTTGAGTGAGATCTGCACATGTAGTTTCAATGGTAGCTAGTTTACTCATAGTGTCTAGTTGCGTAGCTTCATATTCGTGAAATTTATTCAATAGTGTATCATATTGAGATGAGAAAAATTCTACTGAATGCCTTAAGTCTTTGATTTCGTTTCTTAAGTGCGTTATTTCATTTAGTAACGTTTTAAAGTTTCTAACTTCTTGTTACGCCAAAGACGGGGCCCGTATACTATTAGAGTTATAGCCTTCTCCAGGTGTCTTAGAGCAAGTCTGTCCTGAGCTACATCTGCTGCATCTGGCCACTGCAAACCAATTCTAATAAGGTCCTGTTTGACATTGTCTGTCCACCGCATCCTGTTAATGGTAGATAGGTAGTCAGTGGAAGGAGACCTATGCACCAATCCTCTGTGATGATGCATAGAACCGGCCAGGCCTAGCACCTAATGCCCGCCCCCTGTCTTCTCGTGGTGCCTACCGTTAGTACCTTTCAAAAGAGATACTCTGTTGTGAAGTGGAGAGCTGCCAAATTGGTGTGGCCTACTGATCTGGACAACTATGGCTACTTTTCTTCTTTTTTTTCTACCCTTTTGAGGAGTGTTCAACCACACAGGGTCCAGGTGCTGACCATATAACCTACTGGACTGGACTTATATAAGGCACTGAGCTTGATTATGGATCCTGAATTTGCTGCACTAGTGGGCTTCTGTGGAGGGAAAATTTTCCGCTGTGTTTTCTGTTTGTTTGTGGGTTGACAGTCCCAAGTGAATAGATTCACAGGATATGTTTATCAGTTGGTGGATAGCTGAGGTCAATGCAGAGACCTGAACTCTTTTTTTCTACTGGCATCATCAAATTCTACATTGGAGGAAGTCTTCCAGTGCAGATGGCTTCAACCTTTACTGGTGAGGGACCGGTTTTTTGCCCCGTGTCTGCGATTAAGGAGCTGTTTAATATTGTCTTCATTCCCTCTCTCAATAAACATAATTTCTATAAACATCCCACTAATCATTTTCTCTCCATAGGTAGTTGGAACGTGAGGACTCTGCAGAGAGCTTTTTCTCTTGATGTCCTCATACAAGAATTCCACCGTTATCATTTAGATATTCTCGGCTTGCAAGAGACCAGATGGATATATAAAGGTCAGATTCTTAAAAATAATCTTAAATTTCTCTTTTCAGGGAGGGACAGTAGTTTGCGCATCGCTCCAGAAGTTAGGTTCCTCCCCGCACGCCCCCACCCCCCCCCTACGCCAGCAGCCGATGTTCGAATGGGTTGACATTTATAAACGATTTAAAAATTATTTATTAGCCTTCTCGTGGGAAGCCCTATTCATTATAATGTGTGGCTGCAGATCTGATTGAAAGACCCCGGGAGAAAAAAAAAATTAAGCCCCTCTGGCATGCGTTTGAAACAGCCGAACTGGTGACATTTATGTCCGATTAAAAAATTATTTATTAGCCATCTCGTGGAAAGCCCTCTCTGGAGCCCGTGAGAAAAAATTAAGCCCCTCTGGCATGCGTTTGAAACAGCCGAACTGGTGACATTTATGTCCGATTAAAAAATTATTTATTATCCATCTCTGGCATTCAGCAGATCCATGAGAAAAAAATTAAGCCCCTCTGGCATTCGTTTGAAACAGCCGAACGGCTGACATCGCTTTTAAATTATCCTTCTCATTTGTGAGGGAAGAATGGCATTCATAAGAATAAAGGATTGGCCGTTGACTCGCTGGTGAGAAAAAAATTAAGCCCCTCTGGCATTCGTTTGAACGGGTTGACATTTATCCCCGCTTAAAAATTGTTTATTAACCTTCCCGCCCTATTCATTAGAATGTGCACCCGTGAGAAAAGTTTTTATCAGAATGTTTTGTTATCATGAGAGTGCTATGATTGGCTGGCGTTTTTATAGCGTTCTGCAACTTTATTGGTAGAGTATTGTATAAAAAAGCTCGGACATCAAGTTGGATCAGCAGTCATGACTTTCGCAGACGCTATTTTGGATTCTGTGTTTCGTTTTTGGTGTGCACAACCTTCCGAACCATTAGTGAAAATCTTTCCTGGTCTTTTAGAACAATTACTTGTTGGCATTATTGCAGAGCAATTACCAGAGCCGACCCCCGAGAAAGTGGCGTATGCTTTCTCCTTGGAGGCCTACAAATACGGTTTTCCCGTGCTTGATGGACTGGAGACAATAGATTTTAACGAATTGGTGGAAATAGCGAAAGTGTCATATGCCATCGGCCCGTAGACTTAGGTATCGATCTGCTGACAGGTGACGAACCCGTGCCATCGCATATACCCAGGTCTGCTAGAACACCTTCTCTTCGACGTCTCCCGAACATGGAAATTGTGGGATCTGCGCTTCAACATCTGCCCTACTGGACGATTTAGTAGAAACTGCCAGTACTCTATAAAAACGACCGGGTGAAGGGCTTTTATTATGAACCATGTATGCTGCGTTATAGATTTAGACGGCTTCACAGTAAACGGGAAATTTCTAACACGTGAGCTTGGTTATTCGGACTGTAGAGGTCTTATAGGCGTTTACAGATTCGACCTCTCCTTCGTCACGGACGTTTCTCCCCACGACTGGAAAAGTATTCGTTACGTGACCAAGCACATAACAGGCCTTCCTTTTTACCCTCGAACCGGTGAAGTGGTTTGGGAATATGATTGTTTAGACGATATCGTTCGCCATATCCATCAAAAGTGTCGTAAGCCTTTTACATCTACCGTCGCCTACAAGGGAGGATTCCACGAAAAACGTTTATTAGAGAGACTCTGCATAGAATCTCTGGATCTAGAGAAGTTTGGATGTCCACGCTTTAAAGATTTAACAAAAATACCAGGAACTGAATGTGGTTATCACACGGGGAAAGAGATACATTGTTCTCAAGCCGAAGTTGCATCGTTTAGTACATGGTTGAACGACTATATAGAGAAAAATGTATCACTCATTAATCGGTGAACCGCACAATCAATTAGCGGCTTGTTCTTGGAGTTTTTATGAAGAATATTTTTTCGGACATTGGTTAGACGAAGATCCTCCACATAATGAAAAGTCTTTATTAGTCGAAGATCATCCAAATAATGATAAGTCTTTATTAGTCGAAGATCATGCAAATAATGAAAAGTCTTTATTAGTCGAAGATCCTCCACATAATGAAAAGTGTTTATTAGTCGAAGATCATCCAAATAATGAAAAACCTTTATTAGTCGAAGATCCTCCACATAATGAAAAGTCTTTATTAGTCGAAGATCCTCCAGAACGACGGAACCCTGTAAAATGCATGTTACCCGAAGAGGTCTCTCCAAAACGGAGGTTCATAAGAAAGTGGAAACCTGTACCTTTGAAGTATGAAGATTCTCCGATAGAGGAGCTGACAACACCTCCCAGGGGGGTGAAACGGGTGCCACCCGCCGCTGAGCTTAGAATTAAACGCCTGAAATGCTTGTAACAGTTCAGTTTTCACCATGCATCCTGGCAGTGAACATACTTATTCCCTTGGGGGCGATATTTTCATCGTTCCCGCACTTTTTCGAGAGAAACTCCACGTACATCTCCGTCGCTATCAAAGGTTTTCGGACGGAGGGGCACTTTATCCTACGAAAGAGGGTGTCACTCTAACGCTCCCAGAATGGCAAGAGTTGTTATCTGCATCGGACAGAATCGACGTGGCAAATTCTACTGAAAGAGAAACGTGGTTTGTGACTCGCGATCTGCAACTATGTGCCTATTGTGTCAGCGATGGAAGACGTTTCATAGACGTCATCAAATCGACCAAAAAAGAATTCACATGTGGCATAACTCTCACCCTAGCCCAATGGAACGAGGTCCGCATCCGCCGTGACGACATTAAGAAAAGTCTGGACCACCACCGCAGATCTGATGCTAATTTCCACCTTCGTCAGGCCATTGCTGAACAGAGAGACCTTCTGCTAGCTTTTCTCCTGTCACCTCCTGCAGAGGGGGAAGGCCAGTTGATTCAGCTATTGACAGATATCATCGAACGCGATCTTGTGTACGCCTTACTACCCAACACGAGAGTCATCGAACCCGAGGATAAAGAACATTGTCTTAATATGTATCTGTCCGATGCAGTGCATGCACTGGATATTGACTCTATTGCTAACGCGTTTGTGGATACTGCCTGGACCCGTGGCTTACTTTGCTATGTGGATGATACCTTTCTTTCCTCTCTGACATATTGTGACGTGGTGAAGAGAGTGAAGGATAATCTGTATACTTCTGATAATTGGTTTTGTAAATAAAAGTCTGATATTACCTAACAATCCCTGTGTTGTGTACTCATTTGAATCATGAATCGCGCAAAGATAGCATCTGTTCTCTGCACGCTGATAGGTGTCGCTGTGATTTGCGGGGTAACGTTATCACCAGACTATTTAACTACACGTTGTGGCGATTCGCGACACTTAGGCGGGAATATCTGGCTGAGCGTGTGTAATCAAACGGTAGACATAAGATTATTTTTACACAAGCAGCCGACTGTGAAAGGGATTAACTTATCTTTTTCTCAGTGGAAGAAACTTGTTTCACTAGAAAGTTGGGTCCTTCAAAATGCTGTGGGCTCCGAGTTTCAGGTTTTGTCTGGTAGAAGCGAAAACAAAAGCGATTTACTACGACCATCCAGTCATTTACACATCTAAGGAGCTTTGTGAAGAGGCTGCAGACCGTACGTCTCTAGACGTCCCGGATTCACTCCCCATCGAGATTTGGATTAAAGAGGGAAAGCTATTGCTGGTCGATGAACGACGTGTTGGAAAAAGTTTATTACGATCCCGAGAACCCTGGCAGCTTTGGAGGGGTGAATCGATTATCCCAGAGTACTGGAGTGGATCGAAAGACAGCCAAAGAATGGTTAGCGGGTCAGGAGACATACACTCTACACAGACCGGCAGTGAGCAAGTTCAGAAGGAACAAGACGTATGTAGCGGGATTGGATCAACAGTGGCAGGCAGATTTAATGTTCGTGAAAAATATTGCACGATTTAACGACGGCTACAGATACATACTAGTTGTTATCGACATTTTGTCCCGTTATGCATGGGCAGAACCGGTGAAAAAGAAAACGGGAACTGCAGTGAAAGTTGCTTTCGAAAAGATTCTGGCTCAGGGACGTGAACCCATGACTCTAAATACAGATCAAGGGACAGAGTTCACAAACCGAGTGTTTCAAAAATTCTTAAAAGAAAAAAATATCCACTTCTTTGTGTCTTATAGTGACAAGAAAGCTGCCCTTGTGGAGAGACTGAACCGAACACTAAGAGAAAAATTATGGCGTTATTTCACTAAACATAAAAACTTCCGATTCGTGCATGTCTTGAATCGCATATTGAAGGGGTATAACGCCTCGAGACATCGCGCTCATGGGTTTGCACCCAAGGACGTTAATCTCTTTAATGAGAGTATTGTTTGGCAGAGATTATATGGAGGTCCGAAGATGGGAGAGCCCACGCATTTTAAAGTGGGCGATCATGTGAGACTCAGTAGTCCGAAGCTACCGTTCAAGAAAGGTGCATCACAGCAGTGGACTCGTGAAATATTCCTTGTGAAAAGAGTCGTACCACGATCCCCTCCTGTTTATGAAGTGGAAGATAGTGATGGTAAACAGATACACGGAACTTTCTACAGCCAGGAACTTCAGAGAATAAACCCACCAGAACTCTATGCTGTGGAAAAAATCTTGGCTCGAGATCGGAAAAAAGGTGTGTTAGTCAAGTGGCAAGATTATCCTACTCCCAGTTGGGTTCCTAGAAAATGGCTTTCTACTTAACCCTTCCTTCCACGGCCAGCAGCGATATTTACCCTCATAACACTCAAAGCGATTATTCCACGAGACTCGCCCAACCTGTCGAACTGAATGGAGAATGGGAAGTAGCACTAGCCGAGATTCACATCCCCACGAGTTGGTATAATATCGACGATTCGAACAATACCTTCTCCACGCAATTCAGATGGTTTCCCACCATCCCTCAAAACGCCGTTAAGGTTGCTCTAAACCATCAGTTCGATGGAAAGAAGATGAAGAGGGAGCGGATTATAAAAAACATCCAGAGTCAAATTCCTAAAGGCATACAAGTGATAAAAAAAGATGATTTGTGGGTATTCCAAGTCGGGTCCATGGATTACGGTGTGGTGTTTAAAAAAGAGGCAACGAGCTTCAACAATTTCTTCAACATCGGAGACGTTGACGCGGAAATTCCGCACTATTCAAACTTCGTTTCCAAGGTGGAGGAAGACGACGATTTCTTCACGCCCGATGTGGCAACATTTTATTTTTACCTAGTTCCACATCCCATCACACGGGAAGACACGCATCACATCCCTCCTGGGCGTTATGAAAATGTAGAAGATATTTTTACTGCAATGCTACAAGCTATACCCAGCGAGGATAGAATAAATTTCGCTTTCAAGAGACAGGCTAATAATCACTTAAAAATTGCTTCACATGACGGACATTATCTGACGTTTCCTTCTTCTTCCAAAGGTTTGGGAGAATTATTAGGTTTCGATAAATTTGGATATCTGTATAGCAACGACGTGTCCAAGTATGCCGTCGACATTAATGCAGGAATATCTGGTATTTATGTGTATACCGACCTAGTCGCTCCTCATTTACTAGGCGACACGTATGCAGAGCTGTTACGAGTGATTAACCCCTCTACGAGAACGACGAATAACGAGGCCATAGTGAAAATTTTCACAAGTCCTGATTATTATCCTCTCGCACGCAACGTGTTCGAGAGCGTCAGAATATTTCTTCGCACTGACAGTGGGGAACCATTGTCTTTTAAGTACGGAAAAGTCTTAGTCAAGCTACACTTTCGACATGCGAGTCAAGTTCACAGAACCTAGCCCCGCAAGCTACCTGAGCTATTATAAGGCTCAGACGGGATCGGGTGTGTTTAGAGGACCCAGATATCAAAGAGGTGGTGGTCTCGGATCGTTATTTAGAAGTATCGGACGCTTCGTGTCCCCAATTTTAAAGCCCATGATGTTTTCGCTAGGAAGACAAGCTGCCAGATCAGGAATGAAATTCGCTTCGGAAGTCGCATCAGGTCGTGACCTGAAGGAGTCATTTAAATCGAATTTGAAGGAGGGTGCGGCTGACTTGTTGGAAGAGGCAGGTCAAAATCTACGGGGGAGAGGTATAAAACGTAAGAAGCCCAAGCGAATCGTCAGATTGTCGAAGAGACGGTGCAAGGTGAGGGACGTTTTTGAAAATGAGTGAAAGGATCCACGGGTTGTCGGGCGATTGTGCTCTGTCAGAACTCGATCTATTTGCTGTACCCCCCACCAACTCACAGACTGAAAGAGCAACTTACGTCGCCTACCAACCTCTCGCTTCATTAGAAGGGTATGCGCCATTGGAATTTAATGTTATCGGTGGAGATGAGTATGTCGATTTATCTAGATGTCATTTACGAATCAGGGCAAGGATAACAGATGCTACAGGGAACGATATAGGGGATGCTGCACTTGTTGCCCCTGCAAACAATTTTTTGCACACCTTATTTAGCCAAGTCGATGTGTATTTGAACGAGCAATTAGTGAGCGGTAGTCACAGCCTTTATCCCTACAGAAGCTACCTTGAAACCTTGCTAAACTATGGTTCCGACCCTACAAAAAGTCAATTAACTTGTGGTCTGTGGCATCCTGATGCCGCGGGAAAAATGGAAGAGTGTGGAGACGCTAATCTTGGTTGGAAGACGAGGAAAAATCTTGCCGGCTCCCGCTGCATTGAATTAATCAGCTGGATTCATGCTGATTTATTTCTTCAAGACAGATATCTACTGAATCACGTCGATCTTCGATTACGATTGACCAGGTCAAAACCCGAATTCTGCCTCATGACCAGCGAGGCAGATCCCGCTTACAAAATTAAATTTGAAGAAGCCGCATTTTATGTCAGGAAAGTCAAAATTAGCAGTTCGACTTTGTTGGCCCACGCACAGATGCTGAACACGGTCTCTGCTAAGTATCCTATGCGTCGAGTAGAGGTCAGATCCTTCACCCTGAGTCCCGGAATTACTTCTAGCACGAGGGATAATTTATTCAGCTCCCAGATGCCTCGAAGATGTATCGTAGGAATTGTAGACTCTGCAGCCATGAATGGTGATTATTCTAGGAATCCTTACAATTTCAAACATTATAATCTGAATTACATGGCTTTGTATGCCGACACCGAACAGTTCCCGTCCCAACCTCTGACTCCTGATTTCCCAAATAATCAGTATATACGAGCATATCAGTCGCTACTGGAATCACTAGACGTGTGGAAAGATAACAAAGGTGTCCAGTTTGGACGCGCAGCCTACCCAAAAGGCTACACCCTGTTCGGCTTTGAATTGGGTTCTGATGGGAAACAGTGTTCTGATTACTTCAATCTAGTGAAAGCTGCAAACTGTCGATTAGAAATAAAATTCGGAACTCCTCTGGTAGAGGCCGTGAGTGTGATTTTGTATGCAGAATTCGAAAATCTGCTTGAAATAGATCAGCATCGGAAAATTCTATTTGATTTCTCTGCTTGATGGATACTCTTCAACTGACACACGTTCTTCAGAATGACCCCTTTACTAGCCCTCTGTTTTTGGGTGTATTCGCAAAAGATCAACTCCCGAAAATCACGAGAAAGCCTTGTCTTTTCATCTTTAATACCGCCGTAGCAACTTCGAGAGGCGAACACTGGATAGCTGTCTACGTGAACAAGCGAACGGTAGAACATTTCGACCCGTTAGGATTCGAACCCGAAAACGAAGATTATTACAGAGCAATCGGAATGAGGCGCATATTATATCCAACATTACCGCTTCAGTCACCAGTTTCCGACACTTGTGGGATTCACTGTCTTTATTTCCTCTTCCTACGTACGCGTGGAGTGTCCTTGAAACGATTCCTGAAGGAACGTTATTCTTGCAACCTAGGATTTAA
The DNA here is from genome assembly GCA_038380435.1 of Ryuthela nishihirai. Classification (NCBI taxonomy): domain Eukaryota; kingdom Metazoa; phylum Arthropoda; class Arachnida; order Araneae; family Heptathelidae; genus Ryuthela; species Ryuthela nishihirai. The sequence continues at coordinate 32,706,438 of JAWZYU010000004.1, forward strand.
CGAACTCTTGATCACACTATTTAACGGGTTGCTCAACTATTAATATACCTTTTCCGGTCATGCAATCGCCATGTACAATCCTCGTCTCTGGTCCGAGTCGATGTGGGAAAACTACTTTCGTTTTGAATCTCATCCGTCATGCAGATAAAGTGTTCTCTCCCAAACCAGACAGAATCATCTACTGTTATTCGATGTGGCAGCCGGCGTTTGAAGCTTTCAAAAAGGAAGTAGAATTCGTGGACGGCTTCCCTGAACTTCAATTAAGTGCAAAACAACACTCTCTACTAGTGCTGGATGATATGTTTGTTCAAGCCGCAGACGATACGAGAGTCTCTGACCTTTTCACGAAAGGTTCTCATCACTTGAATGTGACAGTTGTTCTCATCACGCAAAATTTATTCTTCCAAGGTAAATGTGCGAGAAATATCAGTCTCAATTCAAGCTACCTCGTCTTATTCAAAAGTCCAAGAGATATTTCTCAAATTAGCTATTTAGCAAGACAAATGTTTCCAGGAGAAACGAGAATCCTATTGGATGCATTTAAGCTTGCCACACAGAGACCCCACGGCTATTTACTCCTAGATTTCACCGTGGAAACACCAGATAATCAAAGGCTCAGAAGCAGGGTACTCCCTAACGAGTCCCCGGAAATAATATTTATAAGGAATGCGGATTAAAAAGCAAGGATCATTTCTACGTTACCTGTTAAATGCCCCACCTAAAAAACGTTCAACATTATTGAAAAACGCAAGTGACGGCGAAATACTCGCTTTGTGTGAGATTTGTTTTAATTTAGTGAGGGCAAATCTTCCAGTGTCGTCAAACGTTCTGAGAAAATTGTCAAAACACAAGTGTATTATACGGAAATTAGCTTCAAAGAATATTAGCGTGAAATCTAAACGTGCCTACTTACGCCAGAAAGGTTCCGGCTTCCTCCTCCCTCTTTTGTCATCCGTGATTCCTCTGATTACTAATTTATTCAAACAATGAATCTTACGGTTAAAGCTGTCGAGAAACGTCACCTGAAAGACAAGGTTAGTGATCTCGATGTCGACATGCAACGCGTTCTGAAATCCTCCGGAAATTCGGACGAGAAAGCACGGGCTTATCTTACAATTCTCAGAAAATATCTGCAATATTCAAGGAAGGCTGAAGTGCCAGACGAAATTATATTAACTCCTGGACTCTCAGAAAAAGATATCGTTGATATGACCCCCCGCCACTTTAAAAATAAAGTTCGAGAAAAAGTTAAAACTTTACCGGATATCGTACGTTGGGATTCGAGAGGAAGACTTTTAAATTATGGAAGACCTATACCAGATTCCCACATGACGGATCTACTCGTCGAAACTGTGAGAAAACGTGGAAAACCCCAAGTTCCAGGACAAAAAGAATTTCAACAACAAATGAATTGGGAAATTTTTTAATGTGAAAATAAAGAATTTTTTATTCCCTACTCTCGAGTCTTTTTTTTTCCTCTCCAATCGCAGGACACCCCCAAAATCAGGTCACTCACCCTCATAGGGCGCTGACCCCGAGTATAAAAACCCACGCTCGGAGACGCGCTCTGAGAACATCATGCAGTATACGGTGAAACCCGGAAGCTTCTCGTTTTCCACAGCCCCCGACCGCATCCCAAGAGTCCTCCGCAGGTTCTGCGACTGTACGTGTCATTTGGAGCCTCGACCCCGCTCCCCTACCGGCGAGAGGACGGGGGTGCGGCAACCTTCACCTATACTTCACGCTGACCCAGCAGTCGATGTAACTTTCAATAGCGAGACGCGCCAAGCTCTTATTACGTTTCAGGACGACGCGTGGGCTACTCTTTGTGGGATTGCACATTGTCTGTGCTCTTGCCACAGAGTTTTGCGCCCTCCGTCGCCAAGACAACCGCTTGTCAAGATAACCGGTGTCGTGAGAAGTGCGACGTCATCTCCTGCATCTTCTGAATGACAGTAGGAGGGTAAGTTCTCTTTAATTCATAACTGCTCAAACCATTTTTAAAAAAGCGTTTATTCACATGATCGCTAGTACAGGTGATTTCACACATAGTATTAATTTCAACTCATAAATACCTTAATTTCACATGTAGTATTAACTTATTTACATAGCTGTTAATTTCATCTTATAATTTCACATGTAGTATTAACTTATTTACATATCTGTTAATTTCATCTTATAATTTCAACTTATGAATACCTTAATTTCAACTCATAAATACCTAAATTTCACATGTAGTATTAACTTATTTACATAGCTGTTAATTTCAACTTATTTACATAGCTGTTAATTACAACTTATAATTTCACATGTAGTATTAACTTATTTACATAGCTGTTAATTTCAACTTATTTACATGAATACCTTATTTACATAAATACCTTAATTTCAACTTATAATTTCACATGTAGTATTAATTTCAACTCATAAATACCTTAATTTCATCTTATAACTGTTAACTCATAAATACCTGAATTTCACATGTAGTATTAATTTCACATGTAGTATTAATTTCACCTTATAACTGTTAATTTCAACTTATAACTGTTAATTTCAACTCATAAATACCTTAATTTCATCTTATAATTTCACATGTAGTATTAATTTGAACTTACGTTAAACCCAAACGGGTATGTGAGACTTTGACCCCGTTCAAAAATTCTCTTATCAAAATTAAAAGCCAGTTTTTTGCGAATTGGACAGTTAGTGAGGGTCGAGGTATATCTGTCCACTCTTACATTAAATGGAACTGCAAACGTTGTGGAAGGGGCTCCTAGAATTAATTCCTGAAGTAATGTTGTAGTGTAACGACCCTTGTTTTCCTGACTTAACTTGAATCCTTTCGCACGGGAAATATTCTCACCATTGGAGAGCTCGAGGATATAATTTTTGGGGGCGATTGAAACATACCGTTCAATGGTTACACTGGGGCCCCACTGGTCAAGAATTTCATCTTTGAAAGAACCAAGGAATTGTTTGCTCTCGGGTTTGAAAATATCTGATGGAGAAGTCTTAAAAATGCAAGAGTCTGTGTCTGCGTAAAGCGCGCGTTCTTTTAATTGAGAAAGTAGGTCGTATAATATCAATCGGGCCTGGGCTGTTACAAAAGAAGCTACAACGACGTTTCCCTTTGAATTTACTGGCTCGAATTCTTTTGAAGGCTTATAGGAAACGAGGAGTTGGTCGGAGTTGACCGCATGGAGATCTGTGAGAATTTTCGATTTATCGTTAGCGAGTTCTAATAATTTTAGGGGGTTATCGATTAAAAGAGAGGTAGCTCTGGATAAATCTTCTGATAATTTTCCCCACAACGAGTTAAGGATATATTTCGAAGAAGCACGTTTAGAACTGTTAAATTCTACCTCATGAGGGTTGATTCGAATTCCCTCTGCCTCGAAAAATTTTTTACAAAAATCCGCCTTTTCGGAATCTGTTTTTATGTGGGGTGGGTAGCCAGAATACCTCTGCTTCATCGCCAAGAAAGTATCGATATACTTCCCGAATAAGCCGGGGTCCTGGGGAGAGTAGGATATCGTTTCTGCATAATGCCAAACGTCGTATATCCTAAGAATCTTGTAACCTTCACGAACTGCTCTGTAAAGTTCGAGTGAAACGTAAGAACCAGGGAAGGCTCTCTGAGCCTCTGTGTGAGTGCAAGGCTCAGTTTGCACTAATTCAGCACATGTGCCACACAGAGGAAAGATCAACTTATTCCTACAACGATAGGGCAATACAGGAATATACAAATTACAGGGAGGGAGGACTATGCAGCGTATGATTCCGAAATAGGCGTCTAAGCCATAATCAAAATTTTGTGTTATTCTTCTGGGATGTTTAGCTGGAAATTTCCCATGCTTGCACACAAAAGGGTAAAGCGAGTTAACATCTTGATAGGTAATCGTGCAATTCTCGACCTTTGAATCGCAGAGAAGTGCGAATGTTTCCGTCCTACCTCCATATAAGTGACAGCGTGCGGATATTCGTTGAATCTCTTCGGTTTGCTGATAAATCCGCGCTGCGAGAGGATCGACTTTCACCAGTCGGTCGAAGTCGTGCTCCCAAAATATTCTAATCCTATGATCTGGCAATAGCTGTCGAATGACCCGTTCTCTATCGAGGGTTTTTAAATATGTTGCACCCATGGGTTTTCCTGTGAAAGGGTGTAAAGTGGTCGGCGTATAACAAAGCGGACAGGCATGTATCATGCAGCCAGAAAATTCGAAAATCTGACGGGTTTGCATACAGAGGCCGTCCAAAAAATAAGGCCCGACTTTGGCCTCGCCCTCTGCAGAGCGTGCAGTCTGAAGAGCGAGCTGCTCAGTCTCTTCTACGTAGGACAGCCATGCGAGAGCCTTTCTACTCTGCCTGTTATTTGAGGCGGAATATCCTCCTGAGGGGTAAACCCCGATAATACCTTCAGGCATAAATTTCTCTCTGTATACTTGCAGACAAGTAGACGGAAGGGTAATTTTTGCAAATGGGTCCACTTGTGTCATGTCCATAAATGCGGTTCGGAAACTCTCACAGCCAATGCGCAAAACGCGACAATCATCCCTGCAATAAGCAGACATTTCGGTTTTAAAGTCCCAGTGAGTCCCCCGTACCGTCTCATACCATTGGTAAAATTCTTTAGCCTCACTCGGGGTCATACGTTCGGGATGGAAAAATTGTGAATTTGGAATTGGGCCAGAATAATCTAGATTTTCCGGTTTGCAAAACGCATGGGGAAAAAATCCTTTCCGCACATCCGTAATTCCAAAAGTTTTAGGAAAGGTTCTTAATGGGGAGGGAATAAAAGAAAGAGAATCTATGAATCTTATTTTAAGCCCCGGTAAATTTAAAAGAAGGATTTTGTTCCCGTTAAAAATTAACTCAGGCTTTAGACGGGTTTGGTAGAGATAATTCAAAATGGGAACAAAATCGAAACTTCTACCGTTGTGGGCTAACAAGGTCACATCTCTGAATTTTTGCTTACCGTTCTCTACGGCTAATAACCAGTCCATAAAATCGGGAACAGTGGGGAATTCTTCGTATTGCCACAGCCCTTCACCGTCTTGGTAGGTGACAATGCATAGGATAGGAACTAGCAATCCATATTCATTCTGCATCGTTTCCATGTCAAAATAAAATCTGTGTACTGTAGCCTCGCATTCCTTGGCAGTTTTCACAAATTGCGGCTCGTTTGCTTCGCATTCGTGAGGCTTTGTTGTATTATAAACTGTGCCGCACTCTGTACACCTGTGGCGTTTGTTGCAGGTGCCATTGAGTAGATGTGAGGCATGGCATTGACGTCCACGAAAATAGTTCTTGCATGTCTCACAATAAATTTTGGAACCGTTCTTTCCACAGTCTTTGGTGAGGCAGGCTCTGCAAGTATTTCTGCAGATGTGAGGTAAATTATGCACCCGTTTTAGACACGGAACACAGAATTCGTAGCACCGAAAATACCCTGCAGGCTTGGTGATCACGCTAAAGTGAAGATCGTCCATAAGGAGAAAAATGTTATTAGAAGCCTCCTGGCGTCCGGCAAAGATGACTTGATAGTCGTCCATGGCACTGAATACTATGATTCTGTAGTCGGGATAGAGGTACTGTTGAAATTGTTGCAGCTCGGGCAGCCCGCACTTGCCCTCTGGAACTGCCGCATTGCGATGAAGCTCCTCTGCTTCCTTTCTTTGACGTACAGAATCACGTTGTTGAATATATTTAAAGGCGCCCTCCGACAGTTTCTTTTGTTTCTTCAGGCATAACGCTCTTGCAACGACAAGGCTACGGGCCAGGCACAAATTATCGTTATTGTAAATGGAAATAATGGACATTTTTCCCTCGTTAAACGCTTTAAGATCGGCTAAATGTCTTCGCTGAGGTCCTGGTTTGCGAGCACCCCCAGAGCGTTCTAAATTAACAGCGGCGAAATCAAAAAAAATATCTTCTGTTGTTCCAATCGCTTCGTTCGAATTAATCACTTTTTCCACTGTCTGTAAAAACTTTTCAGAAGTGATGTGGTCTCTCGATGTTAAAGGTAGGTTGATCGGATTACTAATCGCCTTTGAGCGTACGCATAAACGCACGTGAGAGTATTCGTCTTCGGGCATTAGTTCATGAAGAATTTTCTCGTGAACTGTGTGAAGAGCATCGCCAAAGTCCAAAGGGTTCACTTGATCGAAGTTTGTTAACCTCACGGTGTGGGACGTAAATATTGCTTTATATTTGGGAGAGACAAATTGATTGGAACAAGTGACTATAAAACCGGGGGCGTCAGGTGGGTCCTCGGTGTGAAGAGACTTCCGCCGTCGCTTCGCTGACGTTGCGTCACTTGGCAGACCTCGCGACGTGCTTGGCACTGCAGCAATTGCGTCGTCACTTGACAGACTTCGCTTTCCGCTCGATGTACTTGGCAATGCATCATCCTTTTGCACAGTGTTTAGCAGCTCATCCAACTCTTTCTGAATATTAGCTAGAGCTTCCAACCTTTCAGAATAACTCTGCTCCATTTTGAAAATTACGATTTTGTTCGCGTTTATAAGCGCTCCAATATACATATGCAAATTCCCCTTTGGCCAATGGGATCCTATAAAATTTTGGACCCACCCCTTTCACACAGTGATCAGATATTTACTCTTTACCATTGGCTTCACCATCGGTGAAGGTTGAGATTTCATTTTTTTACCCTGAAAAGTAGCACGCACGGTCATAAAATTTAACGATTTCCCTGACCGCGCTCCATAAAGACGGATTATAATTCTCCCCTATTGATGCACCCGCCCCGTAAAAATTCCTTCTGAAGCACACAAGATTTTTTATCGGGTATAGAATTCCTTTGGCACTAAGCGCAGACATCAAGAATGGCCTACTGCCCGGAGGCATAAAGATTCTTGTTAACAAAAGGTTCATTCAAAATTATTATTTTTATCTCCGTGAGACTTTCATTCCTTCTGAAGCGTCCATCTTCGCCGATCGTGGCCTAGAATTCCTTTTTCGTGTCTAAGCGTAATTCTTTCAGAGCTGAACACGCATACCAGGGAGGCTTTGATTCCGACGGGGGTTTTGTTCTACTGACCCACATTCTAATGAATGCTAGAGTACCTCTAAAAAACTTTTCTCACCAGCGAGTCGACGACCAATCCTTTATTCTTATGAATGTCAGTCTTCCCTCACAAATGAGAAGGATAATCTAAAAGCGATGTCAGCCGTTCGACGTCAGCTGATGGGTGGGTGGGGGGACCTCACTCTTGCAATAACAATACATTCTGATACAATTTTTTCTCACGGTTCAATCGGATCTGCAGGCGCACATTATAACGAATAGGGCGAGATGGCTAATAAATAATTTTTTAATCGGACGTAAATGTCAACCCGTTCAAACGAATGCCAGAGGGACTTAATTTTTTCTCATGGATCTACTGAATGCCAGAGAGGGCTAATAAATAATTTTTAATCGGACATAAATGTCAACCCGTTCAAACGAATGCTAGAGTACGGCTAAAAAACTTTTTCTCACCAGCGAGTCAACGGCCAATCCTTTATTCTTATGAATGCCATTCTTCCCTCACAAATGAGGAGGATAATTTAAAAGCGATGTCAGCCGTTCGGCTGTTTCAAACGAATGCCAGAGGGGCTTAATTTTTTTCTCATGGATCTGCTGAATGCCAGAGATGGATAATAAATAATTTTTTTAATCGGACATAAATGTCAACCCGTTCAAACGGTTCTGCTGAATGCCAGAGAGGGCTAATAAATAATTTTTTTAATCGGACATAAATGTCAACCGGCTGCTTGCATACGAATGCCAGAGGGGATTAATTTTTTTCTCATGGATCTGCTGAATGCCAGAGAGGGTTAATAAATAATTTTTTAATCGGACATAAATGTCAACCGGCTGTTTCAAACGCATGCCAGAGGGGCTTAATTTTTTCTCACGGGCTCCAGAGAGGGCTTTCCACGAGATGGCTAATAAATAATTTTTTAATCGGACATAAATGTCACCCGGCTGCTTGCATAGGAATGCCAGAGGGGATTAATTTTTTCTCCCAGCTGCGCATTATAATGAATAGGGCTTCCCACGAGAAGGCTAATAAATAATTTTTAATCGGTTATAAATGTCAACCCATTCGAACATCAGCTGCTGGCGTAGGGAGGGTGGGGGCGTGCGGGGAGGAACCTAACTTCTGGAGCGATGCGCAAACTACTAGGGACGATAATAAACATCACCAAGGCGTGAGTCTGCTTCTCAGCAGAGTAGTGATGCTCTTCTAGGATATGAGTGCATTAATGAAAGGTTTCTTACAGCAAAATTTCAGACACACATTAAAGACTTGAATGTAATCTGCTGTTATTCTCCCACTAAAGATGAAAATGAGAAAGATAAGTTTTTTGGACAACTTCAAGATATTTTGAATTCTGTGAAGAAAGAAGATATTACCCTTGTTCTAGGTGACTTCAATGCCAAAGTTGGTACTGACTCTAACCTTTGGGGAGGAGTAATAGGCCCTTTTGGTATTGGTAGCTGCAATGGCAACGTCTCCTACAGGTAAGTAAACTCAATGGTTTCAGAATAACTAACACTTATTACAAATACCGCAACATAGATAAGTGCACATGGGTTTCACCTGATAGACTGCATAAGAATATGATTGATTATACAGGATGATTTAAAACTCTTCGGCCAAACTTTAAGGGGTGATAGAACACACCTAAAGAAGCACTTTTCGTCACACAATGGATGGTCGGAACTCAAGCGGTGAAGAGCTAGAGGGCTCTTTCCAGTGGACACTTATAAGCGCTGGTTTTTGCACTTTGTCGTTATTTCTACTGTGGATTGCAGAACGGATGGATTGTTTCACGAATCAGGAGAAGGCGGACATGCATTTCACGTATGGAGCTGCAGATGGGAATACGAGGGAAGCCCAAAGATTGTATCGGGAGCGCTTTCCAACTAGATGCGTGCCTGATCGTAAAACCTTTCAGTGATAGCACCGGTGTATCTGTGCGAAACGGGCTCCTTTGTCAGCGGCTTGCAGGATACAGGGCGTGAAAGGAGTGTGAGGACGCCACGTGTTACAGAGGAAATTCTACGTAGGGTTGGAGATCGTCACGAATGTGGCATGTGAGCAATTTCCCATGCCGTAAGTATGCCCCAGTCGACGGTGTGGCGAGTTCTACGAGACGAACGATTACACTCCTATCATGCACAGAGGGTGCACGCCTTGACACCTGCAGATTATCGGCCTCGTGTGGATTTTGCACAGTGGTTCCTGCAGCAGACTGCAGCGCAACCAGACTTTGATGCACATGTCTTATTCACTGACGAATGCACCTTTACACGTGAGGTCATTTTTAATAATTACAATTCACATGTGTGGTCCACCAGTAATCCGCACGCCATACATCCACATTCGTACCAGCGGCGTTTCTCCATAAGTGTTTGGGCTGGAATCCTCCATGACCATTTGATTGGCCCATGTCTTCTGCCAGCAGGACTGAAGGGAGAACATACCTCGCATTTTTACAAGAAATCTTGCCGAATTACTGAACTCTGTTTCAGCAAACATTCAAACACGTATGTGGTTCCACCACGACGAAGAGCCACCCAATTTTAGCGTGGATGTGTGGAACGCCTTGGATTCAACATTTCCAGGACGATGGATTGGTCGGGGTGGTCCCATCTCTTGGCCGCCACGATCGCCCGATCTCTCATGTCTGGACTTTTTCCTATGGGACCATATGAAAAGCCTCATCTATGATAGCCCTATCGATTCCAATGAGGACCTTGTTGCCAGTATTTCTATTGTCGTTGCCGCTGTATGAGAAATGCCTGGTGTTTCCGCCCATGAACGCCGATCACTACGTCGAAGGTCCATTAATGTTGGCGGTCGCTCTTTTGAGCAGTTTCTGTAATTTGTTCAATAAAATTCTGTACTTTCTGTTCTGTAATTTCTGCAATTGTTTCAAACCTCTTCTGTCATTCTCGTATTTCTTCATTTCCTGACACAGTTACTGCTAACCAGTGGCGCTTCACCGCTTGAGTTCCGACCATGCATTGTATGACGAAAAGTGCTTGTTTAGGTGTGTTCTATCACCCCTTAAAGTTTAGCCCAAGAGTTTTGAATCACCCTGTATATTATATAACAGCAAATGGGTTAGTTCTGTTAGGAATACCAGGTCATATAGGGGAGCTGAAATTGGATCTGACCATTACCTTGTTAAAGGTTTCTTGGAACTTAACTTAAGAAGTGTTGTACAAGGGAGAAAAAATTTATCTTTAATACTGAAGCTCTGAAAGACCGAGTTTTAGCTAAAACTTACCGTGATAGACTACGTAGTCATTATGACAGTCATTGTTTGCTTACCACTGAAGTTCTGGAAGAATGGGGCTATTTTAAACCGGCTTTTTTGGAAACTAACAGTACATTTTTAGGAAAAAAGGAGCAGAGGGGCAGAATTATTTGAGTGATTTTCAAAAAGGCACTTGAGCTTATTCCAAAACCAAAGAACTGCAGGAATGTCCTTAATCAATACCCTACTAGTCCTAATAGAAAGCATTGCAGAGAGCTTAATAAACGTGTAAAGGATCAGTTAGCTGCTGATAAGAATCTTTGGCTTGGTGGCTTGGATGACAAAGCCGAGGAAGCAGTTAGACAGCACAACAGCAGAGAGCTGTACCAGATAGTTAATGTTTTGTGTGGTAGAAAACGGACAGGTAAACAGGAATTGAACTATAAACAAGGTAAGGTTATAGAAGGTGAGGATTCTGTCATGGGTAGGTGGGCTAAGCGTTTCAGTGATGTTCTAAACAATGTAGTTAGTTCTACTCCCATTGTTTGCAATGATGATAGATGCATTGGTGGCTTTAATGTTGGCCCTATAACACAATCTGAAGTTAGTTTGGCTGTTTCTAAACTTAAACTTCATAAATCCCCAGGGGTAGATAAAATTACTACAGAAATAGAAATGGAGAGCTGGGAATGTTTCGGTTACCACTTGGATGACTGAAATTCTGAATATCTTTTATGATAAAGGCATGGTTCCTAAGGATTTTACCAGAGCTATTGTTATCCCTATTTTCAAAAAAGGTGATCGCAGTTCTTGTGATAACTATAGGGGTATCAGCCTACTCTCTGTTCCAGATAAAGTTCTTTCCACGATTGTGTTTAATAGAATTAAGAATCTGGTTGACAGTCAATTGCGTGATGAGCAATGTGGATTCAGAAGTGGTAGGGGATGTGTGGATCAGATATTTTCACTTAGGCAGATTCTTGAGAAATGTTCAGAGTTTCAGAAACCTTTGGTTGCTAGCTTTGTTGATTTCAAAAAGGCTTTCGACTCTGTTGATCGTCATAATTTGTGGTTGATTGTGAAATCATATGGTATACCTGACAAGTTAGTTAACATAATGAAAGCTCTCTATAATAACACTGAGTCGTTTGTGAGAGTTGGTAAGGATTGTAGCAATTGGTTTAGGATTACTTCTGGTGTTCGACAAGGGTTTATTTTGTCTCCTTTTCTCTTTAGGTTGGTTATTGATTATGTTATGCGAAATTTACTGTAAGGGAAAGATTGTGGCCTTAAATGAGCTGGAGATACAAAAAGGTCTGACTTAGATTATGCTGATGATTTAGCCCTTTTGACAAATGATGTGGGATGAGATGAACTCTTTCATTAGGTCTGTTGATGAAACAGGTAGTTGAGTAGGTTTGGGTATAAACAGAGAGAAAACTAAAGTGACGAAAATGGTCAGGTAGGCTGTGATTCAGTTAATATGAATGGTTGCAGTCTTGATCAGGTATCACAGTTTAATTACCTTCGGAGCTATGTAACAGATACTGGTGATGTGCAGCATGATATTAACAGACAAATAGGGATTGCTGCCAGGACTTTTAAGAATCTAAGGAGAGTGTGGAAATATAGGCGTATACACCTAAAGACTAAAATTAGACTGTATAATAGTTTGGTTCTTTCTAGGGTTAGTTATGGTAGTGAAACGTGGACGCTGTGTAAACAAGATAACAGGAAACTAGATGCTTTTGATTCTAAATGCCTACGCAGTATCTTGGGCATTAGGTGGTTCAACTTCGTAACTAATGATGAGGTTAGCCAAAGGAGTCGGCAACTTCCTTTAAGCAGCATATTGTGCAGAGAGAGACTCCGTTGGTTTGGCCATGTTGCCTATATGGTTAATTATAGATTGGCGAATAGGAGGGAGCCAAAATTTTACAGAAATAAAATTCCAATTTTTACATCTCATCTGAATGTTGCGAACTCCCTACGATTTTGCCAAGTCACTCCGACTTTTGCCAGCTCACTTGTATTTTACTAAGTGGCTTGAAATTTTGCCAACTGCTCTATATTTTTCTTCTTCATTTTCCCAATTGAGCTAGATTTGCCTAGTTGCCTCGATTTTGACGAATACCCTAGATTTTGCCAAGTTGTCTAGATTTTGCTAACCCCTCTTAATTTTACAAAAAAAAAGATTAGAAATTTTCAGAACTCACCTAGATTTTACCAAATCGCTTCGAATTTTGCCCGCTCCGAGTTACTTTGCGGAGGGGAGACTCCCTCCATCCACCCATAGCTACGCCCTTGGATCTGAGTGACGTTTGTGAAGTTCATGCATGAATTCAGGTTTATAGATTTAAAACTTAAACAATGGTAATTTAAAATTTTAAGCAGATCTCCTTTTTTAGAGTCACAAAGCCATTGAAATCATCCGGCCATAATGAAACAGTAACTGCTTCTTTCGTAGAGAAAAAATGTTAAATAGTAATGATTGCTTTGTCTTACTGATAAAAAGATTATAATTACCTTTTTTTCCCCCGAAGTTTTCATTGACATACACTATAGATAACGCAAAAACATTATCGCTGGCAAGATAAAGTTATTTCTCGTGCAATATGTTGGCATCCTGTGTTAAACAGTTTTTCAGTTAATCGCTGAAAGCAGAAAAATACACCCAGTCGTGCATGTTGTAATTTCTGTCGTGCTGACTTCAGTGTCAGCAATAGAGAGAAATGAGACATAAATCTTCGTATATCTTCAGATAATGTGTGTTTTGAGAGAAACTTTGTGTCATCTCCATCTGAGGCAGGAGTCAGCAGCGACATCTGTCTTACTAAGGCTTCTCCATGTAAGAGAAAGCTTGCTCAAATAAACTAGTAGTTTCTTAGATTCTCCGTCATGTACATTGCTAAAAAATCCTAGCGAAGTGTGAGGAATGTCTCCACATTCAGCAATATAAACGCTATTTTTGTGGCTAACAACAACACATCGCTTCACTCAAATGCTCAAACTGATGTCTTCACACAGGAATTCCAGCTTTAAAATCTCGATATGAGGGGTTAGCAACAGATACGATAGACAGGTAATGGTTAGGTACTTAATTTTATATTTTTATTTTCAAGGAGGGAGAACGCGAAACGTATACAACTCTTCGGTAACCAGTCGGGAAAGAAGCAGAAGCAGACGCGTATAAGGGATTCTCCTCTTACAGCTTTTCTAGAATGTGACAGCATTAATGAACGGTTTCTTTCAGCAAAATTCGAAACTAGGATTGAAGACTCGAATGCAATCTGCTATTATGCCCTCACAAAGGACTCTGATGAGAATGAAAAAGATAGGTTTTACGGACAACTTCAAAATATTTTGAATATAGTATAACTGATTCAGTATAATTGATACGACATTTAGGTGGAAAAACAAATGCTTTGAGACAATTTAAGATTATTCGGCCTAATTGTAAAATATCTACCGTAGAGCAAACACAATCAGCACTTCTCGAAAGTCACTTTAATTCAGCACTTTAACGAAATTATTTTGATTAAAATAGCACAGAACCGGCCAGGTCTAGCACCTAATGTCCGACCCCGCCTTCTCGTTCGTATCCCCAAAAGAGATATTCTCTTTTGGAAAGGAACAGAAGGGGAGGGCTGCCAGCTCGGTGTGACCTACTGATCTGGTCATAAATGGACACGTTTTCTTTTTTTCAACCCTGCTGATGAGTGATCAACTTTACAGGATCCTGGTGCTGACTATTTATACCCACTAGACTGTATTAGTTTATGGATTGATTATGGATCCTGGACTTGCTGCACTGGTGGGCCACTGTTGAGTGAGAATCTGCCGCTGTGTTTTCTGTTTGCTTGTGGGTTGCCAGCCCTAAGTGAACAGAGGCATGGGATACCTTTTATCAGCTGGTGGATATCCTGATCAGAGGCCATCGCAGGTACCTGAGCCCTCACTTAGCTAATTGGGCATCGCCGATCCTAAACTAGAATAACGTGTCTCTCTGGCTCTTGAAATGACCATTTGAAAAGATGTGCCTGAAGTTCCTGTCAGCATCGGTGACTTCAGCCTTTAGCGGAGGAGGGACCAGTCTTTGCTCCATGTCTGCGATCAGGGGGCTGTTTGATATTGTTGCCCCTATCTCTCTCAATAAACCTAGTTTCTTTAAAAAATCCTACTAATCATTTTCTCTCTGCAGGTACGTGGAACGTGAAGAGTTACAAAGGGATTATTCTCTTGATGTCCTCACGCAGGAATTTCAGTGTTATAACCTAGATATTCTAGATTTACAAGAGGCTAGATTGACAGGTAAAGGTGAGATACTTAAAATAAATTTAAATTTCTCTTTTCAGGCAGGGAGGATGGAAAGCATCTCCAAGGTGTAGGTTTGCCTCTCAGCATACATGCCAATGATGCTCTTCTCGGATATGACTGAATTAATGAAAGATTTCTTACAGCAAAATTTAAAACAAAAATTAAAGACTTGAATATCATTTGTTGTTATGCTCCCGGAGAAGATTCTGATGAGAACGAGAAGGATACGTTTTACAGCTAGCTTCAGGATATTTTGAATTTTTTTAAGAAAGGAGATATTTCTCTTGTGCTACGTGACTTCAATGCTAAAGTTGGTACTGACTCTAAAGTAATGAGGGTCTGTTGTCTAATCTTCGGGAAAGAGTTTTAAGTCCCTTTGGCATTGGTTGTTCCAATGGTAATATGGAACGTCTCCTACAGGTAAGTAAACTTAATGGTTTGCGAATAACTAACACATACTACAAACTCCGGGACATTTTTAAATATTACGTATTATATAAAAATTACATGGTTTTCACCTGATGGGTTGCACAGGAATATGGTAGATGCTTGAGCCATAATGTCATATCAAATGGCCACCTAAATGTCATATCAAATATAGCCAGCTTGATGGCTTGGCTGACAAAGCCGAGGAAGCAGTTAGGCAGCCCAACAGCAGAGAGCTATACCAGATAGTTAATGTTTTGTGTTGTAGAAAACGGACAGGTATACAGGGATTGAAGGATAAACAAGGTAAGGTTATAGAAGGTGAGGATTCTGTCATGGCTTGGTGGGCTGAGCATTTCGGTGATGTTCTAAACAATGTGGTTAGTTCTACTACCATTGTAATGATGATACATGCATTGGTGGCTTTAATGTTGGCCCTATAACACAATCTGAAGTTATATTGGCTGTTTCTAAACTTAAACTTCGTAAATCCCCAGGGGTAGATGAAATTACTACAGAAATGCTCAGTGCTGGGAATGTTTCGGTTACCACTTGGATAACTGAAATTCTGAATATCTTTTATGATAAAGGCATGGTTCCTAAGGATTTTACCAGAGCTATTGTTATCCCTATTTTCAAAAAAGGTGATCGCAGTTCTTGTGATAACTATAGGGGTATCAGCCTACTCTCTGTTCTAGGTAAAGTTCTTTCCATGATTGTGCTTAATAGAATTAAGAATCTGTTTGACAGTTAATTGCGTGATGAGCAATGTGGATTCAGAAGTGGTAGGGGATGTGTGGATCAGATATTTTCACTTAGGCAGATTCTTGAGAAATGTTTAGAGTTTCAGAAACCTTTGGTTGCTAGCTTTGTTGATTTCAAAAAGGCTTTCGACTCTGTTGATCGTCATAATTTGTGGTTAATTGTGAGATCATATGGTATATCTGACAAGTTAGTTAACATAATGAAAGCTCTCTATAATAACACTGAGTCGTGTGTGAGAGTTGGTAAGGTTTGTAGCAATTGGTTTAGCATTACTTCTGGTGTTCGACAAGTGTGCATTTTGTCTCCTTTTCTCTTTAGCTTGGTTATTGATTATGTTATGCGAAATTCACTTCAAGGGAAAGATTTTGGCCTTAAATGGACTGGAGATACGAAAAATGTCTGATTTAGATTATGCTGATGATTTAGCCCTTTTGGCAAATGATGTTGATGAGATGAACTCTTTCATTCGAGCTGTTGATGAGACTGGTAGTAGAGTAGGTTTGGTTATAAACAGAGAGAAAACTAAAGTGATGAAAATTGGTCAGGCAGTCTGCAATTCAGTTAATCTGAACGGTTGCAGTCTTGAGCAGGTGTCACAGTTTAATTATCTTGGGAGCTATGTAACAGATACTGGTGATGTGCGGCATGAAATAACATGCTAAACATGCTAAAAACTAAACTTAGGCTGTATAATAGTTTGGTTCTTTCTAAGGTTAGTTATGGTAGCGAACATGGACCCTTTGTAAGCAAGATAACAAGAAAATTGATGTCTTTGTTTCTTGATGCTTACGCAGCATCTTGGGCATTTAGTGGTTTGGCCTAGTAAGTAATGATGAGGCTAGAAGAAGGGTCATCAACCTGCTTTGAGCAGCATATTATGCAGAGAGAGATTGCGTTGGTTTGGCCATTTTGCCCATATGCATAGCTGCAGATTGGCAAAGAGGATTATGAACAGTGTACCTAAGGGTATCAGAAAAAGGGGAAGACTTAGGATGCGATGGGCAGACATTGTCAAACAGGACCTTGCTAGAATTGGCCTAGAGTGTCCAAATGCAGCAGCAGTAGCTCAAAACAGACACGTCTGGTGAGGAAAATTACAGTCTGGTTAAACCTCCGTAGCCCAATGGCTGCATGAGGATTTCGTACGTATGTATATAAATTTGCACGTTCATCCTAGAATTACAACATTTCTGTTTTATTCCTTGTACCTGTACGAATAAACGGTACTTTGTTTCTGCTTGTTAAGTGTTTCAAATATTTTTATTTCGTTCATGATGATACAAAAAAAAAAAGAATTTCAAATTTTAAAAATCTGCAGAATTGTTTTTATGTGGAGGCAGCCAAACATTGGTATTTTTTTTTAATTTTCTTTTTTTCTTTTTTTATGTTAAATTTAAAGTAGAGCGACTAAAGCTTCATGCAGCGTAGACGTTGCATTTCCTTCGTTGCGTGTTTTATTCATACCGTAAAATACACCGCTAGGAATCTTTTTGAAAAATCCATCTTAAAACCCATCTTAACCAATTTACGTTTTTTTGTAGAGTAATTATATTGAGCTTCGCCATTGAAAAGAAAAAGAGCACTTTTAAATCGCACTTTGCGGACACTCATCATGTAACTAGATAAATTTGAGATCTTTTTTGCGGCCTCTTCTTTCTGATGGCTTTCCGTAGTTTCTTCAGTGGCACGATATATGCATGCTCATTCAAATCCATTGGGGTGACTTTCTTGTTATACTAGAAGTTTGTAATTTTCTTCATAACTTTCGGTGCTGATCGTGGAGTTTTGAAGTACATAACTTGAACGTACTGCTTCGATGAGCCAACTTCAATTTTGACGTTAAATTAACTTAATACTAACGTTTATTTTTTTTAATTTTTTTTAGCTATACATCATCATCATCCTCAAGCAGCCATGGGCTACGGAGGTCCAACCAGACCGCGCAGTTTAATTCTCCAAGCATATCTGTCCTGAGCTACATCTGCTGCACCTGGCCACTGCACACCAATTCTAACAAGGTCCTGTTTGACATTGTTTGCCCACCGTATCCTAGGTCTCCCCTCCTTCTGAGGCCTCTAGGCACACTGTTCATAACCCTATTCGCCAATCTATAATTATCCATAGGGGAAACATGGCCAAACCAGCGGAGTCTCTCTCTGCACAATATGCTGCTTAAAGGAGGTTGCAGACTCCTTTGCCTAACCTCATCATTAGTTACAAAGTTAAACCACCTAATACCCAAAATACTGCGTAAGCATCTAGAATCAAAAGCATCTAGTTTCCTGTTATCTTGCTTACACAGCGTCCAAGTTTCACTACCATAACTAACCCTAGAAAGAACCAAACTGACAAGTAAAATGTAAACAAAGTTAGACATTTATTTTTTCTTTTTATTGCACCCCCCTCCCAACTATTGGCTCCCAGCAAATGTAATACTTTTCCATTTGGCCCGATGCCAAAACGTTTGTGCTCTTCTGCTATAAGCCAGCCGATTGGATAGGAAATAACCACACATAGAAAATTCAGTTTAGATGCACGCGCGCGAAACCTTTTCCTTTGTCGTAATTGGTCATGAAATTAATAAATTGGCTCATTTCATTGAAAGGAAAACTGTTCATTTTTTGGTGTGTTTTAATGCGATCGCCTTAATTGGGTTTTTTTTAAAACGGAAGTGGGTTTAATGCGATTCTGAAATCTTCGACTGAGTGCAGTACGAAAGCGAAAAAAAAAGTTTAATGAGCACTGATACCGGCGTCTTGAAAACTTCCCAATTACTCTTAGGATCCGTAATGGTAGATTCCAATGGGTTATGGCTTAACCAACGATACTTGTATAACTATCTGCAATTAGCTCTTCCACTTTCTGGCTTATTAAGTTGATTTTTGCGTACAAATTTGTAACTTTGTTTGTTTGCAATACTATACTTTTGAAAAGGTAAAGGCATAAGATGATTAAATTATCTTCTTGTTTAGGAGTCCAGTACACGATTGATCCTGTTCTGGGCACGTGTGACCTCAAGGTAATTGATGTGACATTTGATGCTATAACGGCGACTGATACCTTGTCTGACGTGATGCTCACTCCGAAACAATTTTTTTCCATGGATGGTGTCAGCTTATCTTACAATGGCAAGGTAGGGTGACTCTTTCATCTTTTTTTTACTCAGGTTCGAAAAAAGATAATTTATAGTATACTCTTTATCCACAGAACTCCATTAATTGACTTATGTATTTTAACCATTATTACTCTGTACAAGTGTCCTGTTGACACCAGGGGCGGGGGTGGCTCAGTCGGTAGCGCGCCAAGGTCGTAATCTGTAGTTTCCAGGTTCGAGTCCCAGCTGGGTCAGCGTTGAGATTTATCTCCGCAAAATACCCGCCCTGCCCACGGTCAGTAGGGGACACCGATGGGCTTGGAAAGGCCGCCGTCCGTCGGATGGGACGTTAAGCCGTGGCCCCGTGTGCGGGAGAGCCATACCCTGTGCACGTTAAAGAACACGCTGGATGGCCTTGACGGGAGGCTACCATCTGTCTCCCAACAGCTGTTCCAGTGGGTCCCCTTCCCCAACCTTCTCTGAGCCTTCGGGGTCCTTGTGGCCTGGCCATTTAGCCCATGGTGTGCAAAAAAGTGCCGCTCAGAGGTAAAACAACCCAACCCAACCCTGTTGACACCAGTGTAGAGGAAAAATTATTTTGAGAGGGGCCGGAATTCGAATCCATGCCTTCCTCATGCTCTGACCACTGAGCCTACTGGCCATTGGTCAAGATTTCTATTGTTCATATTAATCCGCTTCATCTGAGGGCCAGCCGCAAGTGACTATTTTTTGACTGCATAAAAAATAGGGAGGATATTGATCAGTGGCCTGTTGCTCAGTGGTCAGAGCACCCGCCATGTCATCAGGAGGTCGTGGGTTCGGATCCCACCCAGCTGAAGACAAATTTTCCTCTATACCCGTGTTAACAGGTTGCTTGTACAAAGTAATAGTGCTTAAAATGCTTAAGTCGACTTGTGAAGTGACAGAAACCTAATTTGCGGTATGTTCGAAATCATAGCCACTTCATTCCTTGTTTATTGCATATTAACTAAGAAAGCGAGTAAGAGAGCTTGCTGTTATTCCATCGGCCATACCCTTTAATGTTATAATGATTAATAACTCTAACTTAGGCATTGGCCAAAGCACCAGTGCTATTGTCTCCGTTGTGAATTGTCCTAGTTATGAAAAAACGTGTGTAAGTTAGGAGTTTTGTGTATGTAGCATATAAAAAATTATCCTCTTGTTATATATATAGAGGATAAATTGTTAAACGAATACGTGTTGAATTCTGGGTTTGAGACTATGTAACAGACTAAACTGTTGTTTATCGGAATACTACTTATTTGGACCAGGAAGATTATCAGGTTGAATTTACTTACCAAAGAATAACCAGATCTATCGAAAGAGACTTCATTTTCAACGTAGCGCTTTGCAGACTACGAACTTCGTAAAGCAGGATTTGTAAGATGGAAGTTCGAAGCCCATTGCTAGGTGCGAAGCCGAAAAAAAATCTTAATGTTTATAAACCACTGTTGGCAACAAATGGTGGAGATACATCTTACCTTATAGCTACCGTATATCGCGATCGCCGATGACAGCACGAGGTTTGATGTGAAACAGACAAATTTTAACTGACGTGAGTCCTTTTCACTTGTTTGGATCAAGTAAAGTCGAAAATATCTGTATAAATTGTAGCCATCAGTGTCTTCTTAATGATCTTGTAACTCTTCAGTATCTCCTTAATTATCCTGTAAGTCGACAGGATCTTCCTAGTGATCCTGTAAGTCACGCTGTATTTTTTGTGTGTGGTGTAAAAGTGGTTTATTATTTATTGGTTTATAATTAGCTTGAGCTCTAAATTAATGTTCATAATGGGATCCTATGCATTTATGAAACAAATGTAAAATGCTTCATAAAATCTCAAAACAAAAAAAAAAGACTGGGAATTCATGACAATCAATCCCATGCAAAAAGGAAACATCTAATAGCAATGCTTAAGTTGAAATCTTTATCAATTACAGGCTAGCAGAAACAAATCTAATACGATATAAAAGATGAAAAAACACTCACGGAGATTGCTTAAATTTAATTTATAATAAACATAATTGAAGTTATATTCAGATCTTCATAAAAAAATTGTCCCACCCAGAACGAATGTCGTGCTTACGACCCAAAGCGACGTGCTAAGGGTAGTAATGTAAACAACAGATGATCACATTTTCAGTCCGTTTAGTGAGGCGGATGTTGAATATCAGGGTTACATCGGTACGAGATGTGGCCCCGTTTCCCTGTCACACATCGTTCAGTCTTACTGACACTGTAGATCTGTCTGGCAAAAGTGCTTCTGGTACTGCCTGTCATCCGGCGAATCTATCGATCATCCCGATCCGTAGTCACTCGAGGACGACTCCTGAACGACGACGTGAAACGCCTTCCCCTCTCCACTGCTGCTAGCAGTCGCCAATGCTTACGCATTACGTCCGAAATGCATTGCAATTCGTCGCGTAGACCACCTTGCTTTACTTCGCTCAAACTCTCCTTTTGTACGTTGTTCAAACTCTCCTTTTGTACGTTGTAGACAGGTGATTAAACACCTGTCTACAACGTACAAAAGGTTGGACCTCCATAGCCCGTGGTTGCTTAGTAGGTCACCGCATCCTAACTCTCCTCTCTTTCTGAGACCTTTAGGTGTACTGTTCATAACTCTATTCCCTAACTGTACTTATGCATACGAATAACATGACCAAACCAACATAGTCTCTCTCTGCACGATATGCTGTTCAAAGAAGATTACCGAATCCTTTGCTTACCAATCAAAGGCTTCTAGTTTCCTGTTATCTTGTTTACAGAGGGTTACAGTTTGCCTACCGTATAAAATTTTAGAAGGGACAAAGCTATTATACAATCTAATTTTAGTCTGTTGAAATATACGCCTTAAATAGCCCAAGAGTAATACCATCAATAAATCAATTTTTATTTCCTTTGCATTAACTTATACAGAGTTTATCATAGCGAGCTTTACTGTTCTGTTTATCTCATCATATCGTTAAATAGCTCCCAAGATAATTTAACTGAAATACTTGTTCAAGGGTGCAGCATTCAAAGGAAATGAAGTGCCTCAAATTTACCATATTACCAGTCTCGTTAAGAGCGCTTATTTCATGAACATTATTATCCCAAAAAAGGACATGTCATCAGCATAATCTAAATCAAAAACTTTTACCTCTCTCTGTTGTTAATGGGCCCAATTTTCTCCTTGCATTTTTTTTTCAAAATAGCATAATCAATAACCAAAGGAAAAAGGAGATGAAATATGCTCTTATCGAACCCCAGTAATACTGTTACGACAGATGAACGTGCTACAACGAACTTGGAATTTATGACAATCAATCCCATGCAATGTTGTATGCAAATTGTGATGTGAAGTATCATTTTGATGCTCGTGTTTGCTTCAGCGTGAGAATTGCGTCACTAACCACTTCGAACGGACTTAACTTAAAAAATAAGGAATAAGGAAGTTGTAATTAGGAAGAATTTGTATGAAGGAAAACGTAGTTTGCTTTAGTCTGTGCACTATAGTATAAAGAAAAAATATTTTTATTTGGTGTGTTAGCGAGAGATTGAATAAATTTATTAGTGTGGATATTGTTAGTGAACGAGTAAGAAAAAGAAATCATTGTCTTGTGCGTGGTGATCAACGTCTGAAAAGAATTGGTTCTGAGAAACCAGTATACTTAGCCTCAGTTTTATAGTACTTGATACTACTTGAAAACCTTAAAAGAAAGTCATTTAGTGTATAGTTACTTAGTTTAAGAATTGGTAAGGTTATTCTCGATAGATTGTAGGTTTGTTCACAAATATGATTGTGCCATTTATCGACTGTTGTAAAAAGCCTTATTTTATGCTTTGAGTGGAGATAGTATGAATTGCAGAAGAAACAACTCTTTGTAGGAATAGTGATAAGGTGCTATGTTCTTCTGAAAGTTTATTTTCATTCTGATGAAGATTTCTGCTGGTTGAATTTAGTTTATATAAATATTTTCATTCATACATTTGTAATAAATTACTTTATTTTAGAATTATTATTGCTAAATATTACTTTTGAACTCACGCTCAGTTTCCATATGTCAAATTCATAACAACCCTAAATAATCGTTATAAGCCTTATCAACTGTCGTACGTGACTCAGTGTTATATAGAGCCAACATTGTGTTAACTAACTTTTCCTCTCTGCCATACAGTCTCACGATATATCAGGAATTATGACGGTCAACATAGCGAAAAGTGTTTTTGAATCTTTGAAGCTATAATCACAAGGTTTCAAAACTTGAAACTTTTGTCAAGGATCTGCCTAGGCGTAAAATTTTAATATTTGATGTATTCAGCCTCTACCATTTCTGAACCCACATTCTATGTCACAAAGGTATTAGTCAGCCAAATTCTTAATTATATTGAGCACAATTGTGCAAAAAACATTGTCTGTAATAGAAAACTGACTGATTTCTCTGTGATTGTTACAAGATTGCGGTCACCCTTTCTGACGATAGACTGCATAAAAATATAATGTACATAGCTCTAGTAACAGCAACTTAGCAAACAGCATCATTAATCAAAAATATTCAAGTCTCAGTCAGCTAGCTATACGACAACGTAGTCACCCCGTGACCGAGTTATTAGCGCAATTGGCTACTGATCAAAGGGACATGGATTGATCATACCTTGACATACGTACGTACATGGGTTCGAACCCCTGGTTAGGCATGGATGTTTGTGTTGTTTTTCTGCAGAGGTCCTGCCATCATCGCAGACCTTCTACTATGGCGTATTAAACTGACAGGTTCCCGTCTGACTTCTGTGGCAAGCAACTGCTTGAGGGAATATTTATTATTTTTTTTATTTATACCAAAAGCAGAAACATTCGCAGCTCTAAACATTATATAATATGTTCATCCATCCGTATAAATTTCATCCATCCGTGTGATTTTTGCAGTTTTTTTACACAAAAGCATCAAAGTCTATAATATAACAATTACATAAAGGTTTGTAGAACCGAACCTTACGTAAGTCAGGAACTGTCCGTATCTTTTGAAACTGCTCTCTCTGTTACGACTGATACATAGACACATACATACATAGATCACATGGTGGAAGAATGAGTGGATACGCAGGATGGGGTAGCTGTTTGATTTTTTTCCTGCACCATATAGGACGCATTTACCTGTTAGGCAGATGCGTAGTTATCGTTTCTCACGACGTCGTAGATAGAGTTCATCTCGAGCAGCGGTAGCCTTCAGACGACTTGTTCTTGTCTACGACTAACTTTTCTCTTCATTTTGTGGTGCATTTAAGATTCTATCTACCTTGGTCTGGCACTGATCCGCTTTCATCTTACCTATTGCTTCACTACACTCATAGTCGTTTTGCGACATGTTGTAGTGAAATTACTACCTAAGTTAACGCCATGATGGCTGGAACGGAAATGTGTGGCGACTGCAGCCATGCGCACTTTTATTGCAACCCTAATTTCCCTGCTCGTGGTCACGTTGGTTAAATGTACATGGATTTTCTTTTTCGGCCTTTCAGATTCTACGTGTGCGTCATTCCTTTATTTAGTTTTCAAGAAACGAAAGGTTCAGCTATGGTTTTATGTCCAGTGTGTACGATTGATTGTTTCTTAAACATTTCATATTCAAAATCAGTAAATTCCTTTCGTCTAATATTTTCTTTATTCGTTATTTCCGAGTTATGTACAATCGCTCAAAAAATATCCGAACACTATGGTTGATTACAGAATTCAGAAAAAAATATCTGGCAACCTTCGTGTACTGTACGCGAAGGTTGTCAGATCACTAATTTCTAAAACAATCGTTGCCAGATATTTTTCTGAATTCTGTAATCAACCGTAGTGTTCGGATATTTTTTTGAGCGACTGTACTGGTATTGGAACAATCATTGCAGTGTAGATATTACCTTTTAATTCCTTATTTATTCTGTTCCTTCATAGATGCTCATTCTGTGCTTAACTCTTTCTCTGTAAGCCAATTTCTAATTGATTCTGAATGTTAAAAGCATGCACTTGTTCTTTCGTTCGGTTTTCAGTTTCGATTTTCAGTTTTTATTTTTGATATCTTATTTTTATTATCTTTGCTGTGGTAAATATGAAGAGGTGTCCAAGTTTTTTAAGTAGTGGGGCACATGATCAGAAATCCATATGCGTATATGTAGGTTGCTTTTTTATTGATAACAAATAATAATATCCATTTGCCAGTGATCCTTCATAATGACCAAGTTTCATGATGCAATTGTAATAGAATTAAACTTTTAGCAATTACAGAGTCAGTTACAGAGCGGTAGCGAGTGGCAGATGGTTAAGGACCTAATCTGTATTCATTTTGGCGACAAATCTCAGACGCGCCACTTGTTGGACGACTTTGTTACGGAGGATGTTTAAGAAGCTCTTGACACGTGTCTGTAGATTTGCACTCGTTCCTTCGAAGTTAACGAGCTACGATTTGTTTGAAAGTTTGTCTAAAATTACCAGTTCTTATTAAAAACAAAGGTCGTATTACCATTTCCCTCTTCGCCGGTGACGTGGTGTTCAGTCTTGTCAAATTCTGGATTATATTTTTTAACTGAGTGTTCCATTTCTGTTTAATGTGAATTGTATTATAATAACTAATATAACATCTTTGTACTGCATAATAAAATGGAAAAATAATTAAAATGCAAAAAATACAGTAAAACATTTCAATTATTTTAAAAATACATATAAAATTTTACTTATTTTTTTAAATTTCGCGATTTTCTTAAATCTAAATTAAATGTTCTTACTTTTGGTATATGACATGACCTAATCCTGGGTTGTTTTACATCTGAGCTGCACTTTGTTTTGCACACAATGGGTTAAGTAGTCAGTTCCCGAAGACTCAGAGAAAGTTGGGGGAAAGGGATTCACTGGACAATTTTTAGGAGATAGATGGTAACCTTCCGTCAAGGCCATCCAGCGTGTTCTTTAACGTGCACACGGTATGGCTCTCTCTCGCACATGGGGCCACTGCTTAAGATCCTATCTGACGGATGGCGGCTTTTCCAAGCCCATCGGTGTCCCCTACTGACCGAGGGCAGGGCGGGGAGTTTGTGGAGATAAATCTCACGCTGGCCCAACTGGGACTCGAACCTGGGAACTGCAGATTACGAGCCTTACGAAAATACAGATTACGAAAAACTTACTTTTCCATTTCACTCACCGAAAGAGATCGGCAGCAAGTTGGTAAGAGAGTCACGGTATAGTGGTGAACAACATAATAAGTAGATAGATACATATCTCATAGTTTGCTATGCTAACTAGTATTCGCCGGAGATTACCATAGAGCGGCGCTCGAGCGATTCGATTCGGAAACTGTCACGTTGGGTTTCAAAATAATGCAGCGGTGGATATAGTTTCGTTTTGAAAACTCCAGTGGAATGTACAAATATGAAACAGTTTCATCCCTGAAATATCACAAGAATTTTGAGCTGACTCTATTAGAAACATTAATATTTTTCTTGTACAGAAAATATCTTATGATGCTCAAAAACAAAGAATCGACCTTCTTTGTTACGCACGTTCTCTTCGTTATTGGAAATATTCGCAAACCGAGGGATGGGTGTATTCCCATTTCATAAATTTTACACGTCTCATCCACTCGATTCCGATGTTTACCGAAATATCCACTTCACAATAATTCACACGTCATAACTCATGTAAAACCACAGCTTGTCAGTTGAGTACTTTGAATATACGGGATTTCATTAGCATTTACTCAAAGTTGCTCTTCTGGTTTTAGCTTGTGTTGACTCTTCCTATTTTCTCGTTACTTTTAAACAGTGTAAAAAGTCTTATAAATCAAAGGGAGAATTAAGATATCAATCACTTACACTGTGACAAATTTTCACAAAAGTCATGCCTCTGAGATAAAAGTAGCCATTTTTTAAAGATTCCAAGGTGCTGAACACGAATATGACAATGAAAATGCAAAATTGGCTACGATTTCTGAGAAATCTGCAATAGTTTCTTATATAATAGAGTAATACGTACATGTGACATGTATTGGGAGCGGGGGTGGCTCAGTCGGTAGCGCGCCAGGCTCGTAATCTGTAGTTCCCAGGTTCGAGTCCCAGCTGGATCAGCGTTGAGATTTATCTCCGCAAAATTTCCCCGCCCTGCCCACGGTCAGTAGGGGACACCAATGGGCTTGGAAAGGCCGCCGTCCGCCGGATGGGACGTTAAGCCGTGGCCCCGTGTGCGGGAGAGAGCCATACCCTGTGCACGTTAAAGAACACGCTGGATGGCCTTGACGGGAGGCTACCATCTGTCTCCCAAATGCTGTTCCAGTGGGTCCCCTCCCCCCAACCTTCTCTGAGCCTTCGGGGTCCTTGTGGCCTGGCCATTTAGCCCATGGTGTGCAAAAAAGTGCCGCTCAGAGGTAAAACAATCCAATGTGACATGTATCGGTAAAACTCCGCTTCTACTTCCGATCCATTGATTGAGATTCCATTGTTTAAGTCTTGATCTAAGTAACTCTGCTTTCGCCTTGGACAGCTCCAGATCGCCAACAAGATCGTTCATTTCTTTTTCGGTAAGATGTGTGCAGATATATAGATCATCATTAGATACTGAAGGCTGCGGAGAACCCGACGCCTGTTCGCCTCCCTCCTCATCGTCTGAAAATTCTTTTGGAGGTTCAGGAATGAGTAGGTCTTTGCCTACTCGTTCCTGAACCTCCAAAAGAATAGTAGGTCTTTGCCGTGCGGAACTGGTTGGAGAGCAGATTGTATATTCGGGTACGTTATTGTCCACTTCTTTTTCCTTGTGATGCCTCCAGAAACAGGTGGAACCATGCAGAAGTAGCAATCATTTTCGTTATTGCTTGGCTCTTTCCAAACCATAGGAACAGCAAACGGCATCGCCACTTTTTCATCTTTCAGCCACTTTTTTTTCAGGAACATTTCTTGTACACGTACTGCAGGATATGTGTGGGGGCCCAGGCCTTTTCCTGGTCCCCGATCTTGCATCCAAATTAAATAAAATACGCCGCTTTCACTATTGGAGTGATGGCCCTTTTCTGGCTTGAAATGTCACTTCCCCGCATATGTAACAAAATATATCTGCACTATTAACACAGTTACGAGACATACTAATGCTGGATTGAAAGTGCAAGGATCACTTGTGTTGTACTTATGACTCAGGTTAAAAAGTCTTATAAATCAACGGGAGAATTAAGATATCAATCACTTACACTGTGACAAATTTTATAAAAGTCATGCCTCTGAGATAAAAGTAGCCATTTTTTACTATTCTATTATTCACTACTCAGGGGTAAATGGGAGTCGCTCAAAAGACTTGCTTACCCTACGAGACGTCGCTTACAATAACAATTGCATCATCTTTTGTCTGTGATCGTAAAGCCGCGGTGTCATGACTCTACTACATTGCATCACACAATGATGCAATACCTCCGGGGGTTGTTTCTATGGCGGGCTGATGCAATACAACGCAATATGTTGCAATCTGGAGTTTAAAATTCAGCGTTGCGAAATGATTACCTATGTACTTAATGCGGACAGAGTCGTTTATATATGACCATCTCTGTATCTCCTAAACAAGAGCCAATCGACCAATTTTATTGTCATTTTCATGTTCAGCACCTCGAAATTAGTAAAGATTGGCTATTTTCATTTCAAAGTCTTTTTGTGTATTGCCCAGTGTTATCAATAAGCTGATGGCTGAATTAATCAATCAATGACTTAAAAGAGTCTTCGATGATTGAACTACGCAGTCTCATTGTCTCCATCCATCTTCGCCACTGCATTAAAAAGTTCAGACCCAAGCCTACTTTAATTCAACATATTTTGTTCACAAAGAAAAAAATATTAGAACAGCAGGGAAAGATTTTTCGGATAAATTTCAACGTTTTTGAATCTGAAAGCAACAGGCAAATCATTTGCAAAAAATCGCAATTCAAATCGTTCTTAATTCTAGGTGAAGAATTGCAGCTGCAGGAAGAGTTGGGTTGGGTTGTTTTACCTCTGAGCGGTACTTTTTTGCACACAATGGGCTAAATGGCCAGGTCACATGGACCCCGAAGACTCAGAGAAGGTTGGGGGAGGGAGGGACCCACTGGAACAGCTGTTGGGAGACAGATGGTAGCCTCCCGTCAAGGCCATCCAGCGTGTTCTTTAACATGCACAGGGTATGGCTCTCCCACACACGGGGCCACGGCTTAACGTCCCATCCGACGGACGGCGGCCTTTACCAAGCCCATCGGTGTCCCCTACTGCCCGTGGGCAGGGCGGGGAATTTTGCGGAAATAAATCTCAACGCTGACCCAGCTGGGACTCGAACCTGGGAACTACAGATTACGAGCCTGGCGCGCTACCGACTGAGCCACCCCCGCCCCTCTGCAGGAAGAGAGAATAGTTTTAATTTCATGCAAATACTTTTCCTTTACAAACTGAAAATGTTTATAAGCAGTGATTTTGTTTTTCCATTGCAGTATAAAGCAAGAGGATTAATGGCTGATGTTTTTTCTGGAGTGGTGCAAACGAAAACGAAGACTCGAATTTACCATTGGTACTTCACAACGGTAAGTGTTGCTAGCATTTGGAATTTCCTGGAATTGGTGTTTGTGTCCCTTTAAGTAATGCGTGATCAGTGTTTCTCAAATGCACGCGATTGAGTCATTCGTATCGTACTGCTCTCAATGCGTCCCATACATTTTCTGTTCCTTGGAATTGAAATTAAAACTTAATAAATTGTTTTACCATTTGAAGACAATTATTGGACTCTTCTCGAAAAATCTGAAGGAAAGCAACGGCAAACCCACTGTGAATCGATTTCTTGAATATTACGAAATGTTGTGAATCAGGAATGCAAATGTGGGCGATATCTAATTGGTGGAGAAATCTTTTGGAGAAATAGTTTGCGTCGTGATAGACACGGTTGGAACCTGCTCTCCTTCTTTCACCTGCGCTATCGATGGGAACTGAGATAAGGTTCAAACTAACTGATTAAATGAGATCTTGACTTCTTCGAACCTATCACAGCAAAAGAAATCCCCGCACACATATCAATGTAAGAATTGATTCTTCCTATCAAAGTCAAAATTTACACTCTGCCGCTGTCAAAAGCGCCAAGAACTTATTTTCAGGCATTGTGAAGTGAACATTCGGCAGTCTTGACACCAGATCAACACCCGGCTCTCCACCATAGGCTTGTAGGAGTAATTCAAATTCCCCTTCGTTTCATAGTGCTCAGAAATTCTAATTTAATAATTCCCGTATAAGAACAACGATAGTTGGAAGCATGGAAGTGTGATGGTTTACCCACGTGGAACACGAACCAACGACTTACTGGCTACACACCAGCTACTCTTATGTCCTAAACTTCTGTCTAAACTCATTCCAGAGATTTGAGTGCACAAATAAAAAAAAACTTCATGACAAGGGAGGAAGGAGAAGAGAAAAGTAAGAAGGAATGAAAAAAGTAAAAAAAAATGCGAGAAAGAATAAAAAAAAATTATAAATTTACTTGATGTGAAGAAATTAAAAACTGATTTAAAATTAAAGCTTTGAAGAAATGCTAGTGATTTTCTTTTGGAATATTTATCATAACTGCATTTTGATGTAAACTTATCTACTTATTAAATTTAAGACTGGATGAAGAAAGAATGAACCTGGATCTCATTTATCTTGCAGGGGCCAAAGGAGAGCACAACTGAGGGTTCTAATAAGAAGCAATACGTCAATCCATTTCTTTTTTTAGGAAAGGACTCTTTACACTTTTGCGATAACAATAACAAATTCGGAAGGGCCAGCTGAAAAAGTGAAACTAGTTTTTGCTGTGAATCGCTTGGGGTTTTGTGAAGAAACATCCGTTACCGATGAACAATACTTTCTGCAGTTCGGCTTTTAAACCGAAAGTGTTGGTTTGATATCCATTCTCAAGATTTAACAAGTGGGCTGTAGGCTCTTGGCCTACGGCATGAAAACAGCAAAGTAAAAGAATTCCGCAGCTTAAAAAATTAGGAAAATGATTTCAAAAGTTCTGAAATCTTCAGAAATTACTATTGTGCAAAAGGAGCTAATTAATTATAAAAAAAATATATATTCACTAAATAATTGTTATTAGATTGTCTTCTAAAAAAAATATAATAATACGAGCTACTAATTTTATTTTGTCGTCTGTCTGTCTGTAGACATTCAACTTACTTTGTTTTAAGAGATACATGAAAAATTATTCTTGTGTTTCATAGATATTAATAAGCTATTAATAATTGAATTTTCGAAATCCAAGCAGCTGCTTGAGGGGGTATTTATTTTATTTTTTTATTGAATAGTTTGAGCTTCCTTTGTTAGAGCAGCGATGGGCAACATTTTTTCCATCTCCGACTTAGATGTCAATTACATTTAACTCCCATTGCCTAGGGAAAAAAGCCATCCATAGCTTTTTGAATATTATTTATTACATGTGCAATTAAGGGGGAGGGGTATAAAATAAAAATAATAGTAAATATTATTTTGTAGTCTAATTCTTTTTTATATTTCTCTTAGGGACGGCCCTTCGTGACCCCCTGAAATTTTTCCGCGACCCCAGGTTGCTTATAGCTGCGTTAGAGGATGCTAAATTTGAAAAATTGCAAAACGTTTTCTATTTGAAAACAAGAATTCCGTATTGACCAAAAGTAGTGGATTTTCTGGTTCATTTTAATATTGGCAACGTTTGTGTTTCATTCTCCATTTAGTTGCTTCGGAAACTATTAATTTTGTGACGTAAGTTAATGAAACAACTGCTATTTTTCGATATATTTTTGAATGATGACAGAAATATTAGAGCTGGAATAAAATAAGCTCAGTTTTTGTTTTGCGTTTTCAAAAAGTGAATATTATTTTAAAACCCTGGACCCAAAATGCTAGTTTCTCCAATTTAAACCAAAAAAAGACCCAGTTTCATGTTAAATGTTGCTCACCGATATCTGTTACTACAGATTAATTTGAATATCTTCTGTATATTAGTCTCTGAATAGTGAAAACAAAAATTAATAACAACGATAAGTGTAAATGCAATGTTTATCTGATAGAAAAATTAATATTAATGCTAGTAGCTGTGTAACATAAACCTTTGTACATCAGGGAGACAACATTATAAACAGAGGTTCTTTATTTGTGTATTTTTTATATGTAAAAAACATCTCGATCCACATAGCGTTGCTCAACATCATTTCCATTTGCACAGGATGTTGCATCTTATCTTGTTCTTTCTCTTTTCTCTCTTCTCCGCATCCCTAATGCAGGACAGGAGTCAGCTCATCGAGAATCAACAGGTGGAGAAGAAAGTGCTCATAAAATTGGTCTCACGCCCTCAATCTGTAAGTTAATTATTTTACATTAATTACACTTAAATACATAATTTCCACTTACAAACATTTTAAAAAATATCTGCATTGCTGCACAAATTAATACCTGAAAATGTCTACATTCGTGCAACTGTCATAACCAACATACATGTATGAGACAAGGGCATAGGTTTTAGAATTATGAATAATGTTGCAAATGAGCAATAAGGATTTTAGAGAGGTTACATTTCAATTTTGTTTGATCATGAAGCAGAGGTAGCCTACGGAAGCATATTATTTGTATGAGTAGTCATTGATAACAATAAAATAATGAGTAGAAAATGTTACAAAACCTTAAAAAAAGTCCGAAAATCTTGAAGTTCACTCTGAGACTTGCTCGTTTATAAATTGAATGGTTTTTGGAAAGCAGAAAAATGAACTTAAGGATTTTTTTAGTGGCCAGTTATTCAAGTATTCAGTGAATAATATTACAGTTTTGGAAATTTCTGTATAATTTTATTTTTTGTGTTTCAGCCCTCATCATATTGCTTTCAATCAGTTTGAATAAGTGCTAAGTTACTTCAAAATATAATTTTTTTCTTTCAGATTACAGCACACTATTTTTTTCTCTGATCATTCAAGGTTTGTTTACAGCTTTAAAAACTTCTTTACTATTCTCTTAGCAGATATTTGTTTTGAAAAAAAAAGTGCGTCGAAGCAAATGAGAAGTTGATAATTCGACGATGTAGAGTGTTGAGAAAGAATAACAGAGTGCTGTTCAGTTAACAGCAATTTTACAAAACACAATGAAATTGCTAGTTTTTTCAAACAAAATGAAAAATCAGCGAAAGGACGTAGGAGAATAAAATTAAAAAAAGTGATATAAATTTCATATTAAATTACTGAGGAGAGAGTGGTAAATGTGTATCTTGAAAACCTTCATGTAATTTTACACTTTAATTACAAAATTACATTTACCTAGAACTGAAACATGATCTACCAAGCTAGCATATTTGTGTGCGTCATTTCTGTTTCTCGCTTATTAATTTAGATTGTTGCGCAATTCCTTCAGCATCTCGACTGTTTTTACTAAGCCTAAGATGAACACATTGATTGCAGCCACCGAAGCAAGTGATAAGCGAGGACTAAGCTCATCGTAGAAAATGGAATGATGATTTTTCGCTGGCAGATATAAGGATGAACTAGGAAACTCGAAGAACACTTTTTAAATATTGTTTCCTAATTTTGTGCTTTTATCGAAAATATTGCAATGTACTGTATAATACATTTTAATAACAACATAGACATTGTAAATAAAATGCAACTTTGCATCGTAATAAATATAGTGGCAGCCTTATATTAGAAAGTTACACTTATCCTGGTCAAAGTTTGCACCAAAGAATTTGAATCTATCCTCATCATATGTTCTGACTTTCATGGTTAGGGGGCTACACTGAATGAAAAAAAATGTAACAATTGTTTTTCATTTGGATTTAAATTTATTCAAAGTTTTCTAAATTTTGTGGAGAAACTTTCTGAGTAGAGCACAAAATATCGTCACTTGTCACCGTAGAGCGCATTGATCACAAAGATGACCTATTTTTAAAAATGAATTGGAAAATTAAAATTAATACACCCTAACACATCATGTAGTGCTGAAGGTGAAAATAAAATCACAATATGATTAAGTAATATTTGAATGTAAAACGAAAGTAAAAAATTTAGTAAAGAGAGCAAATTATTCAGTGCTAAAGTTTGCAACTGAAAGAGTATAATAAATGCAACTGCATTAAGATTAGCGGATGAAGAGAGAAAGAAGGGGTAATATATTATGTCAATGTATTATTCTCTCCTGCAGATAAGCTGTTAGTTTTGCAGGACATCTGTGAGCAGAAATGATTTATTTGTTTGAATAAATAAATGGTTCCTCACTCTTCAGAAGAGAGCAGTACTAGCCATTAGATCAACGAACTACCCTTTTTCAGCATACTTTAAGATCTGGGTGGCGTTCATTCCTCGACTTCACAGTGAGGCTCTGTATCACTTTCAAACCGTTTTTCTTTCATTATTATATTTTTATTTATTTGAAAATTTTTATTAGTTAAAGATATTTTTTGAAATTAAAGGTTTTTTTGCCCTTTTTGTAAAAACCTATGTTTTTCACTTCGTCGTTTGTCTGCCCTTCAGTAGACATTCAGCTTTTTATTTTAAAAGATGAATAAAATATTTCTTTAAAGTTGTATATGTACTAATAAGATATGCGATTCACATTTTGAATATTGCAATAGCTGAATTTTTATAGTTAGAAGGCCATAATTTTGCAAAACACAAAACTTGAATTTTTAAAACGGGATATTCATGAAATAGATTAGAAATTTTCATGGTAGGGTGTGAATATTATTTTAAAACCCTGGATCCAAAATGCTAGTTTCCCCAATTTAATTAGCAAGAGGATTAGATCGAGAGACAGATTTATTCCTAAGGGGTGGGAAAAGACAACCTTTATGATTTAAAAGTTTTATGAAAAGAATATTTTGGATAAGAGAGGTACTGAGGAAACTTTTGCAGGTACTGCGCAATTTCTGAATCATCCGTTAGTTTCAGTTTCCACCATTAAAAGATGGTAAATTCGGAAAATTTTATCTCAGCCATTGGGGTCCTTGTGACTGAGCACTTAGCACATTGTGTTCATAAAACTACACACAACCGTTTGTTAAGTATTATTATATTTTAAAATGTTAGTCCAAACTGATAGTTTGTTATTTACGAAGCTATATTTTGTACTTATTCCTAAGTTTAAAAATATCTCTTTGACTTCACGCCATTCGTATTCCACTAATGATAATAACAGTTACCTAACTTTTATTTAAAAGGTAACAGGAAGCATTACAACGAACTTACTAAACCTGTAAGGGTTCAATTAGCAGCTGATAAGAATCTTCGGCTTGATTTCTTGGTGGACAAAGCTGAGGAAGCAGTTAGACAGCGCAACAGCAGAGAGCTGTACCAGATGGTTAATGTTTTGTGTGGTATAAAACCGACAGGTGTACTGGGATTGTAGGATAAACATGGTAATATATAGAAGGTGAGGATTCTGTCATGGTGGTGTTTTACTAGGTGGGCTAGGTGGGCTGAGCATTTCAGTGATGTTTTAACAATGTGGTTAGTTCTACTCCCATTGTTTGTAATGATGATAGATACATTACTGGCTTTATTGGCCGTATATCACATTCTGAAGTTATTTTGGTTATTTCTAAACTTAAACTTCATAAATCCCCTGGGATAAATTAAATTACTACTATAATGATTAGGGCTGCGAATGTTTCGTTTACCTCATGGATGACTGAAAATATGAATATTTTTTATGATAAACGCGTGGTTACTAATGATTTTGGGGTGGGGGAGGCTCAGTCGGTAGCGCGTAAGGCTCGTAATCTGTAGTTCCCAGTTTCGAGTCCCAGTTGGGTCAGCGTTGAGATTTATCTCCCCAAATTTCTCTGCCCTGTCAGATGGGCTTGGAAAAGCCGCCGTCTGTCGGGTGGGACGTTAGGCCGTGGCTCGTGTGGGAGAGAGTTATACTCTGTGCACCATTAAAGAACACGCTGGATGGTCTTGACGGGAGGCTACCATCTGTGTCCCAACAGCTATTCCAGTTGGTCTCCTCCCCCAACCTTCTCTGAGCCTTCGGAGTCCATGTAACCTGGCCATTTAGCCCATGGTGTGCAAAAAATGGCGCTTAGAGGTAAAATAACCCAACCCAACCCAACCCTAAGGATTTTACCAGAGCTATTATTATACCTGTTTTCAAAAAAGGTGATCGCAGTTCTTGTATAACTATAGGGGTATTAGCCTACACTCTCTTCCAGGGAAAGTTTTTTACATTATTGTGCTTAATAGAATTAAGAATTTGGTTGATGGGTAATTGCGTGATGAGCAATGTGGATTCAGAATTGGTAGAGGATGTGTAGATCAGATTTTTTCACTCAGGTAGATTCTTGAGAAATGTTTAGAGTTTCAAAAACCTTTGGTTACCAGCTTTGTACATTTCAAAAAGGCATTTGACTCCGTTAATCATCAAAATTTTTCCTTGATCGTGATATCGTATGGGATACCAGACAAATTAGTTAGCATCATCATCATCATCATCATCCTCAAGCAGCCATGGGCTACGGAGGTCCAACCAAACCGTGCAATTTAGTTCTCCAAGCAAGTCTATCCTGAGCTACATCTACTGCATCTGGCCACTGCACACCAATTCTAACAAGGTCTTGTTTGACATTGTCTGCCCACCGCATCCTAGGTCTCCCTTTCCTTCTGAGGCCTTTAGGCACACTGTTCATAACCCTATTCGCCAATCTATAATTATTCATACGGGCAACATGGCCAAACCAACGGAGTCTCTCTCTGCACAATATGCTGCTTAAAGGAGGTTGCAAACTCCTTTGCCTAATCTCATCATTAGTTACAAAGTTGAACCACCTAATGCCCAAGATACTACGTAAGCATCTGGAATCAAAAGCATCTAGTTTCCTGTTATCTTGTTTACAAAGTGTCCAAGTTTCACTACCATAACTAACCCTAGAAAGAACCAAACTATTATACAGTCTAATTTTAGTCTTTAGGTGTATACGCCTATTTCTCCACACTCTCCATAGGTTCTTAAAAGTCCCAGCAGCAATCCCTATTCGTCTGTTAATCTCATGCCGCACATCACCATTATCTGTTAGATAGCTCCCAAGGTAATTAAATTGTGACACCTGCTCAAGACTACAACCCTTCAGATTAACTGAATCACAGCCTGCCTGACCAATTTTCATCACTTTAGTTTTCTCTCTGTTTATAACCAAACCTACTCTACTACCAGTCTCATCAACAGCTCGAATGAAAGAGTTCATCTCATCAACATCATTTGCCAAAAGGGCTAAATCATCAGCATAATCTAAATCAGAAATTTTCGTATCTCCAGCCCATTTAAGGCCAAAATCTTTCCCTTGAAGTGAATTTCGCATAACATAATCAATAACCAAGCTAAAAAGAAAAGGAGACAAAATGCACCCTTGTCGAACACCAGAAGTAATGCTAAACCAATTGCTACAAGCCTTACCAACTCTCACACACGACTCAGTGTTATTATAGAGAGCTTTCATAATGTTAACTAACTTGTCTGGTATACCATATGATCTCACAATCAACCACAAATTATGACGATCAACAGAGTCAAAAGCCTTTTTGAAATCAACAAAGCTAGCAACCAAAGGTTTCTGAAACTCTAAACATTTCTCAAGAATCTGCCTAAGTGAAAATATCTGATCCACACATCCCCTACCACTTCTGAATCCACATTGCTCATCACGCAATTGACTGTCAACCAGATTCTTAATTCTATTAAGCACAATCATGGAAAGAACTTTACCTGGAACAGAGAGTAGGCTGATACCCCTATAGTTATCACAAGAACTGCGATCACCTTTTTTGAAAATAGGGATAACAATAGCTCTGGTAAAATCCTTAGGAACCATGCCTTTATCATAAAAGATATTCAGAATTTCAGTCATCCAAGTGGTAACCGAAACATTCCCAGCTCTAAGCATTTCCGTAGTAATTTCATCTACCCCTGGGGATTTATGAAGTTTAAGTTTAGAAACAGCCAAAATAACTTCAGATTGTGTTATAGGACCAACATTAAAGCCACCAATGCATCTATCATCATTGCAAACAATGGGAGTAGAACTAACTACATTGTTTAGAACATCACTGAAATGCTCAGCCCACCTAGCCATGACAGAATCCTCCCCTTCTATAACCTTACCTTGTTTATCCTTCAATCCTTGTATGCCTGTCCGTTTTCTACCACACAAAACATTAACTATCTGGTACAGCTCTCTGCTGTTGTGCTGTCTAACTGCTTCCTCGGCTTTGTCAGCCAAACCATCAAGCCAAAGATTCTTATCAGCAGCTAACTGATCCTTTACAAGTTTATTAAGGTCTCTGTAATGCTTTCTATTAGGACTAGTAGGGTATTGATTAAGGGCATTCCTGCAGTTCTTTCTTTCCGAAATAAGCTCAAGTGCCTTATCACTCAGATAATTTTGCCTCTTCTGCTCCTTTTTTCCTAAAAGAGTACTGTTAGTGTCCAAAAAAGCCTGTTTAAAATGATCCCATTCTTCCTCAACTTCAGTAGTAAGCAAACCATGACTGTCATAATGACTAAGTAACCTATCATGGTAATCTTTGGCTATAACTGGATCTTTCAGAGCTTCAGTATTAAAAGTAAATTTTTTAACCCTAGCACAACACTTTTTAAGTTTAAGTTGCAACACACTTTTAACAAGGTAATGGTCAGATCCAATTTCAGCTCCCCTATATGCCCTGGTATTCCTAACAGAACTAGCCCATTTGCTGTTAATTAATATGTAATCAATCATATTCTTATGCAGTCCATCAGGTGAAACCCATGTGTACTTATGTATGTCGCGGTGTTTGTAATAAGTGTTAGTTATTCTGAATCCATTGAGTTTACTTACCTGTAGGAGACGTTGCCCATTGCCATTGCAGCTACCAATACCAAAAGGGCCTATTACTCCTCCCCAAAGGTCAGAGTCAGTACCAACTTTGGCATTGAAGTCACCAAAAACAAGGGTAATATCTCCTTTCTTGACAGAATTCAAAATATCCTGAAGTTGTTCATAAAACCTATCCTTCTCATCCTCATCGGCATCCTCAGTGGGGGCATAACAGCAGATAACATTCAAGTCTTTAATGCTTGTCTGAAATTTTGCTGTAATAAACCTTTCATTAATGCACTCATATCCTAGAAGAGCATCGCTAGCGTGTCTGCTGAGAAGCAGACCCACGCCTTGGTGATGCTTATTGTCGTCCCTCCCTGAAAAGAGAAATTTAAGATTATTTTTAAGAATCTGACCTTTATCTGTCCATCTGGTCTCTTGCAAGCCAAGAATATCTAAATTGTAACGGTGGAATTCTTGTGTGAGGACATCAAGAGAAAAAGCTCTGTGCAGAGTCCTCACATTCCAACTACCTATGGAGAGAAAATGGTTAGTGGGATGTTTAAAGAAACTATGTTTATTGAGAGAGGGAATGCCGACAATATCAAACAGCCCCCTAATCGCAGACATGGGGCAAAGACCCGTTCCCCCACCACTAAAGGCTGAAGCCATCTACACTGGAAGACTTCCTCCAATGTAGAATTTGACGATGCCAATAGAAGCAAAGAGTTCAGGTGCCTGCGATGACTTCTGCTCAGGATTATCCACCAGCTGATAAAAATATCCTGTGAATCTATTCACTTGGGGCTGTCAACCCACAAACAAAAAGAAAACACAGCGGAAGATTTTCCCTCCACAGAAGCCCACCAGTGCAGCAAAATCAGGATCCATAATCAAGCTCAGAGCCATATATCTGTCCAGTCCAGTAGGTTTATATGGTCAGCACCAGGACCCTGTGTGGTTGACCACTCCTCAGCAGGGTAGAAAAAAAAAAGAAAAGTAGCCATAGTTGTCCAGATCAGTAGGCCACACTAATCTGGCAGCCCTCCCCTTCCGTTCACTTCCACAAGAGAGTATCTCTTTTGAAAGTTACTAACGGTCCGCACCACGAGAAGGCGGGGTTGGACATTAGGTGCTAGGCCTGGCCGGTTCTATGCATCATCACAGGGGATTGGTGCATAGCTCTCCTTCCAGTGACTACCTATGGAAGCTCAATAATAACACTGAGTGTGTGTAAGAGTTGTAAGGTTTGTAGAAATTAATTTAGCATTGCTTCTGGAGTTAGACAAGGGTGCATTTTGTCTCCTTTTCTCTTTAGTTTGGGGCGGGGGTGGCTCAGTCGGTAGCGCGCCAAGCTCGTAATCTGTAGTTCCCAGGTTCGAGTCCCAGCTGAGTCAGTGTTGAGATTTATCTCCGCAAAATTCCCCGTCCTGCCCACGGTCAGTAGGGGACACCGATGGGCTTGGAAAGGCCACTGTCCGTCGGATGGGACGTTAAGCCGTGGCCCCGTGTGCGGGAGAGCCATACCCTGTGCACGTTAAAGAACACGCTGGATGGCCTTGACGGGAGGCTACCATCTGCCTCCCAACAGCTGTTCCAGTGGGTCCCCTCCCCCAACCTTCTCTGAGCCTTCGGGGTCCATGTGACCTGGCCATTTAGCCCATGGTGTGCAAAAAAGTGCCGCTCAGAGGTAAAACAACCCAACCCAACCCTCTTTAGTTATTGATTATGCTATGCGAAATTCATTGCAAGGAAAAGATTTTGGTCTTAAACGGTATAGAGATCTGAAAATATCTGATTTATATTTAGCACTTTTAGCGAATGATGTTGATGAGATGAACTCTTTCGTTAGAGCTGTTGATGAGACTGGTAGTAGAGTAGATTTGGTGATAAACAGAGAGAAAACTAAAGTGATGAAAATTGGTCAGGCAGGCTGTGGTTCAGTTAATCTGAATGGTTGCACTCTTGAGCAGATGTCATAGTTTAATTATCTTGGGAGCTATGTAACAGATACTGGTGATGTGCGGCATGAGATTAACAGACGAATAGGAATTGTTGCCGGGACTTTTAAGAATCTATGGAGAGTGTGGAGAAATAGGCGTATACACCTAAAGACTAAAATTAGACTGCATAATAGTTTGGTTCTTTCTAGGGTTAGTTATGGTAGTGAAACTTGGATGCTGTGTAAACAAGATAACAGGAAACTAGATCTTTTGATTCTAGATGCTTACATAGTATCTTGGGTATTAGGTGGTTTTACTTTGTAACTAATGATGAGGTTAGGCAAAGGAGTCGGCAACCTCCTTTGAGCAGCATATTGTGTAGAGAGAGACTCCGCTGGTTTGGCCATGTTGCCCGTGTGGATAATTGTAGATTAGCGAATAGGGTTATGAACAGTGTGCCTAAGGCCTCAGAAAGAGGGGGGAGACCTAGGATGCTGTGGCAGATAATATCAAATAGGACATTTTTAGAATTGGTGTGCAGTGGCCAGATGCAGCAGATATAGCTCAGAACAGATATGCTTTGAGAATGAAATTGCACAATCTGATTTTACCTCCCTAGCTCATGGTTGCTTGAGGATGATGATGATGATTTTTTAAATCTGGCATGAAAGTCTGTTTATTTTGGATCGAATTCTTTCAGATGTTAAACGGTTTGCGCCATTTCATTTGTGTATCTGGTTGAACCTGCGACAGCATGAATTTCATCAGACGTAGAAGCAACAAGTTCCAATTAGAATTATTAGCTGTTTGCGAACATAACATTTTTTGTTTTGAGATTCATATTATTTATTTAGCGAAGATTGGCAGCATTAACTAGATCATTTTCCACAAAGTGTTTGCGAAGGTAAGTAGATAACATTACTGAAGGTGGGTAAAATTATATGTTTTAATAATAGTTATATTAAACCAAATTCAGTAATGCATTCTTTAAAATTCAGAAGGACTATGTTATTACAGTTAACGTGCTAAATTCATGATAAATTGAACACTACAAAAATATGAGAAATATCTGATATATATGAAAATTATTTTTATTTCAGAATTTCGTAGGCTGTGTTACGATCTTTATTATTCTGTTTCATTTAACAATTAACACGCACCAGCACCAGTGGCATGTTTAAGGGAGAATTTTTTTTTGTGTGTGTTTAAACTCGCACCCCCCGAAATGTGTACATTTAAAAACGTTTTTGACAGTTTTAGGGTTTTCAAATATTAGTAAGTCTTAAACATTGATGCAAAATATCACTAGTTTTCATTTACTTCTTGGTACTACTTTTAATATATTCTTATTCTTTAATGAAATGGCGCTATTTTTACAAGTATATTTTCGAAACATGCCGATGAATCAATGTGCATTTCGATGGCGCTGCAATGCGACATAGGAACCAACCAGTCATACGTATCCCTATGATGAAGCTTCTGGTAAAGGTGTCCGTGTGATGGTAGGATTCCCGATGACCTCGCTCAGGCATTCTTACTCCTTAAACGTGCTTTCGCCACCGATATCACTCTGATGCAGTGGTCCACCTGTGTGAGGACGACCAAACGTAGTTACGCCGAGCCGTTTTGCACTGTTATCGTCCTCACCTATAGATGATT
This sequence comes from Ryuthela nishihirai, assembly GCA_038380435.1. Taxonomy (NCBI): domain Eukaryota; kingdom Metazoa; phylum Arthropoda; class Arachnida; order Araneae; family Heptathelidae; genus Ryuthela; species Ryuthela nishihirai. Next base: position 32,748,736 of record JAWZYU010000004.1, read on the forward strand.
GTTTCACAATTGCACTAATTTCCATAACCCGACTGTCGACACATACCCACCTATTTGCATGACACTTTGACAAGTATTTTCTGGTAGGGCATTTTCTATGTCGAGCAGTGTATTTGAATGGTTTGGAACCTAGATAAATAATTTCGAGCTCGAGCTCAAAAACTTAATCTCGAATTAAACTCTAATTTATATATGTATTATTACATATACACTCAGGCCAGGGACGTACCGGGGAGGGGGTCCAACCCCCCCCCCCCCCCCCCCCCCCCCCCCCCCGAAAATCTTACCGTGTTTGAATACGAAATCTCAAACTTGTCTACCTGCTTTAAAAATCCAAAACAATTGTCTTTATGGAATTTTATTTGAGCCCATATTTAATGCCGGGCACTAAAGATAGATCTAAAAGAACAACTATAAAATCTTATTCCATATAGAATACAATTTTAATCTTTTTTCTGTTCGGTGGAATATTTTGGTAATAGAGAAACTCTACTCAAGTCCTATTCTCAGACACCCCCCTCCCTCTCCCGAAACTAAATTCTTGGTACGTGTCTGCACTCAGCTGCCACTTTATTAGGAAGAGTTCCATGTTGTATGAACAGTAAATTAGATGCAGAATTAAGTAACTTCTTAAATATACGTTTTATGAAAAAATGTGACTAAAGATATTTTAAAGATTTTAATCAAATTTATTTAAACTTTGATTTCTAAAAATATGTGTTCATTATTTGAAGAGTAATAGAAGCTGAAACATTTTGCAAGTTATTCTCGAGGATAATAAAAGGCCAGGGGATACTATGCATAAAGGGACTGGGAAAGTAAATATTTCATATGTCGCCACGTTCTAGTTTTATTTACCTTGGCATAAAGACTGAAGGGATGACATCATGAAGCATGTTCCAGGCAGTGGTTGACTATTCTTGGAGGCTCTGAAATGTAAAGTACCATATATTAATGAAAAGGAATAGTTTAACTCATTACTAAATGTTTTGTTTTTTGGTAATGTTTAAGGCTAAAAACAAGCTATAGAAGTAAAAATATTATATTTTTTTCGAGTGAACGGGGAGCATATAATTGTTGCTGAATCGTTATAATGAAGTGGTATTCACTAAGAAACGATCAAAGTACAGTTATGATATAAAAATATTTAAGAAGCCCGCAAAGAGTGCTGACGTCTTTAAATGCCACTTTCAAAATTTAGGCACATCATCAGCTTTCATAATTTAGCTCTCCAAACATGTCTGTTCTGAGCTACAGCTACTGCATTTGACCACTCTAGGCCAATTCTAGAAAAGTCCTGTATGGCATTCGTACCCACTGCCTCCTAGGTCTCTCCTTTTCCTGAGACCTTTAGCTATGCTGTTCATAACCCCATTTGGTATTCTACAGTTATGCATATGGGCAACAGGGCCAAACCAGCGAAGTCTCTCTGCACAATATGCTGCTCAAAGGAGGTTGCCGACTCCTTCACCTAACCTCATCATTGCTTACAAAGTTGAACAACTTAATGCTCAAGAGAGTGCATAAAGCATCTAGAATCAAAGGTATCAAGTTCTCTGTTTTCTTGATTACTAAAGATCCACGTTTCACTACCATAATGAACCCTAGAAAGCAAAAAACTATTATGAAGCCTAATTTTAGTCTTTTTGTGTATATTCCGATTTCTCCACTCTCCATAGATTCCTAAAAATCCCAGCGGCAATCCCTATTCTTCTATTATCTCATGCCGCACATCACCAGTAGCTGTTAAATAGCTCCAAAGATAATTAAACTGACACACTTGCTCAAGAGTGCAACCATTCAAGATAACTGAACCACAACCTGCCTGACCATTTTACATCACTTTAGAGTTTTCTCTGTTTATTATCAAACCTACCCTGTTACCAGTCTCATCAACAGTCCTAATGAACGAAATCATCTCATCGACATCATTAGACAACAGGGCCAAATCATCTGCAGGATTTTAAGTATAACAGATCTGCATAATCTAAATCATAAATTTTGAAATCTCTAGACCATTTAAGGCCAAAATCTTTCCCTTGAAAAGAATTTACCATAATGTTATCAATAACCAAACGAAACAGAAAAGGAGACAAAATGCACCCTTGTCTAACTTCACTAGTAACGCTAAGCCAATAACGTACCAATTCTAACAAACGACTCAATGTTATTATAGAGAGCTTCCATTATTTTAACTAATTTGTCTGGTATACCATAAGACCTCTCGATCAAACACAAATTACGGTGATTAATAGAGTCATAATCCTTTCCTAAATCTATAATGGTAGTAACTACAGGTTTCTGAAACTCTAAGCATTTCTCAAGAATCTGCCTAAGTGAAAATATTTTATCAATGCATTCCCTACCACTTCTGAATTCACACTGCTCATCATGCAATTGTCCATCAGCCAAATTCTTAATTTTTATTAATAGCCTTCGTCCTTTTTAAAAATTATAAACAAAATTAAAAATATTAAGCACAATAATGCAGAGAACTTTACCTGGAATAGAAAGTAAACTGATTCCCCTATAATTATCACAAGAACTGTGATCATATTTTTCAAAAATAGTGATAATAATAGCTCTAGTTAAATACCTAGGAAATTTCTTCTTTCAGAAATAAGCTCCGTAGCCTTATTAATAAAATAGCTTTGTCTTCTCTGTTTCTCTTTACCCAAAACAGCATTATTACTTTCAAGAAAAGCCTATTTAAAAAGATCCTATTCTTACTCAATTTCGGTAGTAAGCAAATCACGATTGTCATAATGATTACATAAGCTATCATCGTATGCTTTGGCTATATCTGAATCTTTCAGAGCTTCAGGGTTAAAGATATTATCTTAATCTTCCCAATATCTACACGAAATTCCCCCGTCCTGCCCACGATCAGTAGGGGACACCGATGGGCTTGGAAATGCCGCCGTCCGTCGGATGGGACGTTAAGCTTTGGCCACGTGTGCGGGAGAGTCATAATCTGTGCGCGTTAAAGAATACGCTGGATGGCCTTGACGGGAGGCTACCATCTGTCTCCCAACAGCTGGTCCAGTGGGTCCCCTCCCCCAACCTTCTCTGAGCCTTTGGGGTCCATGTGACCTGGCCAGTTAGCCCATGGTGTGCAAAAAAGTGCCGCTCAGAGGTAAAACAACACAACTTAACCTTACCACAATATTTCTAAACACATTTTTAAATTAACAAACACTTTTTAATAAACACTTTTAAAATTGCTGACTTAAACACTTTTCAACTATTAGGAAGAATTTGTGTGAAGGAAAACGTAATTTGTTTTAGTCCGTGCACTATAGTATAAAGAAGAAATGTTTTTATTTGGTGTGTTAGCGAGAGGTTGAATAAATTTAGTAGTGTGGATATTGTTAGTGAACGAGAAAGAAAAAGAAAGAAATTCATCGTCTTCTGCATAGTGATCAACGTTTGAAGAGAATTGGTTCTGTAAAAGTGTAAGCTGCAGTTTTGGAGTACTTGATGATTAAAACCTAAGAAAGAAGTCATTTGGTGTATAGTTATTTAGTTGTTTAGGAATTGGTAAGGTTATTCTCGATAGATTGCAGTTTTGTTCACAAATATGATTGTGACACTTATTAAACGATGTAAAAAGCTTTATTTTATGCTTTGAGTGTAGATAGTAAGAATTATAGAGGAAACAACTCTTTGTAAGAATAATAATAAGTGCTAAATTCTTCTGAAGATTTATTTTCTTACTAATATGTAGATTTATATTAGTTGAGTTTATATCAATGTTTTTATTCATACATTTGTAATAAATTACATTATTTTAGAATTATTATTATTATGTTTCAACTCACGCTCAGCTTTAATTCGTTAAATTCACAACAATATAATCGATCATATTCCTATGGAACTCATCAGGGGAACCCATGTGCATTTTGAAATGCCCCAATAATTATAGTGTCAGTTGTTCCTAAACCATTAAATTTACTTACTGTAGGAGACGTTCTTCATTGCAACTACGAATGCCAGAGTGGCCTATGACCTCTGCCGAAAGGTCAGAATCAGTGCCAGCTTTAACACTGAAGTCACCTACCCCTAGAAAAATATTTCTTTTCTTCACAGAATTCAAAATATCCTGAGGTTGTCTGCAATACTAATCTTTCCGATTCTCTACAGAGTCCTCTGTGGGTGCATAACAACAGACGACATTCAGGTTTTCTTGCAAGCCCAGAATATCTAAGTTATAAAGCTGGAATTCCTGTGTGCTACATCCTCACATTTCATGTACTTGCGGAGGGAAACTGATTAGTAGGATTTTAAAAGAAACTAGTTTTATTGAGAGAGGTAGGGACAACAATAACAAATTTTATATATGAAAAATAATGATAATCTATATTTCCTGCATATAAGCTATTAGCTTTGCGGTTCAAATATAAAACATCTGTCTTTATTTGTTTTTTGTGAGATGATGATAAATAAATATTTGTTCTACTTAAAAAAATGAGCCCCATAATCGCAGGCATGGGGCAAAGACCTTTTCCCCCACCACTATAGGCTGAAACTACTAATACCTGTAGGAGCTTCAGGCACCACTTTTAAAAAGTATATATTTTACAAGTCGACCTTTCCAAGAACCAGAATCCAATAATTAACTGACCCGCCTCAAGCATGCTCCATTCTGTCACATTCCATCCGACTGCCGACCGGCTTTCCAAGCCCATCGTGGGCCCTATTGACTTAGAGCGGGCGGGGAGTTTTGGGGAGATAAATCTCGACGCTGACCCAGATGGGACTTGAACCTAGGAACTGCAGATTATGAGAATATCGCAATACCGACTGAGCTACACCTGCATCATATTAAGACTTTAAATTTTGAATAAATGAAGCAATGGGCCAACGCTGTTAGTTCCGATTTTAATATTTTAAATAACTTCATCAACTAAGTCATTGGTATGCTATTTGTTTTCTTTCTTTTAGAAATGTGATATTCATTACCACAGTTTAAAGTGGTGAGAAGACCATCCTTCTTGATTACAAAAGTTTTTTGGGGGCAATCAGCAGTATTGGTATTTCTAGAGTCAATAATGTTTAATACCGCTGGACGTTTCAGCAGGACATTTTAAAATATTCTGATACATATCTCTGTATGATAGCATGCATTAAAAATGCGTAAACAGACATTAAGCAACTGATTGATCAAAGACGTAAGATTTGATAAATCAGTCATTTTTTTCGATCATATTTTATTCGAAATGTCATCAACAGACCTTGTGTCCCCAACTAAAGGTTACCACAATACCTGCTACGTAAAATACGCAAGGCTCAATGAAACTGAATTCAGTTCACATGCATCTCGCGCGTTAACCAGCCACAGATATTGCCTTGAGATGATCCTCTACGAAACTATTACAAAATTATGTGTATGATGCATAAAAATCTTATTTCCACATTTTATCTACTCCCTGCTCCGACATCGAAAGTTGATGGATGAGGAGGTGTGCAGATTAAACTGGGTTCATGGCGTCGTGCGGTAGATGCCCTTCGAAGACAGGCAAGAAATCGAAGGGAGTGGAGAGGAAAGAGGCTGTAGGGGAGCAAGATAGATGAAACTAAGAGAGGAAATGCATTCAGCAGATATCAAACATTCGACAAAGGGGTTTCAGACTATCTTGTTCTTCAAAGAACTCGATACTAAAGATACCGTTTGTTTTTGAAGCGTGTTTGCACTTGCTAGCCATTCAGATATATGCGAAAGTAAGATCATATCGGATCACTGGCATTATATCGTTTCCGGTTCCATCTATCGAACATGGTGTTTCTACCTCGATGATAAATTACTATTCTTCGCAGTTTAGCTCGGCCTTATTCTTCGAGGCATTGGTGTAGATGTAGAGTGACTGTCCTTTCGGGTAGACTTCTAATGACTGTTGGTAGTACGAAAAGGTAGAGTTGTTTCACATCTGAGTCGCATTTTTTTGCAACATAAAGCGCCAAATGATGAAGTCAGAAGAACACCAAGATCTCAGAGCTTAGGAGAAGACTCATTGGACAGCTGTTAGGGGACAGAAGAAGCTTTCTGTCAAGGCCACTTAGCGTGTTCTTTAACGTGTACAAGGTATGGATCTCCTGTACAGGAAGCCATCTCTTAATCTCTAATCCGACAAATAGCGGCCTTCCTAAACCCATCGGTGGCGCCTTTTGGAAAAGCGGAGTAAGAAGAGAAATTCACGAGGCACGAACAATCGTAACTGGTACATGGGTCACAGGTCTATAAATGGTAGTTAGATAGTCACTGGAAGGAGAGCTATGCACCAATTCCCAGTGATGATGCATAGAACCGGCCAGGCCTAGCACCTAATGTCCGACACCGCATTCTCGTGGTGCAGACCGTTAGTAACGTTCAAAAGAGATACTCTCTTGTGGAAGTGAACTGATGGAGGGGGGCTGCCACATTAGTGTGGCCTACTGATCTGGATAACTATGGCTACTTTTCTTTTTTTTTTCTACCCTGCTGAGGAGTGGTCAACCACACAGGGTCCTGGTGTTGACCATATAAACCTACTGAACTGGACAGATATATGGCTCTGAGCTTGATTATGGATCATCAATTTGCTGCACTGGTGAGCTTCTGTGGAGGGAAAATCTTCAGCTGTGTTTTCTGTTTGTTTGTGGGTTGACAGCCCCAAGTGAATGGATTCACAGGGTATGTTTATCAGCTGGTGGATAATCTGAGCAGAAGTCATCGCAGGCACCTGAACTCTTTGCTTCTATTACCATCGTCAAATTCTACATTGGAGGAAGTTTTTCAATGTAGGTGGCTTCAGCCTTCAGTGGTGGGGAACGGGTCTTTGCCCCATGCTTGCGATTAGGGGGCTGTTTGATATTGTCGCCATTCCCTCTCTCAATAAACATAGTTTCTTTAAACATCCCACTAACCATTTTCTCTCCATAGGTAGTTGGAATGTGAGGACTCTGCACAGAGCTTTTTCTCTTGATGTCCTCATACAAGAATTCCACCGTTATCATTTAGATATTCTCGGCTTGCAAGAGACCAGATGGAAAGATAAAGGTCAGATTTTTGAAAATAATCTTAAATTTCTCTTTTCAGGGAGGAACGATAATAAACATCACCAAAGCGTGGGTCTGCTTCTCAGCAGACACGCTAATGATGCTCTTCTAGGATATGAGTGTATTAATGAAAGGTTACTTACAGCAAAATTTCCGACAAGCGTTAAAAACTTGAATGTTATCTGCTGTTATGCCCCACTGAGGATGCTGATGAGGATGAGAAGGATAGGTTTTACGGACAACTTCAGGATACTTTGAATTCTGTCAAGAAAGGAGATATTACCCTTGTACTAGGTGACTTCAATACCAAAGATGGTACTGACTTGATCTTTGGGGAGGGGAGATAGGCCATTTTTGGTATTGGTAGCTGCAAAGGCAATGGGCAACGTCTCCTACAGGTAAGTAAACTTAATGATTTACGAATAACTAACACTTATTACAAACACCGCGACATTCATAAGTACACATGGATTTCACCTGATGGGCTGCATAAGGTTATGATTGATCGTATATTAATTAACAGCAAATGGGCTAGTTCTGTTAGGAATACCAGATGATATAGGGGAGCTGAAATTGGATATGACCATTGCCTTGTTACAAGTGTCTTGCAACTTAAAAAACTTAAAAAGTGTTATGCTAGGGTTAAAAAATTTACCTTTAATACTGAAGCTCTGAAAGACCCAGTTATAACTAAAGCTTACCATGAAAGGTTACTTAGTCATTATGATAGTCATGGTTTGCTTACTACTAAAGTTGAGGAAGAATGGGACCGTTTTAAACAGGCTTTTTCGGAAACTAACAGTACTCTTTTAGGAAAAAAGAAGCAGAGGAGATAGAATTATTTGAGTGATAAGGTACGTGAGCTTATTTCGGAAAGAAAGAACTGCAGGAATGTCCTTAATCAATACCCTACTAGTCCTAATAGAAGGAATTACAGAGAGATTAATACACGTGTAAAGGATCAGTTAGCTGCTGATAGGAATCTTTGGCTTGATGGCTTGGCTGACAAAGCCGAGGAAGCAGTTAGACAGCACAACAGCAGAGAGATGTACCAGATAGTTAATGTTTTGTGTGGTAGAAAACGGACAGGTATACAGGGATTGAAGGATAAACAAGGTAAGGTTATAGAAGGTGAGGATTCTGGCATGGCTAGGTGGGCTGAGCATTTCAGTGATGTTCTAAACAATATGGTTAGTTCTACTCCCATTGTTTGCATTGATGATAGATGCTTTGGTGGCTTTAATGTTGGCCCTACAATCTGAAGTTATTTTGGCTATTTCTAAACTTAAACTTCGTAAATCCCCAGGGGTAGATTAAATTTCTATTGAAATGCTTAGAGCTGGAAATGTTTCGGTTATCACATGGATGATTGAAATATTGAATATCTTTTACGATAAAGGCATGGTTCCTAAGGATTTTACCAGAGCTAATATTAACCTTATTTTCAAAAAAGGTGATCGCAGTTCTTGTGATAACTATAGGGGTATCAGCCTACTCTCTGTTCCAGGTAAAGTTCTTTCCATGATTGCGCTTAATAGAATTAAGAATCTGGTTGACAGTCAATTGCGTGATGAGCAATGTGGATTCAGAAGTGGTAGGGGATGTGTGGATCAGATATTTTCACTTAGGCAGATTCTTGAGAAATGTTTAGAGTTTCAGAAACCTTTGGTTGCTAGCTTTGTTGATTTCAAAAAGGCTTTCGACTCTGTTGATCGTCATAATTTGTGGTTGATTGTAAGATCATATGGTATACCTGACAAGTTAATTAACATAATGAAAGCTTGTGTGTGAGAGTTGGTAAGGCTTGTAGCAATTGGTTTAGCATTACTTCTGGTGTTCGACAAGAGTGCATTTTGTCTCCTTTTTTCTTTAGCTTGGTTATTAATTATGTTATGCGAAATTCCCTTCAAGGGAAAGATTTTTGGCCTGAAATGGACTGGAGATACGAAAATTTCTGATTTAGATTATGCTGGTGATTTAGCCCTTTTGGTAAATGATGTTGATTCGAGCTTTTGATGAAACTGGTAGTAGAGTAGGTTTGGTTATAAACAGAGAAAAAAATTAAAGTGATGAATATTGGTCAGGCAGGCTGTGATTCAGTTAATCTGAATGGTCGCAGTCTTGAGCAGGTGTCACAATTTAATTATCTGGGGAGCTATGTAGCAGATACTGGTGATGTGCGGTATGAGATTAACAGAAGAATAGGGATTGTTGCTGGGACTTTTAAGAATCTATGGAGAGTGTGGAGAAATAGGCGTATACACCTAAAGACTAAAATTGGACTGTATAATAATTTGGTTCTTTCTAGTGTATGTTATGGTAGTGAAACTTGGACAATTTGTAAACAAGGGTTGGGTTGTTTTACGTCTGAGCGGCAATTTTTTGTACACCATAGGCTAAATGGTCAGGTCACAAGGACCCCGAAGGCTCAGAGAAGGTTGTGGTAGGGGACCCACTGGAACAGCTGTTGGGAGACACATGGTAGCTTCCCGTCAAGGCCATCCAGCGTGTTCTTTAACGTGCACAGGGTATGGCTCTCCCGCACAAGGGACCACGGTTTAACGTCCCATTTGACGGACGGCGGCCTTTGCAGGCCCATCGATGTCCCTTACTGACCGTGGGCAGGGCGGGGAATTTTGCTGAGATAAATCTGAACGCTAACCCAGCTGGGACTCGAACCTGGGAACTACAGATTACGAGCCTGGCGCGCTACCGACTGAGCTTCCCCCGCCCCATATAAACAAGATAACAGGAAACTAGATGCTTTTGATTCTAAATGCTTACGCAGTATCTTGGGCATTAGGTGGTTCAACTTTGTAACTAACGATGAGGTTAGGCAAAGGAGTTGTCAACCTCCTTTAAGCAGCATATTGTGCAGATAGAGACTCCGTTGGTTTGACCATATTGCTCGTATGGATAATTATAGATTGGTGAATAGGGTTATGAACAGTGTGCCTAAAGTCCTCAGAAAAAGGGGGAGACCTAGGATGAGGTGGGCAGACAATGTCAAACTGGACCTTGTTAGAATTGGTGTGCAGTGGCCAGATGCAGCAAATGTAGCTCAGGACAGACTTACGTGGAGAACTAAATTGCACAGTCTGCTCCGTAGCCATGGCTGCTTGAGGATGATGATGATGACGACGACGACGACATGGGTCACACACCTGGCACTCTACAGACTGTGCCAATAGTGGCAAAATTCTTGTAGCGTCAAAGGCAATAGCGGCAAAAGGCTTGTAGGCTTAGTTTCTCATGTAAAAAAATATTGGCATGCTCTCTGCATCTTTCCAGTGATCAGCTCTTCAAAAGTTAAAACATTTGATGATGGTGATGTCGATAAGAACTCTAACATGGTGTTGTGTGCTCCAGAGCAATATTCTGTGTACATTATACAATAAGATGGAATAATTTCACTCTAGATTTCTCATGAGCTCTTGACAGCTGTCTTTCAGCTGGCCTTTTCATCCAACGGTCTCTTAAGAATCGAGTTCATTGTGATCGTTCATTGATCAAAAAAAATCGAATATTATCTCGGTTCGAAAAGTTAAAATTTATAAGATCCAATGAAAAAATATACCATCAGATTCAAATGCAAAAATATCTCAGTCTATGTAGAAAATAAATCTGCTCGATTGAAAAATATATCAGTTAGAGTGAAGTGTGATATTTTATATATCTTTGCTGAAAATAGAAAAAACGCTAGTCAGGAAAAAAAAGAAAAGCCTTTCACCATAGTTAAAAATTAAATTAATTAAAAGAAGAGGAAACTAAAAACATGTCATCCCTGGTGAAAAATTATATATAAAATGATAAACTCAACCTAACCAAGAAATTCAAAGTAATATTTATTAACTGGTAAGAATAAGCTAACCAAGTAATTCAAAGAATTATATGTTAACTGATAAAACAGCCTAATCAAGTAATTTAAATATCTATTTCCTGATGGAAGCAACTTAACTAAGGAATTGAAATAATTATTTATTAACTGATGGAAACAATTTAGCCAATAATTCAAAGGAATATGTATTTCCTGATGAAAGGAACATTGCCAATAATTCAGAGAAAAATCTGTTAATTGCTAAAAACAACCTAACCAAGTAATTCAAATAAATATCTATTAATTGGTAAGAAAAAATTACCTAAGTAATAGGAAGAAATATCTATTAACTGATAAACACAACCTAGCCAAGTAATTGAAAGTACAGTACAGCGCCGGTTATAAGAGGTCCTGTTATCCACGGGTTGGATTAGCCATGTCCCAGACTGTCCCAAATATTAATAAAAACTTTTTAAGCTCCAGAATGAATTTTTATTACAAAATTGCTGGTAGTTAGCTATCAATCATCTCTCATAGGTAACCAGCAGTACCAGCTATGCTGTAATAAACATCATCGACGATTTGCGAATTTCTAATCTTATTTTATCAATGCTATGTTTACGATTTTTTAATTGGTGACAATTATTATTTCATTTTTCATTGGTCCCAGTGATGGCACAGTTTCACAAAGTAGCACCTTAATTCCGCTTTCTGTCCGCAATGCCTATTACAATAATTGCCTAGTTTTTTCGTCAGACGCTGTGGAACTTACTTCGCGAGCTCTTATTTGTACATTCTGGTAATTTTTTGTCGCAGTGATTGTTACCCCCCCCCCAATTAAAAAATGGTGGAGCAAAGGGAAACTAATTGTTTTAGAGATTGAAAAGAAGCTAGAAATTATCAAAAGACTCCAAAAATGTGAAAGTGTTGTATGCTTAGCCGGTAAATTTGGAATTAGGCAACAAACTGAGCGGTACGTAATTAAAATCCTTAGGATAACGGTTTCAAGACAGACATAGAATAAAGGAACTACAAATAAAGGATGAGGAATTCAGTGCTGATAAAATTGGAGCAAAAATGTCTGTAACGTGTTGTCAAATATAATTCAGGATAAGGGTCTTGTTTAAGCGCAAATCTATGAGAATGCAACCGGACTTTATTGCCTGCTTTTTGTAAGCATCCTTGCACGAAAAATACTATGTCGAATATAAGGTGAGCAAAACATAATTACGATTTGTGCTGCTGCAAAGCTTCGGGAGAAAAAGAACGAAATTAGCCATATTAGTAGATCAAATCTCCGAGAAGTCTAAAAAATAAAAATATTCTCTTAGTAAATTAACCATTGATCTACTTAGTGACTCGAGAGATTTTCGAAACTTGATAGAAAAGTAACTTCGCTCCACACTTCAAAAGTTTACTAGTTCAGAAAAAAGCTTTCTAAAAGGAGCTCCTCTTAATATGTAAAGCACCTTCCCATCCTCATAGGGAGAAACTAACATCATAAAACAGTGACATCACTGCCATTTATCTCCCACCATACATTAAATTGCATTCCTGGTGGACTTGGTGAGATGATACTACGAAAAGATTATTTAGGAAGAATATCTTTTTATTTTAGAAATTACTAACTGCTATTAGATGCTATTTATAACATTTGTACAGATTGGAGGAGAGGCAGGAGGAAAACAATTAAAAGATCGTTCTTAAAGTATTGTATGATATTTGTTTTGTTTGCTGAATATAATTTTGAAGTGCGAGACGCAAATGACACGAAAGAAAACGTTTCTGGAATTGTAAAATCATTAAAACAAATTGAAGGATGCAAAAAAGTAGACGAAGAAAATATTAATCAGTGTTAAAATGAGCGTTGGATACCAAAGAATGACCGATGATAACTTAGTCCGAAGTATACTAGAGAATTCTCCAGAAGCCGAGGACCATGAAGAACTCTTGTAAAGTAAGGTGCAAAAAAGATCTCATAACTGAAGAGACATTTCTTCGTTTCTTGGGAAATCAAAATGGCGTTGATTATGTGACGTTCCAGAAATTCGTGGGTACATAAGAAATGTAAAAAATAAAGTAGCTTAACAAAAAATTGCATTTTCTAATAAAATGACGTCTTGAAAATACGTTTAGTTATTTCTTTATATATTTTTAAATGCACATATGTGCATGTAATTTCCCCTTTGCATATGTGCATGTAATTTTCCCCTTGAATTGTATTTTCATTCATGAAAATAATTCTAACAAACCATAATTTAGATTTACCATGTACAGTGGACCTTCGTTATAGCGCTGCTCACTATACCGCGCACTCGGTTATAGCGCGGGCGATCTCTGCGCGATAAGTTCAAACATGCGCGATAAGTTCAAACATGTTTATACAGGTCCGTGCGGCGTTAGTGAGTATCGCATTTTATTGTTACTGCGTATTGAGTAATTGTGTATGTATTGAGTTCCTGCATGTATTTTGAATAGTGTTTAATTATTGTATGCATGATGAGTAAAAGAAAAGCTTACAGTGTGAAATTTATTGTGTCGCTCGGTATAACGCGGTTCACCTTATAACGCGGGTGTTGTTTCCCGCCCGACATGCGCGTTATATCGGGGGTCCACTGTACTTCGATTATTCGGACACAGTTACTCCAATTACAGTAAAATGGCAATATAGCGAACTTGCTTTTCCGACCCCGGGCAATTTCCAATGTAAACATATTTCATTTTAACGAATACCAGAGTAACAAACGATTTCAGTTGAGCAAAATTAAAATTTGCCTCGATTCCAGAAGAAAATTAGGATCATTATAAGGGAATTTGTAAAAGGAAAATCCTTAAACGATATGTGCAATGTACTTTTCAGCAGCTGGCGATGCTGCATTGATTTAAAGACCGTGAAATATCTAATCAATGACAGTGCTATGAATCACTAGGTATTGTATATATGCATATATTGTGATCTCTCTCCGTGGATAGATGCTCTCTACATGCGTCAGCATAATGTTCTAAAGTGGCGTTGCCACATATTCCTAGCATAAAAGGGGATTTTCAAACTTGGCGATCTACGCGATATTGAAGAGAGCGTTAGAAAACTACGTATAGTTCTATGTTATTGTGCCATTTCACGAAGAATGAGAAGACGGAGTTTGTTATGAAAGTTTTTCTTTTAATCAGTTTTCTCAGTTTCCAGGAAAGTTTTCGTGTCTGTAGTATGTTGGGAACAATCGGAAACAGCAAAATGAAATGGCACACTGACCAGAAACCACTTCAACGTACCTCTTCAAAAAGTCACTCTTGTAAGCCACCACAGATGCATATTTATTATAAATATGTGATTCAAATTAAAAGGAGGAGAAAAGTCCTATATCGATGGGGGTATCATGTCAGTGGTGAGTAAGTAATGAGTTAGAAAAATAACTTGGAAAAGTTTCGGAATGTTCAGAAGAATATTTGAGGGTTAACATTTAGCGCTATTGAAAAATGAAATCTGCGAAACAATTTCTTCAATTAATGTATAATTCACAAAATGAAAAAAATAGAAAACATCAGAAATCTCTCCAATTGTAGTAAGTCAATGGCTCGTCAGGAACAGCGGAAGAGGTTCCGTCGCTACGAGAGAGGGCAATTTCCAATCTGATCATCGTGCCTTCGTCGTCAGGAATTTTAGGAGGTGAATCCGAGTAGCGTGAAATGGACGAAATAAAAAGCAATTTTTTTTCTTTACACTTCATCTTTGAGAAATGCGTCATGACGCTTAGGTTTTGCTACTTTTCAGGATTTAAAAGGCTCTTATTATTATTATCATTAGAGAGCAAAGGCCGGAAGGTGCTATATATCAGCATATTGATACCGGATAAGGGAAAGTACATCAAAATTTGAAACATTTGAGAAATGGCGATAAGTCAAATCTCTTTAGTCTAAAAGTAAAACAACAATACTTGTCGAAGTGACAATCTTGCTGGGAAGGGAGATCCATACTCTTACAACACGGCAACACAAAGAAATGGTACTTACAGTTCTTTCATATGGATCATCGATCATAAGAGAATGAAGTCTTGTTCTTTTATTGACATGGTTGAATATCGGAGTACCTGCGTTAGAGTGAGTTATTCCATGAATAAGTTTATGACATGTTTTTAAGTCAAACATTTGTCTTTTCCACTCCAAGGAATGCAACGAGAGCCTTTTCAACCTTTTTATGGCATAGTATAAAACCCAGGAAGTCGTTTTGCAAACCATCTCTGGGTGTGTTCAATATTTTTTATGTCTAATATAAATAAGGTGTCTATACAGGTGAGGCGTATTCTAGTGAGAGTCTGATGAAAGTCACAAATGCGCGAATTAGGGATTCAATGTCACATTTACATAACATTTCAGAATTAAGTAAACGGTGCGATTAGCCTTTCTTAAAATGTTATTATAGTGGTCACCGAAAGTTAACTGTGATGAGAATAGCATTTCTAATTTTTTCTGCGTCTGTACATTTGTAATTGGAAAAGTATTTGAGCAATTATACTGTAGGAAAAAACATTGCTTCTACCAGTTGATGAAAGCAATATTGCGAGAATTAATTGTTTCGCCAGAGTAAACCTAAATGATATCCATCAACTTTAAAAATATTTTTTCTGTTGAATTATTTTCAAAACAGTTTTTTAGATCTGTTCGTCTAAACACAAACTTAATTTTATCTCAGGTTGATCCTCTGGGGACAAAAGAAGCAAACTTAGAGGAATACGACAAAGTCAGACAAATCGTAGGGATAAAAAAAATCAATAGTATCATGAAGAAACATCGTAAACGAAAAGCCCTTCGAACCACGGCGTTCGATTCGTAACACTAACCCTGAAGTTGAAATCTTCGAAATCCTTCTTTCGTGTCTGCTGCTCGATCACAGAGATGATATCCTAAATGCGTAATATGGTGCATAAAATAAAGTTAGATGAAACAGTCGCGTGCGGTAGCGATCGAGTCAGTGAGGTAGGAGACATGTTCGGAGAACATGCGAAATTCACGGCAATTTTGGAAGACGCGTTCACAAGCCGTTTGGTTGGCTGAATAATTCATGCTGTCACTTTCGAAGTTTCGATGGAGATCTCGCTGTGGCAACAGCAGCATCCCATCGTGATCTGCATCTTCCTCGGAGTCATACATCGAGAACAGATGTTTCTGTGCTAAAATATTCACCACTGCCTTTTTAAGTCCCTAGGAGAGTGCTGCGTTCAGTCGGCCTCCTCCAGTGAGCGCTTTTAAAACCTTCTTATTTGTGGGCGAAATGTAGGTTGGTTCAGTGATGTTTCGAATCTTGGATTTCGAAAGCAAAAGAATGCGAAGGGAGCGAGCCAATCGGGAGGAAGATAATCGCCTCTTCAATTTGCTTAGTGAGCTATGCATGAAGATGGATGGAGGAAAAGAAGGGCTCGGAAGAGAGACAAAAACTGTTCAGTAAGAAAACAGATAAGAAAAGATGCTTTTGAAAAGAAGCAGGAACGAGTTACACATGGAAAAAAGAAAGAGGGTTTAGGGAGATAAAAGTCCAGATTTCTCAACACAGACAGGACAATAAACAAAACATTAAATACTTCACTATGTAAGATATTAGGGAAGAAAAGAATTTCTTTTTAAAAAGGGGAAAAGAAGTTGAAATTCAGAAGAGAAGGAAATAAACTACGAATAAATAAGCAAAAAAGGGAAAACACCAAATTAAAAAAAATTGAATGCAAATGATAAAGATGTCGCCGTGGTCGGAGGAAAAAGTTTGTTTCGAATCTTGTATTTTGAAAGGAGAAAAATGCGAAGGGAGCAAGCCAATCGGGAGGGAGATAATCGCCTCTTCAATTTGTATTGTACTAAGTACTAATTGAATTGTAATTGCACCAGTATTAGGTAAATAAGAATTTATTAATCATTTTTTAACGAAAAAAGCATTTTCAAGCAAAGTTATGTGAATAAAATAGGCAGTAACGAAAAGTGATTTATTTTCTTGCATTCATCACGTTACAATGCTGTGCAAATCCATTAGTGAAAACTGTCACTAAACTCACGCACCGCTGGTAACAGTATCGTGTACCACAGTTTGGGAATCGTTGCTTTAGATTATTAGAAATGAAATTATAAAATAAACAATGTAACAATAAATGTATTTTTAACGGGAAAAATTATCTGACGAACTCTTAGTACTCAGTACCTCGTTTAAGGTGGAAATATGCAAATTATCAGTTCACACTTTGCAATAATTTAATATTCAAGTATGCACTCCTTGTTATCAGAAGTTGTGAGGAATATCGAGTCATAAATTTCGCTTTCATCAGGAGTCATCAGGATTTGGTGTCTGTCTAAATCAGACGTCGGCAACCTTTTTTGGCTGCGGGTCAAAATCAACCAAAATGTGACTATTACGAAGACATTTCGGGTCAATGGGTATTTTCATTTTAAAACAGTCCGTTAGTGAATAATAAGATTAATTTTATTGAGAAAACTATTACAATATGCTTTTAAACTCAAAACATAAAAAAAACAAAATTATAATTCTAATTATTATAAAAACAAATATAATTCTCAAGTTTTAGTTCATTAATAATTTATGAACTTTATTTATAAGCGTTCTCTTCGTTATCAATGGCTCCTCTGATGCTGAATTTGTGACGTCAATTTAGTCAAGTCTGGTTCATACTTAGTCACCTTAAGACGAATCAAGCTTCTGAATTTTTGGTAGTTAATCTGCTCCTGTTCTTACTTAAAATAAATTTCATGTGTGAAAATATTTTTACACATTTATAAGTATAACCGAACGCGGAAAAAATGGCAAAGGCAATTTTTTTCAAAGATGAAAACTTCGTAGGAAGTGATGCCCAACACGATATCATGAGAAGCTGATTATCTTCCGTGTTTTCTAAATCTTTCCGCAATGTCTTGAAATTGTCTGTCCACAACGTTGAACTTTTAAAATCAATCATTTCTAAACTTAAATTGTCAATTTTAAGATATTCAAAATACTGCAAATCTAAAACATTTTCCTCTATTTCGTCGGGCTTTATTATAAATGTAAACATTTCGCCGTGCTTCTTAAAACTTTGAAATCTACTTTCAAATTCAATTTTAATCTTCAAAATACAACTTTCGAATATATTTAGATTGCTTTCATTTATAATTTCTTTCTCATGTTAGTTTTTAGTAAGGGAAGGAAAAGAAATATTTTAGTTTTTATGTCAGTTTCAAATACTATTAATTTCGAACAAAAACTCTTCCATTCCTCGTACATTTTCAAAATTGTGTGGTTATTTCCTTGGAGTCGTACGTTGAAATCATTATAATGGTTCATTACGTCTGTTAAGAACAATATATATATATACAGTTATTAAAAACCATTGTTTACCATTGAGCTCGAGATCATTTTCACCAATTTCGTAAAGAAATATTTGTATATCAGCAAAGCACTCTAGAAATCTATTAAGAACTTTGCCTCGACTTAACCATCGTACTTCAGCATGTAACAGTAAATCTCCATATTTCGATTCAATTTCCTCCAAAAAAAGCTTTGAAGCGCCTGTGTGTTAATGCAGATCGTGCTACTATTATGTTTACGATCTTAACAACCTTCTCCATTACATCCTTAAGTTGTTGCGTAGATGCCTTTGCAAATAAATTTTCTTCACGTATGATACAATGGAACGATAAAAGTGGGCGGCCAAGTTCATTTTCCATTAGTTTCACAAATCCAACATTTTTTCCTCTCATAGCTGGAGCACCATCAGTTGTTATGGAAAACAATTTACTTTTTAAATCCAATATTTTCCCATTTTTGAAATTTGTAAACTCTTCTACTTGACGGAAAAAAATCAATGCCTTTGGTCGTGTCATTCATTGAAGCAAGAACGCATAGTTCTTCATTGACGTTCGAACTATTTATTGATGCAAATCTAATAATAATTGCCAGCCTAGCCATACTATTTACATCGGTACTTTCATCGAGTGCAATGCTAATTATGTCACTAGATAACAAATCATTTTTGACCTGTGCGTCAATATTTTTTGCCATATCTTCAATGCGACGCTGAACTGTTCTGGCCGACAATGGCATTTCATTAATTCTCTCAATTATTTATTTTTTATTTGCGAAGTCATTGAATAAGTGTTCGGAACAATTTATGAATGCGTTTCTTAAAAATTCGCCGTCTGTAAACGGTTTTCCGTTGGTACCAATACTAAGAGCTGCAATAAAGCTGGCAGATGTAGCGTAATTGTGGCTGGTAACAAATCTCTTCAAAAATTTATTTTGTTACCATAATTTAATACACGTTTAGCAATGTATTCATATTTTTCATCATTTGGCATTTCACATCTTTATGTTTTGAAGAAAGTGTCGCTCAATATTGTAAGTCCTGGTGGTAATTATATCTGTACATAAAGTACATATCAATTTGTCACCATTTCCCATACATCCATACTTTTCAGTCCACACATCTTGAAATAATCTCTTTTTTGCTTTTTGTTTGTCCATGGTAATGAAAATCATAATTATTTCGCTTAGGTAACTGTTCTCACACTTCTGAACTACTGTTTATTCACGTTAAAGACGAGGTAAACGTAGACAAGAGTAGATGCGTGATCAGCAGGTGGACAGGGCTCCTATTGGTCGGCTGCAGGTGGCATGCCGTCAGAGAGCCCAGCCGACCAATAGGAGCCCTGATCACGTGCTGATCACACATCTACTATTGTTTACATCTACTTCGTCTTTAATGTGAATAATCATCACTCGTCGAGTAATGATGAAATTCGTTCGGACAATGTCGCTGTATTCCGCCTATGTTCATTTCTGCAACTTTGTAATCAAACCAAAATGTTAATCTTATTATTTATACTTTCTCAAAGTGTTTGTTTCATGTTTATGTTTTATAATTTATTTTTATATATTATACTTTATTTGCGGAACTCAAGTGGGTCACTTGAAATTATCAAATGGGTCACTTGGTGACACGCGGGTCATAGGTTGTCGACGCCTGGTCTAAATTATGCGCTCACACCTACCCTGCCTGCCCTCGGTGAGAAAGGGAAGACCATTGGATTTGGAAAGGAGGCCATCTGTCTGATGGAACGTTAAGCCGTGGCTCCGTGTGCAGGTGAGACATACTCTGTACACGTTTAAGAGCACACAGTATGACCTTGACTGAAGGTTACCATCTGTCTTCAAACAGCTGTCCAGTGGGTTCCCTCCCCACAACCTTTTTGGAGTCCTTCGTGTCTTTGTGATTTGCCCATTGAGTTCTTCAATGTGTGAAAAAAAGTGTCAGTCAGAAGTAAAACAATCCAAGTCTGAATGATAAATAAATTTTCAATATTTATGTAAGAAAGTACTCGGCGTTGTCTTGGATTAATAATTAATGCAACAGAAAAGGTTTTCAAAATAGCTGGGAAATCAATTAATGTTTTAAATACAGTATGTAAAAATACCTCCTATTTTCCTTTGAAATGAAGTTGAGTAAATTTGGTAATCGTTGACTTTTTGGAGATTTTTGCAGTTAGTTTTGTAACGTAAGAATTTTATTTTCTAAAGTGATCAGAGTTGATTCTTTCCGTTTACCGCAAAGCGTACCTGTGTTCCAGTTTGGGCAGACCTGATCTACAACTTTATCACTGCCAAGCAAACCTTTTCTCAGAAATCTTTACTTATCAGTTACGGAGTCTCTAAATTCGCTATCCGTTGACATAACATGGAAATGAAGGGAACAATTTTCGTAATTTAGTGTACGTAACGCTACCGCGAGCATAACACATGACAGTGCTCTGTGAAATTTATTACAGGAATGTGCTAATACTGACCCAATGGTTTTAAAGAGTAGGTTTTAAAGATTATCATCCTGAGGTCTGACAAACGCTACATATAAGACAAAGCGTAATGTAAGTCGATCTGCAGTTGAAACAATATGAAACTGATGATTCACAATTATCTGTTATTAGAAAAAGAAATCAATAAGCCAATAGAGTTGCAGAAGCTTAAGAAGAGACCAACCTTCTGACGATTGGAGGGAGAAATGTCTATACGAAATGTACTCTTGAGGGACGTCGTTCTTCACCGGCCTCCTCCGCCTCCGCCTTCGAAACTTGATGGCTGTCACGAGCACGGAGAGCGTGAGCACTAAAGAAGCGCTGATGCTGCTGCCTAAAATGATGCCCAGAGTTGACAGCGTCATCTTGGTCTTGTGCATCTTGGCCAGAGTTCGGATCTGCAGGCACTTGTGGTTGCTGTTAGCAGCGACTGCAGGCTCACCGCGTGACTTGCCCTCTTCCGTCACGTATGGGATCGGTTTCCCCAAGGTGCGCAGGTACTTGCCGGCGGCGGTGACGCAAACTGTGTACCAAGTTTCAGGTCGAAGGTCGACGAGGGCAAGTCTCCGCTGGACGGCAGAGAGAGGTTCGCTGGACCCTGCCTGCTCGCGCGATGATGTCACATGATATGTCACGAGGAATTCGTCGATGAGGGTCCCGTTGTGCACGTCCCACTTCACGGTGAGAGACTCATGATCCAGATGGATAACTTCGAGGTCAGATATAAAAGGGGCCGGACAGATGTCGACGGGATGGAGGGCCAAGATGGAGTGATCGCGCAGTCGCTCCGGAAGGGTGCACGTCAGGACGTTTTCGTTGGGGTCGGATAGAAGACGGAGATGTTCCTGGATCCATTCCCAGAAGGTAAGAAGACGGCAGTCGCAATGAAAAGGGTTTCCTGTTGAAAGAGAGCAGACAGAAATACAATCAATCAAATCATTGGTTTTTGCATTCTTATTTTTCCATTAAAAAATTCATTGAGCATTTTTGTTTATTGTATTAATATTTTACAAGGACATGAAATTTTTGATTGTTGTGTGCATCGATGTGGGTGAAAACCTTTTTTGCAAAATATTTCCGATGCTCTAAACACTATTGCATGACTTACATTTAGCACACGAAACTTAAAAATATATCTCCTTCATTTTGCGTACTATGTAAAGAAACAAGAAGTTTTCTTAATCGTCAGAAGTAGTTGAATCATAAAAAAGTCAACAGAATTTGAGAATTTATGCGAAGAAAAATGAATGAATAACATCGCACGAAATTAATGCTCAAGTAGTGAGAATAAAACAGTACAAATAATAAATTTTTTCATTTGAAAGAACTTTTAAATTTTGAGAGAATTTAAAAAAAAGCGCTCTAAATAGTTTAAATGTTCAGAAAACATGAAAATTATTTTCATTTAAACAGTTTTCAACCGATTTTAAATTTTTAAAATCATTTGAAAAATATTAAAATTTTTTTTGACAATATATTTAATAGTCTCTACTTCCCTCGTGTAAGACAAAAATCAGTTTGTAACTGCTTGGGCGGAGCATTAAGTAAGATTATTGTTTTGGAGATAATATATGAATCACAGTTACCTCCTCATACGAGAAAATGAAATCGAAATTCGTATTAATAAATACATTTAATAGTCACAGCAAGATAGGTTTTATTATTACGTTATTCACATTCTTATTACCTGTAAATTGTAATAAAGAGTGTACACTGCTGAATAGGGACATGGGACAATAGGAACATTTTCTAAAGAAAAAATTAAGTAAAGGAGCAATATTTCTGTTTACTTCTGATATACACTAAGATGACAGTTTATTAGGTACACCTTCCTAGTATCGAGTTGCTCCTCCTTTGGCCTATGGTCTTAACAGGAGAATTCTGTCTCCAAACAGTTGATCAACTGGCCTCCTTCCTCTATTCAGCCATCAGCCCTGTGTTATTTTGATTTGTTCATTTAGGCCATTTTGTGCGGAAAAACTTGTGTTTTTCAAATACCCCGCACCAGAGTTAGATGTTGTGCTTCGCGATACTATCAAAATCATTAACTTCATTAAAAGCCATGCCCTTAACAGTCGTTTGTTTTCAAACCTTTGTAAAGATATGGACTCCGATTACAAAAGCTTATTACTACATGCAGAGGTAAGGTGGCTCTCTAGAGGCCGAAAGATTATTGAAATTGAAATATGAAGTTGTGAAATTTATGACTGAGCAGAAATATGATTTTGTAATTTTTTTTCATAATGACTTATGGCTTTCAAAACTGTGTTATTTGTCGGATATTTTCGAAAAACTCAATGATTTAAACACGTCGCTTCAAGGAAACAATTGAAACATATTTATGTCAAAAGATAAAATTGAAAGTTTTGCTAAAAAAGTTAACATATGGAAGAATAGGGTGGAAAATGGTTTTTTAGAAATGTTTATAGCTACAGATGATTTTATAATTTAAAATAACCTTCCCAAAGATTTAATTGTAAGTTATAATTGATCATCTGAAGTGCCTGGAGATACAGTTTTAGAAATACTTTCTTTCAAAATTTCAAAATTTGATTCTAAAAAACTAAGTTGGGTTCATAAATGATACTCATTTGAAATCAAAAACGTCAAGTCATCTGCTATTAAAAGTTCAAGAAGAATTTGCCGAGTTATCAAGTGACACAGGTTTAAAATTTGAGTATCCTAAAATATCGTTAAATGAATTTTGGCTTGGGATTAGAACAGAATTTCCAACAATTTCTGAAATGGCCCTAAACATACTTCTCCCATTTTGTACTACGTATTTATGCGAAGTGGCGTTCTCAGCATTGACGATTATAAAATCAAAATTTCGATCAACTCTGAAAAACGTTGAAGATGCTCTACGTCCTGCAGTGTCAAATATTCAGCCAAGATTTAATTCTTTATGTAAAAATAACCAAGCACATCCATTTTATTAGTATGGCAATTTGCTTTCGTCTTTAATAAATGGTAAAATTATATGTATACCAGAGAATTGTTTTAAAATAAATTTCTTTATGATTTATTATCAGTAAATGCTTGATTTGTATACCTATTTTAGGTACCTATATACCAGGGTCGCGTAAAAATTTCTCGGGCGAAAAGAGGAAAAAATTGGGGAAAAGGGGTCGCGAGTGGAATAAGTTTAAGAAGCCCTGCTCTAAAACACCTTATTATTGACATGTGACGCAAAAGTATCCTTTAAGCTGTTCCTCTCTTTCTACTGATATGCATTGAGATTTAAAATTGTATTTTAATTTTCTTTGGGCAGTTTATAAAGTAATTAGAGATTAGACTTACAGAAAGCGTTTGATACTTTAAAGCGCAATCTCTTATTACAAAAACTTGAAAATTATGGGATAAGGGGTACTGCGTTAAGATGATTTAAAATTATTTAAGTAACAGATATATTATTACAAAAATAAATACTGTGTACAGTTCCAAAGATGTAAACAATTACGGGGTGCCACAAGGATGTATACTAGGTCCACTCTTATTTCTTGTATACACTAATTCAGTTTACTTATATGCAGATGACATAGTAATAATTAATAACAACATAAATAGCAAAATGATGTGCAATGAAACAGAGGAGGATTACTTATATGCAGATGACATAGTAATAATTAATAACAACATAAATAGCAAAATGATGTGCAATGAAACAGAGGAGGATTTTAATCACATTTTACGCTGGCTTAACCATAATAAAATATATTTAAATGAAAACAAGACAAAATGGATGACATTTCATTCTCAGGGCTATAGAGATATAGAAAATATATTTATTAAATCGCACAAATTGCACTGTTTACATAAAGGAAACACAATTATTGAAGATATTTGCAATTGTTATAAAATTGAAAAGGTGCACAGATAAAATATTTGGATTTATTTTTTGATAATATTTTTAGATGGAATAGCCTTGCACAATATATTTGTGATAAGTTAAGATTCGCTGCAATAAAATTACATAAGCTAAGATATACAATCGACAGAACAACATGTTTATTATCTTACAAAGCAACTTGTGAATCCATATTAAATTATATAATCAGTATACACGGAACTACAAATATAACAAATATAAATAAAATTGGAAAAAAATGCAATCAGCAATAGCAAAATTATAATTGGTGACAATGAAAATGCTCATTTATTCATAAAACGGGAGAAATTTAAATCTTTAAATATCCTATCTTATTCAAATTTATTTAAATATAATATTGTATTCAAAATTTTTTGACGATACTTTTAAATCTAAAATAAACCATAAGAAAGAATCCAGATTAAAAAAGGTAACTTTTTTAAATTATCAAATATCAAAAATAATTATGGAAAAATGTGTAAATGACTACAAAATACCTTTCATCTATAATTCGTTACCTAGAGATTTACTATGCATCTGCAAATTTTCGACTTTGAAGAGAATTTCAAGCTGTTTTTTATGGAAGACATTATATAATAGTGCTGTTTTTCGAATTAGTTTTATTTTTACAGCTTGACATTTGATATTTTCGTTTCTGTCTATTGATATGTGACACAAATGTTTATTACATACATTATTTGTTTTCTGGCTTTGTGAACTACGTAACCAGATGATACTACTATCCTTCTGTTTAATTCTACTTTTATTTGTTTATTTGTCTTTATTTTTTACCCCCAAATTATTTTATCTATATAAATAGTGTAACTGTTATATTTCCTGCAGAGAAGCTAGGTAGCCTTGTGGGACAACTGTAAATCATTCTGTAACACATTATTATGAGAAAATAAAGATTCGTTTATTATTATTAAAAAAAGAATTCATTAGTGGTTTGTAGTAAAGGTGAGTTAATAATTTTACGATGAAAACGCATCTGACTCCATTATTTGAATTTTTTTAATAATATGATAAAATCATATTTTAAATATTTCGAACATGGTTACTGAATTAGATTTTCAAGCGTGCGAAATATTTCGTTTTATGAATTTCGTTTTATAATCTTTCCTTGCACCAGGGCGAAAACTGAAACATGCATAGGACAGAAGCTCAAAAGAAACAAAAACACGCAACTGCATTTACGAGGACGTTCTGTATTTTGCACTGTTCGTTTCTTTCTCATATTCTTATCTCCTCTGGGGGCGGGAGTGGCTCAGTCAATAGCGCGCCAGGCTCGTAATCTGTAGTTCCCAGGTTCGAGTCCCAGCTGGGTCAGCGTTGAGATTTATCTCCGCAAAATTCCCCGCCCTACCCACAGTCAGTAGGGGACACCGATGGGCTTGGAAAGGCCGCCGTCCGTCGGATGGGACGTTAAGCCGTGGCCCCGTGTGCGGGAGAGCCATACCCTGTGTACGCTAAAGAACACGCTGGATGGCCTTGACGGGAGGCTACTATCTGTCTCCCAACAGCTGTTCCAGTGGGTCCCCTCCCCCAACCTTCTCTGAGCCTTCGGGGTCCATGTGACCTGGTCATTTAGTCCATGGTGTGCAAAAAAGTGCCGCTCAGAGGTAAAACAACCCACCAACCCTTATCTTCTCTGGCACATATGAGAATCTCGTTTTCAAAGAGAATTAAGTTTTTCCTTTACTTACCTGTTGCATTCCTTAAAAGTTTTAATTTGAGCTAACGGATGATGGGGAAAAATACAAATAGTATTTTATTAATAATTATACAACATAAAAGTATTCATCTTTTAATTTTAAAATTTAAAAAATTGCATTTCCCACTGTTTCTCAGAAAAGTTTGTAGATTATTGCTGTCAGGGGACACTAATTTTTCTAATTTCTTTTTCCATACATATTATTTGTAAAACTTGTTGACAGCCCTGCCGTTTCATCAATTCAGCGATCTATAAAGATATACACAGTCGTATCAGAATAATATGACCACCTACCTAATAAAGGGAATAACCATCCTTGGCCCGGATGACAGCGGCGAGACGGCGTAGCATGGACGCAATGAGGCCCTGGAAGGCTGCCAGAGGCACACATGCCCATTCGGACTCCAGCAGAGCACGGAGGTTCCGGAGATGACATGGTTGTGGGTCCGCAAGCTGAACCTGTCGATCCAAGTGGTCCCACAAGTGCTCTATCGGATTGAGGTTGGGCGATTTCGCAGCGCAAGAGAGAACGGAGACATCGCTATCATGTTCCTGGAACCAGTCACTCACCACCTTAGCAACATGGCAGGGCGCATTGTCCTGTTAGTAGACACCATCACCACCAGGGTAAAAGTCCAACATGTAGGGATGCATGTGGTCAGCGAGGATGGACAGGTAGTCATTGGCGTTCAGAGACCCATCCATTGGTAGCAGTGGTCCCAGGTCATACGAGGAAAACATCTCCCAGACATGCACACTGACACCGCCGGCCTGTACTTGATCGACAAGCATGTCTGTGTGTTGGTTCTCGTATGTCTGACACTGTATCCATCACTGCCCATCACTTCTGTGGAGTAGAAACCTCGATTCGTTGAGAAGGCAACCTTTTTCCACTCTTCCACTGTCCAGTGACAGTATTCCCGTGTGAACTGCAGGCGTCGCTGCCAATGGGCCTTGGTTAACACGGGAGCCTTTAGGCAACGTCGACTCCAGAGACCCATGCGTAACAGGGTTCGCTCTACTGTTATCGGGGATAGGTACCTGGGTGCCCCAGCATTCATTTGAGTGATCAATTGCTGCATTGTTGCGCGTCGATTGCTTTTTAGCAGTCGACGGAGGCGACATTCTCCTCTGGGGTCGATGGCCTTTGGAACTCCACAGTTATGACGTCTGGAGGTACTCAGTGTGCCAGCAGTCAATTCTTGGTACATCCTTACTACAGCACCTCGCGAACAGCCCACGAAGTCTGCTGTTTTCGAGATTCTTCCACCCTTGGCGCAGCAGCCGATGATCTATTTCAAATCAATACCTCTGCCCATTGTGCTCACGTTACGCACTATGGATTATCTGTCCTGGCCGGCCGCTTTTATCTTCTTCTGGTCGACCTTGTCATGTGCACTCTGTGACGTGCCTGGAGGGGTACACTGTGATTCCATGGGTGGCCATATTATTCTGATGCCAATGTGTATATATATATATTAAAACTTCTAAGTATTTGAAAAATGCGAATTATAATATTTTATTAGTACCAATCATACTAAAAAAGAGTTTTCTAATTACACTGGTTTACAAGGTATATCCTATAAATCTTTTACTGAGAAGTGGCGGACCTTGTGCCATCTATACTTCAGGAATTGGAAAAGTTGCCTCTGCTTTGTTGAGCGCTCTGGCATATATCTGGAGAGTTGCGGGTTCGATTCCAGCCGGGCTAGCGATAAATGTTTTCGGAAGTTTTTAATAATTATTGAAGTATATTTCTGCAGGTAATCTGTGTATTTATTATCGATGGATACTGGATATTTTACTTTTTGTAGTTGACAGCACTAATTACAAAGTAAGAGAAAACATGTAACAGTAACCTAACCTCAGACCGCCATTCTTGTTTTTTCATTGTAGGAGGAACACTTGCTATACGTTGAAGAGTGAATTTTGTTGTTTAAATGGCACAAAGGCAGCGTCGCGGATGTGTTAATGTGCCAGATAAGTTTTGTTATGTGTATGGAAATTATATTTTAAAATCCCAGGGTCGTTCTTTGATAAAGATTACGAAGAAAGTCTATAACTTTTATTTTGGATGTCATGTTGGAGATCAGGACAAAACATGGGCTTCACATCTGTGCTGCATTTCGTGCTTTGTTGGCCTGAGTGAATAGTTGAAAGGTGGGATAAAATCCATGCCCTTTGCAGTTCCAATGGTGTGGCGTGAGCCAACTAGTCACTTCCATGATTGCTATTTTTGTTTAACTAAAGTGTCGGGCTTTTCAAAAAGGAACGAAAGCAAAATTGAATATCCAATGTACTTTCAGTCATAAGGCTAGTTCCTCATGGAGAAAATCTTTCTATACCCACACCTCCAACCAACTGGAAGGAGGTAGCTTCACATTCATCAGAGGAAGACTTTGAGACACATAGAGATCCTGATCCTATATATACCCATATAAAGTTAGACGAGCCTCATCTGATTCAGTAAAATGAACTAAATGATCTTGTTCGAGACCTAGGACTTTCCAAACAACAAGCTGAGGTTGTAGGTTCAAGACTTGAACAGTGGAATTTTCTAGCCAAGGGTACCAGAGTTTCTCTGTTCAGAAAGAAAAAATTGGCTTTATCTGCGTATTACGAGATGCAAGATGGTTTGTGTTTCTGCACAGAGTCTGATCAAAGAAATTGAAACAACCCATGACCCTAGGGAATGTCGTCTATTTATAGATTCGTCAAATTTCAACTTAAAAGCTGTCCTTTTGCATAAGGAAACCAAAAAACCTTCCATTCCAGTGACACACGCTGTAGAAATGAATGAAACTTATGAAAGCATGGAAAAAATACTCACTGCTGTAAAGTATGACCAGTTTAAGTGGACAATATGTGGTGACCTAAAAGACATCTCTCTTTTGCTCGGGCTTCAAGAAGGCTTCACAAAAAGTTGCTGTTTTCTGTGTTTGTGGGACAGTAGGGCCTGAAAAAAAAAAACACTACAAAACAAAAGACTGACCCAAAAGAGATTTTTTTATTCCTGGAAAGAGTAATATGAGGTATAAGCATCTAGTTGCCCCTGTGATGTTCTGCTCCACCACTACACATCAAACTGGGAAGTCTATGGACAAAACTGGTAAGTGGTTTTTGCACTTGAAGGAAAAATTTCCAAAACTGTATGATGTCAAACTCAAAGAAGGCATCTTTGTTGGTCTTCAGATCAGGAAGCTACTGAATGATACTGTCTTCGAAGATAAACTGAATATGAGGAACGCGCTGCATGGAAATCCTTCATGTCTGCGATGCAGGGTTTTCTGGGGAATCACAAAGAAGAAAGCTACCATCAGCTCATTCAAGATCTTCTCAAAAACTGTGGAAATCTTGGCTGCCGAATGTCTTTGAATATCCATTTCCTGCGCTCGTATCTCGACTTGTTTCCCAAGAACTTTGGAGCTGTCAGTGATAAACAAGAGGAAAGATTTCACCAGGATATTGGAACCATGGAGGAGAGATACCAAGGCAGGTGTGACCCAGAAATGATGGGTGACTACTGCTGGTTCTTGCAGACGGAAGATACCTCGGCACATAAAAGACAAAAATGAACTTCTTGTAAGTATAAAAGATCCTTACCAATGTTTTCTTATTTTGCGTTTCATTATTATTTCATTTCTTACTTTATATTCAGTGGTCTATAACTATGATGTTTCCAAATTTTTTCACTGTAATCATGTAATTAACTAATGAGTTTTAGGTTGCAATTTAAAGAAACAGTCACATTTATTTTCGTTTCCCTGATATGCGTATTCATTGAAATTTGAAATACATCAATCCGTAATTAAAAAAAACTGCACGTGCGTCAGATTTTTCACAGCCATATTTAAATTAAGAACCCCAAAATTAGTTAAAAACATCCTATTTGACGAATGTAAAAATAAGTATCAATTTCTTGTCTAGTGTTACATTTTCATTCTCTCAATGGAAACTTCATGACGTTCACATTCCGCAAGAAAAATTTCATATTTCTATTATTAATACATCATTGAAATATTCGTTTGAAATTTTGGAATTTTTAATCTATTTCAGGGTTAGAGGGCGCAATTAGAGTGTTCGAAAGATTCCGAAATTGCGAAACATAATATTGTATCAGTTCCTAACTCAAGAAATGTTTTTTTCATTTGTCTATAAATACAAACAATTATCTGCTGAAACACCAAATTTTGTTTTCCCATCCCCTGAGTCTAAGGCGCTAACTCAATGTTGGCAATGTAAATTCCGTAATCTTCACATTCCACAAGAAAAAATTCATATTTCTATCATTAATACATCGTTCAATATTCATTTGAAATTGTGGAATTTCAATATTTTTCACCGTTAGAGGGCGCAATTATAGTGTTCGAAAGATTCCGAAAGTGCGAATCATGCCTTATTAATTCCTATCTATCCCTAAAAAGATTTTTCATTTATCTCTAAATACAAATAATTATCTGCTAAAACAAAAAAATTGCCTTTTTCCACCCACCCTTGTGTCTAAGAGGTCAATTCATTGTTGCCAATGGAAACATCAAGGCATTCAACATTCCACCACCAAAAGTTTAAATTTCTAGCTTAAATACGTCGTTTGCAATATTTGTTTGAAATTTTGGAATTTTCAAATTTTTCCACCGTTACAGGGCGCAAGTCGCCTGATTTAAAAAGTGTGAATCATAGTATTTTATGAATTCCTATCTAACCCAAAAAATAATTTTTCATTTTTCTCTAAAAACAATTATCTGCTAAAACTAAAAAGGTGAGTTTTCCCACCCCCTCTATGTCTAAGGGATCAACTCATTGTCGGCAATGGAAACTTCATGACCTTTATATTCTACCACCAGAATTTCAAATTTTTAGCATAAAATATATCGTTTGCAACATCCTTTCGAAATTTTGGAATTTTCAAAAATTTCCACCGATGGAGGGCGTAATTATAGCTGTACAGAGATTCGGAAAGTGCATATCGTAACATTTCATCAATATTTATCCAACACAAAAAGAACTTTTAATTTATCTCGAACCAAAAAAGTTCGATGTCGACAGACAGAAGACGACAAAGCGAAACCAGTATCTCGTTTTCTTTAAAAACGAGATAAAAAGAATCACTGGGAATTTTTTTTTCAAAGGCACAAATTAACATTAGTAATATGATGCTGATTATATAAAAATACTGTTTGCTTGGCCGATTTATAGTAATAGGTTTCGATTTTTAAACACCCATACTAATTTGATTTTGATATACATTATTTGGAGATTTTTCCTAATAGGATAGTGTTTTACTGTATCGTAACGAATTTTGGGAAAATACGCTAATCCTCTTTTTAAAATGAGGTACAGTAGGACAAGCCAACTTTAAAGTGTGTGCCATCGACATTTTATGAAAAGCGAACGAGGTAATGCGAATGCTGTATATCTTCATCTTTAGGATTATACATCTGAGATTTACAATATTAGTTACTAAGCCTAATCGAAAGTATCCCTTACCTGAGAGTCGTAGTTTGGTCACTCTCACTTCAATGGGCATCAACACATTCCCACTGAGATGAGTGAGCTTGTTGCTCTGAAGGTTCAGCTCCAGTAGAGAATTGAGTTCATTAAAAGCCCCAGGTTGAATCCAGGTAATTTGGTTATTCTGAAGCCACAGAGTTTTAAGATTGTACAGGTTACGGAAAGTCACACCTTCTAGTTTTCTCAACTGATTGCTTGAGATGTCTAAATTTTCTATTTGCTCAACATCTTCGCTGAACACCGGTAAATCCATGAGACGATTGGCAGTAAGATTGAGCGATTTAAGTTTCTGGAGTCCGTAGAATCTCTCCTCAGGAAGGATGTCGATCTCGTTGTGGCCGAGGTCGAGCATGGACAGTCTCACAAGAGGCTTGAAGGCTCCAGGAGATATCTTGACTATTCGATTGTGCCTTAAGGAAAGATACAGGATACTCGCGAAGCCGACGAAATCGTGCGAAGCTATGACAGTGATATTTCCGTGGTTGATATGAAGTTGATCCAGGGCTTGGTAGCTTCCTGTCAAAGTGAGATCTTCGCGAATTCGTAAGATTGGATTTCGGTTCACCGACAGATCCTTAAGACTCTTAAGAGCTGCAGTCAGAAGGGTGTTGGGAAGATAATAGAGTATGTTCCCGTCAAGGACAAGCTTCTCTAAGGATACGAGTGTATCGAATACTCCCGAAAACAAGACTTTAATCGTATTGTTCGATAAGTCTAAGTCTCTGAGTTTCGTGAGATTGTGAAATGCATCCTGTTCTATGCTCGCAATGTTATTGCTACTCAATGTGAGTGTTTTTAAATTCCGGTTTCCCTGGAAAGCGTAATTTTGAATTGAATCAATAGCATTTTCGGATATCGATAGAATCTCGAGGTTCGGGAGAAGCTCTATGGCTGATTTTGGTACCATTTCAAATTGATTTTCGTCCAGATAGAGCTCTTTGAGAAAGCTAAGACTGTACAAATGACGAGCCTCGACGTTCCTGATGCCGTTTCCAACTAAACGAATGATTCTAAGCTCGGTCATTTGCTCGAACATTCTTCCAGTGGTTGGATTGAGCCCCGTGTGCTCTACGCCGAGTGTCACGAGACCGGAGAGTCCGTAGAAGATGTTGTCGCTCACCCCTGTCAGGTTATTGCCAGACATGTAAAGGTGCTTCAGTGAGGGCAGGAAGAGAAAGTCCACTCTGGCGGTGGTCAGCTTATTTTCGCTGATGTCTAAAGACTCCAAAGAGGAGAGTTCCAAGAATGATCCTGCATCTATTTCCTCTGCCATGACGTTTGATAAGACGAGCTCTCTGAGAGGCAAATTTCCCTCGAACATGTATTTTCTAATAACGTAGATCTGATTATGCGACAGATGGAGAACTTTCAGGTTCTGCAAGATTTGAAACGTTTGGGGTTCGATATCCATGATGCGATTATGTGAGAGATAGAGTTCTTCAAGTTGGTCTGCTCCTTGGAACATGTCCACGTTTAGATGGTTCAAATTGTTGTATTCCAGATTGAGGTACAATAAATGACGCATTCCCGAAAACGTTCTGCCTTCAATAGCAGATATAGAATTATGATCCAGGTATAATTTCTGCACTTCGATTAGATCTCTGAACACCTCCGGTTTTAATCTTTTCATTTTGTTCCAGTTCAGCCACAAAATTTCTAGTTTATTTTGCCCTAAAAGACTATTGGCATTCATGGAGACGATTTCATTGTGAGTGAGTTGTAGCGACCTGAGGCTGGACGGGTAGCGACTCAATATGTCTTCGACTTCGATCATTCTGTTACCTTGTATGTTCAGGTGCTGCAGGTTAGCCAGCGATTGCAAAGCCTCGGTCTCTATAACTTCGATCCTGTTGAATTGCAGGTGTAGCTCTTGAAGATTCGGCAGCGAGTAAAAAACTCCTTTCCTGATCGTCTTGAGAAGGTTATTTTGAAGTCGAAGGTCACGAAGTTCGACCAGTTCCTGAAACGTTCCTGGTTGAAGCTCCGTGATGAGGTTGTTATCAAGAGATAAAGATCGAAGTTCGCGGTTGTTCTTGAACATAGTCTGATGAACATCCCTCAGCTGATTGAAAGATAGCTGAAGCTGGTAGAGATGATGCAGGTGATAGAAAGCTCCACACTCGATGTTGGTGATGGCGTTGTTGGGTGCGAAGAGGACAGATATTTGGGTGGTGTTGGTAAAGGTCTCATTCGAGATCTTCATGATTATGTTGTTAGATAGAAACACTTCTCGAAGATAGGTGAGGTTGTGGAAAACGCCAGAATCGACTGAGTGGAGGTGATTAAAACTCAAGTCCACAGAGCGAAGCTTTCTCAAATGACTGAAGGCTTTTCCAGCAAGAACGGTGAGAGTGTTGTGGCTGATGTCCAACGATTCTAGCTCGCGCAGGTACAGGAACACAGTGTCGTTTAGTGATGTGAGACGATTCATGTAGAGTGATAACGATGTTAATCGAGGCATGGTAACAAAACTTCTTTCGTCCAAATTTTTGATCTTATTAGAGCTCAAGTCTACTCTTTGGAGACCGGTAAACCTTGTGAAACCATCGTCTGGAATATCTTCTATTTCATTCCACACCAAGTGCAATGTCTTCAGCTGTCGGAGGCGACGAAGAGCGCTCAGGGGAAATTGCTTTAGCCTGTTGTTGATCAGGATGAGTTCTTCTAAAGTGTTTTCTAATCCACCGAACGCGTATTCTGTCAAGAACTCGATTAGATTGTTCTGTAAATTAAGACTCGTCACCTGAAGACCGTACAGCGCATAACTTTCTACACTGGTAATAACATTGGAGTCGAAATCCAGCGTCCTTAATCTCACCAGCTTGTTGAGCGAACCTTGCGGAATCTCTTGGAGCTTGCTATTCACCAGAGACAAACTATCCAGGGTCAGCTCTAACCCAGCGAAGGCATGTTCGTGAATAAATTGAATGTGAGTGTGAGATATCTGAAGATGGTAAATGGTGGAGTTTTCGAATATGCCTTCTGGGAGTATTGTGACGTTGGTGTCTAAGTGATAAATGCTCAGTGATTTGATGGGGGCCGTGATAAGCGAGAGAGTCACCCGAATCTCCTCCAGTCCGGTGTTGGGACACTCGAGAAATAGACCATCTTCGAACTGATAGCATGGACACCAGGGACTTTTCTCCCAGCTTGGACATCCCTCGTTTAGGGTTGCCATGGTTTCCTCTCCACCTCCATCTTCTTCTTCGGCTACGGCTTGTCTGATGGCGATGCAGATGGTGGTGATCACCCACATCCGGCCCCACGTGCCTGGAGTCAGACGCACGAGTTGTAACATGTCTCATGTCTTAACCTGTCAATAAATACAATGAAAAATTGTTAATATTAAGCCTTTAAATGATTTACTAATATAATTGGCAAAACTATCACAAATGAAAAAATTAAAAAAGTATTGTACTTAATTTTGCTTCACCTTTAATCTCTGTTTCTTCTTTGTGCTTTCTTTTACAGTTCATCTTTCAAATAACAAAATTGTAATCAAGTAAGCACTCGTACAACAAAAGCTCATTCTTTGTTTCATTTTCCTTTAAGATAAAATCCTTTGGCAAAGTTTGATTTGATTTGCTCTGAAGAACCTTAAATAACTACCTTAGGTTACTTTTTGTGTACTCTCTTTTTTATTCCTTTCGACTCGCTCATCTTGCAGACGAAGTGGACCTTTGCCTTTTCCTTGCTAGCTTTCTTCTTACTTTCTTGTTGGCGGAGGTCGTCTCAGTGAATAAGGAGTCAGGGCTCGTCAACCCTGCCTGCATCCATGCTTTCTCCTCTAACTGCTGTTTTGTCCTCGGTTAGAAAGGGAATATCGATGGGCTTACAAAGGTAGACGTACATCAGATGAGGCGTTAAGCCGAGGCTCAAAAACAACAATCTATACATGTTAAAGAGCTCTCTTGAGAGCCTGGAGAGGACGCTTGACCAACTGGATCTGTCTACTAACATTTTCCAAGTTATCGCCATCTTCAACCTACTCTGATTACTCTGGTCTTTGTGACCTAGCAATTTACCCACCCAAACTTACCTTATTGCTGTCATGATCCCTCATTTGTGTCTTTGCTTTTCTGTTTGTTGTCTTATTGATTGCAATTTCACGACCTCAAACACCTTTAATAAGTTTATACATACTACCGCAATTAAAGTAAATTTAAATAATTTAAAATTTATTGAATTAAAACTTTGAGCTACTGTAATTTAATGCGTTTTAATATAATTTTAATGCAGTACTGTTTAAATATGATGATTTTATATGTGTAGATTGAGAGATAAATTCTTACACCTGATGATGCCATTAAGTTCCAGCTTCCATAATATTTGTGATACTGAAAATGTCATTAAAATCAAATTTCATTGTGATTTTAATCCGATATTTGATTTATCTTCAGTCACATATTCCCATAAAAAGCCTATTTACAATGCCATGGAATTGCTTTGAAGAACGTTGAATTTCAAAATATAATCATTGTTCTTGTTGTTTAACTCAATGCATTCCAGAGCATATTTTAAAAGGGAAAAATTATCGAAACATATTTTTATTTTCTTCTTTTTCTCCAGTTCCTATTGATTCTTGAAGCCGGAGTTGCACAAAAAAGGCTTAATAAGAAGTATGTTTCAATATTTTATTTCTATTCATGACATGTGCTCGAGAATAGAAAGAATTGCATAATTCTCACCTTCCTCGATGGGTTGGGTTGGGTTGTTTTACCTCTGAGCGGCATTTTTTTGCACACCATGGGCTAAATGGCCAGGTCACATGGACCCCGAAGGCTCAGAGAAGGTTGGGGGAGGGGACCCACTGGAACAGCTGTTGGGTGACAGATGGTAGCCTCCCGTCAAGGCCATCCAGCGTGTTCTTTAACGTGCACAGGGTATGGCTCTCCCGCACACGGGGAAACGGCTTAACGTCCCATCCGGCGGACGGCGGCCTTTCCAAGCCCATTGGTGTCCCCTACTGACCGTGGGCAGGGCGGGGAAATTTTGCGGAGATAAATCTCAACACTGACCCAGCTGGGACTCGAACACCTTCCTCGATGTTTAGTGACTTTGACTGTTATTATTTTTTCATCTGGTACTTCGTTTTTTACCCTAGAAACTCCAGCTCGTTTTTCCCGAAAAGAATCTCAACAACTTTTCAAATTATTTTCTAGAAACTCATAACCTATTGCGAAATAGTTTGCCTCTATGTTTTTGTTTAATGCCCTTAACAGTTTTGAAACGTTGTAATAAACAATAAATGTATTTTACACATAATCTAGTCGTTTTACACATAATCTAGTATAAATAGTTTTTACGTCTGATATATACTTCGTTATATTTAATCATATATAATTTTTTTTACATTTACTGTGTTATTGTTGCAGATTTTTAGCAGCGTATTTATTTGTCAATACGTTCGTAAATCCGTAATGAACAGACCGTAAACGTACTGATTTAATACCTGAGACAACTAATTTACATCAATAACGTAAATATTTAATTATTAGTCACTTGAAACGCCAATATACTAATCAACTGTAACTAATTACCCCTAACTTTCATGAAATACTAAATGATGAACAAATCAGAATTCTAAAACTGAATCATAAATCAAATCATAGCCACAACTCTTACCAATCATCTTTCCACTGCTTATACATATCGTACTTTTTCCACACAAATATCGACATTTTTAAGTCATCACCTCGCCCAACACAAAACGGAATCCTTTTTACACTCGTTCAACTCTCCATTCAATTCTCATTTTTTTTAAATCAACCGTGTTCCCATACAATCATGACATAATACACACTACGTGCTGTATGTTGCGTGTCTCGTAGTAAAGTAGTCACGCTTTCATTGTTGTACGTGCAGTTTCCGTTTCATAATATTTTACTTTACACTGAATTTCTTATTCTTTTTATTTCATGTATTACATTATTCTTTTCATTTTATATATTGCATTATTCATTAGATTTAATTTATTACATTTGTTATCACTTAATTTTAATTCTTATTTAAAGAATAATGTATTAATTTAAATAACATAATAATCTATTATATTGTTCTTTACATTTAATCTGTTATATTATTATTATTTAACCAGTTTTATGCCCTTTACATTTGATCTATCATTCTTTATATTTAGTCCATTAATTATCTGAATAGATATATATATTATACTAAACCACACTTTTGAATAGCTTTCGCAACAAGGTTTACCATTTCGGTTTAAACGAAACAATCATTTCTTGTGCAATCTTCCATTCTCAAACACCCTGAATCGGCTTTAATGCTTCCTGCTGATTTGAGATCGGGATATTTATGTGCTTTTTTAACTTCATTCAATAAAAGTTCCGAGTGAACAAAAAATAAATGACTCCTGCACCTCCTCATCTTCACGCCGCAGCCGCCGAATGCCTCCTGCCACGAGCATCTCAATAAGCAGCGACCCCGCTGCTTCATACACGTGATCAATGTGATTCTGGCGTCTCCTCATTGCTCTACTGCAGAGAGGAGGAGAGGCGCATGCAATAAGAGCGAGCGCTGATAAACTTCGAAATTGAGCTCTGGGCAGCAGAATTCAGAATCAAAGTCGCTTTTCGAAACTTATTCAACAATTTTGTCTAAAGTTATGCAAGAGAAAAAAAATCTCAATTAGAAAGATGCGATGATGTGGAGGGACGGGAACTAAAAAAAAAATGAAGAATCCTCTCCGTAAAGGCAGAAATGGACGCAGAGTAAAAGAGAATCTTATTAAAAAGCCTCAGAACAAGTGTGGCATCTTCTCTTCGAGCGCCTTATATTACAATTCTCAATGAAAGGGAGTTTTGCCGCCTCCATGAATTGAGGAGGTGGTGATAGCGAAGACAACCGGATTTTAAAAGCTGGAAAAATATTAATAAAGAAATTTCGATGCATTGCCAGCTGCGAATTATAAAAATGTAAATTGCATTTGGACTTTAGAGTTCTGTTACAGAGAATAAAATTTCTCTCATTGTTCAGAAAATGAGATGGGCGAGCATCTTCGCGGGTTTATTGTGTCAGGGAATCTCGTCTGATTGACACTACTGGTGAGCTTAATATCAGATAAAAGTCTTTTTCGTGATCGGTGGTTTGTAAAGACCTCCTCTCCTCTTAAATTTATGAAAAAAAGAGCATCCTTCAGGAAAAGTACTGAAATTGAAACAGCACAAAATGACTTTCGCGCTAATTAGTGAAAGGTATTTTAGAAAGATTCAGAAAGTTATTGGCTTGGTTTCAGGGCACTGGTTAGAAGTAAAGGCATGACTAGATAATGGCGGAGAGGCAATCTGCTCCGGAATGGAAGGAGGGTGGTAATCTGGGGGAAAGGAAGGGAATTCATTTGGATGAAAATGTCTTAAGACCTTTTCAGATAAAGGCACCAAAGGCTTTTCTTTTCAGAAAAATTTTGAATCGGACCATGAAGTACAGTAAACCCTCGTTAATCCGGATAAATTAGGGAAAGGAAAGATGCAGATTAATGAATAATCCAGATTAGTAAAGCAAAAGATGGCCTTAAAAGACGAAAAGATTTGACCAAAAATAATTGGAAAATTTATAGTACTGATCTTATAAATATGCATTAAATATCTAAGTAAATGTAGAGTCATTTTCTCTCTAATATTGAATTTCTATCTAAAAAAAACCCATTAAAATTTAACTCTTTATCTAAAATATATATATAAAAAAAACAGACATTGAATTTTTTAGTTTTGATTTAAAAATAAAAATTGGACATCCCATTTATTCATCAATAGATTTCTCAAGTATATTCAAAGGCGGTACAGGAATAATGGTACACGGATTTGAAATCTGTACCACATTTTTCAGCAACTTTCAGAAACGCATTTCTGAAGATGTTCAATCACTTTCAACTTGTTATTGATAATTAAAGTAACATGTTTTCTTTTTATACCACTTTTCAACTGCTTATAACCTGTAACTGAATCAAATATTTTAACTTAATAAAAAAGCAGAGCCCAAATTATCCGTTATAAGCAATTAATCCCGTCGACACAGAACCAACAACACCATTGAACACTTCAAATGTGTGCTCGGGGGTAGCTCAGTCGGTAGCGCACCAGTCTCGTAATCGGCAGTTCCCAAGTTCGTGTCACACCTGGGCCAGCGTTGATATTTATCTCCCAAACATCTCAGCCAATCCCTCGGTCAATGGGGGCACTGTTGGGCTTGTATAGGCCATGTTTCGTCGGATGGGACGTGCCGTGGCCCATTGTGAGGGAGAGCCATACTCTGTGTACGTTGAAGAACACTGGATCGCCTCGATGGGAGGCTACCATCTGTCTCCCAACAGCTGTCCAGTGGGTCCCCTCTCCCAACCTTCTCTGAGCCCTCGGGGTCCTTGTGATCTGGCCATTTAGCACATTGTGCGCAAAAAAGTTCCGCTCAGAGGTAAAAACATCCCAACCCACAGAATAGCCAGAGTAACATGGAGAGGACAAAATCGTAACTGTTCTTTCCAGATCAAAACACGTCGAGAATCAGTCCATTCACGATTTTATCCTTGTGTTTTATGTGGAGAGAACAAGGAAATCGTTATCAATCCTGTAATATCAGATAACCATGGGCTGGTCTGATGATCTGGGGTAATATTATGGGAAATGAATGCACACTGTTCCGGATATTTTCCAGAGTTACTCTGACTGAAAACTGTCGGAGGTATAGAGATGTATTTTTCAGCTGTATGTGGGGCTTTTCAGGGGCGCTGCTGGTTTCCATGTTATTTTGATGGACAATAATGCAGGGCTAAAGAAAGTTAATCAAAAGTGAGGATGTTTTCCAGATGGAGTGGCCAGCCTGTTCTCCGGACCTGAACCGTATAGAACGCCTGTGGTGTGCACTGGGAGACCAGATGGAGGTCGTCAACTCTCTCCGAAACCTTCCAAGAGCTCTTATCTGCACTCTATGAAGATTGGGGTGTACTGACACCAGACCTCATGATAAGCTAGTAAACAGTGTAAGAAGTCATTGTGATGCTTGTGTAACTCTTCGGGGTAATCATACTCCTTTTTAACCTTCGTTCTGCTGAAACAGATCCCTTTGCTAAGGATATTCCTGCATTGATTTGCATAGCCCATGTAAATCATGCGATTGGTTTGCTTTATGCCTCACTGTTTATTGCATCATATCACAATGCATTGTAGCTCTAAATGCCATAATACTTCATTGTCAAATGGGCGAAATTATCAGTATAATCTAAATCAGAATGATGCGACAAATAGTGTTGATGAGATGAACTCTTTCAATAGGGCAGTGATGAGACTTGTAATAGTGTACGTTTAGTGATAAAGAGAATGCCAAAACAATAAAAACGGGTCAGGAACGTTGTGCTTCAGCTGTTTGAATGGCTGCACCCTTAAACAGGTTTCTCAGTTTTTATTCTCTCGGAAGTTGTGTAGCAGATACTGGTAATGTGTGTTATGTGATGAACAGAAGAATAGGGATTGTTCCTGTGACTTTTAATAATATATGGATATTGTGAAAAATTGGTATATACAATAGTTTGGTCCTCTCTAAAGTTATAGTAGGTAAACCTGGACCCTTTGTAAACAAGACCATAGGAAACTTGATGCCTTTGATTCTAGATGCTTAGGTATTATATTGGACATTAGGTGGTTTTACTTTGTGAGTAATGATAAATTGAGGTGAAAAGAGTCATTGGGTAGTATCTCCCTATACAAGATACTACCCAATGGTGTTTGATGAAGTCTTCGTCTAACTTCATCATTGCTTACATAGTGCTCAAAATTACCTAAAGCACAAAAATTCTGCGTAAACATTTCGAATGAAAGTCATCAAATTTTTTTGTTTTCTTTCTTACAAAGTGTGCAAGTTTCACTATCGTAACAAACTTCAGAAAGGACTAAACTACAATGGCTTTCATAAATTACGGAACAACTCCAATACCAGTTTGATTTGATGCAAGTGAATCGGAAGATCGGTGTATATGGAATATCGGGTCCCTTTTAGGGATAATACTTTCTGAGGAATAACAGTTGAAAAATGGAATAACACTTTTAATTTCAAAAATTGCATACGAATGCATTTAAAAAGATGAAGATCAAATGAGATAGTGCAAGTGTTTCAATATGGAATGTGGTCACCTCTTACCGCTGTGAAGGCTTCGCAGTGATGTCTCATGCTATTGGTAAGACTGTCCAGTAGCACGGTGGGTAATCATTTACATTGATCCTCCAAAACACATCGAAGCTCTGAGAGGCTTGCAGGAGTGGGATTCAGTAGAGCAATTCATCTCCCAAAAGCATCCCATGCATGTTCTATCGAATTCAGGTCAGACCATGCGGGTCACTCCATACGGTTAATAGTGCTGTTCTCCAGATAGTGGGCGACAAAGGTGCACCCGAGTGTTATCGTAAAAGGAAGGTATCACCTATTGCACCTGCATATGGTTTTTAGAAAGGGTCCAAGATTTCATCCCTGTACTTGCGACGGATGATATAATCTGTTGGAAGCCATGCGGATGGCCACCCGAAGACATCCTTCCTCAAATCATGACACTACCGCCACCATAGGTATCCCATTCACAGATATTTGTGCCATGATAGTGTGGTTCTGGTTCCCTCCATATTGTCTGACACCATGAAGCCCTGTGGAGGTCAAATCTCGATTCATCCGTTAAGAGCCAACACCTCCTATACAGAAAGCTATACAACTAAGTTATGACGTCAGTCCTAATAGGATAACGGGAGGAAAGGAAAATTGGCAGTCTGCTATCCCAACCCATAGTAGGGAAGACAGAAACCCTGCTAAGCATAACAGATCAACGAAACGAAAATAATAAAAGCAAAAATACTCCCATTAAAGAGTGAAATAAACAAAAAAAGGTAGAATATTTTGCTGATGAAGTCTTTGAAGATGTTTGATCTTCAAAAGTCACGAGAGTTCAAAAGTCACAAAGGAAGCAACAAAAAGTCTCAGATGAAGTTGAGAAGACAGATGTCTTTCAGGAACTGCAGCAAAATTTTAGAAATCCTACACCCAATGTGAGAGTTTTACTTTTCTCAAGGATGGAGGTAACAGAAACGTCTACAATGCTGTAGACCTTTCTGTTACCTCCATCCTTGAGAGATCTGCGGGGGGCTTGTAAGCATATTGTTTCTTTTAAGGTCGTAAAGAGGACATTGAATGGGAACATGTTCAATATTTTCAGGTTGGTTGCAAGTTCAACAGAGAGGCGAAGTTTTCTTTCCAAATTTGTGAAGTTTTTCGTTTAATGCGCAGTGGCCAATGGAAAGTCTACTTAAATCCGTTTCTCCTGCTCGGTTTAAAACTCCCTCGTGGACGGAGCGAATGTGAAAAAGTTTTCTGAAAAATCT
The DNA here is from genome assembly GCA_038380435.1 of Ryuthela nishihirai. Taxonomy (NCBI): domain Eukaryota; kingdom Metazoa; phylum Arthropoda; class Arachnida; order Araneae; family Heptathelidae; genus Ryuthela; species Ryuthela nishihirai. The sequence continues at coordinate 32,791,872 of JAWZYU010000004.1, forward strand.
ACCCATGTTCAGATTAGTTGCCTTAAAGTAGTGAGTCCAGTCCTTTGAAATTCTTCTATTAACTTCCAAGCAGAAATCTTTGTAACAAAGAGGGTTGTTTAAATTAGATGAGAAGGTCAAAGCTGATTTGGCGTCTAGATCAACCCTTTCAATAGCAGGGATATCAGAATGGCTGGGTATCCACTGGAGACACACTCTATGAGAGCTGACAAAAGAAAGTGTGTCCCATATCCAAAAGATGATAGAGATGATGAAAGTGTATGGTGAAGCCAGTGGGTCTGAAAGCCTAACATCTAGATCAGTGGCTCTCAACCTTTTATGCTTCACGTACCCCCTGGAAATGTGTATGTAACTGGCGTACCCCTTTTATAGATAGATAAAACCATAGTTATAGTATAACAATGGAAATAAAATAAAACATATATATATACATATATACACATTAAACTTTGTATTCATAAATTACATATATCGAGAAACAGAAAAAATGACATAAACAATTTAACTAATCTTATAAAATTATAAACATTTTACCGGGTAATCGACATTTGAGCTCTCACGGCTACCGGAAAAATTTTTACCGCATACCCCACGTTGAGAACCCCTAATCTAGATAATTCTTATGTTATTATTTCTTTATTATTACCGAGGAATTTTAATACTACTTTTTATATTAATGTTTGTATACAAAAATACTTTTTTCAAAAGAAAAATTATTTATATTAATTAGCGTTTCATAACGCTAATACATAAGAATATTTTTTCTCTAAGTAATGTATATTCCATAAATAAACATTAGAATAAAGATTAGTATTAATACATCAGTAATGATAATAGAAATAAGTATATAAGAAATGTCAAGATTTTTAAGGCCACAATGAGGTGAGATATCCTTTCTGAAAAATCAATAGCAAATGCCAGCTATGGAAATGGCTTTTCAAGAATCTCATCGTTTTCCTATTTCCTTAGAGCTTAATCTCAATTTGCTTTGACAGTTCTTCATTCCCCCGGACATTATTAAGCTAACATGATTCATCGTATCATTTTTTGTATTACTGTGATAAAGGATATTTTGGCCAGAAATCACATCCTCGTGCTCTCTCGAGCATCTGTGCTGACGTCAGGAAAATAGCCACTGCTGCTTGAACCTTAAGAATCTATGCAGATGTGGAAAAAAAATATACATATGACGACTAAAATTAGACTATATAATACACTGGTTTCATAAATTAAGGATCAAATGAATAAAACCCGATATCGTAAAACTCCGGCGATATAAGTGAACGAAAACCATGTATAGTATGTTACACACGATGCAGAATTGTGGTACGGTATGCAAATGAAAGGCATTGGCAGCGGTATATGCAAATGCGTCGAGCGCTTGCAAGTCCAGTTCTCTTGCGAAGTGCGAGGTGAAGTTTTCAAGACAGCAGATTCGTTGTGTATGTCTACCAGATATCATTTATCGGAAGATGTATGGTGGCGAGCTGTAGGTCTGCCCAAGGCAGAGCAAAGTCAAGAAGATGTGGTCTCCAGATGGCATAATGTTCAGTGGTGCATAGACTTTGGCAAGGAAAAGATCCAGATCATTTAATGGTGGAGGTCGAAGGCAAAAGCTCTAAAGGAGAACAGCTATTTGGTGCCATGTAAACGGAGGAGTAACATGTCAACGCCACGTGAACTGCGACTGGACCTTGCAGCAGGCATACTTCACGAAGTCTTCGGCGTGCGATGAAAGTGAATACTGCCCTTTCATTCGCTGCTGCAAGTCCAGTCGCAGTTCACGTGGCGTTGACATGCTGCTCCTCCGTTTACATGGCACCAAAGAGAAATGAAATTCACAGCGAATGAAAGGGCAGTATTCACTTTCATCGCACGCCGAAGACTTCGTGAAGTATGCCTGCTGCAAGGTCCAGTCGCAGTTCACGTGGCGTTGACATGTTGCTCCTCCGTTTACATGGCACCAAATAGCTGTTCTCCTTTAGAGCTTTTGCCTTCGACCTCCACCATTAAATGATCTGGATCTTTTCCTTGCCAAAGTCTATGCACCACTGAACATTATGCCATCTGGAGACCATATCTTCTTGACTTTGCTCTGCCTTGGGCCGACCTACAGCTCGCCACCATATATCTTCCGATAAATGATATCTGGTAGACGTACACAACGAATCTGCTGTCTTGAAAACTTCACCTCGCACTTCGCAAGAGAACTGGACTTGCAAGCGCTCGACGCATTTGCATATACCGCTGCCAATGCCTTTCATTTGCATACCGTACCACAATTCTGCATCGTGTGTTACATACTATACATGGTTTTCGTTCACTTATATCGCCGGAGTTTTACGATATCGGGTTTTATTCATTTGATCCTTAATTTATGAAACCAGTGTATTATATAGTCTAATTTTAGTCGTCATATGTATATTTTTTTTCCACATCTGCATAGATTCTTAAGGTTCAAGCAACAGTGGCTATTTTCCTGTTTATCTCATGTTACAGGATTACCAATAACTGTCACATAATTCTCGAGATGCTTAAAGTGAGAAAATTTCTCAAGAGAAAACACTTTGAACGCCAAACGTATTTTGAATGTGACATCTATTTTATCCTCCCCATGTTATAGAACTTCATTCCATCGCTGTTTCTGAGACCTTCTCTTTAAAATTTCTTAGTCATCAACTTTTTACATTTGTAGCAGACGGTTAGATCGAACTCTGACCTGCATTCGACCTTAAAAGCCACATTGGATATCCAACTATTAGGTACAAATCTTAAATTGGTATAGTCCATCTGCATCTTCCTCAGATATTAACGTTTTCCCATTCCGCTCTTTACTCAGTCATAATCAGTGACATGGGTTAGATGTTCTCTTTAACTAAAACATCAATGCTAACATAATGCCATCTTGGTTTTTACTTCTACCCACTACTTAGGGGTATAAAAATAAACTGGAAATTTTTATTGAATTATTTCCTAACTCACAGTTCTCACTTGCATAAAAACATTCTGCCGAAAACTTCGTTTTCATTGATAGGGGCTGAAAGGATAAAAGAACACCATTGGAACTGAAAATCTGTAAAGTTACAACTCGTGGCTCTAAAGATTATTAGCCAAAGGAAAATAGATAGCTCTTATAGTAGTTATAAATACTAAGCGAAATTTAATATCAATACTATATTTTCATTTTATTTTTCCCATTAAAAGCAAAACAATATTGTAACAGAAGAATAAACGATTTTTTTTTTGCCAAAACGGAAACTAAAGGAATAAGTGAATCAAATATTGACCTCTATAAATGTGCAAGAAAGGAAAGCGTCTTAGCATTGATTTTGGGAGTATCAGTGCAGTAAAGTGAGCTATATTGCAGACTTCTTTTTGTTTTTGGAAAATCAGACCTTTGGCCTTGTAATGATGTTCCGTGTTATTGATGCCTCAAAATAACAACAACCACCCCTCCTCCTTCTCATGATTCCGGTGATAGCGAACGACTGCTCACAGGAAGTAACCAGGGACAAAAAGGAAGAGGAATCATCGGTCGCAATGCTAATCGATTCCCTGCTTTGTGGATAGCAAAAATCTTTCATCAGTTTAATCAATTAGCAGCAAACCAATTGGCTTTAAAAATGCTCACTCTTTTTTCCCCTTTTTATTTTCGATCCCATTTCATCCTTCGATCATTGTTCATAATCTGAATTTACGATTTGGCCTAACCTGGCCACTGCTGCAACAGTATCCCACATTTTCCCCTTTCTTTTAATTTAACATTTAGACATTATCCATTTCTTCAAAACAGCATTAAAAAAATGGGATAAATGATCGTTTAACTGGGGCACTTCAAAATAGAACTGATATATATATACAGGGTGATTGAAGAAGAATTGAACACTTTCAAAAATTTATTACTCAGTAACAAGTTATTTGTGAACATGTAGAAAACCAAATTGTAAAAGAACTATCAGAGTTATTTCTATAATCTTACAAATGCACGTATACACGGCCGTATCACACGGCACACATCAGTCCTGTAGTCTAATTCATCCCAGACTCTTTGTAGCATATTATCGTCGATGGCTGAAATAACAGCCATGATGCATTCCTTCATTTCCTTAAGGCTGCGAGGAAGAGGTGGTACAAACACGAGGTTCTTGACGTGTCCCCACAAGAAGAAGTCGCATGGTCCTAGTTACTGAGTAATACACTTTTTGAATCACCCTGTAGATATAAAATGAATCGTGAGTCTGAATATTTCATTCTGGAATCAACTTCCCCCTCTTTCTTTCCACAACACAATCTTCTTCATGGAGAAGGCAAAGGAAAGGTATTTAAAAATAAATCTCAACTTACTGCATTAAAATTCATGTGTTTCGGTCATGCAAAATAAAAAAAAAGAACCATTTTTTCCTAATTTATACACTAATATATCCTTAATAGAGCTTTCATTTAAAGTATATTTTAACTTCGGCACTGTCTTCAGAGAGTACATTTTACTGGAAATGTAGTCCTTGTGTACGTCATATGACTGGCATCCACATTCTGTTCCGTGGAATACCTTGACCATCGTGAATATTACACAAGGTGTTCTATTGAACAAAGCCTGAATGTCACTCCTGTTTCAGGAGCCAAAAGTATGAAATGATGGCAGTGTACCCCTCTCTCTCTCTCACTAGTGGAAACTATTAATAGAGCAATTCTATAACGAGATCCTTATACTCCTACGATCGAGAAAACGGCAATTTATCGGTACCCTAGAGCAAGTGCTCCCCACCCCCGACCTCTCTCGGAGAGCGCAGATCAGAGTCTCGCAAATAATTTTGGCCGAGGGAATAAGGAGTAGACGGACGACCCTGAAAATGCAGAAGGGATGCAGGGAGCAAGGAAGAAGTTACCATTACCTATCGCCAAAATCTTGTTGCCCAATTATTAGAGTAGAGGGGCGCTAGAAAAACGCTGCATAGAGGTCACTTACGTGTTAAAATAGATAGTGAATGTTAGTTAAATTGATCTTTTATGATTTGCATTTATCAGTATCAAAGAGTTCTTTGGCTCATCTTCCTCTCTCATCCTCTCTACAAAATGAAACATTCTATTTTAATGAAATTCTTTAGGTTGTTTTTTGGTTACCATGATTTTTCATTTTTAATAGATTGATAATCGATATGTAAAATAGATGTTGGCTTTATTAAGAAGTGCATACTCCGGAACAACATCATCATGTGACTTTTCTCATATCCAGAAAATATTTTTTCCATAAGGGGACTGTAAGATATTCTTTTGGCAAAGCGAGTGTTCCCTTTATTCTACCATTTCTTACAATTATTTTTATAGAACGAAAATTTATTTGTGTAAAAACTAAAGTTTGCTTCCCTGATAATTTTTGTCGACAAATTTCTACATTATGTATATTATAGATACAAAAACGAATTGTATATGATCCATCCTGAGCCTTGAGATCCTCCTGAATTGCTCATTTAATACAATGCACAATAAAAATTACCTTTCACTGTTTTATCAAAGTATTTATTTAATTATCATAACTTTGTATCATGATTACCAATAAAAACTCTCTCTTTGAAAAGAAAAAGAATTTCACTCAGAAAAACGTCATTGTGAAGTGTTCTTTTAACGTTCATCATTCTCAAGCAGAAATGGGCTACGGAGGTCCAACCAGACCGTGGAGTTTCGTTCCCCAAGCGTATCTGTCCTGAGCTATATCTGCCGCATCTGGCCACTGCACACCAATTCTAAAAAAGTCCTGTTTAACATTGTCTGCCCAACGCATTATATACACAGTTCATAATCCTATTCGATAATTTATAATTATCCATACGGGCAACATTGCCAAACTAATAGTCTCTCTCTCTGCATAATATGCTGCTCAAAGGAGGTTGCCAACTCCTTTGTCTACTTTCATCATTAGTTACAATGTGGAACCACCTAATGCCCAAGATATTGCGTAAGCATCTGCAATCAAAAGCATCAATTATCTCTTGTTTACGAAAGGTCCAATTATCACTACCATAACTAGAAAGAAACAAACTATTATACAGTCTAATTTTAGTCTTTCAATGTATACGCCTCTTTCTCCACACTCTCCATGGATTCTTAAAGGTCCCGGCAACAATCTCTAACCCCTGTTCGTCAGCTAAGCTCATGCCGCACATCACCAATATCTGTTGCATTAGCTCCCTAGATAATTATATTAAGACACCTCCTCAAGAATGGAACTACTAAGATTAAATGAATCATACCCAGTTGATCATTTTTCATCACTTTGGTTTTCTCTCTGTTTATAACCAAACCTACTCTACTACCTGTTTCATCAACAGACCTAATGAAAGAGTTCATCTCATCCCACATCATTTGCCAAAAGGGCTAAATCATCAGCATAATCTAAGTCAGAAATTTTCGTATCTCCAGGCCATTTAAGGCCATATATTTTCCCTTCAAGTGAATTTCGCATAACATAATCAATAACAAAGCTAAAGAGAAAAGGAGACAAAATGCACCCTTGTCGAACACCAGAAGTAATGCTAAACCAATTGCTACAAGCCTTACCAACTCTCACACACGACTCAGTGTTATTATAGAGAGCTTTCATTATGTTAACTAACTTGTCAGGTATATCATATGATTTCACAATCAACCACAAATTATGACGATCAAAAGAGTCGAAAGTCTTTTTGAATTCAACAAAACTAGCAACCAAAGGTTTCTGAAACTCGAAACATTATTTCAAGGATCTGCCTGAGTGAAAATATCTAATCCACACATCCCCTACCACTACTGAATCCATATTGCTCATCACGTAATTGAGTGTCAAACAGATTCTTAATCCTATTAAGTACAATCATGCAAAGAACTTTCTATGGAATAGAGAGTAGGATGATACCTCTATAGTTATCACAAGAACTGCGATCACCTTTTTTGAGAATAGGGAAAATAGTAGCTCTAGTAAAATCCTTAGGAACCATGCCTTTATTATAAAGGTTATTCATAATTTCAGTCATCCAAGTGGTAACCGAAACATTCCCAGTTCTAAGCATTTCCGTAATAATTTCATCTATCCCTGGGGATTTATGAAGTTTAAGTTTAGAAATAGCCAAAATAACTTCAGATTGTGTTATAGGGCCAACATTAAAGACACCAATGCATCTATCATCATTACAAACAATGGCAGTAGAACTAACCACATTGTTTAGAACATTACTGAAATGCTCAGCCGAACTAGCCATGACGGAATCTTTACCTTCTGCAACCTTATGTTGTTTATCCTTCAATCCCTGTATGTCTGTCCGTTTTCTACCACACAAAACATTAACTATCTGGTACAGCTCTCTGCTGTTGTGCTGCCTAACTGCTTTCTGGGCTTTGTAAGCCAAGCCATCAAGCCAAAGATTCTTATCAGCAGCTAACAGATCCTTTGCACGTTTATGAAGCTTTCTGTAATACTTTCTATTAGGACCAATAGGGTATTGATTAAGGACATTCCTGCAGTTCTTTCTTTCAGAAATAAGCTCAACTGCCTTATCACTCATATAATTCTGCTTCCTCTGCTCCTTTTTTCCTAAACGAGTACTGTTTCCAAAAAAAGCCTGTTTTAAAAGGTCCCATTATTCCTCAACTTCAGTAGTAAGCAAACCATGACTGTCATGTCCTGGTAAGCTTTAGCTATAACTGGGTCTTTCAGAGCTTTGCAATACACTTTGAACAAGGTAATGGTTAGATCCAATTTCAGCTCCCCTATATGACCTGGTATTCCTAACAGAACTTGCCCAATTTATGTTAATTAATATATAATCAATCATATTCTTATGCAGTCTATCAGGTGAACTCATGTGTACTAATGTATGTCGCGGTGTTTGTAATAAGTGTTGCTTATTCTCAAACCATTAAGTTTACTTACCTGTAGGCGACGTTGTCCATTGCAGTTGCAACTACCAATACCAAAAGGGCTTATTACCCTTCTCCAAAGTCAGAGGCAATGCCAACTTTGGCATTGAAGTGACCTAGAACAAGGCTAATATCTCCTTTCTTGACAGAATTCCAAATGTCATGAAGTTGTCCGTAAAACCTATCTCTCCTCGGTATCCTCAGTTGGGGCATAGAAGCAGATAACATTCAAGTCTTTAATGCTTGTCTGAAATTTTGCTGTAAGAAACCTTTCATTAATGCACTCGTAACCTAGAAGAGCATCACTAGCCTGTCTGCTGAGAAGCAGACCCACGCCTTGATAATGCTTATTGTCATCCTTCCCTGAAAAGAGAAATTTAAGATTATTTTTAAGAATCTGACCTTTATCTGTCCATCTGGTCTCTTGCAAGCCGAGAATATCTAAATTATAACGGTGGAATTCTTGTGTGAGGACATCAAGAGAAAAAGCTCTGTGCAAAGTCCTCACATTCCAACTACCTATGGAGAGGAAATGGTTAGTGGGATGTTTAAAGAAATTATGTTTTGTTGAGAGAGGGCATACCGACAATATCAAACAGTCTCTAATCGCAGACATGGGGCAAAGACCCGTTCCTCCACTACTAAAGGATGAAGCCATCTGCAGTGGAAGATTTTTTGCAATGTAGGATTTATGGATGCCCGTAGAAGCAAGAGTTTAGGTGCCTGCGATGACCTCTGCTCAGGATTATCCACCAGCTGATAAAGCATATCCTGTGAATATATTCACTTGGGGCTGTCAACCCACAAAAAACAGAAAGCGCAGTGGAAGATTCTCCTTCCACAGAAGCCCACCAGTAGCAAAATCAGGATCCATAATCAAGTGCAGAGCTTGTACCAGTCTGGTTAATGTATATGGTCAGGCAGCAGGACCCTGTGTGGTTGACCACTCCTCAGCATATAGAAAAAAAAAGTAGCCATAGTTGTCTAGATTAGTCTGATCTGGCTTTCACAAGAGAGTATCTCTTTTGAAATGTACTAACGTTCTGCACTAGAAGAATGCATTGTTTTATATTAGGTGCTAAGCCTGACCGGTTCTGTCCATCATCACAAGGGATTGGTGCATAGTTCTCCTTTCAGTGATTAAGTAGCTGCCATTTAGAAGAGCCATTTAGCTGCGCCATTTAGAAGAGCTATTTAGTAGAGCCATTTAGCTGCCATTTAGAAGAATGTTGCGATTATTTTTTTAACGTGACCACTTTATTAGGGACATATCCCTGCCATGTGAAAAGGAATCTGATTCTGAGCTCAATAAATTTTAAAATAAGTTTTTTATGCCATAATACGACTAAGATGGATATGTCGATCAAACGTATTAAAATTACTATTTTCAATAATATCCATTCAGTATGCAAAGGGTTAATTGGAATAATTAGCTGCCGAATTGCCACTTCATTAAATTATACATGTAAGAATATTTTTTAGCAATTTGCCGAATGATGACGACAAAGATGTTTGTAGAACGAGTCTGATTTTTCATGAATCTTTAAATAACGAAAGAAAGTGTCGAAAAAGTCAAGATTTTCATAGATTTGATAGATATAGTAAACTTTGGGCGCAAAGTATATTTAAGAAGTTACCAAGTTCGGAATTCGATGTCCTATTGACCTGCCATGTGTCTTTTGCTAATGAAATGGCTACTGAATATATATGTTACTTGCAGTGTCTATTTTGTCTTCTTTGATTGATCCATGTTACCGCCGTGATAGAGAACTTTTGTAGGGAACGACAACGGACGAAGGGACGAGATTCGACGGTTATGCGTGGAAAAAGAAATGCCGAAGAAAATGGAAAAAAAAAATGCATGGTGCAGTAGATGACTTGGAAGGGATCCAGATGGTGACGTTTTCCTCTCTCCGCCGAGCGAGGGCAGCAGCTGCTTCGTAGTGATGTTGCCCCACTTGCATGGATGTTCGCCAAACTACGAATATAAAAAAAAGCTCCAGATGCCTAAATTAAGGATAAGAGGGAACTGGGTCCGGTATTGATAAAGTTCGATTTTTCTATTTAAAAAAAAGTTTAGGGAGAAGACGTATGATCAAATGCTTCTGTACGAAGAGTGTTTAAAGTTTCAAAGTTATTTTTTTTTCGCTTCTTAGAATTTTTTTAATTCACTGCATTCTTTGCCGTATACTACAAATTTAGGGGGGTTTTGTAAATCTAATATGGTACCGGGTGAAATTTTTTTTAACCGAAGCATTATTTAAGGTTTCTCTCACCTTGGACCATTTGAAGCGAAATAATCTTTCACATTCCTCTGAGTGTGAAACATCCCAATGGAGAGCATATGTCGAGTTTCGCGCCAACTATTTCGGGTAAATTTGCCGATACCAAGCGGTAAACCTTCTGCACTCATCAACGGAGACGGTAATATCACGAGGGCGATCTTTATAAGTGGAGATTGGTGATAATTGTTCTTCTCAAAAGTTGAAAAGCAGTTGGGCCATTTAATTTCAACTGCACCGAAGTGTTCAGATTATCAACTGCATCCCTTCGTACTAGCACCAATGGGCTTGGAAAGGCCGCCGTCCGTCGGATGGGACGTTAAATCGTGTCCCCAGTGCGGGAGAGCCACACCTATGAACGCCTTGACGGGAGGCTATCATCTGTCTCCCAACAGCTGTTCCAGTGGATCCCCTCCCCCAACCTTTTCTGAGCCTTCGGGGTCCTTGTGACCTAGTCATTTAGCCCATGGTGTGTAAAAAAGTGCCGCTCAGAGGTAAAACAACCCAACTCTTCGTACTAGATGGATAATGTCGAAAAAGGTTCATTGCTATTAGAAAAGAAATAAAGTCTGAGACAATTCTAACGATTTTGAAAGAATCGTTCTTCAAAGCGAAGTGTTTAACACACTTCGCCCAACAGAAATTGATCCGGATTAAAGGAATTAATAACTTCGTCTGAAATTCATAATGCATGTACAGTCGATCAAAAAAGTATCCGAACACTTTGGTTGATTACAGAATTCAGAAAAAATATCTGGCAACGATTTTTTAGAAATCAGTGATCTGGCAACCTTCGTGTCACGTGACACGAAGGTTGCCAGATCACGTGACACGAAGGTTGCCAGATCACTGATTTCTAAAAAAATCGTTGCCAGATATTTTTTCTGAATTCTGTAATCAACCAAAGTGTTCGGATACTTTTTTGAGCGACTGTACATTATGGTCAGATATGCAAACGAATCAACTCCCACTAAGACAACGATGCAACAAAACCATAAATACGTGCATCCAGTGCAGCAGGGTGTTCTTCGATCAGAATTCTTACTGCTGAACGTTTCGTTTCAATTTTGGTTGGAAGCTATAACAGCTGTAAAGCTCGTGGAATGACGGACAACTTATAAGGTAACACTTTACCCACCTTAATGACGTTGAGAGAGGTTGGATAGTCAAACTCTCGGAGGCCGACTTATCAACTTTTGATATTGCCGCTTGTGTTGGTCAAAAAATGGAGGACTGTAAGTCGATGTTAGCAGAAGTGGGTACATGAAGGCACCCATAACCATTGCTCAGCTTCAAGTGCCCTAAAAGATACTACTGAACGCTGAGAGAAAAGAATCCACCAACAGGTGGTAGCAGACTCATTCGCAACTTTATGTGCGACTAGGAGTGGGATTCTCTCAGCAACACCCGACCCTGAGTCACAAGACACCGTCGGAAATAGACTCACAGAAGCTGCAATACGATTATGCGAACCAGCATATCGGTTGCCCTTACACTGATTCATCGACAGTAACGATTGTATTGGTGTCCGGGTAAAAGCCCACTTGAAGGTGCCTGGCTTTAATGATATGTCCTGTTTCAGTGTGTGTGTGTGTGGGGGGGGGGGGGCGTGACGGATAGTTGCCGCTTTGGAGACATTGTTGTGAGTGAACTTCACACAGCCCGGCACAATTCCGAGTATTATAAAGTGGAATTCCCATCAGGTATCATAACCTTTCATATTTGTTAGTCTGAATGCCAAAAGATATGTTGATACCATTCTTCTCTGGACAGTCCATTCATCCATCTCCTGTCAAAACGGTGTCGGTTTTGTGGAACCATTTTTTGCAAGCTATACCCTAGATTGATATTCGGCATCTCTTTCGAGTCGTTGAAGTGACGCATCACTGTCAGCATCATCTTCTACGGAAGTACAACCTCTTAAAAAGTCTGCACGGTTTTCTAGCTTTAAAAACCATTCTTTTGTTCTGGAATCATTTGATGTGCTACAGAACACCTTCGGGTGTGTTGTTACATGTCAAGGCATTCATCCATTCCCTCTGGGTAGAGAAATGTTTTGGAACAGAATGTACATCGCGTCCTGTTGTCACTAAATAATTAGTGATAGTTGTCATTAAAATTAGCTGCAATTCAAATTGATCGATTTTACCTTGCAGCTGATCGTCATTAGAGTATTAACAGTAACCTGCTGAAATTAAGCTCATTATATGCGATGCGGTCAAGAGAAGCTGGATTGCGCAATTTTACTTTTCTTCAACTTTCACAGCTAAAAACGTTTAATATTTAATAAAAAATAAACTTTTCATAAACTAAGATTTGACGAGTCTTTTCAAAATACTAATGCTTTTTACTCCTTGCTGACTTTAAAAATATCAAAGAATAAAGCAACCTGTGGGTGTAATTTGGTTTTGAAAAATATAAATTGACTGGAGAGAATTGTGTTTTAATTCAAAATCTTTGCCTTTCTATACGCAGAAATATTTTTTTTATTTTGCATGTAGAAGAAAATGGATGAAATCCATATTTCATTATCAGCGATTATATTTCTATTGCTAGGAAAGGATCCTTGCAGCCGACTCATGCCGATCGCATTTTTAGAAAACCGAGCAACCAAACTCGAAGCAACCTTTTTTTTTTTATTAAAACACGGAAACTTGTAAAAATAAATTAAAAAGCTTTATCTGGACTTAACGAAAATGCACATCCTGTGTCCAGAATAAACTTCGAGTTAAATGCGAGTATTGCAAAACGACGTTAAAATGCAATACATAAATAAGATCATTTTTTTTTCATAATTTATTTCTCATTTAGTATTTATCTAAAGTATTTTCCCATTTAGTGTTATTCAAAAAGCAAACATAACCCCCCCCCCCAAAAAAAAAGTCAAATCAGACTTAAAAGGCATTTTTGAAATAATTCATAGTGTAATGTATCCTTAACAAAAGGTTTTCACATGAAATACTTTTCAGTTCGTTGTGTTTCCATTTAAAGGTTTAGTTGGAGCTATAACAACTGTTCAATCGAATACAAGAATCCACTTATGTTGTTGATTATCTGATATCGTTACGTCCGTAGCAAAATGTATTATTTTTATAGGATAACCGAGTTTAGACTTTGAATTTAGGATAACTTGCTGATGACAACTGAGTTTAGGATAATTGGGTGATGGCTATTGAATTTAGGATAACTGGATGATGACTATTGAAATTAAGACAACTCTTATAGCTAAAATTAGCTATACTATCTACGCTATATTGACGACACAGTTGCCATTTATGATAATTCGAAGATTGACCTTGGAAATTTGTAGGTTGAACTGAGCAATATTTTCCCCACCATAAACTCTATCTCTGAGCACGAACAAGGATAACAACTTCCTTTCCTGGATATATTACTCACTAAACGCAATAACCACTTCACAATACAAGTACATAGAACTACGACTACCCCCTATTACTCTCATGGAAATTCCGGCAGTTTCCCTCTTTTCCTCTCTATTCATTTTATTCTTACAGGTAAATTTTGCCTATAAAAAAAATCTTAGACATATTATAGATAAATTTTACCTATAATATATGCATATAGGTCACCAATTCTCTATGATGATGAATAGATCAGTGGACGATATGGACAACTATGGCTACTTTTCTTTTTTTCTACCCTGCTGAGGAGTAGTCAACAACACAGTATTCTGGTGCTGACCATTTAAACTTACTGGACTCGATTAAGGCTCCGAGCCTGAATATGAATCTTAAATTTGCTGCACTAGTGGGCTTCTGTGGAACGAGAATCTGCCACTGTGTTTTTTATTTGTTTGTGGGTTGACAGCCCCAAGTGAATAGATTCACAGGATATGTTTATCAGCTGGTGGATAATCCCGAGCAGAGGTCATCGCAGGCACCTGAACTCTTTGCTTCTACTGGCATCGTCAAATTCTACATTGGAGGAAGTCTTCCAGTGTAGATGGCTTCAGCCTTTAGTGGTGGGGGAACGGGTCTTTGCCCCATGTCTGCGATTAGGGGGCTGTTTAATATTGTCGGCATTCCCTCTCTCAATAAACATAGTTTCTTTAAATATCCCACTAACCATTTTCTCTCCATAGGTGGTTGGAATGTGAGGACTCTGCACAGAACTTTTTCTCTTGATGTCCTCACACAAGAATTCCACCATTATAATTTAGATATTCTCGGCTTGCATGAGATCATATGGACAGATAAAGGTCAGATTCTTAAAAATAATCTTAAATTTCTCTTTTCAGGGAGGGAAAATAACAAGCATCTCCAAGCTACTGATGTTCTTCTAGGATATGAGTGCATTAATGAAAGGTTTCTTACAGCAAAACTTCAGACAGCCATTCTGCTGTTATGCCCCAACTGAGGATGCCGATGATGATAAGGATGATAGGTTTTGCTTACAACTTCGTGATATTTTGAATTGTGTCGAGAAAGGGGATATTGCACTTGTTCTAGGTGACTTCAATGCCAAAGTTGGTACTTACTCTGACCTTTGGAGAGGGTTAATAGTCCCTTTCGGTATTGGTAGTGCCAATGGCAATGTGCAACGTCTCGTACAGGTAAATGAACTTAATGGTTTGAGAATAACTGTCAGGCTAAAGGTCTTTTCAAATATTTTTTTTTGTTTTTTGTGCGTTATTTTGTATTTCACCAAAGAGACATGCTATGTGCGGGGGGCCTCCGCCCAGCAACTGGAATGTTAATCGATGTAGCAGTGTCAGGGGGATGGAAGTCACCCACTGCTGGTGTCCGCTGACAAGTGATCCTGGACCTGGGGGTCAGCGACCTTGCCACATGGCCGAAGTGGAGAAGGGAGAAGAGTGTTGGCAACGATGAAGGAGGCGAGAACCAGTCGAAGGACGAGCGCATTAAGATGCAAAATTGTAAAGCTCGTGAGTGCCTACTGGGACTAACGGTACGCAGGCTCTCGAGAAACAGCTGAACGGGGATAGTAAGCTGGTTTTATGATTCATAGCAAATGAGTTACGAGTATGTTTTTCCTCACCAGTCAATGTTATTCATGTCAATAAAGGATTGTTATTGTTTTATCAAGGACTAGAGTCAAACCTTTATTTAGAGGAGCCTGCGGTTGAGTCCCCGCAATTGCCACAAAATTCCCAAAGTTGGTTGAAAGACTCTTTCACCCGTTCGCGTATTGCGATCGGACCAGAGGGACATTCCGAAAGGTCCCAATAGACAGACGACCGAGAGCAGCAACATCACAATAACTAACATTTATTACACACACCGCGACATACATAAGTACATGTGGGTTTCACCAGATGGGCTGCATAAAGAAAATGATTGATTATATATTGATTAACGACAAATGGACTAATTCTGTTAGCAATACCAGCCCATATAGGGGTATTACCATTACCTTATTAAAAGTGTCTTGCAACTTAAATTTAAGAAATGTTGTGCTAAGATTAAAAAAATTGCCCTTAACACTGAAGTTCTTAAAGACACAGTTATAGCTAAAGCTTACCATGATAGGTTATTTAGCCATTATGACAGTCATGGTTTGCTTACTACTCAAGTTGAGGAGGAATGGGACAGTTTTGAACTGGCTTTTCTTGAAACTAACAGTACTATTTTACCAAAAAAAGGCATTGTTTGAGTGATAAGGAATCTGAACTTATTTCAGGGAGAAAGAACTGCAGGAATATCCATTATCAATACCCTACTAGTTCTAATAGAAAGCATTACAGAGAGCGTAATATACGTATAAAGGATTAGTTAGCTGCTGATAAGAATCTTTGGCTTAATAGCTTGGCTAGCAAAGCTGAGGAAGCAGTTAAAAAGCACAGCAGCATAGAGCTGTACTAGATAGTTAATGTTTTGTGTGGTAGAAAACGGACAGGTATACAGGGATTGAAGGATAAACAAGGCAAGGTTATAGAAGGTGAGGATTCTGTCATGGCTAGGTGATGACAGAATCCAAACAATGTGGTTAGTTCTACTCTCATTGTTCGCAATGATGATAGATGCATTGGTGGCTTTAATGTTGGCCCTATAACACAATCTAAAGTTATTTTGGCTGTTTCTAAACTTAAACTTCATAAATCCCCAGGGGTGGATGAAATTACTACGGAAATGCTTAGAGCTGGGAATGTTTCTGTTACCACCTGCATGACTGAAATTTTGAATACCTTTGATGATAAAAGCATGGTTCCTAAGGATTTTACCAGAGCAATTATTATCCCTATTTTCAAAAAAGGTGATCGCAGTTCTTGTGATAACTATAAGGGTATCAGCTTACTCTCTGTTCCAGGTAAAGTTCTTTGCATAATTGTGCTTAATAGAATTAAGAATCTGGTTGACAGACAAATGCGTGATGAGCAAAGTGGATTCAGAAGTGGTAGAAAATGTATAGATCTGATATTTTCACTCAGACAGTTTCAGAAACCTTTGGTTGCTAGCTTTGTTGATTTCAAAAAGGCTTTCGACTCTGTTGATCATCATAATTTGTGGTTGATTGTGAGATCATGTGGAATACCTGATAAGTTGGTTCGTGTAATGATAGCTCTCTATAATAATACTGAGTTGTGTGTGAGAGTTGGTGCATTTTTTCTCCTTTTCTGTTTTTTTTTTTTGGTTGTTGATTACGTTATACGAACTTCCCTTCAAGGGAAAGATTTTGGCCTTAAATGGTCTAGAGCAGTGGTTCTCAACCTTTTATGCTTCACGTACCTCCTGGAAATGTGGATTAATTTGCGTACCCCTTGTATAGATAGATAAAACTGTAGTTAGAGTATAACAATGGGAATAAAATAACACACATATATATATATACATATTAAATTTTGTATTCCTAAATTACATATATCGATAAACACTAAATATGACATAAACAATTTAACAAATCTTATAAAATTATAAACATTTTACTGGGTAATCAGTGAAATGGTTGCGCTTGTTTACGCTTGCACGTTTCATCAGTGGTTGGGGTTATCTTGCTAAGGTAGAGTCGCAAGTTATCTTCAACATCCAGCCTGTTCCTATATTTTTTTAAAGCAGTTAAAGATGAAAAACCAGTTTCACCTAAATAAGTTGTTGTGAAAGATAACTAATATCAGACTGCAATTCTTGACAAAGTTGGATATTCCTTCTCCACTCCAATCCAAAAACTAATCAGTGGCTTTTGGAATGAATGTTTTTTAAACTATTGTCACATGATATCTCAATAAACTCTTCTTTATTGGACAATGGAAGATCTAGCGACTTTTGAGCTCTCACGGCGTACCCCAAAAAAGTTTAGCGCGTACCCCACGTTCAGAACTCCTAGTCTAGAGATCTGAAGATTTGTGATTTAGATTATGCAGATGATTGGCCTTGTTGGCTAATGATGTTGAAGAGATGAACACTTTCATTAAGGCTGTTGATGATGCTGGTAGTAGAGAGGATGGTGCTTCAGTCGCTTTGAATGGTTACGCCCTTGAGCAAGTGTCTTAGTTAAATTTTCTTGGGAGCTATGTAACAGATACTGGTAATGTGTCGCATGAGATTATCAGGCGAATAGGAATTACCTCTGAGACTTTTACGAATCTATGGAAAGTATGGAGAAAGAGGCGTATACACCTAAAGACTAAAATTAGACTGTATAATAGTTTGGTTCTTTCTTGGGTTAGTTATGGTAGTGAAACGTGGATGCTTTGTAAACAAGATAACAGGAAATAGATGCTTTTGATTCTAGATGCTTACCCAGTATCTTGGGTATTAGGTGATTCAACTTTATAAGTAATTGAAGAGGTTAAGCAAAGGAGATTGAATAGGTTAAGCAAAAATAATTGAAGAGGTTAAGCAAAGGAGTCGGTAGAGGAGTCTTTATAAGTAATTGAAGAGGTTAAGCAAAGGAAATTGAAGAGGTTAAGCAAAAATAATTGAAGAGGTTAAGCAAAGGAGTCGGCAACCTCCTCTGAGCAGTATATTGTGCAGAGGGAGACTCCGTTGGTTTGACCATGTTGCCCTTATGGATAATCATAGATTAGCGGATGGGGTTATGAACAGTATGCCTCATGGTCTCAGAAAGACGGGGAGACTTAGGATGCTGTGGGTAGACAATGTCAAACAGGACCTTGTTAGAATTAGTGCGCAGTGGCCAGATGGAGCAGATGGAGCTCAGGACAGCCTTGCTTGGAGAACAAAATTTCACGGTTTGGTTGGACCTCCGTAGCCCATGCCTGCTTGAGAATGATGATGATGAAATTATTACCTATAAATACTGAATGAATATGAAGAAAGAAAGGGCAACTGCCCGAAGTTCCGTGAGAGTAGTAATGGATGATGTTACGTTTATGCTTTCAACACAATGGGGGAATAGTGAACCTTATATTAATATTTAGAGTACCCCGTGAAAGAAGTTTAATATTATTAGGTGATATCTATTGAATTATTTATTTGTAATTCTTGTTGAAAACCATTCCTACCGTTTCGTTATTTATTAGCAATATATTTTTACTCGTATGTTATCCTTGTGGGCTGAGACACAATATTTCTGAAATATCTGCAGAATTTGCAATTTTTGTTTTATTTTGCTGGTTGCACATTTCTGAGGTAAAACGTTTTTAATGCTTATAATAAATCGATGAACGTATTTCACGTATAATTTAATTTTGTTTCGATAAATTAAATTTTATTTTCATTTGTTAAATAAAAAATATTTTTTAGTAAAAATCTTCAGGTCTTAATCTTATTTTACATCCATCTCAAATCAGCGAATTCAAATTATGCTACAAGCGAAACCAAATTGCACGATCAAAATTAAAACATCAACTCATTAGTTTTTATTTTTATCACGTTTTCAAAAAAAATGAGATAATGTTTACTTTGTGTTCTGTCTGCTCTCTGCAGATATCGAACTGTTTTTTGGAGATAAATAAAAAAATTAATTTGGGGTTGGATATGTATTGATAAAATATTATGATTCGCAGTGTCCGAATCTCTCAAAAGCTATAATTGCGCCCTCTAATAGCGGACATTTTAAAAATTGAGAAATTTTAAACGAATATTACAAACGATTTATTTATATTAGAAATATGAATGTTTGGTAGTGGAATGTGAAGGTTATGAAGTTTCCATTAGCAACAATCCAAAATCGAAGGTCTTAACCTTATAAATTCGTTAAAAACACTCGCAGTGTCGGACCAGATGTAATCTCTGTCTTTATTCTAATTCTTTCCCCATTAATTTCTGCACTCCTTTGTGATCTAATTAATTGTTCCTTTAACTCTAATGAATTCCCAGGTCCATGAAAAGAAGCTATCATCTCACCCATATATAAAATTTCAAATCCTTCTAACCCTTTGGACTATCGACCTATTTCAGTTACATGTGCTTTAAACACAATTTAAAAAATGTCGTCGAGAGACAATTATCGCCTTTTGTTGAAAAATTTAATTTACTTTCGTGTAGAACAGTGGTTCCCAACTTTTTATGCTTCTGGTACCCCCTGAAAATGTGTATTAACTTGCGTACCCCTTGTATAGATCGATAAAACTATAGTTATAGTATAACAATGGGAATAAAATAAAACTTATACAGTGATACCTCGGATCACGAACGTCTCAGTCCACGAACAAATCGGTCTAAGAACACCATTTGCGAACAAATTATGCTTCGCTTCACGAACGATGCGCACGTGACTCGCGGCGCACAAAACCCTGCGCACAGCCACGCCCCCAGCAGCAACCCAGTTCGCCCATCTCGCGTGGGTGCAGTAGAGTCCCAACAACAAGTGTTGATATTTTAGTTTTTATTTTATTTATTTAATTAATCCCTTATTATGGCTCCCAAAAAAGTGAAAAGTGTTGGTGAAAGTGGTGTTAAGAATCCTAAACGTATTACTGTTGATACAAAAAAGGAAATTATAGCTAAACATGAAAGTGGTGTTCGTGTTTTGGATCTCGCCAAGGAGTACGAAATGGAGAAATCGACGATCTGCACTTTTCTAAAGAATAAAGATGCGCTGAAGAAAGCTGTTGTATCTAAAGGAGTGACTACGTTAACGAAGCAAAGGCCTCAAGTGTTACAAGAAGTAGAGAAATTGTTGTTAGTTTGGATTAATGAAAAGGGCTTAAGGGAGTTATTGTGAGCGAGGCTTTGATATGTGCGAAGGCTTTAGAGCTTCATTAATATTTATTGGTGAACCAGCCAAGTACAAGTGATACTAGTGTCGAGGAATTTAAGGCAAGTAGAGGATGGTTCGAAAAATTTCGTCGACGAACTGGAATTCATAGTGTTGTTAGGCATGAGAGGCAGCTAGTTCGGACCAAAAGGCAGCAGAGAAATATGTGGAGGACTATGGTAAGTTTATAGACTTAGAAGGTTACGTCCCGAATCAAGTTTTTAAATGCGATGAAACGGGGCTATTCTTGAAAAAAATGCCAAAAAGGACATGCATAACCAAGGAGGAAAAGTTACTACCTGGCCACAAACCAATGAAGGATAGGCTGACACTATTATTGTGTGCGAATGCAAGTGGAGATTTTAAAATTAAGCCCCTTTTAGTGTACCACTCTGATCATCCGCGTGTTTTTAAGCGCAATAAAGTGATAAAAAGTAAGCTTCTAGTAATGTGGAGATGAAATTCTAAGGCTTAGGTTACCAGAATATATTTTAGGGAGTGGTTGAATGATGTTTTTGCTCCTTCTGTTAAAACATATCTTGAGGAAAAGAAATTGCCTCTTAAATGTGTGCTGCTTATGGACACAATGCTCCTGCTCATCCTCCAAATGTTGAAGAAGACCTTGATCCTGCTTACGACTTTATTAAGATCAAATTTCTGCCTCCTAACACCACACCTCTATTACAGCCAATGGATCAGCAAGTAATTTCTAACTTTAAGAAAATATATACGAAAGCTCTTTTTTCAAAGTGTTTCCAGGTCACCAATGATACAGATTTGGCCCTGCGAGATTTCTGGAAGGATCACCTTAATATCCTCCACTGCATAAATCTCATTGATAAAGCCTGGAACAATGTCTCTTACCGCACATTGCAGCCAGCATGGAGGAAACTTTGCCCAGCTTCTGTGCCTGACAGACATTTTAAAGGCTTTTGAGGAAGAGGCAGATGTGGTACAAGACATTTTAAGCATTGGCAAAAGTTTGGAGTTGGAAGTCAACGAGGATGATGTGGTGGAGCTGCTGGAGGATCATAGCCAAGAACTCATCCCAGAAGAACTTATTGAATTGCAACTTCAGCAGGTGAAAGCTATGGAGGAGGAGCACTCAGCAGAAGAGCAAGAGGTGCCAGATGCTTCAACTGCTGAAATAAAGGACATTTGCAGTAAGTGGAGTGAAGTGCAGGCTTTTATTGAGAATCATCACCCTGACAAAACTGTTACCAGCAGAGCAGTTGAAATTTTAAATGATAATGTAATGGCCCATTTTCGCAAAATTCTCCAGCAAAGAAAAAGGCAAATTTCTCTGGATCGTTATCTTATGCAATTACCAACTGCCTCTCCTTCGAAGGAGTAAACATCCTCCTCCCCCTCTCCACCTCCTCCATCCCCGTGTGCCAGCAATTATCAACCACAAAGGTAAATTGTATATGTACTGTAAAATTAGTTTTAATTTGGTAATTAAACTGCTTTCTTCTAATATTACTGTTATATTTATTTCCTTTCTGTATTATTTCCACACATAAAGCCATAACATGTTAAAAAAATTTTCTAGGACAAAATACGTATTATTTGGATTTACATTAATTGCAATGGGAAAAATTGATTCGGATCACGAATTTTTCGGTTCACGAACAGGGTCAAGGAACGGATTTTGTTCGTGAACCGAGGTATCGCTGTACAGTCGCTCAAAAAAGTATCCGAACACTACGGTTGATTACAGAATTCAGAAAAAATATCTGGCAACGATTGTTTTAGAAATTAGTGATCTGGCAACCTTCGTGTCACGTGACACGAAGGTTGCCAGATCACTAATACTTTTTTGAGCGACTGTACATATGTATATACATTAAATTTTGTATTCTTAAATTGCATATATCGATAAACACAAAAAAAGACATTTTTTCACAGCAGTGTTGCCAACTTAACGACTTTGTTATTAGATCTAGCGACTTTTGAGCTCTCACGGCGTACCCCAAAATATTTTACCGCATACCCCACGTTGAGAACCCCTGATGTAGATAATTCGGATTTAAGAAAAATCGGTCATCTGAAACTCTCATGACACTTCTTGTTAATTAGTAGAGATTGGCTTTAGACCGCAAAGTGAAAATTGGTGTCGACTGATTTACCTTGACATCTAAAAGCATTTGATTCAGTTGAACAGAAATGTATCTTAAAAAAAAATCGGCTATAATTTTAAGCTATCGCCCTCAGCTCTTTCCTGGTTTAAAAATTATCGCAATGACCGTGTTATCCGAACTAAATTAAGCACTAATGAGATCTCTACACCTCTTAAAACCAATCGGGGAGTACCCCAAGGAACTCTTCTTTGGCCACTACCCTTTAAACTCTTTGTTAATGATCTAGAATTCTTCAATAACTGCAATATTATTATGTATACAGACTATTGTTTTCTTTCTTTTACCTCAAGTTCTTTCACTTCTCTGAAACAAGAAATAGAAAATTATATTCATGATGTGCTTTATTGTTATACTAAAAATGGATTCATTCTCAATATCAAGAAAACTAATATCGTTTTCTTTCATTTCAAATTCTCCCCCCGAATGACACAAACATTAAAATTATTAACACCGTACAGTTTCCACTTCCATGAAGTACTTAGGTATGGCGATAGGTAATAATCTTGATTTTCGAATTCACATAAATAAAACCGTCGCTTCATATTCTAGAAGAACCTATATATTGAGGTACGTTCGAAAAATGTATATCCTCCTATGCCCCAATGTTCTACAAAATTTACATCCGACCGAAACTCGAATATTGTGCTTCCACTCTTTTCAAGATCAATAAAAACAAATCTTATAACTTGCAAAAAGTTCAAAACGAAGCTCTCAAAATCATCAGCAAAAAGTATTTTAACAAACGAGAATCTCTAACACTTACTAATATTCGTTCCAACTACTAAAATCCCATTCTTGAATCTAGGAGAAAGCTGTGGTTTATTACCCTTATTCATGGCGCTATTTATAACAAGTCTCATTCCCTTCATTCGATTCTTACACCCTATATTCGATTATGACATCACCACATCCTTCGTACTGATAATAAAATGTTTTCTATTCTCAAGGTTTTCAAAGCTAAGTGTGATGATATTTCTTTTGCCTTTCAAACAACCTCAACTTGGAACTCTCTACCGAGCGATATGACTTCTTTAAATTCTAAAACAAAATTCTAAAACTGTATTACTCCACTCGTATTAGAATATTGAAATGTTTGACCAACAACATTTCCTCACCCCTATTCCCAATCCCCATCTTTGCCATTTGTCCGGATTATCGGCAATCTTTTTTTTAACTGTATTTTTTTTAACTGTTATTTATTTAATAGTATTCTCTCTTGTCTTAAACCTTCTTTTTCTTCCCCCTAAGTTTACTATGTTTTTTTTTATCATATTTCATATTTTATGTTTGTCTTCGTCTATGCAACTTGTCATATTGTTTATTTGTATCAAATAAGGTTCATGGGCAATTTGCGTGATGAGCAATGTGGATTCAGAAGTGGTAGGAAACGTGTAGATCAAATATTTTCACTGAGGCTGATTCTTGAGAAATGTTTAGAGTTTCAGAAACGTTTGGTTACTAGCTTTGTTGATTTCAAAAAAGCTTTTGACTCTGTTGATCGTCATAATTTGTGGTTGATTCTGCGATCGTATGGCATACTAGACAGGTTAGTTAACATAATGAAGCTCTCTATGATAACACTGAGTCGTAAGAGTTGATAAGGCTTGTAGCAATTGACTTACCATTACTTCTGGTGTTCGACAAGGATGCGTTTTGTCTCCTTTACTCTTTAGTTCGGTTATTGATTATAATATGCAAAATTCACTGCAAGGGAAAGATTTTGGCCTTAAATGGCGATACGAAAATTTCTGATTTAGATTTTGCTGATGCTTTAGCACTTTTGGCAAATGATGTTGAGATGAACTCTTTCATTCGAGCTGTTGATGAAACTGGTAGTAGAGTAGGTTTGGTTATAGACAGAGAGAAAACTAAAATGATGAAAATTGGTCAGGCAGGCTGTGATTCAGTTCATCTGAATGGTTGCAGTCTTGAGCAGGTGTCTCAATTTAATTATCTCAGGAATTATGTAACAGATACTGGTTGATGTGCGGCATGAGATTAACAGACGAATAGGGATTGCTGCCGAGATTTTTAAGAATCTATGGAGAGTGTGGAGAAATAGGCGTATACACCTAAAGACTAAAATTAAACTGTATAATAGTTTGGTTCTTTCTAGGGTTAGTTATGGTAGTGAAACATGGACGCTTTGTAAACAAGATAACAAGAAACTTCATGCTTTTGATTCTAGATGCTTATGCATATCAAATGCATTTAGTGGTTCAACATCGTAAGTAATGATGAGGATAGGTAAAGGAGTCAGCAGGAGTCTCCTTTGAGCAGCATATTATGCAGAGAGAGACTGTTGGTTTGGCCGTGTTAACCGTAAGGGTAATTGTAGATTAGCGAATAAGGTTATGAACGGTGCGCCTAAAGGCCTCAGGAAGAGGGGGAGACCTCGGATGCGGTGCGCAGACAATGTCAAATAGGACCTTGTTAGAATTGGTATGTAGTGGCCAGATGCAGCAGATGTAGCTCAGGACAGATATGCTCGGTTGGACCTCCGTAGCCAATGGCTGATTGAGGATGATCAAATAATTATGTTATTCCTGTAAACATGTATGCATTTTTGTACTATCCTCAATATTTCTTTTTAATTTCTTAAATATACTGGGGCATCAAGCCATGTACTGGGGCGGGGGTGGCTCAGTCGGTAGCGCGCCAGGGTCGTAATCTGTAGTTCCCAGATTCGAGTCCCAGCTGGGTCAGCGTTGAGATTTATCTCCGCAAAATTCCCCGCCTTGCCCACGGTCAGTAGGGGACACCGATGGGCTTGGAAAGGCCGCCGTCCGTCGGATGGGACGTTAAGCCGTGGCCCCGTGTGCGGGAGAGCCATACCCTGTGCACGTTAAAGAACACGCTGGATGGCCTTGACGGGAGGCTACCATCTGTCTCCCAATAGCTGTTCCAGTGGGTCCCCTCCTCCAACCTTCTCTGAGCCTTCGAGGTGTATGTGACCTGGCCATTTAGCCCATGGTGTGCAAAAAAGTGCCGCTCAAAGATAAAACAACCCAACAACGCATCAAGCCATTTGAACATTTAAATTGACATCCAAAATTACCTGTACCTTGGGTTTATTGTAACCCCCTGCGTGGAATAAATTATTATTTTGTTAACACCTAATCTCTGAGCGGTGAGAAAATACACCATTTTATTTTAAGAGATAACTGTTTTATTTTTGAGATGACTTAACAATTATTTTCGTGTTGTCTAATTATAGAAGAGATATTACAATTCCCTCTTTTCTGGTGTCTCAAAGTCTATAATCGTGCCTTCTAACGGTGGAAAAACTCGAAAATTCCAAAAGCTTAAACGAATATTGCAAACGATGTAATTATGCTAGAATTTTGAAATTTTGGTAGAGTGATGTGACGGTCATGAAGATTTCAATTTGGGTGGACGGGAAGTGTAACTGTTTTGTTTTAAGAGATAAATGGAAGCCATCTTTTTTAGTTGGATTGGTACTAATGAAATATTATAAATCGCATGTTTTAGATCCTTAGGCAGTTTTGATTTGCATCGTTTAAGTCATTAATTGCGGAAACGGAAAAATTTTTAACGAATGCTGCAAGTGATATATTTATGGTAAAAATTTGGAATTTCGGTGGTAAAGAGATATTCACTGATAGCAACAATCTGCCCCTTTTTTTCAGTGGGGTAGGAGGAAAGGAACTTAAAAAATAAAAGAAGGATTAAAGCATTTTTCTGTTATGAAAGTGCTGATGAAATACTATTGTTTGCATTCCTCTCCCCTTATCAAACATTTGTTCGATTTTAAAGTTTTGAAGAGGGAAAAAGTAGGTAAAACGAAAAACTTTGTTCACTTTGAAAACGAGATTGCCGTATGCGCCAGAAGCGATATGCGTTCGTCTAGTTTTCATTTGTTTTTTCCGGGGTGCCTTCCACGAATGTGCATCGAATACATTATCGTTCTTCAAAGAACACTGTATAAAAAAAGGAAATAAGTATCATAATTTCTTCAGTCGCTGAGGCGTTTTATGCTTAAAGAACTCAAAGCGTGCGATCTTTATTTTTTGGGAACTATGTAAGATCGAAGGTTGACCTGCAACAAAGTAAGCAAGGCATGAGAAGGTCTATCTGCCACAATGCTTCCTACTTTGAGCATAAGACGGATTTGTGTTATGATCCATCATCATCATCATCATCAAGCAGCCATGGGCTACGGAGGTCCAACCAGACCGTGCAATTTAGTTCTCCAAGCAAGTCTATCCTGAGCTACATCTGCTGCACCTGGCCACTGCACACCAATTCTAACAAGGTCCTGTTTGACATTGTCTGCCCACCGCATCCTAGGTCTCCCCTTCTTTCTGAGGCCTTTAGGCACACTGTTCATAACCCTATTCGCCAATCTATAATTATTCATATGGGCAACATGGCCAAACCAACGGAGTCTCTCTCTGCACAATATGTTGCTTAAAGGAGGTTGCAAACTCCTTTGCCTAACCTCATCATTAGTTACAAAGTTCAACCACCTAATGCCCAAGATACTGCATAAGCATCTGGAATCAAAAGCATCTAGTTTCCTGTTATCTTGTTTACAAAGTGTCCACGTTTCACTGCCGTAACTAACCCTAGAAAGAACCAAACTATTATACAGTCTAATTTTAGTCTTTAGGTGTATACGCCTATTTCTCCACACTCTCCATAGGTTCTTAAAAGTCCCGGCAGCAATCCCTATTCGTCTGTTAATCTCATGCCGCACATCACCATTATCTGTTACATAGCTCCCAAGATAATGTGACCAAAGTTTCTCGTTGCCAGTCATTATGTAATTTCATATATTCAAGTTAAAAGTACTCAAATGTTATGAAATTATGATTAAAAGAAAATTACGAAAGAACGAAGGATGTGGCTTTTGTAAGGATCTTGAAAGTCAAGGTAGGAAAAATATCGATTTTGAAGAATATTTCTCTTTGTTTTGAAAATAAATTAAAAAAATGGTCTAGGAAGATGTTCAGTGGAACAAATATTGTAGTGATGATGTCACCTACAGCTATCGACTGATGGTGAAGGGGTTTCGGAATCGTGATCAAGGTAAATGAGATCACCTCGAATAATGTTGTGGAAGGAAATCTTATTCTTTTAAGACAAAAAAAAAGTTATATTTAAGTTATAATTGCTTTACATATTTGTTAATCCCATATTAAAGAACATTTTTGGCTTTTGATAAGAAGATGACTTTTGCTTCAGATGTTTCTGTAGTTAATGTTTCATTAATGTATTTTTTTCTTTCAAGTCAAAAACTGATAAGTTTGTTCTTCTAAATGGAAAGTAGGTATTATTTTCATAAAATTTGCCAGAAAAAAAATGAAATGAAGAGTAAATGTGTTTTTGTGAGTATCTGTCCCCTTCCTTTAAAAAAGGGAGAAATCGAATCAATAAAATAAATGCTATAAGCTATCTGATGAATGGAAGCAGTAGTTTTGCATAACAACAATTTCCGCATTTTCGCCATATTTTCTTGTCTGGGTAATGTGATGGGGGAGGGTAGGAGACGCTCGGGAAGGGGAGAAGAGGACGACATGTGGAGAAGGAGAGGTATGATGTGGGGAGGGGGAGGGAGGGTCCGAGAAATGGGGATAAATGACAGTGGAGCTGGTATCAGATGCTCCTCGGCATTACAAAACGCCGGAAACTGCACGCTAAGCAGAGTCTGCATTGGTGTTCTCCGAGCGTGAAGCACATTCCCTTCGGTTAAATGACTGCCTCCAGCAGCTTCCGTTATCAAGTGATGCGGGGGGGATGGAGCACTGTTTGGTGGCAATCAGAAATCTGTTCCCAGTTTGATCTCATGGTCACGTGATACATAGATCTTTCAAAGAATCCTTTTCTGTGGAAGCGGGAAGTTGGACAGGGTGCCGAAATAAAGGGTTCTGAATTAAAGAGCCAGCGGGATAAGATTAGCAGTCTGAGTTATACGTCAATTAATTGTGGATGGCGTCGGCGCTTAAATCATCGCGGAGGAGAGGGAGCACTTTTGTCTCAGAGCTTTTCGTCGAATGTTTCCGAAATATCCGAACTGAAACAGAAAAGAAAAACGGCAGAAAAACCTTTCTGATCGCGTTTCATTTGTCCGTTCCATTATGGTTAATAAATTTTTAGAGTAACAAACGATAATCTTGAAGTATGTTTTTCGATATTTTCTGTTAAAAATTAACTTGTTATAAAAGTTATTTCACCATTATGAAGAGGAAGGTTAGATCTGAAAAGTCGTTTTGTTTGAATGAAAGTTTTAAGTAGAGTTATTTTATTTGTGGGAAATGAAGCTTAATTTCATTTTCATTTTGGGAAATTGCTGATTTGAGAATGTGTGCAATGAGGAAGTCGACGAAAGGGTCAGCAGCCATATTGGAGCAGCACTGTGTTCAGGGAGACACTGCGTTGCTTGATATGATGGAGGGACAATGTCAAACAAGACCTTGTTAGGATTGGCCTACAGTGGCCAAATGCTGCAGTTGTAGATCGGGAGAGAAGTGTGTGGAGAGCTAAATTATAGTCTGGTTGGATCATTGTGTATGCATACTGAAATGACTGAATAGTAGGAGATCAGTACGCTGATTCTAGACATGATAGAGTGTTTTGAAGTTGAAACGTCTGAGAAAAGGCGAAAAAATAAAATTTTTTCAATATAAAACGGGAAACAACATTTGTTGGAAGTGACGATGTAGAACACAAACAATGAAGTCTTAAAAGAACAAATTAGGGAATCAATGTCACATTTGCCATAACATTTTAAAATTAAGAATGCGATTAGCATTTATAACAATGCGTCATCACTACAAATCTTAACAACATTTCATTGTCGCCATTTTGAGATTTTCTAGGTCACAAAAACCGTTGGAAGAGTATAATACTTCAAAGTTTTTGCTTCCCTAAATTATAATTGGACGATCGTTAAAGATGTAATTAAAATGAGAGTTTATGCTTCTTAAGTACAGAGCAAATGATTTGTCTTTTGAAAGAAGTTCAGTCTCTAAGTTCCACTGGTTAATAATATCGCATTCAGCTTCTAATGCAATTCATTCTTTTTGATTGCTGGACATACAAAGAAATTTACACTGGTGTCCAAAACTTAAGCATAATTTGCAAACTGTTAAATATCTCGCGAACGACTGAAATTGTCAACATTACATTTTGTGTCTCAGTGGAACAGAATATACGTAGGGTCGTAGACCTCCCAAAACTCACCTGATTGAACAAATTTTGTATATGTGATTCGAGAAGCATATCTGTGGTGATGTAAAAGTTGTCTCTCATTCGGTGCCACCCATTTGTTGTTGATCATCTGTTCATATAGGTAGAGGATTTCGTAACAATAGTAGAGCACATAGATGATTTTAAACGTGGTAGAGCAATCGATAAGTTAGATTCCAGCCAATCTGAGACCGATGTGGTTAGGACTGTAAATGTCCTCCAATCAAGCCTTTCAAGACTCTGGGGACATGTAACAACAGAGCAGGTTGGCGAATATTTTTCTCTAACAACCTGACGTCATATGATTATCAATTATGCAACTTTATTTCAAGCAATTCAATCTTCAGATTGATTCTCGACGGATTTTAATCTGGAGGAGCAAAAAACTGGTTACCAGCTCTACTATCTGAGAACGACACCATTACAGTGGTGGTAGTTTGATGGTCTACGATGGCATTAAGTGAAATGAACGCCCCACTGCTCTAAATCTTTGCTGCTCTGACAGGTCGGTGATATAGGGACGATATCCTTCAGACCTTTGTGAGGTTATTCAGGTGCATTGTTAGTCTCCAGTTTGTTATAATGGACGACAATGCCCTCTCTCAACGGCTCAGCCAGTTGATGAATTCCCAAAAACAATGAGGATATTCAGCGGGTAGAGTGGGCATCCTAATCTTCGGACTTGAACTCTGTAGAACATGTGTAAGGTGCAGTGTGCAGATGCATTGTAGCTCATCAACATCCTCCAACAAAAACCCTCAATGAGTTCTAATGTGCCCGCCTTGAAGAGTGGCACGTGCTGCAACCAGACTTGAAGATTAGACCGGTATACAATATCAGAAATCGTTGTGATATTTGTATAGCTGTTCGGGTAATTATATTCCGTATTAGAACCTCTTTGTTCTGCTGAAACACGTCCCTTTGCTCTGAACACTCCTGCAATCAGTTTCGTAACTCGTGGTAATCATGCAATTGGTTTGCTCTATACTTCACTTTTTGTTGCCTCATATTGTAACAAAGCATTATGACTCGAAAGCTCATAACAGTTTTAAAATAATATAATGGTATTATTTATGCTTACCAAGAGTGTTATGTATATATTGTTTCGAAAAGAAAACGTGCAACAGTGAAATCGTGACTATGATATCGTGTGACGCTCGAGATGTACCATAGACTAGAGTGCTAATTACGTCCCTTACTTGATCGAACAAAGAATTAACTTTGAAAGAGAAAAAAAAAAGAATTGTAGCAGTCCTTTTCAACTTGTTGAGGTAATTCACGATTGATTTTTGGAGGACTTTGTTTATGTAGAGATGTTTAATATTGTGCGCGTTTCTCTAGAAGTAATTATTTTACTTAGCAAGTGCACAAGTGCTAAAATGAGTTATAAATAGTTCTCGGTAGTGAATTGGTAAGTAAAGCAAAACTATAAATAGAAATCATGTATCTGTTTTTCTGAATATACTTTTTTTGTGTTTGGTTTGATAATAAGATCAGTTTTAAAAATGTGCTTGGTCAATCAAATAGTGTGGTAATTGTGATTATGAGGATCAATTTATACTACTAAACGATATATTGATGTTTAGTTGAAATTGTTATTTATGTAAATTTCATTATTTTTGTAATTAAATTTGCTCATTATTAGATTGATTGATTACTTTGAATTCAAGTTCGGTTTGTCACAATAAACATTTACAACAATATATATAAAGCTTGTCAGCCTGATTCTTCTCAAGCACATGACATGTTAATTAAATAATAAGACGCCCATATTAAAAAAAAGCAATAGAAAACAAAAAAAGCAAAAACAAAAGAAGTGAAACATATATATATATATAAAATAAACCATACAATTGCGGATTATAAACTTAATTACAAATACTACGCTGCAATCTCTCTTTTATTTTAGTTGTTTGAAACAGGACCTAATACAGGCTACCTAACAGTTTTTCCAATATTTATGTCGAATAACGATTTGAAAGCTTTTGCTTCAGCTTCTGAATAAATGTTCAGGCATGACAGATCTCTCGCTAGAGAATTAAAACTATGAGTATTGATATGATATCCATGCTTTACTATAATTATGGTGAAAAATTGGATCGACTATAATCTTGCCACTTTTTCTTGTTATTGATTGCATGCAAAGTTTATCGTTATATTCATTTTTAAAATAATTTCTAGTTATAATTACATATATGTATAATAAGTTTACTGGTAAAAAGTTCAGATAACGAAATTTCTTGTCAATTTTGTGTTCCTTAATTACATGTTTATTGAATTTAATTATATTATTTAGAGTGTTTTGTTCTATTCATTAAATTTCATTAAAACCGATTCATCGTCGCATTTTTGAGGTCTCCAGAATTTGTATGTTTAAGTTTTGCTCGCCAGTGTGTATAAAAATAAATAAATCCCTTCTCAAGTAGCTGCTTGTCACAAAGGTCTGACAAGAGACTGTCAGTTTTTACGTCATAGTAGAAGGTGTGTGAGGATGGCGGGACCTCAACAGAAAAACAACACTAACGCGTATACCTTACCCGGGGCTCGAACCCAGGTACTCGACTCCTACGTTCGATGATTAATCTCTCGTTTTTCGTATGTTTTCCTTCGGGGGCATTATCATGGAATCAACTATTGTGTTGTATCCTATTCCGAAGCATTCCGCAGTGGGGGTTGCTTACCTGTAGCTTGGCTGGCACTTAATCTAATGTTCCCAGGTTCGAGTCCTAACTTTTCCTGCTTTGAAAACTTTCCCCGCCAATTCCCACTCTACCCTCCAGCAGGCTTTTTCCGTGGCGCTGTGTTCGAGGGAGCCATACTCTGTGCATGTTAAAGAACACTCTAGATTGCCTTGATGGGTGACTACGCTCTCTAGAAAAATCCTAGCTGCTGCACAGTAAATCTTATCCCCCCTACCTGGCTCTGAGCCTCTTGGAGTCCTTGTGACTCGATCATTTAGCTCATTGTGTGTTAAATAGTGCCCCTGAGGGGGGGGGGACAACCTAACCTTCATTTGCAAACATTTTAATGTAATCTGTCAAACTGTTTAAACAAAGCACGTGCATTTTGAAATATTTCTTCTTAATAGTTTTGGATGGTCCCATGGATGGATTCCTAAACAGAAGAGAGAAAGCTGTATTCCCTCATTCTGATATTTTCGTCTACCTTTCTATGATCCGCTTTCTCTGTCGAAGGCATTACGAAACCAATTGGATGATCTCTCCGATTTACTCTTGTTCTCGGATAACAGGACGTTAATTACATCGTCGTGCAATTAAAACGAAACGTTCAGAGGTGAAATAAGATCCAAGTGAATCATTTGATCTTTTTACATAGACGCAATTTCATTTTTGTATCGTCGCACTTTGTTTAAGAATTGTTTGCATGCTGTTATGGATTTAGATTGAACCAAACTATTGAATACGAGCAAATGAGGAGACTGCGTTTTGAAATTCGCAGCGACTAAATCCCATCCCGAAACTTTGACGCCATTATCGTCATCCCATTCTTCCTCTCGTGCCGGTGCCACCATTGTCTTCGGCGCGTGGACGAGAATAGTTTCGCAACTCTCCTGAATTCTCGATCCCTTTCTATCAACAACGACGTCACTGTGAAGGGAAAATTCATTCGTATGGAGCAAGTCACTTCACTTAGGAAGAAGAAGAGGCCGAAGAAAGTAAAAAAAAAAGAAACAGAGGGGACTCTGGTGAATAATTCATGAACTAGCCGATATTGGCTCTTCGCATCACTGAATATCATGTAGGCCGAAAGGACCGGGCGTTCGGTCAGAAAATTTGGCACTTCCGTTTGCTACCCAACCAGTTTGACTTTTCTCTTTTTCCCCCCTTCGGTTTCACCCCCTCCTCAACCCGACGATTCCTTTGTCTTCTTGCAGAAACTCTTTCTCTTTTCAGTCTTCGTTTGACGCGGTCGGTTGCCTAGGAAACGGTTGGATCACTCAGAGCAATGTTGTTTTAAAACTTCGCACATATAAAGACGGCCAAAATGAGACATCACGCACGCACGCTCTCGCGAAGATCGCAGAGGTGGAAAATGAAAAGAAAAAAAGAAATGATCTCCCGCAATATAAAGCGGGGATGATTGCGTCACACTGTCACGTGTGCGAGATTCGAAGTTATGGGGCGTTAGTGTGCGGCGGAGTCGATCTCCGGCACCGAAAGAGCGCCACGTCGCCGCTTATGAAACGAGCAGATTTGAATACAAGCTTAGCGTGAGGAAGACGAAGAAAACTGGAACAGATGACGTCCATTATTGCAGGTGCCACGTTGGCGAAGATGAAACCCGCTGAACGAATGACGTGCCGAAGGCAGAGATCATTGCACCCCGTTCTACCTTATTTAAACTGAGCAGCAC
This sequence comes from Ryuthela nishihirai, assembly GCA_038380435.1. Taxonomy (NCBI): domain Eukaryota; kingdom Metazoa; phylum Arthropoda; class Arachnida; order Araneae; family Heptathelidae; genus Ryuthela; species Ryuthela nishihirai. Next base: position 32,825,911 of record JAWZYU010000004.1, read on the forward strand.
TTCCCTTGAGAAAATCTTACGATTTGGAGTGACGGGCACCAAATAAGCAAAGGAGTACAAAATGGCCGGCGTGAAGCTTTGCACAAAGCCAAACTGTGAATTCTCTGGAAGAACATGAATGCATTGAAATCATCGAGAGACTAATTCAACTCTTTTTTTACTTCTCTTGTTGAAGCTTAAGTTCATATTTTCCTAACGAATTTAGCAATCAACGAAAAATATCTACCAATTCAGCTTAAGTATTCAAAATAATTTCGAAAAATATCTGTGTTCCAAAATTTTATAATTTAAACCCAACTGTTTTTCCACGTTCGCTTTCTTTGGCGAGTCCATTCAGTTGTTCCAGAGATGTCAACTCGCGCTCAACGAAAACCGAAAATAAAGACCAAATTGCCGAAATCGAAATCATTCAATCTTTTAATTAATATGACTTCTATTTCAGTAAATTAGTAGCAATATTAAGAGTAGGTTTAGTCATGACATAAAAAAACTGATGCAGAAAAATTGGAAAATATACTAGTATATTGAACAAATTAATTGCTTATTCAGGTAGAATTCAACTGCAATTAAAATCTCGCTGTGGAAGCTTCTGCTCCCAGAGATATGAGTCTTAATTACGCCTAGTTTTTTAAATAGAAGTATGATGCTAATCCCTGTGATGCAATTTAACGTGGCAAGGAAATTATCTTGGGTTCTTGAATCGTTCAAAATGTTGTTTCAAATTTGCAGTCTGCAGACATGACTAAATGTAGCAACTGACAGCCCGATATCGAACAAGTGAAAAATCAGCTGCAAGCAAAAATAAATTTGGTTTTACAAATGAACAAGGTAAATACATTTTAAAGCTGTGTATTACTTTATTTCACTGAGGATGGTTAAAGCCGCATATTTCTCACTATTGTAATTTTTTTTGCATCTTGGAGAGATGATTTCAGGCTAGATTTCAACGAAAACATTTCTCGAATTTGATGCAGGAAAGTTTGTAGCTATTTGGGCCGACTCAGTTTAGATGCGATGACACCTGCCATGCTGTTCGTTTTAAAAGGCGAGTTTCAGTCTCTAAGACATTTAATCTGGTTCTCTAATTAGCATTCATTTTTGTACGAACTTGTAGTTTTTTATTCGTTGATGAACAATGGTTATCGAAATGTGGAGGCAGCCGGGGGATAAGAAATTCTTTCACGGAGCATCAGTTGGAAAGCCCTAGTTTATGCTGGTGAAATAATTTCTTTGCATTTTTTGCATCTTTTGCTCTTATCTCTTAGCTATGCTGAGAAACGAGAGGAAGAAGGGGACGCAAAAGTATCTTTTGCATTCATTCGAGAGCAGAATATAAATTGCACACGTGGAAGTCGTAATTGAGAATGAAATGATAGTCTGAATATCCGCTTATTCGAAGAATGGAGAAGTCAGAATAAGTTAACAACTTTTAAGGAATGGAAATGAGAAATTGCCTACAATCATTTACATTCAGACATTTTAAGGAAAAGGAAAGAATTGACTTCATTTGGTTCCGACAGTTGATAAAGAAGAAGAAGAGAAAAAAAAAGATTCTCTAAATTAAAGGGAAGTGGGATAAAAGAGAAGAAGAAACAGGATTATATTTCTTTCTTCCTCTGATGGGCCTTTTAAACATGTGGCTATAAGAGCTTTATTTGTTCTGGAGAAGCTCTGTGTCATAAATGGCGGTTATACTTTCAAGCAATATATCTCGCTGAGTCTTCAACGGCCATCAAAATAATGGCTCCATGCCACAACCGCTTTCAACAGATTTTTCTCTCTCCAAAGTAATGAAGGAATTTTATGTCTGTGCTCCGTGAAGCGGAGATCTCTCACTTTCTTTTGTTTCTTGCTCCCCGCAGATTAAAATGCATCGCCGTGTCTCAGGACGTCGTCGACTGGAGAAAAAACTTGCATAATTTTCAGGGTGAAAATGGGTTTGTAAAGATTCGGTCGTGTCGAAGCAGGCCAAGTGGCATGTCGATAATTTTCAGGTCTGCCGATAGGTGCACTAGTGGTCAATAGTTAGGAGACTGGAATCGGGCTATGTCGTTAAAGAAGTCTTCCAGCCGTGAAACTTGCTAATACTTTAAGAACAAGAGCTCAATACAATAATCTATGGGGCCACTGACTGCGTTCACAAACATTTCATCTGCTTAGCGGGATTTTGGAAGCTTCCAAGACGCTCATACCAAGCGCTCCTCTCATTTGCGGCCCTCTCGATGGCTGAAACATTCTCGTCTGTGAAAATTTCATTCACCAATCGTCGAAATTGTCGTCAGGGATCTGGCCCCAAGGAGTCAGTTCTTTTAGAACCACAAGGTCACTTTCCTTCTCGGAGCTAGGTTTATTTGTTCTGTTTGCAATTCGATTGACATCGGCGATCTGGACAGTGCATCGCGTGACATATTGTTCTCCTGTTTGCTTCAAAGTGGCCAACGCTTGCAGTTGAAGGAGGTTGCGATGACCTTTCTCATTAATTGCTGCAGTCGAAATTTATTGTTATTGCAATTTATTGACACAACAATGAAACATACAGTAGAACAATAAAAGTAATGCTGTTGATTTTAAATTAATAAAGTACGAAGGGCATGCAGCCCATTAAACATCTAATCTTACTAGCTGCCAAAATAAATTAAATCAGCCAACGACAACGAGATCTTAAATATTTAAAAATTTTCTATCTTATATACGACTAAGAGTTAATTTTTCATATACTCTATACACACGCTTGGCAAAATTATGCTGTGATTCATAAAGAAGTTCCTCACATTTATTTATTTTCTATAATTATAGATGGTAATTTGTTGAAGATTTTAGTATGTTTTCAAAGAACTTCATTTTTGTGGAAGAGATTTTCATCAAGTGTTACACACTTTCTAAACGCAAATTTACGAATAAATATAGAGAAAACATTGTCATGAGGGTGGTGGCATCTGAACTTACGACCTTCTAATAACATGTCAGATGCTCTGACCACTGAGCTAATGGCTGCAGAGCAATCATCCTCTATTAATGGCTTTAAACATTATACCATAGAATCAGTCATTGGAACTGTATCTGACTGTAATTGAAGACTATGGTCTAGAAGACACTTTCCAGATTAGTGCAGTGGTCAGTGAACCTGACATGTTATCAGGATGTCGTGGGTTCAGATCCCACTCGGGTAATGACAGTTTTTTCTCTATATTTATTCAACATATCACTAACAAGTGCATATCTGGGAGTTCCTAATATTTCAGCAAACTTATGATTTTAAGTTTTGCAAAGTATAAGATTCTGAACACAAAAAGAAAAAAAATGGTAAAGAAATAAAATTTAGACATAACCTTTTCTCTGCAATAAGCATAAAAGCTTTTGCTCATTATAATTTGTTAATACTTTCAGAATTATTTAGTTTTCTAAATTAATTAATGGAATTAATGATATATCTCCCCGATTATTTTTGTCCTGAATGAATAGTCGATTGAAGCCATGCAAATTAAAGAGCACTTTAGAAACGGCCCATAAACATTTTCTTTTATACGGTACATCTAAAAATAAAAAATCTTAATCTGTTGACAATACTCTTTGTGAGTGAAGGCCATTTTATGGGGAAGGCTCAGTCAGTAGCACGCCAGGCTCGTAATCTGCAGTTCCCAGGTTCGAGTCCCAGCTGGGCCAGCATTGGGATTTATGTATCTCTGCAAAGCTCTGCATTCTTGCGTCCGGAAGGATATCGATGGGCTTGGAAAGACCGATGTCTGTCGGATGGGACGTTAAGCCGTGGCCCCGTTTGCGGGAGAACCATACCCTGTGCACTTTAAAGAACACGCTGGATGTCCTTGACGGGAGGCAACCATTGTCTTCCAACAGTTGTCCAGTGGGGTCCCCTTCCTCCACCCTTCTTTCATCCCTCTGGGTCCTTTGTGACCTGTGTGTGCAAAACTAGTTCCCCTTGAAGGTAAAAACAATACATCCCAAATAAATGGTGACCATGTCTCCTTGAAGGACATGTAATATTAACCATTTATTTCCAATAGAGTTTCTGTGGATTATTAATCCTATGCTATGAGTAGAACATTAATGAAAGATTGAAGTAGAGACTCGGTGATAAACTGTCATTGGAGTATCCTCCAGTCGAAGACTCAATAAATACACTTGGCCGCTCTTCATTATTGAATAAAGCGATGTTCGGTTAATCAACGCTTAAATAATTGTTAATTTCAACGCTGATCGATACTCTAACCAGCTATTCTTGCGCCCCGTCATTTTCATCAAAACATAAGGCAGTGAATTACATATCAAACTACTTTATTAATGGTCATGTTTTAGGGATGTTTCACAGATTCCGGGCCACAGACGATTCACCCCATTGAAGGAATGATGGACAGCAAAAAGTACATAGGCGTTTTGGAGGCGAAAATGGTCCCAACACTGCAGAAGCTGTTTCCTAACGGCGATGGGGTATTTCAACAGGATCTGGCTCCATGCCACAATTCTAAGTTTGCTTAAGAGCTTCTTTACCCAGAAACATTGAAGGTATTGGAGTGGCAGGAAATTCACCCGATCTAAACCCCATTGAAAATTTGTGGGCCATTATTAAAGCGCGTATATCTAAGATGGATTACACGACGAAAACCAAAATGATAGAAAGTATCAAAAAATTACCACGACCCTGAAGTGAAGGAGATGTGTGGAAAGCTAGTGGCATCAATGGTTGAGAGGGTGAAAGAAATGATTAAAGCTAAGGGGGGTCACATTCACTATTAACTATGTACACTATTAAACAAATAAATATTTTTGTTGTGTCTTTGTTCCTGCATTTTCCTATTGTCCCAACTAATTTTCACAGTACTGTAGTTTTATAAGTGGATCTCAATTATCCGAAAAGGGGTGAAGAGACTACGCCATTAAACACGTTCAACAACTTGATGGGTAAGATCGTTGAAACCAGTTTCATTCCACGAACGGCCGAAATGGAGAGATCAGCACCCCAAGAACTCTACCCGATGCCAGTTTCATATTCGAACGTTATCTCATTAACTACGACGCCACCTGAAATGGAAAATGAGTCACAGCAGCTGCTCACCTGAAGCAGAAAATTCCGGACTGATTTTCCGGCTTGGCTAGCATTCGTCAACAGCGCGCACAGTCTCGTTGCAAAAGCGTCTGCTTCCATTTTTGATACGCATGCGTACAGGTCGCCAGGCTTAATCGCCGTAGTCCGACAATAATTAAACAACGATCTGTTTCGGTGAGATGTAACATGATGCACACGGGACCCTCATTAACGGTAATCGTAGAATTCAGATGTGCCTTTTTCCGCCCAGCGATTCGGAAATGCACGAATCATGGTTCCCAATATTGAAGAAGATACCCTTAGAGCACGGTCACTGCAAACGGATTCGCCAAACAGAATTCGTGTAGAAGTCCCTAAATTCTGTGTTGGTATTTTAATTGGGGCTACATTAAAAAATTCCACACCAAGAACAACAACATAAATCTAAATTTAGCTTTTAAACAACGCTAACCAAACCGTAGGCCATCGAGAATTGTTGCTATGGGATGTAATTTTTCCTACTGCAGTCTATATTAATATCATTCTTCTTTAATATTTGTTTTATTTTCATAATTATAGATTCATGCATTAATGGTAGAAACAAAGTGTGACTTTGTAGAAGAACCAAGCGAGAGACTTTTAAACCACAGGATACAATAATTTCATATTTATTTTATGTTGCCCTTTTTGCACCAAATGGAGAGGTCACAAGGGTTGTAAAGAAAAGGTTTTTAAAGGAGATGCCAGTGGGGAGAACTTGATAGACTTAACTGACGCAAGTGGTTATAGAACCTAATACTGTTCCTGCAAGCATACTTGTTGTTTCAGCTTAGCAGTGGTCAGTTAAATCTAATTTCAGTCTTAATGGAGCCTGTCCTAGTATGAAAAAGACTGTTAAAGCAAGGAGAAGCTTCGAGGATTCTTTTGGGCCCGAACGTTTTTAGATGAAAAGAAAAACGAGTCTCCATTTGTTAAGAACATCAAGTGTGTTTTGTGACGTGTATATGAGGCATCACTTTGTTTTTTCTGGTCATTGTTATAAGAAATTCATAAATTATTGATTTATAAAAAACATGAGGAGCAACTCAACCCAGGAGAGGTGAAAAGTGAAACCCGCCAACCTCGGCTCGTGAATAACTTGCAGCTCAATTTTCTGCCTCCCAAGCAGGTAGAGTAGATCTATCTTCAAAATCTGGGATACTGAAGCGTCGTGGACACACATTATAGTTCAACGTGTTAACCCTTTTGGCAGCGATAGTATTATTAGAATTTACTCTGTGAACCCTGAAGCTTCAATCAGAATATATTTCTATTAAAGGGTGCCATTCACAGGCAGAGGCGCCAGCGAAGGATTGGTGGTTCCTCGCACAGCACATCCTTAGCAGAGTACCAGCAAGGCAACCACTCGGCTGAATTAATTTTCAGCTTTCAATCAGTTCGAAATCTGTCCCAGTCGCTTCAGAGGCACCAAATGTTTCGCTTTGGATGATATAGAAGCCAGTGCATCTGAGATTCATAAATAGATGGCGAACGATAAAGGGTTCGTTGTTTTTCTCGCATAACAGGCTAAATGACCAGTCCACAAGGACTGCAAGTGCTGCCCGCACCTGGAGAGGAGAAGGGGATCCACGGGTCAGCTGTTAGTAAACAAAAGTCACCTGTTAAGACCTTCCAATACGTTGTTAAAAGTTACGGTCTCTTTGCCCACAAGGGCTGGAGATTGAATTGCTCGCGGCAGGGGGAGGAGGACATTTGACGGACAGCAGTCTTTCGAGTCTTATCATTTCCCTCTTACTCACTGAGTGCAGAGTGGGGATGTTGGAAAAATCATAACTCAGGTGCTGTGGGTCGAAAGCGAACGATAGTTTTTTATTCTTTAGCATCTATTTCTTATTGCAAAGGAAGCTAGTAACTACTCACATATTAAAAAACAATCAGGATTTTTCACTGAATTTAATGAATCAGGGTCATGGATATCATAGAACTAGGGGAAAGAACTCGAAATCATACCAAGCAATTTTTCCAACCTATTGTGTTTTAGATTAATGCCTTTGCGAATTATACCAAAGAGCCGAAACATTATGACCACCTGCCTAATATGATATTGGTCTTCCACGTGTCGCCAAAACAGCTCTTACCCGCCGAGGCATGGACTCTACAAGGTTTCTAAAGGTGTCTTGTGGTATCTGGTACCAACACGTTACCAGCAGATCCTTTAACTCTTTTACGTTATGTGGCTCAGCCGCCACAGATCGGATATGCTGTTCGAACACAAACTACAGATGCTCGATTGGATTGATGTCTGGGGAATTTGGAGGCCAGGGCAATACCTGGAAGTCTTCCTCATGTTCTGCGAACCATTTTCGAATAATCCGGGCAGTGTGGCATGGCACATTATCCTACTGAAAAAAGGCACTACTAGAGGGGAATACCGTTGCCATCAAAGGATGTACCTGGTCTGCAATTATGTTTAGGTATGTGGTAGATGTTATAGTTCCCTGCACATGAATGATTGGACCCAGGATTTTTCAGCAGAGCATTGCCCAAAGCATTATTCTTTGTCCACCAGTTTGTTTTCGTCTCACAGTGCATCCTGGTGCCAACATTTCCCCAGGTAAAGACGCACACGAATCCGGCCACACATTCGCACACGAATCCCAACAGGAAACTAGATTCATCGGACCAGACGAACTTCTTCCAATTATTCAAGGTACAGTTTTGACGCTCGTCTGCTCATTGTAGCCGCTTTCGATAGTGAACCGAGGTTAGCATGGGCACTCGGAGCGGCTATGCAGCCTCTTTTCCAGCAGGGTTCGATGCACTGTGTGTTGTGACACATTACTCCCGTCACCAGCATTCAAATTGAGGAAGAGTTGCACCATAGTATCCCTTCTGTTGGCTCGTACCATATGGGATAGTCTTTGCTCACCTCTAACATCAATGAGCTGTGGTAGGTCTACACATTGGCTGCTGTTCGTGATTTTTCCTCCCTCGTAACACTTTTTGAAGGTACTAACCACGGCTGACCGTAAGCACCCAACAAGCCTTGCCATCTCGGAAATGCTCTGACCAGTGGTCTGGCCATTACAATTTGTTCTTTGTCAAACTCACTTAAGGCCGCTGCCTTTCCCATCTGAAGAACAAGAATAACACTGATTAACAGATCTCAGTATAGGTGTTATTTATACCGTTTCATGACCTTCATACGCTCCGTCAATTCACATTAAAGACGCGTTGTTCATAAAGTTTTGACTCTTCGATGTATAGACAGAAAAATGGAAACACTGGGGCATCCGGATGTTTCATCCGTATGCACAGTGTGAATCCCGGAGATGCAAACGATTGATGCCATATCTGTGCAAATTTCTTCCGAGCGGTCTTCTCGAAATATGCATACGATGGCTGCAAAATTAGAACTTCAGTGAGATGTTTCGCTGCAGGGACAAAATCTTAGGCATTGCTACTGTGTCAACTGTTGCGAATAAGTCTCCTAAAAAGAGGAGTTGACCTATACGCTATTTTTTTTCTCTGGTCACATGACTCGGTATTGTTTTAAGTGCTGTCGTCGTGTGTTATTCTTCTATTATCTTCTATTAGTTATTCTTCTATTAGTTATTCTTCTATTATTATTATCTTCTTATTAGTTATTCTTCTATTAGTAAATTAATACCAATTATTATTCGACGACGTTCAGTTGCAAATAGTTCTAACCACTCAATTAAACAAAATCTACATGCTTCCAAGTCCAACCAGATTGTGTAATTTTGTTCTCAAACATGTTTTTTGAGCCACTGTAGGCCAATTATAGTAAATTCCTGTTTGACATTGTCTGCTCATCGCATTCAAAATGTATTCTCCTTTTTCTGAGGCTTTTTAGGTACAGTCGCTCAAAAAAGTATACGAACACTGTGGTTGATTACAGAATTCAGAAAAAATATCTGGCAACGATTTTTCTAGAAATTAGTGATCTGGCAACCTTCGTGTCACGTGACACGAAGGTTGCCAGATCACTAATTTCTAATAATAATTACCCTCCCGAGATAATTAAATTGAGACACTCTGACACGAAGGTTGCCAGATCACTAATTTCTAGAAAAATCATTGCCAGATATTTTTTCTGAATTCTGTAATCAACCACAGTGTTCGGATACTTTTTTGAGCGACTGTACACTGTACATAATCTTATTTGCGAATATGCAACTATGCATATGGACAACATGGCCAAACCATGTCTCTCTTTGCGCAATAAGTTGCTCAAAGGAGATTGCCGACTCCTTTGCCTAACCTCATCATTACTTATCAAGTTAAACCACCTAATGCCCAAAATACTGCGCAAGCATCTAGAATCAAAGGCATCAAGTTTCGTGTTATCTTGCTTACAAAGTTTCCAAGTTTCACTTCCAGAACTAACACTAGTAAGAAGCAAATTATTACATAGCCCAATTTTAGTCTTTATATTTATACGCCCATTTTATCCACACTCTCCATAGAGTCTTAAAAATCCCAGCAGCAACCCATATTCTTCTGTTTATCTCATGCCGCACATCGTCATTATCTGTTAAACAGTGGGGCGGGGGTGGCTCAGACGGTAGCGCGCCAGGCTCGTAATCTGTAGTTCCCAGGTTCGAGTCCCAGCTGGGTCAGCGTTGAGATTTATCTCCGCAAAATTCCCCGCCCTGCCCACGGTCAGTAGGGGACACCGATGGGCTTGGAAAGGCCGCCGTCCGTCGGATGGGACGTTAAGCCGTGGCCCCGTGTGAGGGAGAGACAATACCCTGTGCACGTTAAAGAACACGCTGGATGGCCTTGGCGGGAGGTTACCATCTGTCTCCCAACAGCTGTTCCAGTGGGTCCCCTCCCCCAGCCTTCTCTGAGCCTTCGGGGTCCATGTGACCTGGCCATTTAGCCCATGGTGTGCAAAAAAGTGCCGCTCAGAGGTAAAACAACCCAACCCAACTCTGTTAAACAGCTCCCGAGATAATTAAATTGAGACACCTGCTCAAGAGTGCAGCCATTCAAAGCAACTGAAGCACCATCTGCTTGACCAATTTTCATCATTTTAGTTTTCTCTCTGTTTATAACAAAACCTACTCTGCTACCAGTCTCATCAACAACTCTAATGAAAGAATTCATCTCATCAACATCATTCGCCAGCAAGACCACGTCATCCGCATAATCAAAATCAGAAATTTTCAGATATCCAGACCATTTCAGCCCAAAATCTTTCCCTTGCAGTAAATTCTTCATAACGTACTCAATATCCAAACTAAAAAGAAAAGGAGACAAAATGCGCGTTTGTCCAACTCCACAAGCAATGTTAAACCAACCGCTACAAACTTTATCAACTCTCATACACCTCTCAGTGTTATTATAGAGAGCTTTCATTATGCTAGCTAACTTGTCACGTATTCCATATGATCTAACAATCAGCCACCATTTCTGATGATTAACAAAGGCCTTTTTGAAATCTATAAAGCTAGTAACCATAGGTTTCTGACATTCTAAATATTTGTCTGGAATGAGCTTAATAGGTGTGTAAAGGACCAGTTAACAGCCGATAATAATCTTTCGCTTGATAGCTCGCCTGACAAAGAGGAAGCAGCTAGACACCATTAGAGGAGTGCGAAGCAGATAGTGTTTTGTGCAGAAAGAAACAAACAGGCATACAGGGATTGAAGGATAAACAAGGTAAGGTTATTTTGAAGGTGCGATTCTATCCTGGATAGGTGGGCTGAGCATTTCAGTGATGTTCTAAACAATGTGGTTAGTTCTACTCCTATTATTTGTAATAATGATGAATACATTATTGGCTTGAATAATGGCCTTATGTCGCAAAATGAAGTTCGGCCATTTTTAAGTCGGCTATCTCTAAATTAAAACTACATAAATCCACAGGGTTAGTTTCTTTTACATGATTAAGTAACAGAGGAAGATGTAAATATTAATTTCTATATCATATATTTATGTTAATGGAACTAAACATCTATTATTTAAGCTATGAGGAGGCCAAGTTTTAACATATACTAAGTATGTGAAACCTGAACGGGTTCGGCACCCGTTTGTTACAATTATATTGAGAGATATTTGTAGTTAATATTTTGTCATTTGCTTTTGTGTATTTTTTGTACTGTATTCTAGTTGAATAATGGTATTAAATAGTTATGAATGCTTAGTCTAGGAATGTTCTGTACGGTGACTCACACGGCTGACTGAAGTGTTGAATATTTTTGTAATAAAGGTGTTATTCCCGAGGATTTTACCACAGCTATTGAACAGTGTGCCTCAGAAGGAGGGGGAGACCTAGGATACGGTGGGCAGACAATGTCAAACAGTTGTTAGAATTGGTGTGTAGTGGCCACATGCAGCAGATGTAGCTCAGGACAGACTTGCTTGGAGAACTAGATTCCACAGTCTGGTTGGACCTCTGTAGCCCATGGCTGCTTGAGAATGATGATGATGATTATTATTATCCGTGTATTATGAAAAGTGTCAGCAGTTCTTGTGATAATTATAGAGGAGTCAGTCTGTTTTCTGTGTCAAGTACAGTTTTTTTTCATTATTATGCTTAACAGAATTAAAATTTTGGCTGATGGATCTCTGCGTGATGAATGCTACGTGACGAACTGCATGTGATTCCCAAGTGGTAGGGGATGTTTTGATCAGATTTTTTCACTTAGGATGATTGTTGAAAAACGTTTAGAGTTTCAGAAACCTGTGATTACTAACTTTGTTAATTTCAAAATTGCTTTTGACTCTGTTGATCACCATAATTTGTAGTTGATTGTGAGATCATATGGTATACCAGACAAGTTAGTTAACATAATGAAAGCTCTCTATAATAACACTGAGACATGTGTGAGATTTAGTAAGGGATTATAGCAATTGGTTTAGTATCGATTCTGGTGTTCGACAAGGGTGTATTTTGCCTCCTTTTCTTTTTAGTATGGTAATTTATTCTGTTATGCGTAATTCATTTCAAGGGAAAGATTTTGGCCTTAAATGGTCTGGAGATCTGAAAATTTCTGATTTTGATTATGCGGATGATGTGATCTAGCTGGCGAATGATGTTGATGATATGAATTCTTTCATTTGGGCTGTTGATGAGACTAGTAATAGAGTAGGTTTGCTGATAAACAGAGAAAAAAATAACGTTATGAAAATTGATCAAGCCGATGATGCTTAAGTTGCTTTGAACGGTTGCGCACCTGAGCAAGTATCTCAATTTGATTATCTCGGGAGCTGTTAATAGACACTGGCGATGTGCGACATGAAATAAATAGCAGAAGCGGGATTGTTGCTGGGGCTTTCAAGATGATATGGTGTGTGAAGAAAAATTGTCGTATACACTTTAAGACTAAAATAGGCTGTGTAATAGCTTGCTTCTTCCTAGGGTTAGTTATGACAATGAAACATGGACCCTTTTCAAGCAAGATAACAGTAAGCTTGATGCCTTTGATTCAAAATGCTTATGCAGTATCTTGAGCATTCGTCGGTTTGACATTGTGTGTAATGATGTCATTAGGCAAAGGAGTTAGTAACCACTTCTGAGTAGCATATTGTGAAGAGAGAGACTTTGTTGGTTTGGCATATTGCTCGTATGCATTAATTGTATCGAATGCTTTTTGTAAATCTAAAAACATAACAATTACTTTTTATCCCTTATTTAAGGCATTGTTTGAATTATCAGCAAATATGTAGAATAGTTGTGTAGAATTTTTCCCTTTCTGAAATCCATATTTATTTTCATTCAATATTTCGTGTTTTAAAAAGAATCTGATTGACATTTTTTCCTAATGTGTTTGCTATCGATGGCAAAATTGCAATACGTCTGTAGTTTCTCAAATCTGATACCTTATCACCTTTATATAAAGGCCGTAAAATTGCCGTTGTTAGTTCTTTCGGTATTATTCCTGTGGTAGTACTTTGATTTATCATATCTGAGATAATTTTAGCCAATACATCTTTGTTTTCTTTAATATGTTTAATATCTATGTTGTCGTGTCCCGGTGATTTTTTGCTATCTAACGAGTTGACGATATTTATTGTTTGTCTATTTTCAATTAAAGGCATTTATAATGAGTTCGTTATCATTTAAGAATTGTGTGGTAGAAATGATTCATCGCCTTCACAGTTTGTCTCTCTTATTTCATTTATCAGAGTGTTATGTATGTTATTATAATTTCAAATCTCCTCATCCCTTCAACGTAACGCTGGGCCTGGAATCTTTCTCGTTTCCGTGGGAACTTTTACTTTTCTGCAATTGTGTACTCAGCTTAGCAAGTATTGTTACGACAATAGTAGTAATAATACGTGATGCATTATAAATTAAGTGATTTTTGTCGAGAAAATGGATGAAATTACTAATGCAGAAATAACTGCAGTATTTTGAGTTATCTAATGTCATCTCGAAACTCTCTCTCCCATGTAAAGCGGCTTAACGGAATTACGACAGTTGATAGACTTTCTAAATTAAGAAATGGAATTTCTTCTGAAGCATTTTCAATGTGTTATCTTTAATGTATACAACTTCCATAGGGGCGGGGAAGGCTCAGTCGATAGCGCGTAAGGTTCATAGTTTGCTGTTCCCAGATTCGAGTCCCACCTTGGCCAGCGTTGAGATCTGTGCATACCCGGATGGGCTTGTAAATGCAACCATCCATCGGATTGGATGCTAAGCCGTCGTCCCCCTGTGAGGGAGAGTCATACCCTGTGCAGGTTAAAGAACACTTTAGATGGCCTTGACGGGACACTATCATCTGTCTCCTAACAGCTGTCCAATGGGTACCCTTCCCCAACCTTCTCTGAGACCTTGGGACACTTATTACCTGACTATTTAACCCATGGTGTGCAAAAAAGGCCGCTCAGAGGCAAAATTACCAACCAATCAACCGACTTCCATGGATATTTTCCAATTCCATAGGAAAAACAATGAATAGCGAATTTCAGACTAAAGATTGACACTAATATTTTCACAACAAAAATAATCCTGAATCAAGGAAGTGTGCTATTCTATCTTTCCGTCCCCCGTATTCATGTGGAAGAGACGACATTATCATATTGACGAAGACAACAATTTATCCATCTGCAAAGCAAATAGTGAATGCAGAATCCGGTTCTTCATTAATTGAGGCCATTCTTTCGCTCCATCAGACGAATGATCCAACTCTTTCTGCTTAATGACTTCCCTATTTTCTCCCTTTTTTCCCTAGTGATAAAACAGCGACGAACACAGGTAGCAAAAAATTTTTCCAGACTAATACGCCATGAAACAAGACATGAAAAAAGCATAGCTAAGAGGCCTAAAATATACTGTGGAAGATGTTAGAACAAGACTCATAGATCAAATTAATGTGCCTCTTGGATATAACTGAAAGCAAAAACGGAAGAAAGGTAAAATATTATAGCTACATGAATTTTAATATTAACGTGGAATTGAATTTATAATAATAAAAGCAGTTGTATATCTCTGGCAGCCATAACTCATTCTGAAATCGTGCGAGATGATTTAAAATTGAACAATGTTTCCGGTTGTCGTCCGCGTTGCAGTGTTGAATTTCAAGTCGAAATTCCTAAATGGTTTATTTTACAAGCAAAAATATTTACCATACTATTCCATTGTGTAGAAACGAAGCCACGAGCTATGAGAGTGCGGAGACGTAAGCAAACGACTTGAGCAACGCAGGGCAATTTTTCAATCTCTGCTAAAGAGTTGGGGGGGGGCAGGGGGTATTCTAAAAACTAACTTAAAATATCTCCTCAAGCAGCTGCTTGCCACAGATGTCTGATAGGAGCCTGTCATTATATACGCCATAGTAGGAGGTCTGTGAGGAAGGCGAGTCCTGTTTAGAGAGACAACACAAACATCAATGTCTTAACTCGGGGCTCAAACCTAAGTCCCTTTGATCAGTAGCGAAGCACTCGACCACCGGGATGGCACCAACGTTTACTGAAGTGAAAGAATGTACAGATTCAAAGTGGGAGCCGGGTAGCACGGATACAGTTCGGCTGGTCTATATAATAAAGAATGTTCGTGTGTCTGTGACAATTCGTTTTATAATTTGATAGAGTATTTCTGGTTACCGTCCAAGTTGCAGATGTGAGTATTCAAATGCGAGCTTTCTGAAACAAAAATATTGATCACGGTAATAATTGCCAAATCCATTGTTGCAATTTTCTAAAGTTTAGGCCTAATAATCTTCCTCCTTCCTCTTGAGTTCATTTGTTCAGAGTTTGTAACATGTTGAAAAGTAACAGGAAATATATACACTATAGGAAACAAAAATTGCAACACATGGAAGGATTAATGTCATTTTATTGAAATACAGGCAGCTGTTAGCATACACTCAGATGTGCGATTGATTACATTATACAAAAACTATGGAAAATTACCACTTTACCTGCCCGGTAAAGTGGTATAATTAGTATGATGCTGAACCGCCCCGCACAGCAATGCATTCATGAACACGACAGGGAAGGCTATCGACAGCTCTATAATGTCCTCCTAAGAGATAGAACGACAAATAACGCGAAGTCGCTATTTCATTTCAGCGACAGTGAGCACACCTCTTGGCTGGTGGTGAAGCTCGGCCCATCATTTCCCAGACATGTTCAATAGATGAAAGGTCTGGCGAGCGTGCTGGCCATGGTAGCGTTTTGCTTGTGTAGATGCTACAGACTAATGCGGTTTGTGTGGGGATCGGTGTTATCTTGCTGGTAAAAGGTTCCGTGCTGCTGAACAAATGGGACAGCTACTGGCTGCAAAATGTTTGTAAGATATCTTTGGGCAGTTAGAGATTCTTTTACGATGACCAGTTCTGACAGATGTCCGACTAATGGCACCCCACATGGGGCGGGGGTAGCTCAGTCGGTAGCGCGCCAGGCTCGTAATCTGTAGTTCCCAGGTTCGAGTCTCAGCTGGGTCAGCGTTGAGATTTATCTCCGCAAAAATTCCCGCCCTGCCCACGGTCAGTAGGGGACACCGATGGGCTTGGAAAGGCCGCCGTCCGTCGGATGGGACGTTAAGCCGTGGCCCGTGTACGGGAGAGCCATACCCTGTGCACGTTAAAGAACACGCTGGATGGCCTTGACGGGAGGCTACCATCTGTCTCCTAACAGCTGTTCCAGTGGGTCCCCTCCCCCAACCTTCTCTGAGCTTTCGGGATCCATGTGACCTGGCCATTTAGCCCATGGTGTGCAAAAAAGTGCCGCTCAGAGGTAAAACAACCCAACCCAACCTAATGGCACCCCACACCAAGACACCAGGTACTGGAGCTGTGTGACGATGTCACACGCACTGGGTGGCATTCCTTTCCCTTGGATGATGGCAAACACGTTGTGTACCGTCGTGCTGACCGAGAAAAAATGATATTCGTCACTAAACACTACGGTACTTCACTCTTGTTCGTTCCAATTCTGTCTGAGGGCGCCTTCACATTTGCCGCTCCGCAAGGACGAGTTTTCGAAGACTGCGCATCTTCTGGAGTCAGTAGGCAAGCGCACTTCCTCTCTGCTAGCCATTGCATGACCGCAAGTGGAATAGGCTCTATTTCTACTTTCAGGCGACCACAAGCAAGAGCCAATCAAATAGCCGCTGACGAATGAAGTTGCTAGAACAGCCGGGCGAAAATAGATAGTGACAGTTTGGAGATATTATACTAACGGAATATCTGCGTATATAAATCTTTAACGTTAAGCGAGTTTTTCTTTTGTAACCACCCATAAAGTTTTGGAAATATGTTTGGGAGTAGGATTTTTTCTAGGAGTAGCTAAAAATTGTAAAAATGCAAAAATGCACATTAAATTTTAAACGTATACAGTTTAGGCGATCTCCCACTTTAATGTGCACTGTTGAGAATAGAGTCAGATTTTCAGTTCCACGGTTCCACTTGATGATAAGGAGATCGATTATTTTCACAAAAGAATGAAACGGAACACAATGCATTCCATAATAATGTATATGAGTAATGTTTTGGTATCCTGATTTTAATGTATTATCTTGCATTATTTAATTACTGTTTTCTCTAATGTAAGTAGTATGTTTTCCTGATTACTATGCTGAATATGCGAAACTTGAAATAATTTTATACACATTTATGTAATTGGAAAGTTGAGTTAGTTCAAATAATGCCGTTCTGCATTACATGTATATGCCTATGATTCCCATCCTGTCAAGATATTAATTTTTAGTGTAACAAATAATATGCAACATATTAGGCAGTTGGTGTGGACCTTTAGAAAAATTTTAAAAAGGAAATCATTTACCTATATTATATTACAGTAATCCTATTTGAAATAATACAGAGGAGAAAGTGATAGAGAATAACTTTATGAAAATAGAAGTGTTCTTGTTTGATCTTTACCCTTCTATTATTTTTTCCAATCTGATGGATTGGTTACTTCAAAAGAAGTTGCTGTTAGCGTAAAATCTCTTGGCACTCAACCGCCGAAATTTCGAAATTCCATATAAATAAATCGCTTGCAATAATCCTTTAAAGTTTCGCATTTTGCAGATTTAGCATTGTGTAAACATGGCAAAATTGCCTGAGGATTTAAAAATGTGAATCATAATATTTCATCAGTAATTATCCAGCAATTTTTTTCAATTATCTTTTAAAGTAAAAAATCATCCCCCCACGCCCCAGTAATGGAAGAAAATGCTGCAGATAATCAACTCATTGTTATCAATGCACACCTAATGGCATTCATATTCCACCACCAAAATTTCCAGCCTATATTCTTATTCATTTAAAATTCTGCAGTTTTGAAAAATTTCCATCGTTTATTAGAGAACGCCATTAAAACTTTTGGGAGATTTGAAAAAGTGCGATTCATAGTAATAGTTCATCAATCTTGTCAAATCCAAAGGGAATTTTTCATTTACCTCTACAAACAAAAACAGTTGACCATCTACAAACAGACTACAAAGTAAAAACGTCAGCTATTTCGGAAAACGAGCTAAGAACAATTCTAAATGCATCTTGCCTTATTTGTTAGGGCCAATCTTTCAGCTGCAGAAATTGATTTCCACAATTTCGTGTACTTTGTTCTAAATAGCCAAAGACTCTTTAGATAAACAACGAAAAACAATAGCCAAAATTTCTTTAAATTCCACAGGTGTCATACACAAAAATGTTTTGTAACAGTGTGAATATTAAGGATTAAATTGTGAAAATCGCCTAAGCTTTTTCTACAATTAAAAATTTTGCGACCCATTTATTGATTTTTTTTATTACTACGCCTATGATTAGCCAAGGGTATAGTCATATTAATCTTTTACGAAAGAGCAAATTTCTTTCCCTTGACATGATGTTACAATAGAGTGAAAGCAATGTCAGAAAGCGCGATATACACAGTCGTATCAGAATAATATGACCACCTACCTAATAAAGGGAATAACCACCCTTGACCCGGATGACAGCGGCGAGACGGCGTAGCATGGACGCAATGAGGCCCTGGAAGGCTGCCAGAGGCACACATGCCCATTCGGACTCCAGCAGAGCACGGAGGTTCCGGAGATGACATGGTTGTGGGTCCGCACGCCGAACCTGTCGATCCAAGTGGTCCCACAAGTGCTCTATGGGATTGAGGTTGGGCGATTTCGCAGCTCAAGAGAGAACGGAGACATCGCTATCATGTTCCTGGAACCAGTCACTCACCACCTTAGCAACATGGCAGGGCACATTGTCCTGTTAGTGGACACCATCACCACCAGGGTAAAAGTCCAACATGTAGGGATGCATTTGGTCAGCGAGGATGGACAGGTAGCCATTGGCGTTCAGAGACCCAACCATTGATACCAGTGGTCCCAGGTCATACCAGGAAAACATCTCCCACCGGCCTGTACTTGATCGACAAGCATGTCCGGGTGTTGGTTCTCGTATGTCTGACACTATCCATCACTGCCCGTCACTTGTGTGGAGTAGAAACATCGATTCGTTGAGAAGGCAACCTTTTTCCACTCTTCCACTGTCCAGGGATGGTATTCCCGTGTGAACTGCAGGCGTCATTGCCAATGGACCTTGGTTAGCACGGGAGCCTTTAGGCAACGTCGACTCCAGAGACCCATGCGTAACAGGGTTCGCTCTACTGTTATCGGGGATATGTACCTGGGTGCCCCAGCATTCATTTGAGTGATCAATTGCTGCATTGTTGCGCGTCGATTGCTTTTTAGCAGTCGACGGAGGCGACATTCTCCTCTGGGGTCGATGGCCTTTGGAACTCCACAGTTATGACGTCTGGAGGTACTCAGTGTGCCAGCAGTCAATTCTTGGTACATCCTTACTACAGCACCTCGCGAACAGCCCACGAAGTCTGCTGTTTCCGAGAGACTTCCACCCTTGGCACGGTGGCCGATGATCATTTCTTTTTGAAAGTCCATCAAATCAATACCTCTGTTCATTGTGCCCACGTTACACACTATGGCTCATCTGTCCTGGCCGGCCACTTATATCTCCGTGTGATCGACCTTGTCCTGTGCACTCTGTGACGCGCATGGGCGGGTACACTGTGATTCCATGGGTGGCCATATTGTTCTGATACGACTGTATATTTTTCAGAGACAACAAAGCACTTGCGTTCCAGCTTACTTGCTGTGAGAACCAATGAGCTTCGTTCTTCGTTGCAGACCACGCGTTTAGTGTCTAGGCTACACCCGTCCCTTGAGGAGTGGCGAGTGACGTCACAGTGCGTTTGCGATGCGGCGATTGGAAAGTGTGGAGGCGCCTTAAGGCGACACTACTGAAGACGTGCTTGCATGTGGGCAGATGTGAGGGGAAACACAGTGCTGGACGATAGACTCGCAATGAAAACCGTAAAAGCCTGTTATTTACTGTCCGCCTGGTAGGTATTTGATGTGTTACATGTTGCCAGTCCTTTTGCAGTTGCATTGTAGTCGCGAATCTGTCACGCAATGCCATGCATCGCAAATGGCGGTCCTGTCTTTCCGTGGTCGTATGTCGTTTTCCTGATCCTTGTCGGTGGGTGCTGGATTCTTCTTGAACCCACTGGCGTCATATGTGTACGATAATACTGGGATTGTGGCCAACAAGGTTGGCCACAATCCCTGCACCATCGGCTTCCCTTCCTATCATCGCGGCAAATCCTTAGTTCTCACAATTTCAATGCCCTTCCTGCAGTAGGTGCAGGATCATCAACTGACGCTCCCAGCCAACAGAAACAGCTACAGGCAACAACCATATCACAATAACAAGATCGACATATACCATAAATATGCACATATAAAAAGAATAGAAATTATCATTAAAATATCAATATCCTGACATCTAATTCCCTTCTTATTAAAATACATATATACAAATTTTCATTCAATAATGCGAGGGACACTACAGTTATTATGAACTATTCAGCCGTTTTTAACGAGTTTTCGTGAATCATAGATAGCAAATTTCATCGTATATGAGTAATGTTATGATGGAATGTTACGATGGATACCTTCGGAGTTGGAAACACTGCATATAATCGTTTTTCCCTTTACAACACCAACGTATACTGCCTGGCCAAATTATTATTGATACTGCAACGTGCGGGAAGTACCATGAAAATTCCCGATGTGTGCAAAACTTCTTACTGACGTAAGTATTATGCATCGCAAAATACTGTACAATGGGCATGTCGTAAAGGCATGGTGGAAAACAAACTCTAGGGCGACATAGGTCAAAATATTGATCTGAATGACTTCGAAAGGGACTCATCATTGGAGCGTAATGAGCAGGGGCATCCATGACGGAGGTGATGGAACTTAGCGGAAAATCACAGGTCACAATATCCAAGTGCAAACGGAGAATCACAACGGTCTCAAAAGACGTCCGCCAGTCGTGGCAAATGCGGGACGAAGAAAGAATGTGACAGACAGGGAGAGGCATTATTATAGTTTTTTTTTCTACCTCCTTTGTAGTTGTTGAAACTGAAATGTGTGTGTGTGGGGGGGGGGGAATCCCCAATCCGGCTTTGGCCTTAAATTTACCTGGTGGGTGATGAAAATTAAACGATTTTCTGTGAAAAAAACATGAATGATTTTCTTTTTGTTTTGTCCTGCCATCCTCTCAGATCTTTTACTTTGGCATATCAACTGACAGGCTCCTGTCAGACCTCTGTGGCAAGCAGCTGCTTGAGGGGATATTTATTTATTTTTATTTTTGTTTTATCTGTCTGTTGTGCGCTTGTCGAAAGTTGATGCGCAAACAAGCAGAAGATTAAGGAAATTATTATTCGGGAATTAAAATTATTCCGCATTTAAGGATACTGTACAGCCCACTAATATGGTGACTGCATCGTATTTCAAAAGTTTGCTGCAAGCTTTTTCTCCATCTTTGCACTTTTCTCCCCTTGTTTGAGAAAAGTTGCCTCCTAATTCTGCTCCCTTCCCGTATCCTTTCGTAATAGAGCCTTTGCTATCTCTATCTGCAATTAGGTTGCAAGTAAAGCAGCTCCGAAGGAATCTGGAGTTATCGGAGTGAACATAAATAGAGACAAGAGCAACAAACAGAGAGAAGATTAATGACCCGCAAACTAATTAAAATCCGTTTTTGTTTGATTTGGTCTCTGGGGATCGATACGTGGTAATTACCGTGCAATTATTCAGATTAGTGTTTTAATTTCTTGACTGAAAACCCTCTCTTCGTCTCATATGCATCGGGAGTAGGGATAGGGAGAGAGGGATGAGACAGGAACTGTTGTCTTTCTGGTGCGTTCAATAAAGTCTTCAACTGAGAAATGCCAGATCTTTTCTATATAATGCATTAAAATGTATTCATTAATTAAATGAATAGAATGCTTATCAGAGGTTTTAAGCTTCTCCTGATTTTTAAACTTAGAATTCGATTTTTGTACTCTCTTTTTTGGTTTGATACATAGTAAAAGACATTTTGGCCCTCAAGATTACTTGTCGTTATGGTTGAATGATACGGCATACAGTTCTGAAGCATACGTAACCACGACTTGCTAAAATTTACTTAGGCAGTGATAAATAATAGCATGCAAAAAATTTAGAGTTATTTGATAGATGTTACTTTTAAAATTTAATTCCGTTTATTTCCAGAGGAAACGTTCTTCAGTATTTACGAGGGCATGCAACTGTTAGACTACTGAGAATTTATTTTTAGAGCGAAACAATTGTTCTTTTATTTATTTCTGGTATTCTTTCTTTTGAATCCAACTGAAGTACTAGAGTGAACGAAGAATGGCCTTGTTTACATTAATCTTTTCAAGGTAAAAGCTCTTTTCCCATTAACGGGGGCGGGGGTGGCTCAGTCGGTAGCGCGCCAGGGTCGTAATCTGTAGTTCCCAGGTTCGAGTCCCAGCTGGGTCAGCGTTGAGATTTATCTCCGCAAAAATTCCCCGCCCTGCCCACGGTCAGTAGGGGACACCGATGGGCTTGGAAAGGCCGCCGTCCGTCGGATGGGACGTTAAGCCGTGGCCCCGTGTGCGGGAGAGCCATACCCTGTGCACGTTAAAGAACACGCTGGATGGCCTTAACGGGAGACTACCATCTGTCTCCCAACAGCTGTTCCAGTGGGTCCCCTCCCCCAACCTTCTCTGAGCCTTCGGGGTCCATGTGACCTGGCCATTTAGCCCATGGTGTGAAAAAAAGTGCCGCTCAGAGGTAAAACAACCCAACCCAAATCCCATTCAGGATAATTGCCTTTGTCGTGATCTGGTAAACAGAAAAATCGCATTTACATGGATAAACACAACAGATGCCTAAAATAAATGATTTTTGCTTTAAAAGTCTGATAATGGTCTTAATTAAAGATCGGAAGAGACTAGCTATTAAACGAAGAGTGGATTTTTGAAGTCTTCAGAAATACATTTCTGCAATAGAATTTCTGTCATTTTGTGTTTTTCTCCTTATCGGCTGAGGTAAAGACGTGTAGAGTTCGCATTTCGCGAGCTTGTTCGAAAAGCGAAATTTTTGCAGCTGAAGCTGAAGAATAATAAGAAGCCGTTTTTGTTACCTGTCTTTCCATTGCTTTTCGCTCGTCATTTGTGGGTTTGCCAGTTTGTGGATTTGTGAGAAGAGTTGTTCCACCATATCTTTCGAACTCGATGGACAGACTTAATGATTTATGTGTCAAATGAAAACTTATGAAGCGGGGAATGTTGCAGTCTATAAAAAACTATATCCTATGCTTTCTTTCCCCATAAAAAAGGGGATATATGAAACGATTTTTCCACTATATCTTCGGAGCGCGAGGGCCAAAAGTAAGGGGCTATGAGTCAAATGAAAACTTCTGATATGGGAAGTGTCACAGATTAAAAAAAACTTTTTCCTCATTCCTTCTTCACCCCCTTCCCCCCCGAAGAAAAAGAAAAAAAAATATGCGAAGAATTGTTTTACTATATCTTTCGAAAGCGAGAGCCGAATGTAAAGGTTGTGTGCCAAACAAAAGTTTATGACGTGAGGAGTGTTGTGGGCAATAAAAATAATACCTTCCTTTCTTTCCTCCCCACTTAAAAAGAGGTATTTTCGAAAGACTTTGTTCTACTAAATCTTCCCAACGCAAGGGTCTCCAGCAGTGATTCTCAACCGGTGTGCCGTGAGAGGATCTTAGGTGTGCCGCGAAATTTTTTAAAGATCATTAATTAAATTATTTTCGAAAAACGTCCAAAGCACAATAAGTGTACATATCAAAATTAAAATCTATTTAAATTGATTATACGAGTATATCATTGTTATAATAAACGTATACATGATATCATCATAATTTAAGTTGCCGCGGAAGTTTAACTGTAGGTTCAAGTGTTCCGTGAGATAAAAAAGGTTGAAAAACACTGGTCTACAGTTACGAGTATGGTCTCAAATAAAAGCTCATATGAGGACTGTCGTAGATTTTTTCGCATTTTGCCCCCCCCCCTCCCATTCTCCTACCCCGGAGAGGAGGCTGAATTTCACGGGAGTGGAATTTAACGACTTATATCTGAAAATAAAGTTTGTGACGTTTCCAATGTCATGGGCTACTTTAAACACGACTCCAAAAGCAGGGGAAGGGAAAATGCGGCCGATGTTTATGAGTCATGTATCAAATGAAAATTTCTAAAAGTATGTATTTGTAGTGACAAAGAATAAATATAAATAAATTAAAAATATACCTATCTTCCTGAAAAGTGGAAAATAAAACTAAACATATCGATGGTGCAATCAGTAACTGAATTCGTATCCACTTCAAAGGAAGATAGGGCGCCGGCAATCTTGTTGAGTAAGTAAATCGACGCCCTATCATCCTTCGAAGCGATTGCGAACTCAGTGACTGATTGCACCATTGATATGCTTTAGATTTATTTCATGCTTTTTAAGGCGCATATAAGAAGATAACTATTTTTTAATTTTTTAATTTATTTTCAATTTATATATTATTCTTTTATTATTATTATTCTTTTATTATTTATATTTTTTCGTTTGGAAAGAAATATTAGTCTCATTGGTGAATTTATACTAAATTTGTTAACATACGAAGATAACTGATATTTACAGTTATAAGGGCGGTGTTTCGCCAGCTTCCTACAAAAACATTGATTCCAGCCATTTTAAAATTCTTCTTCAGATATCTTTCTCCCAATTAACAACAAACAAACAGATGTAGACAGAAATGTTCATAGGTCGAAATGGCTTACGTAACTAGTAAACTGTACTGAGGTATAATAATTTTCTAGAATGCTTACCTCATAAAATGGCTTCATGAATGTATGACTGATTTTTATTTTAGACGTTCCATTTTTTTTTTCGAAATCTGGTCAGTCAGAAGTAAAGCAAAAAAAAGAATGAAAGAGATAGAAGTTTTTGGCATATGTAGTACACTGGCAGAAATTGAAAAAAGAACACCCAGAAGGAATTCCTTTAGGAAGGTCATATTATAATATGTTAATAGTTAAGGGCAGCAGAAACCATGATCCAAGATTGAAAGTCATTGCATGAAATATTGACGTCACTGAGGACAACATGCAAATGTATACAGCGCGTATTCAAGGACTACGGCGTGAAGAAAGAAGTCATTTGTCTTGTATCGTGTTGTTGTTCAGTGCCCTTTGAAGGAGCTACCATGCCTGGACGATGCAAGCGTGAAGCATTTGTTCAATTAGCGGAGTTTGAGCGAGATTGTATAGTGGGTCTTCAGGAAGCAGTTTGGTCTTTTCGTCAAATTGCACACTGCGTTGGACGAGAGGTATCGGCAGTGGTATGATGGTGGTGTCGATGGTTAGAAGAGCATTCACACACTCACAGACGTGGTTACAGCCAATACAGAGTTACGGACGCACGAGAGGATCGGCGTATCAGAAGGGCGGGCGGTGGCAGAGCTGACAGCTGCGGCGTCACAAATTCGATCCTCTGTTGTACCAAGGGTGTCTACAAGAACGATGTGCAATCGTCTTTTGGAAGCAGGACTATGGGCACGTGTGCCACTGGCACGGTTACCACTGTTACCTCGTCACTGTCGAGCACGTTTGCAGTGGTGTCAAGAGCGAGTTCATTGGAGGGAAGAATGGCAGTCTGTCCGAGTCTGCTTAGGAGCATCTGATGGTCGTTTACGTGTCAGAAGGCGACAAGGTGAGCGGCTTCTTCCATCGTACATCTGCTAGCGACACACAGAGCACACGCTGGGCATCATGGTGCGGGGAGCGATTAGCTAGCTCTCTCGTACGTGTCTGGTGTTTGTACATGGTACACTGAATAACAATACGTATGTCAGCGACATTGTACAGCCGGTCGTCCTGACATATTTGAGTGTAATCTCAAATGCGATATTCCAACAGGATAACGCCCACCCACACTCTGCCCCGGGCAACTCAACATGCTCTTCAGGCAGTGCACCAACTCCCTTGGCCACCACGCTCTCCGGACGTCTCCAATCGAGCATATCTGGGACTGGATCGGACAAAGACTTCCGTGGACCGCTACAGGCAATGACCATCGCTGAATTACGCGTTCAAGTTGAAAGCGCATGGAATGGTATCCCGCTCGTGATATCAAGCATTTGTACGACCGGTTGCATGCCAGATTGGAAGTATTGCTGCTTGAGAAGGTTCAACACCTTATTAAAATGTTCCTTCTGTAAAATGTAATACTTATTAAAGGGTACAATAAACGTTGAATCACTTCACACGTGTGATCACTGTCCTTTCTTAACAAGTTGTTTCTACTGTATAAATCTCATAGATTACGCTTCAATTGTTAATGATGTTCTCTTTTCAATTTCCGCCAGTGTATTTTGAAATTTTTTTACCTGAGCAAATATAAGAGTAGCGAATGCTCTCGAATTAAAAGAAGTAAAATTTTTTGCATACAAAGAGTATGAATGATTTCATTGTTACCTTGAAGTGACCGAAAAATAGAACGCAAAGTGAGATGACGGTTCTTAGTCTTTTAATTAGCATCCTTGCTCAGATGCTTACGCAGTATCTTGGGCATTAGGTGGTTCAACTTTGTAACTAATGATGAGATTAGGCAAAGGAGTTTGCAACCTCCTTTAAGCAGCATATTGTGCAGAGAGAAACTCCGTTGGTTTGGCCATGTTGCCCGTATGAATAATTATAGATTGGCGAATAGGGTTATGAATAGTGTGCCTAAAGGCCTCAGAAAGAAGGGGAGACCTAGGATGCGGTGGGCAGACAATGTCAAACAGGACCTTGTTAGAATTGGTGTGCAGTGGCCAGATGCAGTAGATGTAGCTCAGGATAGACTTGCTTGGAGAACTAAATTGCACGGTCTGGTTGGACCTCCGTAGCCCATGGCTGCTTGAGGATGATGATGATGATGGTTGCTCAAATCCTACATAATTGAAAAATTATTTCTTTCCTCTTTTCGCTTTGTCTAATGTTCATTCTGAATACAGAACTTTAAATTCTTTTCTAACTTTATAACAAGCATCAATGTTTTAATCGATAAATTTTCCGAGATTTTTTGTTTCCCGACAACAAATTTATTTTCTCATTTCCCGCTCGTTTCAATTCGCCCATTTTTTTAAGAGACTTTTTACTTTCATTGCAAAATGTTTCTTTTTTTTTAATATATGTCATATTTACTTCACCATTTTTAATTCCTTTTCTTTTGCTTTACATTTCTGTCTGTCATCTCTGACTTCAATTCACTGAACTTAACTCTAAGCAACTTCCGTTTTGGAAGTAAATGGTTTTGGAAGAGAAAAAGTGAATTTTTTTCATTTGAACTTTAAGATTAGTTTTAAAACTGATGTTTTATGATCGCGGGGGCTGTGGAGTTTTATGAGTAGGATAGAAACCATGGCAAAGGAATTGACTCCTCGTACGAGCTTTGGGAAATTGTATTACTTTGTTTAGCTACCATGGTTTACAGTTCAAATTTTCCCATTTCCATTATAATTACTTCGTTAGTTGCAAGACGCTTTTAAAAGCGGTGCAGTTCAGATTTAAATTCTTTGCTTAGAAACACAAAATAAATTTCGGAAAAATAATTCACTATAACTCGTTTAATGAAATATAATTTGTATTCAAATGAATGTTAGAAGTCTGAAAAATGTTTTAAGAAGTGATTTGACACGATAAAATACGACGAAGCATCATGAATAAAAAAAGCTATTAACGAAGTACTGCGGTTCATGGACAGTAAAGAGAATTTCGATTCTTTAAAATATGGGTTGTCCGAAAAATAATGGTGGGGTATCGAGAATCATTATGTAGGGAAATAATATACGTAGTCATTGAAAGCGTACCTCAGATATAATTTTACGTACATTTTTCGGTAGAAATCAGAAAAAATGTTGAATCTTCCATGAGAGTAAGAATTATGTTTTAATGAAAAGGCAAAATGCTTCCATTTCACAATTTGTCATATATTACTAGCTTCAGCATAAAAATCATAAAGTAAATATTCACTAATTTAAAAGTTCAAAAGCTACAGTTAAGAATAAATGAAAATAAAAACTTTATTTAGTGAAAAACAAAAAAAAATATTCATTTTGTACGTCAATAAATGGTCATGTAATGGTTTTTGAGCAATTTAATAGCAATTTGCGTCTAATGAATCTATATTACATTTCATTTGTTTCTTTTTTTTTTTCTAAATTATAGTGGGGCGGGGGTGGCTTAGTCGGTAGCACGCCAGGCTCGTAATCTGTAGTTCCCAGGTTCGAGTCCCAGCTGGGTCAGCGTTGAGATTTATCTCCGCAAAATTCCCCGCCCTGCCCACGGTCAGTAGAGGACACCGATGGGCTTGGAAAGGCCGCCGTCCGTCGGATGGGACGTTAAGACGTGGTCCCGTGTGCGGGAGAGCCATACCCTATGCACGTTAAAGAACACGCTGGATGGCCTTGACGGGAGGCTACCATCTGTCTCCCAACAGCTGTTCCAGTGGGTCCCTCCCCCAACCTTCTCTGATACTTCGGGGTCCATGTGACCTGGCCATTTAGCCCATGGTGTGCAAAAAAGTGCCGCTCAGAGGTAAAACAACCCAACCTAAAACATAGTCTTATTATTTTCTATATTTAAAATCCGTTTTCTTAAATCCTTAAAGAAAATGTTATTACTCCTTATTCCTTTAATGTACTCTGGTAAACAGTTAAAAAACTTTGGCGCTAAAAAAACGTAATGCTTTTCAACAATAGTTCTGTCGTTTTTAAATAAAGTATGAAAATATTTTTGGATTGTCGGGTATTCCTTTCAAAGGTCCGTAAGGTTTGAATATTAAAATTCTTTCTTAAATATTTCAGTACCTGAAATACATATAATTTACTTATTTGTAATATACCTAATTCATTGTATACATTTGCAACGCTTTCAAATTTTCTTAAATTCATCATGCATCTAATTATGGGGTTCTGTGCATACTGTAATGGTTTGATTGTAGTCAAATAAACTCCACCCCACGATAACAAACCATAGAGCAAATAATATTTAATCCAAGAAAAGTAAATAATTTTTAATAAAAAATTGTAATGCAGTTAAAGTTTTTAACAACATCAGATATTTGTATTTTCCAGCACATCTTTCTATCTATAAAAAGTACCCAGATATTTATAGCATTTAACCGTCTCAAATTTGTCACAATTGCAGCTTTCTCCAACTCAAAAGAGTGGAAAATCATCTTATCACGACAAAAATCAATCTGATTTTCTCTTCGTCTAATATAAATATATTTCATCTTCTTGGTATTTAAAAATAGTTTATTGACTTTTAGCCACATTCTACATTTTTTCCAGTCACTATTTATATTTTCTAAAATTTGATTTTTGTCCCCAGAAATACTAGTGCAGCATCATCAGCAAATAAAAATATTCTACCTTTCAAATCCAATGTACAGAAGTCATTTATATAAAGCAAAAAAATAAAGGTCCCAAAATAGAAACCTGAGGGCACCAACCTGTACATTTATTTCTTCACTAATATATTTTCCAATTTTCACTTTTTGCTTCCTATTTATTAAATAACTTTAAAATAATAATTATTCATAAAAACAAATCCATAAATTACAATTAATCCATAAAAACAAATTTACCCTAACTCCAGAGATTTTTAATTCCTCTAATAATATCTCATGATTCACGGAATCAAAAGCTTTTCCCAAATCCAAAAAAATAACAACTGTTTTTACATAATGATTTATATTCCTGTAGATTTGTGTGCTCATTTCTAAAATCGCACTACGAGTATTCAACCCTTTTCGAAATCCAAATTGATTTTGGGCAAATAAATTTTGCATATTCTAAAAGTTAAGTTTTTTTAAACAATTTTTCAAGAATCTTGGAAAAAATTGATAGATGCTAAATTGGTCCGTAATTTTCAATTGACTTAGTGTCACCATTTTTAAACATCGGAATAATTAAAGCAGTTTTTAAAATATCATGGAAAAACACCTTCTATAAAAGAAAAGTTTATAAGTTTGCAAAATATAGATCTAATTTTAGGGAAAATATTTTTAATAGTGGTAACTGTAATTTCCTCCATCCCAGGTGATTTTCCCTTCTTCAGTTCCTTGATAGTATCAAAAATTTCTTGTTCTAGTATATAAGGGAAAAAATGGAATTTGGTATTTCGCATTTTAAATTGCTTATTGCCCCTTCTATTTGGGTTTGATTATGTAGGTTTTGTTGAAATAATGAAGAAATTACCTCAGTAAAATAATTGTTAAATTTATTAATAAATTCCTGCGGCGTTTCATCGAAAAGAAACAAGTGATTTTTATCCGTGATAATTCGAGACGTCAGACATTTCATTAATAATTTCCCAAAAAATTCTAGTATTATTTCCATATTTTGTAAAAATACACTGCTGGCCATTAAAAGTACAACACCAGGAAGAACTCATCAGATTGTCCCGAAATATTCAAGATGGGTAGCCCATGGGAGGACATGTAAATGATTCAAAGCGCAGTACATATGCACATCATGTGTGACAGTAACGCACCCTGGAAGTGGTATAAGAGAAGGTTACAAAGAGCCGGTGTAAAGCACTGGAATTGTGTTTGCTCGCAGTTCTTGTGCACTAAAGTATCAAGTATTCCCCATCGAAAAACACGGCATCCACACGACCAGGTTTCCGACTTTGATCGAGGGAGAATTGTGGAATTACGGGAAGGCTAATTATCGCACCGAGACATCGGTGCTGATGTTGGACGGAATGCTGTTACAATGATGAGAATATGGCGTCAGTGGGTAGAGGAGGAACGAACTCACCGATGTGAGGGATCTCAACAGCCCTGTCACACAAACGAACGAGATGACAGACATCTCGTGCTCATGGCTTTGAATGATTTGACAGCCACATCAAACACCTTAGCTCAACAATTAGGGTGTGTTGCACATTAACTAGTGTAAGAACGTATGGCTCGAAGTCGTCTGCAACATCGGGGCATCTTTGCTAGCGACCATTGCTTTGGCTACCATTGACTACAACGCAGGCGTATGCGACTGCAATGGTGCCATGAACGTCATGCATGGATGTTCGAATGGCATCGCATCGTCTTTTCAGACGAATCCTGCTTCAGTATGCAGCACCATGATGGATGAATCTATATCTGGTGGTACCGTGGCGACAAGCTCAGTGAGATATGCATAGTGCAGCGCCATAAACATCCGGCCCCTGGTGTTATCGTATGGAGTGCCATTGGACTCCACTGACGTTCGTGCCTTGTACGCATTACTGGTACTTTGAACAGCCAGTGTTACATCACTGAAGTGTTGGAGTCTGTGGTCGCACCTTATCTTCAGGGGCTCTCTGATGCCATTTACCAACAGGACATTGCCCAACCACATGTGGCATGCATCGTCCAACAATTTTTGAATTAGCCACCTGTGACACTTCTGCCTTGGCCTGCGCGTTCACTGGATCTGTCTCCAATTGAACATGTCTGGTCCATGATCTCCTGACGACTATCACACCAGACACCAGCAGCTGTTACAACAGATAAACTTTTGCTACGTATCGAAACTGCATGGACTGACATTCCCCAAACAAACATCTGACGTCTCATCCTCTCAATGCCGGACCGTGTAGCAGCGGTTACTGCCGCTCATGGTGGCTACACAAGATACTGATTTCTTTGTATTCCGAAAGTCTAACTGAGTTGTATTTGTAATCACTTGATCTTTGTAACATAAGCTATATATTCACTAAACATGACTTTGATATCTCTTGTCTTTCTTGGTGTCGCACTTTTAATGGCCAGCAATGTATTTTTATAATAATCATTTTTAGCTACTCTGATTCATGATAGTTCAGTTGTCATATTTTTATATCTTTTAAAATATTTATGTTCAGTTTCATTCAAGTTTTTTGATTTAGATCTTTTATATTATTTTCTTTTAAAATTGATTGACTTAATAATAGCTTCTGTTATCCATGGTTTGAGTTTTTTCATTTTCTTTTTAGAATGCGTAATCTATACTTAATTAGTAAAGTTAATTCCCGAAGAAAAGCATCAAATGCCATATTCACATTTTATTCATAGTTTCGAACATAATTAGTGAATTTCCTCATCACCCATCATGTGTCCAGTCGGTGTTCGACTTCTTGTCATACTTGCTGTAGCATTTCTATTGCTACTTGTTCGGTTGCTTCTATTATCGCTTTCAACTGATTCAGGTCTCGAATTTTGTCTATACAAAGCCCTGTCTTTACAAAGCCCCACAAGAAAAAAAAATCAAGGGGTGTAAAAATAGGGCTCCTTGGTAGTCATAGAATTGGACCACCTCTGCCAATCCATCTCTAAGGAAGTGTTGCATTAAGAACGTCCATATCATTTCTTGAGAAATGTGGTGGACACCGTCTTGCTGAAAAAATTCTTGTGTTTGCGAGGTCATTATTCTTGAACTAAGAAGAGAAAACTCCTAAAATGTCCTAAACTCCTAAAACTCCTAAAATACTAAACTCCTAAACTCAGTTTCTGAAAAAAACTCCTAAAATGTCCACAAGTAAACTCATCCGTAAATGTTTTTTTTTTTGCAAAAAAAGGGCGGAAAATACGATCTCACATTAAGCGGCATGAAACATTCATCTTATAGCTATCATTTATCTGTTATCGAAACTACCTGTGGATTTTCTGTTCCCCATATACGTCAATTATGACGTTTTACATGTCCTCTGATGTGAAACGCGACTTCGTCACTAAACAGGATGGTGTTTAGAAAAGCTCCTTCATCATCGTTGCGATTTAATAGAGGCAAATTCCACACAGTTTGTTTTGTGATCTGGATTAATTTGTTGCACAAGCTGGATTTTGTATGAATGCATCTGAAGTCGCGTACGTATCACGTCATGAAGTGTTGATCTGGGATCTTGTAATTGCAAACTGCGGCGACGAATGGAGTTTATGCGGTCACGGAGCCTAGATTGACTAATGCATTCCACAGTTTCATCTTATGTTGGTCGTCATATTCTTAGCTGTTTTCAAAACACCCTGTGTCTTCGAACGGATGAAACCATCGTCTGATGTTATTCTCAGTGGAGGATCATTGCTACATTCACGTTTAAAGGTACGTTGAACAATAATGACCGATATATACTCACCTACCAATAGAACATGTCGCGCCTTTTCCTTTGGAATAAATATGACTAGACGACCACACGTATTCAGACGAACTGACGATACTACACGGCACGCACGTACTCAGGATTTAGTTTCGGGCGGAGGCGGGGGGGGGAGTGGTTTCCGAGAATCAATATAGAGTAAGATTTTATCCTTTTTTTTAAATCTATCTTTAGTGTCGGACATAAAATATGGGGCTAAAATAAAATTAATACAAAGACAACATTTGGATTTCCAACCAAGTAGACACGTTTGAGATTAAATATAAGACGACAAAATTTTCGGCGGGGTGGGTGCGGACTCCCCCTCTGGGTGTTTCTATGCTACACGGGGTACTGTGAGAATGTAACGGTAGAAGGTCGTGCCCTCTGGAGGTTTTCCCTGAACCCGACCATTATTTATCGAAAATCTGCTTGACTACAACGCTTGTTGAACAACAGATAGAAGGCAAAGAATCAGCGACAGCTTTTATAAACACTCCGGATTTGCATTTTGAATTACCAGATGGACGGGTAAAGGTCAGCTACTTAAAATAATTCAAAAATCCCTTTTCAGGGAAGGAGGAAGGAAACCATCTTCAAGTCATAGATTTGATTTTCAGCATACACGCTAGTGATGCTCTTCTGGTAATATGACTACATTAATGAAAGATTTCTTAGAGCTAAATTTAAAGCAAAAATTAAAGATTTTAATATCATCTGTTGTTACGGCCCCACAGAGGACTCTGGGGAGAACTAGAAAGATAGGTTTACAGACAACTTCAGGATATTTTGAATTCTGTGAATAAAGGAGATATTACCCTTGTTCTAGGCGACTGCATTGCCAAAGTTGATCCTGACCCTGACCTTTGAGGTGGGATGATAGGTCCCTTTGGTATTGGTAGCTGCAATGATAATGGGCAATGTCTCCTACAGGTAAGTAGACTTAATGATGTAAGAATAACCAACACTTTTTACAAACACCGCGACATACATAAGTACACATGGGTTTCACCAGATGGTCTTCATAAGAATATCATTGTTTATATAGAATTAATTAACAGCAAAGGGGCTAGTTCTGTTAGGAATACTAGGTCATATAGGGGACCTGAAATTGGATCTGGCCATTACCTTGTTAAAAGTGTCTTGAAATTAAAAATTAAGAAGTGTTGTGCTAAGGTTAAAAAATTTACCTTTAACACTGAAGCTCTGAAAGACCCAGTTATAGCTAATGCTTACAATGATAAGTTACTTAGTCATTATGACAGCTATGCTTACTACTGAAGTTGAGGAAGAATGCGACTGTTTTAAACAGGCTTTTCTTGAAACTAACAGTATTCTTTTAGGAAAAAAATAGCAGAGGAGGCAAAATTATTTGAGTGATAAGGAACTGGAGCTTATTTTAGAAAGACTTTCAGGAATGTCTTTAATCAATACCCTAATAGTCCTAACAGAAAGCATTACAGAGAGTTTAATCAACGTGTAAAGGATCATTTAGCTGCTGAGAAGAATCTTTAGCTTGATGGCTTGACTGACAAATCTGAGGAAGCAACTAGACAGCGTAACAGCAGAGAGCTGTAACCAGACAGCATCAGCTGTGATTCTTTGCACTGTTTCCTCTCCACCCCACGTTTCCCGCTCCTTGGAGCGGGCGCCTCTTCCCCTAATGTTCGCAATATGGCGATCTCTCGCTCTTCTTCCTCCGTCCTTCTCCTCCTCCAGATCTCCGCCAGCTGGCGAAAAGTAGGGAAACGAGGGATTATGACGTATGCTATGGGGATTAATGGAGGCAGTGATCGGAGACAAGGGTTCAAATAAAGTGGGCGGGACAGAGGAAACAACGCTCTCTCTCTCTCCCACTGCCATCTAAGAATAGTGATGTAATGGCTCCCCTCCCGCGCCCTGTGTCTTTCTTCTGCTGAAACCTCTAACCGAAAGTCACCCCAGCTGAAACGAGTAAGCATCGACGCACGATGCCAAAGTCAACGTTGAAAAGAAGTCTACTCGCTTCGAGGATTAACCTAGTTTCAGGCGAACTGTCAGTTTAGAATCGCGACAAGAGATACGATGGCATTTAATGACGGTGCCACGTCGTCGATTGAGAGTAACAGGGAATAGAGCTGATTAAAGTAGCGACGATTCGCCATCGAAACTACGAAAGGCAACAGCGACAAATCGATGACACGAAATCATTTCAGACTTAGTCGCTTAAAATATAGTAAACAAGTAATGAATCACGAAGTTGATTTCACCTGATCCCCCAATTGCTTTTCAGCTGTAATAGGACTCTTCCAATTGTGTTCGAAATTGATTTAGCTCATGGTTTTTGATTTTTGTTTCTTGAAACAAAATCGAATGAAAAATTGAGAAATTAAAAAATGAAACATTGAGATAGAAATGGTTAGCCACAAAATTAGTGGTTTTGAAATTTAACTATTAGAGATAGAGGCTCCTTTTTTAAACAGAACCCGATGTGGCCAAGGGAAAACCCGTAGATGAATTTCGGTACTTGGCGGTAAAACTCTTGCGGAAATTTCGGAAATTCAAGATCTGTTAAAGAGATATAAAACTTTTCGCCCAATGTCAAATTTCTCCTCCCGATTTCCAACTAGCAGTTCAAGTGTCTGTCTATGATAGAACCATAATTCGAGTTTAAAACTAAAATTATTTTCTCATCTCAAGTGCACGTCAAATTTTAGCGTTAAATTTGTGGGAAATGAAAGCTTGTGATGTAAGTGGTGGCATATGCCACAAAATATCTGCCCTCCATTTCTTATTAACTCGTTAAAATAAGTTGTTTTCACTCTTTGTTATCCAACAGTGGGTCCATCATAATGTTAAATACATATATAACATAAATTTTTATAAGATATGCGTAATACGGATATACCATCCTTACCAATCTTATCAATTCCTCCACTAGATAAGCTCTTTGTGGGGAGAGCGTTATCACTTATTAGAAGACAGGAAGTCTACCGCATCCGTAAAACGTCCCTACACTTCAGAGCAGTCATTTATTTTTCTTCACGATGTAGATCGCCATATATCCGTTGGACACTATGCCGGCCAAGACCATCAGGCCATCAATGATAGTGATACATCTCTAGGGAATTGTCCCCTTAGTCAAGATACATCTCCTGTCTCCAACAATTGTCACCATAATCGGGATATCAAATTTGGGGGGGATATTTCATTTTAT
Source organism: Ryuthela nishihirai (assembly GCA_038380435.1). Lineage (NCBI taxonomy): Eukaryota > Metazoa > Arthropoda > Arachnida > Araneae > Heptathelidae > Ryuthela > Ryuthela nishihirai. The sequence goes on from JAWZYU010000004.1 coordinate 32,862,138, forward strand.
ATATTCATTGGGATATTTCGCAGCCTTCGTCTGTGATTGGTTCGTTTGAATTCGACCCATTTTTTAATGGATCATTCATCATGGGGCGTTTCTGGGACATTTTAACGGCAAACGTTCCTCTGGACTGCGCAGTATCCACACCAACGAATTGGGTGCGGCACGGTCAGATCATTCTGTTTAAATACCACCTTGTGCTTTGTATATCACTACTGAGTTCAGAGGCATACACGTTCTTTGTTGCACTTCTTAGGTTTTTTGGGAGGGGGAGTAAAATATGTAAATAAAACCAAACTCTCAATAATTGATTCACCGATTCATGTTAATAAAATAAATACGAAAAATTATGGCGCCAGAACGGGTTACAATTATCTATTGAAAAGATTGCTGGTGAATATCTTTCCTATAAATTCATAACTTGAATGAACAATTTAAATATTATTAATTTTTTTTTAGTTTTAAAATATTTTAAAGAGCATAAAAGAAAATATATATATTTTTTAATTTGTTAGCTATCTGTAATGATTTGAAAGAAAATGTTCCAGAAAAAGCAACACTATTATTTAACGTTCCAGATTTCACAACTCTTCAGAACTGATCGAATATTTCCCAAAATCAAGATTTAAAATTTCCCACTGTTTATTTATGAAAGAAACGTTTAAGGAACTCGAAAACTATCTTTCGACGACTGTACATTGGAACGACGACGTACATTGGAAATGTCGCAATACTTTTTGCTAACGTAAGCTAACAATGTGAAATTTTTTTAAACTTGGGATTTACCACTGAGCGGCACTTTTCCCATACAATGGGCTAAATGGTAAGGTCACAAGGACTCCGAGGGCTCAGAAAAGTTTGGAGGAAAGGAAGCACTAGACAGCTGTTAGTCTCCCGTCAAGGCCATCCAGCGTGTTCTTTGACATCCCCCAAGCCCCATCCAACGGACGGCGGCTTTTCCAATCCCATCTGTGACTGAGGGCTTGGAACCGAGAGCAGGGATAATATGCGGAGATAAATCTCAACGCTGGCTCAGGTGGGACTCAACCTGGGACTTTGCAGATTACGAGTCTGGCGCGCTGTCGATTGAGCCCTCCACCCCCCCACTTTTTCTTTTAAGTAGAAAATAACTTTGTTTCTTTTAAGTTCTAGGAAAAGAGCTTGTGAGTGATTAAATGTTCGACATAAACAGTTATGTACCGCTCTCGTCAAAGTAATGCAAATTAAAAGTTGCCATTTAGTAAATGAACTGAGGAGGAAACAGAAACTGCTCTTCATCGTCATGGAACGTGACCGATGATCAGAAGATTGGTTGGGTTGTTTTATCTCTGAGCGGCACTTTTATGCATACCATGGGCTAAATGGCCTGGTCATAAGGACCCCGAAGGCTCAGAGAAGGTTGGGGGAGGGGACCCACTGGAACAGCTATTGGGAGACAGATGGAATTCTCCCGTCAAGGTCATCCAGTGTGTAGTACCAGAGGGTTTGGCTCTGCACACACGGGGCCACGGTTTAACGTACCATCCGACGGACGGCGTTTTTTACAAGCCTATCGGTGTCCCCTACTGACCGTGGGCAGGGCGGGGAGTTGTGCGGAGATAAATCTCAACGCTGATCCAGCTGGGACTCGAACCTGGGAACTGCAGATTACGAGCCTGGCGCGCTACCGACTGAGCCACCTATGATCAAAAGAGCTCGACGTGGAACAATCAGTTGCACGTGGAGTACCAGTTACTCCTCTGTGAGAGAGCATAAGCTCATCTCGTAGCTTTTAGTTCGGCGACACTGAAGAAGAGAAGAAAGTCGTCTCTTCATATTTTCGAGGGAAGAGAAAAAGTAAATAGCAAAAAATAAATTTTTTGTTTTTTTCTCGGAAAGGAGAGGCTCGGTGGTTTACAACGGACAATATTTGTACTTTTAGCTCATTTTATGTCTTTCCGTCGGTAGACACTCAACATTTTTGTTTTGAAAAATAAATGAAAAAACTAATTTTTTTGTGTTTGGTAGGTAATAAAGAAATTATTAGGATTCGCATTTTCCGAATTTTCCAATAATTTTGGGGGCTCAGTCGGTAGCGCGCCAGGCTCGTAATCTGTAGTTCCCAGGTTCGAGTCCCAGTTGGGTCAGCGTTGAGATTTATCCCCGCAAAATTCCCCGCCCTGCCCACGGTCAGTAGGGGACACCGATGGGCTTGGAAAGGCCTCCGTCCGTCGGATGGGACGTTAAGCCGTGGCCCCGTGTGCGGGAGAGCCATACCCTGTGCACGTTAAAGAACACGCTGGATGGCCTTGACGGGAGGCTACCATCTGTCTCCCAACAGCTGTTCCAGTGGGTCCCCTCCCCAACCTTCTCTGAGCCTTCGGGGTCCATGTGACCTGGCCATTTAGCCCATTGTGTGCAAAAAAGTGCCGCTCAGAGGTAAAACAACCCAACCTTCCAATAATTTTAATTTCCACCGTTAGAGAATCATATTTTAAAATATAATTTTAAAATAATAATATATATTTTAATATATAATTTTAATAATAAGATTATATTTTAAAATATAATTTCAAAATATAATTTTATTTATATATATTAAATATAATATAATTTTAAAGGAGATTTATAAACGATCTATTCATGGTAGAAACTTTTCTGGTCGAATGGAGATGGTCAAGGATTCAGCCCTTGTTTTGTTGATATATCGACACATGGAAAGTAACAGGGTTAAGCTGTGTGCCGATTGCGAATTGCCTCTTTAATCCTAGGGATGGGTGGTGAGGACTCTTAACTATTTTATTTTGCGAGATAAATTATTTTCCGATTAGATAAGTATTCTTGTAATATTAGAATTCGCAATTTTTCCAATCTCAGAATAATTTTAATGTCCACAATAATACTAATAATTTGTACTAATGTTACAATAGTCTATTAATGCTATAAAATTGAAATTCTGATGATAGAATATGACAGTCAAGGGGTTTACATTGACAGAAATTGATTTGCTTTCTTACCCCAGGAGATGGAAAAACGCAAGTATTTTGTTTTAAGAGATTAATGGAAAATTCTTTATGGACTGAATAGATGCTAATTAAATATTTCTCTGCATTTTACGAATCATTTATTGGTTCGAATTTGCAGCGCTGGAGAGTTATGATTTCGTAAAATGATGAACTACATTTTTTAAAAACGTTCTTTTGATATTCGCTAGAGACGATTTATTCTTTTTCTAGTTAATTTATATTTAAATATTTTTTTAAATTTACGTATTTTAATATTGAGACAAAAACTTGAAATGAAATTGCATGGTAAGAGATTTTGCACAGCATCATTCACCTTTTCTCAAGTGACATTCTCTAATCGAAATAACTGCAAATGAAACTGACAAAATACGCAAGGGAGGATTTGAAATGGAGTGAAATGAATGGAAGACGCAATGTGAGCACAGAATAATTTTTAATTAAATAATACATATAGATAAGAAAAAAGAAAGCTGACGGAAATCTTTTATTTTGAATTCTATCGACATGTGTTGAATGTTTTTTCTGCCAAGAGAGTAATCTGGAATTTTTTTACGGTGGGGAGAAATGATCAGCCTTATTGCTTATTTTAATCTTCTTGAATATGAGAAACATTTTTTTAATCATTTGGAATTATTTTCACTTCGTGTACAGTATTTGTTCATTATATTTCGATGGTTATTGTAAAAGTTTTGTTATTCATTTAAAGTCCTAACTTCTGGGTGTCATTGCATCCATTATCATGTCATAAGCCTAAAGTATGCAGAAAAGAAACTTTTCCATTGCAGAGTCGGAAACAAGCTGACGGAAGTTGAAAAATGACGACCGAAATTTATTAACGTTCTGAAAAAAATTATCTCGAGCATCCTTTTAGATACTCGGCAAAATTTTTAGATGATCGGAGTTTTTGCCCATAAACTGAAGAACAAAAATTATCAATACGAAAGTTGTTTCTGGATTCTGCAGCCACAACGGAAGAATCCAAGTGTCTTGTGACTGACTGATTGCAGTAACGAACTACCTAAGCTGAACAACGTAAGGAGATTGAATGCAGTCTAAACTATGCCAAGGAATAACAGGTGGTACGAGTTCTTCACTAATTATGACGGACTGAACGATTTGTGTTGATCATATTAAATCTTATGCATGTGCGGCCTCTTACCGTCATGAGTTTGCCATCAGAACCGACAATGCAGCAAGTTGCTGAATTAAAAGGTTTGCTTCCGATTTTTAATTTCGGATCTTCGTTACGTGATGTTTGAATAGCTGCACGATAAAGCATACATCGCACGCTGAAGAATGAAACTAAATTAAAGCATCCTACTATACTTTTAATTTTCCAAAACGCTCGTTCACTTACTCTCTTCAATCCTACGTAAAGGAAAATAACAGAAGAGATGAATAAAAAGTTCATATTTATTAAAATCGCGGCACAAATATATATTTACAATTAAATTTTCACCATTGTTCGTTGGCGTATTCCACACAACTAATAGCATAAACCTATCAGTTGTAATGTGGCGAAAGGAAATATGTCACTGCATTAATTACAAAATCAGTTGTGACGTAACTTAATGGCCATAAATAACTGTCCCTGTCAAATGATAAGCTGTTGAACGACAGTCCGAAGTTTAAAATGTCCGTAGATTTCATGCAAGTTAAGAGTACGTGGTAAATGCAGGTTTGCACGAATAGAGTGCAGGAGAATAATTGCCTTGTAGTATGTTGGTGCAAGTGCACGTTAAGAGATCCAAGTGCACTCAGGCTTCGAATATCATCAAGGTCCTCTCTTTCCAAGGGAGTGGAACCGATGTTCTTTGCTCCCTTTCTACCGTGCATTTATGCAGTCGAAACTGGTTTTGTGACGCCATTTTAACATTGGAACATTTTTTCCTCTTTTATATATTAATGATCTATGTAAACTTCATTTAAATGGTAATCTGATTACGCTTTCAGATGACACAGCGCTAATGGTTACTGCTCCTAATATTCAATCGTTAATAGCTTGTACAAACGAGGATTTAATAATGATTAAAAAGAAGGTTTTTTAAAAATAAATTAATTTTGAATTTTATAAAAACTAGATACTTATATTTCAGACTGATAGAACAATAAGATGAATTAAATACGATTTTATGTTTTCATAATTTCAATTGTGTCCAAGAAAATTGCATTTGTTTACCTCTTGAAGGAACTGGTCATTTTAAATATTTAGGAGTTTTAATTGATTTTAAATTAAATTGGAATCATCATATAAATTATGTCATTAAAAATAAATAAATGTTATAATTCCTAAAGTATATATTGTATTTTGTAGACCTCTCTTAGAAATGTCATATAATTGTTGGGTTAAATTATATTTAAAATATGAAATTATATCTTGGGGAGGTATATTTCATAACAATATTAAAAACCTAATTGTAATTCAAAATCGTGTAATTAGGTGTTTAACATGGAAACAAAAATATGGTAGTATTAGAACTTCTTATATTGAATCAGAAATTCTTCTTCTTAGGAAATTGTTTGTATGTTCAATACAAAGAGATGTATTCAAACATCAGTTTGAAGATTTGTCAAAGCTTCCAATTGTAATACCCGCTGAAATTCATCTGATATTTTGTTAAGCTAAAACAAACAAAAAATTACATTTATTTAGCGTCTAAAAATTTTTATTCTTTACCAATTTTTATCAAAAAGGAAAAGAACATGTAAATAGAAAGGTTACCGTCCATTTGATGAGAAGTAAAACCGTGGCGCCGTGTGCAGGAGAGCCATATCCTGTGAATGTTAAAGAACATGCTGGATGGCCTTGAAGGGGGGCTACCATCTGTCTCTTAACAGCTGACCAGCGGATCCCCTTACCCCAACTGTCTTTGAGCCTTGGGGTCCTTCTGACCTGGCCATTAAGTCCATTGCGAGCAAACATTTATCGCTCAGAGGTACAGCAACTCACGTCTCAATGGCAAGAGTCCTTCGACCATGTTGTTTTAAGATATTAAAAAAGGAATCGTGTGGTAGTGGTCAACTTGTGGGAAAAAGGAAGAAAACAAGTGACGTGATTTGCAAACACCGGTGCAAAGAAGGAAAAAAAAATCTTTGGAAGAGTAACTCTGCTGCCATATGCACTGCATCCTTTACATATTTCCTTATCATATCGTATTCCTGCACTAACATTCTATAAGGAAATTATTAGCCTGCACTCTATTCATGCAAATTTGTGTTCATCACGAATTTTAACTTTCAAGGAATCTGCATTTTAAACTTCTTTCATTCAACGATTGTCATTAAACTGTAAATACATCATAATATAAACGATAATACATCAAGTTGCGGTTGACATTGTGGATTATGGCACTAATATCTGCCACACTAATAATGCATAGGATTAGACTTTTGGTCTTTTTAAAGATTAAGTAATGGCAAAAATTTAAACATCAAAAATATTTTAAAACAAGTGAATGAAACTTAAAAGCTTTCGTAATAGGCGAAATAACGTGAAGGGATAAATATGAAACAGCAGAAAGACAGAAGAGTATTTAGAGAGAATGGTTTAGGAAGACACATAAAGAAACACGTTATGCAACATTCTATTTCGTTAGATAAATGAATGAAACTCCTTTTTGTAGAAGAATACCATTTTAAATGCTCGAATTAATAAATAAGGATACGTACAGTCATACTAGATACTGCAAGGAGGGAATGTAAAACACGTCATGTGCACGCGAAGATAAATACGAAGACCGATAAGCTAATTCGAAAGATAAGGAAACAGATGAAAGAAAAGAAAAAACGAACAGCAATGACAAAGGGGAGGGTGAAGAGAATTCACTTCGCATGACGAAGGGGAAAGGGTGGAGCGAATTTACTTCACTTACATGCAGGCGTCTGTTAACCTTTCAGTTCTTGTTTTCAATAGAAGAAATCAGTAGATGGACAAGATCGCAGTCATCTTGCTCTCTCTCTAGACTCCAAACTCCATCAGGGCGATGATCCCGGTCCCTTGGTTGATGATGATGAGTTCTTCGATGAGGGTTCTTCATCAACAGAATGAGGAGTCATTCGAGTAATAAAGATTGAAGCAGGCAGTTGAAAGCTGACAAGATGCTCTTACGATCAACTCCCCAGTTCTTTCCAGAAGGCTTAAATTTTTTTGGTGAGGCCATAAATAAAAGAGTTAAGTCCGTGGCGGCTCTCTTACATTTTATTTTCCTAAAGTGATCAGTTCGCTCTCTTGTTTTTTCTACGTCGCTGAGCAATACAATTTATTTAGTGAGTCATAACAAATGTGTGAAGCTTGTTTAAGACCGAAGCAAGTTTAGATAGATCAGGGCTGGTAAACGAAATTTAAGACTCGTGATTTATTTAGTTTGTTAAGAAACAGAGAGGAAACATCACTCTGGATCTTAGCGAAGGCTTAATTTGTCAAGTGCAATTACGTAAAATACAAAATGTTTTCTGTCAAAAGGAATCGGCTTCTGACAAGCAAACAACAAAACTGGTTTTATTCAGAATGAATTAAGGAATTATATACAACGGCTTCGGCGAGTAGAATGTTTTTTCTTTATTTTAGATGTTTTATAATTTTAATCTCACATCTTCTTTTGTTGTTTGAAACGAAATCTTGAAACAGCTTCATGTAGTGAACTCATGAGAAGTTTTCACCAGTAATAAATCTCTTCCAAATGACAGCCATTTAACACTGGGAGTAATACAAAGAATGAACTCCTTTAACTCTTGTAAGTACGTGGTTGAGCCGCCGCAGATCGGATATGCTGTTCCAACACAAACCACTGATGCTCGATTGGATTGATGCATGTGGAATTTGGAGGCCAGAGTAATACCTGGAAGTCTTCCTCATGTTCCACGAACCATTCTCGAACAATTCGGGCAGTGTGGCGTGGCGCATTATCCTACTGAAAGAAGGACTACTAGAGGGGAATACCGTTGCCATGAAAGGATATACCTGGTTTACAATGAATGTGGCGTGGCGCATTATCCTACTGAAAGAAGGACTACTAGAGGGGAATACCGTTGCCATGAAAGGATATACCTGGTTTACAATGATGTAAGGTAGGTGGTAGACGTCATAGTTTCCTGCACATGAATGATTGGGCCCAGGGTTTTCCAGCAGAACATTGCCCAAAGCATTACACTTCATCCACCAGATTGTTATTCGTCCCACGGTGCATCCTGGTGCCAACACGTCGTCAGGTAAACAACGCACACCTACCCAGCCGTCCACATGGTGCAACAGGAAACGAGATTCATCGGACCAAACGATTGATGACGAGACTCAATCATCCAAGGTCCAGTTTTGTTGCTCGCGTGCCCATTGTAGGCACTTTCGAGGTGAACTGAGGTTACCACGAGCACTTGGAGTGGTCTGCGGCTATGCAGCCCCATTTTCAGCAAGGTTCGATGTACTGTGTGTTGTGACATATTACTCCCATCACCAGCATTCAAATTAAGGGAGAGTTGCACCATAGTATCCCTTCTGTTGGTTCCTACCATATGGGAAGCCTTTGCTTACCTTCAGCATCGATGAGCGTGATCGGCCCACACCTTGGCTGCGGTTCGTGATTTTTCACCCCTCGCACCACTTTTTGACGGTACTAACCACGGCTGACCGTAAGTACCCACAAGCCTTGCCGTATCGGAACTGCTTTGACCCAGTCGTCTGGCCATTGCAATTTGGCCTTTGTCAAACTCACCTTAAGTCCGCTGCCTTTCCCATCTGAAGAAAAGAATAACACTGATTAACAGTATCAGGTGATATTTATACCGTTTTATGACTTTCATATGCGCCGTCGTTTACTTGCAGTTGCTTCGATTTGCATAAAGACGCGCTGGTCATAATATTTTGGCTCTTCGGTGTATCATAGAATGAAAAAACAAAAACGAAAAAAAAAATATTTCAATGTTACACCATTGGCAACTGTTACAAATCTTTTTTGGGAACTCTACATTCTGGTGAGAATTTATACTAAATGATACAAGACCTCAAGTAGAGGTCCTGTATAGTTAGAGGCTGGCCATCTCGATGATTGATTGCCATTGGTTGATTGATTCACGTGGTTTATGGGCGCCATGTTTTGTCGTACCGTGAGACGAAAGCCTATGAGTTATGTGTGTAACTAGTTAAAACTTCTCAGTTTTTATAGTTTTATATATTTCTACCACTTTTTTGTCTATAAAAGCTTCCATATTTTATCAATGCCTCATTGCAGTGCATATATGTGTTAAAATTTCATTCATCGAAATAAATTAATGAATACTTTTTTCCAAGAAACTCCGTCAGAAGACTGCAATCGGTTAATAAAAGTGAAAGGAACTAACTGAAAACCAACAAATAATTTCTTTCAAAGTTCCTTTGAAAAATAAGCTAATGTTCCCACTTTGTCGTCTGCTTAGGCGAATATTTGTTCGTCTGTCTGTTCGTCTTTCTGTTAACTGTTGTCTGTCCGTCTGTCTTTCCACCTGTCTGTCCGTCTATAAACAAAACTTTTTTTTTAGAGATGAATGAATTTTTTTGCGTTGGATAAGTATCAAAAAATATTGCGATTCGCAATTTTGAAAACTTCCAGTAGCTTTAATAGCGCCCTCTAGTCTGGAAATGATGGAAAATGCTAAAATTTGAAACGAATATTGCAAACAAACTAATTACTCTGTAAATCTGAAAATTTGGGAGTAGTGTTACGGCCAGAAGGTTTACAATGGGAGCAAACCTTTACCCCTCTTAGCCAAAAGGGGGTGCGAAAATGAAACTTTTTTTTTTATTTTAAGAGATAAACGAAACAATCTCTTTTTCCTTTTTAGTTTTACAAATACGAACAAAGTATTAATATTTGCATTTTTCGAATCTCTATCAATTGGAATTTCCACTGTTAGAAAGTGCTAAAGGCGGTAAATAACAACTGGATAGGCGGCTTCTAGCGGCGAAAAAAAGCTGGAAATACTAAATCTTTAAACGAATATTACAAACGATCTATTTATAATAAAAATTTAAATATTTTGGTCATAGAGTGTAATGGTCAAGTGGTATACACTAATAGCAGTACCACTTGACCATTATACATTGAAACGTTAATAGATAAACGTTTAAGAGATAAAAACATTTTTTGTGTTTACATGTACTAATAAAATATTAATAATTTATTTTCCGAATTTTGCAGTAGTTCGAATTTCGACTATCAGAGGGTACTGATTGTGTAAAATAACTATAAGACCGCATATCGTCTCTAGCGCATATGGGAATCTCATTTTCAAAGAGAAACGACGAAGTTCGCCCTTTGCCTACTCTTTCACTACTTAAAAGATTCAATTATGGATGTTCGTGTTGTTTATCTGCTGAGGTCCTGCCATCTTCATGGACCTTCTACTCTGGCGTATAAACTGACATTTCTGTTTAAACACGCCAGGCTCGTAAACTGTAGTTCCCAGGTTCGAGTCCCAGCTGGGTCAGCGTTGAGATTTATCTCCGCAAAATTTCCCGCCCTGCCCACGGTCAGTAGGGGACACCGATGGGCTTGGAAAGGCCGCCGTCCGTCGGATGGGACGTTAAGCCGTGGCCGCGTGTGCGGGAGAGCCATACCCTGTGCACGTTAAAGAACACGCTGGATGGCCTTGACGGGAGACTACCATCTGTCTCCCAACAGCTGTTCCAGTGGGTCCCCTCCCCCAACCTTCTCTGAGCCTTCGGGGTCCTTGTGACCTGGCCATTTAGTCCATGGTGTGCAAAAAAGTGCCGCTCAGAGGTAAAACAACCCAACCCAATCTGTTTAAGCAAAAACCTCCTGTCAGACCTCTGTACAAGCAGCTGCTTGAGGGTTTATTTTTTTAATGTATGATGGTGAAATTGCACATAATAGTATTTTATTAGTAATTATATAACATAAAAAAATTTGGCTTTTAGTTCTTAAATTAGAAATGTTGTTTTTTCTCCCACTCCTCTGAAAATAGCGGGCAGATCATTGTAGTCAGTGGAATTTCTACCATAACAGAATGCTACCACCGAAATTTCTACCATAACAGAACGCTACCACCGAAATTTCTACCATAAAGAGATCATTCGGAACATTCATTACCTTAGAAAATGTGAATTTTTTTAATATAATATAATAATATTTATTCATCATCATCGTCATCTCACAAAACACAGATGTAGAGAGATTTTATACATTTGACCCGCAAAGCTAATAGCTTCTCTGCAGGAAATATTGATGAGCATTAGTTTTCATAGATAAGTGAACATAGTAAAAAAGAACACAAAAGTCATATATATATATACAGGTTTTCTCAGGATTACAGATTAACAAACATTCTTTAAATAGTTTTTAACCTTTAACTTAATCTCACTAAAATTAGTTAGATATATGATTTCTCTTGGTAACTGGTTAAAAATCTCCGGCACTTTATACTCTTTAAAATTTTTACGGTAATTATTAACAAAATTCGGGATTTGAAAATAATTATTGGTCTGAAGTCTGGTATTCTTATCATGTGTAATTTGTACTTTATATGTGTCATTGAAAAGGTTGTCTAGAATAATGCAATATCTACAGAAATTTTGGACTGATAGAATATTTAGGAAAGAAAATCTTTTACTTGCGTTTGAAAAATTATCTCTAAGCTTGTATGGAATTATATTTTTTGCTATAGATGATTGAAATTTTTCATTTTTTTAGGTTAGTGGTGGCAGTTGTTCAATATATTGTAATTCCATACCTAATTAAAGATTCACAAATTGCCTTGTAGACCATAAGGCAAACGTCGGTATCGACTATGAATTGCAATTTGTAAATTTTAGCGGTGCGATATCTGAGATTTTCACATAGCTTCAAGACGTGAGTGTTCCATCGAAAGTTTGAATCGAAATATAAACCCAGGTACTTAAAATTATCCACCAATTCAAGACTATGACAATCACAAATATTTTTATAAGTTTCGGATTTATTATGCAATTTAAATTGTTGGTCTTAATTACGTAGTTTGATGTTTTCAAAGTACCTGGTGAGTGGAAGATCATCCATTTAGTTTTATCGTTATTTATATGTATTAAATTAATATTCAGCCATCTCACCAAGCAATTATAGTCATCCTGTAATTCTCTTATAGCCGCGTCCACGTTGCGATTGCTGTTGAAAATAACAGTAACAAAATTTCAAATATCTTGCATAACTACATCGTAGTAGTAGTAGTAGCATTTATTTACACTCATAATCCATATATATCACAAATAAACCACACAAATAATTTTAGTTATTACATGCCGAAACCAAGGGGCTAAACTGCCCGTTCAGGTTCCATTTTAATTACCAATTACCGTATCGTTTGCAGTATTCGTTATAAATTTGGGGAATTTTCGATTTTTTTTCTACCGTTAGAGGGTGAAAATATAGCTTTTGGGAGATTCGGAAAATGCAAATTGTAATATTTCATCAATATCTGTCCAACCTAAAATGAATTTTTAATTTCTCTCTAAAAGCATACAATTTTCTGTTAAAGCAAAAAAAGTTGCATTCACCCCCCCCCCCCCGGGTCTAAAGGGTCAAGTGATTGTTACCAATGGTAACTTCGTAATCTTCACATTTTAACACCAAAATTTCAAACTTCTAACATAACTACATCATTTGGAATATTTGTTTGATATTTTGAAGTTTTAAATATTTTTCGACCATTAGATTACGCAGTTATAACTTTTGGGAGATTCGAAAAATGCAGATCGTAATATATTATTAATACTTATCCAACACAAAAAGAATTTTTTATTTATATCTGTTTAAAGAAAAAGGTTCGATGTCTACAAACGGACAAGAAAAGCGAAATTATATCTTTAAAAATAAGTCCTAAAATTTACTTTTCCTTTTTTAGCCGTTTTCTAAAGTGCTTCCAATCGCGAACACTGAAATCTGTATCAAATATTATAAATAAATAAATACCCCCTCAAGCAGCTGCTTGCCACAGAGGTCTGACAGGAGCCTGTCAGTTTATATGCCACAGTAGAAGATCTGAGAGGATGGCAGGACCTCAGATTACCCTACTCTTCGGAATCCATAAGTACCCTGCAATACCATTCAGCTATGCACGCTGAACAATCCGAGCGACGACAAAACATGGCGTCCAATGGCCAACCTCTACTTATACAGGGTGAATCTGAAAAAGTGGGCAAAACTTTACGGGGTGGTAGAACGCAGCTATACGAGCAATATTCGTCATAGAATGTATGGTCGGAACGCAAGCGGCGAGCCGCTAGGTGGCGTTGGAAATAGTATAAAAGGGTCGGTCCTCGCACCCAACGGCATTTCTACCGTGAATTGCCGAGAGGATGGCTGGTTGTACTAACCACGAAATGGCGGATATGCACTTTGTGTACGGTGCGGCGGACGGGAATGCAAGTGAGGCACAGAGACGTTACCGCGACCGGTTTCTGATGAGATGCACTCCAGATCGGAAAACCTTCGAGCGTTTGCATCGGCGGCTGTGTGAAACGGTATCCTTCGCCGCGGCCAAGCAATTTCTTTGAGCATGTACCTCAATTACATTCCTGTTAATAAAATGTTTTCTGAAGTATCTCCTCTCCTTCTTGTGTTCATTCTTTAAATGTGACAGTGGAAAACTACCTTTTAACTTCTCACCGCTTGCGTTCCGACCATACATTCTATGACGAATATTGCTCGTATAACTGCGTTCTACCACCTCGTAAAGTTTTGCCCACTTTTTCAGATTCACCCTGTATAGGGTCTCTAACCTTAAGTGCCTTATGAAGCCATCTACGTTCACAGAACTTACATAGCAGGACTACATATTTTTACAAATTTTAAATAGAAAAACTGAGCGTGAGTTCAAAAAAACTTTATCAACCAAATGATAAATAAACTAATTTAATTACAAAGGCAACTAGATCATATATATTCAGTATATATAATTATAACAATTTCAACTAAACAACACAAATTTGTCAACCATCAGTATGAAGTTAAACCATCAAAAATATTTAACAATTCTAACTGTATTGCAAATAGTTGTATTACAGTTCTTACAAACTCTACTCAAAGCATAAAGAAAATGTTATTGAAATATTCAAGAAGCGATACAATTATCTTTTTCAATATAAATTACCAAGGTTTGCCTTTCCAATTCTATATTTCACACTTTATAAATCGCTGACGCCAAATCCCCTTTCTCTTCCATTAGCAGACTTCTTCGACACATTACTGTCACTCATTTAGGTTTCATAATGCTAACTTCGTACCTGGAATTCTTAACACAAAACACCACAAAAAAGACAGGCCAACTCTTTACACTACGGTATACTTCCAATATTTTCTCAATTCGTTATATTTCAAAGTCTCTCTCTAATCCAACAAATTAGTGACGAAATTCTCACTCTGAGGCATAACACGAGCATCAGGTGGCACCTGTTCCGGTTGTATTATTTCACGTTTCCCTCTGGTAACAATATTTTTCCATTCAGACTTTAAAAGGAATTCTCGAGGAATTTCAACAGAAAGAGTTGAACAGAATTCTTGACGTCGTCATTGACAAGGGTAATTTCACGTTTTGGGAGAATACATTATTCACAAAGGTTTGTGCCGCACTCTCAAGTTCTATCCCCATTTATTAAGCTCTCAGTAATTCCGTCTGTTAGGACTAGTAGGGTGTTGATTAAGTATATTTCTGCAATTCGTTCCTTAAAAAATAAGCTCCAGTTGCTTATCAATCAAATAACTTTACTCCTTTTTAACCAAGGAGTACTGTTAGTTTCAATAAAAGCCTGTTTAAAACGGTTCCATTCTTCCTCAACTTCAGTAGTCAGCAAACTATGACTCTCATAGTGACTAAATAATCTATGACTGTCATAGTGACTAAGTAACCTATGACAAATTTTTGGTTATAACTTGGTCTTTCAGAGCTATAATTATTTTGATATTTGTAATACCGGTGGCAAGTGGTTAGCGTCCTAGTCTGCGGGTCAAAGGGACCTGGGTTCGAACTCTGGATAAGCCATGGGTGTTTCTTTTCTTTTGTTGTTTTTCTGATGAGGTCTTACCTTCTCCGCAGGTCTTCTATATGCAGTATTAAACCGAGAGGCATCTCTCATACTTCTGTGGCAAGCAGCTGTTTGAAAGGTAATTTATTTAAAAATATATGTAACTTTCAAATTTTCAAATTTCCTAATTTTTTCACTTTTTTTACACTTTTGAAACTTTTGTAATACATCAAATTTTATGCTTTTGAATGTAGATAAAATACAGTGAATACCTACTTAATATCATTATGCGAAACAACATTAAACGAAGCCTAAATTGAATTTTCAATTCAAATATGATTAGGAAATATTAGCATAAGACAGGCTACGTTCATCCTGAATGTTACTAACATAAGAATAAACATACATCATAGAGCGAAACTTATCTTAAAAAGTGAATCTCAAATTTGCGATATTGTCTGTTATATAATAAAAAAATAAAAAAACCCTGAAGCAGTTGCTTCCCACAGAGGTCTGACAGGAACCTGCCAGTTTATACGCCATAGTTGAAGGTCTGTGAGGATAGCGGGACCTCAGCAGAAAAACGACACTAACGTCCATGCCTTATCCGGGGCTCCCTTAGATCAATAGCTAAGCGCGCTAACCACTCGGCCACGGGACGGCATGCTATTGTCTGTATTATGCCAAAAATATATTACACGCACCTTACTTAAAATTTTTCTCTCTCCATGAAATTCAATAAAGACATGCCAGAGAAAAGTCATTGATATGAATCTGTTTCTTATTCCTAGTTGAAATTTGCAAGTCTATTGATTGTCTAACTTTTAACCAATATTTTAAAGGTGTTACAGAGGATCTTGCAGCTGATGTTAATACAAATAATCAAGTACAACATAAATATTATGGATACAGTCTTCCAGATAGTTTATACATTGAACCATTTACTGAAGATGATATATGTCATGTTATAAGTACAATGAAACCTAATATTACTTTTAGGCCTGATGACATCTCTATAAATATAATTAAAAACGTTGAAAATGAAATTAAGATTCTCCTCACTTATGTTTCCGACTTGTCACTTCAGAATGATTTTTTTTTTTGAAATAAAATGAAAGTAGCAAAAATTATAGCTATTCTTAAGAGGAAAAATCTGAAAGACCTATAGACCTTTTATTTATTGTCAGTTTTAGCAAAGGTGTTTGAAAAATTAATGCATAATTGTATATAAATAATTACAAAAAGAAAGTTAATTATACCAGAACAATATGGTTTTCAAAATGGTAAATCTACACAAGGTGCTATTATAGATACTTATGATCATATTGTAGATTTGTTTAAAACATTCGACTGTGTAGATCTTGAAATTCTCTTGGAAACGATTAAACACTATGCTCCAAGAGGAAAAATAAATAATTCGCTTAAAAGCTGCCTGTTTCAAACACCAACACTTGTACAAGTTAATAGAACTATATCTGAACAAATCAAATTCAACAGTGTGGTACCACAGGGTTCTGTGTTGGGACTTTTATTACTTCTTTTATATATAAATGATATACGATCATAAAGAGGAGCAGCTAAAATAGTTATGTATGCAGATGATATCTTTCCATACTGATGTAAGAATTTTAGTGGAAGAAACAAATAATGTAATTGGAAATATAAATAAATGATCAAATGATCGAAATATGTGAAAATATAAAATTTCTTTAACTCTGGCTAGATGTTAATTTAACTTGGAATTGTCATATTAACCAGGTACGAACTACTATTTCAAAAATATTGGATCGATTAGAAGAATAAAAAATTATATAAATCATAAAACTTTGATAAATTTATATTATGCATTAATATACCCACATTTAATATATGGAATCAGTGATTGGGAAGATACTAGTTTAGTAAATTTGAATAGTGTATTTTGTCTGCAAAAGATAATTATGAAATATATTCTAAGATTAAATTACAGAAATCCGGTACAACACTTGATGGTAGAAAATGGAATATTGAATATATATGTGTAACATTTACAAGTATGTTATGAGAAATTTTGTGTACAGAGTGAAGAATAAAATGATAGATCACTCTGAATTTTACTGCTGCTTAAAAAGAACTTTCAGTTATAATACTAGACCTAAGAACAAGTGATGTTGCCTCTTTATAAAAAAATCTATAGACCAGAGATCAATGAGGTACACTGGATTAAGATTTGGAATGAAGGGATTCCAGAGGATATTGCTGCGAATAAACAGTGCCGAACTTTTAAATATAAATATAAAATATATCTATTATCAAGGCAATAATAAGCGCAAGACGACAATAATAAACATGCTCATATAAATATATTGCATAGGTTAAGACCATTTTGGATCTTTTAAATATAGGCATATTTTAGGAAACATTTATTCAAAAGTTACTGAAAGATTTTGTTCTTTTCACCAGGGAACTTGTCTATGTTTTATGTACCAATATGTATATGTGTTTGGGTGAAATATACTTATTCAATTCAGTTATTAATATCATGAAATTCTAACGTAGTGTTTGAAACCAGTTTAGGTTGTTTTACCTCTGAGCGGCATTTCTTTGCACAAAAAATTGGCTAAATGGCCAGGTCACAAGGACCTCAAAGGCTCAGGAGTTCGGGGAAGAGGACCCACTGAACAGTTTTAGGAAACGTATAGTACCCACCGGTTAACACCATCCACTCTCATGAACACGACGTCATGGCTTAGCGTTCCATTCTACTGATGGCGGCCAGGTGGGGTCCGAACCTAGTAACTGCAGATTGCGAGCCTGGCTCGTTACCGACTGAGCCAATTTCCGTCCCTTTGAAACCAGGTAATGCATGTAAAGTAAAGAGCATTTTATGTTTTTCAAGCATCATTTTATTAAACATGTATGCGCAAACGTGAAAAAAAATTTTTTTTTACCAGTTTCCTCCCGGGATCGAATTCGAGACCTTTCTTTTATGTGTCAATTGCTCTACCAGTTAAGATTACACTTGGTCTAAGTAAGGCTTTGAACAGGACTGGGTCTACGAGACATGCAAGGGTCTCCACGGCCCTTTTGAGGAAGCTTGTAACTGAATGGAATGGAGGCGAAAATATTATTAAATATATATGTATTGCGTGTAGTTTTCAGAAAAAAAAAAACCCTTTAAAGAGCACTAAAAGGGAGGGTAAAATTTTATACTGGAACGGGATTAAGTCTCCATCTTCCTCTCTCCCCTTCCCCTCCCTTTCATTCGGACCACTTGCCCCACCCCCTTATAGTTTTTCAGATATCTGGTTATGAAGGAAGTGGTGGATTTTTTTCTTCTAATCAATTCCTTTCGATGGGGCGCTACCTTCTATACTACCGTCTTCGCTTAGTTCATGGAGCAATTGGCGCATAAACAATAGGCCCAGGGTCAAAGTCCGAGAAAGGGCTGGTGTGATATTTTCACCCTTGTTTATTTCTGTTTAGTATATTGGCCTCTCGACTGTATGTTTATTGTCTGTCTTTTTATTAACATCTATATTTCAAATAGAAACTGATGCCATTTTTCGACTACCGCGTATACAGAGAAAGCAATGATTAGACCTTTATGAAATAATTTAAGACTCGTTTATTTATATTAAGTCTCAGATTAAGACTCATTGCATATTTTTGAATACCTTTTCACCTAAAAATTTTGAATTGCGATTTTTTTACCTAATACCAAAGACTGAGTTGTACATATTCTGAAGTTGAGGAATTCTTCGGTATTTAATTTACTATTGCAAGTTTTTGTCCCTTTTATTTATTTGAGAGATATTTACGCAATTAGTGCACACGTTTGCATCAAATGTGATATTTATTTCATAAAACTATTACATCTTGCATTTATTCACGTTGATGATTTTAAAATATCTTTTGTTGCTTTGAGTTGTTTTTATTCTATTGATAAGACCCGCACATTTCTATAAGTTCAGTTAAAAAGTCATAAAAGTCAAAAATAAGTAAATATTTTTCTACTTTCTTAGACCAAAGTTATTTTCCCGCTAAAAACAATAGTTTAAAGCTGTTTGTTTTCTGGGATGAACTAGTTAACTTTAAACCATAAACTAATGTTTACTAAGCAGCGGTTAATAAATTGGTGTAAAATTGACCTTCATCAGAAAAACGGGAATCTTTCCTGCTCTTGTTTCTGGAGTGCACTTAGAGAAACAAATTCTCGCAGGAACTCATTCAAGTGAAATGTCGATATTCTAAGTGGAAAAGTTGAAATGAAGGACAATTGCGTAATATTAGGGGTTACAAATAAGTTCTGAAATAAAGAACGAATGCAAAATTTAGTTAGGGAAATACTAAGACTTCAGATGATATAAAATAAATATGCCTGTTATACTTTTTTATTCATTGTTGAGATGTATGTTATGCGTTGTTTATTGATAAACTATCGGATAGATAAAAGAAGAGAAATAAATGTCAAAATTTAATGGGTGGTAGTGATGGTGAGGAGTTTCATCCTTCTTTTCGAATCAGAAACGTTTTCTGGTGTCCATAGTTGAGTCGACCATTCAGTTCATCACATCGAGTCAACTCTTCTCCCTCCCTCCCTCCATCCATCCATCCATTCTTGCTCCTCTAAGTCATCCTTTCTCTAACTGGCAATCGATGGAAACATACAAGTTGGAGAGTCTTGACACTGGCTCCACAGATGTAATGGACTCCAATGGGCTCGGTTTGTGTCCCGACTTTAGCGATGAATGAGAGAGAAAGAAACAAAATGGCAGAAAAAGAGCCAAAGAAGGAGAGAACGACGGCTGACAGACGCCGAATATCGGTGAACTGAGCTCATGGGCCCGTAAATAGCTGTGAGCCCTGCACATTTTACGGGCGGCGGATTGGAGGTCGGACACAGTCAGCAGCGGAAGGGTCAGATGGATTGCGACGGATATTGGGGGACAGGGCTGTCGTGCGTATAATTTGATGTGGGTCGGTTGCAGCTTGCTTTTGATCTGTCGCGTTGCGCCTCCACTTCTGCATGATCGACTTGAACTGCTTAACTGCTTCGTTTCCATGCATTTTTGGACCCTTTTTTCTACTGCTTACTTTGGTTTTGTTTTCTCCTGCTCAGTGTTATATTCGTTTCGTGTGATGTGAATCTCTTTTTTATTCGCATCCTGTTGCAGTTAAAAAGTTCTTATCACCTTAAGACATCTTTTGGTTAAATGGGGAATCCCGTTGAAGAAAGAACGATTCATTGATTTGTAACGTATCACGTTTCTTTTAATGAAGGGGAGGTCTAAATGAATTAAGTAAGTTTGTGTGGTGGGAACAAACTTAAAAAATGAAGGAATGGACGAAGTTATTTTAAATGCAAATTCTTGAAAATAAACAACGTAACCTACGAGTGTTAAGGCTTATGAATGTTTCAATCATATCTTTTAACTACCTTAAATCGAAAGCTAAATGGCTTTCGATTTAAGGTAGATGAATTTCGAGTTGATCCTAATCTTATCAGCCAGGAGAAGTATGAATTTACGAAAGCATTTCGAATGAATAGATGAATTACTTTTTTATTGTCATCTTCTTCATTTTATAATTACACAATTCAGTTTTACCACAAAAAATTAGTAAAAACAGAGTAAAGCAATTTAGTGTTTTGGGGTTGTTCACAATTATGAATATACTTATAATTGCCACATATATATATTAATGATAAAATAATCCTCCAATAGGATTAAAACTCGCTTATGGAGGCGTACATATTTTTGGAAAAGATCATCATGCATTCAGTTCCTTTTAATTAGTTCACAGCTAATAGGAAATAAGTGAATAATTCAAATTAAGGTTTTTGTAAAAATAATAAAATTATTTTTCTCATTGTTTAATAATCACAATAATAATATTTTGAGAAAACGCTTATCATTAATTCAACTGTTTTGCGAGTGAATAGATTAACTAAGGTAATTTTTTGGAGGAAAGTGTATTTTTCCATATAATTTATACGTTTTAGAATTGAAATTCTTTTTCAAATTCTTTAATATGTGATACGCATAATTTCCTAAAATAATATGATTTTGTGCAAGCGGAAGAGATTTAAAAGTCTTAAAATAAGTCCCTCCACATGATAATAAACCATACAACATGTATAATTTAACCCAAGAGAAATGAATTATTTTTAATAATGATAGATTAGCAAAATTTCGAATAAGATAAATTTTTGGAATAATATAACTTTGTTTTTTAATTAAATTACTTAACTTTTCCGTCCTTATAGCATTTCCTTATTTCAATTCATTCACTCTGTGCGCTTTAAAATTCACCTACGTCCCTTGAATATATTATTGCAGCATAATCAGCAAACAATTTATTCCCATGTAAATCCAATGTGCCAAAATCGTTTATATATGTATATATTAGGAACAATAGAGGTCCCAGTGCTTATGGAGTGCAAACTTGAACAACAAATTTCTCTACTTATATAGTCTACATTTTTTGTATTTTGCTTCTTCTCTTATGTTGTTTTTAATCCAGATAAACATTTGTCCTCTTATTGCACAAATTCTTATTTTCCCTAATAATAAAATCATGAGGAACTGAACGAAATGCGTTTTTTTAATCAAAAACAAAAATACACTCTGATTTTATTTTGATTTAGTTTTGAATATATTTTAGTCGTCATTTCTATGACTGCATTTTCGGTATTTAATCCTTTTCTAAATTCAAACTGATTCGGGGCCAAAATAATAATTTTTCTTCCACACTACGATGATAAATTTACTTGATAAGCCACACACTACCAAAGTTTCCAATCTGTATCATCAATGAATTGTTTATAAGAGTCTTTTAAAGTTTTCCATTTTCCAACTTAAAGACACTCTAACGGTAGAAATTCACACTATTGGAAGATTTGGAAAATTTGAGTCGTAATATCGTATTTATTCCTATTCAATACCAAAAAAATTTGTTTTATCCATTAAAACAAAAAAAAATGTTGAATGTCTACAGATAGACAGATAAACGAAAGAGTGAAAACAAATTACTCAACTGAGCTAAAGAATCCCGTCGTTAAATATTGTTATTATATTAACGTGCTACAGTGAATTTATTATAAACGTGTCATGAACGCTCGCGTACGCTTCTGCGTGAGAGTTACGTAACCAACGAAAATTGAAACACAGAACCCATCTGAAAAATAGGAAAGATAGAATTGTTATGTTCGAGTTATTGATATTAGAAAGAAGACATAATTAGTGTCAGAATGTACACGATAAGTGGTGAGTGCGCGGGGGGGGGGGGGGGGGTTAATTAGCTTATTGGTATGGATCGTGTTGTTAAGCTGACAAAGGAAAAGAAGATTTCGACGTCTTGTTCGTGGTGATCAACGTCTGAAAAGAAATGGTTCTGAGAAACCAATTCTTTTCATTTGGAGCACTTGAGGACTAAAATCTAAGAAGGAAGTCATTTAGTGTTTAGTTATTTAGTTTGTTTAGGAATTAGTAAGGATATTCTCGTTAGATTGAATATTTATTTACCAACATGATTTTATTGCTCATTAAATGATATTAGCCATGTTTTGTGATTTGCATGTAAATAGAATTGTGATAATGGATTCTTCTGAAAGTTTATCTTTGTATTATTATAGATTTTCGTGCGGGTTGACTTAAGTTGGATAAATAATTTCATCCATGCTTTTGCAATAAATTGCATTGTTCTGTAATTATCATTGTAATATTTACTTGAACCCACGCTCAATACTCATCCATTTAATTTGTAACAATGTATTCTCCCGATTATTCGAAATTAAATTATTTGGACCAAAACCATTTTTAACTGTCAACCTCAGATATCTTGATATTTTTTCTATTTTCCGTAAAGTTTCGTCTGAAAAGAGAAGTGTTTTTTCTTGAATTATATTGATAGCTAACGGAAGAATAAATTCATTCCGTATCCATTTCCTTTGATGTTTTTCCATGGATATTTAGCTTTTACAAACTTCCAATACTGGCTTTATTTCCCTTCCAACGTATCTTAAGAAGTTTTCGAACGACAATATTCATTAGAACCATTCGATTTCTCTTGCGGCAAATTTTGCTGATAGCTGTGTTATTTATTCAATAGGGAAAAAAAGGCAAACGAAATAAACGTTTTTATTGTAACGAAAACGTACGAGAGACTTTTGTTTCGTCATCAGTCAAAAACACGCAAACAAGTTTCGAGTCATTCGGTTTATAGCTTCAGAATGGAATACGCAAATTGCCGCTATTTGCCTAAAAGGACGCTGTCGAGTCGTCCGTGATAATAATACCCAGTGCCACGGTCGTTGAAAGTGTATAATCAGCTTTTCTTGTTTCACGTCGTCGCTCGGAGGTTGATTCAGCAGTTTTAAATGAGCGGCAAATTCGATGGCTTTGTTTCCTGTTTGATCTCTTCAACTCTACACATAGGACCACTTAGTGCGCTCTCTGACTGACTCATCCTTCTTGAAGAAAAAGAGCGCCACCGACGCCGATCGTTCGTCGCTGCATACTCAGCATCTGACGAGAGCTTTTCTTCTTCTCTTTCATTCACACTCGGCGAGTTAAAGAAGATAACGACGTGTGCACGGTCAAACTTCCATTTCCTGAAACACGAAACAGCGGGAAACGTGCTCGAATGAACGATGAAAAACGAAACAACTCGGTGATATTTCTAAATGTTGGAAAAGAGCGAAATAGAAAGTGCCGTATGTTAAATTCTGTTAAATAAGAGGTTGAGATGCTGCGTAGTGATGTGGGGCGTTTTACTACTCCATCTAAATATTGGAATCTTTATTGGGGCAGCAATTAAAGTCTTAAGGGGAGGGTGAAATATCCCCACACGTGTATCTGCCCTTAGATAATACATCCGAGCGGCAATCCGGATAAAGAAAAAAAAAGACACGAACAAAGAAAATGAAATAGCTCTGGTGACAGAAAAATGTTTCATTTCAATTTGAAAGGTTGTTTCTTTTTTGAGAAAGGAAGGCACTAATCGATTGCATCATGGCATATATTCAAATGCTCCTGCTTTAATGACTATCATTTTGTGCACAAAGAAGTGTAAGGTGAAATGAAAGTTCAAAAGGATTGACTTTAAACATTATGTATATTATCTTATACAATGAGTAAATTGAATCAGTGTTACGATAAACTGCTGAAAAATTTTAGTTTTTGGTGTGAGGACTCGAAAAAAAGAATGCTTAAGGAAATTAATTTTAGACTGCTCATACCCACACATATAAATGAAGCATTTGAGATTTGAATTGTAGGCATGAAACAGTTTGAAACGAATGGTAAGCGTAAATAATTTTATGAATCCTAAGTACATTAATTAAAGTTTATTCATCGTTTGTAAAACAAATGGATCTGGCAGTCACCGTTCTTCTATCGGCATCATTGATCATTAAATTGAGATCACGGCTTCACTAAAGGCAGCCTTTTTGGAGTCGCACTAAATAGGATTTGGGACTTCAGTACCTACAATATAGTCCATGGAAATGATTTGTATCTTTTAACCAATTTTCTCTTCCACCTTTTTGTTTTCTAGTTCCGCACGTTAAGGAAAGTTCTTACTTCTTCATCTGCCATTAAGCAGATGTAATTAAATTGCGTTACTCTCAGCGAATCAAGCGAAGAATTCGTGTCAAATGGAATAAATTCATTAACAGATTTCGTTTTGTGGGACGCTTCGTGTTATTTGATGGGAAAGGCTCCTATGAATTACAGTTCTGTTGCTGTCTAGTTGAATATAAAGCCTTTGAAAAGCAAAGTAAATCTTTTAATTTCAGGGTAGAAAGCCTCTTTTGTTGAAGATAAGTGATTGAGGAAGTAAAGTCTGGAATTAAAAGAAAAGTAATAACAAATCGCCAAAGAAAAAGGGAGGCTTCCATGATTTTGGACAATGTTTTGAAATGAGTCGCATTCACGAAATGATGGAGTTGATGGATGAGAGTGAAAAGGAGGCAGTGTTGCAGGGAAGAGGAAGACGAGAAGTGAGATGATAAGGCACATAAGCAAAAAAACTGGAGTCGAGATAGAAAAGCAGAAAGGGTCCAATTTTCAATACAAAAGGGTCCAATTTTCCCGCACAATTCAGAGCAGCATGGAATAGAGAGATATTATGAATAAAAATAATTTTTACGAAATAGATCAATATAAAGCAAACAAACCAGTAATACACACGTACATTTCGCATTTCATGGCCATTGTTTTCGCTTTAATACTATTTTATGTCTTTTTGCGAGGTCATCAATTTCACTTAAACACGATTTTGAAACTCTTCTCCTAACGCAAAAGACAATGCAAATTTTATTTGGTATAAAACAAGTGTGTTTTACGATACTGTAAGCAGCAGTACTTACCACAATGGAAATAAATATTCTGATTTCGAGTCACAGCATTACTTTTCAAAGAATCTTCAACATCGATGGCACATTTTTGTACTTTTGATGCATAGTGTGGCAAAGCAGATATTCGTACATACAGTATACATTTAGTTTCATTAATGTTCGTGATTTGTATATGGTTTCTTTAATTAAAATTGCTTTTACGAAGATTAATCAAATACTGAAAGTATTTGATTAATCTTCGTAAAAGCAATTTTCTTAAGATAATGTCTAGGCAAAATAATGGTTTGGTAATGCAACGCCACATTTGAAACTGAAATCTATGGTAAATATCAATCCCGCTTTTTTGTGCGTCATTTCCAGAAAACCTTCTGCCGTGCAAAGTGATGGATACCGTTAATAATAAACTAGCAAAGTGATGGATATTGTTAACAATCATACAACGAAAGAAGAACTACAGTTGCATGGGAATTTTTTAATTTCTGCTCGGTTCGAGTTCAGAAACAAAATACTTCTGGCAATTCATTAAGCTTTACTGGAATTTTATACCCTCTTAGCATTTTGCTCTAAATATTGATGAAAGTAGATACGCGATAGGAAATTAGAGAGTAAATCATATGAAAACGTGAAAAGTGAAAATTCGAGAACCTACGTTGTGCAGCTGTAGGCACAGTAGACCAGCAGCAAGGATTAGAGTTTTGGTTAGAGGTACGTACTATGTATGGTAGATCTGGCAACGCGGTGTGCATGTCGTCAGCAGACCAGTGCAAGATGGCTGCTTCCTTGGAGGAGGGCACGGAGGAGAAACAAAGTTCTTTCACCCGTTTCTTGGATAGTGAGAGTGTGAACTCCATCGCCGCATTAAGTTGCTGTTACAATAAGCGCTAAGAAGTGTGCGAATGGAGCAGAGATTTTTTGTGGCGATAAGATTTCGCCTATATTTTTATTATATAGCCTTAATTTGCCTCGGGAATGTATGAACTTACGTACGACCTCTTGACCGACAATGCGAACTTTGGGCTCGAGCCCTTTGCGGTCACGATATGAGAATTTTTCCACTCCGCCACCCCAAGCCTGAATCGACTCAAATTTGACGACAGTGATGATTTTCGGGAACATTAAGGTGCGTCATCGCGTAGCTAAGCTCACGCGCTCAAAGTTCCTCCGACTGGCAACGATTCTCGATTTCTTTTTTTCCCCCATTCATGACTCCATAAAGAACAAAAATCGCTAATAACCAGAATTCCTCAACAGGAAGTGTTAAGTGACCTCACTTTTAACGATTTTCTGGCATCACCCAGAAGAAGAATTTGGTTAAAAGTGATACGGATTGAAATGAAGAAGAGAAACAGAAATCCCTCTTTGATTACGATTCATCTTCTATCTTCACTTTTTTTCGCTTGTTTCTTCTTCATCATCTCTCTCATTACGACTCATTATCTTCACTGTTTCTTTGCCTGTTTCCTCTTCATCATTCCTCTCATTGCTACTCATTTTCTTCACTCATTCTTTGCCTGTTAACTCTTCATCATCTCTCTCATTATGACTCATCATTTTCACTCTTTCTTTGCTTGTTTCCTCTTCATAATCTCTTTCATTTCTTACTCATTGCCTTCACTCTTCCTTCGCTTGTTTCTTCCTCATCATCTCTCTCATTAGGACCCCTTTCTGTCTTCCCTCTTCCTTTGCTTGTTTCGTCTTCATCAATGTTTCTATCTCTCATTATGACTCTTTTTTTATATGCACTCTTCCTTTTCTTATTTCTTCCTTCTAAAGATTAATTGTGTTATTTAAATTGTCTTTTTCTCTTTTCGGTAATTATTTTGTTGCTTTAATTGGTGCCTTTTCACTTATTTTTCTTGGCATTTCTTCATTTTAATAGCACATTTCGATTTCAATATCTTCGCATTGCTTCCTCGTGTTTTACCTTCCGATCTGTTTTCCAACGAAATATATTGCTCAGGTTTGCATCTTACGGGAACATATTTAATTTGCATATCTGGGGTCAAGGGGTGGATCAGTCGTTAGGGTGGCCCAGCTCGTAATATTATTTTCCTAGGTTCGAGTTCTAACTTCTAGCGTAAAGTGAACACAGATGGGATTGAAAAGGCCGTCTGGCATCTGATGGTAAGTTAAACCGTGGCCCCGTGTGAAGGAGAGTCATACCCTGTGCACGTTATAGAGGACGCTTTGACGGGAGACTAGACCCCTAATAGGTAGCTTTCCAATGGGTTCCCTGAGAAATATTAATATTTATTTATAAAAAAAATTCTACCCAAGAGAACTTTACCTGTGATCCCTTCGGATCCTTGTGACCTTGCCATTTAGTCTATTGGCGACGGCAAAAAGGTGCCACTTAGAGGTAAAGCAACCCAATCCAACTCGATTTACATATCTGGACAAAAGTGTTAGTATTCTTGTGGTGGCCAAAATAGAGTGCTCTATAGTGCTTCATTTGTTTCAGTTTAGATTTTCAGCAAGACTCTGTTAGACTATGCTAATTAAATATGCCTAAACGAGGGATATTTAGAAACGGGGAATAAAAACGTAAAATATTTCTTGCGTTTTTACGCAGAGCGAAAGCAAAATATTTCATTTTCCAATATAAATAATATATTTTTTAAAATAATATATTCTTATAATAAAAACAGGTTAAAACTGATTTTTATTTTCTTATAAAATCAAAAAGCATAAAATATACACAGGCCCGTATCTAAAAATAATGCAATGTGGGAAAGTGATCCGAGTAAAAATTGGGGAGGGACAGGAGAGATCAGTATCGTTTCGAAATGACCCAGAACGCCGTTTTATTAAAGTTTATTCAAATGTCAATAAATATGCAAAACATATACATAAATAAGAAACAAAATTGACAAAAATAGGAAGAAAGCTGATAACAAGGAACATGTTTCTCGTTCATATTCCACATAGAGATAAATAATAGTTAAAACTTTAGGAATAGCGGTAAGTACTAGGAAAAACTAAAATACTCTCCATTGCAAAAAAAAATACACAGTTAACATAATCGAGTTAATAACGCAATAACTAAAATGTTATGGCTAAGTAATGAGAGATTGCCATTGGGAATTTTGTTTCTGAAGATACGAGAGCTTTTCTCCATTCTGATATCATAAGAAAAAGAGTTAAATAATTTAGGAGCAATAAAACCAAAATGCCTTTGCAAAATAGTTTTCTTAACCAATGAAACAAAAAAATTCTTTTCTCATATTGTAATCAATTATTTCTTTTATGGGTAACCAAAGACTAAATTTTAATTAAATTAACAACACTTCTTACATATAGATCTGGCTAATATCGCTAAAAGACTATATAATGTATACAATATTTGTGTAACTGAAAAGAAAAACTAGTTTAAAGTTTTTCTTAAAGCAATTGTTAGGTTAGGAATGTTATGCTCGTAAGCACTTCCTCAGCATCAAATTCCATAATGTAGAGCTGAGTATAATAAACAATAAATAAATAAATACCCCCTCAATCAGCTGCTTGCCACAGAGGTGTGACAGGAGCCTGTCAGTTTATATGCCACAGTAGGAGAGCTGAGAGGATGGCAGGACCTCAGCAGAAAAACGACACACACATCCATGCCTAATCCGGGGCTCGAACCCAGGTCCCTTAGATCAGTAGCCAAGCGTGCTAACCACTCGGCCACATACTCATGCATAATGCAGAGTTATAAGAAATTTCCTACTAAAATTTTATTAATATCATAAAGTCTTAAGAGTATAAATCTTAATTTCTTTGTAAATTTCAAAGCATTCGACTTCCATTTCAGGTTAGAACAAAAAATTTACTCTTAGTTGCATTCGGTTTTATATACATGTCAGTAGTTTGATACCTTCTTTAAATCAGACTGAACTTGAAAAATTAGTGACTCATAGTCTTGAGCTGAATTAAACAGCTGCATCATCTGTAAAACAGAAGAGTGTACTAAATAAATCCAAGGAACAAAAATCATTTATGTATATTAAAAATAAAAGTGGACCCAAAACTGAGCTTCCAATTTCATCTTATTCTGCGGGTGCACAAGATTCAGATGACCTTTCTCGTGCTTTCATGTTTAAGACGTTTTAGAATATGACATTCGTGGCTGATGTACATGGGTTTATCAAAATAATGGAAACACCGACGAAGACTAGAGTACACGTAATGCGTTGTATGCATAACATACGGATGACGTCACCCGCGATGTGAGGTATATAAAGGGGAGGATTACGATGTCGGCTATCACGTAGCAGTGCCACAGGCGCTGGTGAAACAACTGTTATGGTGTAATTGTCGACAATGTCAGATCTCAATGACATCTAAAAAAGCATGATCATTGGTGCGCGTCTTTCAGGAGTTTCAGTAATTGGCGGAAATAGTAGGTGTAACACGAGGACTGTATCGAAGATTATGATTACCTAGCAAAAAGGACAGGGCGTTGCCTCCAAACATGCAAATTGTGGGTGTCATAAGAAGTTGTCATAGATAAAGCAAACGTTGCCACAGATTGTAAAACATAAGCACAAGACCACGCACTGCAAATAGCAGAGTTGAACACCAGTCGGAATGATCCCGTTTGCGTCATATCAGTTCGTCGGGAACTTCATCGTGCCGGTATTTATGGCCGTGCTGCAGTCCTCAAAACTCTGATTACCAACATCAATGCAACAAAACGTGTAAGGTGGTGCAAAGCACATAGAAACTGGGATGCTAAAGACTGGCAACGTGTCATCTGGTCTGATGAACGCGCTACACATTTTTTCTTACCATTGGTAGAGTGCACGTCTGGCGAAAACCTGCAGAGACGTACCATCCTGACTGTTTGGTTCTGATGTGAAGCATGGAGGTGGATCTCTGATGCTGTGGGGTGCCATATCATGGCATTCTTTAGGGACATTAGTTATTATGCAGGGTCATGTCATATCTGCAATGTACGAATCCATTCTCGGGGACCACTTGTACCCAGTGTTGAGGGCATTGTTCCCTAATAACTGTTCTTGGTTTCAAGCGGATAATGCATCCATGCATTGTGCGAAACGTGTAAAGTTGTGGTTTGCAGAGCATGAGGATGAAGTACAGCACCTACCCTGGCCATCTCAATCTCCAGACCTCAATATTATTGAACATTTGTGGGATTATCTGGAGCGCAAGGTCAGATCATACTTTCCACCTCAAGCATCATTGTTACAGTTGGGCCATATTTTACAAGAAGAATGGTCCCACATTCTATTACCGTATTTGCATGACTTATATAAGTCTATTCCACATCGAATTGCGTTCTTTTCTGAACGCCCGAGGTTGACCTACAGCTTATTAATAAAATGTTCTCCACAAAAAGTACGTGTTTCCATTAATTTGATAAACCCCCTACATTTCTTTGAAATTTCTACTTCAGCTCATGATAATACGACTTTGAATTATTTCTGGTATGTTTTTGGCTACGATGCAGTGTAAGACCCATCTTGGGCTTTTCGCCGTGAAAACTAGAAAACTTGTAACGTTGAGTTGCAATGTGATATCTATCCACATGGTCGAATGTTTATGACTTATGCCCTGTTTAAAATATTTGCCTTCAATGAGATTATTTGTTTTTAGGACTTTCTTTAAGTTCATTCCTTAGCGATAAGCGTTGCTAATGAAATATAACTTTGACGACATTATTTATTTTTGTCGTTTTTTTTAAATATTTTTTTCAAATCATTAATTTATTGAGACAAATTCAAATAAATCATTCCTTATTTACAAATGTCCCGCAAAGCTAACAGCTTATCTGCGGGAGAGAATAGTACATTGGCATAAAACATAATATTTTCTTTCTTCCTTAATCTGCTAATCTTAATATATTTATATCACATTGCATTTACTATGTGTTATCTTACTATTTCAGTTTAGAATTTCGACATTCAATAATATGCTCTCTTTAAAAATTTTTTTACCTTTTTTTATTTAGAATATTTCAAAATAACAATCGGATTTTTATGTTTACATTCAGCACCACTTAATTTGTCAGTAGGCATTAATATGAATTATCTAATTTTTTAATAAAAATCTGTTTAATTCGTGTTTTATTTCCCTGAACGAATTTATGGCTAGCAGTTCCCTTGGTAATTGATTGAAAATGTATGGAATTTTGTACATACCCGCTTGTGCATTTCCCATAGTTATTTGTAAAATTCTGTAGTTGGAAATAATTTTTTCTTTAAATCTTTTGTTTTTATCATGCTGGACTTTAGTTTTATGTGTGTTGTCGAAAAAATTACGTATAACTATGTTATATTTATATAGGCTCTGGAAAGGTAAGATATCCAAGTAAATAAATCTATCTTCGGCTGTACTTAGACGTGTGCGGTCTTTAATTGGTATAATATTTTTAGCTATTGAGTATTGAATACGTTCTATTTTCCTAATATTTGTTAAGTTGGTTTTACCATGTATCGTTATGGCATAGTTTAAGAGGGACTCATAGATTGCTTTATGAAACATAATACATGTGTTGGCATCCATAATATATCGTGACTTATTTAATTTCAAAGCACAAAGCCTTAATGTGCTGTGGATTGTCTCAATATGATCGTTCCATCGGAGGATGCTGTCGTCAATTTATATGCAGCCACAGTTATCTAGCTCAGAGATGGATTCCTTTTTTCTGCAGTTTAATTTGTGTGTTTTAGTAATTAGGTTATTGCTAATTTTGAAACCAGGGAATGAAAAGTCATCCATTTGGTTTTATTGCTATTTAGATACAGTTTATTTGAGTTTAACCATCGTTTAATAATATTAAAGTCTTTTTGCAAGTGTTAAACAGCATCTTCTTCCAATTTGTTTATATTAACTAAAACTATATCATCGGCATATAAAACATGGTACTATTTAGTTTTAATTCTGTTAAGTCGTTTATGTAAATCAGAAATAAAAGCGGGCCTAAAATGGATCCTTGAAAAACACCGAATTGAAACTCATTGATTTTCACTGAGAATGTTATGTTTACTAAGAAATTTATATAAAGTACTGTAGACATATTTTTCCAATATTTTATGTACAGAAGATAAAATAGCAATGGGCCTGTAATTAGTTATAATTGACTTTGTTCCTCCTTTGAATATTGGTCGCAGAATTGCCGTTTTAAGCTCAGTTGGTATTGTCCCAGTTGAAATACTTTCTTTAACTATTTCTTTTATGATATCAGCAAATACCTCGACACAGTTTTTAATGTGTTTAATTTGTATTTTGTCATATTCAGAGGATTTGTCCTCATTTAAAATTTTGATTATATTCACAATATCTGTCCTGTTTGCAGGAGGTATATCAATTGAGTGTTTGTTTGTAGTGTTATTGATTGTTTCAAATTCAACATCAGGTTCTTGCTTGATTTCTCTTATGTGTAAAATTAACGAGCAATATTCACTGTTAAATTTATTTGCAATTTGTAAAGGTGTTAAACTTTTAGAGATATTCGTAATGATAGTTTCGTCAATAGATCTTTTTTTATCCTCTAGTGCTTCATGGATTAATTTCCATGTTTGTCTCATATCATTTCTTTTTAACGTTAATTGTCCTTTATAAAAATTTTGTTTCTCATATCTGATTTTATCTGTAACTAGATTGCGCAAATTTTTATACTCATTTTCATTCCTATCACTTTTTGTGTTATTTTTATGTTTAATCCGAACCTTATCTCTACGCTCCATTAAATTGATGATATCCACTGTGATCCACTGTGTTTGGTAACATTACTGTTAGTTAGGTGTTCTACACTTTTATGCGGTTTTTTATTTTTTTCTAAAACCCGTGGCCGAGTGGTTAGCGCGCTTGGCTACTGATCTAAGGGACCTGGGTTCGAGCCCCGGATAAGGCATGGATGTTCGTGTTGCTTTTTTGCTGAGGTTCTGCCATCCTCTCAGACCTTCTACTATGGCATATAAACTGACAGGCTCCTGTCAGACCTCTGTGGCAAGCAGCTGCTTGAGGGGGTATTTATTTACAGTTATCTAGCTCAGAGATGGATTCCCTTTTTTCTGCAGTTTAATTTGTGTGTTTTAGTAATTAGGTTATTGTTAATTTTGAAACCAGGTGAATGAAAAGTCATCCATTTGGTTTTATTGCTATTTAGATACAGTTTACTTGAGTTTAACCATTGTTTAATAATATTAAAGTCTTTTTGTATATGTTTAACCGCATCTTCTTCTAATTTCTTTATATTAACTAAAACTATATCATCGGCATATAAAATAATGAAAAAAAAATACACCCTCAAGCAGCTGCTTGCCACAGAGGTCTGACAGGAGCCTGTCAGTTTATATGCCTAGTAGAAGGTCTGTGAGGCTGGCAGGACCTCAGCAGAAAAACGACACATACATCCATGCTTTACCCAGGGATCGAACCCAGGTACCTTAGATCAGTAGCCAAGCGCGCTAACCACTCGGCCATGAGACGGTACTATTTAGTTTCAATTTTGTTAAGTCGTTCATTTAAATCAGAAATAAAAGCGGGCCTAAAATGGATCCTTGATTAACACCTAATTTAACCTGACAGTTTTCGCTGTAGGTGTTGTTGAGTTTAGTTATCGTAAATCTATTTGATAAGTAGCTTTGAAATCAGTGTTATACAGTTCCTCTAATTCCACACTTTTCTAATTTCTGTAGAAGAATGTCATGATCCAAAGCATCAAAGGCTTTCTGTAAGTCTAAAAACACTGCAACCGCCCTGTCACCTCTATTTAGTGCCATATAGGCTAAATCAGTAAATTCCGTTAGTAAGTTCACGCTACTTTTCCCCTTTTGAAACCCATATTGATTTTCACTGAGAATGTTATGATTACTAAGAAATTTATATAAAGTACTGTAGACATATTTTTCCAATATTTTATGTACAGAAGATAAAATAGCAATGGGACTGCAATTAGTTATAATTGACTTTGTTCCTCCTTTGAATATTGGTCGCAGAATTGCCGTTTTAAGCTCAGTTGGTATTGTTCCAGTTGAAATACTTTCGTTAACTATTTCTTTTATGACATCAGCAAATACTTCGACACAGTTTTAATGTGTTTAATTTGTATAGTCATATTCAGAGGATTTGTCCTCATTTAAAATTTTGATTATATTCACAATATCTGTCCTGTTTGCAGGAGGTATATATATTGAGTGTTTGTTTGTAGTGTTATTGATTGTTTCAAATTCAACATCAGGTTCTTGCTTGATTTCTCTTATGTGTAAAATTAACGAGCAATATTCACTGTTAAATTTATTTGCAATTTGTAAAGGTGTTAAACTTTTAGAGATATCCGTAATGATAGTTTCGTCAATAGATCTTTTTTTATCCTCTAGTGCTTCATGGATTAATTTCCATGTTTGTCTCATATCATTTCTTTTTAACGTTAATTGTCCTATATAAAAATTTTGTTTTTGATTTCTGATTTTCGCTGTAACTAAATTGCGCAAAGTTTTATACTCAATATCATACCTACCACATTTTGTGTTATTTTATATTTAATCCAAGCCTTATCTCTACGCTCCATTAAATTGATGATATTCGCTGTGATCCATTGTTTGGTAACATTACGGTTATTTAAATGTTCTAAATTTTTATGCGGTTTTTTATTTTTTTCTAAAATATCATTGTATTTATTTTTAAAGAAATTATAAAAATCGGTATTTTTGTTTGCGTAGAATTGTTGATATGGAACGAGGTTTCATTGTTTAGCGATAAGCGTTGTTAATGAAATCTTTTGATGAGATTATTTATTTTTGGGACTTTTTTAAAGTGAGATCGAAGGTTCTTTCTTCAGCGATAAGCGTTGTCGATGAAATCTTCTTTTAATGCGATTATTTATTTTTGGTGCTTTTTTACCTGCGGAACGATGCACTTATGCCAGAAATTTGAAATTTTTTGGTGGGGAGTGTTTGGGTCATGAGATTTGTATTTACAGCAATGATTTGCCCCCTTACCTCTAGGAGGAGTGAGAAAACGATACGATGCACACCGATGCCGTCTTCGAGATTCGGAAGAGCTGATCTCCCAACCAGGAATGAGAGAAAGAACAGATCCCTCCGCCAGGAGTTTTGTGAATAAAAGTAACCCAATATTTTAAAATTGTTAATTAACAATAATTACCTTAGAAAAGATAATTTGTCGATCAATTGAGTCTGCTGATCACCGTGATCTGAACACAAAATCTTTGACTCCATTTTGCTAGGAATCTTGCTACTATCAACCTTTGATATGGAGCTTTTACTTTATTACTTTACTTTTATTGGAATTGCACAGGAGCATTATCGATCACCCAGTGCAGCCCCATTAACAATTCGACAATACCTGTGCTTATGTATATTTTATGAAAGTAAAAACATTCCTTTTCATGTAGCGTATCTAAAAATTATACATGTGAAATAAATGACCACTTTCTGATATAAATTCTAGTTTTTCCGTCATTAGGAAAGCAGTTGACAGAATATTAGATCATTAGCAGTTTCCTTTTTTAATGCATATCTGTTAAAAGCAGTTTAGACTCTTGCGAGAGTTGATAATGTTATATGTCCAAAGTATATTTAACGGGTTTCGAATCAATCTATTTGTGCACAATTGTCTTAAAGTCATTTTTTTAATTTTTAGTTCGTTTCTGAACAGCAACGAATTATTGATTTCACCTTTTCATCTGTATGCTCTCAATCTATAAAGATTAAACTTTTCCGATTTTAATAGATAAGTGAAAATTGTTTTATGATCAGATAGGTATTAATGAAACATCAGAATTAGCGTTTTTCGAATCTTTCAACAGTTGCAGTTTCCACCGTCAGAGGGACTTAAAGTTTCAAATTTCATTAAACTTTAAAATTGCGAACCTTTTAATGGCTAAACAGTCTATTTGAGCTAGGAATTTGAAATTTAGGTGGCATATTGTGATGATCAAGGGATTGATGTTGACGTCAGTGATTTGCCTCCTCCTTCTCTAAAGGATGAAAAAAAAAGCAACTTCTCTTTTGTTTTAAAATATAAAGAAAAAAAATAACTTCCTGGATTGGATGAGAACTAACAAAAATAGCTATATTGTGAATAATCCTGTAGTGTGAATTTCCCATGTTAGAGGTTGCTGAAATTGGCAATTACAAACCTGTTCGTCTTTGTAAACGAACGTTTCATACTCACCAACGGAGGGTGACCGGGCCTCTTTGTGTGTTAACGAATCCTTCTCCATTACTTCGTCGTTTTCGTTTTTTTTTCCATTGCTAACAAATTCTGTCTTTCCTAGAACAAATTTATGCGCTTTTTTTCCCTCCTATAACGATTTCTGTCCATTTCGTTTTTTTTTTCTTTCCCTACAATGACAGAAAATGCAAAGTTTGACGCAATTCCTTTTCTGTTTTTCTTCTTTAAGCATCTGATTTCCTAAAAAAAGGAAGTTTTCCCTTTTATTCGAGAGTTCTGATAAAACGAAAACAAAAGTGCCGAAGGGGAAAAAAGCCAACTCAATGGAATCGATTGTTGGGCCTAACACACTCAACTAAATCTCCCGCAGAGTAAAGATCACGTGGGCACGAGGGGATCAGGGCAAAATTACAAGGTTAGGAGTGATGCGGTGGCGGCGCAAGAAAAAGACGTCTTTCATTTTCGTTGTCCTCTTCCGTCGGCCGCAATTTAATCGCCACCCGTCTCCCAATCTCTCTCCTCCCACTCTTCTCACGTGTCGGGATTCTTAGAGGCTGAAGAGAGGAAAACGATCGAGAGCAACGGATCGCTGCCCCGAGGTATCTTTCGGATAGTTCCCAATTGTCAGTTGGGTGCAGGGGAGGGCAACGACGATGCCACACGCGGTTAACCAACGGTTGATAACCGCCAGTTAGCGTGGTAATGGATTATTGGTAATAGCAACCTTCCTGCAGTAGCCGAAATCGATTGTCAAATAAATGACGTTTCTTTGTGCACACGGAATAGAAACTGGGAAACAATTCATGCCGGCAAAACTTCTTAAAGCACAATTCCCGAAAAGTTGACCGTCGTGTCATCGACGTGTGCATTTTGCCTTAACAATTAGCATGGCAAGCATGCTTATTGCTTCTGGCCATAACCTGAAGAATATCTCGTGAACGCGTAATGGGTTGGGTTGTTTTACCTCTGAGCGGCACTTTTTTGCGCACCATGGGCTAAATGGCCAGGTCACATGGACCCCGAAGGCTCAGAGAAGGTTGGGGGAGGGGACCCACTGGAACAGCTGTTGGGAGACAGATGGTAGCCTCCCGTCAAGGCCATCCAGCGTGTTCTTTAACGTGCACAGGGTATGACTCTCCCGCACACGGGGCCACGGCTTAACGTCCCATCCGACGGAGGGCGGCCTTTCCAAGCCCATCGGTGTCCCCTACTGACCGTGGGCAGGGCGGGGAATTTTGCGGAGATAAATCTCAACGCTGACCCAGCTGGGACTCGAACCTGGGAACTACAGATTACGAGCCTGGCGCGCTACCGACTGAGCCACCCCCTCCCCAAAACGCGTAATGCTACGGGAATTTTGATGTAGATGTAGCAAGTGCATAGTGATCAAGAATTGTGGAATGGTTGTAGCGCATTCAAAATATTATCAGTGGTTATTTAAAATCTATCACAGATAGCAAAGAAACGCCAATATCATAGAGCATTACCGATTTAGTAAGAAATTAAATTCACGAATTCTGAGAGAGGAGGTACAGCTTGAAAACGAAGAGAGAAACAGCGAACGTGAAGATGATATTGCTTCTGATTTGCATATCACCAATTCTCTTAAGGTGGGGACAAATGAGGTAAGCACGAGGTAAGAGCGTTCCTAGAATTCGATAAGTGTACTAACACTTTGAAAGCTATCTGCTAACACTTTTCGTTAACTGTTAATGGAACATGCCTTTTTACTCAAATCAGAAGTAACTATATGGTTTCGTCATTGTGTATAGGAAATGCAACCGTAATACTCATGCAACAACGAAAATGTTTGGAGCCGCCTCAGCAACCAAAAGAAGTCATAGTATTGAATGCACGTCGACCACCGTGATTTGAAGACGCAGATTTGATTCGTTAATCTTGCCCATCCGAACTACGATTCGTGAAAGGGCGATACCCATTATGGCGGAGTCATTCGAGAGAGAGTTTACGAGCTCTGGTTGGGAGCGGCTGGCACTACATCCATAATATTTGTAATTGCGATAAGTGTGGGCAATATTTTTAATTTTCAGGTATTTTACAAATACCTGAAATGTGTGTATTATACGCACCTACTGATGGTAATGAAAAATTAAACTATTTTATACATTTTAATTGGAAATATTCTGAATAAGAAATATAAATTTGACGGGATCATTTGTATTTGCTAGCTGCATTTCTTTTGCCAGGCAAAGGAACTGAAGGTGTTGCCGATCAAAATTCGGAATATATACTGTTAAATTCAGATTCAAATAAGATAATAGTCAATATGCGTTTGTTATTGACAAGGGTATGAAAAATTGGGGGGGAGGGTTGGGAAAGCAAAGTGAAACCTTGTTCGCTTTTGTTAGAAATGTTAATTCCATGTTCAAAAATGAATGTGATATACACATGACTGAAATAACAGATCATTATCCACTTTTAATGATTATAAAAACACAAAAAATAAATAAAGAAATACAAATAATAAAAATCTGCATGGCATCACTAGGATGAATTTTCTGAACTGAAACTGTAATATAAAATAAGGGACTATGGATAACGATATCTTTGTATGAAAACATGTTAACTTGGTTCATCAAAATTTGACCAATATGGTTTATACAGCGATGCGGAATCGTAGTTATAATATCGATGGTTTGAGAGACAGAAATAATGTTAAAGGTATTAATCAAAAATGGATTACATACAAAATTTTAAACAGTATTAATAAAAAGAAAAGTTATATAAAAAGGCAAAAAAGGATCCTTTAGTTATTGCTTATATGAATGAATATAAAGATTGCAATAAAAACTTTAAAATAACTATAAAAAATGCAAAGAATTTATATTATAAGAATTTATTTATTAACTGTAACAATGATCGACGAAGACAGTGTAAATTAGTAAATGACATAACAAGTA
Organism: Ryuthela nishihirai; assembly: GCA_038380435.1. Taxonomy (NCBI): domain Eukaryota; kingdom Metazoa; phylum Arthropoda; class Arachnida; order Araneae; family Heptathelidae; genus Ryuthela; species Ryuthela nishihirai. Next base: position 32,901,525 of record JAWZYU010000004.1, read on the forward strand.
CATCAACAGCTCATAATATTTTTCCTAATAATAAAGAGACCAATTTTGTACATACATACATACATACATACACACATAGATACAAAATCCACATGCAGCCATGAGCTATGGAGGTCCAACCAGACTGTGCAATTTTCTTCTTCAGACGTATCTGTTCTGAGCTACAGCTGCTGCATTTGGCCACTCTGGGCTCTAGGTTTGAGATTGTCTACCATCGCATCCTATGTTTCCTTTTTCTGAAACAGCTATGCATACGGGCAACATGGCCAAACCAATACAGTCTCTCTATGCACAATATGCTGCTCAAAGGAGGTTCATTACTCCTTTACAGCCAGCTTCAGGATATTTTGAATTCTTTGAAGAAAGGAGATATTTTTCTTGTGCTAGGTGACTGCAGTGCTAAAGTTGGTACTGGCACTGATTTTTGGGGACGAGTTTTAGGTCTCTTTGGCATTGGTTGTTCCAATGGCAATATGGAACGTCTCCTACAGGTAAGTAAACTTAATGGTTTGCAAATAACTAACACATACTACAAACACTGAGGCATTTATAAATATACAAGTGTTTCACCTGATGAGTTGCACAGGAATATGATAGATTATATTTTAATTATCAGCAAATGGGCCAGTTCAGTTAGGAATACCAGATTATACAGGGGAGTCGAAATTGGGTCTGACCATTACCTGATCAAAAGTGTCTTGCAGCTGAAGCTTAAGAAATGTTGTGCTAAGGTAATAAGAAAATTGCTTTCAATACTGAAAGTCTGAAAGATCCAGATACAGCCAAAATATACAAAAAAAGGTAGGCTACTTAGTCATTTTGACAATCCTGGTTTGGTTACTGCTGAAGTTGAGAAAGAATGGGAACAGTTTAAACAGGCTTTTCTTGAAACCAACATCCTCTTTTGGGTTTACTTTTTGCTTTACTTCTTGTTCTCATCAGATTCTTCTTTGGGGACATAACAACAGATGACATTCAAGTCTTTAATTTTTCTTTTGAATTTTGCTGTAAGAAATCTTTCTTTAATGTAATTCTTTAATGTAAGAAATCTTCTTTAATATCCAAGAAGTGCATCACTGGCGTGTCTGCTGAGAAACAAACCTACACCTTGGAGATGCTCTGCATCCTCACTGCCTGAAAAGAAATATTTAAAGTTGTTTTTAAGTATCTCACCTTTGCCTGTCCATCTGGTCTGTTGCAAGCCTAGAATATCGTTATAAAGCTGGAATTCCTGCTTGGGGACATCAGGAGAATAATCTCTATGTAACGTCTTCACGTTCCACGTATCTGCAGAGAGAAAATGATTAGCAGCTAATTTTGTAGTGAAAGAAATTAATGAACTTTTTGCAAATATTGAGAGAAATGGAATTTTTATCTGTAGTATCTCTGCAATCGGAATCAAATTGTATTTTATCTGACCAACAACCAACTGTGTATTTTATGAATACAAATGTAAGAGAGGTGTTGAATTTAATTTCGAATTTAGACATAAATAAAGCTGTAGGATACGATACCTTAAATGCAAAAATATTAAAAATAATAGATAGACACAAATTAGAGCTATTAGTCTATATTATTAATTTATTAATGGAAATAGGAACCTTTGTGGACGATTTGAAATTTTCTGTAATTAAACCAATGGATAAGGAGGGGAAATACAGATTATTCTAATAATTATCGACCTATTACAATTTTGCCAATTTTCTCTAAAGTCATTGAAAAAATAATTAAAAAGAGTGCTTAAATTATTTGGATAATATTAAGTTTTTTTGCAAAAAAGTTTGTTTTCCGTGAAAATCACAGTACATCTCATGCACTAATAAAATTTAATGAATTTATTTATAAGGGCATTAATAATAACAAAAAGATTATTGGAGTTTTTTTCAGACATCAGGAAAAAATTGGAGTCAAATTGAATCATAAAATACTTCTACATAAGTTGAAATTTTACAGTTTCGTGGTGTAGTCTATGATTAGTTTAAAAGTTTTATTGAGAATAGATAGGAAATTGTAATTATTAACAATTTTAAAAGTGAAACTTTATTACAATCTTAAGTGGAGTCCCACAGGGTTCTGTGTTGGGTCCTTTGCTTTTTCTTATATGTATCAGGTGTTGTGTTTCTGTAAATTAAAAATTGTCAGACAAATTATTTCCTTTGTGGTGATACATTCATAATTTTTCAAGCAGAAAATAATGAAGCATTACTTGGAAAAATTAATAGTAGTTTAATAATTATTAAAAAATTGTTTATTAATAATGAACTACAGATAAATATAAAAAAGTAGGTATATTTTGTATTAACTTCATTGCACACATTTGGAAATACCATTAAACTCCACGAACTGAACTGTTTAAGTACAGATTGCTGTAACTGTGCGAAGTGACTGATAGCTACAATTATTTAGGATTAATAATAGAATCTAAATTCAAGTGGAAAAATCATATTCACTCATTCTCTTCAAAACTAAATAGAATATTATATAAAATTTACTACTTAAACCATTACGTTAATTATAATTTCCTAAACGACATTTATTTTGCATGGGTACAGTCTACCTTAATTTGTGGAAATTGTTGTTGGGGAGGAGAATATAAATCAAATTTATTGCCTTTAATTTATGTACAAAATGAAATAGTTCGTAATCTTAATTATAATTATTTTACTTTGAGCACCATATTATACAACAAACACAATATATTGCCACCAAGGGAATTATATTTATATTTTTCAACCGTGTTTTTGTATAAAAATCAAGATTTAATCCCGATTAGAAATCCTAATTTTAACTCCGGAGTTTTTGATTTACAATATTGTATAGAAAAATCGAAAAAGAAAATTTTTCATAAAATTTTTTATTTTATTGTGCCTAAAGTTTTTAATTTACTGGAGTATAAAATAGAAAGGACAAATGTTTAACAGCTTTTAAAAAATGTTTGCGTGCATATTTGTCAAAGTTAGACAACATTGAATGTATGTTTGCTGTGTTTAATAATTTTTAATAGCATTTGTATAGGAACTGATATTTGGAAAAATTGCATACGCGCACCAGTCGTGACATCTATTATTTTATATTTTTATATTTTTTTTTAATTTTTAATTTTCTTTATTTATAACCTGGAAGAGCTTCAAAGTTCCTTGATTGCTCACATATAAATATTGATGGTTTTGTTTAGCTTTGGGCTTTTATTGTTTCGCTGGTCTTTGTAAAGTGTTCTATTGATAATGATTTTGACAGAGTGTTGTATATTGTCTGTTTATTGTCCTCGTGTATTTCTACATGTTATAATAATTTAAATGGGAAACTGCTCAGAAACTAAATTAACTAAACAATCACAAATAAAGCGAACAATAGTAGAAAATAATTTCATTAAAATAACGTGAAAATAAATCCTTAAAAATACCCGATAGGAACAATAAAACACGTAATAAAAAATAAGAAACATTCAAAACATCCAAATTAAAGAGAAAAAAACAATTGTTTCACTTCTAATTTCTATAATTCTGCTGCATTACTTATATTTTGAACTTCCTTTTCAACTTCGATATTTGAGAGAACAGTTTAACAAATCGAATTGGATCTTATTCACTAGCTAATGAGAAGCTAAGGAATGATATTATTGCATCACTTCCTTTGCAGCAGCAGACAGACGACTTACTCGTCTTTCATTCTTTTAAATCCGCATTGCGACACAGAAATGACAAACGCGCATTTGCATGTAAAAGCCAACGTGACCCAATGCAAGATTCGGAGAGCTGCGGAGAGACAACGAGTGAAGCCGTTACGACGGAAGACTTCTTCATGTTTTAAAATATTGAATTGGGACGAGGGCGGAGATGAAGAAAAGCGCGGGAAATAGTTCTTGTTTTATGGAGAAGAAGCGGGGTAACAGCTTTAGCCATAAATACGTGAACAACAATCCGCGCAATGCAAGGGAGTCAGAAGTTTCGCAGTCTCGTTTTGCAGATGCAGATTCTGCAAAAGATATAAACATTCCAAACGTTTTCCCTTTTCCTTTTATAGTCGTTGGCCGAAACGGAATCACCTCGCTGCTCTTGCTGGGATGAAGTGTTGGAAGAGGCACTCGGAAAGAGAAAGAAATCTGGAAGGGGAGAACTTTCTTTGCGATATGCTTCCATCCACTGCAGTATTTCTGCCGCAAGAGACGATTTAACATCTGAGCTAAAAGTATTCATTGGAAACGAGGTGTTATAAAAAAAAAATCAATCGGAACTAAGTAACCGTTAAGAAATAATATTTCAGTAACTTCTCTTTGAAAAAGAAATCTTTTTTACCGACCCTTGAACAATAATACACTAGAAGAAATCAATCGTCACTTATTGCACTCCTCCATTTTTCGACCTTTGGACCACCCAGGGCGAAGATTATAGGATATGTGCAAACCCATTGGGATCAATTAAAACTGGTGTGGAATGGGTTGAATTCCAGGAAATTCCCATAGACTTAACATTAGCAATTATTGAAATTAATTGCATCCTTTAAGATAATAAACAGCAAATTGTTTGTGGAAATGAAGATTTGATCGAGAGCTCCTACAGGATAAAAGCTAGGAACACAAGATTCAATATGCATTTACTTCTGTTCATAACTTAGAGCAACGTAAGGTTGTTTCATTATCATACTATTTTCCTGCCTAACAGAATAACTGAAATTTTGGACAAAAATCATTTTTTAAACGATACAACAGAGTGTTTAAAGTGATAATAATTTGATGATATAAAACGAAATCAGAAAATCTAATTCTATTATCTAACATAGATTACTGAAAGAGCAATATGATATTATCAAAAAGTGATATTTATTTCCTTCTCGTTTATTAAAAGTTTTTTGGAGAAGGGGGAGGAGTGGCTTAATATGGTAGCTCGACAGGTTCTTAATCTGCAATTTCCAGGTTCGAATCCCAACTGTACTAACATTGAGATTCATCTCTGCTAATCCCCAAGCTGTCCTCAGTGAAAAACGAGACACCGATGGGCTTGGAAAGGCTACTCTTCTTCGGATGTGGACATTAAGCCTGCCCTCTTGGTATAGGAGAGCCATGAGGTGCACATGTTAAAGAACCCGCTGGCTGGTCTTGGTGGGAGGACTTCACTTATCTTCTAAGAGCTGATCAGTGGCTCTCTTTACCCCGACCTTCTCTGAGTCCTTGTGGTCCTTGTGACCTGGTCATTTATCCCATTGTGTGCAAAAAAGTGCCGCTTAGGGAATAAAGCAAGCCAACTCTGTCTTGATAACAGTTCTTTAAAATTTTGTGCTTAATGGAATTAAACATTTGGTTGATGGGAAACTTCGTGATAACAAGTGTAGGTTTAGAAGTGGTAGGGAATGCATAAATGAAATATTTTCGCTTAGAGAGGTTCTTGAAAAATGTTTTATTTCAAAAACCTGTGGTTACCTGTGGTCTTTTGATTCTGTTCGACGTCATGATTTGTGGTTGATTGGAAGATCGTTTGACATTCCTGATAAATAACATAATGATGGCTTTCTATAATAACACTGAGTTTTGTGTGAGAGTAAATAAGGCATGAAGCATTTGATTTAGCATTATTACTGGAATTAGACAAGTCTACATTTTGAAACCTTTTTTAAAGTGATGAAAATTGATCAGGCAGATGATGCTTCGGTTCTTTTGAATAACGGCATCCTTGATCATTTTTCTCAGTTTATCTCGGAAGTTACTTAACAGATGCTGGCGATATATAGCATGAAGTGAATGAGAAGAATAGGGATTGCTACTGACACTTTTAAGAATTTTTAGAGATTATGGAAAAATAGGGCTATGCACTTAAGGTTCCATATACGCCATATAATACAATATTGGTACTTTCTGAAGTTTGCTATGGTAACAGTACTTGGACCCATTGCAAACAGGATAACAGGAAATTTGATGTTTTTCTTTCTAGATGCTTACACAGTATCACGGGCATTTAAGGTGGTTTGAATTTGTAAGTAATGATGAGGTTTGGACAAAGCAACCATCTTTGACCAACATTGTGTGCAGCGAGAGAGAGACTTAATTTGGTCATGCTGCACGGATTTTATCTATCGATATTCTGCAACTAAAATTTCAAATATCTACTATAAATGAATTCCTTGCAATATTTGTTAAAAGATTCTCTTTTTCGGTATTTAATGCCCTCTAACGATGTAAATGAAAACCAGCTGAGGAATTGAAAAATGCAAATTATATTATTTCATTAGTACCAATCCACCTAGAAGAGAATTTTCTAATTATCTCTTAAAACTGTTGCATTTCGCACCCTTCTGGATTTAAAGGGAAAGGTTATTATTATAAACTTCATGACCTTCACATTCTACCATCAAAATTTAAAATTTCTAGCATAAATACATCGTTTGCCCTCTATTCGTTTAAAAGTTTGCAATTTCCAACTTTTTCATCTTAGAGCGCGCAATGTATAGCTATTTGGAGATTCAGAAAGAACAAATCGTAATATTTCATGAATACCTATCGAACACATACATAATTTTTAATTTAAATCTAAAAAAGACAAAAGCTCGATGTCTACAGACGAACAGACATACGACAAATTGAAATTATCTCGTTTCTTTTAAAAACGATAAAAAAAGGTAAAAATGCGAGGCGTTAACTGAATTACATAAGCAACACGAAAGAGAAGGACCTTTCCGGTTGGATTTTATGCATGTTAATGAGCCAAAGTTATTTTTATCGCACTGAAATGCAAGTACGGTCTTTTCCTTTTCAGTAGTTCGCCTTTTCAGGCTTTGGTTTGTAAATGAAATTCTCTATTCGCTTGGCGCGAGGTTAGGGCATCGAAGAAGTCATTTTACGAAATCTTCACGGCAAATTCAGCAACGGTGTAATGTTGATTTCAATGCGTATCTTTTGCCAATAAAGCTCGATTTAATCCATTCTACCTACGCATCAGAAATCAACCGCATTGATTTTTTTGCGTTTGCCAATAATGCCCTAATAAACGACAAAGCGCATTCATATGTTCCACTTCATCTAATAGAAAAAAATCATTTCCCACCAAGTCAGCATCCACACGATATCTTGCACCCTTTGGTGTTACGGTAGTTTAAATTATTATCAATAGGCGGGAAAAAAAGAAATTCTAGAAGTCGTTCGGAAAAGTTTTCTTTCGGGGAAAGCCTGAGGAACATAAAGAATGAAAATACATGCACTCCATGGTCCTTAAATCTTTACGGATGGTTCCATATTTCACTCGTTACATGTTTGACTTGGGAAGCGTTCGTATTTCATTCCTCTCTCTCGCATCTGACGCTCGCTGATGGTTTTGTAAAGAATAAGAAACGATGACTTGAAACAGAAGAGAACTTCTTCACCCGATCTCTATATTCTTTATGTGCCTCTCGAAGCCAGATAAGAAGAGGGAGGAAGTGTGCATTTCACCCTGGGTCCATCGACTGAGAAGCATTCATCCGAAACGTATATTTCATCTTCTCTTCTTTACTCCCTAATCTCGTGCATCGCCTTCCGCAAAGCACGCGCTTTCCATTACATTCATCGCGTGATGGGAAATGCCCATTCTCTTCTTGTGGGGCGAGGGAGGAATTGCTCTCCGCCGCAGTGATCACGGACACCGACGTAACCTTCGAATGACCGAAATCGGTTCCACAGTAAGACAACTACAGGAAGGTAAACGACACATTTTAAGAGTGCCATAAGAACAGTGTAAAAAAAAGTAACCCCCGATACGATCATAGAGCGCCATCATCACGTCGATGACAAAAAACCTTCTCGGTGTGTGTGTGGGATTCTTTTATGGTCAGAGCAACGGAATTGGAGACAGCAAACGAAAATATTTTATCTCCCCCTCCATATGACAATGGTTATTGCTTCACGAAGACTGGAAATATGCTTCTGAATGGTGGCACTTTGACATCGGAGCTACGTCACGAGTCGACGATTGATGCCTCAGGTATCATTCAGCGCTCGTGTTCTCCTCCTCCGGAGCGTTGTCTTTCGCTGCAGTAAAAACACGTGCACGCATCGAGCAAGTTGTCGGCGTTTGTTTTTTTCCGCTTCTCCTCCACGTGGAGTGTTTTCCTTACATTCTTCCTCTGTTGTCTACTCTCTCCAAATGGCCATTGTCTTAATGGATCTTTTGCTCGGCCTCTCGTGATCTATAGCGTTCAGAGAACCGTGAGCTCTCTTTCATTCTTCTTTACATTCTTTCTTTTATGTGCTGCTTCTCTCGTGGTAAAGACATCGAGACTTCCATGCCAATTTTCTGAATGTTGCGAGACTGCATTTCGTACACCTTTACAGCCATAAATCATCTGAAAGCGTTTACATCTCTGACAGGTCTTTCTTCTTTTCGTAATTTGATTGCTACCACTGAAATCCCTAAAGCTTTTTCCTACGATTCAATGCAAGAAATGGTATTTGTTTCGAATTTTGAATTTAAAAGAGATAATCAATGAAAGGTGATTAATACTCAATATCAAAGGATGATTTAGGAGAAGAAAGCCGAGAATGAAATGGCAGGAGATGAAGTAAGTGATGAAACCAGAACTCATCAGAAAGCTATTTCGGCATTTTGTCTACAAACTATTCCCTCCAAAGAATGCGATATGTGCTAGTCTCCTCTGTTCTTTTAAAAAAAAATATATATAATTTATTAAGTTTGTTGTTTTAACTCCATTACTGTTAATTATACTCTCCATTGGTCGAAGCATAGCTCTCTCCTATATTCGACGGGTCCAGACACTAATAAGATTATACGTTGGATACATTTGCTGCAAAAACCAGAAAGGAAAAGCTTACAGAAGACACCTGTCGCTTTCAAAACTAGCAGAGGAGAAAAGAAACGTTCGAACAATCGACAAAAGGTTTCATCATGTCAATCCTTACTCAAGAGAGGCTAAGATTCCCCTCTTCTAATTTGAATCACATTGCTTTAAAACTAAACCGTGGCAACACCAGGAGCATATCCGCACGCTTCTGCTCTTAGTCTCCATCCATTGGAGAGTGGAAATTTAGAAATAATATTTTTCTTACAATGTGCATTTCGGACTTTAAAATGGTAAAAAGGCACATAATGGAAGGAAACCCAGCACTGTTTTATGACGCTGCGGTACAGTCCAACCATAGCAACTCTAGTCCGATTCCACCCTCTCGTGGTGCTTTCCGTTCAGGGTCGTATTACCCAATTGGCAAACTGGAGAATGGTCTAGCTATCACCATCATCAAAGGTCCACCATCATCGAGGACCCACCGAGTGAGAGAGAGCATGATCTGGTATTGTGTGAAACGAACGTCTACGTCGAGTAAGCAGTATAGCATCCAGTACTCAGATTATATTTATAATATTTGAAGCTCCATTCTCCCAGCGTATTATTTACTTGTAAACACATAATCTTAATAGTTCAATCCCTGACAGGGATCGTCCTCAGTGAGGGTTGCAGTCTTGTCGGAACGCATTTTATGACTCAGAGACAAAGAGCAGTCTTCCAACATGACGGTAATTCCCACCGAGGACGATCCCTGTCAGGGATTAAAATTTTAAGAGTATTTGTTTACAAGTAAGTGAATTTCTATCTTACGTTTATCCTTGACATACTGCACTGAAAATTAAAAGTAGATTCTAAGACAGCCATGAATTCATTTTTACTGAGCAGTATGGGTTCGGTCTATAAATGGTAGCTAGACAAAAACTGGAAGGAGAGCTGTGTAATCCCCAGTGATGATGCACATACCAGCCAAGCCTAGCACCTAATGTCCGACCCCGTCTTCTCATAGTGCAGGCTGTTAGTACCTTTCAAAACAAATATTAATTTTTGGAAGGAAACCGAAGGAGATATCTGAGAGATTAGTTTGGCCTATTGATATGGTTATTCATGGCCACTTTTTTCTTTTTTTTCTGCCCTGTTGAGGAGGGTCAGTTTCACACGGTCCTGGTGCTGACCACTTAAACCCACTAGACTGTACTGGTTTATCGCTTTCAGCTTGATTGTGATTAATGGACTTGTTACAGTGGTGGACTTCTGTTGAAGGAAAATCTGCAGCTGTGTTTTCTGTTTGCCTGTGGATTGTCAGCCCTAAGTGAACAGAGGCACGGGATATCTTATATCAGCTGGTGGATAATCCTGATTAGAGACCATCGCAGGTATCTGAACTCTCAATTTGTTAGTTAGGCATCGCTAATCGTAAACTGGAGTAATATGTCTCAGGTCCACTTGAAAAGGTGGTGCCTAAAATTCCTACCAGCATGGGTGGCTTTAGCTTTTAGCGGTAGGGGAACTGGTCTTTACCCATGCCTGCGATCAGGGGGTTGTTTGATATTGTTGACCCTACCTCTCTCTCAATAAACCTAGTTTCTTTAAAAATCCTATTAATCATTTTCTCACTGCAGTTACGTGGAACGTGAGGACGTTATATAGAAATTATTGTTTTGATGTCTTCATACAGGAATTCCAGCGTTATAACCTGAATATTCTAAGCTTGCAAAAGTTCACATGGACAGGTAAAGGTCAGATACTTAAAATAACTTTAAATTTTTCTTTTCAGGGAGGGAAGATGTAAAGCGTTTCCAAGGTGTAGGTTTGTTTCTCAGCAGACATGCCAGTGATGCTCCTCTAGGATATGATTGCATGAATGAAAGATTCCTTACAGCAAAATTTGAACAATTGAATGTCATCTATTGTTACGGTCACACAGAGGACTCTGATGAGAACGAGAAGGATAGGTTTTACAGAAAAGATATTTTGAAATCTATCGAGAAAGGAGATATTTTTCTTGTGCTACGTCACTTCAATACTAAAGATGGTACTGACACTGATCTTTGGGGAAGAGTTTTAGATCCCTTTGGCATTGGTAATTCCAATGGCAATATGGAACGTCTCCTACAGGTAAATAAACTTAATGGTTTGCGAATAACTAACACATACTACAAACACTGAGGCATTTATAAATATACAAGGGTTTCACCTGATGAGTTGCACAGGAATATGATAGATTATATTTTAATTAATAGCAAATGGGCCAGTTCAGTTAGAAATACCAGATCATACAGGGGAGCCGAAATTGGGTCTGACCATTACCTGGTCAAAAGTGTTTTGCAGCTGAAGCTTAAGAAATGTTGTGCTAAGGTTAAGAAAAACTGCTTTCAACACTGAAAGTCTGAAAGATCCAGATATTGCCAAAATACACCATGGTAGGCTACTTAGTCATTATGACAATCGTGGTTTGGTTACTGCTGAAGTTGAGAAATATTGGGATCAGTTTAAACATTCTTTTCTTGAAACCAACAGTACTCTTTTGGGTAAAAGGGAACAGAGGAAACAAAATTGTTTGAGTGATAAGGCTATGGAACTTATTTCTGAAAGAAGGAAGTGCAGGATAAATATGAATCAACACCATACTAGTCGTAAGAGAAGCCATTACAACGAGCTTAATAAATGTGTAAAGGATCAGTTAACAGCTGATAAGAATTTTTGACTAGATAGCTTGGCTGAAAAAACTGAGGAAGCAGTTAGACAGCACAACAGTAGGGGGTTGTACCAGTTTATTAATGTTTTATACGGGAAGAAGCAGACAGATCCACATTGATTAAGGGATAAACAGGACAAGGTGGTTGACGGTGAATATTCTGTGATGGCTAGGTGAGCTGAGCATTTCAGAGATGTTCTAAACAAGTAATGTAATGAGGATAGATGCATTATTGGCTTTAATGTTGGCCCAATATCACATTTCGAAGTCACTTTGGCTATCAATGTGTAGAGCTGGGAATATTAGTGTTGTTACATGGCTGACCGCAATTTTGAATATTTTTTTCTGATAAAGGTGTTGCTCCTAAGGATTTTACTAGAGCTATTATTTTCCGTATTTTTAAAAAAAACGTGATCGCAGATCTTGTAATAATTATAAGGAAATTAGTTTACTTTCTGTTCCAGGTAAAGTTCTCTGCATAATTATATTTAATAGAATTAAGAATTTGGTTGATGGACAACTGCGTGATGAAAAGTGTGGGTTAAGAACTGGCAGAGAACATGTAGATCAGATTTTTTCACTTTGCGAGATTCTTGAAAAATATTTTGAGTTTCAGAATACCTGACAAATTATTAAATAAAATGTAATGAAATCCTCTGTAACAACTCTATACATTCCGGTAATGAAAGTTTTCTATAATAGTACTGAGTCTTGTGTGAGAGTTGGTAAGGCTTGTAGGGATTAGTTTGGCATTGTTAGTGGAATTACACAAGATTGCATTTTGTCTCCTTTTCTCATCAGTTTGATTATTGGTTATGTTATGCAATATTTTTGGCAAGGGAAAGATTTTGACCTTAAATGGTCTGGAGATTTCAAAATTTCTCATTTTGATTATGCAGAGGATTTGATTCTGTTGGCTAATGATGTTTATGATATGAATTTATTCATTAAGACTGTTGATGAGACTGGTAATTGAGTAGGTCTGGTGATAAACAGAGAAAAATTAAATAATAAAAATTGGTCAGGCAGAGGGTGCTTTAGTTGCTTTGAATGGTTGCACTCTTGAGCAAGTGTCTCAGTGTAATTATCTGGGTTGCTATGTAACAGATACTGGTGATTTGCGGTATGGGATAAATAGAAGAATAGGGATTGCCGCTGGGAATCTTAAGAATCTATGGGGAGTGTGGAAAAATAGGCGTACACACCTGAAGACTAAAATTAGGTTGTAATATAGTTTGGTTCTTTCGAAGGTTAGCTCAGGTAGTGAAACATGGGCCCTTTGTAAGCAGGATAACGAGAAACTGGATGTCTTTGATTTTAGATGCTTAGGCACTACATTGGGCATTAGGTGGTTTGACTTTGTAAGTAATTATGAGGTTAGAAGAAGGAGTTAACAACCTCCTTTGAGCAGATATTGTGCAGAGTGAGACTGCGTTGGTTTGTCAATGTTTCCCTTATGCATAGCTTAATTTGAACAGTGTGCCTAAAGGCTTCAGGAAAAGAGGGAGACCTGGGATACGATGGGCAGATAATGTCAAACAGGGCCTTGCTATAATTGGCCTGCAATGGTCAAATTCGATAGCTGTAGCTCAGGATAGACATGTCTGGAGGGAAAAAGTACACTGTCCTATAGTCCCACGCGGCGTTTACGTGGTGTATGCCATTGCTACTTTTCGAAAGAGGTATTCTCTTCTGGAAGGGAACGGAAAGCGCGTGCTGTCAGATCAATGTGGTCTATTTATCTGCACTACTATGTTTACATTTTTTCGCTTCCCTGCTAAGGAGTGGTCAATTGCACACGGTCTTGCAGCTGACCTCTTATACTGACTGGAATGTGTAATGGCTCTGAGCTTATGGATTCTGAACTTGCTACATTGGTGAGCTTGTGTTGAGGAAAAGTCTATCGCTGTGTTTTTATTTCGTTTATGGGTTGAGTGAATAGATGCACCTTACATCAGCTGGTGGATAATCCTGATCAGAGACCATATCACAGGTACACGAACGATTGCTTCTACAGACATCGCAAACCTGTACTGGAGGAAATTCTTCCCAGTATGAGCGGTTTAAGCCTCTAACGGTGGGGGAACAGGCCTTTGCCCTACGCCTGCGATAAGGGAGGTCGTATTGTCAGCTCTCTCAATAAACATAGTTTATTTAAACGTTTCACTAATAATTTTCTTCCACAGGTATGTGGAATATGGGGATTTCATAGAGATTGTTCTTTTGACGTCCTCACATAGAAAGTCCAGTGTTTATAACCTAGATATTCTGGGCTTGCAAATAATGAGATTGGCAGAGGTTTTCAGGGAGTGAAAATGTCAAGCACCTCCAAGGCTCAGGTTAATTTCCCAGCATACACCCCAGTGATGTTCTCTACCGTAGGATATGCCTACATTAATATGAAAGGTTTCTTATAGTTACAGCTAAATTTAAAACTAGGATTAAATACTCCAATGTTATCTATTGCTATGCAACTACCGAGGACTCTGTGAGGATGAGAAAGAGATTTTGCATACAACTTCGGGTATTTTGAATCTATTGTGAAAGGAGATTATTGCGTATGTTCTGGAAACTTTAATGCTAAAGTTGGTACTGACTTTGATTGTTGGGGAAAGGTAATAGGTCTTTTTTTGTCATTGGAAGTTGCAATGAGAATCGGGGAACGTCTCCTTCAAGTAACTAAGTTTAAAATTCGGATATATCCTATGCACGATTTCTTCTCTGTGAATTTCAACAAATTTCTATTCACTTCAGTCTGCTGGCTTCAGAAACAAAATATTTCTGTGCTTCTTTACGCTTAAAATGTCCTTGAGACTTGTAGAGATGGTTGGAAATGAAGTTGTGATTAGCAGATGGATAAATGTAATAAAACAATGGAACAGTTACATTTCAGTGTATTGCTGACATGCCAGCTGATCAACAGATGGAGCCACTACTAGCTGCTGTACGTAGCACTGTTTCAGCCTGGGCTGGTTAATGAGTTACAATAGTATGTAGTGTATACAACGTGCATACGGGACTTATTTGCAGGGGGTGGGCCATCTGATCGTCTCGTCGAAAATGACAACTCAGCCAATTTCAGTGAGGGGAAGAAATTCTTCAGGTGTCGAAATAACTCTGTTCAGCAGATTGCTTTCTATTGTCCCATGACCTTAGTGTGACCTACGTCATCCAAAGAGTTCGCCAGCGAAGGAGCCACGGATTTCTGAACAAGTGACTCCCTCTAGCCGTTTCTTAGAGAACCAGATGCAGTCAGTCATTGGTCTGGCGCAGTTTTGGCATTTTGTTCTTAGTTATCAATAGCTTCTCTCCACTGGGGCCTTGTGTAGCCAAAGTTTTTATGAAGGTTCAGAGGCTTTTTTGTGGCTTGCTAAAGTAAAATATTGGTCTTGTATATTTGGTGTAAATATTAGTGTGCAGGATTAAAATAGGGGCGGGGGTGGCTCAGTCGGTAGCGCGCCAGGCTCGTAATCTGTAGTTCCCAGGTTCGAGTCCCAGCTGGGTCAGCGTTGAGATTTATCTCCGCAAAATTCCCCGCCCTACCCACGGTCAGTAGGGGACACCGATGGACTTGGAAAAGCCGCCGTCCGTCGGATGGGACGTTAAGCCGTGGCCCGTGTGTGGGAGAGCCATAAACTGTGCACGTTAAAGAACACGCTGGATGACCTTGACGGGAGGCTACCATCTGTCTCCCAACAGCTGTTCCAGTGGGTCCCCTCCCCCAACCTTCTCTGAGCCTTCGGGGTCCATGTGACCTGGCCATTTAGCCCATGGTGTGCAAAAAAGTGCCGCTCAGAGGTAAAACAACCCAACCCAGGATTAAAATATGTAAATTTCATCTTACAGAGTTGTGTCAGTTGGCATACTCCCAAGAAATTCTTATGGTCATGGAACTAATTATCCTGATAAATAGGCTAAGTACTTACAGGTTTGTTTCCTACACACGTAATTACTTTTTAAAGAACCATGGTTATTAGGGTCCTGCAGAGTGCTAAATGGAAACGACATATATATATATACTGAAGTCTAAAGGCGCTGCGAGAAATTCTACGCAGAACGGATCACTTTCACATGTAGGGTAGAAAACTTCAACATACGTGTGGAAGCTTTCTTTCTCTACCAAAGAAAGGCAGATTTAAAATACGAAACTCGAAATCTTTATTACACTGACAATACATTAGATCAGTTTAGAAATCAGATATGTTTTACGAAGTATAAAACTACACTTTCTTAATAGTTCAAAATTTTTTTTAAATATATTTGATTGACACAGGTTTGTGATTTTCAGTTAGTTCATCGAGTTCATCTTTTGCCATCTCGACAGAGAAAGTTTCTATATCTGTCTGTAGCCATTTCTGTTTCTAGAATTCCTCGTTCTTTTCCTTCCTATTAACTAGCTCTATATGCTGTTACTAAGAGCCTCATATATTGATTAGCCCTATATGCTGCTACAAAGAACCTCTTATAGTGGATTAGCCGTATATCCTATTACTAAAAGCCTCTTATACTTCGCTATCGTAACGAATCAAAAGGAAATTTTCCATTATCATGAAATAAAACTACGTCTCTATAGATGTTAGAAATTGCGCCAGTCAGCATGTGATCAAACCTCAACTGAATCACAATTAATAGCATAGTTCTGAGATTATCTTTAACTCTTCAATAAATAATTTTTCTCTCGTTTGTATCATTTTCTGTGAAGTTCCTTTTTATCCCATATTAGCCTCAGATAGTTTCTAATAAATAATTATTTTATTTGTAAAATTCTGTTTGTGTTATCGACTAAAGTTTCGAAAATCGGTATTTTAGTTTCACCCATATGCTCAAGTAAATGTATGTTGTTTTTTTTTTGCTTTGTCTCGTTTACCCGCTTTAATAAATTGACGAAGCTGTGTTACTCCGCGGATCATTTGTTTTAGAGGAATGAATACTTCTCTTGCTCAAAGTTGAGTTTATTTAAGTTCACAAAAGAGGCAATTACCACATTGAGCAACACTCGTGGTTAGACCACGTGGGTCCCATTTAACCATCGTGATGGTCACTTCACTCAAGACTAACGAAAAAAAAAACATAGAAAAAGGCGTCACTTTTTCTTTTCGCAGTAAAGTATACGCATCCTCCCCTCTCCTCTTTATCTCACTATCTATTTATCCCCATCCCTGCTTCTCCCCTTCGCTCTCCATCAAGCTCCCCTCTGGCATTCCCTCCCCCTCTCACTTTTTAGGTCTTCACTTGTTCCAACGAGCGACCTTAATCAGCTGAATGACTCCAAGATCATCCCGATCCTCCCGAGTCACCCTCTAATGGCTGCAAACTGCAGACTTTTCCCGAATCAATGTGCAGCTGTCGAACCCTCCAGGGTGTTGCTTCACTTGTGCTGCGCCGCGATTTGTCTTGGCCAACAGCGGCGCCGAGCCTCGTTTACGGGAGTCGATCGCCTCTAGGTGAGAGCAAATTTTCATTGTTTGGACGACGGCGAACCCGCGGTTTGTCTCCTAGGGAATATTTTTCTGTTCCTACAAGTCATCTGTTTGCCAACAAAGCTGTAGGGAGAAAGTATAAAAATGCGAATGGAAGTGAAACGTGGCACATTTTTTGCCTTCTTTAGCAAAAGGAGAGTGCCTTAAAAAACTTGCATCACACTTTTGAATTATCAGATAATGTTATTCGAAAAATGTTTAAAAAACTAAAAAAGGTTTTAAAATGTTAAGAGAAATTCGAGAGAAAATTCTTGTAATTTATGAGCAGTTGGAATTTTGGACAAAATGATTCTCTTAAATTATTCCCTAGAAAATAAAACTTTTTGATTTGAATCTCATAAATACATTTAGATTTTATACTTCTGAGCTGAAACTTTCCAATGTACAGTAAACGATAAAACATGTTTACAAGAGCTTCAATCCTCAGATCAGAGTGTCAATGTGATACTGGATGGGAAGTCTCTTAGAAAAGTCATACAGATCATTGTTCATTGCGCACACCAAGTGATAATTTCCATAAAGACAATGCAACAAGTTGCTCAATATGCACATTTGAGAACTCTTAATCCCAGGGTCGCGATGTATAAATTGAGTCATCGCACTACTTTCAGTAGATCGACAAGAGTCTCCGATGAATAAAATAGTTTCTATGCTCTCGAATAGTTACTGCATCCAGGGAACCTGCAATGACGATTTAGAGCTTTTGAAGTCGCTGGTTTATTTGTTTCTTATTGGTTGTTGTTTTACATTTGCTACTGAGTAATCTCGAATAAGGAAGAATCCGAGGGATACATGATTTAAAGAACATTCTAATTTACGAGAAATTTAGGGTTCATAGATCTTTCTGCTTAACTTCTTCGTTTAGGGTTAATTTTGTGCAATTTTAGGTTACACTATATACATAAATTTTTCTCAGCTACTATGTTTTACTTATTTATTTCAATATATATTACATTACGTTTGAAGCGTGGGCACCGAACTAGTGCGAAGACCCTAATTTTGGGTAGTATCCAAAAAAATTTAAGAACCAAAATCAGATGGAAACCTATTGCATAGGCCATGCAGCAAGTTGTTCGATGCGCAGAGGCATTCGTAACTATATTCCAGGATAGGGGCAACATGCCATTTTTTGTAAATCGAGGGAGAGTGATAGGTCTCAATGGACCAGGGAAGAAGGCGAAATGTTTTCAGGCACCGCTCTTCTTGCATCATCGTCTAAGGCTGAATTGGAGTGACGGGATTTTGAGACCTCATTTTTATGATCCCTTCTCACCGAGGATCAGCGGAGAACATCTCAATCACAGCAAGATCGAGATTCGAACCAGAACACATCAACTTGTGATCCTCACACGTTGCCGATTGCGGAATTCGCCTCGTTACGAAATTAAAAGTATTTTACTACATCTAAATTGAAAGGTTAAAATCAAAGAATTTCTTTTATGACTCTAAGGAAAAATTTGGAGTGTCCAAAGTCTCTCTTGAAACCATTATTGCTTTTGATTTATGTCATTGAGTTTTATGATTCAAATATCGTTGTTAAAATAGTTGTTTTCGAAGATAACTTGTTTCTGGTCTTTACGGATTCTGATAGACACATACACTCTATTACAAAACGTTTTCGGACACTCCCATATTATGAGTAGAAGCAGCTTTCAAAGGAGCTACCTACCTTTGAAAATATTTGCAGAAAAATGTCGCAGAAGATTACATACACCGCAACTCTAAACGTTTTTCTTGAAAATTAACGAAAAGTGAAATCTTTAAAAGTGATCAACTTTTAAAATTACGTTTATTTTAATAAGAGGTTAGTTGTAAACTATTCTTTTTTGCGTTCAGTTAATCTTTGATGTAAATTACTGTCAAGCTACGCTTTGAAAGTTAGAAATCTTTGAATGTAGCTTTACATTCAAATAATATGGAGTGTTCGCACCCTTGTTGTTAATATAATGTGCTTAAAGATAATGATTTAGAGAAGCACAGAAATGATATATTGGATCAAAGGAAACATGGGGAAAAAAAGAAATTCACTGGTTTGATAATTCACCCTCGATAATAGGAATACTTATAGCCACTAGATTAAGATGATCGGATCACGTGGGAGGAAAGCGAGATGAAAAGATGACTCTTACAGCTCATAAGGCTGTTCTGAGTAAAACAAAGTACAACGGAATGATGGAGAAGAAATCGGTGCTGATGGAAATCATCTGCTTACATTATGCAAAAACGTAAGAGGCAGAATTTATAAAGAGTATAAATTAAGGAGTTTTGTCTTGAATGGAGCTAATAGTCTTCAAAATTAATTTTTCACATATTTATTATTGTAAATACTTGTTATTTTCACTATAAAATTGTTTATCAGAGCAGTGTTGGATTCCTTTACCTGTGAGAGGCACTTATTTGCACATAATGGGCTAAGTGGACAGGTCACAAGGACCCCGAGGGCTCAGAGAAGGTTGGGAGAGGGGAGCCGCTGGATAGCTGTTGAGAGACAGATGGTAGCCACCCGCCATTGCCATATAGCGTGTTCTTTAACGTTCACAGGACAGGGCTCTCCTGCACACTAGACCACTTCTTAACGTCCCATCGGTAGGACGGCGGTCTTTCCAAGTCCTGGGGACTGGGGTGGCTCAGTCGGTAGCACGCCAGACTCGTAATTTGCAGTTCCCAGGTTCGAGTCCCAGCTGAGTCAGCGTTGAGATTTATCTCCGCAAAACTCCCCGCCCTGCCCACAGTCAGTAGCCGACACCGATGGGCTTGGAAAGTACGCCGTCCGTCGAATGGAACGTTAAGCCATGCCCGTGTGCGGGAGAGCCATACCCTGTGAATGTTAAAGAATACGCTGGATGGCCTTGACGGGAGGCAACCATCTGTCTCCCAACAGCTGTTCCAGTGGGTCCCCCCTAACATTCTCTGAGTCTCGGGGTCCTTGTGACCTGACTGTTTAGCCCATTGTGTGCAAAAAAAGTATCTCTCAGATGTAAAAAAACCCAACTTTCCAAGACCATTGATATCCTCTACTGACCGGGAGAGGGCGGGGAGTCTTGCGGATATAAATTTCAATGCTGGCCCAAATGGGACTCCAACCTGGGGACTGCAGATTACGAGCTTGGTAAGCTGCTGCTGAGTCGCTCCCTCCCCCAAGGATCTCAAGGACTCGTAGAAGGGTGGGGGAGGGAATCCACTGGATAACTCTTAGTAGACTGAATGAAAGTTTAGGCTGCGGGCATTTCATGATCTATAAACACACTTGTCCAACACCATTTGCTTCCTATGAAAACATAGGCGAATTGTTATTGAATGGAAGTTTAGAGTGTGGGTATTCAAACACTTTTCCCACAAACTTTGCTCCCAATGAAAACATAGATGACTTGTTATTGAATGAAAATTTATGGTGTGGGCATTTCATCGTCTATAAGCACTTGTTCCACACTCTTTTCTCCCTATATAAACACAGGCTAATTGTTATTGAATGAAACTTTAGGGTGTGAGCATTCCATGGTCTACAAACACACTTGTCGCACTCCATTTGCTCCCTATGAAAAAACATCAGTGAATTGCTATTGAATGAAAAATCATGTACGGGAATTTCATGGTCTACAAACACACTAGTCCCACACCATTCACTCTGTATGAAAACATCGGCGAATTGTTATTGAATGAAAATTTAGGTTCGAGCATTTCGTAGTCTGCAAAACACTTGTCTCACACCGTTTGCTGCACATGAAAACATAGCTTGTGAATTGTTGTTGAGGATTATTCTTCCTCATATCTGTAGGTTCCAATTCGTTTACCGAGAGGAGCCTTTTCAAGGTCATTTGGAGCGAAGAAGGTCGTGTAGGAAAGCATCAGAGGATCATGCCGGTTAATTAGTTCATCATAATATTTGGGATCGTAAATAGGGGAAAGAGTATCGAAAACCGTTATGTGAGTTGATTAATTAGGTTTCGGGATGTCATAGCAAAGTAAGTGTGCCAGCATTTCGAATTTGTTCTGCATAACATGGCTAGATCTGCTCTCATTATTTACAATGAAATGAAATGTATTGCTACCTTTCATATTGACCACATATCCTATGAAACTGCTTTTGCAATCTCAGAATTAAAGCTACAGAAATCGTCAAGAATAGATGATAATGCTAATAAAATGCTGAGAGCTAGGAATGAGTCTGTCATTATGAAGGGTTCAGTATTTTCTGAGATCTAAGTTTTGGTCTGAAAGATTTTATTAGTCATAGATATAATGAATTATTTCTGTATATAAGAAAGGTGATCTAATTTATTTCAGAGGCATCAGTCTCTTTATCCTCTCCCGTTAAAATTATTTTATTTATTGTACTTAATAGAATTCAACATTTGGTCTATGGACAAGTTGAGATCAAAATTTTGGTTCAGATGTGATACGGCTGTTAAGTTTAAAAATTTTAGTCAGGCAGACTCTTGAGAAATGACTAAAGTTTAAAAAAACCTTCATTTACTAGTTTTTTAAGTTTCAGAAAGAGATTCTGATGATCGATATAATTTGTAGGTGACCGTGAGGTTTAATGGCATGCCCAAAAAGTTAGCTAATATAGTGATGACTTCTCTATAATAGTATCGAACTGTGAGTGAAAATTGTTAAAACTTGAAATGATTAATTTATCTTTACAATTAGAGTTACACAAGGTTGCATTTGGAAGCTAAGCAGCAAGATCATACGAAGGGGAAAGAAAACTGTTCGTGCCTCTTCCGGACTCGAACTGAAGAAGACTCTTTGTGGCGCAGTGTTAGCCCTTCACCACTCAATGGATTATTAGTTGACTTTTACTCTACGAAAGAGAAATAAGAGGAAAAGAATCGCTCTTAATTAAAGCAATGGCAGTAGTCTACGCAGCGATGATGTAGAGAAAAGCATTTCTTCTTTTGCCACATACATCTACAGAGAAATTCATACTGAATACATCTTCTCCTTGCCGTCTGTCTTCAGAGGAAAGAATCAATGAAGCTTTTCCCGCAGAGCCAAAGCCCTGCTCCACGGGAGCAGGCAGATTCACCAAGGAGATGATCAGCAGGGAAGAGCAATATGATGAGTCTTTTCTCTCGCTGGAGCTCTAATGAGGCCGTCCGTTGTGAATCTGTAAGACAGAGAAGAGCCTCTCGAGTGTTCATCGGAGCTGCTAGGAGCTTTCGGATGAGGTGAGCACCGAACTGGGAATGGCTTCTAATGCCCGCTGCGATCCTTTGGGTGAGTGTAGCCTTCGGTGTTGGACTAAATGGAGTATTCAGGGCTCTTCGCTGAGGACTGCCCTGGGATCATTTCATAACCCAGCAGGTGACTCTTCTTTACCCATTACGTTTATTTTATTTAGACCCAGCCAGAAAAACAATTACGGCAAATCAGGAAGTATTTCGGAAATATTATACTGAAAATACTGTACTCAAACTCACGGATAATACCGGATAAAAATAATAAAACTTTATGATTGAAATAAATAAAACTTCCCTTTCTTAGCAAATAGCTAGCTTGCGTAGTCAGCTCGGTAGCTGTAATGCTCACAGGCTGCAGTGTCAACCTCAAGCCCAGATGGTTTCCCAAACTATTGGAAAGTTTCTTTCTGAGTGCTCGATTCTTCAGAGGAGGTAAAATGCGGGTGAAAATTATTTTATTGACAGCACTGTATGTAAGCAGTTCAGTTTATCATCGTGTTGTGTCTTGTGTCTGTATGTGTGTGTGTGTGTGGGGGGGGGGGGGGCTGTGCAAGTTTTAAAAAGAACTTTCCTTTATTCTCGTCCTCAATGAAGGCGAATATGAAATATAGTGAGAAAAATCTGCTAAAAAATTAATTACTTGAATTGCATTGAGATGCCAGTTTATTTGACACACCACCCCTTGCTCACATAAATGGTTCATTCCAACGCGTAATACATCATGTGACCACGGCTTGTGATATAAATTAGGCAGACCAGCTCTTCGAGTATCAGCTAGAGTTGGATTGAACGTTTGAATGGACAAAACAAGCGAGTTGAGTGGCTTTGAATCTGGCATGATAGTTGGTACTAGGCGTGCTGGTTCTAGAGTCTCCCAATTGATCGTCTTCCTGGGCTTTTCACGCACGACCGTATGAAGGGTTTACTGAGAATGGTGCGAAAAGCAAACAACTACCAATGAATTGCGATCCTGTGACAAGACAGCTGGTGGATCAGAGGGGTCAAAGGAAAATAGCGAGAATCGTGCAAGCAAACAGAGGGACCACAACCATGCAAATCACAAGAGAATTAAACATTGCTGTGAAGAGGGTCATCTCCGAATGCACCACGTAACGGAATTGGTCGCGAACAGGCTACAACAGCCGCCGACCATGACGAATGCTGATGTTGTCAGCGTGAACACGAAAGTTCGTCTCCAGGGAGCGCAAGAGCATCGGCACTGGACAGTTGGAGGACTGGAAAAAGGTAGCCTGGTCTGACGAATCAAGTTTCCTTTTGCATAATGTTGATGGAAGTAGAATTTGGCGCAAGCAACATGAGACTATGGAACCATCTTGTCTGATTTCAACAGTGCAGGCCGGTGGTTTATTCCTGGCACACATTAGGCCCCCTGATACCCATTGAAAGAACTCTGAGCGCCAAGAGGTGTTTGAACTTCGTTGCTGACCAAGTTCATCCCTTCAAGTTTGCAATTTATTCTCACTCACATGGACACGTTCAACATGATAATGCACCTGCTCACAAAGCCCATATCATCATCGAATTGTTCCAGGAACATGCCGACGAATTTTCCTTGCTTCATTGGCCTGCACAGTACCCAGATCTAAGTCCTATCGGGCATCTTTGTGATGAGGTGGTAAGGGCTGTTCACAGCAGTGAGATTGTGCCGCTGTCCAATTTGCAGGAACTGCGCGACACAATAATTTCCGCATGGTACAACATTCCTGCATAGCGCATCTAACATCTTGTAAGTTCCATGCCCCGACGAATTCGGGCTGTTTTGGGCCAAAAGAAGCGCAACACGCTACTAGGTAGGTGTACCTTATAAACTAGGATCTCAGTGTATAAGAACGGACGTGAGTTAAATCATATTCCCTATGAGAATACCTAAAATAGATAAGGAATGTAGCAAACATTTTTAGAAAAAAAAATGCCGTTTTATTACTGTGATGTATGTATGGTTTGCTGTAATTTGTTCGACAGAAACTTATTCGGCGGAAATTTGTTCGAAACGGAAATTTGTTCGACAGAAACTTGTTCGAATGAGAGTTGTTTGAGCAATATTTTGTCGACAGTTTGAGAGGCCGATAAAAAGCGTTCTCCTCAATAAGTCTTTTCTGCTTTGTTACTGGGAGATTATCGGAGAGGGAGTGGATTTGGGAAGAGCCTGTGACAAAAGAGAAGGCTTCGTTTTAGTTTAGGTAAAACTCTTTGTTTCCCAGACAATCTAGGTGCCGTTTATTTCCTTCCAGTTTTCATTATTCTTATAAAATATGACGAATAGTTAGCACGCTACTCAACAAAGGGACCTGGGTTCGATCCTCAGGTAAAGCATGGATATTTGTTGTGTTTCTGCTGAAGTCCTGACATCCTCACACACCTGGCTGTTAGACTTCTGTGGCACTCAGCTACTTCAGGGGATATTTATTTTCTTTATCTTCCTATTGCTTTTCGCTCGTCATTTGTCGGTTTGTGGATTTGTCAAACAGTTGTTCCACCATATCCTTTGAACGCGACGAGGATTTTTGTATCAAACGAAAGCTTGTGACGCAGAAAGTGTCATAGGTATAAAAATTGACCGCCTATGCTTTCTTCCACCCTCAATAAAAGGGAAGTACGAAAGCGATTGTTCCTTTATATCTACAGAGCGTTAGTGCTAAAAGTAACAAGCTGTACGTCAAATGAAAGCTTATGACGCGAGGAGTGTCACAGATGATTCAAAACTGACCTCCCATGGTTTCTTCCCCCTAAAAATGGGAAATGGGAAAACGATTGTTCCGCCATATTTTCCGAAAGCGAAAGCCTACAATTACGAGTTATGTGTCAAATGAAATTTCATACGATGTAGTAGATTGTTTCGAATTTTATCCTTCACGATTCTCTGCCCCCTCCACCTCCCTTAGGATGGAGATTTTCGCGGGAGTCGATCTTAATAAGTGTATTCGGAAACTTGTTCGACGGAACTTTGTTCGAAACGGAAATTTGTTAGCCGGAATTTTGTTCGACGGAAATTTGTTCGAAACGGAATTTTGTTCGACGGAAACTTGTTCGAAACGAAAATTTGTTCGACGGAAACTTGTTAGAAACGAAAATTTGTTGGAAACAGAATTTTTCCGAAACCGAATCAAAGTTATTTTAAGAAAAGTGTCGGAATTATTGTATCTATCCAGTGTGAAAGATTTTACTGTATTTTTCAATATCAATAGCATATATATATCATATATATATATATCAATATCAATATCAATCTTGCTATGTGCCGCTGGGGTAGGTTTTGCTTTTTATCTCGTTTGCAAAGAAAACGAGATAATCGTCTGTCTGTCTGCCTGTAAACATTGAACTTTTTAATTTACAGAGATAAATTAAAAAAGGAAGAGGAGGGCTGCCATATTAGTGTGGCCTACTGATTTGGACGACTGTGGCTACTTTTCTTCTTTATTTTTCTACCCTGCGAGGAGTGGTTAACAAACACAGAGTACTGCTGCTGACCATATAAATTTACTGGAGTGAAATAAGGCCCTGAGCTTGATTATGGATCTTGAATTTGCTGTACTGGTAAGCTACTCTGAAGGAAAAATTTTATGCTGTGTTTTCTGTTTGTTTATGGGTTGACCGCCCCAAGTGAATAGATTCACAGGATATGTTTATCAGCTGGTGGATAATCCTGAGCAGAGGTCATCGCAGGCATCTGAACTCTTTGCTTCTATTGGCATCGTCAAATTCTACATTGGAGGAAGTCTTCCAGTGTAGATGGCTTCAGCCTTTAGTGGTGGGGGAACGGGCCTTTGCCCATGTCTGCGATTAGGGGGCTGTTTGATATTGTCGGCATTCCCTCTCTCAATAAACATAGTTTCTTTAAACATCCCACTAACCATTTTCTCTCCGTAAGTAGTTGAAATGTGAGGACTCTGCACAGAGTTTTTCTCTTGATGTCCTCACACAAGAATTCCACCATTATAGTTTAGATATTCTCGGCTTGCAAGAGACCAGATAGACAGATAAAGGTCAGATTCTTAAAAATAACCTTAAATTTCTCTTTTCAGGAAGGGACGACAGTAAGCATCACCAAGGCGTGGGTCTGCTTCTCAGCAGACACGCTAGTGATGCTCTTCTAGGATATGAGTGCATTAATGAAAGGTTTCTTACAGCAAAATTTCAGACGAGCGTTAAAGACTTGAATGTTATATGCTGTTATGCCCCCACTGAGGATGCCAATGAGGATGAGAAGGATAGGTTTTATGAACAACTTCAGGATATTTTGAATTCTGTCAAGAAAGGAGATATTACCCTTGTTCTTGGTGACTTCAATGCCACAGTTGGTACTTACTCTGACCTTTGGGGAGGAGTAATAGGCCCTTTTGGTATTGGTAGCTGCAATGGCAATGGGCAATGTCTCGTACAGGTAAATAAACTTAATGGATTCAGAATAACTAACACTTATTAGAAACACCGCGACATACATAAGTACACATGGGTTTCACCCGATGGGCTGCATAAGAATAAGATTGATTATATATTAATTAACAGGAAATGGGTTAGTTCTGTTAGGAATACCAGGTCATATAGAGGAGCTGAAATTGGATGTGACCAATACCTTGTTAAAAGTGTCTTGCAACTTAAACTTAAAATGTGTTCTGTTAGGGTTAAAAAATTTACTTTTAATACTGAAGCTCTGAAAGACCCAGTTATAGCCAAAACTTACCATGATAGGTTACTTAGTCATTATGACAGTCATGGTTTGCTTACTACTGAAGTTGAGGAAGAATAGGACCATTTTAAACAGGCTTTTTTGGATACAAACAGTAATCTTCTAGGAAAAAAGGAGCAGAAGAGGAGAATTATCTGAGTGTTAAGGCACTTGAGCTTATTTCGGAAAGAAAGAACTGCAGGAATGTCCTTAATCAATACCCTATTATTCCTAATAGAAAGCATTACAGAGAGCTTTATAAACGTGTAAAGGATCAGTTAGCTGCTGATAAGAATCTTTGGCTTGATTGTTTGGCTGACAAAGCCGAGGAAGCAGTTAGACAGCACAACAGCAGAGAGCTATACCAGATAGTTGGTTGCTAGCTTTGTTGATTTAAAAAAGGCTTTCGACTCTGTTGATCGACATAATTTGCGATTGATTGTGATATCGTATGACATACCAGACAAGTTAGTTAACATAATGAAAGCTCTCTGTCATAACACTGAGTCGGGTGTGAGAGTTGGTAAGGTTTGTAGCAATTGGTTTAGCATTATTCTGGTGTTCGACAAGGGTGCAATTTGTCTCCTTTTCTCTTTTGTTTAGTTATTGATTATGTTATGCGAAATTCACTGCAAGGGAAAGATTTTGGCCCAAAATACCTTGAGACTGTTATAGGGCCAGCATTAAAGCCTGTAATGCATCTATTATCATTGCAAACAATGGGAGTAGAACTAACCACATTGTTTTGAACAAATGCTTAGCCCACCTAGCCATGACAGAAACCTCACCTTCTCTAACCTTACCTTGTTTAGTTTTCGATCTCTGTATACCTGTCTGTTTTCTACCGTACAGAATATTAACTGTCTGGTACAGCTCTTTGCTGTTGTGCTGTCTAACTGGTTCCTCGGCTTTGTTAGTCAAGACATCAAATTAAATATTCTTCTCAGTAGCTAGCTGATCCTTTAGACATTTATTAAGCTCTTCGTAATGCTTCCTATTAGGACTAACAGGATATTCATTAAGGACATTCCTGCAGGTCTCTCTTTCTGAAATAAGTTGAAGTGCGTTATCACTCAAATAATTTGCCTCCTCTGCTCCTTTTCCTGAAAGTGTACTGTTAGTTTCAAGAAAAGCCTGTTTAAAACGGTCCCACTCTTCCTCAACTTCCGTAATCAGCAAACCATGACTGTCATAATGACTAAGTAACCTATCAAGGTAAGCTTTAGCCATAACTGGGTCTTTCATAGTTTCAGTGTTAAAGATAACTTTGTTAATCTTAGCACAACACTTCTTAAGTTACAAGACACTTTTAACAAGATAATGGTCAGATACAATTTCAGCTCCCATATATACCATGGTATTCCTAACAGAAGTAGCCCATTTGCTGTTAATTAATATATAATCAATCATATTCTTATGCAGCCCATCAGGTGAAACCCGTGTGTACTTATGTATATCGCGGTGTTTGTAATAAGTGTTAGTTAATCTCAAACCATTAAGTTTACTTACTTGTAGGAGACGTTGCCCATTGTAGCTACCAATTCCAAAATTGCCTATCACCCCTCTCGAAAGATCAGAGTCACTACCAACTTTGGCATTGAAACCACCTCGAAAGTAGTGCTATGAACTTTGGCATTGAAACCACTCCTCGCAGGGTAGAAAAAAAAAAAGAAGAAAAGTAGCCACAGTCGTCCAGATCAGTAGGCCACACTAATATGGCACACTAATATGGCAAAGGACACTCACCTTTCAATGCCAAATTTGGCATTGAAACCACCTGGTATATGGTGGAATGACCTCGAAAGGTCATTCCACCATAAATAAATGTCTCCTTTAAAAAACCATAAATAATGTCCTTAAAAAAAATTCCACCTTTAATAAATGTCTTGACTAACAAAGGTAATATCTCCTTTCTAACAGAATTCAAAATATCTTGACGTTGTCCTTAAACCTATCCTTCTTATCCTCAGTGGGGACATAACAACAGATAACGTTCAGGTCTTTAATGTTTGTGTGAAATTTTGCTATAAGAAACCTTTCATTAATACACTCATATCTTAGAAGAGCATCACTAGCGTGTCCGCTGAGAAGCAAACCTTCGTCTTGGAGATGCTTATTATCTTCCCTAACTGAAAAGATAATTCTTTTTTTATTATCTATTAAATGATTGATGAATTTTCCATTGCTTTCCACTGTCGCCGTTGTATTTAAGGAATTTGCTCTATGATAATTATTTTTAGCAGATTTCAAAAAAGCATTAAATCTATTTATATCTTATTTTGTAATTATTTTCGTGCATAGCATTTTGAGGATATTTTATACGTTTCTTATATAATTTATCTCTTAACATAATATCTATTTTTATATCCAATGAATTTTTACTTGCTGGTTAGATTTTTTAATAGATATTGTTTAGCATCTACCACTAATTCAGAGAATTTTTTAAAAAAGATTTTGTAGCACAAATTGACATCTTTAGTTTTTTTAAGTTTTTTCCATCTGTAATTTATTAGTTTTTCCCTTAATGCTACGAAATTTATTTTATTCACTACATTCGGAACTATTGTCTGATCTTCGTTTCTCTTTTGATCACTTATATATATTCTTATTCCTACAGGGTACTGATCAACAATATCAATACATATAACAACTGTTCTCATTCCAATATTATATGTGTGTCTTACAAATACATGAAACGCTAGTTTGAGTCTGTCTCTACGTACTGTCTCTATACAGGGTGAATCTGAAAAAGTGGGCAAAACTTTACGGGGTGGTAGAACGCAGCTATACGAGCAATATTCGTCATAGAATGTATGGTCGGAACGCAAGCGGTGAGAAGTTAAAGGGTAGTTTTCCACTGTCACATTTAAAGAATGAACACAAGAAGGAGAGGAGATACTCTGTGCCTCACTTGCATTCCCGTCCGCCGCACCGTACACAAAGTGCATATCCGCCATTTCGTGGTTAGTATAACCAGCCATCCTCTCGGCAATCCACGGTAGAAATGCCGTTGGGTGCGAGGACCGACCTTTTTATACCATTTCCAACGCCACCTAGCGGCTCGCCGTTTGCGTTCCGCCCATACTTTCTATGACGAATATTGCTCGTATAGCTGAGTTCTACCACCCCGTAAAGTTTTGCCCACTTTTTCAGATTCACCCTGTATATGGTTGGAATCCATATAAAGAAAGCATATCCAAATAACTGTTTACATAATCATTATTAAGTAAAAGGTCAATATTAAGATCACCAGTAAATATAATTGTACTATTTTAATTAAATTTAAATATTCATTAATTTCTCTAGAAGCTGTTTTGGTGTGTGAAAATAAGATCTATATACTGCATATAGACAAATATCATAATCAGCCCACGTTAAACAAAGCGATTCAGCTGTCACCAAGTCGTTATTTTCGTTGAAAACAAAGTTGTATTTATTTTTAACAAAATCCAATGTACCACCTGATTTGTTGTAATGCCTATATTTGTAAAATTTATTATAAACGTTTAAGTTATATAAACAAACTTCATCTTCCTTTATAAGTCATTATAAGAATATCAACTCGATAATTCAAATAATCTGTGATTGCTTCAATAGGCTCAAACTTAAATCTTATACTACGTGCATTAATATTAAAGATAGAAAATGATTCACTGTTGGAAACTAGATGATAAACCTTTAAAATATCGAAAGTAGTGCTATGAAACATATATATTCAGTAGAAATATACTTGTTTAATATTCTAGTCACATTGAACAATGTGATTTATATCATCCTCATTACTAATTTTCTAAATTTGAAAAGAAAATGTAACTTAATATAATAAAACAATTTTCAGATTCTGTCCCAATTAATCAATCTTTCTGTAGTCAGCTCGCCTGTTCCGTTTCCAATCAATAGATGGTGACATGAGCAAGTGCCGGTAAAGTCAAAAAACAAAAATATCCATTTTTTACCTATCTCCCTAATGCTTTTGGCTTTGACATTTGTCGATTGGTTGGTTTGTGTATTTGACAAAAGGTTATTCCACCATATATTTCGAACGCGATGGAGAAATCTAATGATTTATATGTCACATGAAACTTGTGACGCGAAGAATATCATAAGCTATAAAAAAATTGACCCCCCCATGCTTTCTTCTCCTCTAATAATATTCAAATAAGGGGGGGGGGATATAAAAACGATTGTTCCCCTTTATCTCTTGAACGCGAGTGCGGAAGGTAACAGGCTATGGTGAGTGTGGAAATATAGGTGTATATGCCTAAAGACTAAAATTAGTTTGGCATATATAATTTAGTTTAGGTTATAATTATTATTAGTTAGTTTGGCTAATATAATAGTTTGGTTCTAAGGTTAAATTAACACATTTCAACACTTTGTAAGCAGGATAACAAGAAACTTGATGCCTTTGATTTTAGATGCTTAAGCAGTATCTTGGGCATTAGGTGGTTTGACTCTGTAAGTAATGTTAAGGTTAGAAGAAAGAGTTCTTCTAACCTTAACATTACTTACAGAGTCATTTTACGCATTCCTTTGAGCAGCATTTTACGCAGAGAGAGACTGCATTGGTTTGGCCATGTTGTTGGTATGCATAGCTATAGATCAGCAAACAGGATTATGTACAAAAAGGCTTTAGGAAAAGAGGAGACCTAGAATGCGATGGGCAGACAATGTCAAACAGGATATATAAAATTTATATTTTTGTTTCTTATTCACGCTTTTTTATTCCTTAAAAGTGTTTCTTTTCCAATTCATTATTAATTAGAAATGTATGTTTTTGCTTTTAAGTAGAGAATTTTTCCTGCAGCATTTTAAGAATATACATAGTTTGTCTTTACTAGTGGCTGTTCACTAGGTTTCTGTGACGGGTTGGTTTATACAAATAATACTAAGTATAAAGGAATTAAGCGGCTTAGGTTGGGTTATTTTACCTTTGAGCGGCACATTGTTTGCACACAATGGGCTAGATGGCCGGGTCACAAGGACCCCGAGGGCTCAGAAAAGCTTTTTTTTTTTGGGAGGGTGAACCCGCTAAACAGCTGTTAGGAGACAGATGGTAGCCTCCGTCAAGGCCATCCGATATCTTCTTTAACGTGCACAGGGTATTCATTAAATTCTCCCGCACACAGATCACTAAAAACACTTACCTTCAAAAACTTTCCTTTGATAAATGACTCAGAAATACCGACCATTTTTCAATCGTTCCTCCTATCTTGAGTTGGAAAGTTCAGGTACTCTCTTACTAAACCATATGAGTGGACGTTCAACTAGAGTGATGTCATAGATCATGTGGGGAGAGCAGACAGGAGATGCATATTCAAGAATAGGCAAAACAAAAGTAGAGAATGCTTTGAATATTGTGAACTTGTTCCACTTTTTATAGCAGCGCATAATCATGAAGGCGACCTGGTTAGCTTTTTTTGGTGATGTTTTCGCAGTGTAAAGAAAATGAGAGGTTAGGAGAAATGGTAACACCCAAATCTAATTGTTATGATACACTGACATGTAGTACCCATCAACCAAATTCTTAATTCTTTTGAACACAATAATGCAACGAACTTTACCTGTAACAGTAAGTAGACTGATTCCCTTATAATTATCACAAGAACTGCGATAACCTGTTTTAAATTTGCCGGTTTGTCACTTTCTCGGTTTGAGAGTGTCAAAACAACATATCTTTCGAAAGCGACGGAGAAACTTAATGCTGTATGTGTCAAATAAAAGCTTGTAACGCAGGGAGTGTCATAGACTATAAAAAATTGATTCCCCATGCATTCTTCTCTCCTAAAAAACGGTCAATATGAAAGTCGTTCTACATATCTTCCGAACCAGAGTAGTTACGAGTTAGGTGACAATTGAAAGCTCATATAATGACCGTCGTGAACTGTTTCGAATTTTGCCCCATTTTGCCCCCGATAAAAAAAAACAGGGGTGGGTGTTCGTTTTTTTTAGGGGTTCAATTTAACGAGTCATATCTCAAATTAAAGCTTGTGACGTCTCCAGTGTCATGGGCAACCTCAAACACGATTCCAAAATTTGAGGGGGGTCGAGTTATGAGTTTTTAGGGGTGGTCGACGTTTATGAGTCATATATCAAATGAAAGACATTGAAGGTAGATGTTTTTAGTGAAAATACGCTAATAAATTAAAAATTAAAAAATACATGTCTTTCTATATGGCCCTAAAAAAGGATAAAATAAACCTAAAGCCTATCGATGGTGCAATCAGTCATTGAGTTAGGTAGGCTTTAAGTTTATTTTACATCTTTTAGGGCCATATGGGAAG
This sequence comes from Ryuthela nishihirai, assembly GCA_038380435.1. Classification (NCBI taxonomy): domain Eukaryota; kingdom Metazoa; phylum Arthropoda; class Arachnida; order Araneae; family Heptathelidae; genus Ryuthela; species Ryuthela nishihirai. Next base: position 32,934,617 of record JAWZYU010000004.1, read on the forward strand.
ACAGGTATTTTTTAACATTTTTAATTAATTTTTTAATTTTTTTAGCTATTGCATATCTTTCTATTGCTTCTTGTTCTTTCTTTGTCGGTACCTTTGTTGGTCTATAAATGGTAGGTAGGTAATTACTGGAAGGAAAGCTATACACCAATCCCTGAAATGATGTACACAACCTTGTGATGGACGCCTATCATCTAATGTCCAACCCCGTCTTCTCGTGGTGCAGACCATTAGTACCTTTCAAAAGAGAAATTATTTTGTGGAAGGGAACGGAAGGGGGGAGCTGCTAGATCAGTTTGGCCTACAGATTTGGACTACTATGGTACTAGACTACTAGATATGGAATACTATATTTGGACTACTATACTTTCTTTTTTTTCCAACCCTGCTAAGGAGTGATCAACCACACAGTGTCCTGGTGCTGACAACATACACCAACCGGCATGGAATGACCGCTCTGAGCTTGTTTATGGATCCTGAATTTGCTATACTGGCGGGCTTCTGTTGAGGGAAAATATTCCGCTGTGTTTTCTGTTCCTTTGTGGGTTGACAGCCCCAAATAATATAATTTTTCATAGGATACATTTCATAGGATGCATTTTTTCAGCTGGTGGATAATTCTGATCAGAGGCAATCGCAGTACTTGAATCTTGCTTCTACGGGCATTGCCAAATTCTACATTGGAGGAAGTCTTCCAGTGTACGTGGCTTCAGCCATGTGCAATGGGGAACGAGTAGTGACGAAACGAGTCTTTGCCCCATGCCTGCGATTAGGGGGCTGTTTAATGCTGTCGGAATTCCTACTCTCAATAAACATAGTTTATATAAATATCCTACTAACCATTATATATAATTCTAAAGGTAGTTGGAATATGAATCAATAAACATAGTTTATATAAACATCCTACTGACCATTATATATTATTCTATAGGTAGTTGGAATATGAGGACTCTGCACATAGATTATTCTCTTGATATCCTCACAAAATAATTTCACCCTTATAATTTACATATTCTCGACTTGCAAGAGACAGATGGACAGATAAAGGTCATATTCTTAAAATTAATTTTAAATATCTCTTTTCAGTGAGGGAAGATAAAAAGCAGCTCCAAAGCGTAGGTTCTCAATCGACACGCTAGTGACGCTATTCTAGAATATGAGTGCATTAATGAAAGGTTTCTTACAGCAAAATTTCAGACGAGCGTTAAAGACTTGAATGTTATCTGCTGTTATGCCCCCACTGAGGATGCCAATGAGGATGAGAAGGATAGGTTTTATGAACAACTTCAGGATATTTTGAATTCTGTCAAGAAAGGAAATATCACCCTTGTTCTAGGTGACTTCAATGCCAAAGTTAGTACTGACTCTGACCTTTGGGGAGGAGTAATAGGCCCTTTTGGTATTGGTGGCTGCAATGGCAATGGGCAACGTCTCCTACAGGGAAGTAAACTCAATGGTTTCAGAATAACTAACACTTATTACAAACACCGCGATATACATAAGTACACACGGGTTTCACCTGATGGGCTGCATAAGAATATGATTGATTATATATTAATTAACAGCAAATGGGCTAGTTCTGTTAGGAATACCAGGGCATATAGGGGAGCTGAAATTGGATCTGACCATTACCTTGTTAAAAGTGTGTTGCAACTTAAACTTAAGAAATGTTGTGCTAAGGTTAAAAAAATTACCTTTAATACTGAAGCTCTGAAAGACCCAGTTATAGCTAAAGCTTAACGTGATAGGTTACTTAGTCATTATGACAGTCATGGTTTGCTTACTACTAAAGTTAAGGAAGAATGGGACCATTTTAAACAGGCTTTTTTGGAAACTAACAGTAATCTTTTAGGTAAAAAGGAGAACAGGAGACAAAAGTATTTGAGTGTTAAGGACTTGAACTTATTTCAGAAAGAAAGAATTGTAGGAATGTCCTTAATCAATACCCTACTAGTCCTAATAGAAAGCATTACAGAGAGCTTAATAAACGTGTAAAGGATCAGTTAGCTGCTAGTAAGAATCTTTGGCTTGATGGCTTGGCTGACAAAGCCGAGAAAGCAGTTAGACAGCACAACAGCAGAGAGCTGTACCAGACAGTTAATGCTTTGTGTGGGAAGAAAATAAAGGTACACAGGGATTGAAGGATAAACAAGGTAAGTTTATAGAAGGTGAGATTTCTGTCATGGCTAGGTGGGCTGAGCATTTCATTGATGTTCTAAGTAATGTGGTTAGTCTTACTCCCATTATTTTTTAAGAGATTTTCTGCAAAATTTCATAATCCTTGGGAAGGTCCGTATACAGTAGTTAACAGGATTAACGACATGGTGTATCGCATTCGTCGACGTCCAACTATAAAGTGAACTGTGGTTCATGTGGATCGTTTGGCCCCGTTTCATCGGAGAACTTAGGAAGCTTCGGAATTAAGAATTGTTCGGGACGAACAAGACCTAAGGAGGGGGCAGTGCTACGAAAGATGAATGTACTACAATGGGCTTATGGCAGATGTGTGATGAACATTCGCGTATGCTTCAGCGTGGCAATTACGCTATCAATTGATTAGAACGGAGAGACGCTTTGAATAATAAGAATAGTAGAGGAAAAACGAAAGATATAGTGGAGTAGTAAAGAAAGAAGGAATAGTGTGTTAAATTAGTGTTGTGTGATGCTACATAAGAAGACTGCTCTTATTTGATTTAAGATGAAGCCTGGTTCCGATGGTGAAAGGGAATCAACAGTAAAGTTTGTTATTGGGTCCTCTATCAGGGGAGATCAACGTTAGATGTTTCGTATCTATAAGATATAAAGTATTGTTAAGGTAGTCTTGTATCGCAAATGAAATTTAATATAAATTGGTGTGTTTGTTAAATGTTACAAGGTAATAGTTTCTATTTTTCCATAGGAGCTGAATATTGAGAGCACTATAGTTTAAACATTGAAAATTAGTTAAGCATAGTAAATCGTTCTTTTTATGGTTTGACTTTATACTAAGAGGAAAAGAAAAACTTGTGTTTAAATAAGATTGTTTTAGTTGTATTATTTTGTGCCTTTGTAATAAATTACTTCATTCATACTTTGGTTTGGTAAATGTACTTTAGAATTCACGCTCAGTTTTCATCTGTTTAAATTCATAACAGTATCTTTAAAGGGTCACAAATCACTTTCCCTGCACTGCGGAAGGATTATCTGACAACGGATCATCTGTCCAGTGGGATTCTCCCATCTTCTGTACAATACACCATCTTTGATTTCTAAGGAGTCCCACTTCACTCAATAACTTTTTGTAGTTAGATTATACCTCGAGATTTCCTCCCAATTAGGTCTTATATCAGATTTTTTAGTCAAATCGATTATTGGCCTTATATCTTCATCGTCTAGTTGGGCCTTTCTAATTTCTATTGGGCTCCAAATGTTAGGAGTATCACTGTTTGCTTGTGTCGATGTTATTTATCTTATGGGCATTGTCTCTAGTACCATATTTCAACTCTGCAGTGTAACAATGTTTACAGTTGTCAATGCATGGACGTCTGGAAAGGGCATCTGCATTCCTATGCAGTTTGCCAGTTCGATGTTCAGTGGAGAAATTGTATTCTTGCAACCGCTGTATCCACCCATCAATTGTCCTTCAGGGTTTTTAAAGCTTAGTAGCCACCTGAGTGCAGCATGACAGTACGGAAAAGAAATTTCAGGCTATAGAGAACTAAAGGCCAGCATAACTAAAGAACTAAAGGCCAGGAGATCCAGAAACTTCTTCTATATCCTAGACGCAAAGATCACCAATGCCAGAACTCAAAGAAAACTCCTGGGAAAAGTTCACACAAGAGCTGGCTAATTCACACCTACATCAAAAATCTCTCAACTTTGAACAACCTAACAAAAAAAAATCAACCCCAAAGAAGAATGGCAATCCATATGTATCCATATTAACATCTCCACATAACAACTGGCAAATAACTTCTTGGAAATATATTATGCAGAAAAAAGAGCCTGATTTCATTCAAATGGATCAAGATACACTTCGTGAACAAAACAAAGAAGAAATTAATAAAGAAAAAAAAAAGATTTAGAGAAACCCAACATGTCTATAACAAAATCTAAACTAACCTATACTCTACAAAACACACAAAAAATCAGCTTCAGGACCAGATGGAATTAAATTTCAGGCCATTCTAAATCTCCCACAAGCAGGTAAACAAAATTTAACTAACATGTTAAACCTCTATTGGAATGGGATCCCCATACCAGATGATTGGAACCAAACTTGCACCATACTAATCAGAAAACCTAACAAAATTGCTACTAACATGGAAGCATACAGACCTATCCACTGACATCATGTATCTCAAAACATTTGAAAAAATCATCAAAACAGAACCAAGAACAGCTAAATTGTTATGCGGAAAAGTACAATATATGTACTTAGTGACCAGACATCTGGCTTTAGGAAAGCTAAAAGCAAACAAGATAATTTACTTAATCTTACCCTAGATCTTCAAAATGCGCTTAGTCATGATTACACAACTGCAGTTATATTCCTAGACTTCAAGGGAGCTTTTGATGGGATTTTACAGGAATATCACTACAAGTATCATCCAAGAAAGCCTAACATACCCTCTACTGTTTAATTTATATCTGCATGACCTCCCCTCTCTTCTACTTGAGCATGCAAAAATTTCACTTTATGCGGATGACCTGGCTGTTTGGTGTAGTTATCCCTCATTCTACAAACTAGAATAAAAATTACAGGAAGCTTTCAACATCATGCAAGATTATTGCACCAAATGGCATACCAAAATTGCTACTGAAAAAACTGTCATAATGCCAGTGGTCAAACTCAGAAGAAAAATTCCCAGAATTATTGTGAGAACAGAAGGAAACCTACAAACACGTCCACAAGTAACCAAACACAAATTCCTTGGTATTACTTTCAACTCTTACTTTACATGGACAGATCATATATCCCAAGTACTTACAGCCTGCGAGAAACATAGTCAACTGATAAAATGCAGAGCGGGAACCACATGGGACTATAGACCAAAATCCCTGATCACATTCTATCAATCTATCCTCAGGCCAAAAATAAAATATGTAATGTTCCTAACCACTAATAAAACTGAACATCAAAGAACAAAAATGGAAGCACCACATCAAATCTTAAAGCATACAAAATCTTAAATTTGTGTCCAGGTCAACTACCCTCTTGTCCAAACATATCCATCAAAGCAGAGATATCCACACCTGACCTAGAAACCAGAATAAAAGAAACACTCAGCAACAACATTCTCAGAATAGTAGCTAAACAGGAGAAACACTCACTTATAAGAAAACAACAGAAGCTCCACTTAGAGGATAACTGATAGAAACTATAAGGAGAGATATATACCTACCAAAGAAATCCTGCAACACAGAGGAAAATACAATTGGATAACTAAATAGACCCCCATGGATATTACCTTACCCACAAGTAATAACAAACATCAAGAACCTAAATTATCCCCTCCCTCGAAAAAGAAAACATGCAAGAAGAAATACTGCAACCCTCGAAAGAAAGTTAGGTAAAGATGCAGGGGCTGTATATTTCCCACAAGATAATTCCAGGCATAGTTTCAACATCGAAAATTACAACAGCTCCACGGACGCTGAACTTATAGCCATTTTGAAAGCTTTGAAATGGGTAAAGGAGAAACAAAAAATAGCCATACCCACAGATAGTAAAGCAGCCCAACAATCTATAATCCAGTATCTAGCTAATTCCCACCAACTCAAACTTATCCAAGAAATTCTTTGGTCTACATTATATCAAATTTTCTATATTAACTCAAATAAGAAAAAAAATGAAATCACATTCCAGTGTGTCCCTCGCCACATTGGACTCGCTGGCAATGAGATAGCTGATGAATTAACTAAAACACTGGATACAAACACAACTAGCTATATAGGTCAACCATCACTTTCCATTATCAAAAGGAAATTTTAACTGAGATCATCAGCAGAACAACAAAAAATATTTTTTGAAACTGTTACAAATACAGGAAACAACCATGGAATTATAATAATCTGGAACAACTCTGAAACAACAGACAACTTTAATACAGATAAGACAGTATTATAATAACAAGACTCCTATTAGGCCACTAAAAATTGAAATAATATAATATACCTCATGAACAAAACCAACTCTGACAAATGCCAGTATTGTAACCACAAAGAAACAACACCATACATTCTTCTAGATTGTGAAGAATATAGCACTGAAAGAAAATGGCTTTTTGAAAACCTACAGTAACTAGGAATTAAAGACTTCCAACTGGATACCATATTAAACCATCATAACAAAAAGATAGAAACAAATCATATCAAGAAATAATTTTATTCCTGAAGTCTGTTGGGCTTTATCACAGGATAACACACTTCCCACAGAGAAAAAAAAAGAAAAAAACATTTTTATTATTATTATTTTATAAAGATACAGAAAGAAACTCGAACAACTAACAAAAAGTCAAACATTACAAACCAGAAATATAACCCACACAAATAGAGGAAATGCAAAATAATAAAATATGAAAGATCTAAAGTAACTAAAAAAAATAATAAATAATAAAAAAGAACTACAGAAACTATATAGTAGTGATAACACCAAATAACCATATTGCTTAGAACAAACAAAAAAGAAGTTCAAATAAAATATTGGAAAACAAAACCAGTGTCAAAGAAAATATAGAGAACTTTTTTTTTATTTTCTCACAAGCCAGGAGTTTAAACAGCAAGAAAACCTCACTGCATAATAGCTACACAACGAACTGCAAGTTGTTTTCTTCCTCACCTAAAAAATTTAAAAAATAGAATAAATTTCCCTCCCGTCCATGCCTCTCAGCCTACTTCATCTATCCTAAATCTCTTTAAGCCTAAGGTACTAATTTTAAAAACTGGCCAAGTTTGCAGAAAGATTGCCTGACAAAAAGCAGCCCAAGATACGATGTGTCAAGTCAAACGTTTTTCTATTGGCTGTATGTTGTGAACGTAAGATCGACAGGCTACATATGAAGCAGACAGCAAAAAATGACCCAATTTCTCTAATTTTAAAGTAAGCAAAAGACGTAAAAAGAAATCCTTTACTTGGAGCTGTAGGTTGCCAGGAGAAAAAGGTTATCGAATTGAAATAACGGGTCAGGTTGTTCGATCAGTTGTTGAGATTCTAGAGGATGCGACGTTTAAACAGTGCAATTGAAGAGGAATCGGCGGAGAATGATGATGATGAATCGGCTCTCTTCTTACGAGTGCCGTAAAAGCTAAATGATCCGAGTGAATAAAATTCAAGGAGGGATGTTTGAGTGGTATTTCTTCTTATTTTATCCTTTCAGTGTCTTGGGGGATCTTCGTTATGCGCTGGTGATATAAAACGCACATCGAAATGAGAATTTTTTATCAATGATAAAGATTCCGTGAATACAACGATCTTATTATTGTTTCCAAAAGAAAAAGAAAGATATAAATTGATTACATTTACTTAGATTTATCGATGCTGATTCATTTGAAAATTCACGAGATCTCCTCTTATGTATGGAGATACATAGGAATTTGAAAGGTAAAATGCCTTGAACCGGGTTCGATACGATCGTCAAGATCGTAAAATCGATAAAGCAATTTACGTATCATCAGGAGGTGGTGGACTCGAGACAAATTTCGCTCCTTAATTTGATGTCGATGTATAATGAATGGTTTTTGTTATTTTTCCCCAAAGGCGAATGACAGAAGACGATTTCAGATCACTAACCTTCCTTTGTTCGAAACTTCTTTTTTAACTGCTGATTTAAAAAAATTATCTTAGTCTGTTCACTGACTTACGTAAGTCTCTCTCCTTAAGAACAGCGGCCTCTGTGTGTTTCCGATGCCTAAATAATCTTTTTACTTGTGAAGATTGAACTCTTTAAATGTGAGTGAAGCGTTTGCAGCACAATTCCATTACTGAAGATTTTATCCTATTCCTGCCTTCTCTTATCTGCAGTCGATTGCTATGCTTTAAGCTCGTCTCGTGAAGTGTCACTCTCGATTTAATGCTTGCGTTGAGGAAAGTAGCTCTCATATGAAAGGGTTCTGGGTGACAAAGACCCCCAAAACTTACGCCTTTTATCAAAGAGAGCAATGAACATAAAACAGACTTTCACTCTGTTTAGAAAAGGGGTTGACACGCTTAGAAACACCCATCGCACATTCCTTTCTTTCTGAACAGTTAAGGAGTAGGAGTGGCTCAGTCGGAGGCGTCCTAGACTAGCAATCTGCAGTTCCCAGGTCGATTCCCAACTATGCCAACGTTGAGATTTATCACCGCTAACCCTCAACCAGAGTAAGAAAATGAATACCAATGGACTTGGAAAGGTCGCCTTCAGTCGGAAGGGATGTACAGCCGTGGCCCCGTGTTCGGCAGAGACATACCCTACGCACGTTAAATAACACGCTGGATGGCGTTGACGAGAGGCTGTGGTTTTACCTCCCATTCGAAAAATTGCGGCCTTTCCAACATAGTTGGATATCCATATATATATATCATCTTAATAGGTTACTAATAATTCAAAGAAGTCCCCATTTCACGTCTGCTATGGAGAAGTAGTTAGTACGCCCGAATTGCGATCAGAGGATGGGGGTTTCTTGAGACCGAAGTCTTCCTCCCCAACTCACACTTCATTGTAAATTTGAAAATACCTATAGACTGAAGAGCCAAAACATTATGACCAAGACGTCTTTATGCAAATCGAAGCAACTGCAGATAAACGACGGTGCGTATTGCTTCGATTGCTTCGACGGTCGACGTTGTTATCTTTAATTTTCACTATATCGGAGTAAATAAAAATGACTGAAAAAAGAAAGCTTCTGCCGCGACCCACTTCATCATCACCCTATTTCATCACCTCTTGTCGAGACCCCACAGTCCACTTTTAGAGATATGTGAAAGCTCCAATGCTAACTTTCCCAGATCAGGGAGACTGTTTTCACCTGCTTGCACACCGTGCCTGGTTGAGGAGAGGGACCAACCGGACGAAATGGTAATATGATGGATGTATAGAATGTAGTGAGAACGTGGATGTAGCCACTATTTAAAGAATAATCACTGCGGCCACGAGATCTTGTTCCTCGACGAAGTAACTTTTTAATACCGGGGTCCGTATTCATTTTTAGAAGAGACCGCCCCGCCAAGGTATCGAGAGGCGAACTTGGGGAGTACGAGATATTCCTACACCCACCTTTTCCCTACCACATCTAAATACAGGTAGTAATCGATTTGCGCGGGTTTGATTTACGTGATTTCTAAACTTAGGCATATTTTAAATTTCAGCAGTTCAAAACTTTACATTAACGCTATTTGAAGTGAACCCTCAAATGGTGCCACGAGAAATCTTCCAACTCTACTGATAAATCACCTACTTTGCAGGAAACGCAGAAGAGGCTCACAATTCGTTGCCAGCTGTGTACGAGAAGTGTGTCTCGTGTAATGAGTAACTTCTGACGGGGATCGCTCCATTTTTCTACGAAGACTTTTCATTTTTGGTAATGGTTTTATTGTAGTTTTTGTTCGCAAAGTTAAATTTGAGTCCCGCATTGACAGACAAAAATCCCGCAGAATAAAACAAAAATGGAGGTTATAATTATAAATAAGAAAAAAAAAAGTGAACCACGTAATTTCAATAAATAATGTAAATTGTCGATTGTTTGGTATTCGCTTTCCAAATATAATATTTAAATACCCGATAAACTAAGTTCTTCGGATGCTACTGAAACTTTAACTTACTACAGGGGTCCTCAAACTAAAAAACATTAGGAATCTCTGGGTTAATTTATTATCGTACATTTATAGGTTATTAAAGGTGGGGATTCTCTCATATTTAGGTCGGCTGGGCATTTCAGAGATGTTCTAAATAATGTGGTTATTTTACTCCTATTGTTTATAATGATGATAGATACATTACTGGCTTTAATGTTGGCCCTATAACACATTCTGAAGTCGCTTTAGTATCTCTAAATTAAAACTGCATAAACCTCAGGGGTAGATGAAATTACTACTGAAATGCTTAATGCTGGGAATGTTTGTGTTGTCACACGGTTGACTGAAATTTTGAAAAAAAATTTAAGATAAAGGTTTTCTAGGGATTTTACTAGAGTTATTCAAAATTATTTTTTATAGAAATATTTAAAAGAAAGTTTTTAAATATTTATACAAATATTTTTAAAAAATATACTCGCAGTTCTTGTGATAATTATAGGGTTATCAGCCTACTTTCTGTTCCAGGTAATGTTCTTTGCATATTTGCGCTTTATAGAAATAAGAATTTTGTTGATGGACAACTGCGTGATGAGCAATGTGGATTCAGAAGTGATAGGGGATGTATAGCTCAAATATTTTCATTTAAGCAGATTTTTGAGAAACATTTAGAGTTGCAGAGACCTGTGTTTACTAGCCTTGTAGATTTAAAAAGGCTTTTGATTCTGTCGATCGACAAAATTTGTGATTGATAGTTAGATCATATAGATTACCTACGTTAGCATAATGAAAGTTATCTATAATAACGCTGAGTTATGTGTGAGAACTGGTAAGTATTGAAGCAATTGGTTTAGCATTGATTCTGATGTTCGACAAGGGTACATTTTGTCTCCTTTCCTCTTTGGTTATTGATTATGTTATGCGAAATTCACTGCAAGGGAAAGATTTTGGCCTTAAATGGTCTAGATATGTGAAAATTTCTGAATTGGATTATGCTGATTATTTAGCGCTTGTGGCAAATGATGTTGATGAGATGAACTCTTTTATTCAAGCTGTTTATGAGATTGGTAGTAGAGTAGGTTTAGTTATAAACAAAGCGAAAACTAAAGTGATGAAAATTGGTCATGTAGGCTGAGGTTTAGTTAATCTGAATACTTGCAGTCTTCAGAAGGTGTCTCAGTTTAATTATCTTGGGAGCTATGTAACAGATACTAGTAATGTGAGGCATGAGATTAACAGAAGAATATGGATTGCTGCTGGGACTTTTAAGAATCTATGGAGAGTGTGGAGAAATAGGCTTATACACCTAAAGACTAAAATTAGAGTATGAAATAGTTTGGTCTTTCCTAAAGTTGGTTATGGTAGAGAAACATAGACCCTATGTAAACTAGATAATAGTAAACTTTATGCCTTTGATTCTATATGTTTGCGCAGCATCTTGGGCATTAAGTGGTTCAACTGTATAAGTAATGATGAGATTAAGCAAAGGAGTCTGCAACCTACTTTGAGCAGCATACTTTGCAGAAAGAGACTTCGTTGGTTTGGCCATATTGCCCGTATGCATAACTATAGATTAGCGAATAGGATTATAAACAGTGTGCCTAAAAGCTTCAGAAAAGGGGTGTGTGTATCCTTGAGGGAATTGGTCTATGATAGGCAGATGCAATAGGTGTAGCTGAGGACAGACGTGTTTACGAGAACAAAATTACAAACACCGCGACATTCATAAGTACACATGGGTTTCACCTGATGGGCTGCATAAGAATATGATTGATTACATATTAATTAACAGCAAATGGGCTAGTTCTGTTAGGAATACCAGGGCATATAGGGGAGCTGAAATTGGATCTGACCATTACCTTGTTAAAAGTGTATTGCAACTTAAACTTAAAAAGTGTTGTGCTAAAGTTAAAAAATTTACCTTTAATACTGAAGCTCTGAAAGACCCAGCTATATCTACAGCTTACCATGATAGGTTACTTAGTTATTATGATAGTCATGGTTTGTTTACTACTGAAGTTGAGGAAGAATGGGACCATTTTAAACAGGCTTTTTTGGAAACTAACAGTACTCTTATAGGGAAAAAGGGGCAGAGGAGGCAGAATAATTTGAGTGATAAGACACTTGAACATATTTCAGAAAGAAAGAACTGCAGGAATGTCCTTAATCAATACCCTACTAGTCCTAATCGAAAGCATTACAGAGAACTTAATAAACGTGGAAAGGATCAGTTAGCTGCTGATAAGAATCTTTGGCTTGATGGTTTGGCTGACAAAGCCGAGGAAGCAGTTAGACAGCACAACAGCAGAGAGCAGTACCAGATAGTTAATGTTTTATGTGGTAGAAAACGGACAGGTATACAGGGATTGAAGGATAAACAAGGTAAGGTTATAGAAGGTGAGGATTCTGGCATGGCTAGATGGGCTGAGCATTTCAGTGATATTCTAAACAATGCGGTTAGTTCTATTCCCATTGTTTGCAGTGATGATAGATGCATTGGTGGATTTAATGTTGGCACTATAACACAATCTGAAGTTATTTTGGCTATTTCTAAACTTAAACTTCATAAATCCTCAGGGGTAGATGAAATTACTACGGAAATGCTTAGAGCTGGGAATGTTTCTGTTACCATTTGGATGACTGAAATTTTGAATATCTTTTATGATAAAAGCATGGTTCCTAAGGATTTTACCAGAGCTATTACACCAATCAGTCAAAACATTAAAACCACCTACCTAATATGATGTAGGTCCTTCTCTCACCGCCAAAAGAGCTGTCACCCAATGAGGCATACATTCAACGAGATGTTCATAGGTGTCGCTTGATATTTGTAACCATGACTCCAACAGAAGATCCCGCAGTTCCCATAAATTACGTGGTTGGCGGGATGCTACTCGAACCCGTTTCTCCAACTCAAACCACAAATGCTCGATAGGATTCATGTCCGGCGAAATTGGGAGTCATGGCAATAAATAGAATTCCTCATCCATCATGTTCTAGGAACCATTCCTGAACCTTCTTCGCAGTGTGACATGGGGCATTGTCTTGTTGAAAGACGCCATCTCCGGCAGGGAATACAGTCGCTATAAAGGGGTGTACTTGGTCTGCCACGATGTTCAGGTAGGTGACAGAGTTTGCTCTACAGGGATAATGATTGCCTGGGCAATGTTCCCCAAGGAAACATTGCCCAGGCAATCACAGTCTCTCCAGCCGCCTGGATCCCTCCCACAGTGCATCCAGGTGAGAAAGTTTCAGTGGGTAACTTTCTCACCTGGATGCTCCCACTGAAACTGTTAACCACTGTTACCACTGTTAACCGTCGCACACGAGCTCGTGCATCCACATGGTGTAACAGAAAATGGGATTCGTCTGACCATGCGACTCTCTTCCAGTCTTCTATGGTCCAATGTCGATGATTACGTGCCCACTGCAAGCGTTGACGATGGTTAACAGCTGTGAGCATAGGCACACGAAGGGGTCTGCTGCTGCCTAGACCCATATCCAAGAGCTTACGATGAACTGTGTGTTCGAACACATTGAGCCCTTTACCACAATTGAAATTATGGGCAATGACAACAGTAGCCCTCCTGTTGCTTCAGACAAGATGAGATAACTTGCTCTGACCTTTGACATCAATGAGGCATGGCCGGCCCACGCCTTGTCGATGGCTCGAAGTGTCACCTGTTTCGGACCATCTTTGATAGGCACTAAGTACAGCATAGCATTAGCAGCCTACCAGCGTCGCCGTTTCGGAGATGCTCTTACCAAGGCATCTTGTCATAACTATCTAGCCTTTGTCGAAATCAGATAAATCCTTTGCTTTACCCATGTTGAGAAGGAATGAAATACTGCCTGCTAGAACTTTGACCCAGGTATTATACATATATATCATTCGCGGCCTTGTCCCGTGATACTGATTGGCTGCATGCGCGCTTCTTTGCATAATGCAGAGGTGGTTTTAATGTATTGGCTGATCGGTGTTTTATTCCTATTTTTGCATGATTGTTCTTAATAGAATTAAGAATCTGATTGACAGGCAATTGCGTGATGAGCAATGCGGTTTCAGAAATGGTAGGGGTTGTGTAGATAAAATATTTTCACTCAGGCAGATTCTTGAAAAATGTTTAGAGTTTCAGAAATCTTTGTTTGCTAGCTTTGTTGATTTCAAAAACATTTTCATTTCAGTTGATCGTCATAATCTGTGGTTGATTGTGAGATCGTATGGTATAACTGACAGGTTAGTTAACATAATGAAAGCTCTCTATAATAACAGGGGCGGGGATCGCTCAGTCGGTAGCATGCCAGGCTCGTAATCTGTAGTTCCCAGGTTCGAGTCCCAGCTGGATCAGCGTTGAGATTTATCTCCGCAAAATTCCGATGGGCTTGTGAAGGCCGCCGTCCGTCGGATGGGACGTTAAGCCATGGACACGTGTGCGGGAGAGCCATACCCTGTGCACGTTAAAGAACACGCTGGATGGCCTTGACGGACGCCACCATCTGTCTCCCAACAGCTGTTCCAGTGGGTCCCCTCCCTTAACATTCTCTGAACATTCGAGGTCCATGTGACCTGGCCATTTAGCCCATGGTGTGCAAAAAAGTGCCGCTCAGAGGTAAAACAATCCAACTCTATAATAACACTGAGTCGTATGTGAGAGTTGGTAAAGCTTATAGCAATTGGTTTAGCATTCTGATGTTCGACAAGAGTGCATTTCGTCTCCCTCTCTCTTTAGTTTGGTTATTGATTATGTTATGAGAAATTCATTGCAAGCGATAGATTTTCGCCTTAAATGGTCTGGAGATACGAAAATTTCTGATTTAGATTATGCTGATGATGTTGATGAGATGAACTCTTTCATTCGAGCTGTTGATGAGACTGGTAGCAGAGTAAGTTGATTATAAACAGAGAAAAAACTGAAGTGATGAAAGTTGGTCAGCCAGATGGTAGTTCAATTATTTTGAATGGATGCATTCTTGAGAAGGTATCTCGGTTTAATTATCTCAGGAATTATGTAACAGATACGGGTTGATGTGCGGCGTGAGATTAACAGATGAATAGAGATTGCTGCCGGGATTTTTAACAATCTATGGAGCGTGTGGAGAAATAGGCGTATACACCTAAAGACTAAAATTAGATTGTATAATAGTTTGGTTCTTTCTAGGGTTAGTTATGGTAGTGAAATTTGGACACCGTGTAAACAAGATAACAGGAAACTAGATGCTTTTGATTCGTAGTATCTTGGGCATTAGGTGGTTCAACTTTGTAATTAATGATGAGGTTAGGCAAAGGAGTTTGTAACCTCCTTTAAGCAGCATATTTTGCAGGAAGAGACTCCGTTGGTCTGGCCATGTTGTCCGTATGGTTAATTATAGATTGGCGAATAGGGTTATGAAAAGTGTGCCTAAAGGTCTCAGAAAGAGGGGGAGACCTAGGATGCGGTGGGCTGACAATGTCAAACAGGACCTTGTTAGACTTGGTGTGCAGTGGCCAGATGCAGTAGATGTAGCTCAGGACAGATATGCTTGGAGAACTAAACTGCACGGTCTGGTTTTACCTTAGTAGCCCATGGCTGCTTGAGGATGATGATGATGATGATTATGATAACCCGGAAATGAAATATCATCCATTTTGTCTTGTTTTCATTTAAATATATTTTATTTTGGTTAAGCCAGCGTAAAATGTGATTAAAATCCTCCTGTATTTCATTGCACATCATTTTGATATTTCTGTTGGTATTAATTATTATCTGCATGTAAGGGAACTGAACTGTTGAAGTTAATGCTACAAAAATCATTAATGTATACCAGTAATAGGAGTGGGCCTAGTGTAGATCCTAGTGGCACCCCGAGTTGTTTATACCTTTGGCACTGTACACGTCTTTATTTTTGTAATTATATATCTGTTACTTAAAGAATTTTAAACCATATTAACGCAATACCTCTTATCTCCTAATTTTCAAGTTTTTTGATAGGAGATTGTGATCTGTAGTTTAAAAGGCTTTCTGTAAGCCTAAAAATATACCTATTTCTTTATGACCTCTATTTAATGAACAGTTAAAGTTATCTGTAAGTTTTGTTAGTAGTTTTATTGTATCTGATGAGATATTTAAAAGACAACATTTTAGCATTTTTCAGAAGACATGTTTGATCTAGGGAGTCATTATCAGCAGAGAGGATGGTAAATATGTTTACAATTTCCTTCAATGTTAGGTGTCTGAAAGGCGCTTGCCTTTGAAAGTGAGAAATCTATAATTTCCTTTCTGATGCATTACAGTTTCTCGGTTTCAATTCGTAAGCTTTGAAATCACGAATTTTTGATCTGAAAACATCACCAGTCCGAGCTGTCTTTCTTTTCTTCGTTAATTTCCATGTCCATAATCAAGGTTTCTTCAATTTGTCATGATGAGTCCGTGATTTATTCGCAGTAAACTTCATTCATATCTATTAAATAGTATAATTAGTGGTCTTCCAGAATTGCAAGTGACTTAAAAAGATTCTAGAATTATGCAGTTAATTGCGAAGGTTTCCCATTCTATTGCTTACTTCTAACACTTGCCTGAAAATCTGGTCAGTGCCAAACTACTTGGATGACACTTCAATATCTCACGTACGAAATGCACTTTAGAGACGAATTCTAAACGCAAACTAACCTTTTTTTTTAATCAGTTTTTCCTCTTCTGCTTCCATTGCAATGACGACGGTCTCCTTAAAACAAAAGCGCGACTTTGTCGACGAATCCAAGAGAGAGGAAAAAGAACAACATACGTAAAACGCGAATGGCAGAATAGAAGAAATCTGTGTGCTCTCAGATGCAAATGGGAGGAATTGAAACGATGACCATTTACAGGCATTGTAAGGGGGATAAAAAACAAAGGGCAAGAGAAAAGTTCGGATCCGTGGAGAGGAGGATAAAAAGCGGAGGGAGGAACGAAAGGAATGATGGCGACACACAGCGTTGCAGTTCGAAAACAAGATAAAAGGTTTAATCAAGGAAATAGGCGCGACACCATCTGAAATGCAAGCACCTTGGCTGGCACGCGAAAACGTGGAGCACGTGAGTTAGGTAACACAGACTATAGCTGGCCAATCAGGAAACTTCAGTGTTTTTGCTTTAAGGTTACGCTAGGTGTGTTACATTAATCTGCCTAATCGTCAAGTTTTTGTCAGTAGAGAAATCGTACAAATCGACTAAAGAAATGCAAATGTAATTAGATTTGTAAATTCTTCAAAAGAAATCCACTAATTCTTGGTTGATGCATTTGAGGCTTGAGAAAATGTAATCATGAATGCATTCAGTAGTTAGTATATCAAGTTTTTTCCCTGAGGTTCGCGTGTTCGAGATGTGTACGAGTTGAGATTTTCTCCTCCTGACTTCATTGAGTGATGAGATTCCGAATCACTTGGGAAGGAGGCTGACGCTTTAATCATTACTAAGACAGGGAAGTTTTCTTGTCGCCAATTAATTTCTGCGAATTACGTTGTTTCTTCTCGTTTCTGAAAAATCAGATTTTTTTTTTACTTTTTAGATTGTTGGTTAAATTTAGTCGGTTTCAGTAATTTTCGGTTTTTTGACATTGGTTTTAATTTTTCTGTTTTTTATGAAATGCACGAAAACAAATATTTCGAGATAATGGAATGGCCATCCAGTTCAATGACCTTTCGTTTCCTTCACTAACCAGTTTCTACATAGCCATGACATACGATATAAGGACATATTTGTTTTCTTAGTTAACAACCCGTTTAGAACCTTACATTGTATCTTTATCGTAATCGTTTGAGTAGCGGAGGGAAGAATAAAAACTTGGATCTCACTGACCAACACCTAACACATTGTATGTGGTTTTATTACTAGTTTATGGAATAATCTTACTGATATTTAGTTAGCATTTAATGATGAAGCCATCAGAAGCCCGTTTTAATGTTGTCGAATTCTGATATTGCTTCTATTTTTACCTATTTACCTATTGCTTTTCGCATTTACATTTGTCGGTTTGACAGTTTATAGGTTTGTGGATATGTCAAAATAGTTGTTCCACCACATCTTTTGAACGCGATGGAGGAACTTAATGATTTATACGTGAAATGAAAGCTTGGGAAGCGGGAAGTGTCATAACCTATACAAAATTTACTCCCCATGCTTCCTTCCCCGTAAAAAGGGGGAAATATGAAAACTGTTGTTCCGCTGTATCTTGAGAAAGTGAGTACCGAAAGTAATAATCTATACATCAAACAAAAGCTTCTGAGGCGGGGAGCGTCATAGGCTATTAAAAATTTACCCCTCATGCTTTCTTCCCTCCTTAAAAACGCCAAATATGGAAACTATTGTTCCCATATAGCTCCTGAACGCCAGTGCGGAAAGTAACAAGCTATGCGTCAAATAAAAGCCTGTGACGTTGGAAGTGCAATAGGTTATAAAAATTGACCTCATGCTTTCTTCCTCCCTAAAGAACGGTAAATATGAAAGTCGTTCTACTATATCTTCTGACCGCGAGGGCCTACAGTTACGAGTTAGGTGTCATATATCAAATGAAGGTTTTTGAAGGTAGGTATTTTTAGTCGAAAAAATAAATGAAAATTTAAAAAAATTCTTATCTTACTATATGGCCCTAAAAAGTATAAAATAAATCTAAAACGTATCGATGGTGCAATCAGTCAGTGAGTTCGTATTCACTTCAAAGGAAGAGAGAGCGTCGATTTTCCTATACAAACAAGATTGCCGACGCCTTATGTTCCTTTGAAGCGAATACGAATTAAGTGACTGATCATCATCATCATCATCATCATCATCATCATCAAGCAGCCAGGTGCTACGGAGGTCCAACCAGACCGTGCACTTTAGTTCTCCAAGCAAGTCTGTCCTGAGCTACATCTACTGCATCTGGCCACTGCACATCAATTCTAACAAGGTCCTGTTTGACATTGCCCACCGCATCCTAGATCTCCCCCTCTTTCTGAGGCCTTTAGGCACACTGTTCATAACCCTATTCGCCAATCTATAATTATTCATACGGGCAACATGGCCAAACTAACGGAGTCTCTCTCTGCACAATATGCTGCTTAAAGGAGGTTGCAAACTCCTTTGCCTAACCTCATCATTAATTACAAAGTTGAACCACCTAATGCCCAAGATACTGCGTAAGCATCTGGAATCAAAAGCATCTAGTTTCCTATTATCTTGTTTACAAAGTGTCCAAGTTTCACTACCATAACTAACCCTAGAAAGAACCAAATTATTATACAGTCTAATTTTAGTCTTTAGGTGTATCCGCCTATTTCTCCACACTCTCCATAGATTCTTAAAAGTCCCGGCAGCAATCCCTATTCGTCTGTTAATCTCATGCCGCACACCACCATTATCTCTTACATAGCTTCCAAGATAATTAGACTGTGACACCTACTCAAGACTGCAACCATTCAGATTAACTGAATGATTGGTGAATCGCAGCCTGCCTGACCAATTTTCAAAGTGACTGATTGCACCATCGATATGTTTTAAGTTTATTTTGTACTTTTTAGAACCCATATAGGAAGATAGGCATTTTCTAAATTTTTTAATTTATTTTTTAAAATGAGGGAAAGGAAAAGCTATGATGGATGAAAAGTGGATTTAAATGGAACATAACATAGTGGTAAAAATTCATTATTTTTTTCTACGTGCAATACAGGGTGAATCTGAAAAAGTGGGCAAAACTTTACGGGGTGGTAGACCGCAGGTATACGAGCAATATTCGTCATAGAATGTATGGTCGGAACGCAAGCGGTGAGAAGTTAAAAGGTAGTTTTACACTGTCACATTTAAAGAATGAACACAAGAAGAAGAGGAGATACTCTGTGCCTCACTTGCATTCCCGTCCGCCGCACCGTACACAAAGTGCATATCCGCCGTTTCGTGGTTAGTATAACCAGCCACCCTCTCGGCAATCCACGGTAGAAATGCCGTTGGGTGCGAGGACCGACCCTTTTATACCATTTCCAACGCCACCTAGCGGCTCGCCGTTTGCGTTCCGCCCATACTTTTTATGACGAATATTGCTCGTATAGCTGCGTTCTACCACCCCGTAAAGTTTTGCCCACTTTTTCAGATTCACCCTGTATATCTGTTGATACCATGAAGGAAAAACGCTGCAACAGATTTCTTGCAAGTCAGTTTCATTCACAAGAAATAAATGCCGAATCATCGACTGATTTATCTAAATAACTGTAAAAATATTGGATCAAAATTACTTGACAATGCAGTGACAAACATGTGAAACACTTTTTAAACCAAAGGTAATTAAATCAGAGTTACCGATGAAATAAGAGATAAAGAGCAGATATATATTGTAAACATTTTTGTTATTCTCTGTATACCCAGGACGAACTTTAAATGCAAAATTTAAAACCTACTAATATAACTTTTGCTTGAGTACTCTGTTTCAGTACAAGTAAATATTAGTATTATCAGTTTTTTTGTTATTTGCAACACATAGAACAGGGGAAGGACCCTAGAAAACAACATGAGTATTTCATTCATCTTGCTAGAAACTACTTCTAGCTTTTTCAGGTCTTCTCATGCAAGGGGGCGGGGGCGGCTCAGTCGGTAGCGCGCCAGGCTCGTAATCTGCAGTTCCCAGGTTCGAGTCCCAGCTGGGTCAGCGTCGAGATTTATCTCCGCAAAATTCCCCGCTCTGCCCACGGTCAGTAGGGGACATCGATGGGCTTGGAAAGGCCGCCGTCCGTCGGATGGGACGTTAAGCCGTGGCCCCGTGTGCGGGAGAGCCATACCCTCTGCACGTTAAAGAACACGCTGGATGGTCTTGACGGGAGGCTACCATCTGTCTCCCAACAGCTGTTCCAGTGGGTCCCCTCCCCCAACCTTCTCTGAGTCTTCGGGGTCCATGTGACCTGGCCATTTAGCCCATGGTGTGCAAAAAAGTGCCGCTCAGAGGTAAAACAACCCAACCCTTCTCATGCAAGGAATGCCCCACTGTCAGCTCTGAAGCACACAAGGTATACCTTCCGGTAAAATATCTCTCTTCTTAACTACTATGCCAGTTAAGGACAAATTGTAAATAATTCGATGTATAATGAAATTTGGATTATTCCTTTGCAATGTCATAGCTTGTTTAGTACGTGTTCAAAGTATGGGGGAAAAGCCTTAAAACTATTTTTAAAATTCAGTTCTTGTCATATGTAATAATGTTCATCTTTAAATCTTGGTGATTAAATATGGCGTAGAGAAATCAAATTTGAAAGTGTTAATGATCTGTCAGGAGTGATTCAACTCAGTTTTACCTCTTGTTTTTCGCATAAAGTTCGTTTTTTGGTTTTTTCGCCAGTTCTCTTTCAAGCAAGGTAGAACTGTTGGTTCCAAGTTGTACTCTGTCGCTATGATCATAGAGAAAGATTACAGGGAGTTTTGCGAACTGGAAAAGGGAAGAAGTTCCCATAGGGTAATAAAATACATCTTTGAAATGTGAGACAATGAGTCCTTTTGAAGGGATTTGAATCAAATCAAAACATATGCACCTGGTATTTGCAATCTGCTTTCGTTGCTTGAAATTCCACAGATATTAGCACAAAATGTCTACAACGAAATAAACGATTTGACAGTAATATATTACTCAGTAAAATCGAAGAGTACAGTCAATCGTTTGTAAAGACATGTTCCGTTCACGTAAGGCAAAAAGAAAAAAATTCAGTGAGCACTGTTTAGCATTATTTCAACGATAAAAAAAACAGAAAACTGCAAATGTTGGGAGCCTAGAACAACCTTACTTACCTGACAACCAATACCGTTTCTCTCATATGATGCACTCACAAGTCCAAGAAGTTCTGTAACCCATTGAGCGTTTCACTTTCGTTCTTTCTCATCCCCTTCGAAAATTGATTCTCCACATTTTCAAGAACATTCGCTTAGTTTTAGTAGTCCTTCCAGCGGATGATATCATAGCTATAGCCGAGGGCTCAGACCTTTAAATTGGCTCCATAGGATTAAAACACGTCGAGTGATTTTCATAATATTGTTGAAAACAATAAATCCATGTTCAAAGGAGAGAACCTATGAAAAGGCTGTAAAAGAATTATGCAAGACTAACTTTTGAATTCTTTTCTGATTGCACAAAAAAGAAAAAACACCCGACTATCGCATCCGGAGTTTTTCATCATGATTTTTCCATTAATTTCCCCTTTTTTCCCTTAGAAAAATTCGCAGCCCTAGTCAATGCTTCTTGCTCACTTTAAAAGCACTCTTAATGATCCTAGTAACTGCGTAATATTAATGATTAACTGCGTATTAATGAGTAACTGCGTAATTTAATGATCCTCCCAACTGCGTAATATAGCGTGTTCGCTATCCTCACCCTGTTTTGAGATTGGATTTCCACTAACTTGGATAAACTTTAACACATCGATGGAGAAGGAAATTCGGTGCTCAGTAAAATCTAAGTCATGGAAGTTGCGAAAAATTTAGAATGAAACCAGTTAATTAGGTCACGTTGATCTATTTTGGATTTTTTGAAAATATCCATTGAGTTGTGTTATTCTACCACTGAGCGGCACTTTTTTTACACAGAATGGGCTAACTCATGGCTAGGTCAGAAGGACTGCAAGGATTCAGAGGAGGTTGTGGAAGGAGACCACCCACTGGACAGCTCTTACGAGACAGAGAGAATCCTGCAGCCAAGGTCATCCAGCCTGTTCGTTAACGTGCACAGAATATGTCTGTCATGCACAGTAGCCCACAGCATAACATCCCTTCCAACAGATGGCGGCCTTTCCAAACCCATCGGTGTCCCTTTTCTGACTGAAGACCGAGGGCAGAACGGGGATTAGCGGAGAAAATTCTCAAAGATTGTCCGTTTGAGACTCGAATCTGGAAATATCAAATTGTGAGCTTGGCTGTCTACTGTATACATAGATTATTCATGAGAGTATGTCAGGTGGAATATCTAACAGCAGCTTTGACTTAAAAACAATTGCGATTTACAAATGATATTTATCTAGAGAGATTGAAAATCTGATCAAAAGGTGCTATATATGTATTCGTCAATTCTGGTGGAGTTCAGTCGGTAGCGCTCCTGGCTCGTAATCTGCAGTTTCCAGGTTTGAATCACGCCCGGGTCAGCGTTAAGATTTATCTCTGCGAAACTGCCCACCCTACCCTTAGTCAGTAGTAGACACCGATGGGCTTGGACGTAGTGCCGTTGTTCGTGTGCGGGAGAACCATATCCTGTGCATATTAAAGAAGACACTGGTGGACCTTGACGGGAAGTTGTCATCTGTCTCTCAACAGGGATCCCTTCCCCTAACATTCTCTGAGCCCTAGGGGTTCTTTCGACGTGGCAATTTAGACCATTGTGTGCAAAAGAAGTGCCGTTTACAGAAAAACAACGCAATTACAAATTTGTTGAGTATTTGAATCATTTTCTGGGAAATTTATTGTTATCAAAGGCTCCGGATTAGGAGGCTCAAGGTGCCCTGGCAACATCAACGTTCAGTATCCTCTGTAGATGAGAACATCGACAATATCGGGATCTTGCGCTCGGTTTCTAAAAATGTTCAAAGAATGAAAATCTCTATATCGATGATATTTATGGAGGGGGAGGGGGTTAAATAATTTGAACTGAATGGGTTCCAAAAGGACCCATTCAGTCCATCTCGAGTTTTTATTTTTTTTTTTACAAAGAAAGTTTCGTAATTATTCCATTAAGTATCGCATTTTAAAATCCATTTGTTTTACCTGAGCTTTGACGTTTTTGTACATACATACAAAATCCCCATGCAGCCATGGGCTACGGAGGTAAAACCAGTAATTTACCTCTCCAGACGTTTCTGTTCTGAGCTACAGTTGCTGCAGTTGACCACTCTAGGCCAATTCTACCAAGGTACTGTTCGACATTGTCTGCCCATTGCATCCTAGGTCTCTCCCTTTTTCTGAAACCCTTAGGCACACTGTTCATAATCCTGTTTGCCATTCTGCAGCTATGCATAAGGGCAACATGGCCAAACCAACGCAGTCTCTCTATGCATAATATGCTGTTCAAAGCAGGTTGATGACTACTTCTAACCTCATCATTACTTACAAAGTCGAACCACCTAATTCCCAAGATACTGCGTAAGCATCTAGAATTAAAGGCATCAAGTTTCCTGTTATCCTGCTTACACAGGATCCATGTTTCGCTACCATAACTAACTTTAGAAAGAATCAAACGATTATACAGCCTAACTTTAGTTTTTAGGTGTACACGCCTATTTCTCCACACTCTCCATAGATTCTTAAAAGTCTCAGCGGCATTCCCTATTCTATTATTAATCTCATGCCGCACATCACTAGTACATAGCTCCTAAGATAATTAACTGAGACACTTGCGAAAATGGCATTTCCTTATAATGGTAATGCCTTTTGGCGGAACTAGTGGGTCTTGTCTTATATATATATTTTCCTGCTCAAGAGTGCAACCATTCAAAGCAACTGAAGCACTATCTGCCTGACCAATTTTCATCACTTATTTTTTTTCCCTGTTTATCACCAAACCTATTCTATTACCAGTCTCATCAAGAGTCATAATGAAATAATTCATCTCATCAACATCATTAGCTGACAGAGTCAAATCATCTGCATATTCTAAATCAGAAATTTTCAAATCTCTAGACCATTTATACTGCGTACCAAAATCTTTCCTTTGCAAAGAATTTACCATAACATAATCAATAACCAAACAAAATAGCAAAGGCGTCAAAATGCACACTTGTCTAACTCCACTAACAATTCTAAACCAATCGCTACAAGACTCTACTAACTCTGACACACGACTCAATGTAATTATAGAGAACTCTCATTACACTAACTAGCTTAACAGGTATTCCATATGATCTGAAAATCAACCACAAATATTGTCGATCAACAGGGTCAAAAGTCTTTTTGAAATCTATAAAGCTAGTAACCTCAGGTTTCTGAAAGTCTAAACATTTCTCAAGAATCTTCCTAAGTGAAAATATTTGATCAATACATCCCCTACCACCTCTGAATCCACACTGTTCATCACGCAGTTGTCCATAAACCAAATTCTTTATTCTATTAAGTATAATCATGCAAAGAATAACCTGGAACAGAAAGTAAACTAATTCCCCTATAATTATCACAAGAACTGCGATCACCCTTTTTTTAAAAATCGGGACAATTAGAGTTCTAGTAAAATCCTTGGGAACAACACCTTTATCATAAAAAATATTCAAAATTTCAGTCAGCCATATGAAAACACAAATGTTCCTAGCTGTAAGCATTTCGGTGGTGATTTCATCCACCCCTGGGGATTTATGCAGTTTTGGCGCCTTTGTGCCTTAGCCATTTTACCCCCAACATTCAACGTACAACAAATGCCGCTAAAAGCAACCAAAATAAACTGTCAGTTTAGAAAGACAAGACTCGGTATGAGAAGTTCGGTATCCATATAAAACTTCTCTTTTAGAAGAACAAAACGCACAATTATCCCTTAAACTGAAACGAAGGTCGAGAAACTGAAACGAAGGTCGAGAAACGAAGGTCGATTTAGTCGAGGATCGTGTTGGTTTACAGATGAGCGTAACCTACACAAAGCGTCGTGCTGGTCTCGTGCCCTGTTTGTCTGTGAGAGACAAAAGAACTCCAAATTCAGTCAGCTAATATCGCGATCTTTAGAGACTAGAACAACAAATATGTGTGTCTTTTATTTTACATTCCGTATAGGCCTCAGATATTTCCAATCTATTCCAAAGGGATCGATTTTAAATTGTTTTTATCCTGATTATGCAAATCGTTGCAAAAGAATCGTCAGCATCGTTGGCATTCGGATCCAGTGAAGAGGGGGATGCAAGAAGCTATCGATTGAGCCAAGCGTCGAGAATCGAATACACTTCAAGTAAAAATCCTCAATGACAAACGACGGGAAGGCAACATAAAGAAGAAAAGAAAAAGACTCAGGGACAAGCTTTTTTCGTTAGCAAGAATTGGATAAGATCGTTTGTAGCAGACGAGATTTAGACCATTATCCTTTCCCTTTTTTTTTTATCTTGATATATCATTCTCCTTCTGAAAAGTGCTTCTCTTGTCAGTTGCTATATTTCTGCCAACTCTCCAAAGATCCGATACAGATCTTGATGCATTGCGGTTATCATATGGGATTTAAATCTATTTCCTAGAAAGAAATTACTCTTCCTCTGTTACCATTTGATTTTTTATCTCAAGCGCTGCTACGAATTTGCATCCCGTTTACTTTTTCTACTTTCGAATCTCCCCGACCTAGCAAACGCATTTCTGCAGATTGTTTTCTCCATTGATTCCGTCCCCGTAGCTTGTTCACTTTGTTTCCAAACACCATTTCAGAATGGACTTAAAAGCAATTGGAGAAATGTTAACGTGCTGTGAAACAAATGTCATCTTTTTTTATTTGTTATTACTAAATCAGTTTTGTTTTTTTATAAAACGAAACATTTGTTGAAAATCTAGAAAAGAATTATTTTGAAATTGTGCAAACTTTAGAAATGTAGATAAAATTAAAAACATGTATCAAAAATGACGTAAATGTTTTAGGTGCCTTCGGTATCATAAATTTTTAGTACAGTTCTAAATTCTGAACATTTCATAAATTTAGCATGATATCATTATTTATAATGACTATAATTTTTCCCCTTTATATCATTTTTCAGACGTCTACAAATATTTTTAATACCCCCAGTTGTTTCATGAGTAAAGCTCTCCATAACAACTACTTCTTAAACCTTAAAAGGATTCGATGCTAGAAAAACAAGGATATATTTTATAGTCATGGAACACTTGAATAGTTAGTTGAAACAACTGCGAATGCGAACCCATGACCTCCTGATAACATGCTGTGTGCTCTGACCACTGGACTATGTAAGTTTGCTCAATTCCAGCTAACGATGACTATTGGCTTTCCGAATCACTGGTGGCGTCATCTATTGATCGGAAAGACACAAACCAGTTGCCCACATTGATGGTGATCCACCAACAATGATTGGAGCGAGTTTGTCCCTCCCAGTCAATAGATGGCGCCATGAGTGATTCGGACAGCTTATAGTCTTTGTTTGCTGGGACTGATCAAACTTACATAGCCGGTGGTCAGAGCACACGACATGTTATCAGGAGGTCATGGGTTCGCATTCGCAGCCTTAAAGGATTTTTTGATAAGTTCGACATTATTAGCAAGAAGTTCATTAAAGTGATTCAAAGCTGCAATTGCGTGATGAATTTGCTCCATCTTGTTTGAAAAAATGCTTTATCTGAATTAACTTTCAAGCTTACAATGACGAGAAAACATTGCCCTTAAAGATCTGCAGAAAATGTCCTGCGTCCTCTGTATTGTCACGGGGCGGGGGGTAGGCTCAGTCGGTAGCGTGCCAGGCTCGTAATCTGTAGTTCCCAGGTTCGAGTCCCAGCTGGGTCAGCGTTGAGATTTATCTCCGCAAAAATTTCCCCGCCCTGCCCACGGTCAGTAGGGGACACCGATGGGCTTGGAAAGGCCGCCGTCCGTCGGATGGGACGTTAAACCGTGGCACCGTGTGCGGGAGAGCCATACCCTGTGGACGTTAAAGAACACGCTGGATGGTCTTGATGGGAGGCTACCATCTGTCTCCCAACAGCTGTTCCAGTGGGTCCACTCTCCCAACCTTCTCTGAGCCTTCGGTGTCCTTGTGACCTAGCCATTTAGCCCATGGTGTGCAAAAAAGTGCCGCTCAGAGGTAAAACAACCCAACCCTGTATTGTCACGACAATATTGTCTTAACAATATGGCAATAATTCCCAACTCTTTCAATGTCCAGTGATCGTAAATTTAACAGTATAATAAATGTAACGAATTAAAACTAGAACATCATCACCAACGTCTCCCAGAACGTCTCTCTTCGCTGGATCCGAATGCCAACAGAAACAGAAGCATGCCATAACAGTTGGATCATCAGAGATGAACCGGTTTTTTATACAATGTGACATGTAAGAATTCCGTATTTTTTTGTGCATTCGGCACTGGCGCTATGTAAGTTGGGAATCGGGCAACCAACTGCCTCATATGATGGGAGGTCTGCTTGAAAATGGCATGAAGTATAAATAAGATTAATAAATTTTTACCTCTGTTACCCTTACTAGCATTCTTAAAGGGGGGGGAATTCTTTTCCTCCCTAAATCGGGTCCTACCTCTGACCTGTGCAAAGATTAGCAAGTGCAACTTCCTCCTTGCGATACTTGTGAAGATTGCCACGATGTGACAAGAGACTTGATCGGATGGGAAGGGATGGCAAGAGACTAGATTTCCATTGCAGTATTACATTTTCCCTCTGTTTTAGAGATCTTGATAAATTTATTAAATATGCACAAGTTTCATAATATTTCACCTCCATTACCCTTATTAGCATTCTCTAAATCGGGGGGATGCATAGTCCCCTTCCCCCACGATTCAACTCTGATTTGGAATAATTTATTGTGAATCTGTTCGGATCAATGTCTTAGTCACTGCCCCCTGGGCTAGGTGGAAAACACTGCCAGAAATCTTAGCTTAGACCGGCTGTGATAACAGATCTGGCAAGTCATTGCTGCTGATATCTAAATGAACTTGGTGCTCTAAGAGGCAGCCACGATGGAGCTGCTGGCGAATCTTGGTGACAACAATCCTCATGAGCGAGTCGCTGTGAAGCATGTATTGACGATGATGATCCAAGAGAAATCGTGCAATTCTACAGTAAAGATGGACTGTTGAGGCAGGATCTGGTCTGCTATGATGACGTCGCTGCAGACAATAGTTGATCCCACGGAAGTGCCGGACTTTGAGCCATCGGAAAAGACAGGCAAGAAGTCCGCATACAGAGCACGTGATTGGCGAAGAGTTTGCCGGTACACGCAGTCTGACGTGAAAGGGAAAAATCAACGAGCCATAGTGGAAGTTCTCACGGACTGAAATGACAAATAGCAGTCAGTGAATAGGAATAATGCTTTTCCCACTTAGAGCGGAAAACGAAGCCCCAAATGGGATGGCTACACACTGTTAGAAATTTTCAAGCATACTACTATAGGGAGACTGTTGACGGTGAAGAAATAATACTTTTTTATATATATAATAATTATAATTTGCCTTTTTTTTCCATAATTGTTTAGTATAATTTTAATGAATAAAATTAAATATGAAATTAGAAACGATAATTTTTTTAACGTCTCTATATATATTTTTTTAAATTGAATAAATAAGGATAAATATAATTACTCTGATTCAAAGTAATAAGGCCATTGAGGTGCAGAACGCCTCAGTGCATACACCGAAGGTCAGATGATGCAAAAGGTCCAACACCCTTGTCATAGAATATTGGGTTGTGCCTTCACCTGATATCGCATAGTCCTTTTCTACCGGACAAGTACACGATTAAAGCGATGCAGAGAATACTAATCCGCTCCCTAGGAGAGAGGGGATGATTTCAGTGCTCGCAAACACTTGTACGTGAGATGGCCATTAAAATAATGGGAAAAAGTCCTTTCTTTTATAGAAATTTGGTGGGATGGAATCCACGATGTGATGTGAACGGATGGTGAGGATGGAATCCACGAGTCGAGTCTCAGCTCGTGGCCCAGATGAAGATTGCGCCTGCGGAAAAAGCGGTCTTTTGTAGAGAGAACCGAAATCCGTTCGCCGCCGGCCAAAGTCAGCAGAGAGCTAACCAGTTGCTCATTACATGAGAAAAATAAGACTTCGTTATTCAGTAGATTATGATTCTATCTCATCTGTTTCAAAATAAATTTTCTTGCCATTTGCTAAAAAACTGTAAAATATTTTTTAACACTGGTCCAGCTGGGATTCGAACCTGGAAAATACAGATTATGAGCCTGGCGTGCTACCGACTGAGCCATCACCACCCCACATTTAACGGAACAGAATGCACTTAGTACAAGAAATTAATATTCCTATGTATCCTATTGTTTTAACTCTGCTTTTGTGAAAAGGAAACACTCTGTATTCAAAGATCATCATCATCAAGCAGCCATGGGCTACGGAGGTCCAACCAGACCGTGCAATTTAGTTCTCCAAGCAAGTCTGTCCTGAGGTAAAACTGCTGCATCTGGCCACTGCACACCAATTCTAACAAGGTCCTGTTTGACATTGTCTGTCTACCGCATCCTAGGTCTCCCCCTCTTTCTGAGGCCTTTAGGCACACTGTTCATAACCCTATTCGCCAATCTATAATTATTCATACGGGCAACACGGCCAAACCAACGGAGTCTCTCTCTGCACAATATGCTGCTTAAAAGAGGTTGCAAACTCCTTTGCCTAACCTCATCATTAGTTACAAAGTTGAACCACCTAATGCCCAAGATACTGCGTAAGCATCTGGAATCAAAAGCATCTAGTTTCCTGTTATCTTGTTTACAAAGTGTCCAAGTTTCACTACCATAACTAACCCTAGAAAGAACCAAACTATTATAGAGTCTAATTTTAGTCTTTAGGTGTATACTCATATTTCTCCACACTCTCCATAGATTCTTAAAAGTCCCGGCAGCAATCCCTATTCGTCTGTTAATCTCATGCCGCACATCACCAGTATCTGTTACATAGCTCCCAAGATAATTAAACTGTGACACCTGCTCAAGACTGCAACCATTCAGATTAACTGAATCACAACTTGTCTGACCAATTATCATCACTTTAGTTTTCTTTCTGTTTATAACCAAACCTACTCTACTACCAGTGTCATCAACAGCTCGAATGAAAGAGTTCATCTCATCAACATCATTTGCCAAAAGGGCTAAATCATCAGCATAATCTAAATCAGAAATTTTAGTATCTAAAGTCCATTTAAGGCCAAAATCTTTCCCTTGAAGTGAATTTCGCATAACATAATCAATAACCAAGCTAAAGAGAAAAGGAGACAAAATGTACCCTTGTCGAACACCAGAAGTAATGCTAAATCAATTGCTACAAGCCTTACCAACTCTCACATATGACTCCGTGTTATTACAGAGAACTTTCATTATGTTAACTAACTTGTCAGGTATACCATATGATATCACAATCAACCACAAATTATGACGATCAACAGAGTCGAAAGCCTTTTTGAAATCAACAAAGCTAGCAACCAAAGGTTTCTGAAACTCTAAACATTTCTCAAGAATCTGCCTAAGTAAAAATATCTGATCTACACATCCCCTACCACTTCTGAATCCACATTGCTCATCACGCAATTGACTGTCAACCAGATTCTTAATTCTATTAAGTACAATCATGCAAAGAATTTTCCCTGGAACAGAGAGTAGGCTGATACCCCTATAGTTATCACAAGAACTGCGATCACCTTTTTTGAAAATAGGGATAATAATAGCTCTGGTAAAATCCTTAGGAACCATGCCTTTATCATAAAAGATATTTAAAATTTCAGTCATCCAAGTGGTAACAGAAACATTCCCAGCTCTAAGCATTTCCGTAGTAATTTCATCTACACCTGGGGATTTATGAAGCTTAAGTTTAGATATAGCCAAAATAATTTCAGATTGTGTTACAGGGCCAACATTAAAGCCACCAATGCATCTATCATCATTGCAAACAATGGGCGTAGAACTACCCATATTGTTTAGAACATCACTGAAATCCTCAGCCCACCTAGCCATGACAGAATCCTCACTTTCTATAACCGTACTTTGTTTATCCTTCAATCCCTATATACCTGTCCGTTTTCTACCACACAAAGCATTAATTATGTGGTACAGCTCTCTGCTGTTGTGCTAACTGCTTCCTCAGCTTTGTCAGCCAAGCCATCAAGTCAAAGATTCTTATCAGCAGCTAACTGATCCTTTTCACGTTTATTAAGCTCCCTGTAATGCTTTCTATTAGGACTAGTAGGGTATTGATTAAGGAGAGATACTCCAGATTATTTAACAATATCAAAAGGCACTTTTGTGAGTTTAATTGTGTCAAGGTCCCGAAAGTGAGGACATGGAAATACAAATTTTTAGTTGCTTGCCAAAAGGAATGATACTAACACTTCTCGCTTCCATTGAATACCATATTCATTTTTTTATTTTTCAATAGTTTTCTCATACCCAAAATGTAGAGTGTGTTTCTTAAAATGCTCTGCTCCCCGCTTTTATATAACAGTTAGGTGACAAGTTCACTCTTGCAATGCGACCAGGGTTGCTCAGTCGGTAGCGTGCCAGACTCGTAACCTGCAGTTCACAGATTCGAGTCCCACCTCGGCCAGCGTTGAGATTTATCTCCGCCCTCCATTGGTCAGTAGGGGACGCCGATGGGCTTGGAAAGGTCGCCATCCATCGAATGGGACATTAAGCAGCGGCCCCGCATGTGGGAGAGCCATATCCTTTATAAGTTAAAGGACACGCTGGATGGCCTTGACGGAAGGCTCCTAACAGCTGCCCAGTGGACCCCCTCCCCCAACCTTTTCTGAACCCTCAGGGTTCTTGTGATCTAGCATTTATCCAATTGTGTGCAAAAAAATGTGCCTCTCAGAGTTAAAACAACCCTCCTGCAATTGCAGCGACCCTTTGACAACAGGTTTGACCTGTAATAATTTGTTAGAATGTGTTGTGAGGAAGATATTTTCATTGTGCTAGATTGAGACCTAAAGAGGAAATCGAAAGAAGGAGGGCGAAATGAATTATGGCTGTTGCAATTGTCATCAACCGTCCCTTCAAGTGATTATTCAATTGGTGCAGTTAATGCTTCGTCTGGAGAGAAGGAATCGGACCAAGCCGCTTAGTTGATCCGAGGGTTCGTTGTAAAGTGGTCCATTGATGATCCTTTACAATGCGGTGGGAAATGATCAACAGAGGAATGAAGGATTATTTAATGAGCGTAGCTGGTGACGCCAGAACATTGATCATAATGATTGAAGTATTACGACACTACGAATAGGATGACGTGTTTGAACACTAATACGTTTCTCCCTTAACATCTGACATTAAAATTATCATTTAAATGGTTTTCATTCTTACAATGAGTGCGCTGTTTCTATGCTAACATTTTCCCGCCAACTTCAATCCATAAACATACCAGATAATTAACACCGATTCTGCATTTGGAGTCAGAAACTTTGTCTTGCGTTTTAACTCTTGTATATTGTGGAAGACCTTTCGTGCCACGTGAAGATTAGGCAATTCAATCAACAACAATTTATAAGTGATTTATTGCTAATTTCTTTGAACATTTGTACATCTAAACTTTGATTTCACAGTAAAAATATATTTATTATATTTAAATGCGCCAAATCGTGCGAGTATTAACTTATCCTTCCATCCTTAAAACCACACATTAACACACAACATCGGAAAGCAGATATGGGAGAGACGGAATTGGCTCAGTCTGTAGCGAGCTACAGACTTTGGGTACGCCCAAAATCCCCCAGTTATGGAAGACCCAAATATAATACCCCAGTTATGAAAAATCCCCACGTTATCGAAATCCCTCAGTTACAGCTAAAGCTTACCATGATTGATTACTTAGTCATTATGACAGTCATGGTTAGCTTACTCCCCACACCCCAGAAAATCCGGTCGTCTTATACGAAATCTCAACTTGTCTATCTGCTTTGAAATCCAAAACTGTTGTCTTTGTATTAATATAGTTTAGCCCCATAGTATGCGTCGGATACTAAAGTTAGAATTTGAAAACAGTTATAAAATTTTATTACATATAGAATATAATTTTAACCTTTCCTCTCTCGCGGAATATTTTAGCAACTGGGAAACCTTACTCAAGTACCCCCCCGAAACCAAATGACGGGTACGTGCCTAACTGGCCGGATATACATATGGCGACGATGAGTAGTTCATTGGATAACTGCTGCTGAAGAAAGTTATATATAATACATTGAAGAAATAATTTTCTGAACCAAATTATGGACATATTAAATTGTAGTTCAATTGTGATTAACTCTGCATTCGACAATATAAACCGCTAAGAGGGAGAAAAACTGCAACTCTATTTCCGTTGCTTTTGTGTTTTAAAAAGAGGAAGGAAAGCCTTCAATGCTTTTGATTTGACAAAAGTAAACCATTTTTCGACGTAAGTTATTGTGGACCAGAAGAAATCCCTTCGCGTTGTCCGATGTGTTCCTCGAATTGTGGGGTCCCCTCCCCCAACCTTCTCTGAGCCTTTGGGGTCCATGTGACCTGGCCATTTAGCCCATGGTGTGCAAAAAAGTGCCGCTCAGAGGTAAAACAACGCAACCAAAAAATCCTCGAATTGTCCGACGGTGTTTTATTGAGCAATACGATTTCTCTCGATTAAGTCATAATTTTAACAGTTATATCTGGCTGCTGATGTAAGTCGGGTAATTGGGTGATAATGAAAAATTAAAATTTCAATTAATAGAGAGGAAAATATTAATATTTCGATTTTTCTCTTCCTCATAGCACTGTGGCGGAACTTATGAATAGAATACCACGGTCGTAACTTCATTAATATTAGTTTAAGCTGTTATGTGCTTTCTTATTAATTTGTAAGTGTCCAATTGGTGTGCCTAGATATTGTCGGCTTGCAAAGGACCAGATGGACAGAAAAAGGTTAAATATTTAAAAGTAATCTCAAATTTCTGTTTTCAGGGATGGAAGATAAGTATCTCCAAGGCGTAGGTCTGCTTCTTAGCATACATGCTAGTGATGCACTTCTGACATATTATTTCATTAATGAAAGATTTCTTACAGCTAAATTTCAGACAAGCATTAAAGACTTGAATGGTATCTACTGTTATGCCCCTACCGAGGATGCCGATGAGGATAAGAAGGATAGGTTTTACGGACAACTTCAGGATATTTTGAATTCTGTCAAGAAAGGAGATAATACCCTTGTTCTAGGGAATTTCAATGCCAAAGTTGGTACTACCTCTGGCCTTTGGGGAGGGATGATAGGTCCCTTTGGTATTGGTAGTTGCACAATGGCATTGGTCAACGTTTCCTACAGTTAAGTAAACTTAGTGGTTTGAGAATAACTAATAATTATAAACAGCGCGACATGCATAAGTACACATGGGTTTCACCAGATGGACTGCATAAGAATATGATTGATTATGCATTAATTAACAGCAAATGGGCCAGTTCTGTTAGAAATATCAGGTCATATAGGGGAAATGAAGTTGGATCTGATCATTATCTTCTTAAGAGTGTCTTGCAACTTAAGCTTAAGATGTGTTGTGCTAAAGTTAAAAAAAGTTACCTTTGACACGGTAGCTCTGAAAGACCCAGTTCTAGCTAAATCTTACCATGATAGGTTATTTAGTCATTATGACAGTCATGGTTTGCTTACTACTGAAGTTGAGAAAGAATGGGACCATATTTTTTAAAGAAAGAACTGTAGGAATATTCTTAATCAAAACCGTACTACTCCAAAGAGTAAGCGTTCATCATTACCATCATCAAACAATCAACAAAATCATCATCAACAAAATCATCATCATCAACAAAAAAAATTGATAATCTGGTTAGCTGTCGGCAGCCATGGGCTGCCGACAGCTAACCAGATTATCAATTTTTTTTTCCAAGCAGATCTCTCCTGAGCTATATCTGCTGCATTTCGCCACGGTAAACCGGTTCTGACAAGGTCCTGTTTGACATTGTCTGCCCACCGCATCCTAGCTCTCCCCCTGTTTCTGAAGCCTTTAGGAATACTGTTCATATCCCTATTCGCTAATCTATAATCATCCATACGGGCAACAGACCTGGAAATGTTTCGGTTACCACTTCGATGACTGGAATTTTAAATATCTTTTATGATAAAGACATTTTTTCTTAAGGATTTTCCCGGATTATCCCTATTTTCGAAACAGGTAATCGCAGTCCTCGCGATAACTCTAGGGGTATCAGCCTGCTTTCTGTTCCAGGTAAAGTTTTTTGCATGATTGTTCTTAATAGGTTTAAGAATCTGGTTGATTGACAATTGCGTGATGATCAGTGTGGATTCAGAAGTGGTAGAGGATGTGTAGATCATATTTTTTCACTTAGTCAGATTCTTGAGGAATGTTTAGAGTTCCAGAAACCTGTGGTTACCAGATTTGTAAATTTTAAAATGGCTTTTGACTCTTTTGATCATCATAACTTGTGGTTTATTGTGAGATCATATGGTATACCAGACAAGTTAGTTAACATAATGAAAGCGCTCTACAATAATACTGATTCAAGCGTGAGAGTTGTTAAGATTTGTAGCAATTGGTTTAGCATTGCTTCTGGTGTTGGACAAAGATGTATTTTGTCTCTTTTTTTCCTTTACTTTGTTTATTGATTATGTTATGCGGAATTCACTACAAGAAAAAGATTTTGAGTTTAAATGGTCTAGAGATCGGAAAATGTTTAATTAAATTATACTAATTTTTGCTTTTTAATTAATGATTTGGCCTTTTTGGCAAATGATGTTGATGAGATGAACTCTTTCATTCGAGCTGTTGAGGAGACTAGTAGTAGAGTGGTTTAGGTCATAAACAGAGAGAAATCTAAAGTGATGAAAATTGGTCAGGCATACTGTGGTTCAGTTAATCTGAATGTTTCAATGGTTGAGTAGGTGTCACAGTTTATTATCTTGGGAGCTATGTATCAGATACTGGTGATGTGCGGCATGAAACTAACAGACGAATAGGGATTACTGCTGGGACTTTTAAGAATCTCTGGAGAGTGAAGAAATAGGCTTGTACATCTAAGGACTAAAATTAGACTGTATAGTACTTTGGTTCTCTCTAGAGTTAATTATGGTAGTGAAACGTGGACGCTTTGTAAACAAGATAACAGGAAACTAGATGCGTTTGATTCTAGATGCTTACGCAGTATCTTGGGCATTAGGTGGTTCAACTTAGTAAATAATGATGAGGCTAGGCAAAGGAGTCGGCAACCTCCTTTGAGCAGCATATTGTGCAGAGAGAGATTCCGTTGATTGGCCATGTTGCTTGTATGCCCAAATATAGATTAGCGAATAGGCCTCAGAAAGAGGAGGATATCTAGGATGCGGTGGGCAGACATGTCAAATGGGGCCTCGTTGGAATTGGTTTGCAGTGGCGGATACAACAATTGTAGTTCAGGACAGATGTGTTTGGAGAACTAAATTGCACCATCTGGTCGGACCTCCGTAGCCCATGGCTGATTGATGATGGTGATGATGATGAGACCTTTGATCAATGTATATAGGTTTAGTAAACATGATTACTTCAGAAATAATCAAACAAACTGAAATAATTTTCCCACAAACATTTTATGTTTATGCCCACATTTGTTCCATTTTTTTGCTTATTGAAATTTGTGATCAGACAGCAAATCTCACTGCTTCTCTTCCTGGTTATGACGTAATAAATGATAATGCTCTCAGCGGCCCCATGTGAAAATTGATAACATTACTTATTAGCATTAATTCATTGCAATCAGTCGCAATGCGCAACCACTTAGTATAATTGTTATTTTTAAAATAATATCGACCGCAAAAGTTTTATTTGAGTTTCTCAAATATCCTTTCCCAAGGGTTAGAGAAAGTGTTCTAATGACAAAAAAATTTCGATCTACGTTTTCAACTGACCTGTATGTTGTAGAGGTTCCATTGTCCGAACATAACGATAATTCATTTCCCTCTTATTTTACGTGCAAGGATTCTCCGAAACTGTTAATCTGGTAGGGACGACACTTGCTATGAGTTATTATTATTTGTTTTAAATGAACCCTTTATATTGTGAGCAAAATGTGCCCAATGTGTCCAATATTAGCCTAAAGGTTATTGGAAATTGATATTTCTTTTCAAAAATGAGGAGTGGGGAACTTGTTTCAAAATATGTTTTTCACTATGTATAATACACCGAAACTAAGCATTAAGTTTTTGTTGTACGGTTCAACTTAACACTGCGAAATGGAAAACGCAAACGCTAACTAGTTCCATAATTGATCCCGGAAATAAAATTCAGTGTTTCTTGCATGGTATATTCTGGTAAATTCCATGACAGAATATACCAATTAAGAAGTCCCCCAGAGATATAAATAAAGTGATATATTTAAAATTCAGTTACGATCCCCCAGAAATTAAGTTGAATTTTCCATATTAGTGAATCTGGTGCAATATTTAAAGATGGGAAATATCAATGTCAGCTCTTTCCACTTAAAGGAATCATCATCATCAATAGATAATAAAAATCTTGCTGTAGAGTATCTACTTTATATGGGGGGCACTCACAGTGTCCCTTTTCTAGTGAAATATTTATGGGCTATAGTCTGCTTTAAACAGAAATAAGCTCACTGACAGTATCCTTTTTCTGGTGAAATATTTAGGGGCTATAGTATGATATAAAGTAACTATACTAAGTATAGTCATACATAAGTTTTTGTGTGAAGTATTTTGCAATAAAATGTCTAATGTCTAAAGTGAAAAGGCCTATTTCTGAGTCGGGAAACTTCTTAATGGAAGTTAATCTTTAAAAAACGTCACTGAAAAAGATTGTGAGAAGTAAAATACTCCTTTTACTGTTACTTTAAAACCGATGTGCAGACGAAAGGTACTCATATAATACAGGTAGATCTCAGTGAAAATGTCATCAAATATATATATTGGTCCCAGTGCTTTGTAGAATGGTCTAGTAGATGGTAGAATAAGTAGGCAAAACAGCTTTCAGATGTTTATACTTACTAAATTTCATACACCAATCATGTGAAGTTGATGGCTAAAATGAACAAATAAGATGAATATCAAACACTGCAGCAGAGAATATAAAAAGTGTTATGATTGTTGGGACTTCTTCTAACATGTGATAATTGGAGGATTAACATATAAAATAGGTAAAATTTAAAGTTCTACGTCAAATTTCGAATTCAAGTTGTGAAGCGATGCGGTGCACGAGTCATGAAGGGTGATGGGAGAGATCAGCTGTCTCGAGAAGTGCTGGTGAGTGTTGATAAGTTATAGTTGGATGACGAAATTTTGCTTAATTACTTCTGTAAAGATATATTAGTTTGTGCAAAATTTTATTACTCTTAAATTTATGGTACTCATACATTGCCGTTTAAGTTCATCGCAGCAGACGGTCCAATAACAATTTCTGCAAAAAATATAAACAAAAGAATGTTTTTCTAATTTTTCTTATTATTAGTGCCTTAAAATTACAGCTGTGGATTATATTATTTCCTTTACTGAAATTATCGCTTGTTCCAAATCATATTAAATAATGAGCGTTTACATTTTGTCAATATTCTAATTTTAAGGAGAAAAAAAGCTTGTTATTTTTACATATGTATTAGTAAAGAATAATATTCAGTGATGCAGGTATTTAAGATACGTCTCTTTTTTTTTATTTAATTGTGGATACACAATTCACAAAGGAGTCCGATTTATTCGTAAGTCCTGCCAATGACAATTGAAATTCAATGCTCCAAACTTTCGGAATTGGAATTTTATGGGGAAAAAACAACAACTAAAATCTAATCTTCATTTTCAACACTATTTGCTCAATTGAATACATATTCAATTGGAATATTGATATGCAAAACTGTTCATCCTGAGAAAAATGTCGAAAATCGATGAAAACCAAAATAATATTGCGCAAACTTCTAAAACCCATTCTTATTAAGGTAAACGATTATATTCTTCAGGATGCTTCTTTTGTACTGATTTTGTATTTTGTTACCGCTTCAAAGTGAAACCGAAAAAGCGACAGAAAGATCGAGCTAAAAAGAGAAAAGCTTGGCATCACTCACCTTCCGTCCCAGAGAGCAGAATTTCCTCCAGAGCCGATGGGGATGCAAGGACTCGGTGCCCACGAACATCAACCGTCCTGATTGTGGCATTCCCGGGTAGCTCTCACATCCTCGATACTCGAAGCAGAAGCCTAGAAGGGGTGAGCTACACACGTACGCACCGACACAGGCAGTACTCAGGCTCTCTCACTTCCTTTGGAATGCCCAGCCTTGACCGCTACCAGAAGCGGCGGCGGCTGCATAGACGACGAAGACCATCCCCGACTTCACCTCACACTGGTACCGCAGACACCTCAACGTCACCGTAACTAAATCACAACTTTCCTCGCATCAGCTCGTAACGCGAAGAATTTTCCGCGATGGGACGCATCTACGCTTCCTTATTTCCTCTTCCTTCTCAGGACTCGGAGAGGCAGCAGAGACTGGGATACCAGAGACTCGTTTTTCCGACGAATGCGATGCGGCGACTCAGTACTGCTCAGGACTGAGCTGAGGCGGAGTAGTGAATGTGTATGTGAGTGCGCGTGCGTCCGTCCGTCTGTGTGTGCGTGTTCGTGAGTGCGTATGTGTAGCTATTGATCTCCGGACGGGTAGGCAATGTCAGAACTGCTGGATCGCCAGCCGGTTCGCTTCACCCCCTATCACATTTCCACGTTGCGCCCATCCCCGTTCTCTGCCCGCAGCGGGATGGTGGCGCTGGCACAGGGGAACTCTGACTTGGCATTGACACCAACTCCCCCACTCTACACCCCTCCCCGAAGTTCCCATCTTGTTGCAAGGCCTAGGTCGTTTTATTTCTCTCTATCCGATCTTTCAACCCTCCTCCCTCCCCTCCCTCCCCTCCCTCCCCTTTCCTCCCTCCCGGCTCTATCTTCACTGGCAATGACACTCATTGAAGTAAAAGGTCACTCGGAGCTGTTACTAAGGAAATTGATCCACACTAATTAGTTTGCAAACAGGAAGTCGCCAGCCATGAGAGGGGTTTCGATCTAGTCTTAGTTCCGGGTTTCGTTTATGGCGTTCATCAATTCCTTGTTTTATTTCACGATATTTTTCTGTCCAGTTCGATATTTGGGTATGGACTCATTTTATGGAAGGAATACGATTTTAAAACAAGTACTAACCACTTTCGTATTGTATTCTTCGAACAACTTTGCCCATTTTTGCAATGATCAAGTAATAAAATTATAGAGTGCAAAACATTAAAACCACGCTGGAAAATTTCCCCATTTATGTCAAAATAATATATAAAAATGCACTGATGCGGAATAATACTTTAAAAATTTGTTTACAGTTAACAGCTCCAAAACCTAATTTTAAAGTAATCGAAATCATTTTAATCATCGAATTTTTTCATTAACTGCTTTTATTTTTGCAGAGTAGGAAAATCTAGCAAGTTCGTTTTCATGAATAAGAGTTTCTCACGAGAATTAAGAACCAGCTGTCGCGATATCTTTTTCAGACATATCACTTCAGTTCCATTGAGATTCCTTAATCCCAGGTTGAATATTTAGCAAAGGCCAAGCAAAGTTGTTAATCAAGAATAGGATGAGCGGGACACATTTAAGCAGGATCTATTAACATTGGCCTTTCAAAAGAATACGATCAAAACATTTATGTCTGAAGAACATGTAACATGTTTGCATCTGCACAATAAATAAGAGAAACAGAGAAGACATTATCTAATGCTTTTCTGAATTTCATCAGACCTATGCTAAATATCTTCATCTGTATGCACATCATCATCATCCTCAAGTAGCCATAGGCTACGGAGGTCAAACCAGACCGTGCAATTTAGTTCTCTAAGCATATCTCTCGTGACCTACATCTGGCCACTGCACGCTAATTCGAACAAGGTCCTGTTTGACATTGTCTGCCCACTGCATCCTAGGTCTCCCCCTCTTTCTGAGGCCTCTAGACACACTGTTCATAACCCTATTCGCTAATCTACAATTATCCATACGGACAACATGTCCAAACCAACGGAATCTCTCGCTGAACAATATGCTGCTCAAAGGAGGTTGCCGACTCTTTTTCTTAACCTCATCATTATTTACAAAGTAGAACCACCTAATGCCCAGTATTATAAAGTCTAATTTTAGTCGTAAGGTGTATACGCCTCTTTCTCCACACTCTCCAGAGATTTTTAAAAGTCCCGACCCCAATCCCTATTCGTCTGTTAATCTCATGCCGCACATCACCAGTATGTGTTACATAGCTTCCAAGATAATTAAACTGTGATACCTGCTCAAGACTGCAACCATTCATGTAATTGAACCACAGCCTGCCTGGCCAATTTTCTTCACTTTAGTTTTCTCTCTGTTTATGACCAAACCTACTCTACTAGGTCTCATCAACATTTCGAATGAAAGAGTTCATCTCATGAACATCATTTTCCAAACGGCTAAATGAGCAGCATAATCTAAATCAGAAATAATCATTGTAATAATAATCACCAATAATATCAGTAGTAATTTCATCTATTCCTGGGGATTTTTGTATTTTAAGTTTAGATTTTTTAGGTTGGGTTGTTTTACCTCTGAGCGGCACTTTTTTCACACCATGGGCTAAATGGCCAGGTCATATGGACCCCGAAGGCTCGGAGAAGGTTGGGGGAGGGGACCCACTGGAGCAGCTGTTGGGAGACAGATGATAGCCTCCCGTCAAGACCATCCAGCGTGTTATTTAACGTGCACAGGGTATGGCTCTCCCACACACGGGGCCACGGCTTAACGTCCCATCCGACGGACGGCGGCCTTTCCAAGCCCATCGGTGTCCCCTACTGACCGTGGGCAGGGCGGGGAAATTTTGCGGAGATAAATCTCAACGCTGACCCAGCTGGGACTCGAACCTGGAAACTACAGATTACGAGCCTGGCGCGCTACCGACTGAGCCACCCCCGCCCCATTTTAAGTTTAGAAATAACCAAAATAACTTCAGACTGCGATATACAGCCAACATTAAAGCCAGTATTGCATCTATCATCATTCAAATAATGAGAGTAGAACTAACCACATTGTTTAGAACATCACTGAAATGCTCAGCCTACCTAGCCATAATATATTCCTCGCCGTCTATTACCTTGTTAATCCTTCAATCCCTGTATACCTGTCCGTTTCATTCCACACAAAACATTAACTATCTGGTACAGCTCTCTGCTGTTGTGCTGTCTAACTGCTTCCTCGGCTTTATTCAGCCAAGCCATCAAGCCAAAGATTCTTATCAGCAGCTAACTGATCTTTTACACGTTTATTAAGCTCTCTGTAATGCTTTCTATTAGGAGTAGTAGGGTATTGATTAAGGACATTCCTGCAGTTCTTTCTTTCCGAAATAAGCTCAAGTGCCTTATCACTCAAATAATTCTGTCTCCTCTGCTCCTTTTTCCCTAACAGAGTACTGTTAGTTTCCAAAAAAAAAGCCTGTTCAAAATAGTCCCATTCTTCCTTAACTTCAGTAGTAAGCAAATAATGACTGTCATAATGACTAAGTAACCTATCATGGTAAGCTTTAGCTATAACGGGGTATTTTAGAGCTTTAGTGTTAAAGATAACTTTATTAATATTAGCGTAACACTTTTTAAGTTTAAGTTGCACGACACTTTTAACAAGGTAATGGTCAGATCCAATTTCAGCTCTCCTATACGGCCTGGTATTCCTAAGAGAAGTAACCCATTTGGTGTTAATTAATATATAATCTATCATATTCTTATGTAGCCCATCTGGTGAAACCCGTGCGTACTACTCTTTGTAATGAGTAGTAGGTATTAGGAGACGTTGCCCATTGCGGCTACCAATACCAAAAGTGCCTATCACCCCTCCCCAAAGGCCAGAGTCGGTACCAACTTTGGCATTGATGTCACCTAGAACAAGGTCTCCTTCTTGACAGAATACAAAATATCCATGGAGTTGTTCATAAAACCTATCCTCTCTGTTGCTGAATAAGAGCACATAACATTCAAGTCTTTAATGCTTGTCTGAAATTTAGCTGTGAGAAACCTTTCATTAATGCACTTTTATCCTAGAAGAGCATCACTAGCGTGTCTGCTGAGAAACAAACCTACGCCTTGGAGATGCTTTTTATCTTCCTTCCCTTATCTGCCTTCCCACCCGCATCTAGTATCACACATTGGAATCTTGGAACGCACTAAAAGATGGCTTAGAAGGAAACTTCCTGGATGTTATAATATGCCATATAAACTAAAGTTGAAAAAACGTATTGAAATGGGTTTTGAAGTACTAAAAGCTGTTATCTCTCTCAGCTGATGAATAGTAGTAGCTCTGTTTTGCCGCACAATTCGTGCCAACAAATGCCTGTTCCTGTCGGTGAAAGACGTTTTCGCATTAGTCACGATTGGGGGACGTTTTTTGAAACCGTTTGAATTCTCCATACACTTGATAGATGGTGTCCGTTGATTTTCGCCGAGTTCCATGACCTCCGTTTCGGATGTTCCTGCCCATCACCCTTCAACGATAAGCTCCCTTTCGAAGTAAGTCTGATCAGCCATTTTACCCATGTCACCCTTGATTTTGCTTTCCGCCATTCCTTTATGGCTTGGTGGGAGATTCAAATTAAACTGCATTAACCGTTGTTGTTTCTTCTTGTACATTGTTTCTGTGAGCCAACGGCAGTAACAAGCTGAAAACACTGGTTTTCATCCGATCACCGAAGTTTAGCATCTTTGGGCGCGGTCCGTACTAGGTAGGCTGACCACCTGGGAACACCGCGTGCATTTGGAAAAAAGGAAAGGCTGAGGGTCCGCCATCCTCACAGATCCCTCTACTATGGCGTATTAAACTGACAGATTCCTGTCAGACCTCTGTGAGAGAGATTAGTCATCTCGAGAGATTAG
The DNA here is from genome assembly GCA_038380435.1 of Ryuthela nishihirai. Classification (NCBI taxonomy): domain Eukaryota; kingdom Metazoa; phylum Arthropoda; class Arachnida; order Araneae; family Heptathelidae; genus Ryuthela; species Ryuthela nishihirai. The sequence continues at coordinate 32,978,885 of JAWZYU010000004.1, forward strand.
TCATTAACTCTTAGACCATATTTAATTTTATTTTGTTCTAAAGTTGTATTTATTATTACAGAGAAGGCAGGAAGGTGCTATATCAGCACACTGATACCGGACAAGGGAAAGTACATTAAAATTTGAAACATTTGAGAAATGGCGAATAGTCAAATCTCTTTAGTCTAAAAGTAAAAATAACAATACTTGTCGAAGTGACATCTTTCTGGGAAGGGAGATCCATACTCTTCCAACACGGCACACAAAGGAATGGAACTTAAGTTCTTTCGAGCAAAAGGCACATCGATCATAAGAGAATGAAGTTTTCTTCTTTCATTGACAAGGTTGAATATCGGAGTACCTGCGTTAAAGTGAGTTATTCCATGAATAAGTTTATAACATGTTTTTAAGTCAAACATTAGTCTTGCTTGGAAAATTGTATCCGGGGCAACCCGGCGGGTACGATACGATTTGAAAAGGTCGATTATCTGAGCCAGACAATGTCGTTTTTCGGTTTAGAAACTTCTGACGTGGGGAGGATCATGCTGTACCTCGAAATGTGTACAGTTCTTTCCTCCCCTAATAGAAGGGGGGGGGGTTAACTGGAGGGGGAGGAGATCGATCGTAATGAGTCTTATGGAGGATGAAAACTTGAGGCTTGGGGAGTGCCATCTACTATATGCTTTAGAGAGTTTCAGACCCGAACAACGCCAGGTAAATCTGCTAGTAGTCTATAATGAACAAAATGATAACTATGAATATTCCATTTCTCTTTCTCTAGATCAATATATTTTTTCTCAATGCTAACTTTTATTAGCACTTGAGTTTTTAAATGCAGTTTTTTGCAAAAAGATTATTCTTTGGTCTAATATATATGAATACGATAATAGAAGAATTTAAAATGTCTAGGCCATAGGTCAAAGATAAAATTACCACACGCTTTAGAGTAAATTCGTTCCATATGGTGTCTTATTGTTTAAATTATACTACATTAATAATTTATTCACGATTCGTTGTTACAAGACGTTTCTAAGCAGCAGTTGTCAATTCAAAACAATAAGATTTTCAAAATTTCCAAAAAACCAGATCCCTTTTATACCTGAAATCTGTTTTTTTTTTTTTAATTTTCATTTTTATCATTATTATTTTATTACTATTTTATTATTATTAAAAACTCTCCTCTTTTCCAATTTTAAAGCAGATGATAGATTCATTAAAGTACTTTCCTTACTATTTCTTTTCATAAATGTTTCTTTATCTTTATTTGTATTAGATTTTAATTTGACAAGATTTGTCAGAAATTCAGAACATTTTAAGAACTTCTCATTCTAATAACCTTTGGACTAAGTGTTGCACATGAAATGTCGTCACGACATCAGTCAGACGATCCATATTTATACCTTTGGAGGCTATAATTTACAGTTAAGAAAATTATCAATCAGTTTGCGAAAACGTTAACGTCCATATGATGAGCTGAAATTCGATGGCATTCGCCGAGTCCACATCAAGTAATCGCAGTCATCTTCTCTCATCTCCTCCAGTTGAACCTTCGAGTAGAGGGAAAAATCCCTCTATTGGCTGCCAAGAGGAGAAGATTAGATTAGAAGGACTGCTGTTGCAGTAATTAGAATCTGGCTGTGAATCCGTTTAATTTTTTAAATTTTCTTCTCCCCTCTTTCCTAACTCCCACTTCTAAATCCTCCGAGCAGCGGCAGTATGTACCGTGGGGATGCTACCCCTGCTTGAAATGTAAATGAATTTCCTTTCGCGTGACGAACGTTCCATCTTCGAGGAGGATAGACAGACAAGTAGGAATGCAGGGGAGAGGAAAAGTGAAAGAATGGAGCTACTGCTTTGAGATATGGGGGAACTTCTGGAAGGGGGAGTCCAGTTGGGGGGGAGAGTAGTGTAAAATTGATCATCCCCACCCAGTGTCACCAGCTGCAAGTAGAGTAGCGATGGTGAAGAGGAGGTGTTGGCGGCTATTCAATCAAGGAAATCTTTGCTGATGAAGTTCAGCTTCAGTCTCTTTTTTATGTGTGTTACTCTTTCTCTCTCCGCACACAAGAGGCTGAGGATTTGGAAGGCAGAGAGATGAAGAGAAGTATTCCTACAAGAGCATTGAAGCATGTAGCTGAAAACAATTGAAATAATAATATGCATGAGGAAGTTGGAAGTTAAAATAGAGAGAATATACTGGAAAAATAAGGCTTCAGTCATTGCCAATTTTCGTTTATCCTAAAGTACCTACACTCGATAAAATTAAACTAAAATGGACACTAATTGCTCTTTTCCTTTTTTAACTAAAGAAATGTAACTTATCATGTTTTTTACTTTCATCGTTTGTTTTGAAGTGGGATTAACAATGACTATCGGTCTTCTTGATCTAGACCAGGCATGGGCAAACCTTTTAGCTGAAGGCCGCTTAGAAACTGAAATGGAAGGGCGGGCCGCAAAAGAAATATATAATCAACAACGTGTGTATACTAACAAAAACAAGGGGAAATATAAACAATATTATTTTATTAAATTTAATTATTTTAATGACAATGTATTTCCCCGAAATTGTACTTTTTAATCCTCCCTACATTTTTATTCAATTTTACAAATTTATTTGTCATCAGTAGTTCGCAGGCCACAGAAAAAGAGGTGGCGGACTGCATGTGACCCCTGGGCCGTAGTTTACCCAGGCCTGATCTAGACCTATTCTTGCAAACAGATTATGCGACAATCGACACCTTTGATTTGCTCATCTGCTAGCCTTCTTCATAACTGCACAATGACCTCACTGTCGTGCTCTTAGTCTCGGGGTCTTCAAAGCTCAGTAGAGAGATAAGACCCCTTTGGTTTGCTTTTCTGACTGCATTCATCTTAATTGCATAGTGGCGTCATTGTTGTTCATATAACCTCGGAGATTTCGAAGTTCAGAAAAGACCCCTTTGGTTTGCTTATCTGCTGGCATTTTTCTTAACTACTGAGTGATGTCATTGTCGTGCGCATAGTCTCGGAGATTTCGAAGCCCAGAAGAGAGTTAAGACCCCTTTGATTATCTCTTCTTCTGGCATACCTCTTAACTGCAGAGTGATATAATTGTCGTGCGCATAGTCTCAGAGATTTCGAAGCTCAGGAGAGAGTTAAGACCCCTTTGGTTTGTTCTTCTGGCATACCTCTTAACTGCAGAGTGGTGTCATTGTCGTGCGCATAGTCAAGGAGATTTCGAAGCTCAGAAGAGAGTTGAGACCCCTTTGATTTTTCTCTTCTTCTGATATACCTCTTAACTGCAGAGTGATGTCATTGTCGTGCGCATAGTCTCGGAGATTTCGAAGCTCAGAAGAGAGTTAAAGACCCCTTTGATTTTTCTCTTCTTCTGATATACCTCTTAACTGCTTAAGATCAAAGAGTATCAAGTGCCGGAGATCTTTAACCAGATACCAATAGAAATCATTTATCTAACTAATTTTAGTGAGATTAAGTTAAAAGTTAAAAACTGTTTAAAGAATGTCTGTTAATCTGTAATCTTGAGGAAACCTGTATCTATATGACTTTTGTGTCATTTTTTTACTATGTTCACTTATGTATGAAAACTAATGCTCATCAATATTTCCTGCAGATAAGCTATTAGCTTTGCGGGTCAAATGTATAAAATCTCTCTACATCTGTGTTTTGTGAGATGACGATGATGATGAATAAATATATTTTTATTTTTATTGCTGAGTGATATCATTGTCGTGCGCATAGTCTCGGAGATTTCGAAGCTCAGAAGATAGTTGAAACCTCTTTGATTTTTCTCTTCTTCTGGCATACCTCTTAACTGCAGAGTGATGTCATTGTCGTGTGCATAGTCTCGGAGATTTCGAAGCTCAGAAGAGAGTTAAGACCTCTTTGATTTTTCTCTTCTTCTGGCATACCTCTTAACTGCAGAGTGATGTCATTGTCGTGTGCATAGTCTCGGAGATTTCGAAGCTCAGAAGAGAGTTAAGACCCCTTTGATTTTTCTCTTTTTTCTGCCATACCTCTTAACTGCAGAGTGATGTCATTGTCGTGCGCGTAGTCTCAGAGATTTCGAATCTCGGAAGAGAGTTGAATCGCACGCATAAATGAGATAAAAAAAAACTTACCAGTAATGAGTGCAACGTTTTATGAGTTAATACATTACAACTGTAAAAATTTCAGCTGCTAAAATTAGTTGAAACAAAGTGAGAGAAGCATAGCATAGTAACTCGTGTGAAACTGCTCTCGTCGATTCTACAATTGATGTAGCCGAATTGTTAGTACAGTGAAGCATTTGCACTGTAGAGGAGCGACTAGCCATGGAATCAAACTGTTCATATGGAATAATATTATGCACCTGAAGATAGTAAAGAAGCTTGAACAGGATACAATGTTCCGTTTTTTGAGGACGGTGTTCGTCAAAAATGTTGGAAGTAATTGATAGGATCACCTTTCCTCTTGTCAATTGGAGTGACTATAGCTTGAATCCAGTCAGGAGCAACCCTGCCAGATTCCAGACTGTAGTTGAATAGCATAGATAACTTTTCGCAAACGGAATGATGGAATGACATGGGTGAACATGGGTGAATGATGGAATGACAATGGAATGACATGGGAGATAGAGTGCAGATGGAATATGGATGGAAGAAACAAATGCGCGATATAACTCACATAAAATACAGATTACCTGGAGCAATGCACTGTAGCTCAATAGGATGTCAATTGGAGAAGTTACCTGGCGAAGCATTCGCTTCTGCACAAGAGTTCGGAAAGGTGTCTCATGACCCTTTGCAGCGATAAGTGGCACATCGACGTTGCATACTGTTGACGAGGGCAGTAAGTATGGTATTAAATCCCACTCCTATACAAAAGCAGATCGGAGCTCCAGGAGAGTTCTGGGAGGAGGTTCACGAGCTCAAATCCGTCTCCCCAATGTATACCACACATGCTGTGTAGGGTTGAGGTCCGGTGAGTATGCTAGCCATGGATATACTCTGGATGTCTTCATTTTCAAGGAAATCATCCACTAAAACATCCCTATGTGGACACGAGTTATCGTCCATAAACAGGAATTGTGGGTTAACAACATCCCGGAAAAGCCTTTACTTAGGGTTCGAGGATTTTGTCTGTACATCTGAGGCCTGTCAAAGTTCCTCCAGAAAAGATATGAAGCTGCTTGCTGTCATGTGACATAAATTCACCCCAGACCAGGAAACCACCACCTCTTTAATGGTCTATTTCTCTGATGTGTGAGGGGTGATAACGGGTTACTGGTTCTCTTCAGATGGCAACACGACAACTATCACTTTTTAAACTAAATCTAGATTCGTCACAGAGAACATTGGCCCATTGGTTTGCGGTCCAGTCCGGTGTTATCTGCACCACAACAACATGACTCTTCTCCCAGACGGAGTGAATAGAATGCAAATCGTAGGTCGTCTCGCATAAAGTCCTTGTTCATGAAGTTTTCTGTAGATCGTTTGCCTAGAAACTTCGTCCACGAAATTCAAACAGCTCTGCAGCGAGCTCCCTCGCTGACGTCTGTCTGTTACGTCTCGCTGTTAGTTACAAGTCATGGTCGACTCTTCACAGTGGTTGACTAAGGTTCCTGTCTCTTGATACCATCTCCACGGCCTTGACATCACATATTGGTGAACATCTATTACATTACTGTTGTCATAATTGAACTTTAAAGGAAATAGGGAATATTAACCAAAAATAAGCGTCAGCTTACTATGCTCTCATTTTTTGTTTCGTCTTTTCTATTAAACACTAATGTTTTGTATGATTGTTATTTCTCTTTTCTAATGCAATTGATATGTATCTCAGCTATTTCACTTCTCCATTTTTCTCATGTATGTATTAATTGTTATTAGATAATTATTTCTATGTAAATGTATATTGTACTGACTGAAGGAATAAAATAAAGATCATTATTATTATTCCAACATCCCGATAGCTCGCTCACTGACATCCGTATGATGTCTGTGTGACATATTGTTGCAGAAACAAATCGGTTCTAACTCAGACAGAATGCGCTGGCGACAATAAATGAATGAGGTTTCCCATATCTATCCCTTTATTTATAAGACTGCAGGTTTGCAGCTCTTGTCTCTTATACAAATGACATGGGTCACATACTAGTGCATCATTACTCCCACATTTGCATGTGCTCGACGTTATCTGCGTATACCTTTTGCTCTTGCTTTCGCCGATTGTTAAATAAGGTGATTCAAAACTCTTGGGTCAAACTGTAAGGGGTGACAGAACACGCCTAAACGAGCACTTTTCGTCATACAATGCATGGTCGGAACTCAAGCGGTGAAGCGCTAGGGGTTAGCAGTTACAATGTCAGGAAATGAAGAAACACAAGAATGACAGAAGAGGTTTGAAACAATTGAAGAAATTACAGAACAGAAAGTACAGAATTTTATTGAACAAATTACAGAAACTGCTCAAAAGAGCGACCGCCAACATTAATGCAGGCTTCACACCTTCGACGTAGTGATAGGCGTACATGGGCGGAAACACCGGGCATTTCTCGTACCACGGCAGCGGCAATAGAAATCCTGGCAACAAGGTCCTCATTGGAATCGATGGGGCTATGGTAGATGGGCTTTCATATGGTTCCGTAGGAAAAAGTCCAGGCATGAGAGATCGTGGCGGCCAAGAGATGGGACCACCCTGACCAATCTACGGCCCTGGAAATGTTGCATCTAAGACGTTCCGCACATCCACGCTGAAATGGGGTGGTGCTCCGTCGTGTTATAACCACATGCGTGTTTGAATGTTTGCTGAAACAGGGATCAGTAATTCGGCAAGATTTCTTGTAAAAATACGAGGTACGTTCTCCCTTTCAGTCGGGCTGGCAGAAGCTATGGGCCAATCAAATGGTCATGGAGGATTCCAGCCCAAACATTTATGAAGAAACGCCGCTGGTACGAATGTGGACGTATGGAGTGCGGATTACTGGTGGCCCACACATGTGAATTGTGGGTATTAAAAATGCCTTCACGTGTAAAGGTGCATTCGTCAGTGAATAAGACATGTGCATCAAAGTCCGTTTGCGCTGCAGTCTGCTGCAGGAACCACTGTGCAAAATCCACACGAGGCCGATAATCTGCAGGTGTCAAGGCGTGCACCCTCTGTGCATGGTAGGAGTGTAATCGTTCGTCTCGTAGAACTCGCCACACCGTCGATTGGGGCACACTTACGGCATGGGAAATTTCTCGCATGCTACATTCGGGACGATCTCCAACCCATGTAGAATTTCCTCTGTAACACGTGGCGTCCTCACACTCCTTGCACGCCCTGTATCCTGCAAGCCGCTGACAAAGGAGCCCGTTTCGCACAGATACCAGTGCAATCGCTGAAAGGTTTTACGATCAGGCACGTGTTTGGTCGGAAAGCGCTTCCGGTACAGTCTTTGGGCTTCCCTTGCATTCCCGTCTGCAGCTCCTTACGTGAAATGCATGTCCGCCTTCTGATTCGTGAAGCAATCCATCCATTCTGCAGTCTACTGTAGAAATGATGACGAGTGAGAAAACCTGCGCTTATAAGTGTTCACTGGAAAGCGCCCTCTAGCGCTTCACCGCTTGAGTTCCGACCATACATTGTATGACGAAAAGTGCTTGTTTAGGTGTGTTCTATCACTCCTTAAAGTTTGGCCCAAGAGTTTTGAATCACCCTGTAGTCCGTCATGTCAGCTATGCTTAACTTTTGGACACCAGTGTATTAACGAAATAGTAGTGTTAACAGGCTTTTGTTAGACTCACGTGACAATCGGATCTTTCAGGAGTAATTTGCTTTTAATTTCGTGATCGAAACAATTTTTTCTTCTCTTGAAAGAACTGTAACATTTTATCTGAAACTGTAACCTCCGCAGTGTGCTCATAAAATAATCTTGTTTCTTGTTTCCTACAAAATGATCCTTCTAACCACTTGCGTGCAGGAAAAAGTTTGGATTATTACAAGAGTCGTGCATTCGGTTTCGTCCCACGCTATGGTTCCCAAGTGAGGATAGAAACCTTATCAGATCTGAGTTTTTTGTTTTGCCCCACTTTTGGTTCTTCATAACTCTCCTCGGGTTTTTCTTTTGTTGCCCTCACTGCTCTTCTCTCTCCATTGCAAGGCAGCGCGCACTAAGGCACGTCCTCGCTCGCTTTCTCCTCTCACTCATAAAACATGCAGTCACATCCTCCTGCACGTTGGTGTGTTGATTCATCCCTCCCCAACCAGAGAATCTTCCTCTCATCATTCGATATCTGTCCACTTGTTTACTCCCATTCTCCGAGTCCGAGTTTCCACTGTCTAAAGATGCGGGGATTTGAACATTCCACCAGATGTAAACGGAAGCATTGGTTTCGATACTGGTCACTTTATTCTCTTACTCTTCTAGTTTTGTTATATTTCGCTTCAGGTTTCACTCGAATGTCACTGAAGCGCCTCCTTTAACAGCCAGTAACGCTCTATACCGTTTAGGGGGGGGTGGGGGCTCAGTCGGTAGCCCGCCAGGCTCGTAATCTGTATTTCCCAGGTTCGAGTCCCAGCTGGGTCAGCGTTGAGATTTATCTCCGCAAAATTCCCCGCTCTGCCCACGGTAAATAGGGGACACCGATGGGCTTGGAAAGGCCGCCGTCCGTCGGATGGGACGTTAAGCCGTGGCCCCGTGTGCGGGAGAGCCATACCCTGTACACGTTAAAGAACACGCTGGGTGGCCTTGACGGGAGGCTACCATCTGTCTCCCAACAGCTGTTCCAGTGGGTCCCCTCCCCCAACCTTCTCTGAGCCATCGGGGTCCATGTGACCTGGCCATTTAGCCCATGGTGTGCAAAAAAAGTGCCGCTCAGAGGTAAAACAACCAAACAACCAACCGTTTAGGGTCTTGGAATCGATATTTGTAAAGTTGATAACTCAATTATATTTTACCATTGCATCGAGCTTTACAGAGGTTTATGTCGTAAGGCAAAAAGTATATTGCCGAAAAACTACAAAAGAGATTTTAAATTAAGTGTAAAATATTCTGGGTTAGGAAAAAAGTAAATTTCCTTTTTTTTCTATGAATTTATTATTGTTGAATTAGGATAATGCTGGTAATTTTTATTTCTTATCTTCCTATTGCTTTTCGTTTTGACATTTGTCAGTTAGTCGGTTTGTCATTTTTGTCGGTTTGCGGATTTGTCAAAACGTTGTTCAACCATACCTTTCGAACACGATGGAGAAACTTAATGATTTGTGTGCCAAATGAAAGCTTGTGACGCGGGAAGTGTCATAGGCTATAAAAAATGATCCCTCGCCCCACATGCTTTCTTCCTCCCAAAAACATGAAAGTCGTTCTACTATATCTTCCGAATGCGATGGCCTACAGTTATGAGTCAGGTGTCAAATGAAGGCTCGTATAATGACAGTCGTAAGCGATTTCGAATTATGCCCCATTCCGACGGACGCCAGTCTTCCCAACCCCATCGGTGTCTCCTTTCTTAGAGGAAACAGTGGGAGGGTAGTAGCGGAGATAAATATGAACACTGACACAGTTTGGACTCGAACCTAGGAACTGTAGTCTAGAGGGTTACTGAATGAGCTCCTGGGTATTGATGATCAACCAATAATCGAAGCAGCAAAAGCCACGACAAACTTTGCACCTAGTTCGCATCTTTAAATCTCTTCAATCCATTGTAACTCTCCTCTAATGTTTAAAAGGATTCGCTTTGGTTTCTCTTCCACTTTTAGAGACATTTGTGTTAAAAAAATGACTATTATTGAAGAGATATTTAAGAGAGTTTGAAAAGAGATAAATTGAAATACTTTCGTGATAAGGCAACTCCTAAATCCGTTCGTAAAAATTAATTCCGTAATGCATTCTTGGAATCTGTTGCACTGTTTCTGAAGAAAAATTCTCTCTTGCTTTTCACTCTATTGGAAAGTGTTATTGATGCAGTTGATGTGAAATGACATCAACGTTTCAATCAAGTGATCCGAAGTTTCACCTTTCTAACGCACAGCAATCACTGTAAAAGGAACTGCGAAATGATGAACGCATTTTAGAATTTCTTGTTTTAATGTTATTGCAAGCACATTGGGATAGTAAAGCAGCAACTAACGAATTGATTTAAAATCTTGAATTAGTAAAAGTGATTTACGAGAGCGTAAATTACATGTTTGAACTTCTACGTATGTATGAAATACAAAACGAATTTGTTATGTTCAAATATTATAGTGAATTTTTATGTTGTCTAACATTTAAGCCACACGTGTCATACGATCACTGGGTAATCGGCATCCAGTAAAATCCCCTCACGGGAGTTTGCTGAAATCCCATTTTCTTTTATTTATTCATTGTTTGAAAGTTTGCTTAGGTTGGTGAATGGAAATTTTATTATATTGTTTTCATTTATATTTGATTAACTGGGATCTTTCAATTTGATATTGATGACCATTTAGAAGAAGTAATTCAGTTTATTTTTCTGGATGATTGCGGGATTGCCAGAGGTGAGATTCTTCTTCCCCATGTCGTGGATGTTTTTGTTGAATTTGAAATATCCAGTCGTTATTCTGGTTGCGCTATTTTTACGTCGCCCTGTAAATGAATTGCTGAGCGAAGCCAAACAGTGATGTTGCTGTTCACCAATCTGCTGTTGAAAATAACAGCAGCAAATCGTAATTATAAGCGAAGTGTGAGTAATTGCTTTATGTAATATGGAAGCGATGGAAGATCAATGAGTCAGGCAATGGAAGGGATGCTGAGAAATATTTTTAAAAAATTTTACCTCGGTATCAAAAAGGAAATAATGTTTTCACTTTGTCGATGTCTTTCCATCAGTAGATAAATTTTCATTTCAATTGACCCCCATTCTTTTTCCCTCCCTAAGAAAAGGGGGAAAGGAAAATAATTGTTCATTCCCCCTTCATTTAAAAAATATTAATGAAAAATTCATTTTGGGTTGGCGACGGTATTGATGAAATATTACGATTTGTGCTTTCGGAATCATCCAATAGCTCTAATTGCGCCCTCTAACGGTGGAAAAATTTGAAAGTGGAAAAATATAAAGAATATTGGAAGGAATTTATGTTAAGAATTTGAAATTTTGATGATGAAATGTGAAGGTCATGAAGTTTGAATTGAAATCCTTCAAAAGGCTTTTATTCACATGGTCAGAGGACACTAAATGTGGTCAATGTAAAACTTCTCTAACTAATATTGCAAACGATATATTTATGGTAGAAATTTCAAATTCTGATGGCAAAATGTGATGATACTCAGACAATTTACTTAGAGAAGAGAACTTCATATTTATATGTGGTTTAATTAAAATTATTATTGAGTCAAATTCTGTCTCTTGTTTTTTTTTTTTGCTTTTACCTATCCTCTTTTGTTTAGCTTTCTTTTATTTTTACCTATCTTCCTATTGCTTTTGGCTTTGACATTTGTCGGTTGGTCGGTTGTCGGTTTGCGGATTTGACAAAAATGTTGTTCCACCATATTTTTCGAAAGCGAATGAGAAACTTACTGATTTAAGTGCCATATGAAAGTTTGTGACGTAGGGAGTGTCATAGGCTATGAAAAATTGTAACTCCGTGCTTTCTTCCCTCCTAAAAAAGAGGAAATGTGAAAATTAATCTTAACCTATATCTACAGAACGCGAAGGGCGAAAGTAATGAGCTATACGTCGAATGAAATCTTCTGACGCGGGAATATCGTAGGCTACGAAAAATTGACCCCCATGCTTTTCCCCTCCGTAAGAAAGGTGGAAATGAAAATAATTGTTCCCATATATCTCCTGAATGCGAGTGCGAAAAGTAACGAGCTATGTGTCGAATGAAAGCTTCTGATATAAGCTGTCATAGGCTATAAAAGGATGACCTCCATGCGTTCTTCTCCCCTAATACGGGAAATACGAAAGTCGTTCTATTATATCTTCCGAACGTAAGGGCCTACAGTTACGAGTTAGGTTGGGTTGTTTTACCTCTGAATGGTACTTTTTTGCATACCATGGGCTAAATGGCTAGGCCACATGGACCACGAAGGCTCAGAAAAAGTTGGGGGAGGGAATCCACTGAAACAGTTGTTGGGAGACAGATGGTAGCCTCCCGTCAAAGCTATCCAGCGTGTTCTTTAACGTACACAGGGTATGGCCCTCCCGCACATGGGGCCATTAACGTCCCATCCGACCTCTACCGACTGAGCCACCCCCGCCCTCTACGAGTTAGGTGTCAAATAATAACTAGTATAATGATGGTCGTAAACTATTTCGAAATTTGCTCCCACTATCCCCCCTATAAAATGTGGGGGGCGGATTTTCGCAGGGTTCAACTTTAACGAGTCGTATCTCAAATTGAAACTTGGATGTCTCCAATGGCATGGGCTACCTCAAACCTGAATCCAAAAGGGTGGTAAATGTGCTCTATGTTTATGAGTCATATGTCAAATATTTTGATAGCAGATGTTTTTAATCACAACAAAAAATATATAAATTAAATAATTTAAAAAATACCTTCTTCCTATAGGGCCCTACAAAGTATAAAATAAACCTAAAGCATATCGATGGTGCAATCGGTCGCTGAGTTCGTTTTCGATTCGAAGGAAGAATGGGCATCGATTTGGGGAATCGAAGAATGGGCCTTGACAAAATTGCCGGCACCCTACCTTCCTTTGAAGTGAATACTAACTCAGTGATCGATTGCACCATTAATACGCTTTGGGTTTATTTTCTAATTTTTAGGGCCCTATAAGAAGATTGGTATTGCTCTTATTTTTAATTTATTTTTTAAAATTAGTAACTGATTTCGAAATTTCAATAATATTTGAATTTAGTGATAATAAATTAATTAAATTTATACAGCTAAAGAATAAAATTAGGCTGTATAATAATTTGGTTCTTTCTAAGGTTAGTTATGGTAGGCAAAACATCGACCGTTTTCAAGCAGAATAACAAGAAACGTAATGCATTTGATTCTAGATGCTTCTGCAATACCTTGGGCATTAGGTGGTTCAACTTTGTAAGTAATGATGAGGTTAGGCAAAGGAGTCGGCAACCTCCTTTAAGCAGCATATTGTGCAGAGAGAGACTCCATTGGTTTTGCCATGTTGTCCGTATGGATAATTATAGATTAGCGAATAGGGTTATGAACAGTGTATCTACAGGCCTCAGAAAGCGGGGGAGACTTAGGATGCAGTAGGGGGAGACTTAGGATGCGGTGGGTAGACAATGCCAAACAGGACCTTGTTAGAATTAGTGTGCATTGTCGAGATGCAGTAGATATAGCTCAGGACAGATATGCTTGGAGAACTAAATTGCACAATCTGGTTGGACCTCCGTAGCCCATAGCTGCATGAAGATTTTTGTATCTATAAATTAGTTATTTTAGTTTATATCATTTTAAACTATGTTTTGTTGAATTAAAAAAAAACACTGGAATCTTTTGTATATTTAATTTCTTTACTTTCGTTTCTCCCCTTTTTTTGCTTTGCCGCCTTAATAAAGATTGGAGGGAACAGTTGTACGGACCGAGCTTATCTAGGTGATCCGACCCACTAATTTGCCCCCTTAACCTTACTGGTGAAAAGACGGAACTTTTCTATATGATGAGATAAATGAGAATAACTTTTGCGTTGTATAGGGCTAATAAAATATTGTCATAAATTTTAAATAGAAAACTGAGCGTGAGTTAAAAGAATGCTTATCAACCAAATGATAAATGAGCCAATTACGAAGCTAAAGTAGATCACAAATGAATAATAATTTAAATAAACACAAATTTGTCTATGAACAGTATTAAATATAAACCTTCAAAAGAATGTTTCGCAATATCTGACTAAAATAGTCGTATTACAATTCTTACAGACTGTTCAAAGCATAAAGGGAACAGTATTACAACATTCAATAAGCGACACAATTATCTTTATGAAAAAACCTATAAGTTACCAAGGTTTATCTTTCCAATTCTATTTTCTACCTTAAATAGTTCGGCGTCATCAAATCTCCTTTGCTTTTCCACTAGTAGACTTCTTCGACACATTAGTTTCATTAAAATTAGATTTCATAACGCGAACTCTATTAAAAGACTATTCAACTCCTAACAATACGGTGAACTTTCCGAAGTTTTTCTCACTCGTTATAATTTTAAGTATTTTTCTGCTCCTAGTGACGAAATACTCGCGCTGAGGCACAACACGAGCATCAAAATGACATATCACATCATGGTTTTTATTGTTATGCGTTCATCTGGCGTAACAATATTGCTATTTGCATTTCCCAGTCATTCGTTAATAAGAATTACTACTGCTAAAAAGTTCAAAATACTGTAAATGAAAATTTTCCTTTTCTTTGCAAAGGAATATACCACATTTACTAGAGTCGATGTGTTTTCTTCCAAGATTCTTTGCACAAGTTTGGTCAAGAGGGAGACTTGAGGAAGTTGTGAATTTTGTAGGGTTGCTTTTGAGAGAGCATCAACAATCTCTTCGTTCAGTGCACGAATGGCAAGAGAATTTTTCCTGTGGTTCTTTAAAAATATAGTTTTATTTTTTGTTGTGGCTCCTCGCTAAGTTTAGTTTATCACTTGTGCTTTATATGTATCTATTGCAATGTTCGATGGGATTCTTACTTTCGAATAAATTAATTATACACAAAGTTCAATAGCATGATACTAGTCGCCATTAGTCTCCTTATATCTTCCCAATAACGTTGCTTTGAACTCAGTTGTTTCTTTTTTAATAGAATTTCCGCTCTTTGTTTCAAAACCTTGTTCATTTATTGACCTTGTCCATTTATTGAGTAAATAGCAAATTCAAAACGTAACTTGCTTTCGATGTAATTGGTTTTCATTAATGAATCACTTTATTAGTCGTTGTAGTCAGGCATGATGCTAGTACGGTTATTGCAGTTATATTTTTTGCAGAGTTAACGGTGTATGTTTATAATTGAAGCTGAACGATTAATGAAGCGGTTTGTTTTGGCGAAGTGAATGTAGCGATCGAGTTGAATTTCTACTTAAATCACCATATTCGAGATCGTCTTGTAAAACCTTTTCTTTCTATCGAACTAGTACAAAGTAAAAGTACGTAAAATTGACCTTTTCATAACGCTTACGTTTTAGAATTTATATTATACCTATTATATTAGTTGTATTAGATTTATATTCTTACCTATCAAGAAACAATAGTTATAAATGAGTTACTTCTAAAGATAAAACTAGAGAAATTAACTTTTATTTGTTTATTATTTAGAGTTGATAAGAAATGTAGGTATTTCAATTATTTAGAAATTTCTATAGATGATCGAAATAGCTCCAAAAGTATAAAAATAAATCTTCAAAACACGTAATGCAAGTGTAGGCAAGTCTGCCTCATTTTCAATCATATCCGGCTATATATAAACGACTCTTCGGCAAATCACTCATAATAATATAATATTAATAATCTTTATTTTATTCCGGCAGTCAGTACGATGTGCATTTGCACAGCATAATTATCTAATAGCAATTAATACATACATGAGAAAAATGGGGAAGTGAAATAGCTGAGATATATGTCAATTGCATTAGAAAATGGAAATAACAATCATATTAAAATATTAGTGATTAATAGGAAAGGCAAAACAGAAAAGGAGAGCATAGTAAGCTGACGCTTATTTTTAGTTAATGCTCCCTATTTCCTTTAAAGTTCAATTATGACAAAAGTAATATATACAGTAATTCAAATAGTACACTAATTCAATAGTATAAAAGATCAAATGGTTATGAGACATATTATACTGATACATTCATTGCTTTCTAAGAAGAAACGTTCTACATTTGATTTTAAATAATTTTAAACATTTTGCATTTTTCACATCGTCTGGAAGTTCAGACCAAATGTTTACTACATTATATTTGCAGATCTCTGTCCAATTGACAATCGACACAGGGTATACTCAGATTCTGTCTATAACGTATTTTATAATTTTGAAAATCCGAAAGACTCTAAAAATAGTCTTTAAATCTATTCAATTTAATCAATCTCATTGTAATCGATTACAAACAATTTCCTGATATCAGTTTGTAATTATTACTGACATTAAGAATTTTAACCTCAGAAAAATAAATGTGCTACAGGATAATAATATTTTTTTCCAACCATATATTTCACGATTCTTTTCTAAAGCGTTAGTACCTTTCGAAAGAGATATTCTCTTTTGGAGGGGAACGAAAGAGGAGGGTTGGCAGTTCAATATGGCCTACTGATCTGATCATCTATGGCCATTTTTTCTTTTTTTTCCAACCCTGCTGTGGAGTGGTCAACTTCACAGGGTTCTGGTGCTGACCATTTATACCTACTGTTTTATGGATTTGGGCTTGATTATGGATCCTGGACTTGCCTACTGGTGGGCTTCTGTTGAAGGATAATCTGCCGCTGTGTTTTCTATTTGCTTGTGGGTTGCCAGCCCTAAATGAACATAGACATGGGATACCTTATATCAGCTGGTGGATAATCCTGATCAGAGGCCATCGCAGGTACCTGAACTTCACTTAGCTATTTGGGCATCGTCAATCCTAGACTGGAGTGTTGTGTCTCAAGCAGGCCATAATGGCTCTTGAAAAAGTCTACTTGAAAAGGTGGTGCCTGAAGTTCCTACCACCATTGTTGCCTTTAGCTTTTAGCGGAGGAACAGGTCTTTGCCCCATGCCTGCGATCAAGAGGCTGTTTGATATTGTTGGCCCTACCTATCTCAATAAACCTAGTTTCTTTAAACATCCTACTAATCATATTCTCTCTGCAGGAACGTGGAACGTGAGGACATTACATAGAGATTATTCTCTTGATGTCCTCACGCAGGAATTCCAGCGTTATAACCTAGATGTTCCAGTCTTGCAAGAGAGCAGATGACAGGCAAAGGTGAGATACTTAAAACTAACTTTGCATTTTTCTTTTCAGGGAGGATGGAAAGCATATCCAGGGTATAGGTTTGCTTCTCAGCAGGCACGCCAGTTGATGCTCTTCTAGGATATGATTGCATTAATGAAAGATTTCTTACAGCAAATTTTAAAAGAAAAATTAAAGACTTGAATGTCATTTGTTGTCATTCCTCCACAGAGGACTCTGATGAGAACGAGAAGGATATATATTTTGAATTCTGTGAAGAAAGGTGATATTTCTTTTGTGCTAGGTGACTACAATGTTAAAGTTGATACTGACTCTGAAATTTGGGCAGGAGTTTTAGGTCCCTTTGGCATTGGTAGTTCCAATTGCAATGGGGAACGTCTCATACAGGTAAGTAAACTTAATGATTTACGAATAACTAACACATGCTTCAAACACAGGGATATTTATAAATTTACATGATTTTCACCTGATGGGTTACACAGGAATATGATAGATTATATATTAATAACAGCAAATGGACCAGTTCAGTTAGGAATACCAGATCATACAAGGGAGCCGAAATTGGGTCTGACCATTATGTGGTTCAAAGTGTCTTGCAACTGAAGCTTAAGAAATGTTGCGCTAAGGTTAAGAAAATTGCTTTCAACACTGAAAGTTTGAAAGATCCAGATATAACCAAAGCACACCATGATAGGCTATTGAGTCATTATGAAAATCGTGGTTTGCTTACTGCTGAAGTTGAGAAAGATTGGGATCAGTTTAAATATTCTTTTCTTGACACCAACAGTACTCTTTTGGGTAAAAGGGAACAGAGGAAACAAAATTATTTGAGTGATAAGGCTATGGAACTTATTTCTGAAAGAAGGAAGTGCAGGATTAATATGAATCAACACCCTACTAGTCGTAACAGAAAGCATTACAACGAGCTTAATAAATGTGTAACGGATCAGTTAACAGCTGATAAGAATTTTTGAGTAGATAGCTTGGCTGACAAAACTGAGGAAGCAGTTAGACAGCACAACAGCAGGGGGTTGTACCAGTTTATTAATGTTTTATACTGGAAGAAGCAGACAGATCCACATTGATTAAGGGATAAACATAGCAAGGTGGTTGAAGGTGAGGATTCTGTGATGGCTAGGTGAACTGAGCATTTCAGAGATGTTCTAAATAATGTGATTATTTCTACTCCCATTGCTTGTAATGAGGATAGATGCATTACTGGTTCTAATGATGGCCCTATATCACATAAGTCACTTTGGCTATCCCTAAATTAAAACTGCATAAATTCCCAGGGGTGGACAAAATCACCACTGAAATTATTAGAGCTGGGAACATTTGCATTGTCACATGGTTGACTGAAATTTTGAATATTTTTTATGATAAAGGTATTGTTTCTAATGATTTTACTAGAGGTATTATTGTTCCTATTTTTAAAAAAAGTGATCGCAGTTCTTGTGATAATTATAGGGGAATTAGTTTACTTTCTGTTCCAGGTAAAGTTCTTTGCATGATTATACTTAATAGAATTAAGAATTTGGTTGATGGACAACTGCGTGATGAACAGTGTGGATTCAGAAGTGGTATGGGATGTATTGATCAAATGTTCTCACTTTGACAGATTCTTCAGAAATGTTTAGATTTCCAGAAACCTGTGGTTACTAGCTTTATAGATTTCAAAAACGATTTTGTCTCTGTTTACCGACATAATTTGTGGTTGATTGTTAGATAACATGGAATATCTGATAACTTACTTAGTGTAATGAAAGCTCTCTATAATAACACTGAGTCGTGTGTGAGAGTTGGTACGTCTTGCAGCGATTGGTTTAGAATTGTTAGTGGAGTTAGATACGTGTGCATTTTGTCGTCTTCTCTGTTTGGTTTTGTTATTGATTATGTTATGGTAAATTCTTTGGAAAGGAAAGATTTTGGTCTTAAAGTGTCTAGAGATTTCAAATTTTCTGATTTATATTATGCAGATGATTTGGCTTTGTTGGCTAATGTTGTTGATGATATGAATTTGTTCATTAGGGCTGTTAATGAGACTGGTAATAGAATAGGTTTGGTGATAAACAAAAAAAAATTAAAGTGATGAAAATTGTTCAGGCAGATATTGCTTCAGTTGCTTTGAATGGCTGCACTCTTGATCAAGTGTCTCAGTTTAATTACCTTGGGAGCTATGTAACAGATACTGGTGATGTGCGGCGGGAGATAAATAGAAGAATAGGGTTTGCCGCTGGGACTTTTAAGAATCGATGAAGAGTGTGGAGAAATTGGAGTATACACCTAAAGACTAAAATTATTTTGTGTAATAGTTTGTTCTTTCTAAGGTTAGTTATGGTAGTGAAACATGGACCCTTTGTAAGCATGATAACAAGAAACTTGATGCCTTTGATTCTAGGTTCTTACGCAATATTTTGGCCATTAGGTGGTTTGACTTTGTAAGTAATGATGAGGTTAGAAGAAGGAGTCATCAACCTCTTTTGAGCAGCAGTTTGTGCAGAGAGAGACTGCGTTGGTTTGGCCATGTTGCCCGTATGCATAGCTGCAGATTGGGAAACAGGATTATGAACAGTATGCCTAATGTTTGAGAAAAAGGGGAAGGCCTAGGATGCGATGGGCAGACTATATCAAACAAGACCTTGCTAGAATTGGCCTAGAGTTCCCAAAAGTAGCAGTTGTAACTCAGAAGAGACATATCTGGAGAGGAAAATTACACAGTCTGGTTGGACTTCCGTAGCCCATGGATGTATGTATGAGGATTTTGTATATATGTATGTATGTATGTATGTAGTATAAATTTATCAAAATTTGTTTTTTAACCAAATAACGTATTTTTCCAATCATACCAGTATTCCTTGACAGAGTAATTTCTCAGCTGTTTTGCATGAAATGACCAGTTCAGATTTTGATTGATCCATATTCTTAAGAATTTATATTCAATGCATCTCTTTAGCTTAATTTAATTAATCTTCACACCGAAACATTTCTTATCGATATTTTTATAAATCACGCATTTGTATTTCTTGACAGTTATTAATAAATTGTTATGTTTGCACCATTCAGATATAATATTTAGAGTGTAGTTAACACTGCTAATCATGCTTGCAGAATCTCGGTTGAAATCGATAATGCTTGTATCATCAGCATATAATAACATCTTTGAATTAATGTGTAACTTTGCTAAGTAGTTAATGTAGAGTAGGAAAAGGATCGGACCAAGAATCGAACCTTGAGGCACACCTCTCTAAATAAAATGTTCATCTGATACACTACCATTTATTTCTACAAGAGTTTTCCTCTGAAATAAGTAGCTTATTAACCAGTTGTTTATTTTACCTCTCAGACTATAAAATTAAATTTTCTTTAACAAAATTTCGTGGTTAATACTGTCAAATGCTTTCGTAAAATCAAGATATGCATTTAATCCAATGTGACCTGCATCCAAATGGTTGACAATATGCTCATATAAATCTGCAGTGGCTGTCTGAGTAGTTTTTTTATTTGAAAACTATATTGTCGTTGTGTAATAATTTTCATATTATCTAAGAATTTAGTAATACGTGTACAAATTAGTTTTTCAAAAATTTTCGAGAAGATTGACAAAATTGAAATAGGTCTGTAGTTTACTATAATTTCTTTATCACCTGAATTATGTGTGGGAAGAATTCTGGCAATTTTCAGTTTATCCGGGAATACTTCGTTTATTATTGATAAATTACTTATGTAGCACAGAGGTTCTTTGTATGTATAACCATTTTAATTACATTAATATTTATGTCGTCTGTACCTGGTGACTTATCAGCTCCTAGATCATTCACTATGTTACAGATCTCTTGAGTAACAATTGGCATGACATAAAATGTCTGGTCATATGCACATAATTTGATATTTATAATTGCCATGAAATTTTTCAGTTTGGTTCAGTATCAATTCGTTAACGGTATCATGAAAATAGCTATTGAAAGCGTTGGACTACGCATGGTCATCAGCAATAATTGCATCATCAGAAGAAATGTCTCCTACTATTGACTTACATTTATTTCTACCCAAAATAAAAACAAAATTTCTAAACAGAAATGGAAATATCGTTGAGATATTTCCATTTCTGTTTAGAATTTTTGCTAGAATCAAATCTACTGTTATAATAGGGGTTCTTTGTTTGTCTGATTTGGGCAGTAACGAAATTACGGAATTCTTTATATGCAGAACTGTCATCCTCTAAATGGGTATCTTTTGCTTTTTTGTATAAATTATCGCTTTTAGTTATTAATTTTTCAGATCTTTCGTCATCCAAAGAGCATATTTATTTGGCCTTTGGAACTTCTTAATATCCGTGGGAAAATATTTATTATAGTGATTTATAAAAATATTTATGAAATAATTATATGCTTCATTTACATCTCTGATTAAGTTAATCAATACGATTTAATTTATATTGCAATTGCAGAATATTATTATCATTGATTTCTCTATATCTATAACTGCTAGGTAGCATTCGAAAATTTGTCCTTTGGACCAGAAAAAATGTGGGGAAATGATCTGTATTTTTTGATATCAGAACTCCATTTTGGCAATCTACATTCGAAAATCCATAATCAATTAGTGCAGAACTTTGATTTCCAACTCTAGTTGGTAATCCACTTTTTAAAACAAAACAATCATATGAATTAGCTTGGTCTATTAAATTTAATACATTTTTATCTTGGTTCATAATATCAAGGTTATAGTCATCCATTAATATAAAGATCGATTTCAAGTTAAGTAATGAATTTAAAACAAATTCTACCTAGATAGAAATGATTGTACCTTATCCTGAGGTGGGCGATAAATACTGCCCATAATCAGATTTCCTGATTTAGCAAGCAAAATATCGTAATCATCAGTAATAACTGACAAATGGTTTAATATTTCGAAAGAAAAGCTTTCTCTGAAATAAAGTGCTACTCCTCCACCTTTACGAGCTTCTCTTCCCAAACCTACACCAGTATAACCACTGTTATGTGGAATATTGTTGTTTTGTCACGTTTCCACAAATACAAGAAATTCAAATAAAAAATACTACTTTCTAAAGTTACCAAGATCTCATCAAGATTTTTGTACAGACTTCTACAGTTGAGTGAGAAAATAGAAAAAGTTGATTTATTAAAACAATTACCATAAATGAGACAGATTTTCAGACTGAACATAATTTGGTGTAGCCATTGAAAGATAAAAGTTATTCAACAGTTAAAAAATACAATGAGAACAAATCTCGTTCGGATTTAACAATCGATATGTTTTGTGTGGTAGAAAACGGACAGGATACAGGGATTGAAGGATAAACAAGGTAAGGTTATAGAAGGTGAGCATTCTGTCATGGCTAGGTGGGCTGAGCATTTCAGTGATATTCTAAACAATGCGGTTAGTTCTATTCCCATTGTTTGCAATGATGATAGATGCATTGGTGGCTTTAATGTTGGCCCTATAACACAATCTGAAGTTATTTTGGCTGTTTCTAAACTTAAACATCATAAATCCCCAGGGGTAGATAAAACTACTACAGAAATAGAAATGCAGAGCTGGGAATGTTTCGGTTACCACTTGGATGACTGAAATTCTAAATATCTTTTATGATAAAGGCATGGTTCCTAAGGATTTTACCAGAGCTTTATCATCCCTATTTTCAAAAAATGTGATCGCAGTTCTTGTGATAACTATAGGGATATCAGCCTACTCTCTGTTCCAGAGAAAGTTCTTTGCATGATTGTGCTTAACACAATTAAGAATCTGGTTGACATGCAATTGTGTGAATCAGATATTTTCACTTAGGCAGATTCTTGAGAAATGTTTAGAGTTTCAGAAACCTTTAGTTGCTAGCTTTGTTGATTTCAAAAAGGCTTTCGACTCTATTGATCGTCAAAATTTGCGGTTGATTGTGATATCATATGGTATACCAGGCAAGTCAGTTAACATAATGAAAGCTCTCTATAATAACACTGAGTCGTGTGTGAGAGTTGGTAAGACTTGTAGAAATTGGTTTAGCATTACTTCTGGTGTTCGACAAGGGTGCATTTTGTCTCCTTTTCTCTTTAATTTGATTATTGATTGCGTTATGCGAAATTCATTGCAAGGGAAAATTTTGGCCTTAAATTGTCTGGAGATACTAAAATTTCTGATTTAGATTATGCTGATGATTTAGCCCTTTTGGCAAATGATGTTGATGAGATGAACTCTTTCATTCGTGCTGTTGATGAGACTGGTAGTAGAGTAGGTTTGGTTATAAACAGAGAGAAAACTAAAGTGATGAAAATTGGTCAGGCAGGCTGTGATTCAGTTAATCTGAATGGTTGCAGTCTTGAGCAGGTGTCACAGTTTAATTATCTTGGGAGCTATGTAACAGATAATGGTGATGTGCGGCATGAGATTAACAGACGAATAGGTATTACTGCCGGGACTTTTAAGAATCTAGGGAGAGTGTGGAGAAATAGGCGTATACACCTAAAGACTAAAATTAGACTGTATAATAGTTTGGTTCTTTCTAGGGTTAGTTATGGTAGTGAAACTTGGACACTTTGTAAACAGGATAACAGGAAACTAGATGCTTCTGATTCCAGATGCCTACGCAGTATCTTGGGCATTAGGTGGTTCAACTTTGTAACTAATGATGAGGTTAGGCAAAGGAGTTTGCAACCTCCTTTAAGCATCATATTTTGCAGAGAGAGACTCCGTTGGTTTGGCCATGTTGCCCATAGGAATAATTATAGATTGGCGGATAGGGTTATGAACAGTGTGCCTAAAGGCCTCAGAAAGAGGGGAAGACCTAGGATGCGGTGGGCAGACAATGTCAAACAGGACCTTGTTAGAATTGGTGTGCAGTGGCCAGATGCAGTAGATGCAGCTCAGGATAGACTTGCTTGGAGAACTAAATTGCACGGTCTGGTTGGACCTCCGTAGGCCATGGCTGCTTGATGATGATGATGATGATGATGATGATGATGATGATGATGATGATGATGATGATGATGATGATGATGATGATGATTGTGCTCCGTTTTCCTTTCTTAGAAATATTTTCCCATTTTTTACCCATATATATTTATATTGTTTTTCTACTTTGGCTTTTCTTGCCTTGTGGAAGAGATCTCTATAAAATCTTGACAAATGTTCGTTGATGTAGATCAGGGGTTCTTAACGTGGGGTACCCGGTAACATTTTTTGGGGTACGCCTTGAGAGCTCAAAAGTTGCTAGATCTAGTAACAAAGTCGCTAAGTTGGCAACACTGCTGTGCAAAAATGTCATTTTTTGTGTTTATCGATATATGTAATTTATGAATAAAAAATTTAATGTGTGTGTATATATATATATGTAATGTTTTATTTTATTCCCATTGTTATACTATAACTATAGTTTTATCTATCTATACAAGGGGTACGCCAGTTACATACGCACATTTCCAGGGGTACGTGAAGCATAAAAGGTTGAGAAACACTGATGTAGATTATATGCTTTTCACTAACAATATCTGCATCTTTGGTATTCAAATCACGATATTCTTTTACTTTGTCAAGAAAAGCATCTCGTAGGACTCGGTCTTTAAACTTTGTTAAGATTGTACGTGGACGTGTTGCAGTTTCTTCTTTTTTACCAATTCCGAAACATTCCAGTACCTCTTGGAGTTTAAAGTTAACATGTAGGAATTTTCCCTACGATGTTCTTTGCATCTTCTTGCAATAATTCAGGTATACCTCGAATTTTTAAGTTGCACACATTGCTTTCTTGTTCCAAATCATTTACCCTTTCTGATAAATTTTCGATCGTATTTTCCAATTTCTGATTCTTAGCTAATAAGTTCTTATTTTCATGTCTGCAGAGAACCAAGTTCTGAGTCACATTTTCAACCTTATCTCGCAATTCGTCATATTTTCCTAATAAAAAATCTAATGATTTGGTAAGTTCCCCGATGTTGTTCTTCAGGTCATTAATTCAACTGAATGGTATATTAAAGATTTAATAGATGCCATTTGTTCGGAACTGAAGCCTTGATCTTTCTCCAGAGAGTCAGGGATAGTTGAAGAAGCACCTGACGCAGCATACTTAATGTCGTGCGACCTGGCAGGGGAAGCATCAGAAGACTTGCATTTCATACACTTCCATTTATTTTTGCGTTCTGGGAAAAATTTGAAAAAGTTATCTTCTGTAATATTTGCAAGTAGTAATGAAATTGGCTTCTACAGGCACCTTTACATCTGATGGAATCTGAGCGTTTGTCAGTAGTCTCTAGAACTTCATTCCCACAGATAACACACAAGCCTTCCATTGCTGAGGAATATAGGAGTTGAAAAACTGCAACTTACGGAGAGAGCGTCGACGTCCTGCAGCGTGGGTGCCCTTGAAGAAGTCCCTTCAAGGAATTGCTTATGCGCATGCGCGTGAAAGGGTCAGTGTGGTACAAGGGGCAAGCCGAGCTGACCAACGTTAGGCTTAATTAAATGACCGTTTCAA
This sequence comes from Ryuthela nishihirai, assembly GCA_038380435.1. Taxonomy (NCBI): domain Eukaryota; kingdom Metazoa; phylum Arthropoda; class Arachnida; order Araneae; family Heptathelidae; genus Ryuthela; species Ryuthela nishihirai. Next base: position 33,004,198 of record JAWZYU010000004.1, read on the forward strand.
AGCTGCAAAGATTTAATGAAGTAATTCTCGAGATGGGCAAGAAAGTTATCTAAGGAATTAAGCAAATTTTTAAAACATTAAATATAATGGTTAAACTTACAGAACGACGAATTATCATCATTGTTGATATAACGAGGTTGCTTGAAATAAGACTGCGAAAATATACTGAAGTTGACTGGGCCTTGATTAAACAATAATGTCAGTTGCGATATTAACAAGAAGAATGGGATAAGTATAGATGATAGTGAACACTAATGTAATCAAGTTTATTATTCATTAAAAGATATAAATACCCAATGCAAAATACAATAGTATTTCAATGCAAGTAGTTAGTATACATTTTCATTAAAACATAAGAAAGAGAATTGCAAATGTATGTTTTTAAATTATAGTTTTTTCTACGTAGTCTGTTTTGGTTTTTCAGAAAGATACAAAAATGTGCATTATGCCTTTGAGTACACTTCAATAAAGAATGAAAATTTTAGAAAATTTATAATGGTTTGTGATTTTATATTAGTACAGATTGTGGTAATTAAAGGTATTAGTGTTTCACTGTATATTTTTGCAGTTTAATTATGCAAAAATTAGTTTTGTATAATTAAAACCCGCGATTTTCCGCTGAGTTCCATCACCTCCATTACGGATGCTCCTGCCCATCGCCCTCCAACGATAATCTCCCTTTAGAAGTTTGTTAGATCGACATGGCTAAAATGGTTATTTCAGCCATGTCGAAATTGACTTTGCTTTACACCTTGCCTTTACGGCTTTTATAGGATTTAGTAGTAACGTAGAAAATTAACCTTAGTAAACAATTTTGCATGGTGTTTCGCGCACGAACACAATTCATAATAATTTGAGCAGACAGTGTACATACAGATAGACAGCCTTTACTAATTCTTATTACAGCCTTTGATAAGAGTAAAAGCATATCGATTGCTTTAACCTTTAAATTAGTTTTATTTCCTAAAATATTTAAAAATATATAGTTGATTATATTTATAGGTTCTCTGTTTTATCTATCTCATGTTCAGCCAAATTGTTTTGTTATTTATGAAGTGTTCCATCGTCTGAAATCATTTGGAGAATGTTGCACTCCATTGATTGACTGGTGCAGAATGGATCAAGGTCTGAATCAAATTTGTTCGACTTTATGAATACGTTTCACTTCAATAACTATGAAGTTAGAGAATAAATTTCTGCATTATAACAGTTGGATCATTTCTGTAAGTTTGGTTATGGGGTTCGTGTTGTTGTACCTCTGAGCGTCACTTTTTTGAACACAATGGGCTAAACGGTCAGGTCACAAGGACCACGAAGCCCCTAAGAAGGGTGGAGGGAGGGGACCCACTAGATTGGGAGACAGATAGTTGCCTCCCTTCAAGGTCATCCAGCGCGTTCTCTAGCGTGCACAGCGTATGGCTCTCCCACATACGGGGACTACTGCTTAATGCCCCATCAGACGGATGACACCCTTTCCAAGCTCATCGGTGTCCCCTACTGACCAATGGGAAGGTGAAGAGTTTTGCTAAGATAAATCTCAACCCTGACGCTGGCGGGATTCGAACCTGGGAACTGCAGTTTACGAGCCTGGCGAGCTACCGACTCAACCACACCCACCCTATGTTCGTTTTGAACCGGATAACAGGATGCTGCATTTAACACCAAATGTTCTGGCAGCATTTTTAATATCAGGTCGTTTGGTGTTGTGACTAATGATGAGGTTGACCGTATTCAAGACGATAGGATTCAGGACGTAAGGAATGTGAATGTACCTAACGGTTTCTGAGAAGGTCAGGAGTGTCCAAGAATCAGATTGGTTGATGATGTTAAAAAAAAAAGACGTATGAAATCGGCTATCGCTGCTCTCTTCAGTAGCTTTTGTCTGCGGTCTTCTTTTTATCTGCGTATAACTCAATGCGTTTTCTTCAGTTCTAATATTTTGGCATGAATACATATTTTAATCAAAAATTTAAAGAACTGGTCAGCATTTGGCACAAGTTATTATTTCTTCTAGAGGAAACTTGGTGTAATTGGCTCTTTAACTGTAGCTTGATCAAGTATGCACTGAAAAACCTTTTGACAAATAAATCAAGTATGCACTGAAAAATCTTTTGACACAATTGCTTTAAAATCAGTAATTTCGATATCGTATCTTTTCCAGGCGTATTTTTCGGAATATGTCCTCTGCGTTCTGTAATAATTAGCTTTAATGCTTTTTCTTAATTTTAATGCTTGCAAAACAAACTGATCAAATCTTCGATGAAGCAGTTGTACATTTGAACAGTTTCAAAATTACGATTTCAACTCCTCGCATCTTCTAATCACAATCCATCCTTTTATAAACAGCCCAGATACATAGCATTGAAATTTTAGAAACAGCCCAGATACATAGCATTGAACTCTTTACGGATTGCCAGGGGCGCGCGGTACCCTCCTCTTCCATGTTGACGGGTTTCGATCTGCTGCCTTCCGTTTGCTCAGTGAACGCTGCTCGTATAATAGACTCGTCCTCCTCCTCATCTCCCTTTTCCATCCGAACGTTGTTAATGCGTGAGGAGGGAGAGTGTGTGTCGTGCTTCACGTGGCCTACTCCTCTCCACCAACAATTACTGTGATACTTTATTCCCTCTGTGGAAAGGGAAAGCGCCGAGATTCCGACCTCCTTCCCCATCTCTTCTTCCACCAAAAGCCTCTTTTCCCGCTATCTCACCTTGCCACTGCCAGTGCGATACTCCCAACTCCAAGGTAGGATCGCCTCGAATTGCGGTGACTGCGCTGGTTAGTTGGCATGCATTTTGTGGCGGTATATTCCCTCCACCAGCGGACAATAAGTTGGGAATTAAAGGAGCTTCGGGTTTCTAGAATTGCAGTGATCGTTATCGGTCGGCTGTAATTAAATATTTTCGTGTTGGTGAAGAAGAGGTACAACCAGAAATGCTGATGATAATTAACATGAACAGCGTCTGCCAGGCGGAGAAATTGGCCCATGAGAATCGGCTCCATTACAGCTTTACACGAATCGTGACAAGCGCAGGGCGAGCACTCCGAACGAATGGACCACTCGAGAATCGAAGTCGACACCGGAGAATGCTCACACACGGCAGATAACCGATTTGTAGATAATTGCCTCAATCAATTTCTGTTGAGATGAGGTAAAAGTCGTGCAGCTACTGAATTGCACAACTAATAATTGTAGCAGCTGCAACCTCCACTGAGCTAATAATATAATAACCAAAACTACAATCGAATATCAAAATTATCTATCCGGAATTATAATAAGAATAGCAGTAAATGGATTACATAATAAGAGTTTAAAGTTAATTAAGTAATTTTCAGTGACTGAAGCAAATATCTAATTATTTTCTTTCGTTTCAAGAATCGCAATATATCTTAAGGAACCTTTGCTTGTACGTTGAATTCCTTTTCTGAAAAGAAGAATCCACTCAACTCTCTTTCGAAATACAGCAGGAGGATTTTTCAATCACTCTTTCTGCAAAATGTCTTGATAATCTCGAATTGAAAAGAGCAGTCATATACACCGAAGTGCCAAACATTATTTACCAGCGCGTTTTTACGCAAATCGAAGCAACTACAAGTAAACGACGGCGCGTGTGAGTGTCATGAAACGGTATAAATAACACCTGATAATGAGCTCTGTTAATCAGTGTTATTCTTGTTCTTCAGATGGGAAAGGCAGCGGACTTAAGTGAATTTTATAAAGGCCAAATTGTAATGGCCAGACGAATGGGTCAGATCATTTCCGAGACAGCAAGGCTTGTGTGGTGCTCACAGTCAACTGTGGTTTGTATCTTCAAAAAGTGGTCCGAGGAGGGAAAAACCATGAATAGCCGGCAAGGTATGGGCCGACAACTGATCATCGATGCTAGAGATGTGCGAAGGCTATCCCGTATGGTACGAGCCAACAGAAGGGATACTGTGGCGCAACTCTCCCGTAATTTGAATTCTGGTGACGGGAATAATGTGTCACAACACACAGTACATGGAACCCTACTAAAAATGGGGCTGCGAGCCGCTCCGAGTGCCCGTGCTAACAGTTCACTGTCGAAAGTGCCTACAATGGCACGCGAGCATCAAAACTAAAACTTGAATGATTGGAAGAAGGTTGTCGTCCGATGAATCTCGTTTTCTGTTGCACCACGTGGATAGCCGAGTATGTGCCTGGGGAAGTGTTGGCCCAGGATGCACCGTGGGGCGAAAGCAAGAAAGGGGCTGAAGGGTAATGCTTTCGATAAAGTTCTGCTGGGAAACCCTGGGTCGAAACATTAATGTGCAGGAAACTATGACGTCTACTACCTACCAAAACATTATTGCAAACCATGTACATCCTTTCATGGCAACGGTATTTCCTTCTAGTAATGCCTTCTTTCAGCAGAATAATGCGCCATGCCACACTGCCCAGATTATTTGAGAACAGTTTGCGGAACATTAGGAAGACTTCCAAGTATTGCCCTGGCCTCCAAATTCTCCAGACATCAATCCAATCGAGCATCTGTGGTTTGTGTTCGAACAGCATATCCGATCTGTGGCGGTTCAACCATGTAACTTAGAAGAGTTAAAGGACATGCTGTTAACGTGTTGGTACCCGATACCACAAGACACCTTTAGAAATCTTGTAGCATCCATGCCTCCCTGGGTAAGAGCTGTTTTGGTGGCACGTGGAGGACCATCATCATATTAGGCAGGTGATCATAATGTGCAGGGCTCTTCGGTGAATATGCATTCGAATAGTGCATTCAAAATTACACCTTATATGGAGCTGTGTACCAATCCCTAGTGATGATGCACAGAACCGGCCAGGTCTAGCACCGAATGTCCGACCCCGCCTTCTCGTGGTGCAGGCCGTTAGTACCTTTCAAAAGAGATATTCTCTTTTGGAACGGAACGCAAGTGGAGGGCTGCCAGTTCAGTATGACCTACTGATCTTTTCATTTAGGCCACTTTTTTTCTTTTTTTTCAACCCTGCTGAGGAGTGGTCAACTTTACAGGGTCTTGGTGCTGACCATTTATACCTACTAGACTGGACTTGTTTATGGATTTGAGTTTGATTATGGATCCTGGACTTGTACTGGATCCTGGACTGGTAGGCCTCTGTTGAGGGAGAATCTGCTGCTGTGTTTTCTGTTTGCTTTTGGGTTGCCAGCCTTAAGTGAACAGAGGCATGGGATACCTTATATCAGCTGGTGGATAATCCTAATCAGAGGCCATCGCAAGTACCTGAACCTTACTTAGCTAGTTGGGCATCGTCAAGCCTAAACTGGAGTAATGTGTCTCAGACAGGCTATATGGCTCTTGAAAAAGTCCACTTGAAAAGGTGGTGCCTGAAGTTCCTACAAGCATCGGTGACTTTAGCCTTTAGCGGAGGAGGAACAAGTCTTTGACCCATTCTTCCGATCAGGGGGCTGTTTGATGTTGTTGGCCCGACCTATCTCAATAAACCTAGTTTCTTTACAATTCCTACTAATCATTTTCTCTGTGCAGGAACGTGGAACGTGAGGATTTATATTTATTTATTATACATATTATTTGTATTCTCTTGATGTCCTCACGCAAGAATTCCAGCGCTATAACCTAGATATTCTAGGCTTGCAAGAGACCAGATGGACAGGTAAATGTGAGATACTTAAAAATAACTTTAAATTTCTCTTTTCAGGAAGGGACGACAATAAGCATCACCAAGGCGTGGGTCTGCTTCTCATCAGACACCCTAGTGATGCTCTTCTAGGATATGAGTGCATTAATGAAAGGTTTCTTACAGCAAAATTTCGGACAAGCGTTAAGGACCTGAATGTTATCTGCTGTTATGCCCCCACTGAGGATGCCGATGAGGATGAGAAGGATAGGTTTTATGGACAACTTCAGGATATTTTGAATTCTGTCAAGAAAGGAGATATTACCCTTGTTCTAGGTGACTTCAATGCCAAAGTTGGTACTGACTCTGACCTTTGGGGAGGGTTGATAGGACCTTTTGGTATTGGTAGCTGCAAGGGCAATGGGCAACGTCTCCTTCAGGTAAGTAAACTCAATGGTTTCAGAATAACTAACACTTATTACAAACACCGCGACATACATAAGTACACATGGGTTTCACATGGGTTCACATGGGTTTCACCTGACATACATACACATGTGAACATATACATAAGTTCACATGGGTTTCACCTGATGGGTTGCACAGGAATATGATTGATTATATATTAATTAACAGCAAATGGGCAAGTTCTATTAGGAATACCAGATCATATAGGGGAGCTGAAATTGGATCTGACCATTACTTTGCTAAAAGTGTCTTGCAACTTAAACTTAAAAAGTGTTATGCTAGGGTTAAAAATTTTACCTTTAATACTAAAGCTCTGAAAGACACGGTTATAGCTAAAGCTTACCATGATAGGTTATTTAGTCATTATGACAGTCATGGTTTGCTTACTGCTGAAGTTGAGGACGAATGGGGCCATTTTAAACAGGCTTTTTTGGGAACTAACAGTACTCTTTTAGGAAAAAAGGAGCAGAGGAGGCAGCATTATTTGAGTGATAAGGCACTTGAACTTATTTCAGAAAGAAGGAACTGCAGGAATGTCCTCAATCACTACCCTACTAGTCCTAATAGAAAGGATTACAGAGAGCTTAATAAACGTGGAAAGGATCAGTTAGCTGCTGATTAGAATCTTTTTCTTGATGGCTTGGCTGACAAAGCGGAGGAAGCAGTTAGGCAGCACAACAGCAGAGAGCTGTACCAGATAGTTAATGTTTTATGTGGCACAAAACGGACAGGCATACAAGGATTGAAGAATAAACAAAGTAAGGTTATAGACGGAGAGGATTCTGTCATGGCTAGGTGGGCTGAGTATTTCAGTGATGTTCTAAACAATGTGGTTAGTTCTACTCCCATTGTTTGTAATGATGATAAATGTATTGGGGGCTTTAATGTTGGCTCTATAACACAATCTGAAGTAGTTTTGGCTATTTGTAAGCTTAAACTTCATAAATCCCCAGGGGTGGATGAAATTATTACAGAAATGCTTAGAGCTGGGAATGTTTCGGTTACCACTTGGATGACTGAAATTTTGAATATCTTTTATGATAAAGGAATGGTTCCTAAGGATTTTACCAGAGCTATTATTGTCCCTATTTTCAAAAACGTTGATCGCAGTTCTTCTGATAACTATAGGGGTATCAGCCTACTTTCGGTCCCAGGTTTCTTCACATGATTGTGCTTCATAGGATTAAGAATCTGGTTGGCAGGTAATTGCGTGATGAGCAATGTGGATTCAGAAGTGGTAGAGGATGTGTAAATCTGATATTTTCACTTTGGCAGATTCTTGAGAAATGTTTAGAGTTTCAGAAACCTTTGGTTGCTAGCTTCGTTGATTTCAAAAAGGCTTTCGACTCTGTTGATCGTCATAATTTGTGGTTGATTGTGAAATCATATGGTATACCTGACAAGTTAGTTAACATAATGAAAGTTCTCTGTAATAACACGGAGTCATATGTGAGAGTTGGTAAGGCTTGTAGCAATTGGTTTAGCATTACTTCTGGTGTTCGACAAGGGTACATTTTGTCTCCTTTTTTCTTTAGCTTGGTTATTGATTATGTTATGCGAAATTCTCTTCAAGGGAAAGATTTTGGCCTTAAATGGACTGGAGATACTAAAATTTATGATTTAGATTATGCTGATGATTTAGCCCTTTTGGCAAATGACGTTGATGAGATGAACTCTTTCATTCGAGCTGTTGATGAGACTGGTAGTAGAGTAGGTTTGGTTATAAACAGAGAGAAAACTAAAGTGATGAAAATTGATCAAGAAGGCTGTGATTCAGTTAATCTGAATGGTTGCAGTCTTGAGCAGGTGCCACAGTTTAATTAACTTGGAAGCTATGTAACAGATACTGGTGATGTGCGGCATGAGATTAACAGATGAATAGGGATTGCTGCCGGGACTTTTAAGAATCTATGGAGAGTGTGGAGAAATAGGCGTACACACCTAAAGACTAAAATTAGACTGTATAATAGTTTGGTTCTTTCTAGGGTTAGTTACGGTAGTGAAACTTGGACGCTGTGTAAACAAGATAACAGGAAACTAGATGCTTTTGATTCTAGATGCTTATACAGTATCTTGGACATTAGGTGGTACAACTTTGTAAATAATGAAGAGGTTAGGCAAAGGAGTTGGCAGCCTCTTTTAAGCAGCATATTGTGCAGAGAGAGACTCCGTTGGTTTGGCCATGTTGTCCGTATGAATAATTATGGATTGGCGAATAGGGTAATGAACACTGTGTCTAGAGGTCTCAGAAGGAGGGGGAGACCTTATAATGTGGTGGGCAGACAATGTCAAACAGGACCTTGTTAGAATTGGTGTGCAGTTACCGGATGTAGCAGTTTTAGCTCAGGACAGATATGCTTGGAGAATTAAACTGTACCGTCTGGTTGGACCTCCGTAGCCCATGGCTGCTTGAGGATGATGATGATGATGATGCTTCTGCTGATTCTCGAATAGTTTCATCGAGTTGTACTGAATTAATGATTTAGAATTGGATTAATAACAGGCGATTGGGCAGGCCATGGAAGGTGATTAATTCCGTTTCAAGTTCCTCAGCCCACTCCTGTACGATGATCTGATGATACGTTTCCAGTAGCAGCTTCATTAGAGTATCCGTGTCTTCCAGTTCTGTTGTTTTCGGAAATGAAAAGGTTTATGATCATGGTAGACTCCCCGAATTTTACTCGTTGAAATGGGCTTTGAAATTGCTTGATCATCTTTCTCATTTGATGAAATGTAGCAGGTCTGATTTGACGTAAAGTTCGTGCCAACAAACGCCTGTCCCTATATATCAGAGCCTTTTGTCGCATTTGTCACGGTTATCGGACGTTATTTCACACCTTTGCCCTTCTCCATACATTTGAGATATTGTGCCCCGTGATTTTCCGCTGAGTTCCATCACCTCCGTTACGGATGCTCCTGCCCATCGCCCTCCAACGATAAGCCCCCTTTTAGAAGTTTGTCAGATCAACCATTTTAGCCATGTCGAAATTGACTTTGCTTTACTCCTTGCCTTTACGGCTTTTATAGGACTTAGTAATAACGTAGAAAATTAACTTTAGTAAACAATTTTGCATCTATTTCCATTTTGCATGGTGTTTCGCGCGCGAACACAATTCATAATAATTTGACCAGGCATTGTACATACAGAAAGACAGCCTTTACTAATTCTTATTACAGCCTTTGATAAGTGTAAAAGCATGTTCATTGCTTTAACCTGTAAATTAGAAATATTGTACATTGTCATTCTCATTAAAAGGACTGCATTTCATCATTTTTGTTTTTTACAGGGACATACCCAGGGGGGAGACAAGTTGGGCCGCCCCCTTGAAAATCCAGTCGTCTTATACGAAATATAAAATTTGTCTACCTGCTTTGTAACTTTTAAATCCAAAACAGGTTCCTTTGTATCATTTTATTTCTATCCCCGTAAGTATATTTTCCCTACTAAAAATAGATTTAAAAAACAACTATAAAATCCTATTCCACATAGAATATTATTTCACCTTTCCTGTCAAGTAACATATTTAAGTAATTGGACAAAAATCAGTAATTGGAACAAGTGGCCACAAGAATTGTTTCGCTTGCTGCCATTTGACCGGCCCCGTTGTAGACGTTCGAAAACTGTGCTTTTATTAATTTCGATACCGATATGGATTATTTTAACATATTTGTACAGTATTACCTTTAGTCTCATTGTGATTCGAAGATTTGTGTACCGCCCCTACTTCCGCCTTGCATCAAAGCTTCCAGAACGGTTTTCAAATAGCTGCGCCATAAAACACAGATTTGAGAGCATTTGCCGAGATCACGTTCACCGGTCGCATCTCGTGATGCTGATCTAACGCAGCAGTTTCTCGTGGTTCGAGACATTTCTTTCGTCTTATCTGCACTGTCCTTCTTCAGGCACCGAGTCTGTCCGCTTCTTCCGCAGAAATAATATTTAACACTCCCTTGGTATGACCTCACACGCAGCGCAAGTTTCTTTCTCCTCCTCCTCTTGATGTTCACCTTTGAGATCGTTGATGATCACACAATTTACTGTCGTCTCTCCGAGCAAAGATGCCTCGTTTCCAGAAAGTGGCTTCTTATGCAGATTTTGCTGCTCCCAATCACAGCAAATAAGTGTCAAGGGACGAGACGAGATTGTGGACGCGTTCTTCAGCATCGTTCTCTCGTCTATCTCACTGATTCAGACGCACGGAGAGTCTGTAAAGCTGTAATAAAGAGCACGAAAAAGAATCGCTGCGAAGCATTTACTGTGTCAAATAGTAAACTCAGAAGTCTAAGTTGTAAATAAAACCCTAAGTATAATTTTGAGCTTAAATTTGGCGGAGAGTGCGATCCAACTCTGTCTTTTGTGGCATCGGCTCTATCAGAGCAAGCACTTCCGAATTTGAATATTTGGTCCCTACTGGAGACCAGGCGAACGTGTCTGCAAAATTCTGGTGAGGATGAACAATTAAATTGGAAAGGAGACTAAAATATTCAAATGACTACTTTATTGAAAATAGTCTTAATAGAAGATTTTCTGGGATAAAAAATTTTGTTCATTGAATTTTGGATTATTGAACTTGAAAGTTAATTAGAAACTGTAAGAAACGATTTTCAATTTAAAAATTCCAAATATGTTTGCAAATGAGGGTAACGGGAGAAAAGCAAATCACTTTCTCTTTTTTTGTTTATATAATGTTTAATTTTTAAACAAATCGTGCTTAAAATCAACAGGCCTAAGCATGCAAATCGCAATACTTCAAGAATGTCAATCGAATCAAGAATTTCGATTAAAAAAAAGTGGAGTGAAATTCGAGCTTTGAGTCTTAAAGCTGAGATTTATGCAAATTGTTTTTTGCTTAGCAATACGTTTTCTAATGATTATCTTTTTATATTAAACTAGGGTAGGGGTGAGCTACCTTCGGTCCATTAAATAATTCAACCAAATATGCCATCGTGCTAGCAAAGAATACACCGGAGAGCCAAAACATTATGCTACTGCCTAATATGAGTTGGTCCTCCACGGCCGCCAAAACAGCTCTTACCCGACGAGGCATGGACGCTACAAGATTTCTGTGGTATCTAGTACCAACATGTTATTAGCAGTTCCTTTAAGTCTTGTAAGTTACGTGGTTGATCCGCCGCAGATCGGATATACTGTTCCAACACAAACCACAGATGTTCGATTGGATTGATGTCTGGGGAATTTGGAGGCCAGCGCAATACCTGGAAGCTTTCCTCATGTTCTACTGAACATTCTCGAACAATCCGGGCAGTGTGGCACGGTGCATTATCCTACTGAAAGAAGGCATTACTAGAGGGGAACACCTTTGCCATGAAAGGATGTACCTGATCTGTAATGATGTTTAGGTAGGTGGTAGACGTCATAGTTTCCTGCACATGAATAATTGAACCCAGGGTTTCCCAGCAGAACGTTTCTCAATGTATTACACTTCCTCCCCTTTCTTGTTTTCGTTCCACGGTGCATCCTGGTGCCAACACTTCTCCAGGTGAATGACGCACACGTACCCGGCCGTCCACATGGTGCAACAAGAAACGAGATTCATCGGACCAGACGACAAGGTCCAGTTTTGATGCTCGTGTGCCCATTGTAGGTGCTTTGGACAGTGAACTGAGGTTTGCATATGGACACTCGGGGCGGCATACAGTTAAAGAATCCCATTTTCAGCAGGGTTCGATGTATTGTGTGTTGTGACACATTACTCCGTCAGCAATATTCAAATTACAGGCGAGCTGTACCAGAGTATCCCTTCTGTTGGCTCGTAACATATGGGATAGCCTTCGCAAACCTCTAGCATCGATGAGCCGTGGTCGACCCACATCTTGCCGGCTATTCGTGGTTTTTCTCTCCTCGGACCACTTTTTGAAGGTACTAACCACAGCTGACTGAGCACTACACAAGCCTTGCCGTCTCGGAAATGCTCTGACCCAGTCGTCTGACCATTACAATTTTGCCTTTGTCAAATTCACTTAAATCCTCTACCTTTCCAATCTGAAGAACAAGAATAACACTGATTAACAGAGCTCATTCTCAGGTGTTATTTATACCGTTTGATGACCTTCACACGCACCGTCATTTACCTGCAGTTGCTTCGATTTGCATAAAGACGAGCTGGTCATAATGTTTCGGCTCTTCGGTGTATATAGCCTGTTCAATCGGAAAAAGAATTTGAAATATTTAAATACAGGGCATCCGAAAGTATTGGTTAGATTTCGAGAACCAATAATATGTATGAAAACAATGTACCTATTCAGGAAATTATATTTTATTTAAAACCTCAAATAGTTTCAAACATATTAGAGATTTTCCGCCTATCCTTTCATACATTCAATCAGGTTATCCGAAAATTTCTTCGTCAACATTTGTTCTCCGGAAATTTGTTCCACGGAATTATTTTCGACCGGATTTTGTTCGACGGAAATTTGTTCGAAACGAAAATTTGTTCGACGGAAATTTCTTGGACGGAATTTTGTTCGAAAGACTGAGAGGCCGCTAGGGGAGGGCTCCCAGTATGGAATTAGCTTTATAGACCTTGTGTTTTGTCATTGAAAAACCTCTTGAAGGGGAGGCGGGGTAGGGACGTGGGAACCGAAGAATGGCAGCTGAAAAGGATCATCGTGATTTAGAACTTTCTTTTTAAGTGTAAAGTGCAAACCTTCTTGTTTTCGAATCAAACTTGCCCCCATTTATTTCTTCGCAGTTTTCGCTATTACATTATGCTACAGTCAGCTTCTTATAGAAAGGGTTGTTCGAAATTTAAACTACAATATTTTTCAAACCCTGTACGTTGTTTTCTAATAACACTAGTACCAGTATTTCAAATAAAGAAAAAATAAATAAATTTAAATATTTAAAAATTACCCATCTTTTTATCATCATCCTCAAGCAGCCATGCGACACGGAGGTCCAACCAGACCGTGCAGTTTAATTCTCCAAGCATATCTGTCCTGACCTACATCTGCTGCATCTGGCCACTGCACCCCAATTTTAACAAGATCCTGTTTGACATTGTCTGCCCACCGCATCCTAGGTCTCCCCCCTCTTTCTGAGGCCTTTAGGCACACTGTTCATAACCCTATTCCCCAATCTATAATTATCCATACGGGCAACATGGCCAAACCAACGAAGTCTGTCTCTGCACAATATGCTACTTAAAGGAGGTTGCAGACTCCTTTGCCTAACCTCATCATTAGTTACAAAGTTGAACCACCTAATGCCCAAGAAACTTTGTAAGCATCTAGTTTCTTGTTATCTTGTTTACAAAGTGTCCAAGTTTCACTACCATAACTAACCTAGAAAGAACCAAACTATTATACAGTCTAATTTAGTCTTTAGGTGTATACGCCTATTTTTCCACACTCTCCATAGATTCTTAAAAGTCCCGGCAGCAATCCCTATTCGTCTGTTAATCTCATTCAGCACATCACCATTATCTGTTACATAGCTCCCAAGGAAATTAAACTGTGACACCTGCTCAAGACTGCAACCATTCAGATGAACTGAATCACAGCCTGCTTGAGCAATTTTCATCACTTTAGTTTTTTATATACGCTTGAAAATAGAAAATAAATCTAAATCATATCCATGGTGCAATCAATCACTGAGTTCGTATTCATTTCAAAGGAAAATAAAGCGCCGCCAATATTGCTGAGTAGGTAAATCGTCGCAATATCTTCCTTTGAAGTGAATACGATTTTAGTGACTGATTGCAACATCGTAATGCTTTAGCTTTATTTTGTACTTTTTACGACACATATGGAGAGAGTACTATTTAAAGTTTTTAAAATTATTTATATTTTTTCTTTGTCACTAAAAGCACCTAACTTCAGTAACTTTCATTTGATACATGAATATCGGTAACATTTGTCCCCCTCCCTATGATGATACATAGAACCGGCCAGACATAGTTCCTAATGTCCGATCACGCCTTCTCGTGGTGCACGCCGTTAGAACTTTTCTAAAGAGATACTCTCTTGTGGAAGTGAACGGAAGCGGAGTGCTGCCAGATTAGTGTGACCAACTGATATGGACAACTATGGTTACTTTTCTTTTTTTTTTACCCTGATCAGGAATGGTCAACGACACAGGACTCTGGTGCTGACCATATAAACTTACCTGACTGGACTGAAATAAGGTTCTGAGCCTGATTATGTATCCTAAATTTCCTTCACTAGTGGACTTCCTCAGAGGGAAAATCTTCCACTGTGTATTCTTTTGCTTGTCGGTCGACAGCCCCAAGTGAATAGAATCACAGGATATATTTTATCAACTGGTGGATCATCCTGAGCAGAGGTCATCGCAGGCGCCTGAACTCTTGCTTCTAACGCCATCGTCAAATTCTATATTGGGGGAAGTCTTCCAGTGTAGATGGCTACAGCCTTTAGTGGTGAGGGAACGGGTCTTTGCCCCATGTCTGCGATTAGGGGGCTGTTTGATATTGTGGGCATTCCCTATCTCAATAAACATAGTTTCTTTAAACATCCACTAACCAATTTCTCTCCATAGTCAGTTGGAATGTGAGGACTCTGCAGAGATCTTTCTCTCTTTAAGTCCTCACACAAGAATTCCAATATTATAATTTAGATATTCTCGGCTTGTAAGAGACCAGATGGACAGATAAAGGTCAGATTCTTAAAAATAATCTTAAATTTCTCTTTTCAGGGAGGGACGACAATAAGCATCACCAAGGCGTGGGTCTGCTTCTCAGCAGATACGCTAGTGATGCTCTTCTAGGATATGAGTGCATTAATAAAAGGTTTCTTAGAGCAAAATTTCAGACAAATGTTAAAGACTTGAATGTTATTTGCTGTTATGCCCCCACTAAGGATGCCGATGAGGATGAGAAGGATAGGTTTTACGGACAACTTAAGGATACTTTAAATTCTGTCAAGAAAGGAGATATTACACTTGTTCTGGGTGACTTCAATACCAAAGTAGGTACTGACTCTGACCTTTGGGGAGGGTTGATAGGCCCTTTTTGGTATTGGTAGCTGCAATGGCAATGGGCAATTTCTCCTACAGGTAAGTAAACTCAATGGTTTCAGAATAACTAACACTTATTACAAACACCGCGACATACATAAGTACAGATGGGTTTTATCTGATGGGCTGTATAAGAATATGATTGATTATATATTAATTAACAGCAAATGGGCTAGTTCTGTTAGGAATACCAGGTCATATAGGGGAGCAGAAATTGGATCTGACCATTACCTTGTTAAAATTGTTTTGCAACTTAAACTTAAAAAGTGTTGTGCTAGGGTTAAAACATTTTCCTGTAATACTGATGTTCTGAAAGACCCAGCTATAGCTACAGCTTACCATGATAGGTTACTTAGTCATTATAACAGCCATAGTTTGCTTACCACTGAAGTTGAGGAAGAATGGGACCATTTTAAACAGGCTTTTTTGGAAACTAAAAGTACTCTTTTAGGAAAAAAATAGCAGAGAAGGTCCTAATAGAAACATTACAGAGAGCTTAATAAACGTGCAAAGGATCAGTTAGCTGCTGATAAGAATCTTTGGCTTGATGGCTTGGCTGACAAAGCCGAGGAAGCAGTTAGACAGCACAACAGCAGAGAGCTGTACCAGAGAGTTAATGTTTTGTGTGGTAGAAAACAAACAGTTATACAGGGATTAAAGGATAAACATGCTAAGATTATAGAAGATAAGGATTCTGTCATGGCTAGGTGGGCTGAACATTTCAGTGATGTTCAAAACAATGTTGTTAGTTCTACTCCCATTGTTTGCAATGATGATAGATGCATTGGTGGCTTTAATGTTGGCCCTATAACACAATCCGAAGTTATTTTGGCTGTTTCTAAACTTAAACTTCATAAATCCCCAGGGGTAGATGAAATTACTACATAAATGCTTAGAGCTGGGAATGTTTCTGTTACCATTTGGATGACTGAAATTTTGAATATCTTTTATGATAAAGGCATGGTTCCTAAGGATTTTACCAGAGCTATTATTGTCCCTATTTTCAAAAAAGGTAATCACAGTTCTTACGAGGGCTGTTGATGAAACAAATAATAGAGTAGGTTTTGTTATAAACAGAGAAAAAACTAAAGTGATGATAATTGATCAGGCAGACTGTGATTCAGTTAACCTGAATAGTTCCGCTCTTGAGAAGGTGTTGAAGTTTATTTGTCTTGGAAGTTATATAACATATATTGATGATGTGAGGCATGGGATTAACCGAAGAATAGGGATTGCTGCTGGGAACTTTTAAGAATCTATGGAGAATGTGGAGAAATAGACGTACACACCTAAAGACTAAAATTAGACTGTATAATGGTTTGGTTCTTTCTAGGGTGGGTTATGGTAGTGAAACTTGGACACTTTGCAAACATGATAACAGGAAACTAGATGCTTTTGATTCCAGATGTTTACGCAGTATCTTGGGCATTAGGTGGTTCAACTTGTAACTAATGATGAGGTTAGGCAAAAGAGTTGGCAACCTCCTTTAAGCAGTATATTGTGCAGAGAGAGACTCCGTTGGTTTGGCCATGTTGCCCGTATGGATAATTATAGATTGGCGAATAGAGTTATGAATAGTGTGCCTAAAGGCTTCAGAAAGAGGGGGAGACCTAGAATGTGGTGGGCAGACAATGTCAAACAGGACCTTGTTAGAATTGGTGTGCAGTGGCCGGATGCAGCTGATGTAGCTCACAACAGATATGCTTGGAGAACTAAATTGAACGGTCTGGTTCGACCTTCGTAGCCCATGGGTGCTTGAGGAGGATGATGATGAGATTCTTGAGAAATGTTTAGAGTTTCAGAAACCTGTAGTTGCAAGTTTCGTTGATATTAAAAAGGCTTTCGACTCTTCTAGTCGTCATAATTTGTGGCTGATCGTGAGCTCGTATGCCATACTAGACAAGTTAGTTAACGTAATGAAAGCTCTTTATAATAACACTGAGTCGTGTGTGAGAGTTGGTAAGGCTTGTAGGAATTGTTTTAGCATTGCTACTGGTGTCCGACAAGGGTGCATTTTGTCTCCTTTTCTCTTTAGCTTGGTTATTGATTATGTTATGCGAAATTCACTTCGAGGGAAAGATTTTGGCCTTAAATGGACTGGAGATACGAAAATTTCTGATTTAGATTATGCTGATGATTTAGCCCTTTTGGCAAATGATGTTGATCAGATGAACTCTTTCATTCGAGCTGTTGATGAGACTGGTAGTAGAGTAGGTTTGGTTATAAACAGAGAGAAAACTAAAGTGATGAAAATTAGTCAGGCAGGCTGTGATTCAGTTAATCTGAATGATTGTAGTCCTGAGCAGGTGTCACAGTTTAATTTTCTTGGGAGCTATGCAACAGATACTGGTGATGTGCGTCATGAGATTAACAGACGAATATGGGCTGTTAAGAATATATGGAGAGTGTGGAGAAATAGTCGTATACGCTTAAAGACTACAATAAGAATGTATGATAGCTTGATTCTTTCTAGCGTTATTTATGGTAGTGAAACTTGGGCGCTTTGTAAACAAGATAACAGGAGACTAGATGCTTTTGATTCTAGATGCTTACGTAGTATCTTGGGCATTAGGTAGTTTAACTTTGTAAGTAATGATGAGGTTAGACAAAGGAGTCTGCAACCTCCTTTGAGCAGCATATTGTGCAGAGAGAGACTCCGCTGGTTTGACCATGTTGCCCGTATGGATAATTGTAGATTAGCGGATAAGGTGATGTACATTGTGCCTAAAGGCCTCAGATAGCGAGGGAGACAAATGTGGTGGACAGACAATGTCAAACAGGACCTTGTTAGAATTGGTGTGCAATCACCAGATGCAGAAGATATAGCTCAGGACAGATATTTTTCGAGAACTAAATTGCACGGTGTAGTTGGACCTCTGTAGACCTTGGCTGCTTGAAGATGATGATGATGAGGCGGATGTTTTCGTAATCGTGTTTAATATATCCCCCGTGACATTGGAGACGTGACAAGCTTTAATTTGGGATGTATCTCATTAAGAGGTTTGATGCAATTTGTCCGACAACATTGTTCGCCGGAATTTGTTCGAAACCGAAATTTGTTGGACGGAAACTTGTTCGAAAAGAAATTTGTTCGAGACGGAATTTTGTTCGAAAGGGAAATTTGTTCGACCGAATTTTGTTCGAAGGAAATTTGAACGAAACGGAATTTTGTTCGCAACGGAAATTTGTTCGACGAAATGTTGTTCGCAACGGAAATTTGTTCGACGAAATGTTGTTCGCAACGGAAATTTGTTCGACGATAACTTGTTCGAAACGGAAATTAGTTCGACGGAAACTATTTTGAAGCGGATATTTGTTCGAAACCGAATTTTTTTCGAAACGGAAGCAAAGTTATTTTAGGAAAATTATTGGGATTATTATACCTATTCCATGCGAAAGATTTTAGTGTGTTTTTCAATGAACGGCTGGGTGCCTGTCGGTAGCTTTTGCTTTTTATCTCGTTTTCTTTGAAAACGAGATAATAGTTTCGCTTTGTCGACTGTCTGTCTATCTCTCTGTTCGTCCGTCTGTATATACATCGAACTTTTTTGTCTAGAGAGAAAAACTAATTTTGTTTTCCATTGGATAGGTATTATGAAATATTACGATAAGCACATTTTGAATATTCCCGTGGCCGAGTGGTTAGCACGCTTGGCTACTGATCTAAGGGACCTGGGTTCGAGCCCCGGCATTAGCCATGGATGTGTGTGTCTTTTTTCTGCTGAGATCCTGCCATCCTCTCAGATCTCCTACTGTGGCATATAAACTGACAGGCTCCTGTCAGACCTCTGTGGCAAGCAGCTGCTTGAGGGGGTTTATATTTATTCATTATTTAATTCTATAATTATGCCCTCTAGCGGTGGAAAAATTTGAAAATTCCGAAATTTCAAATGAATATTGCAAACGATGTAATTAAGCTAGAAATTTTTTGGTGGAATGTGAAGGTCACAAAGTTTCCAATGCCAGCAATGAGTTGACCCTTTAGACCGAGAGGGGATGGAAAAACACACTTTTTTTTAGTTTAGAAGATAGTTGTTTGTTTTTAGAAATAAATGAAAATTTTTTGGGTTAGGTAGGAATTGATAAAATATTATGATTCGCACTTTTTAAATCTTCTCAAAACTATAATTGCGCCCTCTAACGGTGGAAAAATTGGCAAATTCCAAAATTTCAAACCAATATAGCAGACAACATATTTAAACTCGAAATCTTAAATTTTGTTTGTCGAATATGAACACCATGATGTTTCTATTGGCAACAATGAATTGACCTCTTAGACCCAAGGTGGGGGAGACAATATTTTGTTTCGCAGATAATTGTATTTAGAGATAAATGAAAAAATCTTTTTAGGGTTACATAGGAATAGATAAAATATTATGATTCGCACTTTCGTAATCTTTAGAACACTATAATTGCGCCTCTAACTTTGTAAAAGATTGAAAATTCCAAAATTTCAAACGAATATTGCAAGCAGGTATTAGTGACATAAATATGAAAGTTTGGTGGTGGAATGTGAACGTCATTAAGTTTCCATTGGATACAATAAAAATGATAATTAAAAACCTCTTTTTTAATTTGATTGGAAGTATTGTAATATTAAGTGATGAAACGGAGGGTTGGTTTCGATGATGATGTGATAAAATGTGATGGGAAGGTTGGAAACCCTTCAACATTTTACTTCTTGCTATCCCAAACAAAGAATAGGACGTGTAAATCACAACGTAGAAAATAAAAATAATAGTTTTTCTAAATTTTTAAAAGTTCCTACTTGTGCAGAGTAAACTTTCTGTGATCCAATACTCTTGAATCCTAATTTCCTTTCCTTTCTGCACCAAAATAGATTTTAAAAACAAAAATTAACACTTCAAACAAGGTATAAAAAATAACAGTCACAGTTTTTTCTTCAGTTCCACCACAAAAAAAAAACCCATGAGGTTATCACTTGAGATACTGGCCACTAGAGAAAGTTCGTAAAAAAACACATTTTTCTTGAACAGTCAATATTTCATATTTGTAGATAGAATTCCTCTTTTTTTTTCAAAAGCGAAATCCCAGCAAAGAGCGAATTCAGATTCTGTATATTAAAGAACTTTCCTCTAAAAAACTGGGAAGCAGGGTATGATTGTTTTTAATCTAGTGCTGTTACTGTAGCTTCTGCAGAAAAGAGATTTCGTTGACAATTCTTCATCAAATAAACTACATCTTTTCCTTCAGAATTTGTTGTTGAAATTTATAGAGAGAGCAATGTAGAAATATATGAGAAATATTTCCTGGAGTTTTACAGATGGCACAAAGTAGAGAGGGTTTTTTGCTAATTTTGAAGAGCTTTTCGTTTAAAGTACAGTGATCAAGGTTAATTTTGAAAAGAGCTGTTTCTTGTCATCTGCTCAGATGAGATATGTGAAGTAGAGGTGGGGATTATCAATGATGCTGCGACAGAATATGCCAACATTTTTGCAACTGTTTTGAAAATGTTTAATCCATTCAGAGTGAATTATTCTATTTTCTCTAATGTAGAAATTTTTGTATGTTATGATATTATATATGCTTGCGGTTTTCTGTAAGCTCTCTCTAGCAGTTTTGTCTGCCTCTTCGTTTCTGTGGATTCCTATTTGGCTAGGAATCCACTGGAGCACAATTTGGTTTTAATTTTCTTCAATATGTTTATTGCGTTGCCATAATATTTCTAAAATTAATGAACAGTTAGAGGTAGAAAGTGGATCAGATTGAAGAGCTTGGAGTGAAGACCTGCTGTCTGATATAATCAGAATTTTTTCTGGAAGAAAACTGAATGCCCATTCAAGGGCCTTGAGAATAGCCCAAAGTTCGCAATTCATAATAGATGTTGAATTAGACAACGAAAATCCTTCTTTAATACTGAGAAATGGAATGCAGAAAGCACAGGATACTACTCCACTTTCATCACTTCTAGAACCATCAGTAAAGATGTGGCAAAAACCAGCATATCTCCCACCAATATACTGCACGTAAGAGTCCATAGTTCTTCAGACAGAAAGTGATGTTTTGAAATCACGTCAGGGATGTAAGGTAAAATATCTGGCCTAGAGATATTCCAAATGGGAAAATCGTGTTTGTTGTCTTCTGTAATATTTCTATTAGTCAGATTTAAAAAGAAAATTTTACTTTTGATACTTCTAAAAATGCTCGATCTTTTGCCGTTGTTCAAAATTTTATCAAAGATTAGTTTTTATTGGTCTTGGTTTTCATCCTTGCTGCACTTTTAAAAAGAATGGAATTTCTTCTAACGCTGAGTGGAGGTATGGCAGCTTTAGCAAGAGAGGGAAGAGTTGGAGATCCAGGAAGCAATCCGAGACAACATCTTATAGCTTCATTTTGGCAGGTTTCAAGCTTTCTGCACAAAGAATCGGAAGCATTTAGGTAAAGTGGCTACCATGCTCGAGAATCGGGCGTATTAAAACTTTGTAGACAATTAGGAGAGTTCTAGATTTAGCTCCCCATGATGTGCCAGTTACATATTCAGCATATTTAATCAGCTATTAACTTTTTGGCAGACTAGATTAATTTGAGGTTTCAAAATTAAATGATGGTCAAGAAGAACAGAAGTAATTTGTGTTCTTTAACAACTTCAAGTTGTTAAAGAACACAAACAATTATTTTGTTAAACAATTAATTGTTTAAAGAACACGAACAATTTATAGTCTTATGGGAAGTGCTTAGATCGTGGTATGGAAATAATTAAACACTTAGTTTTTTCATGTAAAACTGAAAATCCCCATTGATCCAAAAACTTAAGGACTTGATTGACTGATATTTGCAGGTTCTTTTGAAACAGCCAAATCATCAGCAAAAATTGAATAGTATATTAGAGTAACATACTTCTATTTCTGTCGCAGGCCCTTGAATGCCAAGCAGTATTTTTGGCATTAAGGTCACCTGCAAGCACTGTAGGAAGATTGGAATCAAAAATGGAGTTCATATCATCATTCATAAGCGTAGCATTTGGTGGCTTATATGCAGCAACTAGGTGTACAGTTCCTATGTTGGTATCTAAAATAGCCACGGCTGTGGCTTCAAGAGTTATGAGGTCTGAAGTAGGTAAAAGATGATGGTGAATTGACCGCTTGATCTTAACAGCTGTGCCTCCTCCACTGTTATGCAAACGGTCTGTACGATAGACTTCATAGTTAGGCATTTTAAAGACATCTGAGGCACGCAGATGCGTCTCCCCAAGTAAGACAATGTTTGTCTGGGTATCTGTCAAAAATGAACAGAACTCAGGCAGATCACTAAGAATTCCGTGGCAATTCCAGAAATAAATCTGAAGATGATCCCTTGTACATTTATCTACCATCTGAGACAAAAATTGAGAGTATAGTATCAGAAGCTTTCATGCCAACTGTAAGTTTGGCCATCAGTCATTGGCTATCTGATAGTCGGCCATAAAAGACTTGACAGTAAATATACTTCTCACAAAAATTAGGGGATATTTCAAAATAAATATGAAGCAATAAAAATATCCCCTAATTTTTCTGAGCAGTATAGTAGCTTGGTAATATTAAAACACTTGAATAAAAGGAAAATGTCTTTAAGATCATTCAAAATGTTGGCGTCGAACTGATCACCAGTGGGCATTTGTTCATCGGAAGGCTTGGTCGCCTTAGAAGTAGGCTGAGTTGTAGATGTTGGCTTTTTTGTGTCCACTTTTTTGGATGCAGCAGCTGCGTAGGATAGATTTAGAGTTCCGGAGAGCTGGTAACTTTCTTCTGAGAGACAAATTGTTTTTGATTTTTCATAAATAATATTTATAGAATTGAAACTTGAAAAATCAATGGTAATTCCAATACTTCTCACTTTTGAGAGGGAAGTGTTGCAGATGCAACTTTTTCGATTTAAGAATTAAAAGTCGAATATTTTTATGTTGCATAATTACTAATGAAATACTTTTTATATTTTTTCCATCATTCACTTGTTCAAATTAAAACTTTTAAGAAATGAAACAGCGGTAAATGAATTTTTTTTCTCTTTGAAAACGAAATTCTCATATGCCCCAGAGGCGATATGCTTATTTCTAGTTTCCTTCCACTTTTAATTTCTGATTGTTGTTATGATGTTTTTTCTATTACAAATATACGCTGAGTGATGATCGAAATAATGACCATCCCATGTTATACCAATGGAACTCTAATTTCGAAGTCCTATAACTTTTAAAATAAACCTTTTTGTGGAAAAATGTGACAAAGTAAAATTCTAAATCATTTCTATCTAAATATCCATTTTCAACAATCTTCCTTCAGTATTTCATGACAACGATACCCTTTTTGAAAATAGGGATAATAATAGCTCTGGTAAAATACTCAGGAACCATGCCTTTATCATAAAAGATATTCAAAATTTCAGTCATCCAAGTGGTAACCGAAAGATTCCCAGCTCTAAGCATATCCGTAGTAATTTCATCTACACCTGGGGATTTATGAAGTTTTAAGTTTAGAAACAGCCAAACTAACTTCAGATTGTATTATAGGGCCAACATTAAAGCCACCAATGCATCTATCATCATTGCAAACAATGGGACTAGAATTACCGACATTGTTTAGAACATCACTGAAATGCTCAGCCCACCTAGCCACGACAGATCCTCACCTTCTATAACCTTACCTTGTTTATCCTTCAATCCATGTATACCTGTCTGTTTTCTACCACACAAAATATTAACTATCTGGTACAGCTCTTTGTTGTTTTGCTGCCTAACTGCTTTCTCGGCTTTTTCAGCCAAGCCATCAAACCAAAGATTCTTATCAGCAGCTAACTGATCCTTTGCACGTTTATTAAGCTCTTTGTAATCCTTTCCATTAGGACTAGTAGGGTACTGATTAAGGACATTCCTGCAGTTCCTTCTTTCTGAAATAAGCTCAAGTGCCTTATCACTCAAATAATTTTGCCTCCTCTGCTACTTTTTTTCCTAAAAGAGTACTGTTAATTTCCAAAAACACCTGTTTAAAATGGTTCCATTTTTCCTCAACTTCACTAGTAAGCAAACCATGCCTGTCATAATGACTAAGTAACCTATCATGGTAAGATTTACCTATAACTGGGTCTTTCAGAGTTTCAGTATTAAAGGTAAAATTTTTAACCCTAGCACAACACTTTTTAAGTAGTAGATACAAGACAGTTTTAAGAAGATAATGATCAGAACCAATTTCAGCTCCCCTATATGATCTGGTATTCCTAACAGAACTTGCCCATTTGCTGTTAATTAATATATAATCAGTCATATTCTTATGCAGCCCATCAGGTGAAACCCATGTGTACTTATGTATGTCGCGGTGTTTGTAATAAGTGTTAGATATTCTGAAACCATTGAGTTTACTTACCTGAAGGAGACGTTGCCCATTGCCATTGTAGCTACCAATACCAAAAGGTCCTATCAACCCTCCCCAAAGGTCAGAGTCAGTTCCTACTTTGGCATTGAAGTCACCTAGAACAAGAGAATTATCTCCTTTCTTGACAGAATTCAAAATATCCTGAAATTGTTCATAAAACCTATCCTTCTCATCCTCATCGGCATCCTCAGTGGGAGCATAACAGCAGATAACATTCAAGTCTTTAACGCGTGTCTGAAATTTTGCTGTAAGAAACCTTTGATTAATGCACTCATATCCTAGAAGATCATCACTAGCATGTCTGCTGAGAAGCAGACCCAATTGTCGATGTTTTTTGTCTTCCCTCCCTGAAAAAATGATTTTAAGATTATTTTTAAGAATCTGACCTTTATGTGTCCATCTGGTCTCTTGTAAGACGAGAATATCTAAATTATAATGGTGGAATTCTTGTGTGAGGACCTCAAGAGAGAAAGATCTCTGCAGAGTCCTCACATTCCAACAGGCTATGGAGAGAAATTGGTTAGTGGGATGTTTAAAGAAACTATGTTTATTGAGAGAGGAAATGACGACAATATCATACAGCCCCCTAATCGCAGACAAGGACCTCAAGAGAGAAAGATCTCTGCAGAGTCCTCACATTCCAACAGGCTATGGAGAGAAATTGGTTAGTGGGATGTTTAAAGAAACTATGTTTATTGAGAGAGGAAATGACGACAATATCATACAGCCCCCTAATCGCAGATATGGGGCAAAGACCCGTTCCCCCCACCACTAAAGGCTGTAGCCATCTACACTGGAAGACTTCCCCCAGTATAGAATTTGACGATGGCGTAAGAAGCAAAAGTTCAGGCGTCTGCGATGACCTCTGCTCAAGGATGATCCACCAGTGATAAAATATATCCTGTGAATCTATTCATTTGGGACTGTCGACCGACAAGCAAAAGAATACACACTGGAAGATTTTCCCTCTGCAGAAGTCCACTAGTGCAGGAAATTTAGGATACATAATCAGGATCAGAGCCTTATTTCAGTCCAGTCAGGTACGTTTATATAGTCAGCACCAGAGTCCTGTGTCGTTGACCATTCCTAATCAGGGTAGAAAAAAAAGAAAAGTAACCATAGTTGTCCATATCAGTAGGCCACACTAATCTGGCAGCACTCCGCTTCCGTTCACTTCCACAAGAGAGTATCTCTTTTGAAAGGTACTATCGATCTGCACCACGAAAAGGCGGGGTCGGGCATTGGGTGCTAGGCCTGGCCGGTTTTATTCATCATCACTGGGGATTTTTGCATAGCTCTCCTTCCAGTGACTACCTACCTACCATTACAGGTCGCAATTGTAGTGTTCGACAGATTGCGAAAGTGCGAATCATAATATTTTATCACTTCCTATGTAACCCTAAACATATTTTTTCATTTATCTCTAAATACAAACAAATATCTGCTAAAGCAAAAAAAACTAACTAAAGCGAAAAAGTTTCCGTCGAACAAGTTCCGAATACACTCATTAAGATCGACTCCCGCGAAAACCTCCATCCTAAGGGAGGGGGAGGGGGCAGAGAATCGTGAAGGATAAAATTCGAAACAATCTACTACATCGTATGAACTTTCATTTGACACATAACTCGGAATTGTAGGCTTTCGCTTTCGGAAAATATGGCGGAACAATCGTTTTCCCATTTCCCATTTTTAGGGGGAAGAAACCATGGGAGGTCAGTTTTGAATCATCTGTGACACTCCTCGCGTCATAAGCTTTCATTTGACGTACAGCTTGTTACTTTTAGCACTAGCGCTCTGTAGATATAAAGGAACAATCGCTTTCGTACTTCCCTTTTATTGAGGGTGGAAGAAAGCATAGGCGGTCAATTTTTATACCTATGACACTTTCTGCGTCACAAGCTTTCGTTTGATGCAAAAATCCTCGTCGCGTTCAAAGGATATGGTGGAATAACTGTGTGACAAATCCACAAACCGACAAATGACGAGCGAAAAGCAATAGGAAGATAAAGAAAATAAATATCCCCTGAAGTAGCTGAGTGCCACAGAAGTCTAACAGCCAGGTGTGTGAGGATGTCGGGACCTCAGCAGAAACACAACAAATATTACCTTAGCTTTACCCGAGGCTCGAACCCAGGTCCCTTTGTTGAGTAGCGTGCTAACCATTCGTCATATTTTATAAGAATAATGAAAACTGGAAGGAAATAAACGGCACCTAGATTGTCTGGGAAACAAAGAGTTTTACCTAATCTAAAACGAAGCCTTCTCTTTTGTCACAGGCTCTTCCCAAATCCACTCTTTCTCCGATAATCTCCCAGTAACAAAGCAGAAAAGACCTTATTGAGGAGAACGCTTTCTATCGGCCTCTCAAACTGTCGACAAAATATTGCTCAAACAACTCTCTTTCGAACAATTTCCGTTTCGCACAAATTACACCAAACCGTTCAATCAGTGTTCGACTTCTTGTCATACTTGCTGCAGCATATCTATTGCTACTTGCTCTGTTGCTTCTCCTAGTATCGCTTTCAAATGATTCAGGTCTCGAATTTTATCTGGTTAAACATAATTCTCTACAAAGCTCCACAAAAAAGGGGTGTCAAATCAGGGCTCCTTGCTGGCCATAGAATTGGACTACCTCTGTCAATCCATGCCGTCCCGGCTGCCGAGTGGTTAGCGCGCTTGGCTGATGATGAAACTACGTGGACTATAGCCCCAGGTAAGGCACGGATGTTTGTGTTTTCTTCTGCTGAGGTATCGCTCTCCTCATAGATCTTCTCTATGGCTCATAAAATGACATGCTCCTGTCGGACCTCTGTGGCAAGCAGCTGCTTGAGAAGGAATTTATTTCTATTTTTTTGTCTATCCATCTATCAGGAAAGGTTGCATTAAGAACTTCCATAACATCTCTTGAGAAAATTTTCAGTGCGTTGTTTTGATAGTGGCCGCACGACAAACTGAGTGAGGAATGTTCACATGCAACGTTACAGTATGATGGCTTTTGTGTATTTGAGGACTGTGCTTCCGAAGCTCACTGTTATTTGTCGCACGCCTTGTATATGTACACAATAATTTCTGCGCAATGATTTGATTTATTTAACCCAATTTTTAAGCAAGTTTCAATTTCATCTTCTCTATTTCCTGCTTGTACCAGACCATGACCTTATTTTGTGCATCTGTGTTCAGTGTACCGTCGAAGCTTACCAAATGATTATTTTAGGGATGCCACCTGATTGCTACAAAACTGGTCTAGAGTTCACTCAATGCTATTCTTCAGGTAGGTTTACAGCCTGTTGGGAGATATCATGGACTCTATGACTCTGGCGCTACCAAAGGCGCTGCCCCTTTTTTATTGCAAAAATGATCAATCTCGGCATGAAACATGACTGCAACTATTCATTTGCCTTATGTCGGTTAGAATTTTGTCATATGATTAGTTCCTGCGATGACAATCAATAAATATTTTAATAATAAATTTTTAAACTGGTTACTGTGGTTTCAGTCTTTAGCAGTGGGGTTCGGGTCCTTGTCCGTGCCTTCGATTAGAGGGCTATTTTGATATCGTTGGCCCTACTTCTCTCTCAATAAACCTAGTTTCTTTAAAAATTCAAATAAGCATTTTCTCTCCGCAGACACATGGAATGTGAGGTTCGTTGCATAAAGATTATTCTCTTGACGCCTCACAAAGGAAATTGAGCATTATAGTTTAGATATTCTGGGCCTGCAAGAGACCAGATGGATAGGTAAAGATGAGATACTTGATTTCTCTTTTCAGGAACGAATGATCGAAAGCATCTTCAAGGTGTAGATTTGGTTCTCAGGTGACTGCCAGTGATGCTCTTCTAGGATATGATTGCATTAATGAAAGGTTTCTTACAGCTAAATTTCGGACAAGCAGTAAACACCTGAATGTTATGTTATATCATGTTATGCCCCCACAGAGGATTCTGATGAGGACGAGAAAGGTAAGTTTTACAGACAACTTCGAGATATTTTGAATTCTGTGTAGGAAGGTGATATTTCTCTTTGCTACGTGATTTCAATGTTAAAGTTGGTACTGATATTGTAACCACCCCTGAGTGGTTTGGAGGTAGTATAACTTTATTGGCGAACTGGCCACAGCACAGAAGATATTATATTTCAAAAATTAGCACACATAAATATACTCTCAGCAAAAATGATTTCACATAAAATACATTTATATACACTTTCACAATAAATTCTTATTACAAGCGCCCACGGCACTGTCTCTCCCGCTCGAGGGAGAAGTCCACTTTCGGGCTATACTGTCCTAGAGGGTTAACAAAGTTAATAAGTCTGCATCTCCTAATGCGGGCAGCGTGGCGGCAAGAAACTACACTACACTTTGCCAGGAGCGCCAGATCAGAGAAATTGACCCTTACCTCGTCCTTCTTCTTTGGGCTGGGGAAAGTCGTTCCCTTTTCCCCAGGGGGTTTGCTGCAGTTCGGCAGTCGTCTGCTCGTGGTTGGCTCATGCACGGCAGTCTTTATCTAGGGTAGCAGACAGTTTGGCTCACTGGATTATCAATTATCAGCGACTCTCCGTACAAAGGCACTTTTTGCAGATTCGTTTTTTCCTCTCGCAGAAAGGACTGGAAAGCATGCCCTCCTGCGTTATTGTCCCAAAACGAAGTACCTGTCTTTCTCTCTTTTGCCGCGCTCCTTGGATCGTCCTCCACAGTATTGCTATCATCTGTGGGCGCGTGACAGTGCCCATTGGTCCGCGTGGGTCAAGGTGCGAATACTCTACCCATGTGGCGTGTGTTGTTGTGGATCACCGGTCACTTAGGCCCTCGTCATCTAGGGCCTACCAGACCGGGTTGCCGAATTTCTGAGCCTGCAGAGTGCTTCTTCTTCATCGTCGGCTGGGCAGGCAAAGTGGTAATGGCGGACGGAGTCTCTCGTACAAAACCGTCGTGGCCACATTTTGCAAAGAAATGTGAGCACGACTCTGACCTTTGGTCAGGGGTGTTAAGTCCCTTTGGCAATGGCAATAGGGAACACCTGCAGGTATGTAAACTTAACGGTTTCAGAATAACTAACCCTAATCATACGCATCATCTAAATCAGAAATTTTAAATCTTTACATCACTTGTAGCTAAACTTTTCCCCTTGCAAAGAATTTCGCGTAACATAATCAGTAACCAAACTAAAGGGAAAAAGAGACAAAATGCCCCCTGTCTAACTCCACTGGCAATGCTAAACCAATCGCTACAAGCCTTACCAACTCACACTCCACTCAGTGTTATGGAATTGGCGATGCCCAACTAGCTAAGTGATGGTTTTGTCTCTGCGATGGCCTCTGATCAGGATTATCCACCAGCTGATAAACGACACTCTATGCCTCTGTTCACTTAGGGCTGACAACCCACAGGCAAACAGAAAATACAGCTGCAGATTTTCCCTCAACAAAGACCCACCAATGCAGCAAGGGCATGATCTATAATCTAGCTCGCAGCCATAATCCTCAGTTGACCAGATCAATAGGGCACACTGATCTGGCAGCACTCCCCTTCCATTCCCTTCCAGAAGGGAATATCTCTTTTTAATGGTACTAACGACCTGCACTACGAGGAGCGGGGTCGGACATTAGGTACTAAACCTGGCCGATTCTGTGCATCATCACCGATGATTTGTACACAGTTCTCCTTCCAGTGTATGCCTAGCTACCATATACAGACCGAATTCTCCTAGTGCTTTTAAACTTTTTCTCGTGTGTGTAGTTTGATTGTACTCGGAAACTTATACGCTCGTAAATGCCTAATTTCATTGATTGCATTTGAAAAAGACGCATTACCTCTGCAAGGTTCGGCTGTTGTTTTCCTGGGAAGTTTTTTGTTCGAGTTTCGTTCCACACACAGAGTTGGTCTAATTAAGTATAGATTGAAATATGAGCGTCTGTGAGAAGGCCATTCTCGATGAAATGCCAATAAAGACATCTTAGCAAGATGATGAGAGTGATGATCAAGGGATTCTGCAAAGCATTTATAGAGACAGAACGACGATAGCAAATGTTTTGATCTGTATCGACTGCGTCTTAATAAATGGCAAGAAGAGAACAGATTTAAAGAGACAATTGAACTCTTGCAATAAGTTGATATTTAGCAAATGACGTCGCTTAATGAAAATGTATCTGCCAATATGATCATCTCGATGCGTTTTAAATAAGAATTTGCTGTAAAAACGGTCAGTCCATAAAGTGATTTCAACTTAATTGAAAAGACAGCAAGGGAAGGAGATGTTTCAGAGTTAGAAAGCATTTTTATAAGGAAGTTCAAATTCAGGAAAATAGTTTTTGTTTTCTGAGTTTGGAATTTAATTAGCTTTAATGTCATTGCATTCCCCGATTAACCAAGTAACTGGCATAAATAGGCACAAGCAAAAGCAGTTGCATTTGCTCGTTAGGCTAAGTACCACATCATTAAGTCATAAAGAACTGGAACTCATTATGGAAAACGAACAAAACAAGAAGAAATTTATTTTGTATTACGAATAAGCATACTTTGGGATTTTTCATTTATGTTTACAAATTCAATAAGGTTGGCATTGTCACATAGCTGTAAATCCGTCAACTTCTATTTTATTTCGTTATTGTGTTTGTTTTACTTATCTATGCACCTAACTTGGTCATCATATACGTAATTTAAAACCGACGATGGTGAGTGATTGACGGCTGACTGACAGGCGATTATGCTAATTCTAACTGTGATGCATAAATGATAGAGCTATGAAAAATTGCACCTAGGGGTAATCTGGATCGTAGATCTCCGGAAAAATTCCGAAATTTGACCTTCGACGTGACCATTAAGGTCAAATAGAGGTCGCGTAGTGGCCAAACCATGATTTAAAAGTGCTAAAAGCGTGAAAATTGGTGTTTAGGGGTATTTCGGGTTGTAGATATCGAAAATGTTACAAAATTTGGGATCTGGAGGGTTCTTCGAGGTCAAAGGTCAAATTTAGATATATCGGTGGTAGAGAGCTAAACATTGGTGAAGAGGGCTATTTCAGACAGTGCAATTCAGAAATAAGAGGAATCCTCAGATCTGTTATTGTATTCAAGGTCAAATAGGGATTGGAGTGATAGGCTAGAAATTAAGAGTTGACGGAGGTACCGACTAATTTCTAGCATAATAATGTATGCATAATATATTTCAAATGTGATATTATGCTATATATATATTATTTATAGACAGCTAAAAGAATTAACCTGGTCTTAATATATAGCGAACTAGCTAAACTGCACCCTTTGCTGCCGGGGTATCAGTTTTAATCTGTATTTTCTGATTTTCCCTTCATTCCAGGTTGGTTTTGTGAGTACCATCCGCTGAGCCCCAATCCCTTAGCGAAGATTCAACACGAAGCATTGCTGACGTCAGCACCCGCTCTCGCAGCCCTTGTCTTCGTCCCTATGCTGACTATCGAGATTTTTACTTCCGATT
The DNA here is from genome assembly GCA_038380435.1 of Ryuthela nishihirai. Taxonomy (NCBI): domain Eukaryota; kingdom Metazoa; phylum Arthropoda; class Arachnida; order Araneae; family Heptathelidae; genus Ryuthela; species Ryuthela nishihirai. The sequence goes on from JAWZYU010000004.1 coordinate 33,036,066, forward strand.
CAACAAATTTTAGAGTCCTGTGATTCCTGAGATCCTTGACCGAATGGTCGCAAATGACGTCGCTGGTTCTCTCTGTGTCACCCCCTGTTAGGTTAAAAAAATCAGTCTTCCTCCTGCAACGGAAAACTTTAATGTAATAATGAATTTTGGAAATATGAACTGTTGGTGGCTTTCCTGATTTATAAATTGCGAAGGAAAAAGTAACGAATGGAGAAAGGAGCATAAAGTCGTTTTATCTAAAATATTTATTTCTAACTGCCTAATGAAGCATCGAGTTAATATTTTGCACTGCATATCTTCATGCTACTCTTAATCATCTGCAAAGAATCCCAGGTTCCCAGCCCCTTTATGTGAAGAGTTGTGACTGCCGCAGATATCTCCTTTTATTATTATAGATTCATTATTAGAAAAGTTTTAATTAAATTATTATAAATTAAGTTTTCCATATACATTCATTGATACGTATGTTGCAAAAATGTTTGTGCAGTTTCTGCCTGCTTGATCGCATGTAGCTGAACTATAACCCCCGTAAATCAGGCAATTAAGTATTTGGAATTAATGGAGGCGGATTGACATCAGTCTTTTATATAGTAAATCAACTGATTAACTATACAACTGACGAGTGTCTCGTGGGACCATAGGCTAATTTTTACGTCAACATATATTTTTGTATCCGGTTGGAAATGACAACTATTATGAAGACCTCGTTACGCTTGCTTATCATTTTTTTCCTTTTAGGAGGGGGAGTGAGGTTAATTTTGTGGGGTCAAAATTCTTACGTTCCACTACGTAATGATGAAATGAAGTTGTATATCAAAAATGGTTCTCCTATGTCTTACCTTTAGGAGTTATTGAACAAAGAGCCACTCCGTCTGAAAGAGAGTAGATTTGTTTTTCAGATGATTCTACAGTAGAGATGAGTTTTTACTCTGTCTGCTCTCATAATTTACATTTCTAATTTTTCTTTTAAAATGTAAAAAATGAAACGAATGAAGTAATTTCTTCTGATCATCATTTCAACCTGGTAGTAAATATTTAGCAGTAATATAAATAAAAAGTAAAAATTTAAATAACACCTCTCAGTCCCTTTTTCGTCATTTTTAACGCCAATTTATTCCCATTAATGAATCGCTCTTAGCGTTTAAAATGATATTACTCAAGAAATTTCATTTTTCACGAAATAATATTAGCACTTTTCATTCAAAATTAAGATTTTAATTTTCTCATCAAATAATTATAATTGTTTAAAGTTTGTAATAGCCTAAAATACGAAGAATTCGAAAATGGCTTAGCTGCTTTGTATGTCTATTTATATGTATCTTACGATCATCATCATCATCATCCTCAAGCAGCCATGGGCTACGGAGGTCCAACCAGACCGTGCAATTTAGTTCTCCAAGTAAGTCTATCCTGAGCTACATATACAGCATCTGGCCACTGCACACCAATTCTAACAAGCTCCTGTTTGACATTGTCTGCCCACCGCATCCTAGGTCTCCCCTTCTTTCTGAGGCCTTTAGGCACACTGTTCATAACCCTATTCGCCAATCTATAATTATTCATACGGGCAACATGGCCAAACCAACGGAGTCTCTCTCTGCACAATATGCTGCTTAAAGGAGGTTGCAAACTCCTTTGCCTAACCTCATCATTAGTTACAAAGTTGAACCACCTAATGCCCAAGATACTGCGTAAGCATCTGGAATCAAAAGCATCTAGTTAACTATTATCTTGTTTACAAAGTGTCCAAGTTTCACTACCATAAATAACCCTCGAAAGAACCAAACTATTATACAGTCTAATTTTAGTCTTTAGGTGTAAACGCCTATTTCTCCACACTCTCCATAGATTCTTAAAAGTCCCGGCAGCAATCCCTATTCGTCTGTTAATCTCATGCCGCACATCACCATTATCAGTTACATAGCTCCCAAGATAATTAAACTGTGACACCTGCTCAAGACTGCAACCATTCAGATTAACTGAATCACAGCCTGCCTGAACAATTTTCATCACTTTAGTTTTCTCTCTGTTTATAACCAAACCTACTCTACTACCAGTCTCATCAAGAGCACGAATGAAAGAGTTCATCTCATCAACATCATTTGCCAAAAGGGCTAAATCATCAGCATAATCTAAATTAGAAATTTTCGTATCTCCAGCCCATTTAAGGCCAAAATCTTTCCCTTGAAATGAATTTCGCATAACATAATCAATAACCAAGCTAAAGAGAAAAGGAGACAAAATGCACCCTTGTCGAACACCAGAAGTAATGCTAAACCAATTGCTACAAACCTTACCAACTCTCACACACGACTCAGTGTTATTATAGAGAGCTTTCATTATGTTAACTAACTTGTCTGGTATACCATATGATATCACAATCAACCACAAATTATGACGATCAACAGAGTCGAAAGCCTTTTTGAAATCAACAAAGCTAGCAACCAAAGGTTTCTGAAACTCTAAACATTTCTCAAGAATCTGCCTAAGTGAAAATACATCCACACATCCCCTACCACTTCTGAATCCACATTGCTCATCACGCAATTGACTGTCAACCAGATTCTTAATTCTATTAAGCACAATCATGGAAAGAACTTTACCTGGAACAGAGAGTAGGCTGATACCCCTATAGTTATCACAAGAACTGCGACCACCTTTTTTGAAAGTAGGGATAACAATAGCTCTGGTAAAATCCTTAGGAACCATGCCTTTATCATAAAAGATATTCAGAATTTCAGTCATCCAAGTGGTAACCGAAACATTCCCAGCTCTAAGCATTTCGGTAGTAATTTCATCTACCCCTGGGAATTTATGTAATTTAAGTTTAGAAATAGCCAAAATAACTTCAGATTGTGTTATAGGGCCAACATTAAAGCCACCAATGCATCTATCATCATTGCAAACAATGGGAGTAGAACTAACCACATTGTTTGGAACATCACTGAAATGCTCAATCCACCTAGCCATGACAGAATCCTCCCCTTCTATAACCTTACCTTGTTTATCCTTCAATCCTTGTATGCCTGTCCGTTTTCTACCACACAAAACATTAATTATCTGGTACAGCTCTCTGCTGTTGTGCTGTCTAACTGCTTCCTCGGCTTTGTCAGCCAAACCATCAAGCCAAAGATTCTTATCAGTAGCTAACTGATCCTTTACAAGTTTATTAAGGTCTCTGTAATGCTTTCTATTAGGACTAGTAGGGTATTCATTAAGGGCATTCCTGCAGTTCTTTCTTTCCGAAATAAGCTGAAGTGCCTTATCACTCAGATAATTTTGCCTCTTCTGCTTCTTTTTTCCTAAAAGAGTACTGTTAGTGACCAAAAAAGCCTGTTTAAAATGATCCCATTCTTCCTCAACTTCAGTAGTAAGCAAACCATGACTGTCATAATGACTAAGTAACCTATCATGGTAAGCTTTGGCTATAACTGGATCTTTCAGAGCTTCAGTATTAAAAGTAAATTTTTTAACCCTAGCACAACACTTTTTAAGTTTAAGTTACAAGACGCTTTTAACAAGGTAATGGTCAGATCCAATTATAGCTCCCCTATATGATCTGATATTCCTAACAGAACTAGCCCATTTGCTGTTAATTAATATATAATAAATCATATTCTTATGCAGCCCATCAGGTGAAACCCATGTGTACTTATGTATGTCGCGGTGTTTGTAATAAGTGTTAGTTATTCTGAATCCATTGAGTTTACTTACCTGTAGGAGACGTTGCCCATTGCCATTGCAGCTACCAATACCAAAAGGTCCTATCACCCCTCCCCAAAGGTCAGAGTCAGTACCAACTTTGGCATTGAAGTCACCTAGAACAAGGGTAATATCTCCTTTCTTGAAAGAATTCAAAATATCCTGAAGTTGCCCGTAAAACCTATCCTTCTCATCCTCATCGGCATCCTCAGTGGCGGCATAACAGCAGATAACATTCAAGTCTTTAACGCTTGTCTGAAATTTTGCTGTAAGAAACCTTTCATTAATGCACTCATATCCTAGAAGAGCATCGCTAGCGTGTCTGCTGAGAAGCAGACCCACGCCTTGGTGATGCTTATTGTCGTCCCTCCCTGAAAAGAGAAATTTAAGATTATTTTTAAGAATCTGACCTTTATCTCTCCATCTGGTCTCTTGCAAGCCGAGAATATCTAAATTATAATGGTGGAATTCTTGTGTGAGGACATCAAGAGAAAAAGCTCTGTGCAGAGTCCTCACATTCCAACTACCTAAGGAGAGAAAATGGTTAGTGGGACGTTTAAAGAAACTATGTTTATTGAGAGAGGGAGTGCCGACAATATCAAACAGCCCCCTAATCGCAGACATGGGGCAAAGACCCGTTCCCCCACTACTAAAGGCTGAAGCCATCTACACTGGAAGACTTCCTCCAATGTAGATTTGACGATGCCAATAGAAGCAAAGAGTTCAGGTGCCTGCGATGACTTCTGCTCAGGATTATCCACCAGCTGATAAACATATCCTGTGAATCTATTCACTTGGGGCTGTCAACCCACAAACAAACAGAAAACACAGCGGAAGATTTTCCCTCCACAGAAGGCCACCAGTGCAGCAAAATCAGGATCCATAATCAAGCTCAGAGCCATATATCTGTCCAGTCCAGTACGATATGTCAGAGAAATGTTTTTCTTCTAACTGAGCTCGGATTTAGTAATTATAGAAAAGTTCAGATCCGAGTGTATCCGGGCTTCAATAATTTTGGGAGCGGGCTTCAAACTTTTGAGTCTGAAGTCGTCTTTATTCTACAGTATATGCTGATATATACATACACTAGAAGAAGTCTTAATAAAAGTTGTTAGCAATCATCTCATGACCTAATTTTTACATATCGTCAATAACTTAAATGCTGTTAGCAATTCAACTGAAGAGACCCAGTGATAGATTTATAGGTATATAGGATATATAGGTATGTGGGGTAAACGCAGAAGTAGGGCTCCGTGCAGCTGTAGAGCATTCCAATTCCAATTTCGGGACATACATATACATACATACAAAATCCTCATGCAGCCATGGGGCACACTGTTCATAATCCTCTATGCCAATCTGCAGCTATGCATACGGGCAACATGGTAAAACCAACGCAGTCCCTCTCTGCACAATATGCCGCTCAAAAGTGGTTGATGACTCCTTCTTCTAATCTCATCGTTACTTACAAAGTCAAACCACCTAATGCTCAAAATACTGCGTAAGCATCGAGAATCACAGGCATCAAGTTTCTTGTTATCATGCTTACAAATGGTCCATGTTTCGCTACCATGACCTTAGAAATAACCAAACTATTATACAGAATAATTTTAGTCTTTAGATGTATACGCCTATTTTCCACATTCTCCATAGATTCTTAAAAGTCCCAGCGGTAATCCATATTCTTCTATTTATCTCATGCCGCACATCACCAGTATCTGTTACATAGCTCCCAAGGTAATTAAACTGAGACACTTGATCAAGAGTGCAGCCATTCAAAGCAACTGAAGAACTATATGCCTGAACAATTTTCATCACTCTAATGTTTGCTCTGTTTATCACCAAACCTATTCTATTACCAGTCTCATCAAAAACCCTAATGAACGAATTCATCTCATCAACATCATTAGCCGACGAGGCCAGATCATCTACATAATCTAAATAAGAAATTTTGAAATCTCTAGACTATGTAAGGCCAAAATCTTTCCCTTGGAAAGAATTTCGCATTATATAATCAATAAGTAAACTAAAGAGAAAAGGAGATAAAATGCACCCCTGTCTAACTCCACTAGAAATGCTAAATCAATCGCTGCAAGACATACCAACTCTTACACACGACTCAGTGTTATTATAGAGAGCTTTCATTACACTAAGTTATCAGATATTCCATGTTATCTAACAATCAACCACAAATTATGTCGATCAACAGAGTCAAAATCCTTTTTGAAATCTATAAAGCTAGTAATCACAAGTTTCTGGAAATCTAAACATTTCTGAAGAATCTACCAAAGTGAGAACATTTCTGAAGAATCTGCCAAAGTGAGAACAAATTCTTAATTCTATTAACCACAATCATGCAAAGAACTTTACTGGAACAGAAAGTAAACTAATTCCCATATAATTATCACGAGAACTGCGATCACTTTTTTTAAAAATTGGAACAATGATAGCTCTAGTAAAATCATTAGAAACAATACCTTTATCATAAAAAAATTCAAAATTTCAGTCAGCCATGTGACAATGCAAATGTTCCCAGCTCTAATCATTTCAGTGGTGATTTTGTCCACCCCTGGGAATTTATGCAGTTTTAATTTAGAGATAGCCAAAGTGACTTCGGAATGTGATATAGGTCAATCATTAAAACCAGTAATGCATCTATCCTCATTACAAGCAATGGGAGTAGAAATAATCACATTATTTAGAACATCTCTGAAATGCTCTGCCCACCTAGCTATCACAGAATCCTCACCTTCAACCACATTGCCATGTTTATCCCTCAATCCCTGTGTACCTGTCTGTTTCTTCCCACATAAAACATTAACAATCTGTTACAACCCCCTGCTGTTGTGCTGTCTAAATGCTTCCTCTGTTTTGTCTACCAAGCTATCAAGCAAAAGATTCTTATCAGCTGTTAACTGATCCTTTACACATTTATGATGCTCGTTGTAATGCTTTCTGTTAGGATAGTAGGGTGTTGATTCATATTAATCCTGCACTTTCTCCTTTTAGAAATAAGTTCCACAGCCTTATCACTCAAATAATTTTGTTTCCTCTGTTCCCTTTTACCCAAAAGAGTACTGTTGGTTTCAAGAAAAGCCTGTTTAAACTGATCCCATTATTTCTCAACTTCAGCAGTAAGTCAACCACGATTTTCATAATGACTAAGTAGCGTACCATGGATTGTTTGTGCTATATCTGGATTTTTCAGACCTTCAGTGTTGAAGATAATTTTCTTAACCTTAGCACAACATTTTTAAGCTTCATCTGCAAGACATTTTCGACCATGTAATGGTCAAACCAAATTTCGGCTCCCTTTTATGATCTGGTATTCCTAACTGAACTGGTCCATTTGCTGCTAATTAAAATACAATCTATCATATTTCTGTGCAACCCATCAGGTGTAACTCATGTATATTTATAAATGTCCCGGTGTTTGAAGTATGTGTTAGTTTTTCGCAAACTATTAAGTTTACTTACGTGTAGAAGACTTTCCCCATTGTCATTTGAACTACCAATGCCAAAGGGACCTAAACCTCCTGCCCAAAGGTCAAAGTCAATGCCAATTTCAGCACTGAAATCACCTAGCACAGGAGAAATATCTCCTTACTTCCAGAATTCAAAATAACCTAAAGCTGGCTGTAAAACGTATATTTCTCGTTCTCATCAGAGTTCGCTGTGGGGGCATAACAACAGATGACATTCATGTCTTTAATTTTTGTTTTAAAATTTGCTCTAAGAAATCTTTCATTAATGCAGTCATATCCTAGAAGAGCATCACTGGTGTGTCTGTTGAGAAGCAAATCTACACCTTGGAGATGCTTTCCATCCTGACTCCCTGAAAAGAGAAATTTAAAATTACTTTTAAGTATCTTACTTTTACCTGTCCATCTAGTCTCTTGCAAGCCTAGAATATCTAGATTATAACGCTGGAATTCTTGCGTGAGGACATCAAGAGAATAATCTCTATGTAATGTCCTCATGTTCTACGTTCCTACAGATAGAAAATGATTAGCAGGATTTTTAAAGATACTAGGTTTATTGAGATAGGTAGGGCCAACAATATCAAACAGCCCCCTGATCGCAGGTATGAGGCAAAGACCTGTTCCTCCTCCGCTAAAGGCTGAAGTCAACGATGCTGGTAGGAACTTCAGGCCCACCTTTTCAAGTGAACTTTTTTAAGAGCATTATGGCCTGCCTGAGACACATTACTCCAGTTTAGGATTGACGATGCCCAACTAGTTAAGTGTAGGAGTACTAGTTAAGTTTATACAACTCTTCAGGTACCTGAGATAGATCAGGATTATCCACCAGCTGATATAAGGTATCCCATGCCTCTGTTCACTTAGGGCTGGCAACCCAGAAGCAAACAGAAAACACAGCGGCAGATTCTCCCTCAAGAGAGGCCCACCAGTGCATCAAGTTCAGGATCCACAATCAAACGTAAATCCATGAACCATTCCATTAGTTATAAATGGTCAGCACCAGGACACTATGAAGTTGACCACTCGTCAGCAGGGTTGAAAAGAAAATAGTGGCCATAGATGACCAGATCAGTAGGCCATACTGAACTGGCATCTCTCTCCTTCCGTTCCATTCCAAAAGAGAATATCTCTTTTGAAAAATACTAACGGCCTGCTCCACGAGAAGACGAGGTCAGACATTAGGCGCTACATAAAAGCTCAAGGAAACTCCCCCATAAGTTTCTAAAACGATCCCTAGGTGGCGGTATCGTTTCCGTTGGGAACCATTGATTTAGATGAACGAATAGGTCTCTGAAAAAAAAAAGGTTGCTCGCAGGGCCCCGCACCATAAATCCTTCTCTGAAGAGATCACATTGATTGCACTGCGCATGGAGATGGGATCTTTGATCGAACAGATCGCAATGAGGTGATACGTATGAGTTTGCCGACGAGGTATTCAGAGTACAAGGCGAATTAATCGTTGCTCCAGATGGGTAGCTTCGAATGCCAAATATTCCAAAGATGAAATTTTCTTCTCGTCTTCTAGGTATCAAAGAAGATATCTTTGAGCTCGGAGGCTCAGCTTGTCGTCGAATGGCGCGTTAAGCAGCGGTTTTGTGAAGGTGAAATATAACCGACTCTCCATGACAAAAGACTAAATGACTCTATTTGAAGGTTCACAACTTTTCCTAATGTTTGTGCACTGAACCTCTAGAAATAATTCTCTTCACATATGAGTGTTATATAGAAGGAATGATTATTAGGGTTGCATATCTGAAATAAATATAAAATATGAATGAATGAAATCCATTGCATGGCCAAATTATTATGAATACCTGCCTAATACTTCGTCGGAGATGACAATCTGAACTGGAAGGGGAAGGCTTTCCACATACATTCGAAATACAGCAGGAGAGATTTTCATTCACTCTTGCAACGAAATAACTCGAACATCTGGAAGTGAAGAGGGAAGACGAGTCCCTGCATTCGAATGCAGCATTCCAAATTCTCCGATATGCTGTCGATTCGATTACGAAAAGGCGATTGTGCACGCCAAGGATTGTGATAGAAGTCTGTTTCATATTCCTCAAGCCACTCCAGTAGAATTCGAGAGCGCTGAATCGGTGCATTATCATTCTCTAATTTGCCATCTCCACTGGGATAAAAATGATGCATTATTGGCAACACTCGATCATTCAAGGTGGTTTTAAACATCTGGGAAGTGATGCAACCTTGAATAGAAACCAGAGGATCTAATGCATGCAAAGAAATGTTCACCCCTATAGTTATCACAAGAACTGCGACCACCTTTTATAAAAATAGGGATAATAATAGCTCTGGTAAAATCCTTAGGAACCATGCCTTTATCATAAAAGATATTCAGAATTTCAGTCATCCAAGTGGTAACAGAAACATTCCCAGCTCTAAGCATTTCTGCAGTAATTTCATCTACCCCTGGGGATTTATGAAGTTTTAAGTTTAGAAACAGCCAAATTAACATCAGATTGTGTTATAGGGCCAACATTAAAGCCACCAATGCATCTATCATCATTGCAAACAATGGGAGTAGAAATAACCACATTGTTTAGAACATCACTGAAATGCTCAGCCCACCTAGCCACGACAGAATCCACACCTTCTATAACCTTACCTTGTTTATCCTTCAATCCCTGTATACCTGTCCTTTTTCTACCACACAAAACATTAACTATCTGGTACAGCTCTCTGCTATTGTGCTGCCTAACTGCTTCCTCGGCTTTGTCAGCCAAGCCATCAAGCCAAAGATTCTCTTCAGCAGCTAACTGATCCTTTGCACGTTTATTAAGCTCTCTGTAATGCTTTCTATTAGGACTAGTAAGGTATTGATTAAGGACATTCCTGTAGTTTTTTCTTTCTGAAATAAGCTGAAGTGCCTTATCACTCAAATAATTCTGTCTCCTCTGCTCCTTTTTTCCTTAAAGAGTACTGTTAGTTTCCAAAAAAGCCTGTTTAAAACGATTCAATTCTTCCTCAACTTCAGTAGCAAGCAAACCATGCCTGTTATAATGACTAAGTAACCTATCATGTTAACCTTTAGCTATCACTGGGTCTTTCAGAGCTTCAGTATTAAAGGAAATTTTTTTACCTTAGCACAACATTTTTTAAGTTGCAAGACACTTTTAACAAGGTAATGGTAAGATCCAATTTAAGCTCTCCTATATGCCCTGGTATTCCTAACAGAACTAGACCATTTGCTGTTAATTAAAATATAGTCAGTCATATTCTTATGCAGCCCATCAGGTGAAACCCATGTGTACTTATGTATGTCGCGGTGTTTGTAATAAGTGTTAGTTATACTTAAACAATTAAGTTTACTTACCTGTAGGAGACGTCTCCCATTGCCATTGCAGCTACCAATAACAAAAGGGCTTATCACTCCTCCCCAAAGGTCAGAGTTACTACCAACTTTTGGGGCGGGTTTGGCTCAGTCGGTAGCGCGCCAGGCTCGTAATCTGTAGTTCCCAGGTTCGAGTCCCAGCTTGGTCAGCGTTGAGATTTATCTCCGCAAAATTCCCCGCCCTGCCCACGGTCAGTAGGGGACACCGATGGGCTTGGAAAGGCCGCCGTCCGTCGGATGGGACGTTAAGCCGTGGTCCCGTGTGCGGGAGAGCCATAACCTGTGCACGTTAAAGAACACGCTGGATGGCCTTGACGGGAGGCTACCATCTGTCTCCCAACAGCTGTTCCAGTGGGTCCCCTCTCCCAACCTTCTCTGAGTCTTTGGGGTCCATGTGACCTGGCCATTTAGCCCATGGTGTGCAAACAAGTGCCGCTCAGAGGTAAAACAACCCAACCCAACTACCAACTTTGGCATTGAAGTCATCTAGAACAATGGTAATATCTCTTTTCTTGACAGAATTCAAAATATCCTGAAGTTGTCCGTAAAACCTATCCTTCTCGTCCTCATCAGCATCCTCAGTGGGGGCATAACAATAAATAACATCCAAGGCTTTAATGCTTGCATGTAATTTAGCTCTAAGAAACCTTTTGTAAATGTCCTCATATTCTAGAAGAGCATCACAGCGTGTCTGCTGAGAAGCAAACCTACGCCTTGGGGATACTTTTTATCTTCCTTCCCTGAAAAGAGAGGTTTAATATTATTTTTAAACTGTCCATGTAGTCTCTTCCAAAACGATAATATCTAAGTTAGAATTGTTGTGTGAGGACATCAAGAGAATAAGCTTTGTGCAGGATCCTCACATTCCAACTACCTATGGAGAAAAAATGGTTAGTGGGATGTTTAAAGAAACTCTGTTTATTGAGAGAAGGAATGCCGACAATATCAAACATCCCCCAAATCGTAGGCATGGGGCAAAGACCCGTTCCTCCACTAGTAAAGGCTGAAGCTATATACAGTGAAAGACATCCTCCAATGTAGAATTGATCCCGTAGAAGCAAGAGTTCAGGTGCCTGCGGTGACCTCTGCTCAGGATTATCCACCAGCTGATAAAACATATCCTTTGAATCTAGTCACTTGGGGCTGTCAACCCACACACACAGAAACCGCAGTGGAAGACTTTCCCTCCACAGAAGCCCACCACTGCAGCAAATTCAGGATCCATAATCAAGCTCAGAGCCATAATTCTGTTCAGGTTGATATATATGGTCAGCACCAGGACCCTGTGTGGTTGACCACTACTCAGCAGGGTAGAAAAAAAAAAGAAAATTATCGATAGTTGTCCAGATCAGTAGGCCACACTAATCTGACAGCCCTCCGCTTCCGTTCACTTCCAGAAAGGAGTATCTCTTTTGAAAGTACTAAAGGGTACATTAGGTACTAGGTCTGGCCTTTTCTATGTATAATCACAAGGGATTGGTGTATAGCTCTCCTTCCAGTGACTACCTAGCTGTATATATATATATAAACTATAATTTTTTGACCAGGGTCTGAGTATATGGAATACTCCCTATTGAGGGTTTTGCTTTTCGGCAGGGGGAGTTTTTAAAAAGAAGTAACAAATAAACCATTTTAAGAGTTATTTTGGCATTTTGAACCTGGATCGGCTTCTCATAGGAGTCGTGAGATTATAAAACAACGAAATTAGCACCATGGTTTGCTGCAATCAAAAATAATTGAAATATGTCGAACATTTCTGACTTATTTAGAGGAATAGTTGGAATTTTACGTCGTTCGCAATTTCGAATCGGATTCATTCTGAAACGTCGCTTTTTTCCCTCGAACATTTCTGAAATTTCTGAGTACTAAAAAGGTTAAATTTGTGGTTACTGAAAAGGTTAAAATTTGCGAGTACTAAAAAGGTTAAAATTTGTGAGTACTAAAAAGGTTAAAAATAATTGCGAGTGCTAAAAATGTTAAAAAAATTGTGAGTACTGAAAAGGTTAAAAATTTGTGATTACTGAAAAGATTAAAATTGGCGAGTAGTGAAAAGGTTAAAATTTGTGAGTACTAAAAAACTTAAAATTGGTGAGTATTAAAAAGTTTAAAATATGTGAGTACTGAAAAGATTAAAATTTGCGAGTATTGAAAAGGTTAAAATTTGTGATTACCGAAAAGGTTAAAATTTGCGAGTACTGAAAAGGTAAAAAATTGGTGAGTACTAAAAAAGTTAAAATTGGTGACTACTGAAAAGGTTAAAATTTGTGAGTTCTGAAAAGGTTAAAATATGTGGGTACTGAAAAGGTTAAAATTTGTGAGTACTGTCGCTCAAAAAAGTATCCGAACACTACGGTTGATTACAAAATTCAGAAAAAATATCTGGCAACGATTTTTTTAGAAATTAGTGATCTGGCAACCTTCGTATCACGTGACACGAAGGTTGCCAGATCACTAATTTCTAAAAAAATCGTTGCCAGATATTTTTTCTGAATTTTGTAATCAACCACAGCGTTCGGATACTTTTTTGAGCGACAGTACCAAAATGATTAAAATTGGTGAGTACTGAAAAGGTTTAAAATTTGTGAGTACCAAAATGATTAAAATTGGTGAGTACTGAAAAGGTTAAAAATTTGTAAACACTGAAAAGGTTAAAACTGGTGAACACTGAAAAGGTTAAAACTGGTGAGTACTGAAAAGGTTAAACTTGGTGAGTACTAAAAAGGTTAAACTTGGTGAGTACTAAAAGGGTTTAAATTGTGAGTACTAAAAAGGTTAAAATTAGTTAGTACTGAAAAGGCTAAAAAATTGTGAGGACTAGAAAGGTTTAAAAAAACTAAAAAGTTAAAATTTCTGAGACTAAAAAGGTTAAAAAATGCGAAGACTAAAATGGTTAATATCTGCGAGTACTAAAAAGGTTAAAATTGGTGAGTACTGAAGATATTAAATTTGTGAATACGAAAAAGGTTAATATTGGTGAGTACTGAAAAGGTTAAAAATTTGTGAGTACAAGTATTATCAAAAAAAGATACAAGTATTATCAGCGTAGAGAAAAATTGTCTTGAGCAGGGTGAGATCCGAACCCTGTGATAAAACAACTTAAGTGAATAAAAATCGCAATTGACTTTCAGCGATGTGCAAAAGACAATATTGTATCGAGATCTGTCGTAAAATGCACATTTCAATCTGAAAAAAATATTACATGAATTATATTGAAATAATTCCCTTGTTGACAATGATTGGGTTTATATAACTATTTTTCGTGAAATGCGAGAAGGTGCATAACGCCCTTTTTGCTCGTTGTTTGGGGGCCCATAATACCAAGTTAAATTTCTCCATTGAGGGAGAGTGGGAGCAGGATATTTTTAAATTCCCATCAAAACGCTAAAGTCAAAATAAAATGTACAATTCTATTGGCAAACAAAAAATTTAGCCATCAAAGTTTATTTTTATATCCGGCGAGCTAAAATATCTTTCTGCACATACGAGTAAGCATGTATATATAAACTTCTAACTTCATTTGGGATAGTTAACTCCTGGGTCTGTTCTTCATAATTGTTAAACGAGAAAAACTCTGTTCACACGCAACCTGCGTAGATTCCAATGTAATAACATATTTATGTGCCATATAAATATGCACTATAATATAAATTTTACTTGGACGATATTTGAAAAGAGCATAGTGCAATCTTTGCAGCATGATTGTTGCGTAGCGCACTTCACATCGCTTCCAATTCTTTATGAGTCAGACTCGTCACTGGATTCATCTATTTTTTTTAATCTTTTATTAATTTTAATTTGTAGCATTTTGAAATCAGATCTGATTCTTCCCTTAAAGCTGTTAGCTTTGTTTGGTATTTTTTAATCACAGAATTTGAAATTTCCAGACAACCATTTTTCCTTAAATTTATTTTGTTCTAACAAGCGGCAGATTAAGGTATTTGGAAATTCTAGCCACTTAGCTGTTTAGTGGACGGGGCGGGGGGGGGGAATCAATCAAAAGGTTTTTACAACTTATGAATGGCAAAAAATGCATGCAGCAGGTTAAATAAATTGAGTTACAGAAATGCATATATAAAAAATTTAATACATATTGTATAAAATTATGCGAATCGAAATGTAAAGAATTTTAAATTAAACAAAATATCTGTTCTTCATCATTACGAATTTAACTACATTTTAACCAAAATTTTAATTTCTAAAGGTCACTGCAATTTAACCAAAAAGAAACCTAATTAAAAACAGGAGATGTGTACGTAAGTATTAAGATTACACTGATCATTTGTAACAAATTATTTTACTGAATAAAATATTAACAGGAACAATCGCGTTTTGACTGCTTTGAGGCCCTCGCGGATGTCGAAGCTCCTGACGAGCGCCTGTGAGATAATTCCCTACTGGATCTAATACTTATAGGGCGGCGAATATTTTTTCGTAATTTTGGAAATATCGCATGATTGAGTTTATTATGCTGCTTATAATTACATTAAAAAACTTCCCCTGGAGATGCTGTTTCATCATAATTTGTGGTCGTTAGATATTTCACCAGCGATTAGAATTCATTTTCGGATTCTCTTTTCGGAAAATTTTTGTTTACTACTAGATTAGTAGTCCGTCCTCTACTAGATTAGTTACTCCGTCCATAAAAACATTAATATTTACATCCATTTACAAACATATTAAATAACGATATACTTGCATATTAGCAGTCGTCACATAGGCATTTACATTAAACAAAAGCTTAATAAATGTATGGAGCGTTTGTTGGAAATTTTTTTAAAAACTGTTAGACGAGAGTTAAGCCTTGCATTGTTTCCGCTACCAATACTCTCTAAATATTCGATAAATATTCCTGAAAATCCAGATTCTCATATATTTCATATTTATACTTATCTGTCCCATTTTCTCATTAAAAACTTAAAAGGTTACGAAAACTTCCTCTTCCCTTGCCATTGATGTAACAGGGCACTTTCTCCTTTACCCTGTCTCTGTACTACACCGAAGAGTCAAAACATTATGACCACCTGCCTGATATGATGTTGGTCCTCCACGTGCCACCAAAACAGCTCTTATCCGGCGAGGAATGGACGCTACAAGATTTCTAAAGGTGTCTTCTGGTACCTGATATCAACACGTTGCCAGCAGATCTTTTAATTCTTGTAAGTTATGTGGTTAAGCTGACGCAGATCGGCTATACTGTTTCAACACAAACCACAGATGCTCGATTGCATTGATGAATGTGTAATCTGGATGCCAGGGCAACACCTGGAAGTATTTGTCATGTTCCGCAAACCATTATCGAACAATCCAGGCAGTGTAGCATGGCGCATTATCCTGCTGAAAGAAGGCACTACTAGAGGGTTTACCGTTGCCATGAAAAGATGTACCTGGTCTGCAATGAGGTTTAGGTAGGCAGTAAATGTCATAGTTTCCTGCACATGAATGAATGGACCCAGGGTTTACCAGCAGAACATTGCTCAAAGCATTACACTCCATCCAACAGCTTGTTTTTGTCCCACGGTGCATCCTGGTGCCAACACTTCGCCAGGTAAACGACACACACGTACCCGGCCGTCCACATGGTGCAACAGGAAACGAGATTCATCGGACCAGACGAACTTCTTCCAATCATTTAAGGTCCAGTTTTGATGCTCGTGTGTCCATTGTAGACGCTTTCGACGGTGAACTGAGGTTATCATGGGCACTCGGAGCGGCCTGCGGCTGTGCATCCCCATTTTCAGCAGGGTTCGATGTACTGTATGTTGTGACATATTACTCCCGTCAGCAGCATTCGAATTACGGGCGAGTTGTATCACAGTATCCCTTTTGTTGGCTCGTACCATGTGGGACAGGCTTCGCTCACCTCTAGCATCGATGAGCTGTGGTCGACCCACACCTTGCCGGCTATTCATGTTTTTTTCCACCTCGGACCACTTTTTGAAGGTACTAACCACGGCTGACTGTGAGCACCACACGAGCCTTGCCGTCTCGGAAATGCTCTGACCCAGTCGTCTGGCCATTGCAATTTGGCCTTTGCGAAAATCAAGTGAGTCCGCTGCCTTTCCCATCTGAAGTACAAGAATCACACTGAATAACAGAGCTCAGTATCAGGAGTTATTTATACCGTTTCGTGACCTTCATACGCGCTGCCGTTTACCTGCAATTGTTTCGATTTAAATAAAGACGTACTGGTCATAATGTTTTTTCTATTTCAGTCAATATAGCATAATGACATTTTTTCTCTCAGGGGAACAATAAGAGCAACTAATGATTCGCAGATTACAAAGATTACAATCTGATGATTAGCCTGATGTTAAATTCAGCTTGGGAATCGTGTGGAATTTTCAAATATTTTTCGCTGTATCACAAAAACATGCAAAAAAAAATACTGTTTTAAATTGGAAAAATTACATTTTACAATACCTGAACTTTATGAATATAAAAAAAGTTTATGTCAAGTAAAAAAAAGTAACAAGTATAGATACAATGGGAAATTAGCTTCAATATCATATATATTTTTT
Organism: Ryuthela nishihirai; assembly: GCA_038380435.1. NCBI lineage: Eukaryota > Metazoa > Arthropoda > Arachnida > Araneae > Heptathelidae > Ryuthela > Ryuthela nishihirai. The sequence continues at coordinate 33,053,123 of JAWZYU010000004.1, forward strand.
GTGATTCTCATTTCGATTCCTTCTACATTATTAATTCGTGTTGTCCCTCTTCCTTCACGTTTGCATACTCTCTGTGTTTTGCAATTCTGTCTCGCAGGCCCTGAGATTTCAATTTCATTCTTTTATCCAGATGTTGGACAGAAAAATGTAAACATTCCCATCTTAAGTCATTGGAGAGTCAAATTCGAAGATTCGTAATTTGTACAATAAGCTTTTATAGGAAAATAGGAGTAGATAAATTTAAATCTAATTCGAACCTATCTAAATCTAGATTTTCAACTAAACTGAATTGATAAATTTTTATATACACCCCGATAACAATATGCAAAGCAAAACTATCTCATCCAGTCACATGGGACAATGATACTGGCAATGCCTATAAACAAAGCAACTCTCTGCGCATTCGATAAATAAAAAAATAAAAAAAGCCGTCCCATGGCATTGGATACCCGTCACGGAAAAATAATCATGGGTAAAGGCAGCGACGTAAGTGAGTTTGACTGTGGCCAAATAGTAGGCGCGAGGAAGGGCCTACTTCAGCAGTTACGGTGAACTCTTGGGATTTCCACATCAGGCCGTCACACCTGTATACCAAGACTACATGAAATACGGGAAAACTTCCAACCAGCGAGAGAAATGTGGCGTAAATGTGCAATTGGCTCTCGAGGTGAACGCAGACTGTCCCGCATCATTACAAGGAATCGCATGGCTACCATGAAGTGGATAACGTTAGAATTGAATGAGGGCACGTCCTACAAACTTATGCACGAAGACTATCCGTCGTACCATGAAAAAAATAGGATATGGAAGTCGACGTCCACATCGTGTCTGCTTGTTAACTGCAAGGCACCAAAAGATTAGCTGCAGTTTGCAAAGGCCTATCGCAACTGTAGTTTTTCAGGACTGGAAACATGTCAGCTGATCCGACGAATCATGGTTTCAACTCTATCACGCCGATGGAAAGGTGCGTATGTGGCGTAACCCACATGAAGCGATGACCCAGCTTGCCAAGTTGGGATCTACAGGGAGGTGGAGGCGGCATAACAGTTGGGGTGCATTTACATGAGCTTCCTTGGTGCCCCTCGTACCGTCGTGACCTCCGTCACTGACGCAGAGTCTGTGAATATCTTCGCTGACCATCTACACCTATGCAAATGGGTACGCAGGGAACGATTCTCTTTTTGCATAACAGCAGGGAACGATTCTCTCTCCGCACCATGACTCCATCTTCCAACAGGGTAACGCCACACCACATACTTCCCGAGTGGCAACCAATTGACTCCAGGGGCATTCAGGTGAGTTTATCACACTCGAATGACCCCCCCCCCCTCGACAACAACCTCAACCCCATTGAGAATCTGTGGGACGAATTGGAAAGAACCCTTCGAGCCCACCAATCCCCACCGGCAACTGTGGATGCTCTACGATAGGTGATCCTCGCTTTATGGGCGGCAGTACCACCTAATTGAGTCCTTACCAAGACGTCTGGCTGCTGTTGTGAGGGCAAAAGGTGGAACAACATGTTATTAGGTAGTGTATATAATAATTTATCCATTCAGTGTATATTTGTTGGATATTTAAAGAGCTATGGAAGCTCGAATAGTTAGCAGCTTCAAATTCAGGCCTAAGGAACTTTGCTAAAACTGACAATTTTTGAGAGAACTATTTGCACAAAATTTTAAACTTACACTTATTGTATTAAATTGTTTGAAATAATGCTTTTTTGAAGTTTTACTCAACTTCTGAATTGAAGTCCTGTGATTGACATATATTTTATTCAAATTTTATAACTCCTTAAGTCATCATCATCCTCATCATCCTCAAGCAGCCATTGGCTACGGAGGTCCAACCAGACCGTGCAGTTTAATTCTCCAAGCATATCTGTCCTGAGCTACATCTGCTGCATCCAGCCACTGCACACCAATTCTAACAAGGTCCTCTTTGACATTGCCCATCGCTTCATAGGTTTCCCCTTCCTTCTGAGGCCTCTAGGCACACTGTTCATAACCCTATTCGCCAATGTATAATTATTCATACGGGCAACATGGCCAAACCAGCGGAGTCTCCCTCTGCACAATATGCTGCTTAAAGGAGGTTGCAGACTCCTTTGCCTAACCTCATCATTAGTTACAAAGTTAAACCACCTAATACCTTGGAGATACTATGTAATCATCTAGAATCAAAAGCATCTAGTTTCCTGTTATCTTGTTTACACAGCGTCCATGTTTAGCTACCATAACTAACCCTAGAAAGAACCAAACTATTATACAGTCAAATTTTAGTCTTTAGGTGTATACGCCTATTTCTCCACACTCTCCATAGATTCTTAAAAGTCCCGGCAGCAATTCCTATTCGTCTGTTAATCTCATACCGCACATCACCAGTATCTGTTACATAGCTCCCAAGGTAATTAAACTGTGACACCTGCTCAAGACTGCAACCATTCAGATTAACTGAATCACAACCTGCCTGACCAAATTTCATCACTTTAGTTTTCTCTCTGTTTATAACCAAACCTACTCTACTACCAGTTTCATCAACAGCGCGAATGAAAGAGTTCATCTCATCAACATCATTTGCCAAAAGGGCTAAATCATCAGCATAATCTAAATCAGAAATTTTCGCATCTCCAGTCCATTTAAGGCCAAAATCTTTCCCTTGAAGTGAATTTCGCATAACGTAATCAACAACCAAACTAAAGAGAAAAGGAGACAAAATGCGCCCTTGTCGAACACCAGAAGTAATGTTAAACCAATTGCTACAAGACCTACCTTACGTACTGAACGGATATTGTTCACAATCAAAATTTAGATAGTTTAATTGACATCTTATATTTATCGTATGTTTCCATAAAAATTTATTTAGCCAGTTTCGTAACCTCGAATTTGATTTTCCGTTGACATAAGATGAGAATGTTTCCATTTTTATGACCATTACTGTATTTTTCAACATATGACCATGATGCTTGCCCATTATATTTTAATTAATTAAGAATCAACTACCGACCTCTAGGTAAGATTTTGTGACCAGCGTGCAGTGCGCCATTGCTTCCTACAGAAGCTTGAACAGAAGGAGCTACACATCATGGGTCCATTGCTTTTGTTTCATGGTGTTGTCGCCACACTCGACGTCTTCCATCTGTTGGAAACGTATATAACGTGATTCGTCTGAATCAGTGAAATTCGGTGGAATTCCTCTTAAATATCGGTTAGAGAAAAACTGTCTTGAACCCGTTGGGGCAGGACTTCCTGATAAAACGTCAGGACCTCTGACACTGATGTATTATTAGGAGGTCGTGAATTTGCATTACACCTGGCTGAGGATTTTTCTCTAATATTTAGTTTGACGTTCAGGAGTGCTTCCATCTAATTTAATTACATCAACCTTGGATCTTGTAATAAATAAATAAACTAAATACCCCCTCAAGCAGCTGCTTGCCACAGAGGTCTGGCAGGAGCCTGTCAGTTTATATGCCACAGTAGAAGGTCTGTGAGGATGGCAGGACCTCAGCAGAAAAATGACTCATACATCCATGCCTTACCCGGGACTCGAACCCAGGTCCCTTAGATCAGTAACCAAGTGCGCTAACCACTCGGCCATATTGGGAGTTTATTTTGTTTTACATCTCGTTGATGTTCTTTAATTCCAGTTTACAGCAGGCACTTCGTTTTACCGATGGATGGAACTCTTTCATTGGTCGTTGCTACTTGGTCTCGGTCGGTTTTGCTTGTAACGCGTACGTCTCTGGATATAGCTATCTGTGTCTCTTCTTGGCCGAGTTTAACTAACCAAGAAATGTTTGGTTTACTGTTGGTATACCTACAGATTGGGGAACCTCTTTTCGCAGGTCTGGATTGTGATACCATTATGTAAGTGTTACTCCCTTTTTCTTCCAACCTACATACACACTTCTAAGAACCTATTCCTTTGTAATGATCTAAATGTTCTGCGTTTCTTGCTTTTTTTGTCGAAAACCGAAAGTTACGTGGAAAGACTTCTAAGAATCTTTTTTTTTTCATATCGAATGTCTTGATCACATAAGAACAGTAAAGAGCCGTTTGTTTCTTCTAAACTTGTAAGATCGATCCATTGGGAAAGTGAAGGAAGCGCAGCTCCCGTCTCTTCTCCCATCTCATAATGTATTAATTAGAAAAATATTGATCATCTGTTATTCAAAGAAACTATTTATTTTGAATGCGTCAGTTTGATATACTTTGCTTTGAAATGAATTCTAAAGTCGGGCAGAAAGGCGGAATCACACAGTCATTTGCCCACACTAATAACCCTCATTTCCAAACCTTGTTCTGATTTAATTTCCTCGGAACTTGACCATCGAGTACACTGTGCAGTAAAAAGAGAATCTCTAGAGGTAAGAGCAACCGAACTACAGGCAGGTTGTGAAGTGATTTTTGTTAGCGCAGTGTACGTTCGCTTGCACTCCTCGTTCGTAACGAACTAAATAAATTCTCAAGTGTCACACTTCCGCCGCCGTTACATTGCTCACAGCACTAGAAACATTTACAATGATTTTATTGAAACAGTTTCCTGAAAGACGATCTTACTACTTCAGGAAGCACAACTAAGGGTGAAGAAAAACAACTGCCTCTTTCCAATGAATAGTATTAATCAAGTACATAACACGTAAGTAGGGGGACTCGGAACACCAAGTTGACATCCTTTAAGAAGTGGTGCTAATGATAGCTAAATCACTCTTCTCCTAAAAGCGAGAGAGAGAAGCTCATCTTGCTACGAGTTGATCGATGTGGTCATCTGGCTGATGGTAAGAAGAAGAAAATGAGGAGGAGAAGGATGGGAAAAATGTGCCTCAGTAGTTTTTATCTGTCTTCGGTAATCTTAGCCAAGGATGTCACCACTGGGTCCGTAATCTTGTCACCCTTTCTCACTCAGGAACAAGACTTAATTAATATTTATCACCGGCAAGCTTTCAACGTTTCTCCGAGGTGCTTCTGGACTCTTCTCCGCCTCTTCTTGCCACTCATTTGCTTGCTTCGAGCACAGAGAGCCTTTATGAGAAAATAATGATCATGTGCTTCTCCCAGCACGAGGCCGAGTATCAGCATTAGTTGATGAAGGGTGTGTGATGTGAATTGAGGGGTAGGAAGGAGCAGAGAGGAAGAACGAAGAGAGAAAATCAGTTCTTTTTCCCTGCATCTGAAACTGGAGAGCGATGACGACATATTAGCCTGAATCTCGAGGGAATAGTGACGTCACGAATGATAGGGATAAATAAGGTGAAGTGAAAATCTGGCGATGTTGCGTCGTTACAAGGGGCTCGCTGTTGTCTTTGAGAAGGGTGTTTCAGTCATTTGTAAGCGTCTCCTGTCAGCAAAACGACTGAGAAGCCGTTCATACAAGCAAAAACGTCAGTGGCACTTTGAAGAAACTGTCACGGTGTCAGTAATGCTAACAAATAACTTTACCAAGGGTGCAACACATTTCGATAACATTCCGCAAGTAATATGAAACGTTCGGAAAGAGCACTGGGTGTTTTACAGAAGACATTTAAAGCTTTTTTCTCTTTTTAAGCAAATTTGAAGTTTTTGTGCTTTATTTTGCTGCTGATTCGTAGAGGGCATGGCAGCTTTCGACTCCTTATTCTGCCGTTCTATCAACATGCACTTTCTCAAAAGGAACATCGATTAGCTCAGAAATCCGCTATCCATCCGATGGGATGCTGAGGTATGATACTGCGCTTGCGTGAGTCCCATTAAGAAATTAAACGACTCTCGAACTGTCCTTAAGAATCGTCCACTGGATCTCTCTCCTCTCTCTCAGCTTAACATTCGAATTCCTGTGACCTTATCTGTTAGCCCTTTGTGCGGGAAATAAGCATTATTATCCAAGGATGAAAGATATTAGTGCGAACGACTTGGTTTCAACTGATATTTCATTTCTGGCAAGACGGTGACCATTTGTTCTATGGAAAGGCAACTTCTATAAATCTTTGAAAGCTCATCTTCGTTTATTAGAACTAATCGACCATGATCACATTTCATCAGCTTGGAACCTATTAACTCCGGTTTGAGGAATTCAGCTGCAGGAAAAAAAAAATGTAGAAGACTGCAAAGGCTGAAACATTTTTTGCATTCCTTTTTGGAATGATTGTGTATTTTCTGTCCACATCACTAACATGTTTCTAAATGATTTCTATTTCTATATATCATTTCTTAGGTTAATAATTGTGGAACAATCTATTTGGATAGTACATCTGTAAGAGTATTTATGAAAAGTATTACAATGTAATGGATTAAACATGCTGGTAGAAAGTCTCGAAGGAGATAACAGTTACTTCATAATAGGCTAAGTGAAAGTCATATCGATCACGTTTTCTTCTAGAACCTACACAAAGATTATCTTACTGATTTTCTTGAAATTATCTTCGTTGTAATTTGGTAAATATTATTCAAACACTAAATTTGAATTTCTGTATTATGGCGTATAAACTGACAGGTTCCTGTCAGTCTTCTGTGGCAAGCAGCTTTTTCAGGGATATTTATAACTTCATTTGCACTAATGTAATGTCATACATCATATGTTTTGTTAGATTTGTCATTCATTTGAGAAATTTCAATCATCTGCGACAAACTGAAACGGAATGAATGTGTGATTAAAAAATCTGAAATTCATTTTGTACTAAAGCATAAAACGGATCGAAAAATTACTGTCGAACCAGACCCGAATTGATCTGATGCCCAGTAATATTGTTATGAATTCAAAGAGATGAAAGCTTAGTGTGAATTCATAATTAGCATATATGTATACCAGTAAAGTATGAATGATGTAATTTATTACAATGACACAAAATTATTACAAATTAATCAATTGTATCTAAACACAACTATTTCTATTTCTGTTAGCATAAAAACAAACCACTTTGTATTGAATCTCATTTGTGACACTAAATAACCTTAGCACTATATACCTTATACATGTGAAACGTTTAACATTGATCTCCCGTGATAGAGGACCCAATAACAAACTTCACTGTTGATTCCTTTTCTCCACCGGAACTAGGCTTCATCTTAAATCAAATAAGAGCAGTCATTTTACACATACATACATACATACATACATACATACATACATACATACATACATACATACATACATACATACACACACACACACATACACATACATCATCATCATCATCATCCTCAAGCAGCCATGGGCTACGGAGGTCCAACCAGACCGTGCAATTTAGTTCTCCAAGCAAGTCTATCCTGAGCTACATTTACTGCATCTGGCCACTGCACACTAATTCTAACAAGGTCTTCTTTGACATTGTCAGCCCACCGCATCCTAGGTCTCCCCTTCTTTCTGAGGCCTTTAGGCACACTGTTCATAACCCTATTCGCCAATCTATAATTATTCATACGGGCAACATGGCCAAACCAACGGAGTCTCTCTCTGCACAATATGCTGCTTAAAGGAGGTTGCAAACTCCTTTGCCTAATCTCATCATTAGTTACAAAGTTGAACCACCTAATGCCCAAGATACTGCGTAAGCATCTGGAATCAAAAGCATCAAGTTTCCTGTTATCTTGTTTACAAAGTGTCCAAGTTTCACTACCATAACTAACCCTAGAAAGAACCAAACTATTATACAGTCTAATTTTAGTCTTTAGGTGTATACACCTATTTCTCCACACTCTCCATAGGTTCTTAAAAGTCCCGGCAGCAATCCCTATTCGTCTGTTAATCTCATGCCGCACATCACCAGTATCTGTTACATAGCTCCCAAGATAATTAAACTGTGACACCTGCTCAAGACTGCAACCATTCAGATTAACTGAATCACAGCCTGCCTGACCAATTTTCATCACTTTAGTTTTCTCTCTGTTTATAACCAAACCTACTCTACTACCAGTCTCATCAACAGCTCGAATGAAAGAGTTCATCTCATCAACATCATTTGCCAAAAGGGCTAAATCATCAGCATAATCTAAATCAGAAATTTTCGTATCTCCAGCCCATTTAAGGCCAAAATCTTTCCCTTGAAGTGAATTTCGCATAACGTAATCAATAACCAAGCTAAAGAGAAAAGGAGACAAAATGCACCCTTGTCGAACACCAGAAGTAATGATAAACCAATTGCTACAAGCCTTACCAACTCTCACACACGACTCAGTGTTATTATAGAGAGCTTTCATAATATTAACTAATTTGTCTGGTATACCATATGATCTCACAATCAACCACAAATTATGACGATCAACAGAGTCGAAAGCCTTTTTGAAATCAACAAAGCTAGCAACCAAAGAACTGAACTCTAAACATTCTCTTAAAAACTAAAAACTTCTAAACATGTTCTGAAACTCTAAACATTTCTCAAGAATCTGCCTAAGTGAAAATATCTGATCCACACATCCCCTACCACTTCTGAATCCACATTGCTCATCACGCAATTGACTGTCAACCAGATTCTTAATTCTATTAAGCACAATCATGGAAAGAACTTTACCTGGAACAGAGAGTAGGCTGATACCCCTATAGTTATCACAAGAACTGCGATCACCTTTTTTGAAAATAGGGATAACAATAGCTCTGGTAAAATCCTTAGGAACCATGCCTTTATCATAAAAGATATTCAGAATTTCAGTCATCCAAGTGGTAACCGAAACATTTCCAGCTCTAAGCATTTCCGTAGTAATTTCATCTACCCCTGGGGATTTATGAAGTTTAAGTTTAGAAACAGCCAAAATAACTTCAGATTGTGTTATAGGTCCAACATTAAAGCCACCAATGCATCTATCATCATTGCAAACAATGGGAGTAGAACTAACTACATTGTTTAGAACATCACTGAAATGCTCAGCCCACCTAGCCATGACAGAATCCTCCCCTTCTATAACCTTACCTTGTTTATCCTTCAATCCTTGTATGCCTGTCCGTTTTCTACCACACAAAACATTAACTATCTGGTACAGCTCTCTGCTGTTGTGCTGTCTAACTGCTTCCTCGGCTTTGTCAGCCAAACCATCAAGCCAAAGATTCTTATCAGCAGCTAACTGATCCTTTAAAAGTTTATTAAGGTCTCTGTAATGCTTTCTATTAGGACTAGTAGGGTATTGATTAAGGGCATTCCTGCAGTTCTTTCTTTCCGAAATAAGCTCAAGTGCCTTATCACTCAGATAATTTTGGCTCTTCTGCTCCTTTTTTCCTAAAAGAGTACTGTTAGTGTCCAAAAAAGCCTGTTTAAAATGATCCCATTCTTCCTCAACTTCAGTAGTAAGCAAACCATGACTGTCATAATGACTAAGTAACCTATCATGGTAAGCTTTGGCTATAACTGGATCTTTCAGAGCTTCAGTATTAAAAGTAAATTTTTTAACCCTAGCACAACACTTTTTAAGTTTAAGTTGCAACGCACTTTTAACAAGGTAATGGTCAGATCCAATTTCAGCTCCCCTATATGCCCTGGTATTCCTAACAGAACTAGCCCATTTGCTGTTAATTAAGATGTAATCAATCATATTCTTATGCAGCCCATCAGGTGAAACCCATGTGTACTTATGTATGTCGCGGTGTTTGTAATATGTGTTAGTTATTCTGAATCCATTGAGTTTACTTACCTGTAGGAGACGTTGCTCATTGCCATTGCAGCTACCAATACCAAAAGGGCCTATCACTTTCCCCAAAGATCAGAGTCAGTACTAACTTTGGCATTGAAGTCACCAAGAACAAGGGTAATATCTCCTTTCTTGACAGAATTCAAAATATCCTGAAGTTGTTCATAAAACCTATCCTTCTATACACACACACATATACACACACACACATACATACATACAAAATCCTCATGCAGCCGTCTGGTTGCATGAGGCATGAATTACACAGTCTGGTTGGCTACGGAGGTCCAACCAGACTGTGTAATTTTACTCTCCAGACGTGTCTCTTTTGAGCTACAGCTGCTGCATTTGGCCACTCTATGTCAATTCTAGCCAGGTCCTGTTTGACATTTTCTGCCCATCGTATTCTAGATCTTCCCCTTTTTCTGATACCTTTAGGTGCACTGTCCATAATCCTGTTTGCCAATCTGCTGCTATGTATACGGGCAACGCAGTCTCTTTCTGCACACTATGCTTCTCAAAGCAGGTTGATGACTGCTTCTTCTAACCTCATCATTACTTACGAAGTTAAACCACCTAATGCCCAAGATACTGCGTAAGCATCTAGAATCAAAGGCATCAAGTTTCTTGTTATCCTAATGACAGAGGGTCAATGTTTCGCTACCATAACTAACCTTAGAAATAACGAAACTATTACACAGAATAATTTTAGTCTTTAGGTGTATACGTCTATTTTTTCATCTCTCCATTGATTCTTAAAAGTCCCAGCAGCAATCCCTATTCTTCTATTATCTCATGCCGCACATCACCAATATCTGTTACATAGCTCCCAAGACAATTAAACTGTGACACTTGCTTAAGACTACAGCCATTCGAAGCAACTGAAGTGTTTCCGGGCTAAAATAATTAATTATATCTAATAATTGCAAGAAATTATCAGTACCAATTTTAAAAATCTCCCAATATTTCTTTTCACTCCTTATATTAAGTTGCACAATCCCCGAAGTATAGTTTATTTTGAATCACGAAGTATAGTACCTTTCATTTTTCCGTCATAACCACTATACACGTAGAGTATGTTTTCCACGTTAAAATCTAAACTTTCTTTGCTTGAATCTATAATTTAAAAATAAAAAAGTACACCCATCCCTCGATTTACATGCTGCTCAGTTTTTTTAAAGAATATAATTTTTATTCTTGAGTAAAGAATACAAATACATTTACAATTTAACCCTCAAAGCTAAATAGCTTATCTGCAGGAAAATGAATAAATTATATTAAACATAGGTCATTCGACAACAAAAATGGTGTACATCAAATAAATCCAGAAAACACAACACATAAAAATCTGCTAACTAGAAAATATCAAATAATTTTTTAATTCCATTTTAAGTCTTCTAAAAGAATCTATATTTAGTAATTCTTTTGGAATAGCATTAAATATAAGTGGTACTTGATATTCGGAGGTATGTTTCCCGTAATTATTTCGAAAATTTGGCAATTTGTAATAACCTTGGTTTTGAAGTCCCTTATTTTTGTTATGTTGAATTTTTAGTTTGTAAGTTTCGTCAAAAAAATTTTTAATATTTACATTATAGTTATATAAATTGCTGTAGGATAAAAGATTTAAAAATTTTAATCTATCGGTGGAAGTTTTATAAATTTTTTGCAAATGAAACGGAATAATATTTTTAGCTATTATAGACTGCAGTTTTTCTATTTTATTTATGTTAGTTAAGTTAGTTGTTCCATGCACAATCATTCCATAATTTAAAATAGATTCGCATATGGCTTTATAAAATATTACACAGGTTTCCATTCGAATTGAATTCAATATGAAAACCTGTGTAATATAAAATATTACACAGGTTTTCATATTTAATACGTATTTCAATTTTGAATTTTTATCGCCGATATTCTCAAGCTTTCACATATGTGGTATATATGGGCATTCCACCTAAAATATTCATCAAAAATGATTCCTAAGTAATTTATTTTATTTACTTGCTCAACAAGTGGGCAACTACATAATGATTCATAATTTGAAGCATCCTTTTTCCTGCAATTTATTTTATGAGTTTTGATAAAGAGGTTTTGATGAATATAAAATCCTGGTGAATGAATAATCATGTTTTGTTTTTTTCTCATTTAAATAGATTTTATTATGATTTAACCATCTAATAATATTATTGTAATCTGTTTGAACCTCTGAAATGCTATCATTTAAATATAGTTTCGGTTTTACACGATCAAAAAAAATGTAACAAATTTTGATTTACACGGTGATACACTTGATGCCTTTGATTCTATGTAGATGCTTATGCAGTATCTTGGGCATTAGGTGATTTGACTTTGCAAGTAATGATGAGATTAGGAGAAGGAGTCATCAACCTGTTTTTATCAGAATATTGTGCAGAGAGAGACTGCGTTGGTTTGGCCATGTACCCCTGGACCTTTTGTAAGCAGCATAAGAAGAAACTTGATGGTTTTAATTCTAGATGTTTACGCAGTATCTTAGGCATTAGGTGGTTTGACTTTTAAGTAATGATGTGGTTAGAAGAGTCATCAAACTCTTTTGAGCAGCATATTGTGCAGAGAGAGACAGTACAATATGCTGCTCAGTCTGCGTTGTTTTGGCCATGTTGCCCTTATGCATAGCTGCAGAATGGATTATGTACAGTGTGACTAAGGTTTTCAGAAAAAGGGGGAAACCTAGGATACGATGGGTAGACAATGTCAAACAGGACCTTGGTAATTTGCCTAGAATGGCCAACTGCAGCAGCTGCAGCTCAGAAGAGACACGTCTGGAGAGGAAGTTGCACAGTCTGGTTGGACCTCCGTAGCCCATGGCTGCATGAGGATTTTATATGTATGCATGTAATAAATATCCTTTGAAATTTCGTCGTCAGATTCGATAGTGTAGTCTACATTAAAGATGTTACATTAATGCTTATTATTACTACTGAACTGAAATTTGGAATAAATGTGTTTAACTAAAACTTTCAATGTACGTTTTATTCATAACAAGGATTTTTTTTGTAACCTATCTCCCATTTTGCCATAAGTTATTGGTTTCGATTTTCACGGCTCTGATTTACACGCCGATTTCCCGGAACCTCTCTCCATGTAAATTGAGGGACAGGTGAATTGTGCTTAAAGCATGTCAAAATTTTACTTTGCTATTTTTCCTTTTCTACTTTTCGCAATATAATTCTGCTGTTCTTTTACTATACATATTTATACTCATAGCCGTCCCGTGGCCGAGTGGTTAGCATGCTTGGCTACTGATCTAAGGGACCTGGTTCGAACCCCGGGTAAGGCATGGATGTATGTGTCGTTTTCCTGCTGAGGTCCTGTCATCATCTCAGACCTTCTACTCTGGCATATAAACTGACAGCCTCCTGTCAGACCTCTGTGGCAAGCAGCTGCTTGAAGGGGTATTTATTTTTTTATTATTTATACTCTTTTGATTTGACTGTTGTACGAACCTTCCAAAAAAATTTCTTGATTAATATTAGTTAGATTTTTCATTGATATAGATTGGCATTGTGATGTCACTTAACCCTACACTGTAAGTTTCAAATGTATCTTCGTTGACAATTTTCTTAGCTGACCCCCGTCTACTCTTGATGAGAAAGGGGTCACCTTCGGGCTTGGAAAGCAGCCGTCACTTGGTCGGACGTTAAGCCGTGATTCCTTGTGCAGGAGAGCCATATCCTGTGCACTTAAAGAATACGTGGATGGCCTCGATGGCAGAAGGCGTTCATCTGTCTCCCAACAGCTGTCCAATCTATCCCTTTGCCCAACTCCGAGCCCTAGGGGTTGCTTCTACCCATTGTGTGCAAAAGCACAGCTCAGAGGTAAATCAATCCAACCGTTTACATCTCTGTCGTTATCGAGAGGGTGGAATAGTTGTAAATTTAACGGTACTATTTGGTTGCGTCATTTCTGATTAGTTTTATAGAAGAGGTAAAATGTAATTTTCGACACTTGAAATTCATCTCAGCAGAAATGTTAAAAACTGTAATGTTAAATAAATTAGAAAGGAAATTTATTTCGAAACTTTTTACGGGTAAAAATAACTAAGTAAATATATATTGCATCATTTTGCTTTAACCGCTTTGAACACCGATGGCAACAGAATGTTTCTAGAGCAAAATTCCTACTCATTCTCCTTGCAAAAGACGATCTCAAGAGTACGCTTAATATATGTGGCAAGAGAGGGATTTCTTATTTCCTGCCATAATCCGACAATATTATTGGTGACATCTCCTTCTGTCCACTGCTGCTTCACCTCAGGAGCACGTGCCGGTGACAAGCTGTTGTCCCGAGATATGAAACTATTACGTCAACCGAACCACTTCTGCCGACAATAGCAAGTGGACGAGGAGGCCACCAGGTTATTGCGAGGAATGGTCGCACCTTGCCTGCAGCGTGTTCTCCTCCTTTGCTCTTACAGTGTAGTTATTTTCGTGAAACTAGCGAACCATAGTTATCCAAGTTTTTCTCACGTCTGTCCTTCTTGTTGGCTTGTTTCTTTCTTCCTTTCTTTTTCCTAGTGTCGTTTATTGCTTTGCCCAAACTGAGCCAGTCAGGCAATGTACGAAGAGGAAAATAATACCAACCAAGTGGCTGCTTTCTTTTTATCAGAGGGAGACATATCCGATTCAACAAAGGGAATCTCTTTTCGAATAAACGAATATCTTTTAAAACGATATTTTTCTTATACAGCAGGATAAAAAAAAAATTTTCATCTAAGATGAAAATTTCCTTTTTGTGGAGAACATAATTTCTACATTTTAAAAGAGCAGTATTGTTTAACATTTGTTGGATCCCAATGAGGATCAAAAAGATATGTTTCACGACCAATTTCAATATATTTTGAATTCTGTCAAGAAAGGAGATATTACCCTTGTTCTAGGTGACTTCAGTGCCAAAGTTGGTATTGACTCTGACCCTTTTGGTACTGGTAGCGCCAATGGCAATGGGCAATGTCTCCTAAAGGTAAGTAAACATAATGGTTTGAGAATAACTAACACTTATTATACACACCGCGACATATAAAAGTATATATGGGTTTCACCAGATGGGCTGCATAAGAATATGATTGATTATATATATATATTAATTAACATCAAATAGGCTAGTTCTCTTAGAGATACCAGGTCATACAGGTGAGCTGAAAGTGGATCTGACCATTACCTTGTTGAAAGTGTCTTGCAACTTAAACTTAAAAAGTGTGCTAAGGTTAAAAATATATATCTTTAAAACTGAAGCTCTGAAAGACTCAGTTATAGCTAAAGTTTACCATGATAGGTTACTTAGTAATTATGACAGTCATGGTTTGCTTACTACTGAAGTTGAGGAAGAATGGGACCATTTTAAACAGGCGTTTTTGGAAACTAACAGTACTCTTTTAGGGAAAAAGTAGCAGAAGAGACAGAATTATTTGAGTGATAAGGCACTTGAGTTTATTTCAGAAAGAAGTAACTGCAGGAATGTCCTTAATCAGTATCCTACTAGTCCTGATAGAAAGCATTACAGAGAGCTTAATAAACGTGTAAAGGATCAGTTAGCTGCTGATAAGAATCTTTGGCTTGATGGCTTGGCTGAATAAAGCCGAGGAAGCAGTTAGACAGCACAACAGCAGAGAGTGTGCCAGATACTTAATGTTTTGTGTGGTAAAAAACAGAGAGGTATACAGGGATTGAAGGATAAAGAAGGTAAGGTTATTGAAGGTGAGGATTCTGTCATGCTAGGTAGGCTGAGCATTTCGTGATGTTCTAAACAATATGGTTAGTTCTACTCCTATTGTTTGAAATGACGATATATGCGTTACTGGCTTTAATGTTGGCTCTATATCACATTCTGAAGGTATTATGGCTATTTCTAAACTTATACTACATAAATCGTATTAATTAAAGCCAGTAATGCGTTACTGGCTTTAATGTTGGCTCTATATCACATTCTGAAGTTATTATGGCTATTTCTAAACTTATACTACATAAATCCTCAGGGATATATGAAATTACTATAGAAATGTTTAGATCTGGGAATGTTTCGGATACCACTTGGATGACTGAAATTTTTAATATTTTTTATGATAAAGCCATGGTTCTTAAGGATTTTGCCAGTTCTTTGCATGATTGTACTTAAAAGAATTAAGAATCTGGTTGACGGACAATTGCGTGATGAGCAATGTGGATTCAGAAGTGGTAGAGGATGTGTGGATCCGATATTTTCACTCAGGCATATTCTTGAAAGATGCTTAGAGTTTGAGACACCTTTGGTTACTAGCTTTGTTGATTTCAAAAAGGCTTTTGACTCTGTTGATCGCTATAATTTGTGATTGATTGTAAGATCGTATGGCATACCAGACAAGTTAATTAAAATAATGAAAGATCTATGTAATGACACTGAGTCGGGTGTGAGAGTTGATAAAATTTGTAACAATTGCTTCTTGTGTTCGAAAAGGGTGCATTTTGTCTTCTTTTCACTTTAATTTGGTTATTGATTATATTATGCAAAATTCACTGCAAGGGAATGATTTTGCGCTTAAATAGTTTAGATATCTTAAAATATCTTTCGTTAGAGCTGGTGATTAGGCTGGTAGTAAAGTAGTTTTGGTGTTAAACAGAGAGAAAATTAAAGTGATGAAAATTGATCAGGCATATCGAGCTTCAGTTGCTTTGAATTGATGCACTCTTGAGCAGGTCTCTCAGTTTAATTATCTTGGAAACTATGCAACAGATACTAGTTAGGTGCGTCATGAAATTAACAGACGAATAGGGATTGCTGCCGGACTTTTAAGAATATATGGAAGGTATGGGGAAATGGCATATATACCTAAAGACTTAAATTTCACTATATAACAGTTTGATTCTCTCTTGAGTTAGTTATGGTAGTGGAACTGGGACCCTTTGTAAGGAAGATATCAGGAAACTTGATGCCTTTGATTCTAGTTGCTTATGCGGTATCTTGGACATTAGTTGGTTCAACTTTGTAAGTAATGATGAAGTTAGGCAAGGGAGTCGGTAATTTTCTTTGAGCAACATATTATGCAGAGAGAGACTCCCTTGGTTGGCCATGTTGCCCGTATGCATAATTATAGAATATTGAATAGGGTTATGAACAGTGTGAGCCGTCCCATGGCCGAGTGGTTAGCGCGCTTGTCTACTGATCTAAGGGACCTGGGTTCGAGCCCCGGGTTAAGGCATGGCTGTTTGTGTCGTTTTTCTGCTGAGGGTCTGTCATCCTCTCAGACCTTCTACTATGGCATATAAACTGACAGGCAAGCAGCTGCTTGAGGGGGTATTTATTTTTTATTTATATGAACAGTGTGCCTAAAAGCCTGAGAAAGAGGAGGAAACCTAGGTTGTGGTGGGCAGACAATGTCAAACATGGCCTTGTTAGAACTGATCTACTGTGGCGAGATGTAGCAGATGTAGCTAAGAAGAGATATACGTGGAGAATTAAATTGCATAATCCGGTTGGACCTCTGTAGCCCATGGCTGCTTGAGGATGATGAGGATGATGATTGTTAATTCGTAATAAAAGTTATTGTTTAACAATCTGCTTTTAAGACTTAAATTGGAAATTAGGTTTATAAATTTTTGATGTAACGGTATTAAATGAGCGGCTGAGAAGTACTTGTCGATCCCCTTTTTGAATGTTCACAGGGAATGGCTGTGACACTACCAGCTGTTATCTGCGAGTACCAGCAGCTATGAGTGCTTCGGTAGCTCCTGATTCTACGTTTAGTTTTAAGATAATTTAGTCATTTCAACAGTTAACATCCTGATAAGTAAGTGAATGATCGTTGAGTTTCAGTTTAAAATAGCAATTTGTTTCTGACCATGACGTCCAGTTGTGCCCTCAACCACCCTACTCCAATGAAGTCTGTTTATTTTGGGAAACGAAGTGACCTTGACCTGTCCCAGGTCTCCTATATGCTTTACTTAGGAGTATTCTGAGAAACTGACGGATCTCTCTACTTGCATTTGCAATCAATCTCGGCATTGATGATAGCCTGAAATTATTTTGTATTTCATTTCTTCT
Source organism: Ryuthela nishihirai (assembly GCA_038380435.1). NCBI lineage: Eukaryota > Metazoa > Arthropoda > Arachnida > Araneae > Heptathelidae > Ryuthela > Ryuthela nishihirai. The sequence continues at coordinate 33,070,774 of JAWZYU010000004.1, forward strand.
GTATAGTATCGCATCATTATGGCAGACGGAAATCTGAACGATAATCTAGCTGCTTCTCCACTTAAAAGTAAATCTGCTACTCTGTATTAACTTTATGGCACAGATTGAGAACATGGGTTCGTTTTTAATCAAATTTGCGATAAAACTCTGCTAATCAGAGTGACAAAATAGCCTTTGAGAAGCCCAAGAAAGAAATTGTTAAGATCTTTGAGAACTCTGTTCAAGAAGAATTTGAAAAGAATGTCTCCACTTCCTCTCTTGAAGTTAATCCATTGGGTATTTTCCTATTATCAGACTTGGAAAACATTTGAAAACGTTTCTGGGAAAAAAAAGGAAAGTATTGAACAAAGAATTGCCATGCTTGGATGATGCAGGTGCGCATCATTTGTTCAGTTAGGGGAGTTTGATCGAGGTCGTACAGTGGATCTTTGTGAAGCAGGTTGGTCTTTTCGTCAAATTGCCCACCGCTTTGGATGAGAGGTATCTGCAGTGGTACAATGGTGGCGTTGAAGGTCAGAAGAGCAATCGCACACTTGCAGACGTGGTTATGGATGCACAAGAGGATTGGCGTATTAGGAGGCGGCAAGTGCAGAGCAGGCTGCTATGGCATCACAAATTCGATCTTCTGTCGTACCAAGGGTGTCTACAAGAACGATATGCAATCGTCTTTTAGAAGCAGGACTATGGGCACGCATGTCGCTGGCATGGTTATCACTGTCACCTCGTTAGTGTCGAGCACGTTTGCAGTGGTGTCAAGAACGAGTTCATTGGAGGGAAGAATGGCAGTCTGTGGTCTTCAGTGATGAAAGCCGATTCTGCTTAGGAACGTCTGATGGTCGTTTACATGTCCGAAGGTGACAAGTTTACATGTCCGAAGGTGACAAGGTGAGCAACTTCTTCCATCGTGTATCTGCCAGCGACACACGGGGCACACGCTGGGCATCATGGTGTGGGGAGCGATTAGCTATCTCTTGTACGTGTCTGGTGTTTGTACAAGGTACACTGATTAGCAATACATACGTCAGTGACATCGTACAGCCGGTCGTCCTGTCATATTTGAGTGTAATCCCAAATGCGATATTCCAGCAGAGTAACGCCCGCCCACACTCCGCCCAGGCAACTCAACATGCTCTCAGGCAGCCAGCACGCTCTACGGACTTGTCTCCAATCGAGCATGTCTGCGGCTGGATCGGACAAAGACTGTTCCGCAGACCACAGCAGGAAAACGACCATCGCTGAATTACGTGTCCAAGTTGAAAGCGCATGGAATGGTATCCCCCAGCGTGATATCCAGCATTTGTACGACCGATTGCATGCCAGATTGGAAGCTTGTATTGCTGCTCGAGGAGGTTCAACGCCTTATCAAAATGTGCGTTTCGTAAAATGTAATACTCATTAAAAGGTACAATAAACATTAAATCGCTTCACATTGTGATCACTGTCCTTTCTCAACAAGTTGTTTCTACTAAATAAATCTCATAGATTTTGTTTCAATTGTTAATGGTGTTCTTTTTTCAATTTCCGCCAGTGTATTATGTGATGCGGAGAATTGACGATAACTAATTTGACAGTTTTGTTTGCCCAAAAAGATATTTTATATTTAGTAAGAATAGACTGAATGTTAAAGGTGATGGAGTGCGTATATTCATAAAAAATTCATATCACTGCAGTATAATATCAATGTTTACTCGTTTCAGAGATTTTGAAATATCGATATTAACATTTATGCATATCGCCATCGCGTATGTTGCGTACTCAGAGCTTACATCCCTCCATCTAGTTCTAGCAATCATTCTTATATAGATGGCTTCCTAAATTGTATAGAATATATTACTAGTGTCAATATTCCTGTGGTTCTCATTGGAGCCTTTAATTTTTCCAATTTAGACCAAATAACTCTACCCTCTACAACTAATACTCAAGGCTATTTCACGACCAAATTTTCTAGATTAGGTAAAGAGATCACTCGTCTTCGAAACACTTCTTAGACTCTGAATTCTCCCTTCGTTGTAAGATTAATCTGTGCATTGTTCTCTAACCGTTCTCAACAAATAAGAGTTAAAGATGCTCTTTCTGTATCCAGCGATGCCAGCAGGGCCACTTCTGCTTGTTTAGACAACTGTCGTTGCATTCAGTTTGCATGCGACGGTATGGGAAACGAGTTATCCTCTTACTTACTATTATCTTCACACCTAACAACTATCATGCACTCAAACAATAGAATTGTCTTATCAATGACTCTCTAATCATCAGTATATCATCTCGATTAAATTTAGGTGTTACCATTTCTCCCAACCCCTCGTTTTCCTTATACTGCCAAAACATCACCAAGAAAGCCAACCGTGGAGACTTCCTGATTTTGCGCTGCAATAAGTGCAACAGGCTCAGACTTTTCAAGGCATTCTCTACTTTTGTTTTGCCTATTATGCATCTCCTATCTGCTCTCCCCACATGATCTATGAAATCACTCTAGTTGAACGTCCACTCAGATGGTTTAATAAGAGACTGCCTGTACTTTCCAACTCAAGCTACGAAGAACGATTAAAAGTTCTCCAATATTCCCTCTATGGAATGGAGGAGGTTGTTTCATGATTTAAAAATCTGCTATTAAATCGTCAACAATCTCATCTATTCAAATCCGGCCGAGCTTTTAATTCATGTCTTGGACCCTAGCAGAACAAAGAGGCTTCCTATGTGTATTCAATTCCTTTATGCTAGAACAAACTGCAAACATCATTCCATCATATGCCGAGTTGGTGGTGTCTCGAAATTTCTACCTCCTGATGTTGTGATCTCCCCAACTTTATACATTTTATACATTTTTTAACTTTATACATTTTATACATTTTTTAACTTTATACATTTTATACATTTTTTAACTTTATACATTTTATACATTTTTTAACTTTATACATTTTATACATTTTTTAACTTTATACAACCAATTTTACAATTTTATACAACTTTATACATTTTTTAATGTTCGACTAAATTTCGAATTATCGATATTTTTAGCATATTTTAAGTTTTAATGTTCATTTCGATATAGTGTTTTAATATTGTGAAAGTAATTATTTAGATATTTAAAATTGTAGCACTTTTTTTCTCTCAGTCTTAAATTTAGGGACATATCTTGTATATATTTCATCTCTTCTGTGCTGTTAACCACATGGTAAACGTTTCACTCATCCTTTTCAAATCCTTTCAGCTGCTGCCCATTCAGCAATTCCTGTTCATGCATGTTTATACACTTGACAATTTGTGTCTCATGTTTTTGATATGTCTTGAGTAGTGTTAGTATACATTTTTGCATCTTTATTCCAATAGAATAAATAAATAAAATGGCCTTTGGAAGGAAGTTGACACATCGCAGTTCACAAGTGTCTCCCTCCTCATCGAGGAGAACAAGAATAGAAAATCTCAAAACTGGCATGATTGAGAATCTCACATTACAACTATCCTTGCACCTTTGTTGACAGAGAAACTCGTCTCTTCGCGTCCCCTAATGACAGGCGGCAGAACGAAACCCATCTTTTTATGGATCACACATACGCTACATAACCCAGATGAAAAATCTCAAAGTTCGAAGATCTGTAAAGCTTCGAGATCTTCGAACTTTGGTTTAAAAATATTAGTTTGCTAGAAAGAATAAAATAACCTTATTGTTCGCTTCTAATATTGATAAATTTTGATAACTGATTTCTGAATAACGATTTCGGTATTTCATTAGATTTCCTTGCCATGTTAGACGCCTTGATCTAAGATGAGATTTCTTATTTTTTTTCTGTTTTCAAAAAAAGCATCATTTTTTTTCTTTCACAAAACCCGAGTCGAATGAGTCTTTTAACAACCTAAGAAATCTGCCTGATGTTTAATGTCCTTGTAGCGTCGACCATCAGGGCCATAGTGATCAGATTATTTAAAGACGTTCCCTGGTTCGCTTTGCGAGGTTCGTTAGCCACTTCCATTTAATTATCTCTCGTGGGCAGCTTCGAGGGATCGTGGTGCAGAGCACAAAGCTTCGCCCCAGATAAAGGCCTTCTGCTTCCACGGGTCTCGTAATCGAGGTGAGCAGAGAATCACATCAGCATCGGTGGCAGAGGAAAGTTGCTGAAGCTCCACTCTTTTGCTATTGCTGCTCGCCTCTTTTGTTGTTTAGGGGAGTGTGCTTAGTCGAAGGCAGTGGTACTGGAGGGAGAAAGAGCGCTCTCAAGGCAGATACACTAGAATCATTTAAAGCACCCTGCAGAGCCACCGACTCCTCTTCCTATATTTTGCTCTTAGAGTCTGCCATCTGGATCAACGAGTTCTGCCAATGTTTGATAATTAAAAATTGTCAAAATTTTAGTTCGCATTTTTTTCTGTTCGTTTATTCCTCAGTAACGTACTTTGTATTGGACAAAAGCTTCGGTATTCGGTGATCTGTAAAGAAAAATACTAAACTTTTTATCATTTTATTAATATATTTTTTAAAGTTAACATGAAATCTGCTCTGGTTAATTAAATATTGCGAATTGAACAGACAATGCTGTTGTTACTCATAGCTGGAATATTTCCTGCGAAAATCAGTCATTATAGTGCACTTATAAAGAGTATAATAAGATAAAGAATATTTCCAGCCGGTTGGTCTAAAGTGAGAGGGAGGCTACCATCTGTGTTACTGATTAATTGATATAAAAATGCTAGAAATAAGAGCGGATCGTCGTTTTTATATACAATTATTGTGAAAGTTAAGTATCAAGACCGTACTGATAGATAGCAGCAGTTTTCTTTAAGAATAAGCAGACACTGCTTCAAATAGTATGCCATTTTCAAAACATTCGAATTTATTATTGTCATCTACCTCCAATCGGAGACCTTGACAAACTTGCTTCTTATGCCATAGTTGCATGTCTCTAAAGTAGACCCTCTTATAATATTTCTAACAGAGTACAGACTCGTATAATATTTCTTATTAATACACGCTGCCATCACATTTCCTATTAGTACAAGCTTCCATTACATTTCTTATACTACACCCTCCTATGATATTTCTTATACTATACCCTCCTGTGATATTTCTTATACTGCATCCTCCCATGATTTTTTTTATACTACACCCTCCTAGAGCCCTTTCTCACACTGCAAGGAGAGTTGTGTTGTGAAGGAGAGTCATTCCCCTGTGATGCTGAACATCACTGCCGAAGTGTAATGTATCTACGACATGGATGAGTTGAGACTCAACACCGATTCGAGTCTCAGGATCTCCAATTTCGAGGGAAGAATGACATCTACGACATAAGCAGCCTCCTGATCGTATAAGCCTTTAGTACCTTTCAAATGAGATATTGTTTTCTGGAGGGAACAGAATGGAACGCTTGCCTTATCAGTTTGTCCTATTGATCTGATCAATAGGACAGAATCTCTGGCCAATTTTGTTTCACCCTGCTGTGAAGAAATCGATTGCAAAGAGTCTTTGTACAGATCATTTAAACTTTCCGGACTTTCTAATGACTTTGAGTATGATTATGTATCCTGAACTATTGCACTGTTGGGCCTTTGTCGAGGTAAAAATCTGGCAGTGCTATTTGTATTTCACTGTGGGTTGCCATCTCCAGTGAACAGATGCACAGGATCGGTTATATTAGTTGGTAGATAATCCTGGTCAGAGACTAGTCCAGTTGCTTGAACCCTTGCCTATAGACGCCATCGCCGAGTTTAACCTGGAGTAAAATGTCTCAGGCAGGTCAGTTACTCTTCTGATTCTGGTTCTCGAAAAAGTCCACTTATAAACGTTGTTCCCTAAATTCTTATCGGTACTAATGGCTTAAGCCTTTTGGACAGATTGTTTTACCTCTGAGCGGCTTTTTTGCACACAATGGGCTAAATGGCCAGGTCACAAGGACTCCGAAGGCTCAGAAATGGTTGTGGGAGAGGACCAACTGGACAACTATTGGGAGACCAAACCAACTTAAATAACTTTGCTTCCTCTATCCCTCTTTGCCCAAAAGAGTACTGTTAGTTTCAAGAAAAGCTTGCTTAAAATGGTCCCATTCTCCTTCACTCTCAGTTGTGGACAAGCCACGATTGCCATAAGGAGTAAGTAGTCTATTATTCATAAACTTTTGCTATTTCTTGGAAGCCTCCTGTCAAGGCTATCCAGCATGCTTTTAACGTGCACAGGGTATGGCTCTCCCGCACACATGCCAACGGCTTAACGTCCCATCTCATGGACGACGACCTTTCCAAGCCCATCAATGTCTCCTACTGGCAGGGGCAGAGCGAGGATTTTTGTGGAGATAAATCTCAATGGTGACCCAGCTGGTACTCAAACTTGGGAACTGCAGATTACAAGCCTGGTGCGCTACCGACTGAGCCACCCCTGCCCCCAGTTATTTGAGTGATAAGGCTATGGAGCTTATTTCTGAAAGAAAGAATTTCAGGTGAATCAACAACCTACTAGTTCCAATAAAAAGCATTACCAAGTGCTTTTTGAACTGTAAAGGATCAGTTAAAAGCTGAACAAATAATCTCTGCATATATGGAAAGATGAAGAGAAAAAACATTCCAATGGAAAGGCAATATCTTCACCTCTTCGTAATTTCAGATTATCATTATAGCCAATGGAAAGGCAATATCTTCACCTCTTCGTAATTTCAGATTATCATTATAGCCAATGGAAAGGCAATATCTTCACCTCTTCGTAATTTCAGATTATCATTATAGCCAATGGAAAGGCAATATCTTCACCTCTTCGTAATTTCAGATTATCATTATAGCCAATGGAAAGGCAATATCTTCACCTCTTCGTAATTTCAGATTATCATTATAGCCAATGGAAAGGCAATATCTTCACCTCTTCGTAATTTCAGATTATCATTATAGCCAATGGAAAGGCAATATCTTCACCTCTTCGTAATTTCAGATTATCATTATAGCCAATGGAAAGGCAATATCTTCACCTCTTCGTAATTTCAGATTATCATTATAGCCAATGGAAAGGCAATATCTTCACCTCTTCGTAATTTCAGATTATCATTATAGCCAATGGAAAGGCAATATCTTCACCTCTTCGTAATTTCAGATTATCTTTATAGCCAGGTAGCATAAATTGCATCAAACTCTTAAGGAACATTATTAACGCGAGTAGATCTGAAACTTAATGAAATTTTATTACATCTTTGTAACTCAGCACAAAGTTTGCTGCGTAGTTCAGTTGTAAAAAGATGAGCAAAGTTCGAAAGCTTCGATGCTTCGATCAAAGGAAAAAGTCCATCCTGAATACTTCGGTGTCTTTCTTTAATTACGAAACAAATCAAACTTTGATGGTGGATAGAAAACTCAAGCAGGATAAATTTCCGTTGGGTCACTTTCCTGAAAACGAAGCAGGTGATTGGACCATTTCAATCATCCAATATGAAGAAATAGGAGTGCCAGTTCTCAGTTAGAAATAAAAATTCGATATTATGCTCCTCTAACCTCTGCAGGCGAAATCGTTTGAATGGTATATCTTGGAAGATTGCTCCTCGTATCGCCATTTTCCCTTCGCGCCGTGGCGCATCGTCACCGGTGTTAAATTTTGTCCCGGGGACATCACGCTACTTACTTAAAGGACACAATACACTCTTTGTTCCTTGATTAAGCTAATAATTTCCAGCGATGTTGCACGAGGCACCGCAATCTCCTTTGTTGAGGATTTCGCTACCATTGTTGTGTGGACAGGCGTCATCTTCGAAACATTTTCCTCTCTTCTCGCGGATGCAGAGACTTTAACAAATGACCGCCTCGAAATGGGCTGCGAAAAGAGCTTACCGGAGTAGGGCCATTCCTTAATGGGCTCTTCCGCTCTGCAAGAAATCTTTCGTGTCGGTTTTAATAACATGTTTTAAAGCTCGAAATATGGATTCGTTTGTACGGATAAAGCGAATTTTTTCGATGTCAACATTTCTCCGCTTTTTTGGCTTTTTGCTATCTTGTTTTGTAAGATATTGACGATTAAGCATTAAAAAGTGATCAATAAACAAATATAATAAATCTCTTTATGTTTACACGAAATTTTATTTTAGGACATTAAAAATTTTGTGATGGTAGAACATTTTTTGCAAATAAAATGTTTTAACAAGATTATATTTTCTATTGAGAAAACAAATATCAGAACTACATCAGTAAGTTTCAAGGTCGCAGTTTTTTCTATTTTTGTTCTTAATTAACTATTCTTATTGTTTTATACTATAACACAACTTCCATTTCCTGAGAAGAGAAATTGGCCCACTCTGCAGCATTCCGCCACACTCGGTTCGTTCCAGCGACGGTGTAGTCCCCTTCGTTGCCATGAATTTCGACAGGATGGGCTTCACATATCAAACACCATTCCTTTCTATTTTGCCCTTAACGCACTGTTGAAATAACAGCAAGAAACTCCATTTAAGAAAGTGCAGTGTAACTTGACGTATCCTATGATGAAGGCAGGACTTGTAAAAGGATCTTTTTACCACCATCAGCAAATGAGATTTTCAACTCCCTCTTCACATTGTTTTATCACTTGAATTATACAATTTTTCATTGCAAGTATAATAATTATCTGATATCAATTGTAAACTGCATGTACTGTTACTTTGGCTCTGATCAAATATAATTTGTCTCAAAATTGTTTTTGACAATCTCTTTAATGCGCCTCCTGGGACAGGCTGTAAGGTTGCACCAACTTTGATTTCAGTGAATTAGTGGTCTTCGAATAATGAAATCTCTTTCGAAGAAAGGCAAATAATAAATGCGAAGTTACATTCAGCAGCAAATTCCTGTCAATCCTTGAATCGCAATGAATTTTGAATTTGCCAATTATCCAGCAGGTTTGTATCCCAACTGTGTCTATGTTGAGGTAATCATTTTCGAAACATTCAAGTTTTTAACAAATTGAATGCCATGTCGTTCATTTATGAATGACGTTAAAAATTTTACCGGTGCTACGGTAAATGACGCGGACTTCGTTCCACGTCGTTTACATTTGAATAACACAAAAAGTTTTATTTTTGAGATCAATGACGCGGTAAATAAAACGCGGTAAAATAAACAAAAAATTTTATTTTTGAGATCAATGACGCGGACTTCGTTCGAACTTCGCGTCGTTTACATTTGAATAACACAAAAAATTTTATTTTTGAGATCACAAGTGATGAAATAATTAACATAAAATGACATTTATAGGTAGAAATGATGACAGTTGAAGAAAAATTGCTCATGGCCCTAGGGAAGTGAAATCAGTTTGGCAACGCAATGTGTTAATGTCGACAAGCGACGTAATCATTCTACGCTGATTTGAAGAACACGCTCGATGGACTTGATGGGAAGTTTCCGTTTGTCTCTTAACAGCTGTCCGGTGCAGGCCCATCTTTTGCCATGGGCAAAGTAGGCAAATGCTGGGGGCCCGCGATTTTGTGGGCGGGGAACATTTTCATTACCACATATAATCATACCCTTTATAAAAATTTAAAGGGGGGATATTTTAATTTTGCCTAGGGGCCCAGGTAAGTCTTAAAATGACCCTAGTCCAGTGGATTTCGTTCTCCAACTTTCTCTGAGCTTTGGAGTTCTTGTGATCTGGCCGTTTTGCCGATTGTGTGCCCAAAAAGCTCAGATATCAAACAACCCAATTATCAAAGATCTATGTTCTTCTTTGTAAACATTTTACGTCAATTATTGAAAAGGTGGTAAGAAACCGTAGGAGCCCCCAACCCCGGAAGATGACGGAATTTAGAAGCCTATCATTAGGAAAAAAAATAGATTATTAGAGTACTTATGTTTTGAAAATACAAATTATCTCTGTATTTAATTCATTTTTCGTCAGGTTCTTATGATGTTAGAATAATTGTAATAAGTATCATTGTAAGGGAATAAAAATTATCTCCCTATATGACATTTCGCTCCTTCGACCCTGATGGTATTTTTCACTTTGCCACACAAACCTCATTTCAGAAAATATTTTCTGATCACGTGCCAATTGGCAGGCATCAGTGAAAGTAGAGACTCAAGGTTTGGCAACATAGATCTTCAGCTCAATAATTCCGTAGTTATTGCCATTATTATTATTATGGTTGAGTTAAGCTCATTATTAATATTAAGTAGCCTTGCCTTAAACAAAGGATGACTATTGTTCAACTGCTCATTCATTGTTAGTAGGAATTTGTTTCCTCCTCTCCGTAGCTAAGGGCAAAAGGAGAGAAATTTTCTTGATAAGGGAAAAGCAGCCAAAGTTGGAACTCGTACGTAAAGAAAGTCGTAGGATCGATGAGACGAGACGTCATAGACCCGCGTGAAGTGTTTTGCTGCTATTATTCTTCAGCTCGGGATTCTTTCCGACGGAGGGGGATGAAGACAAAACGAAAAGGGGTGTTAATTTCGTCACTAACTCTCCGGAATGGTATTTATTTTCCTACTTTGTTGATACTTATCCAATTGAAAATTTAGAATCATTCTAAATTTTCAGATTTAAAATTTAGAATCATTCAAATTTTTTTTAATTTTGCTTTGTTCATTTGTCTTGTGCTAATCTTTATACCAATGTTTATCTATAAATATATTTTATTTAGAAAGAAAATTATTCGTATTTATTATCAAATATAATAATGCTAATTAATACAAATAAATTTTCTCCTAAATAAAATACATTTATAGATGAACATTAGTATAAAGTTTAGCACAGAATCCACCAATAATAATATTAAAAAATATATATAAGAGAAGTATGTTTCGTAGCATTACTAAGCAGGCGCCATAAATTTGGTCCTCTGACTTTCTCTTATAGGAGGTTTTTGTACAGCTATCAGTTGTCGATGAAAGCCTTCACTGCAATGCTCTGCAGCGCGTTCGTTAAAGTGCTCAGTGTGGGGCTCTCCTACACTCAGATCCGCGGTTTAAGTGACATCTAACGGACGTCGGAGTTCTCATTCTGTCGGAGGCCAGGATGGTGGTTTAACGGAGAAGAATCTCAATGCTGACACAGCTGAGAGTCGAAAGTAGGAAGAGCACTTAATGAGCTTGCTTCCCTACCCGCTGAGCCCACTCTCGCCCCAGATTAGTATTTTAAAATGATAAACGAATTAATGTTTCGAGCAATGAAATATTTTTGAAAATTCCTTTTCATTTCAGAGCACCGATAAACAAGGACCTTTCGAAATCAATTTCTATAATTTTGTGAAAGAACAACCCGATGCCTTCACTTATGATATCAGTCCTTGTTACAACGAGTCACAGTCAAAAGTGTTCGTCGTTAAGTTTCCTGGTAAGTGCTATATAATTGTTTATGAAAAGAGAATAATTTATTTGTTTACAACAATTTTCTTTTTTATCTCGTTTTCAAAGAAAACGAGATAAAAGTTTAGCTTTGTCGTCTGTCTGTCAGTCCGTCTATAGACATCGAACTTTTTCGTTTCATCATAATCCTCATCCTCAAGCAGCCATGGGCTACGGGGGTCCAACCATACCGTGCAATTTACAAAAGCATTCCAGCATATCTGTCCTGAGTTACATCTACTGCATTTGGCCACTGCACACCAATTCTAACAAGGTCCTATTTGACATTGTCTGCCCATCGTATCCTAGGTCTCTCCCTCTTTCTGAGGCCTTAGACACACTGTTCATAACCCTATTCGCCAATCTATAATTATTCATATGAGCAACTTGGTCAAACCAACGGAGTTTCTCTCTGCACAATATGCAGCTTAAAGGAGGTTGACGACTCCTTTGCCTAATCTCATCATTAATTACAAAGTTGAACCACCTAATGCCCGAGATACTGCGTAAGAATCTAGTTTCTTGTTATCTAGTTTACAAAGCATCCACGTTTCACTACCATAACTAACATTAGAAAGAACCAAACTATTATACAGTCTAAGTTTAGTCTTTAGGTATATACGCTTATTTCTTCGCACTCTCCATATATTCTTAAAAGTCCCGGCAGAAATTCCTATTCGTGTGTTAATCACATGCCGCACATCACCAGTATCTGTTACATAGCTCCCAAGATGATTAAACTGTGACTCCTGCTCAAGACTGCGACCATTCAGATTAACATAATCACAGCCTGCATGACCAATTTTCATCACTTTAGTTTTCCCTTTGTTTATAACCAAACCTACTCTAGTACCACTTTCATCAACAGCTCGAATGAAAGAGTTCATCTCATCAACATCATTTGCCAAAGGGCTAAATCATCAGCATAATCTAAATCAGAAATGTTCGTATCTCCAGCCCATTTAAGGTCAAAATCTTCCCTTGAAGTGAATTGCGCATAACGTAATCAATAACCAAACTAAAGAGAAAAGGAGACAAAATGCACACTTGTCGAACACCAGAAAATAAAGAACCTAAGTGAAAATATCTGATCCACACATTCCCTACCACTTCTGAATCCACATTGCTCATCACGCAATTGCTTTTCAACCAGATTCTTAATTCTATTAAGCACAATCATGCAAAGAACTTTCTCTGGAACAAAGAGTAGGCTGATACCTCTGTAGTTATCACAAGAACTTTTGAATATAGGGATAATAATAGCTCTGGTAAAATCCTTAGGTTTCCGCAGTAATATCATTTACCCCTGGGGATTTATGAAGTTTAAGTTTAGAAATAGCCGAAATAACTTCAGATTGTGTTATAGGACCAACATTAAAGCCACCAATGCATCTATCATCATTGCAAACAATGGGAGAAGAACTAACTACATCGTTTAGAACATCACTGAAATGCTCAGCCCACCTAGCCATGACAGAATCCTCACCTTCTGTAACCTTACCTAGTTTATCCTTCAATCCTTGTATGCCTGTCCATTTTCTACCACATAAAACATTAACTATCTGGTACAGCACTCTGCTGTTGTTCTGTCTAACTGCTTCCTCGGCTTTGTCAGCCAAGCCATCAAGCCAAAGATTCTTATCAGCAGCTAACTGATCTTTTACACGTTTATTAAGTTCTCTGTAATGCTTTCTATTAGGACTAGTAGGGTATTGATTAAGGACATTCCTGCAGTTCTTTCTTTCCGAAATAAGCTCAAGTGAATAATCACTCAGATAATTCTGTCTCTTCTGCTCCTTTTTTCCTAAAAGAGTACTTTTAGTTTCCAAAAAAGTCTTATAAAATCGTCCCATTCTTCCTCAACTTCAGTAGTAAGCAAACCATGATTGTCCTAATAACTAAGTAACCTGTCATGGTAAGCTTTAGATTTCTATAATTAATTTTTTAACCTTAGCAAAACACTTTTTAAGTTTAAGTTGCAAGATACTTTTAACAAGGTAATGTTCAGATCCGATTTCAGCTCCCTTGTATGCCCTGGTATTCCTAACAGAACTAGTCCATTTGCTGTTAATTAATATATAATCAATCATATTCTTATGAAGCCCATCAGGTGAAACCCATGTGTACTTATGTATATCGCGGTGTTTGTAATAAGTGTTAGTTATTCTGAAATCATTGAGTTTACTTACCTATAAGAGACGTTGCCCATTGCTATTTCAGCTACCGATAACAAAAGGGCCTATCACCACTCCCAAAAGTCAGAGTCAGTACCAACTTTGGCATTGAAGTCACCTAGAACAAGGGTAATATCTGCTCTCTTGAGAGAATTCAAAATATAGTGAAGTTGTCCGTAAAAATCTATACTTCTCATTCGCATAGGCATCCTCAGTGGGGGTATAACAGCAGATAACATTCAAGTCTCTAAAGCTTGTCGGAAATTTTGCTCTAAGAAACCTTTAATTAATGCACTCATAGCCCAGAAGAGCATCACTAATGTGTCTGCTGAGAAGCATTCCCACGCCTTGGTAATGTTTATTATCGATCCTCCCTGAAAAGAGAAATCTAAGATTATTTTTAAGACTCTGATCTTTATCTGTCCATCGGGTCTCTTGCAAGCTGAGAATATCTAAATTATAAGGTGGAATTCTTGTGTGAGGATATCAAGAGAAAAAGCTCTGTGCAGAGTCCTCACATTCCAACTACCTGTGGAGAGGAAATGGTTAGTGGGATGTTTAAAGAAACTATGTATATTGAGAGAGGGAATGCTGACAATTTATACACCTCTATAACAACTATGGCGTATTAAACTGACATGATCTTCTCAGACCTCTGTGGCAAGCAGCTGCTTGAGGAGGTATTTTTTTTAACAATATACAAAGCGGAACTATCGCGTCGCATCACGTGGGATGCGGAAACTGGCATTGCCTATAAATAAAACAGGTCTCTACACATTGGATACCAGTCACGGAGAAGTAATCATGGGTAAAGGCAGCGACGTAAGTGGGTTTGACTGTGGCCAAATAGTAGGCGCGAGGAAGGGCCTACTTCAGCAGTTACGGTGAACTCTTGGGATTTCCACATCAGGCCGTCACACCTGTATACCAAGACTACATGAAATACGGGAAAACTTCCAACCAGCGAGAGAAATGTGGCGTAAATGTGCAATTGACTCTCGAGGTGAACGCAGACTGTCCCGCATCATTACAAGGAATCGCATGGCTACTATGAAGCGGATAATGTTAGAATTGAATGAGGGCACGTCCTACAAACTTATGCACGAAGACTATCCGTCGTACCATGGAAAAAATAGGATATGGAAGTCGACGTCCACATCGTGTCCGCTTGTTAACTGCAAGGCACCAAAAGATTAGCTGCTGTTTGCAAAGGCCTATCGCAACTGTAGTTTTTCAGGACTGGAAACATGTCATCTGATCCGACGAATCATGGTTTCAACTCTATCACGCCGATGGAAAGGTGCGTATGTGGCGTAATCCACATGAAGCGATGACCCAGCTTGCCAAGTTGGGATCATACAGGGAGGTGGAGGCGGCATAACAGTTGGGGTGCATTTACATGAGCTTCCTTGGGGCCCCTCGTACCCGTCGAGACCTCCGTCACTGACACAGAGTCTGTGAATATCTTCGCTGATCATCTACACCCGTTCGTAACGATTTTATTGCAGCACCATGACGCCATCTGTCCAACAGGGCAACGTCACATCGCATACTTCCCGAGTGACGACCAATTGACTCCAAGATCATTCAAGTGAGTTTACTACACTTTAATGGCCCGGACCTTAATCCCATTGAGACTTTGTGGGGTAATCTCTTCTTTGTGGGAAAGATCTCTTCTAGCTTGCCAACCCCCATCGGCAACTGTGGATGCTCTACGATAGGTGATCCTCGCTTCAGGGGCGGCTTGGGTTGGGTTGGGTTGTTTTACCTCTGAGCGGCACTTTTTTTTGCACACCATGGGCTAAATGGCCAGGTCACATGGACCCCGAAGGCTCAGAGAAGGTTGGAGGAGGGGACCCACTGGAACAGCTGTTGGGAGACAGATGGTAGCCTCCCGTCAAGGCCATCCAGCGTGTTCTTTAACGTGCACAGGGTATGGCTCTCTCGCACACGGGGCAACGGCTTAACGTCCCATCCGACGGACGGCGGCCTTTCCAAGCCCATCGGTGTTCCCTACTGACCGTGGGCAGGGCGGGGAGTTTTGCGGAGATAAATTTCAACGCTGACCCAGCTGGGACTCGAACCTGGGAACTACAGATTACGAGGCTGGCGCGCTACCGACTGAGCCACTCATGCCCCCCAGGGGCGGCAATATCAGCTCCGTGTTTCCAACACCTCATTGAATCCTTACCAAGACGTCTGACTGCTGTTAGGGCAAAAGGTGGAGCAACAGGTTATTTGGTAGGTGTCTATAATAATTCGTCTATTCAGTTTAGAACAAGCCTAATAAAGCTTTTACCTTTTTTCCGTCTTTTGTAATGGGAAACCCACATTTTCATTTATAATATAAGAATGAATAATATGCGTAATCAATAGGGAAAATATACACAGCTGAATATTCTTGGTACTATTTATTTTAGAAAATTATTAATCATGTTTAATGATTATATTGAATGAAGGTGAAATCTGTTCGATGTTTGCTGTAAATAATTGAATGTAAAAAGGAAGTTAAAAAAAACGTTTTTTACTTTAGGTCATCTGAATGAATTTCTGAGTGATTACACTTCAATACTGAAGTCTACGATGCATCAGATGATTCAAGACACAGCCGGAGTGAGCCCACATCGAATTTACATTCAACAGGTATCAGCTTTAAAATCAAAGCAATCACCAAATGAATTTGAAATATAGTACAATGAAATTAAAATGAACGTTTACTCTAAGACTAAGTCCAAGAAAAACCAAATTCATAACGTGCCAAAATACACAAACACACACAATATATTAAAATAGGTTTCCGGACACTTTCATGTTATGTAAATAGGAAGTTACTTTCAGAGCTTCTTAACTTTGAAAATAAATTTTTTTATTCACATAATTTGGGAATGTTTTGAAACTTTTTGTAATATAATGTATACTTCGTTCAGTTATTTTTTTACTTTCGAAGTTTTCTTCTTGAGTGCCCTATAGTTAGCATAGAAGAGAAAAACAAACCAAAGAGATTCAAACCAAAACTTAAATCATTACTAAAGTAATGATTACAATTTCCCTTTGCTCCTAGTGGCTGATAAGTGAATAATACTAAGTGTCCAGTCTTGTGTTTTCGGTATTTGACTGTTTAATCATTGAGCTATAGTCCAGTTTTTAACAACGCTATTCGAAGAAATGTCAACTAGAATTTCGCGATTTACCTGCAGCAGATGTAGCTCAGGACAGATATTCTTGGAGAATTAAACTGCGCGGTCTGGTTGGACCTCCGTAGCCCATGGCTGCTTGAGGATGATGATGATGAGATACCAAGTGAAAGCTGCTCAGTATTTAGGAGGCTCCTTTCGCAAAAAGGCCATGTAGTCATTACGATAAAAATACAAACATACAAAATCTTCATGCAGCCATGGACTACAGATATCCAACCAGACTGTGTAATTTTGTTCTCCAAATACGTCTGCCATGAGCTACAGCTTGCTGCATTTTGGCCAATGTAGGCCAATTCCAGCAAACTCCTGTTTGACATTGTCTGCTCATCGCATTCCTAGGTCTTCCCCCTTTCAAGCACACTGTTCATAACTCTATTTTTGCTAATCTATAATTATGCACACGGGCAACATGGCCAAACCAAAGGAGTATCTATTTGCACAATATGCTGCTCAAAGAAGGTTGCCAACTCCTTTGCCTAACCTCATTATTACTTAGAAAGTCAAAACACCTAATGTCCAAGATATTGCGTAAGCATCTAGAATCAAAGGCAGAAGGTTTCCTATTATCGTGCTGACAAAAAGTTCATGTTTCGCTACTATAACTAACCCTAGAAAGAATCAAAACACTACACAGACTAATTTTATCCTTGAATGTATACGCCTATATTCCACACTCTCCAATAATTCTTAAAAGTGTCAGCAGCAATCCCCAGTCTTCTGTTTATCTTATGCCGCACATCGCCAGTGTATGTTAAACAGCTTACGAAATAATTTAACTGACACTTGCTCAATAGCGCAACAGTCGAAATCAACTAAAGCACCACTTGCTTGACCAATTTTCATCACTTTAATTATTTATCACCAGACCTACTCTATTACCAGTCTCATCAACAGCTCTAATGAAAGAACTCACCCCATCAACATCATTAGGCCAAAAGGTCCAAATCATCCGCATAATCTTAATAAAAAATGTTTAAATCTCTAGAACATTTGAGGCAAAATTTCCTCTTGCCGTGTAACATAATGAAAAAGAGGATTTCTCTAGTAAATAATCACAGGATAAATCCTGTAGACATGGAACTCATGAAATGATGAGCTGAAAATTTTTTTTCAGCTCATCATTTCAAGAAGATTTCTTTTTGTGGAATAAGAGGGACAGTTCAGTACGATATGTGCCACTGTTTCTATGGCGTTGCAGCGTGAGTACTTATTTGAGGTTGAATTTTTTCGTTTTTAAGGGCTTGTCATTTAGTCGACAATCGCATTTCCTGAGTCTAATAAGTTTAATTTGTTCACCTCCATTTAGTTTCCTTGCATTAAAACCTTCGTCGATCGCATCTTGTTTTGCAACACGGAATGTCGCATTGGGTCTCATAGACCGATCATTTCCTAGCATTTATCAACGTCGTCATCATCATCCAAAAGCAGCCTTTAAACGTTGACTTTCGCCAACTTTTAAATTCATGCGACCGTTCGCAATGCACCCATTAAATCATCTATATAATTTTTCCGTTTTTTATGATTAATAAAACTAACGTATTATGCATAGAACCGGCAAGGCCTAGTACCTAATGTCCTACTCCGCCTTATCGTGGTGCAGACCGTTAGTACATTTCAAAAGAGATACTCTCTTGTGGAAGTGAGCGGAAGCGGAGGGCTCCAGTAGTGTGGCCTACTGATCTGGACAACTATGGCTTCTTTTTTTTTTCTACCCTGTTGACGAGTAGTCAACCACACAGGGTCCTGGTGCTAACCATATAAATCTACTGGACTGAACTGAATTATGGCTCTGAGCTTGATTATGGATCCTGAATTTGCTGCACTGGTGGGCTTCTGTGGAGGGAAAATCTTCGCTCTGTTTTCTGTTTGTTTGTGGGTTAACAGCTCCAAGTGAATAGATTCACAGGATATGTTTATCAGCTGGTGGATAATCCTGAGCAGAGGTCATCGCAGGCACCTGAACGCTTTGCTTCTACTGGCATCGTCAAATTCTACATTGGGGGAAGTCTTCCAGTAAAGATAGCTTCAGCGTTTAGTGTTCGGGGAACGGGTCACTGCCCGATGTCTGCGATTAGGGGGCTGTTTGATATTGTTGGCATTCCCTCTCTCAATAAACATAGTTTCTTTAAACATCCCACTAACCATTTTCTCTCCACAGGTAGTTGGAATGTGAGGACTCTGCACAGAGCTTATTCTCTTGACGTCCTCACACAACAATTCCACCGTTATAATTTAGATATTCTCGGCTTGCAAGAGACCAGATGGACAGATAAAGGTTAGATTCTTAAAAATAATCTTAAATTTCTCTTTTCATGGAGGAACGATAATAAACATCACCAAGGCGTGGATCTGCTTCTCAGCAGACACGCTAGTAATGCTCTTCTAGGATATGAGTTCATTAATGAAAGATTTCTTACAGCAAAATTTCAGACAAGCGTTAAAGACTTGAATGTTATCTGCTGTTATGCCCCCACTGAGGATGCCGATGAGGATGAGAAGGATAGGTTTTACGGACAACTTCAGGATATTTTGAATTCTGTCAAGAAAAGAGATATTACCCTTGTTCTAGGTGACTTCAATGCCAAAGTTGGTACTGACTCTGACCTTTGGGGAGGGGTGATAGGACCTTTTGGTATTGGTAGCTGCAATGGCAATGGGCAACGTCTCCTACAGGTAAGTAAAACTCAATGGTTTCAGAATAACTAACACTTATTACAAACACCGCGATATACATAAGTACACATGGGTTTCACCCGATGTGCTGCATAAGAATATGACTGATTATATATTAATTAACAGCAAATGGACTAGTTCTGTTAGGAATACCAAGGCATATAGGAGAGCTGAAATTGGATCTGACCATTACCTTGTTAAAAGTGTCTTGCAACTTAAACTTAAAAAGTGTTGTGCTAAAGTTAAAAAATTTACCTTTCATACTGAAGCTCTGAAAGACCCAGCTATATCTACAGCTTACCATGATAGTTTACTTAGTCATTATGATAGTCATGGTTTGCTTACTACTGAAGTTAAGGAAGAATGGGACCATTTTAAACAGGCTTTTTTGGAAACTAACAGTACTCTTATAGGGAAAAAGGAGCAGAGGAGGCAAAATAATTTGAGTGATAAGGCACTTGAACATATTTCAGAAAGAAAGAACTGCAGGAATGTCCTTAATCAATGCCCTACTAGTCCTAATAGAAAGCATTACAGGGAGCTTAATAAACGTGTAAAAGATCAGTTAGCTGCTGAGAAGAATCTTTGGCTTGATGGCTTGGCTGACAAAGCCGAGGAAGCAGTTAGACAGCACAACAGCAGAGAGCTGTACCAGATAGTTAATGTTTTGTGTGGTAGAAAACGGACAGGTATACAGGGATTGGAGGATAAACAAGGTAAGGTTATAGAAGGTGAGGATTCTGTCATGGCCAGGTGGGCTGATCATTTCAGTGAAGTTCTAAACAATGTGGTTATTTCTACTCCCATTGTTTGTAATGATGATAAATGCATTGGTTGCTTTAATGTTGTGGTCCTATAACAGAATCTGAAGCTATTTTGGCTGTTTCTAAACTTAAACTTCATAAATCCCGAGGTGTAGATGAAATTTCTACGGAAATGCTTAGAGCTGGGAACGTTTCTGTTACCACTTGGATGACAGAAATTTTGAATATCTTTTATGATAAAAGCATGGTTCCTAAGGATTTTACCATAGGTATTATTATCCCTATTTTCAAAAAAAGGTGATCGCATTTCTTGTGATAACTATAGGGTATCAGCCTACTCTCTGTTCCAGGGAACGTTCTTTGCATGATTGTGCTTAATAGAATTTATTCCCTTAAATTTAAAAAAGTTGCTTTTTCCACACCCCTCTGAGAACTGGAGCAGGTTGTTGCTATGAATGGACTATCTCTTGACACTCTATCAGTGTACTTTTAAATTTCTACCATAAATATATCACTTGCAACATTCGTTAAAAGTTTTGCCGTTTCCATATTTAATATTTTTTAACGATGTGAATAAAAATTACCTAAGGATTATAAAAATGCGAATTATAATATTTCATTAGTAACAATCCAACTAAAAAGTTTTCCAATTATCTCAAAATGAAACAATTGAGTTTCCTACCCCCCCCCCCGTCAACTCATTATTGCCAATGAAACTTCTTGGCCTTCATATTCCACCACCAAAATGTTGAATTTCTTGTTCGCATAAATACGTAACAAAAATGTGCAAATATATAGTATTTGCTTAGAAATTACGAAATTTCCAATTTTTCCACCGGTAGAAGGCGTACATAACTTTTGGGAAATTCGAAAAGTGCAAATCGTAATAATCCAACAGAAAAATAATTTTTAATTTATCCCTATAAATAAAAAGGTTAGATGTCTACAGACGGGGAGATAGACAGATCACAAAGTGATAACATTTAATTACATTCGAGAAATTACACAGTGAAAAAATTAAAAGCATATCATTTTCTATTTTTAAAGCGATAAAAAAGGTAAAGAGGTTGGAAAGAGCAAATGACTAGATTTCCATTGCTGTGTAACATTTCTCTCTGCGTTATAGAGGTCTTTAAAAATTTCTTAATAAATGCATGAACTATACATGAGTTCGTCATTTTTTGACTCTATTACCTCTATTAGTATTCCCAAAGGGACGGTAGGATGACCATCCTACCGTCCCTTTGGGAATCCTTTTCCTCCGCAGATCCAGCCCTGGCTATTATCAAAATGATGAAAGGACAAAGAAAAAAAATTCATCTTCGTCATCCTCAAGCAGCCATGGGCTACGGAGGTCCAACCAGACCGTGCAATTTAGTTCTCCAAGAAAGTCTGTCCTGAGCTAAATCTGCTGCATCTGGCCACTGCACACCAATTCTAACAAGGTCCTGTTTGATATTGTCAGCCCATCGCATCCTAGGTCTCCCCCTCTTTCTGAAGCCTTTAGGCACTCTGTTCATAACCCTATTCGCTAATCTATAATTATCCATTCGGGCAACATGGCCGAACCAATGGAGTCTCTCTCTGAACAATATGCTGCTTAAAGGAGGTTGCAGACTCCTTTGCCTAACCTCATCATTAGTTACAAAGTTGAACCACCTAATGCCCAAGATACTGCGTAAGCATCTGGAATCAAAAGCATCTAGTTTCCTGTTATCTTGTTTACAAAGTGTCCAAGTTTCGCTACCATAACTAACCCTAGAAAGAACCAAACTATTATACAGTCAAATTTTAGTCTTTAGGTGTATACGCCTATTTCTCCACACTCTCCATAGATTCTTAAAAGTCCATCTGTTAATCTCATGCCGCACATCACCAGTATCAGTTACATAGCTCCCAAGGTAATTAAACTGTGACACCTGCTCAAGACTGCAACCATTCAGATTAACTGAATCACAACCTGTCTGACCAATTTTCATCACTTTAGTTTTCTCTCTGTTTATAACCAAACCTACTCTACTACCAGTTTCATCAACAGCGCGAATGAAAGAGTTCATCTCATCAACATCATTTGCCAAAAGGGCTAAATCATCAGCATAATCTAAATCAGAAATTTTCGTATCTCCACCCCATTTAAGGTCAAAATCTTTCCCTTGAAGTGAATTGCGCATAACATAATCAATAACCAAACTAGAGAAAAGGAGACAAAATGCACCCTTGTCGAACACCAGAAGTAATGCTAAACTAATTGCTACAAGACTTACCAACTGTCACACACGACTCAGTGTTATTATATTTCTCCATCATTCATTAACTCGAATAAAAACTTTTGAGGAGTGAAAAAGTAGGTAAACGAAATGAATGGTATTGAATAGGTATTGATAAACTATATCAATATATGACCTTTAAAAACGAGATTCAATATGCTCCAAAGGCCCTATGCGTTCTTCTGTTCTATTATACTCCATGCCACCTTTTATTATTTTGATTCGAGTCTATTAACATAATAATAATAAGTTACATTATTAATTTAATTAATTAAATGCTATTTTAATTATGTTATTTGCATAAATTTCTCTTGTTTTTGAAAAAGAAGCAAATGATTGCACTTTGTCGTCTGTCCATCCATATGCGAATTTCTTTTTCTATATCCATATCCGAATTCAACGATTTTGCATTTAGAAATGAATTAGAAAATCGTTTTGTGTTAAACTGGTATCGATGAAATATTACGATTTGAATTTTCCAAATCTCCCAATAGCTATAACTGCACTTGATAACGATCAAAAAATTTTGAAAATAGCAAACTTCTAAATGAATGTTGAAAAGCGATGTAATTGAGTTTAAAATTTGTAATTTTGGTGGCTAAATATGAAAGGCTGAAGTTTGCATTAACAACGACAATGATTTCACCTTTACCCTGAAGTGGGGGACATAATTTTTTGATTTTAAGAGATAAAAAATTTATTTGAGTTGGATAGGTATTGATAAATTCTTACGTTTCACACTTTCGAATCTCAGAAAAAAAGTTTAATTCCCTGCCCTAATAATAAAAATTTCAAAAATTTAAAAGAACATTTCAAGTGATTTATTTGGGCTAGAAATATAATATTTTAATGGTGGCATGTGACGATCCAGGGGTTTATTTTGGCAGCAACAATTTGGAGAACGCAAATTTCTGTTTCAAGGGATTAATGAATATTCTTTTTCAATTAAATAGGCACTAACGAAATAAGACGATTCCTAGTTTTCAAATCCTTCAAAAGGCTTTAGTTTACATTTTTAGAGGACGCTAGGTGTATAAAATGTAAAATTTAAAATATTATATTTCAAATAATATATTTATGCTAAAAATTAGAAAATCTGTTGCTAGAATTTGTTGATCAAGAGATAATAATCCCCAGAGAGATATCACCCAAATTGCTCACTAAGAGAAGTGTAATTTACTTTACTGGCAGGTATTTTAATTAAATTACATTGTTTAAAATTCGACCAGTTTAAATTTATTTTTTAAAAAATTAGAAATTGATTTCAAAAATTTCAATACTATTTTAATAGAGTAATAATAAACGATTTATTTTATTTTGTATACAGTGACTGATTTTCCCCTCAACCCTAGCGGATGATAAAACGCAACTTTTTCATTTTAGAGAAAAAACGAGGAATTATTTTTGCATTTTATAGGGATATTATTTGCATTTCAAATCACACACCATTGGGAATTACTACAATTATAAGGTGCAAATTTCGGAAAACGAAAAATTTCGTTTTCTTTGAAAACAAGCTCGCATGTGCTCCAGAGTCGATACGTTATTCTTCTATTCTGTAATGATTACATCTCATTAGCTTACATCTATTAATAAGCTGCGACACCGCTTGAAGGATAGCAGTTGTGATCCTCAAACACACACGAGTTGTTCATCCTTGATGTAAATAATAATGTACAATAGTTATTATATGTAGTTAATGTATGTACCTTATGAAAGGAAAAGTAGCTTGCTGAACAACAGATTGGCGAGTAGATTTACCAGCAGTGCGACTAAAAGTTTGTGAAAAAAGGGGGCCAAATCAAGAAACAAGTTGGGATGAGAGTCAAAGAGGGCATTATTAAAACTGAACCCGTGTTGAGGATAATAGTTATTTGGGGAATAAAACAACATATTTCCTTTGGATCTCCGTAAGTTTTGGCTGATGAAATTCTTTATGTTGTTAAATACGATGTTTTAAAATATAGTTTCAGGAAAATAATAATAATTAATAAGTGTTGGTTAATAGGATTAGGAATAATAATTTTTGTGCAAAATCATTTGTCATTATTAATGAGAAAATAATTTCAAGAAATAAAAACACTTCTAATGTAAAAAATTTTAAAATATATGTGTGCAATGCATGCCTCAGTTAACTTGAATTTAAGTTTTTTTTATTTTATGAAGAATTAAAATCTATAACAGAATTAACAGTAATTTCCTTTTAAATTATCTTTGTAGTTCTATTTTCGATCGCCCTACTTTTTCGTGCAATTCAAGCTCCTGGAACGCCCTCCAATTAAAGGGACGGTTCTGAAGCCCGTTCCTTCGGACAACTCATTGAAAGAGGCAGAGGATTTGTTGCGAAAAGCTGTATCTGAAGGATCATTTATGACGACGATACATACGAACTCCTCTTTTGTAAGTATTCACCAAAACTGAGCTTAATTCATGTAAATTATACCTAAAATTATTTACTGATAGAATTTTATGATTTATCTTTTGAAATGACGAATCGATAATTCTCATTAGAATCTCAGCTTTCAAATGAAGATTATTACAAGAAACAAACTTTATAGTTTAGATGAAATCGAACTAGAAACCAACAGAAGCTAATAAGCATTAACTTTGTTTTCACTGATCAACTGAATAGGGTATTATTCAAAGTAGCTTTTGAGTGCAAGATAACGGCGGTGAGTTCGGTAAATGTGACTAAGCATAATTAATATTGTGATTCTTTTATTTACAGAGTGTTCCTTTAAAAGCTTTTCCTGATGGTCTGAGAGAATTTTCCAGCGAAAATGCTGTGGTCATAGAAGAAGGATATAAAGAAGGTAGGCCACTATCCTTTTAATTTAGCAAATGCGTGCCTCCGAAATTATTTTCTCTTTCCGAAGCTTTTTCTGTTCATTGTATTCACAAAAATTTTATCTTTCTGTGTTGTATTCATAAAGAGACTGAAGACACTCGAGAGTATGAAATCCTCGCTTATGCATTTCACCGGAGTTCCAATCGAGGGAATTACTTCCTTGATCTGATCAGGTGACCTTTGACCCCGGTAGCCAGCCCTTCCCTCGAGCTCATTGTGCAATCGACCATGCGCACGCGCATAAGGCATTGACAACAGAAGATGAGTAAAAGAAGCTCGTTTCCTTCAATGTGTACTAATTGGATATCCTCTATTTTTCAGGCAGTGTGATTGGCCTCTCAGTGGGTATGATCATCCTGGGAGTTCTACTCGGTGGAGTCATAGTCAACATCCTTATCAGTCGGAAATTCGGAGTATCTCTGCTTCAGCAGTCTGGATACGGCTCGGGCCCCACTTCATTTCCCAATCCTCTCACAGAGAGTACGTTCTGAAATGCACTCCTTAGGTCTGCGAAGAAGCAACAGCTGTTGTATTTCATTTGCACATGTCTTTGCACCGTTTGTAAATCAAATGTTGTACATAAAATATATTCATTGTCATAACTGATATCAGTAGTCCGATTTCGAACTCATTTTTGAACAGTACTTGAGAGATGTCCATTTGATGTTGAAAGGATTTTTGAAAGATATCGGCTCAGGTAAGATGCGATTAGATAACGTATGAAACAATAAAGCATGAATAAGGAAGTCAATTCTCATACGATCCTATACGGAGGTCGTTCAAAAAGTTCTTGACACGTGTCTGTAGTTTGCACTCGTTCCTCCGAAGTTAACGAGCAACGACTTATTTGAAAGCTTGTCTAAAGAGAAATGATAATACACCAAAGATCGTATCATAATTTCTCTCTCCGCTGGGGGAGCGTAAATTTCGATCTATGAAATCTGTGCATTGTTGCTATGGAGCCTACTGAAGACGGGGAAAGATTTTACATTTTCACAAGAATATAATTTGGGGAAGACGCCCCCAAACATAATCCATGCCGATTTATTACAACTATATGGGGATCATGCCTGTGCATATGGCACAGTTACAGGATGGATGTGCAAATTCAGAGAAGGATAGCAGAGCTTCGAAGACTTCCCTCGTGCAGGAAGACCAAAGGAGGGCTTGAAGAAGAGAACCATCGTTCCTGTTCGTGTGCTCATTAAGGAAATCCCACATATCACCGTTCAGGTAATAAGTTTATGCCCAGTGTATCGATTGGCAGTGTGGAAACAATTATTCATCAACATTTAAGCCCCTAAAGATCTGTGCCAAATGGCTGCCCCACAAACTGACAGAACAACAAAAAAGGGCTAGAGACAACTCGTGCAAGGAAATGCTGGCAATGTCTGAACCTAGTGGCCCCAAACGGTTAACAGACATTGTCAGAGGTTATGAGAGGTGTTTTCTTTACTATAAAACTCCTTGAAAGATCGACAACTATGTGTGGGTTGCAGAAGATGAACAGCGTCCCCAAATCTTCCCATGTGATTGTCCCTCAAGGAAGAGGATTTTCAAAAATTTTTGCAATTCCCAAGGAATGGCTGCCGTGGACACCTTACCTGAAAAAATGACTATAAATGGCCAATACTATGCCAACATATTTTGCCCAAAATGGTTAAGGAGATGAAGGAGCAGCGTCCAACAACAGAGATGTCAAGGGTTCTCCTTCTACATGACACTGCTAGTGCTCACAACCCCATTCAGCATATTCAACTGATCGTGCATCATGCAATTTTGGTTGTTTCCAAAAATTGAAAAGGAATTTGCTGAGAAGCCTTTTTCAGGGATACAGAACCCTGCAAAATGCGTTCATTCAGAGTTGTGGAGTATTCCACAACAGGAAGATTACTAAGCGTCGCAGAATTGGCGTAAACGTCTGAAACTTTTCGTAGATGTTGGAGGGGAATACTTTGAAGGACGGTAAAAGTTTTGTTTAGGTGAGTGCAATGGTTTTTGTCCTGCAGATGCTTATCAAGAACTTTTTGAATGCCCCTTCAAACATTTAGTATGCATCAGAAAAATGAAACAATTTCAAATAGTAAAACGAATGCAATGTTTAAAACAGAAACAGTTCAGAAGGATGATATATTATCAACAACAGCAAAATCTTACCCGATACAGGAACTCGTGTATCAGCTATCAAATTCGTGTAATTCAATTTTTTTTCACTTCTCAAACTTGGGGAAGTTTTTGAGACCGAAAGGTTAGCAAGCTCTGAAATGGGTGACATTGGCCTCTGGTAATATAACTGTCAGACATGAGGATTTGTGTTGCCTTTCAGTTCAGATTGTGACTTTGCTTCCTCTCAGCCGTCTCTCTCATGTCATTGACTGTGTGGATTCTTTCTCGTATTTAAAAAATAAGCCATTCATTTCTTGTTTTATAAAATTTCGTGGTGTTTAATTTCTCCCCCGAAAAACTGATGACATCCCATTCCTCTGATGGTAGAGAATTCAGCGATTTCCCTGATATCAAAGGATCAGGGGTTTGCGATGACATCTGATCATGGCCAGCCACCAGCTGATGTTACTAAGTGATATGTTCATTCGTCCACTTGGGTTGTGCAAACTTGCTGAATTAATGGTAAACACAGAGGTCGATTCTCCCTCAAAAGAGGCAATGCATTCGAATAACTTCCGAACCCATTAACCCTATTCAAAGGCATTAGACCCGTGTTTCCCAACGTGGGACCCACGCCCCACAGGAGGGCAATTTGATTATCAAGAGGGGCAATTCGAAAATGGACTCGTTCAGAGTTTAACCGTATGGCGGTTAAATTTTACATAGGGGGGGACATAAGAATTTTAGAAAGGCTTAAGTGGGGCATGGCACAAAAAAGGTTGGAAAACACTGTTTTAGACAGTCTCGGTGATTTGAATGGTCATCACCGATATCTTAAAGTTGATCTCTCCTCAGCAGATCGAAATGCATTTAATAATGAATGGGCCGTAGAAGACATGATCACTAGGCCGAACTGATCTGGCCCTTCCGCTCTCCTAGGCAAAATCTCCACTAAATGATATCAATTTCCTGTGCCAGTTGAAGGCAGGGACTGAACCTTAAGTACTATGCTTGTGCAACTTAGCAGGCAAACGATGCAAGGATCTTCTTCTACAGTTTCTGTTTAGGTATCCTTCACTGGTGAATCTTAGAGTCACGTTTTCTCTGGAAAAAAGTCACTTTACGGAGAATTGTAAAATATTCCAACCGATTGCATTAATCGCTCGCTGCAGACTTTAGAAATACTATTATTCTAGTTCTTATGTTGTTGTTGTAACTCCCAGTACTATGCTCGAAATGTAACAAAAAATATCATTTTAAAAAAAGTTTTCAGAATAGGATACTCTTAAAGAATTGTTTTTAATGACATGATATAGATTTGTGAAAATGCTGAAACGATTATTTGGCTTTCTTGATGATTAATCTTTCACATATAGTCTAGTTCTGTTCCTTGCTATGATATCGAATTAAAATAGATTGAGGGAACAAAAGATTAATTATTCCACATCATTATTTATGATACTTCACCTGTCTACATCAATGAAAACCTAACTTTCATGAACAAAAATCTTCTATGGCAAGCAAAAAAATACGCAAAAGAAAATGATGTAAAATACATCTCGTATAAAAATGAAAAAATCTTTTTAAGAGAGAGTGACTTAGGTAAGGTATGTTGCATTGATCTATCATGTAACTTCCAGAACTTAAGTCTATAAATATAATATTACCCTGTATTTTTTTATCTATTTTTTTAATTCTATATCATGGCAGTTAAGTTGCGAAATGAACCTGATTACAATCGTGACTTTCAGACAACAGACAAGAGACAGTTTGAAAGAATGGGATGTCGAATGTACTGACTATTTTAAGGAAACTATTTTTGTAATTCACATAAATTTAAGATCACTGAGGAAAAACTGGCACTCACTTATGGTACATATTGATGATATATTGTATAAACTTGACATAATTATTATAACAGAGAGTAATATTAGCGTCCATGAAAACCATTTATACACAATTAATGGCTTCAGCAATTTAAATTCAAATATTTTTGATCAAACAGGCAGGGGGGGGTAATAATATATTATCGAAATAATTTAAATTATATATTGGTTGGTTGGTTGTTTTACCTCTGAGTTACACTTTTATGCACACAATGGGCTAAATGGACAGGTCACAAGGACGCCGAAGGCTCAGAGAAGGTTGAGGGAGGGGACCCACTGGAACAGCTGTTGGGAGACAGGTGGTAGCCTCTCGTCAAGGCCATCCAACGTATTCTTTAACGTGATACAGGTTATGGCTCTCCAGCACGGGGACCACGGCTTAACGTCCCATCCGACTGACGACGGCCTTTCCAAGCCCATCGGTGTCCCCTACTGACCGTGGGCAAGGCGGGGAGTAAGTTGTATATTGATCAACGAATCTATTGCCCCAGCTGAAACTTTACAAATCTCTATAAATTATTCAATGTTAAACTTCGTATTGTTGCAATATACAGATCCCCTAGGTCTGATTTGAAAATTTTTTCTTCAAAATTTAAAAAATTGTTTTAAAGAAAATCAGATTGTGAATAATGTGCTTTTAATTGGGGATTTTAATATTGATGTTAAAAATCTGCATAAATCTGAGGTAGAGGAATAGAGAAATATTATAACAGATTTTGACTATGATCAAATGATAAATGATTATACAAGAGTGGAAATCGGAAACGATCAGTTGACCCGCACATGAATCGGTCATGTAGTTGTCAAAAATAATTTACCTTTACTCACAGCGCCAGGCTCGTGATCTGTAGTTCCCAGATTCGAGTTCGAACTGAGTCAGTGTTAAGATTTATCTCCACAAAACTCCCTGCTCCGCCCACAGTCAGTAGGGGACACCGATGGGCTTGGAAAGGCCGCCGTCCGTCGGATGGGACGTTAAGCCGTGGCCCCGTGTGCGGGAGAGACATACCCTGTGCACGTTAAAGAACACGCTGGATGGCCTTGACGGGAGGCTACCATCTGTCTCCCAACAGCTGTTCCAGTGGGTCCCCTCCCCCAACCTTCTCTGAGCCTTCGGGGTCCATGTGACCTGGCCATTTAGCCCATGGTGTGCAAAAAAGTGCCGCTCAGAGGTAAAACAACCAACCAACTGGAGGCTACCATCTGTCTCCCAACAGTTGTTCCAGTGGGTCAGTCACTGAATGGTGTCACTGTTGAGCTGTAGAACAAAATAAGTGAACTTCTCTACGATTATGATGAGAAGATCATTGGGAAAAGATTACTGGAAAGAAATTGGGATGATTTATCAAAATCAACAAATAATCCTGAAATCTTATACAAAAAAATTTATGATGCGTTCCATAATATTTACAATGAAACGAATATACGTGCACAGAGAAGATGAAAAAGAAAATAAGACCAGACAAAATTTGGATCAATAATTCAATCAAAAATGAAATGACTATTAGGGATAAATTGTGGAAATGATACATTAATAACAAAGATAAGAAGACTTACAAAGATGGCTATAGTCAGCTAGAAACGAGGTCAATAATCTGATTAAGAATGAAAAAAGAGAATATTATTTTCAGCTTTTTGAAAATGCTGCTGGTAATACTAAAAACACATGGAATTACATTAATTTAATTACTGGCGTAAGAGTCAAAAGAAATAACGATGATGTAATATGTATGTCAAAAGATTTGACAATTAGTCACATCGTAGAGAATTTTAGTAACTGTATCATTACATCTGTGTCTGACCTAAAGGAGAAAAATCCTATTCAATGCGACTTTTCAGATATGATTACAACATCTAGTACACAGAACTCGATGTATTTTCAAGATAGAGACAAAACTGATGTTTTAAAAATAATCATAGAAATGAGCTCTCAGAAATCAGCTGGTACTGATGATATACATTTAATACATAGAAAAATCTATAATGAACAAATTTCAAATAATATAACTGAACTAGAAAACCTAATATTTTATCAAGCTTATATCCCAAACATGTTTAAAACTTCTGTAATAAAACCAATTTATAAATCTGTAAAAAAAATGCGATATTAAAAATTACAGGCCTACTGTTAATTATCAACAATTGAGAAAATTATGGAGAGATACGTAGCTGATAAAATCTACAGTTGTCTTTATAAATTTAGGCTATTACACTGAGCCCAATATGGTTTCCAAAAAACATAAGAGCAATAGCTTACTTTTAGAAATTTTACTGATACTGTCAATGGCAATTTAAATATAGGTAAACTCCTATGCTGTTTCTTTTTAGATTTAAGTGAAGCCTTCGATACCTTGGATACTAATATTTTGCTCAGGAAGTTGGAAAGAATTGACATTAGAGGTAAACTTCTTAGATGGTTCAAAGCTTATTTAAATGATCGATACATCACCACCAAAATAAAAGACTGCCAAAGCTCTCCTCGGGCTTCACAGTATGTGTACCTCAGGGGTCAATTTTGGGTCCATTACTATTCTTAATATATATTAACGACTTATTAGATATTAAATTTTCTGGCTCTATCTTTCTATGCGCCGATGATACTGTATTAGTCAATTTGATTATAATTTGGAAACAATTATTTGCAATTCCTAACTTGATCTTAACAAAACAACAAAATGGTTAAATAAAGATCACATTTATTTGAACGGTAATAAGACCATTCAAAAGGGTGATTCAAAACTTATCGTTCAAATTTCGTGGGGAGGTAGGGAATACGTCAGGAAACCGATTTCACATAGGAAAGTATGTCCGCAAACGTCATCTACATGAACAAATGGACAAGTAAAGTGAACACAAGGAAACAGTACAGTTAAGTGGTAACGAATGTGACTTTTATTCCAACAAGGTAAAGTACAAGTTCACAGTAGGTGCTCAAAATTGCGACCATTTACACGGACACAGGATTCACATCGCCGTTGCATTGACCGCCGAACATTTTCAAAAACGCCTGGCATATCACGGACAATGCCTGCGGCGGCCACTATTCGTGCAACAAGGTCCATTTCACTGTCGACGGGGGTCTCGTACACATGGTCTTTCATGCCCCCCCCCCCCACAAAAAGAAATCCATGGGCGATAAATCAGGTGACCTGGGTGGCCAAGCGATCGGTCCACCTCTACCGAACCATCGAGCTCCGAATGTTCGGTTCAGGTAATCACGCGCAACAATTGTGCTATGGGCTGGAGCCCCGTCATGTTGATACCACATATCTCGGCGAATATGCGCAGGAACAGCGCCCAGAAAAGTCGGTAACACTGTCTCGAGAAATATTAGATATTTCCGGCCGTCCAATCGGGGCGGTAGCAAGTAAGGTCCCAACTAACAGTCACCAATGATTCCAGCCCACACATTTACGGCAAAACGATGTTGCGCAGCGTGACTTCTCGTACCATGCGGGTTGTCATAAGCCCACACATGTGAATTGTGTGTATTGAACACACCTTCACGACTGAATGAAGCTTCATCTGTAAAAAGGACAGAAGCTGGAAAACTGGGGTCCACGGAACCTTTCTGCATGAACCATTGTGCAAATTCCACACGCTTCAGATAATCGTCAGGATGCAGTAACTGCACCCTTTGCAGAGGGTAAGGATGCACACGTTCCTCGTGCAGTATCCGCCACACTGCTGACTGAGAGACCCCAA
The DNA here is from genome assembly GCA_038380435.1 of Ryuthela nishihirai. NCBI lineage: Eukaryota > Metazoa > Arthropoda > Arachnida > Araneae > Heptathelidae > Ryuthela > Ryuthela nishihirai. The sequence continues at coordinate 33,103,662 of JAWZYU010000004.1, forward strand.
GCTGCTGAGCAATACTCGTGTGCCGTTATTCGGATTGTCTTCGATGGACTGTAGAACTTGTTCTGCGACGTTGACAGTCTGCGTCAGTCGTCTTCTCCCCGTATCCTGCATGTTGCTGCGCAGTGAACCACGTTCGCGCAGATTGCGATGCACACGTGCAAACATTTGATGCTGCGATATTCTTCTGTTGGGGTATCGGTCTTCGTAAACTTGCCTAGCTCGGCGGCCGCTTTCGCCAACTGCCCCATATGCGAGATGCATATCCCCTAGCTCTTGATGCGTAAAACGATTCATCTTATCACTAGTAAGTCAGCACTGATGACAGCGGGTGTGGTCGGGCGAGCTGTACACTGGTTGGGTACACACAGCGCCCTCTACATACGCATGCGTACATTTGCGGACATTCTTTCCTATGTGAAATCGGTTTCCTGACGTATTCCCTTACCACCCCACGAAATTTGAACGATAAGTTTTGAATCACCCTGTATATACTCACCTGGTATAAAAATTACAACGATAGAATTTATCAAAACTCATTCCAATACATATATAAACGAAATTCATTTTCAGTTGAGGAAAAGCGATGACTGTGTCTTCCCACATTCGAACAGGTAACATCATTTAATCATTTACGTTTCATTATTGATAAGCATTTGAAATGGGAAACCCATATTAATAATCTATGTGATAGGCTTAGAAGATGTGCCTATAAAATCTATAAATTTCAGATTGCAGTTCCCACTAAGGTATGTGTCTTAGTGTACAAGTCTTTATGTGAATTTATTATTCGATATGGCTTATCAGTCTATGGTTCAACTTACTCCTCTCACATTGACCGCATTTTTAGAATACAAAACAGTATTTTAAAAACAATATTGATTTCTCACTCTATGGTAAACTCCAGCCTCAAGAAGAAAAGATGTTTTAAGTTGGCCATTCTACCAGTCGACGATTTATACAATTATATCACAATTCTAAAATATTTAGTAAAGACTTGAAAAAAAGCTCTCTGCATCTAGCAACAAAGGTTGAGCACTAAGGGATACTACTTATTGTCTAAAATAATTAACAACTATGGTAAAAATACCCGAGCGTACCATTTGAATTAAAGATTGTCATCTTTAATTCAATGCCACCATTTTTATTACAGCTTAAAAGATATGCCATTAACAAAAAATTGGTTATTTGAAAACATGGCAGAATAATATTTTGCTTTTTATATTACAAATGAAATGTTTGTTTTCAGATTTCTCTACTTATTTTATTTGATAATCATCTACATTGTGCGAAATAAAGTACTATTTGTGATTGTAAATTATTTCGTTATATGCAATAAAACCTATCCATATAATGTAACATTTCCTGCAGATAAGCCCCTGGCTTCGTAGGATCATATTCATTATGTATGTATTAAATACGATGTTCAAGAAAATATTAATTTCTCAAGATATGTTTCTGCGGATAATAAGATGGACGATTATATTAATCACCCCATTTATTTGGACGTCATCAGAATAAACAAGACAAAAAGGTATTGATCTCTTAAGTTTTGCGTAATGAAAAATCCAATTATGCTTGAACATAAGCCTCTTTATATTTTCAATGATTAAAATCTGAAAATAATGTAGTCAAATGGAAATATTTTGTAAATGTGACCAGTAATATCTCAGCTTTTGATTTCTTCATAGCGTTTCTAGTAATGATCATTAATTCACTGACAGAATTGCTGAAAAGAATAAAAATGCTCATGCTGTGTTAGTAATACAAATGCCGTTTTTTGTCTTTTGTGACAATTTCAAATTAGCTTATATGTTCTCGAATATTTAATTGGAGTCGCATAAGAAGCGCCAAAATGCACGTCTTTCTCTTCCAAATAGAGATCGTTATCTCGGAACAATTAAAGGAGAAGATGGAGAGCAATTCGGATGCAATTGTTACGTCAGAAGCAATTAGCCGTCTTTCATTGTTACATTGTTCTCGACATTAATTTGTGTAACACTTTGCCTCGATGAAATTAACGGAACAAAAATGGAAAAGGAGAAAAAAAGAGATATCTTCTTTGCGAACATGTGGCGAAAAGAAATCGCGAAGAGCCTCTTTATTTTCGAACTTCAGAAAAGCGCTTCACCCTCAGGAGCATATTTATTTTAACTCTGGGATTTTAATTAAATGCACCACTGAACTGAAAATAATGCCCTCCACGCATATCTTATCAGCTCCTCATCAAACATGCATGAAAAAGAGAGGCATCGGCAAAGGAAGGGGGGGGGGAACTTAAAAATATCTGCCTTCAGTTTTGTTCTCTGATAAACCTTTGTGAAAAATTTCTAGAGAATTCAGTGCAGACAGTTTCTTGGCGCCATTTATTGCCTCTTTATTAGCACGTGCCCACTTAGAAGAGTATCTAAATGAATGAATAGGAGCTCTAAAGGAATTAAGTTCTTTGGGAAATTCCTCTTTTGGCATCACACTTGGCGATTAATGTCAAAACTATGTTATTAAGATATAGATATAGATATGTAAAATTAATGAACAACACAACTGAAAGGGCTGGTGTGTCTTTCGTTCGTGTTATAGATTGTGTGAAGTTGGCAGTTTTGTCATGATCTTTAAACCCTGTGGCAGTAGAGGCTAAGACTTGATCCGCTTCGCAATTAGTGGGAAGAAAATAAGATTTGAAAGCTCTGCAGATTGATCGTTGTAAGAGTGTTATTCATTTAGAGTTTTTGTGCGTTTAATTAAATTTTTCTGAAGTCATGAAATTAAATAATTTGAAATGACGGATTTGTAAAAAATAAACGTTCCTATCGTATTTGAAATGACTGAAGATTTTGTTTAAATCTTCCACAGATTTCCGTAGAATCTCAGCTTGGTAATACTTTGTGCAAATGCAGGTATTTTTGTAACTTGTCAAAGGATGGTCGCACGTACGATTTTTTTAGGACCAAATTAGAAACCAAATGATTTCGAAGTGTTAGTTAAGTCACAAAGTTCACTGGTCCACATTTCAATCTGATTCATTTCACGACGATAATGTCAGGTTTGTGTTGATCGTTACTCGAAATCAGGGGCGTAGCTATGGGGGGGAGGCTCCCCCCCAAAGTAACTCGGAGTTGGCAAAAATTCGAAGCGACTTCGTAAAATGTAGGTGAGTTGTGAAAATTACAGTCTTTTTTTTGTAAACTTAAGGGGAGTTGTCAAAATCGAGGCAACTTGGCAAATCTAAAACAGTTTGGAAAATGGAGAGACGGCAAAATTTAGAGCAGTTGGCAAAAATTCGACGCCACTTAGTAAAACATAGGTGAGTTGGCAAAATCTTGGGGAGATGGCAAAATTCGGAGTGACTTGGTAAAATCTTGGGGAGTTGTGAAAATTCGGAGTGACTTGGCAAAATCGTGGGGAGTTGAAAAAATTAACGTGAGATGTAAAAATTGGGATTTTTTTCTGCAAAATTATGGCGAGTTGACAAAACTTAGGGAGTTGGCAAAATCTAGAGGCAGTTGGCAAAATCATGGGGTGTTGGCAAAATTCAGGTGAGATATAAAAATTGGGATTTCTTTCTAAAATTATGTAGTTGAGGAAACTTAGGGAGTTGGCAAAAACCAAAGGCAGTTGGCAAAATCATGGGGCGTTGCTAAAATTCAGGTGAGATATAAAAATCGGGATTTTTTTCTGTAAAATTATGGCGAGTTGAGAAAACTTAGGAAGCTGGTAAAATCTAGAAGCAGTTGGCAAAATCATGGGGCGTTGGCAAAATTCAGGTGAGATATAAAATTTGGGATTTCTTTCTGTAAAATTATAGCGAGTTGAGAAAATTTAGGAAGCTGGCAAAATCTAGAAGCAGTTGGCAAAATTATGGTGCGTTGGCAAAATTCAGGTGAGATATAAAAATTTGGGATTTCTTTCTGTAAAATTATGGCGAGTTGAGAAAACTTAGGAAGCTGGCAAAATCTAGAAGCAGTTGGCAAAATCATGGGGCGTTGGCAAAATTCAGGTGAGATATAAAAACTGAGATTTCTTTCTAAAATTACGGCGAGTTGAGAAAACTTAGGGAGTTGGCAAAATTCAGGTGAGATATAAAAATTGGGATTTTTTTTGTAAAATTATGGCGAGCTGGCAAAATCGTGGGGAGTTGGCAAAATTTAGGTGAGATGAAAATTTTTTTATTTTTTTCTATAAAATTATGACGAGTTGGCAAAATCTAGGAGAGTTGGCAAAACTTGGGGAGTTGGCAAAATCTAGGAGAGTTGGCAAAATCTAGGGGCAGTTTGCAAAATTCGGAGTGACTTGGAAAAATTCGGAGTGACTTAGGAAAATTGGGGGGAGTTGGCAAAATTTAGGTGAGATGTAAAAATTGCAATCTTTTTTTTGTAAAATTATGGCGTATTGTCAAAATCGAGGCAACTTTGAAATATCTAGGAGAGTTGGAAAATCTTGAGGGAGTTGGCAGAATTCAGAGTGACTTTTCAAAACTCAGTTGAGATGTAAAAATTGGGATTTTTTTTCTGTAAAATTGTGGCTAGTTGGCAAAATTCGAATTCACTTGGTAAAATACAAGTGAATTGTTAAAATTGGGATTGGTTTTGTGGAATTAAGGAGAGTTGGAAAATTCGAAGCCACTTTGTAAAACACAGGGGAGTTGTGAAAATTGTGCCTTGTGCAATTAAGGAGAGTTGATAAATTTCTAAGTGACTTTGCAAATTCAGGGAAGATATAAAAATTGCGATTTTTTCTGTAAAATTACGGTGAGTTGGAAACATTCGGTGAAAATTGGGATTTGTTTTGTGAAATTAAGGAGTGTTGGACAAATCGAGGAAACTGAAAAAAATGTAGGGCAGTTGGCAAAATTCGAATCCACTTGGAAAATACGGGCGAGTTCCGATAATTGGCATTGGGTTTGTGAAATTAAGGAGGGTTGTTAAAATCTAGAAAACTTCGGAAAAACTTGGGGAGTTTGAAAATTTTGATGTGACTTGGAAAATTTAGGAGAGATGTAAAGATTGGGATTGGTTTTGTAAAATTATGGATAGTTGGCCAAATCAAGGGAAATTTCACACTGACTCGCTACAATTCAGACGAGATGTAAATATTGGGATTATTTCTGTGAAATTATGGCTACTTGGCAAAATTGGGAGTCAAATAGCGTGACCCCCCCCCCCCCTCACACACACCCCCACACACGGAGCGAAATCTAGGTAAAAACGTGACAGAGACATCATTTGCTAAGTTGGCAAAATTTGATTTTCGAGTTGTAAAAATTTTGATTTCACACCAACATTTCACCCCCCCAACCACAGTCCTACTTACGTCCCTGCTCGAAATTCTGTCGCGCAATGGGGACGCTCGAGGATTCACTGTCAAAGGTGTTAAAGCATAACTCATGCGATTGAGCTAAAGATTCAGCTTACTTAGTGAACGTATGGTAATATATTGCAGTGCCAATAACGAGGCAGCGATTTTATCAACTGAAGATTCAACTTGACTATTCCGTTCAGCTGACTGCAAAATAGTTTATTGTCTTCAGTGTAGCAGCTGTAGATACTCTCCGAATGACTGGCTCATTTCAAGGTCATGCGGTTCTCAATTAAATGATGAAATGTTAGTAATGTGTGGAATTTTGTAAGTGGATTTAAGTATGAAATTTTATTAGAGCACATTTATTTTAAAATTTATTAAATAATTTTATCCATCAAAATTTAGATATAATAATTTTAAATAATATAATTTTCATTACTCTTTTTGAAGTAAATTGCGATCAGAAAAATTTTAAACTTTTCTACTTCCTCAATGCGCATTCAAACTTAAGACATTTCTAAATTTCATTCGTCTCGTTTGCTATCTAGATCGCCTGCGTCATGTTTGGTGAACCTCGAAGTCGTCTGAATACTAAGCTGAATTTGAAATAAAATCTTTTTAACCTTACATACTAAAGTGGAACTTGTACGTGCCGAGTCGTATCAACACTCCAGTAGATAATCTTCAACTTTGCAAGAGCAATGAAACGTTATCAAGGATGTAGAGATTTATTTCTATGCTGCTTACATATCAAACTAGCATGTTTTGGCATCTTGAATCGAGATTCTCCCTCTCCGTCATAAATATCTCGCATCTCTCTGTGGATTGTGTGAGAAAGGGTTTAGTTGAACGCAGTTGAAGCTTTGTGGTTATAAAGTCTTTTAAAACGAAGGAAGAAAGAAAGGTTTATGCTGCCGAGATAAATTCTAGTAGAAGGACACGGCTCGTGCATGCCATGCGAAGTGTTCAGTCTGATCGTTGACGTCAGCCGTCTAGGGATACGCGTGTCGTCACGTTCATGTGTACTTGCGTCCGACGAGCAGAGATCGATGTCTGTTAGGAGCAACTGGAGTCGAGAAAAAAAACGGAGTTTGTCTTATTCTCGCGACTTGAAGAGCATCCTTTTACCATCGGAGGAGGAGGAGGAGCACCGGAGTGGGCTTAGAGGAGACGTAATCTGTGGACGTGGCTGCAGGATGTGACACGAATCGCGAAAACCGAAACAGCTTGCCTCGTGTCACTCTTCGTTTCAGAAGTGATGAGAAGAGAGACTCTCTGATTCGTTACGAACTCACTTTACTGCCAAGTAAGCCCTCCGCCCGCTCTTGATGCGACGAATGAGGTCAAGTGAAACATTTCACGCAATAGATACCTCTCACTCTTCAACAAAAAGTAAACTTTACCCTCATATTAGCTTTCAAAACGGAACCTGGTGCAGTGCAAGCATTTGATAACGAACTCACTCGACGAGATAGTGCTTATTCTGAAAATAACCGAAGCAGCAAAAAATATTTCTCAGATTTGATTTCGGAGCAATAGAAGTTTCGGTCTTGAGATGTTACGGTAGCCTTGCAAATAATCGTAGCCGATGATGAAGAATTCAAATTATCAACAAAGGTCACTTCTAGCTAAAAGCGTAGACGACTGAACTTTCTGTCTTTTGAAGTTAGGCAAAATTATTCGAGTTCCAATGAAAATTCGTGCCATGCATTAAATGGATAAGATCATAAAGTAAAAAATAAGTATCAGATATTTAGGATTATGCAGTACTCACCATGGACGAAGTCTCTTAATATAAATTACTTGGCGAAATAAGAGAAGAAAAACAACTCGTTTCTCTGAAAGAAATTGGAATTTGGAATGTGCTTGATAAAAAAAACCTTTGTGGCACAGAAATGGCGAAGGATTTCATGAAGACAAACTTTCCTTAACGAATAAAACTGAGGTTGCATAAAGCCGCAAGACATATAATTTAAGCAGTGACATATAATTGCCTGAATGTTACTAAGACATTCCTAATTCAGGAGGAGACGATGGGAAACATATTCCGTAAACAGAGAAAGGGTGGGAATTGGAAGATTCCTTAACAGTAGAGAAGCGGGAGTTGGCAGATTCCTTTTACAGTAGTGGGTTGGGGGTTGTCAGATTCCGTTATCAGTAGAGAGACAGATTTTGACAAATTTCCTTAACGGTAGCGGGGCAGGGGTTGGCAGATTCCATTAACAGTAGTGGGTTGGGGGTTGTCAAATTCCGTTACCAGTAGAGTGACAGAGTTTGACAAATTTCCTTAATGGTAGCGAGGAGGGGTTGGCAGATTCCATTAACAGTAGTGGGTTGGGGATTGTCAGATTCCATTAACAGTAGTGGGTTGGGGATTGTCAGATTCCGTTACCAGTAAAGTGACAGAGTTTGACAAATTTCCTTAACGGTAGCGGGGCAGGGGTTGGCAGATTCCATTAACAGTAGTGGATTGGGGGTTGTCAGATTCCGTTACCAGTAGACTGACAGAGTTTGACAAATTTCCTTAACGGTAGTGGGGCAGAGGTTGGCAGATTCCATTAACAATAGTGGGTTGGGGTTGTCAGATTCCGTTACCAGTAGAGTGACAGAGTTTGACAAATTTCCTTAATGGTAGCGGGGCAGAGGTTGGCAGATTCCATTAACAGCAGTGGGTTGGGGGGTTGTCAGATTTCGCTACCAGTAGAGTGACAGAGTTTGACAAATTTCCTTAACGGTAGCGGGGCAGAGGTTGGCAGATCCCATTAACAGTAGTGGGTTTGGGGTTGTCAGATTCCGTTACCAGTAGAATGACAGAGTTTGACAAATTTCCTTAACGGTAGCGGGGCAGGGGTTGGCAGATTCCTTTAACAGTAGTGGGGATTGTCAGATTCCGTTACTGGTAGAAGGGCAGAGGTTCGCATTTTCCAACAACAGTAGTGACAGAGGTTGACAGATTCCGTTACTGGTAGAGGGGCAGAGGTTTGCATTTTCCAACAACAGTAGTGACAGAGGTTGACAGATTCTGTTAACGTAGAGGGCAGGGTTTGCTAGATTCCATTAACGGCAGAAGAGTGGAAGTTTATAGATTCCGTCAATGGCAGAGGACCGAGAGTTGGCAGATTCCGTTAACAGTAGTGGGGTTGGGGTTGTCAGATTCCGTTAGTGTTGTAGTGACAGTTTGACAAATACCCTTAACGGTAGAGAGGCAAGGGTTGGCAGATTCAATTACCAGTAGAGTGACAGAGTTTGACAAATTTCCTTAACGGTAGCGGGGCAGAGGTTGGCAGATTCCATTAACAGTAGTGGGTTGGGGGTTGTCAGATTCCGTTACCAGTAGAGTGACAGAGTTTGACAATTTCCTTAATGGTAGTGGGGCAGAGGTTGGCAGATTCCATTAACAGTAGGAGGTTAAGGGTTGTCAGATTCCGTTACCAGTAAAGTGACAGAGTTTGACAAATTTCCTTAACGGTAGCGGGGCAGGGTTTGGCAGATTCATTTAACAGTAGTTGGGTGGGGATTGTCAGATTCCGTTACTGGTAGAGGGGCAGAGGTTCGCATTTTCCAACAACAGTAGTGACAGAGGTTGACAGATTCCGTTACTGGTAGAGGGGCAGAGGTTCGCATTTTCCAACAACAGTAGTGACAGAGGTTGACAGATTCCGTTACTGGTAGAGGGGCAGAGGTTCGCATTTTCCAACAACAGTAGTGACAGAGGTTGACAGATTCCGTTAACGGTAGAGGGCAGGGGTTGCTAGATTCCATTAACGGCAGAAGAGCGGAAGTTTATAGATTCCGTTAATGGCCAGGGGTTGCTAGATTCCATTAACGGCAGAAGAGCGGAAGTTTATAGATTCCGTTAATGGCAGAGGACCGAGAGTTGGCAGATTCCGTTAACAGTAGTGGGGTTGGGGTTGTCAGATTCCGTTACTGTTGTAGTGACAGTTTGACAAATTCCCTTAACGGTAGAGAGGCAAGGGTTGGCAGATTCCAGTGCTGGTAGAGTGGCAGAGGTTCGCATTTTCTGATAACAGTAGAATGACTGAGGTTGACAGATTCCATTAACGGCAGAGGAGTGGGAGTTGGCAGATTCCATTAACAGTAGTGGGTTCAGGGTTGGCAGATTCCGTTACTGGTACAGTGACAGAGTTTGACAAATTCCCTTAACGATATAGGGGCAGAGGTTGGCAGTTTCAATTAACAGTAGTGGGGTGGGGTTGTCAGATTCCGTTACTGATAGAGGGGCAGAGGTTCGTAGATTCCGTTAACGGTAGAGGAACAGAGGCTGACAGATTACTTTAGCGGCAGAGGTTGGAAAATTCCGTTAACAGTAGATGGGTAGGGTCAAAGGTTTACCGATGCCGTTAACTGCAGAGGATAAAGGTTGACAGATTCCGTTAATGGTAGAGGACAGAGGTTGGCAGATTCCATTAATAGTAGAGGGGTAAAGGGGAGTGAGATTCTGTCAACAGGAGAGGGGCGGAGGTTGATAGATTCTGTTAACGGCAGAATGATGCAGATGCCAGTTTCGTTGCTTTATTTTATGATCAGTGAGAATCATCTTACACTAATTCAATTCCATTATTTCTCTTCGAAACTGAATGCAAATTTATATTTTGAAAAGAAAAATATTATAAAAGAAATAAGTGTAGTAAATTTAAAAGGAAAATAAGAGAATATATTTTAAGAGTGATAATTTGAAAGATTTTTTAAGAAGTTTGATGACTACTTTTTTGATGTTTTGTTATAATAGAAGTGTTCTTAACTGAAAACAACGGTAATTGTAATGGACTTTATGGTAATATTAATGAGAAAATATATGTATAACGTTATGAAAAAGTAATTGAAATTTCAGTGTCAAAATCGAAGAAGTAACTTATGACCGTCTTGTATTTGGAAAAAAAAAATCTGAAATAAAATATAGGGCAGCACTCTTTTATTGTATGTATTTTTATGCACATTTCCTTTTACCCTTCTCTCTAAAAACGGTTTCATTTGAAAAATATTTTAATGAAATTTTTGTTTTCCGATAAGAGTAGTTCCATTATAACGTCGTCATCATCGTCCTCCAGCAGCCGTGAGCTACGGAGGTCCAACCAGATTGTGCAATTTTAGTTCTCAAAATGTATCTGTCCTGAGCTACAGTTTCTGCATTTGAATACTGTAAGCCTATTTGACATTGTCAGCCCACTGCATCCTCAGTTCCCCCTCTTTCTGAGGCCTTAAGGCACACAAACCAAGTTTCACTACCGTAACGTATCCTAACAAGAACCTTATAATAAGATACCAATAAACGTAGATATTCAGCTTTTTGAAACGTATTCGTAAACGTCTCCTAACAGATGTCGACTCGGTCCCCTACCCCAACATCATTTGAGCCCTCGTGGTCTTTGGCTTTGGCACAGTAGCCCATTGTGTGAAAAAAAAAAGCCGCCCACAGGAAAATACATCATCGTCATCAAGTAGCCATGGGGTACGTAGGTCCAACGACACCATGCAATTTAGTTCTCCAAGCAGATCTGTTCTGAGCTACGTCTGCTGCATCTGGCCACTGCACACCAATTCTAACAAGTCCTGTTTGACATCCTCTTTCTGAGGCCTTTAGGCACACTCTTCATAACCAAATTCGCTAATCTATAATTATCTATAAGGGCAACATGGCCAAACCAATGGAGTCTCATTCTGCACATTATGCTGCTCATAAGAGATTGCAGACTGATTTGACTAATCTCGTCATTATATACAAAGATGAACCACCTAATGCCCAAGATACTGAGTAAGCATCTAGAAGCAAAAGAATCAAGCGTCCAGTTATCTTGCTTACAAAGCGTAATATATATCCCTAGAAAGAAGAAATATAAATCCCCATAAATATCCCTAGAAAGAAGCATCCTATTATACAGTCTAATTTTAGTCTTTAGGTGTATACGCCTTATTCTCCACACTCTCCATAGATTCTTAAAAGTCACGGCAGTAATCTCTATTCGTCTGTTTATCTCATGCCGCACATCAACCAGTATCTGTTACATAATTCCTGAAATAATTAAATTGAGACACCTGCCCAAGAGAGCAATCATTCAGATTAATTATACCACAGCCTGCCTGACTAATTTTCATCACTTTAGTTTTCTATCTGTTTACCACCAAACTTATTCTACTACAGGTCTCATCAACAGCTAGAATGAAAGAGTTCATCTCATCAACGTAATTTGCCAAAAGGGCTAAATCATCAGCATATTCTAAATCAGACATTTTCAGATCTTCAGATCATTTAAGGCCAAAATCTTTTCCTTGCAGTGAATTTTCATTACATAATAACCAAACTAAAGAAAAAAGGAGCCAAAATGTACCCATATCGAACACCAAAAGCAATGCTAAACCAATTGCTACAAGCCTTACCAACTCTCAAACACGACTCAGTGTTATTAAGAGAGCTTTCATTATGTTAATTAACTTGTCAGGTATACCATATGATCTCACAATCAACCACAAATTATGACGATCAACAGAGTCGAAAGCCTTTTTGAAATCAACAAAGCTAGCAACCAAAGGTTTCCGAAAATCTAAACATTTCTCAAGAATCTGCCTAAGTGAAAAAATATGATCCACACATCCCCTACCACTTCTGAATCCACATTGCTCATCACGCAAATGCCTGTCAACCAGATTCTTAATTCTATTAAGCACAATCATGGAAAGAACTTTACCTGGAACAGAGGGTAGGCTGACACCCCTATAGTTATCACAAGAACTGCGATCACCTTTTTTGAAAATAGGGATAACAATAGCTCTGGTAAAATCCTTAGGATAAAATCTCCTTATCATAAAAGATATTCAAAATTTCAGTCATCCAAGTGGTAACCGAAACATTCCCAGCTCTAAGCATTTCTGTAGGAATTTCATCTACCCTTGGGAATTTATGAAGTTTAAGTTTAGAAAAAGCCAAAATGACTCCAGAAAGTGTTATAGGGCCAACATTAAGCAACCATTGCTTGTACAGTCGCTCAAAAAAGTATCCGAACGCTATGGTTGATTACAAAATTCAAAAAAATATCTGGCAACGATTTTTTCAGAAATTAGTGATCTGGCATCCTACGTGTACAGTACACGAAGGATGCCAGATCACTAATTTTTGAAAAAATCGTTGCCAGATATTTTTTCTGAATTTTGTAATCAACCATAGCGTTCGGATACTTTTTTGAGCGACTGTATCATCATTACATACAATGGGAGTAGAACAAACAACATTGTTTACAGCATCACTGAAATGCTCAGCCCACCTAACCATGAGAGAATCATCACCTTCTATAACATTATCTTGTTTATCCTTCAATCCCTGTATACCTCTCCATTCTTTACCACACTAAACATTAACTATCTGGTATAGCTCTATACTATTTTGCTGTCTACCTGCTTCCTCTGCTTCATAAGTCACCCCATCAAGCCAAAGATTCTTATCAGCAGCTAACTGATCTTTTACACGTTTATTAAGCTCTCTGTAATGCTTTCTATTAGGACTAGTAGGGTATTGATTAAGGACATTCCTGTAGTTCTTTCTTTCTGAAATAAGCTGAAGTGCCTTATCACTCAAATAATTCTGGCTCTTCTGCTCCTTTTTTCCTAAATGAGTACTGTTAATTTCCAAAAAAGCCTGTATAAAACGATTCAGTTCTTCCTCAACTTCAGTAGTAAGCAAACCATGCCTGTTATAATGACTAAGTAACCTATCATGGTAACCTTTAGCTATCACTGGGTCTTTCAGAGCTTCAGTATTAAAAGTAAATTTTTTAACCTTAGCACAACATTTTTTAAGTTGCAAGACACTTTTAACAAGGTAATGGCCAGACCCCAATTTCAGCTCTCCTATATGTCCTGGTATTCCTAACAGAACTAGACCATTTGCTGTTAATTAAAATATAATCAGTCATATTCTTATGCAGCCCATCAGATGAAATCCATGTGTACTTATGTATGTCGCGGTGTTTGTAATAAGTGTTAGTTATTCTTAAACCATTAAGTTTACTTACCTGTAGCTACCATTGCAGCTACCAATAACAAAGGGCCTATCACTCCTCCCCAAAGGTCAGAGTTACTACCAACTTTGGCATTGAAGTCATCTAGAACAATGGTAATATCTCCTTTCTTGACAGAATTCAAAATATCCTGAAGTTGTCCGTAAAACCTATCCTTCCCATCCTCATCAGCATCCTCAGTGGGGACATAACAACAAATAACATCCAAGTCTTTAATGCTTATCTGAAATTTAGCTCTAAGAAACCTTTTGTAAATGTCGCCATATTCTAGAAGAGCATCACAGCGTGTCTACTGAGAAGCAAACCTACGCCTTGGAGATACTTTTTATCTTCCTTCCCTGGAAAGAGAAATTTAAGATTATTTTTAAACTGTCCATGTGGTAAGTTATAACGGTGGAATTTTTGTGTAAGGACATCAAGAGAATAAGCTTTGTTCAGAGTCCTCATATTCCAGCTATCTATGGAGAGAAAAATGGTTAGTGGGATGTTTAAAGAAACTATGTTTATCCAGAGAGGGAATGCCGACAATATCACACAGTACCCTAATCTGAGGCATGGGGCAAAGACTCGTTCCTCCACTACTAAAGGCTGAAGCTATCTACACTGGAAGACTTCCTCCAATGTAGAATTGGCGATCCCGTAGAAGCAAGAGTTCAAGTGCCTGCGATGACCTCTGCTCAGGATTATCCACCAGCTGATAAGACAAATCCTGTGAATCTAATCAACTGGGACTGTCAACCCACAAACACAGAAAAACGCAGCGAAAGATTTTCCTACCACAGAAGCCCACCAGTGCAGCAAAATCAGGATCCATAATCAAGCTCAGATTCATAATTCCCTTCAGGTTGGTATATATGGTCAGCACCAGGACCCTGTCTCCAGGACCCTGTCACCAAACTCCTCAACAAGGTAGAAAAAAGAAAAATAGCCATAGTTGTCCAGATCAGTAGGCCCCACTGATCTGGCAGCCTTCATCTTCCGTTCCCTTTCACAAGAGAGTATCTCTTTTGAAAGGCACTAACGTCCTGCACCACGAGATGGAGGGATCTGACATAAGGTACTTGGCCTGGCAAGTTATATGCATCATCACAGGAGATTGGTGCATAGCTCTCCTTTCTGTGACTAACTAACTACCATTTACACACCAGAAAACCCGAAATAGTTTATTAAAAACTAACGTTAAAAATTAGATTTAATATATTAGCGATTTTCGAAATTAGTCATTTGTAATACATACATACATACAAAATCCAACCAGACTGTGTAATTTTCCTCTCCAGATTTCTTTTCTGAGCTACAGCTTCTGTATTTGGCCACTTTAGGGCAATTCTAGCAAGGTTCTGTTTGACATTGTCTGCCCATCGCATCGTAGCTTAAGATACTGAGGCCAGCAGGACTGAGGAGGATTGATGGAGCAACCGAAAATTAATACCTTTTGGATGAGACTGTTTTCTTAGCACAAGAATTTGTTGTACTTAATATCTCCATTCAGTTGTAAGCAATTTAAATAATTATGGAATTAACTCTACATTATCTGAACTTTTGCTTTTTCCACTTTTCCTCTGAATAAAGATTAATCCAAAACTTCGATACTAATCTTCCAGTTCAGAACAATGTCCGTTTTTTTTTTCATCTGACAACAAATTCTTTAAAACTTGATTCTTATTTTCTATAAAAAAAGGAATGCACCTTTTTTTGCCATATTAGTGCACCTCGCTAGGTTGCACTGACTTTCGCCATGAAACCATCTAGTTTTCTCGGGACTGCTAATTATATATTCTGCAACAGCTGTCTTTAAAGTTTTTTAAAAGAACACACCAAATATTCTTTTGCTTTGTTTTCAATGTACATATAAAATTTTCCCACCTTCGAATCATTTTCCGTACCTTTTATTCACTTAAGAAATAATTTGGTAACTATGAATGACTTAATAAACACCCTGAATAAGAAAGAGAGGTAATAGGGAAAAAAAAGGCAATCAGCAATGATTTAGAGAAACAACATTTCGGAATTAATCATCCCATTATCGGCGTGTCGAGATGAATTTAACACTTTCTTTGTTTGCCAAACACCGAACTCGTTGGCGATAACGATCGCATTTTAATTGCGACCTTTTTTTTGGTGCTGCTTGGCATCCTTTTCAGCACTGCAGAAGAAAAAGAGGAGGAAGACGAGGGGGCCCTCAGCCTCTGCTGCTCACCCAAAGCCCTCAAGGGGTTAATTAAACTTAAACCTGTTTAGGAACTTTAATAAATGTCTGTCAGAGAATTTAAGAAAGTCGCAATGAATCTTTTAATGCTATCGTCATGTAGGTTGCTTCTTCCCCATACAAAAGTGAGCACCTCGTTTTTCTTCCCCCCTTCTTCCCACACTTTTCCAACGATTTTGCTCCCACTGCGAGTGTTTCGCCGAGATGGTTGGCCCGTTGGATGTTGACGCAGCGTCTCGCCAATCGATAAGTGGCTGATTTTTGGGCGCGCAAACCTACTGCAAAGTCGGTTGTTTTTCCAATGTCGCTAGTAATCGAACAAATGTCTGCTCACTTAAACCTTTTTTTCTCTCGTCGTGCTTCTCTTTCGTTTTTGGTTTTATACTTTCTTTCGACCAATCGAAATCGTTACTTTTATTTAGTAAAGCTCGTTTGGGTTTATTAGTCTATTAAAAGACTGAAATATAAGTATTTTAGTTTGGTTTCTCAGCGTAACATTTTTTTTCTGTGTATGAGTGCCTTAACAACATAAGTCACTTGAATTTTGGCATGGTTTCTTTTACTGAGTAAAATCAAAGTTAGTCTCATTTAACCATATAAATGTCGTGCTACTAATCAGAAACCGATTTCCATATGACAAGGTATTTTCTGTAAACATTCTACGGTAGTTTTCATGTTTATAATGAAGGCAGTACGAAAAGCATGAATAAGTTAGTGATTATAGAGGTGAAAGTTTTCTGCCCTACAAGAAGGTTGGATAGTTTTCCCTCTGAGCTGCGCACATAAGGGCTAAATGGCCAGGTCACAAGGACCTCCAGGGCTCAGAAAAGGTTGGGGAGTTGGGACCCACTGGCAGCTGTTGGGATACAGATGGTAGCTTCCTATCAAGGCCATCCATCGTGTTCTTTAACGTGCACAGAGTATGGCTCTCCTGCACACAGCACTGCGGCTTAACGTCTCATATGACGGACAGCTCCTTGGCGCTGTCCGTCATATGGGACGTTAAGCCGCAGTGCCAAGGCAAAATCGTTGGAAAAGTGTGGGAAGAAGGGGGGAAGTAAAACGAGGTGCTCACTTTTGTATGGGGAAAATTTTTGGTCGCAAATTAGCTGTATTTCGAAGCCCATCGATATCCCCTACTGACACAGGGCAGGACGGCGATTTTTGCGGAGATAAATCTCAACGCTGGCCAGGGAGGCATTAGAACCTGGGAACTGCAGATTGCGGCTACCGACGACACGCTACCGACTGAGTCACCCCCGCCCTTCCAACATAAGGAATCATAGCTGGATAGGAAAAGAGAACTCCCCGGAGAGTTGTTAGGACAGAGATCGAAGCCTTCGGCCAAGCGCGTTCTTTAACATTCAGGATGTTGTTTACCGTGTACAAAGCGATACAGACGGACATTCCGTATGTATAAGAGTCATAAGCACTCGACATAGAAAAGTGAGCACATCTTTCTTCCTCCTCTCCAATGAGTCACAAATATGGTCCACTAAAAGACTTCCAGGTTTCTTCATCCTGACATAGGGATAAAAGGTGAAATATATCAATATCTATTCACTTAAATGGAAAAGACTTAAATCGGATCTGAAGACGGGCAGCAAACATAATTAGAGAACATAGTAAGTAAGTAAGTTCATTTTCTGTTTTATGTACACATACAGTGCATGATTGCTATAAAGAAATGCTTAAAATAACAGTTCTTTGCTGTATACTCCAAACACGCTTGAATACATATTTTACATATATATATATAATTTTAAACTATGTATTCCATTTCTTATAATCAAAAAGTCAGTTGGTATTGCCTATTTTTCTCCTGTAGTGTCGTTTTTCTGCTAAGGTCCTGCCATCCTCTCAGACCTTTTACTGTGGCATATAAACTGACAGGCTCCTGTCAGACCTCTGTGGCAAGCAGCTGCTTGAGGGGGTATTTATTTATTTTTATTTATTTTTTTTGTCATTACAGTAACATTACTATGCACACTATAATAATAGTAACATCCCACACGAGTAAAACTCATTTTTGGGGTTTATATATATATATATAAAACATGGTCAGACATTTGCCATGATCTTTAATATTTAAAGAATAATTTTACATTTAGTGTCTCCATTTCATTCCTCTTTTTTAATAAACATTTAAAATTTTCTAAATTTAGCTCCAATATCCATTTTCTAAGTTCTTTTACAAATTCATTTACGTTTCTTAAATCTTTCATATAATTTGGAATCAAATTAAATAATCTTTGGGATATATAAATGTGATGCCTGGTAATAATATTCTTTGTTGCAAAACGCTCTTCTAATAATAAGCTTTTGGATAACCTAGTATTAACTGCAAAGGCTCTGATATTTTGTTCATTCCAAGTTTTCGTTATTTGTTTGATTACATTAAATATATATAGTTTTCTCACTTGCAACATGCTCAATACTTGATAATCATGAATTAAACTTTCTCTTCTTCTGTTTCTTAGCATGCACCTATTTATATGGTTTTGGACTCCCTCTAGCATATGTATCCTAAGCTCCCCCCATGACAAAATACCGTAGTTCAGATAAAATTTTATCCAACCATTATAAATAAATTTTAATAATGATAAGTCTATAAAATTCCTGATATATTATATTTTAGGAATTACTGTATTGATTTTTTCACAGATATTATTTATTTGTAAATTCCAAGTTAATTTTTTATCTATAATTATTCCTAAATAGCAATAACTCTCTAATTCTCTCTAAGCTCTAATTCTCTCTAAGCTCTAATCTCTCTAAACTCCCTAATCTCTTCAATATTTTCACATCTACATATATCACCACTACAGGATCTTTGATGATAATTTAGCTTCTCTTTAAAATAATCTATTTCATTTTCCCCAATTCTAATGTTCATATACTTTGTCTTCTTGATGTTTAACACAAATCTATTGTTATGGAATCATTCTGGTATTTTATATAAATCATCGTTCATTTGGTTAGTTAATATGTCCTATCTATCAGAAAAAAATATTGTTGTGTCATCTGCAAAAATATTTATTTTAGCATTTATCCGTAAATCACAGGAGTCATTAATATAATTTAAGAGTAGTACTGGACCAAATACATATCACTGGGAAACTCCAAATTGCAATGTAACTTCATCGCTGATTTTAGTTTTAATTCTTAACCTTTGTTTCATGTAAGTTAAATAGCTTTGAAACCATTTCAGCATAACACCCCCTAAATCCAGCAGCTTGAAATTTGCTCGTCAAAATATCAAGATTTTCGTTCTCTAATTACATACTGATTATTTTATTTTTTTTATTTATTTTCGCTATAGTATTTAATTTAATAAATTGATTAATTCTTTTATTGTGCTATTTTGGAATTTTTTTAATGTTCTTATTTTAACGACAATTGAATTTGATCTGAAAATGATATACAATAGTGATTATTGTGTAACGGTAGTTTCAGCTGTTACCATGGCAGTATTGGAACTTTAATTCTTAATTCATTCAGTTTCTCTATCTTTGTATAAACTAAAAAGTTATTTACCATATATTATCTAGTGATATATTTAGAAACTTTTTTCCAATATTTAACCATGGCAATTTGTGTAATATGCAATAATCAACTATCTTCTAGAAATAAGTATTCATTTCAGTGGTGTGTGCAATAAAAACTTCCATTTAAAATGTGCAAAAATAACCAAAGCAACTTATAAGAAGATATCGAATGAAATACGAAATAAGTGGAAATGTTTCAAATGTTATCTCTATATGCTGAAACTATTTATTATCTCAAACTATGAATGCCAATAAGTTAATCAAATGTTCAGCATCTAATATAACATCAGACTCTATATTAAAAGACAAAGAAGAATTATTATGCACTCTGACACTGGATCTGAAAATGAATCAACAGCTAATATTAATACTTGTGAGCATACTTACCGAGATAATTGTATGCATATAATGTTAACAGGAATTAGGTTCACAAAATACAGAATACAGAAATTAAGATCAGAAATAAGAGATTTAAAAAAGTCTCTTGAATTTTTTTCAATCAAATATGACGAGTTTGTGCAAAGAATATTAATTTATGAAAAAATGAAATCAGTTTAACCAGAAAACTAGATGATCTTGAAAACCAAAATAAGATATTAACTGAAGATATAAATCAAATGAAGATTAGTTAAAATGATTTAAAACAATATGAAGGAATAAAAATATTGAAATACATGGTGCCCATTGGAAAAGGAAGAAAATGAAGAAGTATTGAATCTTGTTGAGAAAAGACGATGGTGAAAAAAGTATTCACCTCAAACAAGTTTACTGATATAGATAAAATATGATTTATATATAGATGTTAAATAAACGTGTAGAAGTATTTCTCATTATGATTGATTTATCGATTAAAGACTTCGAGAACAATTTATCTATTTTATACCTTAATACATCTACAGAGTTTAATGATTGGTTTCGTGAGAAGGTGCAAAATTATTTACTCTAAAACTAAATTAGCAATTTTTCCATGTGAATATAAGAAATCAAAGAAATATTGGTACTTATTAAAAATTAATATAGAAAAATATTCAGAATGTATTGCTTTTTTAATTTTAAGAGAAACTATTTTAAATAATTTAGAATGTAACTTACATTATTCAGAGTTTTAAAAAAATGTTAATATAAATAAGAAATTAAGAGGAATAACTATATATTATAAAGAAAATTTGTACTTTGAAATAATATCTTGCGATATATTTCCTGCTGAAACTATTTATTAAAAAATCATAAAAAATAATATTACATATCATATTTTAGCTATCCGCATATCACCAAGTACTGATATAAATGTATTCCATAAACATTTTGAAAAATGGTTAAAAAATACTATGAATGACGAAAATCAAATATTAATTGGTGACTTTAATATAAACACAAACATTTAAAATTATGGTACATATATTTATTTAACACTTTTAACTGAAATGAATTATGAGATGCTCATTAGGGACAATTCAAGAGAAAAAGTAAAAAAAAAACAAAAATCTCTAAATCCCATATAGATTATAGATCATATTAATATTAAATTAGGAAAAATTTATTAGGTGATTCAATAATTTTTAAAAGTAAAATTGCAGATCATTACAGTATTATTTCAATAATAGGCTCGAAAATAAATAGAAATTTTTATTTTGACAATTATGAAATTAAAAATACAAAAAATTGATACATATTGTTACAAAATCAATTTCACAAACAAATTGTGATTTAGAACAATACGATGAATATATAGAACAACTACGATTAGCTTTCGATAAATTGTCACATAAAATATTATTAACAAATTTGATTTTGATCAGATTACTTTTATGATAAAATTAAGGATTTTGATTCATTGATTTACAAGGAAAAATGATTTACAAGGAAAATTGAGAAAAGCATTATCATTGTGCTTTCGCCTCTCTAACCTGAACTGTAAAAAATAGCTTCCAATGAGCTAAAAATTGAACATTACTGCTGCCCAAGACTTGAGACATTTTTCTCTGCGCTCTAATTCTCGGCTGCACTTTTGCCCACATAATGAACTAAAGGGTCAAGTCACAAGAACTCCAAGGATCAGGTCTCGCTTTGGTAAGGGGATCCACTGGGAAGCTGTTAAAGGGCAGAGAAGAAGCCTATCGTTAAAACACAGCCAGCGCCTTCTTTTTGTTCACAGTATGGCCCTTCTAAACACGACGTCACGACTTAATATCTCATGCGCCGAACGGCGACCTTTCCAAACCTATCGGTGTCTCCTTTCTCACAGAAGTGAGAGTGCAGATTAGCGGGAAAATCTCTCATCTTAGGCTGAGTGTGGAATCTGACCTGGGAACGTTAGGTTACGATCCTAGAGCGCTGCTAAAACTGCGCCAACCTCTCGCCCTTGCTGTGTTTGCAGATACAGTCGAATAGGAAGGAAATCGGCTCCTCGAAGGAAACAATAAACGAAGAAAGTGTCATCTTTAAAAGTGAAAAATATGAAGTGATAAGAAGGTCAAGTAATAAACCAAAGAAGAAGACGCTTTTTAAATACTTAAGATCCAAAAGTATATCTGTAATCACTGCTAAATGATAAATTTTGGATATAGATTTTAAATTTACACTTGAAATTGGAAATTTGGGCATAGTGTTAACCACAGATTGACTGGAAAACAAAAGAACTTACAGATTTCTTCATTAGTTGTCGTCACATTTCACTTTTCATTTTGTTAAACGCATCCTAGAATCACGTGCTTTACATGGCAGTCAAAAAGATTACTCTTGAAGCGCACTGACACGTGCTTCATTGAATTGCTCTCAGACAATAAGTGCTTGAGATTTGAACCGACAATCTCGCAAATCTTTTGAACAGCCCTCGCAAGTAAAGGTGGGAACATTTCACATTCACGATGATCGTCCTTAATCCTTTAAAGCGCGGTTTCGACAACATTCCCTGAACATTCGCGAAACGCTGAACGGGCTCAGAGGATGCCATTAATTTGTGTTGCAACAGAAATCTCCCTTCCGTTGTTCATTCGCCGCCACACCCTCAACTCTTGCGATTTATTCCGAGGATTAGAACTCCTTTCTTCTTAAGCTTCTTCCAGTCGGCCTCTGCATGTTCGAGGTAAATGGCCGTGTAATAGCATTCGCTGGCAATAACTGTAAATCCTTATCAAAAACCGCCTCCGCTTTTGAATCTCAACTCGAAGAGAACCGAGATAATAAATTTCGGTTCAGGCAAATGCGCCGAGGATGCGAGTTCTGACGAAGAGCATCATTAAGGTTTTATCTATTCAATTATCAGATCATTGGCTGCTTTGAGAAAATGCCATTTTGACATAAGCGCCTTCTTACATATACCTTGCCTATATACAAGTTGTTTCAAACGTAACTTTACAACTTTGAAAGGCTATACGATTATTTTGGAAGTGGAAACTGCAAGGCTTGAAGTTGTTATGGCATCAGACATCGCCACTACTAGCTTTCCCGGACAGTCGAGACCAAAATTGCGAATTATACTGTTGCAGAGAGAACTCGTTGTGTAATTTGGTTCGAAGACACGAAGTCTTCTACATGAGGTACAGAGAAATTTTTGCACAGAATATCCTAATGATCCTCTCAGTAGACCATCTATTGTGAAACTGGATGTTCTGCAGATCTGAAAGAAAATCTGTAGACTGTCTACGAGGATTGTCACTGCGGCCATCATAGATGCAGATAAACAGCAAAGTAAGAAATTTTGCATGGTCAAGTTACAGACGATGAAGGATTTTTGCGGTCTCTAATTTTTAGTGATGAGGTTAATTTCATATAAGTGAGAAACTGAATACCTCCGATTGCAGGACTTGGGGTAGCGAGAATCTTCATGAATACACGGCACATGTTAGGGATAGCCCAAAAGTGAATGCGTTTTGCGCCATGAGCATGAAGAAAGTGTGTCGTCCCTTTCTTCAGCGGAGAGGAACATCACCGGTTTTGTTTATTTAGACACGTTCGACAATTTTCTCATCCCACTGTTTGACCAAGAGTTTTCAGCAGATCGGCGCTCCTCTTCATTTCCATAGGGAAGTGCACAGGTATCTTAACATACGTTTTCCAAATCGGTGAGTAGGCCTAGTGACGCCAATATCATGTCCACCTCGATTCCCCAATTGAACTCCACTAGACTTTTTCTTACGAGGATTTGTTAAGAATAAAGTGGACTTTCCACCTTTACCTGCGTAAGTTAATGATCTACAAGAAATAATTAGAGGCGTAGTTTCAAAAGCCACGACATGTTACGTCGCACCTGGGGATAAATGCTTTGTAGGTAGGAGAGTTGTCGTGTTATATCTGGAAGGTCACATCGAACTGATACATCTGATAAAATTTGATGTTTGGTTGCATTTCTATATATTTGATTTGTATCTTCCATTTATTAATAAATGTATTCATCCTCTCAAAGTAAATTTATGTTTTATGTAACTTGTATTGTTTGCTTTCGAAAGTATTGTAACAATGTTTAGTGGTAAATAAAGTTCAGAGCGATTTTAAGTTTAAGAAAAGAATTTGGCAGAGACTATTTAGCAGCTTCCTCATAATAGCAGAAATTAAAGGTGATTTTTTTTCTCTTCGTTTTTGGATTGGTCGCTTAAACAAGAGCAGAATGTTTTCTGTTGCAGATAATTCTGAGGCGTCCCAAAATGTCTTAAAATTAAGCGGTTCGCCCTCGATGAGGATGGCTTTGGAAATACTCGCCCTTGGGACGGAGCCCTTCCCACGGAGCAGCAGAATCAGTGACGTTTGGCGACTATGTGCAAAGAACAACACATCTTCTACGAGATAACCGCCGTCTGTCTGATGAGACGTTAAACCGTAGTCCCATGTGAAATATAACCACTACTTGTTCACGTTAAAAAGCACAGTTGAAGGGGGGAGGGCTTTCATCTTCAGCAGCATTGTCCTGCGGATCCCTGCCCTCAACCCTCTTCTGAATTTTACTGTCATTGTAACCATGAACACATCTCTGCCTTATCCTCCCAACTGAAAAATACTTCAAATATCTTCACCCTCTTACCCCCTCAGAGATGACACCTCCCGTGCTGGCGACCTGGCTCGCGAGTCCATTGCGTAGCAACCAAGTGCGTTCAGCTGTGAAACAACGAAACGCACGTTTCTACTGTGATGCACAAAGTACGACATTGTTTACTTTGTAATGTTTTTCTTTCAATTTAAAGGTCAATCTTTTGAGATCAATACCTCTAAAACAAGAAATATAACATATACGTCAAATATAAGTAAAAGTAATTTATTAAATTTAATAAAACTTTATTAATCATTTCTTGCAATGAGAGCACGAAATAATTTTCTAAATGTTATTATAATATGTGTCGACGCAATGCAATCAAAATATACAGATCAAGAGGGCTGCAGAATGTCTCAGACAGACAGACTCTGAAGAGCCAATTTTGTTGCCACTTCAGAGGGATGCTCCAGACCACTTGCCAATCAGATAGAAAAATAAATATGGCAATCACTTCCTTCTAGATAGTGGTCATTCTTGACTGGAATTTTGAACTTTATAGTGTCCAATTGATATTTTTACTAAATAAAGTTCTTATAAAATTTTAAAAAGGTAGATGAATTGTGTACTATGTAGTTTATATTATTCTCTCGTGATTTAAAAAAAATGGACCTATATTAGCTTATTATTTTGAACTTTTTTCTCGGTACTTCGATGATAACCTGATACAGCTTACAGCTCAGCCTGTGATGATGTGACATGGAAACAATATCTGTGGGTTTCGTGGTTTGATTCCACTTGCCAATTTTGGTACACAATGCGCTAAATGATCCCAAGGCTCGGAAAAGGGGATCTGTAGTACAGTCGCTGAAAAAAGTATCCGAACTCTATGGCTGATTACAGAATTAAGGAAAAATATCTGGCAACGTTTTTTTAGAAATTAGTGATCTGGCAACCTTCATGTTTGGTTGCCAGATCACTAATTTCATGAAGGTTGCCGGATCACTAATTTCTAAAAAAATCGTTGCCAGATATTTTTCCTTAATTCTGTAATCAACCATAGTGTTCGGATACTTTTTTGAGCGGCTGAACAACTGTTATGAAACGAATGGTAACCTTCTATCAACATCATATCTATTTTCTATAACATGCGAAGATGTGATTTAATAACACATAAGACTGGCTGTGGCCTCTCCATGCACACCCCTTTCTTGTTGTGTGCAGAATGAGAGTTAGTAGAGGGAATTTCAACTCGAGCCTGGAAACTTCGGATGACGAGCATGGCAGAGGAGAGAGTGGTTTAGTCGGTAGCGCACTGGGCTCCTAATGTGCAGTACCCAGGTTCGAGTCCCAACTGCGCCATCGTGGAGAGTTATCTCCGCAAAACTTCCTGCCCTGCCCTCGGTCAGTAGGGAACGCCGATTAGCTTGGAAAGCCCGCCGCCCGTCGGACGGGATGTTAAGCCGCGGCCCAATGTACGGGAAAGCACTAAATTGCGCACATTAAAGAACACAATGGAAGGCCTTGATCGGAGGCTACTATCTGTCTCCCAACAGCTGTCCAGTGGGTTCCCTTTTTATTACCTATCTTGCTATTGCTTTTGACTCTGATATTGGTCTGTTTGTCCGTTGGTTGGTTTGTGGATTTGACAAAACGTTGTTCCACCATATCTTTCGAACGCGGTGGAGAAACTTAATGATTTATGTGCCAAATTAAAGCTTGTGACGGGGGAGTGTCATAGGCTATTAAAAATTGACCCCCCGTGCTTTCTTTCGCTCTAAAAAAAGGGAAATGTGAAAACTATTCCAGAACGCGAAGGACGAAATTAACACGCTATACGTCGAATGAAAGCTTCTGACGCGGGGAATGTCATAAGCTACGAAATATTGATCTCCCATGCTTTCTTGCCCCCTAGAAAAGGGGGGAACGAAAATGATTGTTTTCCTATATCTCCTGAACGCGACTGCGGAAAGTAACAAGCTATGTGTCGAATGAAAGCTTGTGGCGTGAGGAGTGTCACTGACTATAAAAGATTGACTCCCTACTCTCTTCCCCCCTAAAAATAGAGAAATGTGAAAGTCGTTCTACTGTATTTTCTGATGGCGAGGGTCTAGAGTCAGGAGTCAGGTATTAAATGAAGGCTCATATAATGACGGTAGCAACCTATTTCGAATTTTGCCCCCACTATTCTACTTTAATGAGTCATATCTCAAATTAGAGCTTGTGACGTCTACAATATCATGGGCTACCTTAAACACGATTCCAAAAGGGAGGAAAAATGTGGTCGATGTTTGTGAGTCATATATCAAACGAAAGTTTTTGAAGGTAGGTGTTTTTAGTGACAAAAATGTAAATAAATAAAAAAAAAAATAAAAATATCTATCTTCCTATGTGGGCCCTAGAAAGAGAAAAATAAGCCTAAAGAATACGATGGTGCAAGCGGTCACTGAATTCGTATTCACTGCAAAGGAAGATAGGGGGCCGATTAACGTACACAATAAGCTTTATCTTCCTTTGACTGAATGCGAATTCAGTGACTGCACCATCAATATGCTTTACGTTTATTTTTCACTTTTTAGCGCCCTATAGGAAGATAGGTAAATTCCCAGTGATGATGTACAGAACTGGCTAGGTCAAGCACCTAATGTCCGACCCCGCCTCCTCGTGGTGCAGCCGTTTAGTACATTTCAAAAGAGATATTCACTTTTGGAACGGAAGGGGATATAGTCATCACCTGTTAAGTATGGCCTACTGATCAGGTCATTTATTATCACTTTTTTTCTTTTTTTCAACCCTGCTGAGGAGTGGTCAACTTCACAGAATCCTGGTGCTGACCATTTATACCTACTAGACTGGGCTTGTTTATGAATTTGAGCTTAATTATGGATCCTGAACTTGTTGCACTGTGGGCCTCTGTTGAGGAAGAATCTGCCGCTGTGTTTTCTGTTTGCTTCTGGGTTGTCAGCCCTAATTGAACAGAGGCATGGGATATCTTATATCAGCTGGTGGATAATCCTAATCAGAGGCCATCGCAGGTACCTGAACCTAACTTAGTTAGTTGGGCATCGTCAATCCTAAACTGGAGTAATGTGTCTCAGACAGTCCATATGGCTCTTGAAAAAGTCCACTTGAAAAGGTGGTGCCTGAAGTTCCTACCAGCATCGGTGACTTCAGCCTTTAGCGGAAGAGGAACTGGTCTTTGCCCCATGCCTGCGATCAGGGGGCTGTTTGATATTGTTCGCCCAATCTATCTCAATAAACCTAGTTTCTTTAAAAATCCTGCTAATCAATTTCTCTCTGCAGGGACGTGGAACGTGAGGTCATTACATAGAGATAATTCTCTTGATGTCCTCATGCGGGAATTCCAGCGCTATAATCTAGATATTCCAGACTTGTAAGAGACCAGATGCACAGGTAAAGGTGAGATACTTAAAAATAACTTTAAATTTCTCTTTTCAGGGAGAGAGGATGGAAAGCATCTCCAAGGTGTAGGTTTGCTTCTCCCAGCAGACACGCCAGTGATGCTCCTCTAGGATATGACTGCATTAATGAAAGATTTCTTACAGCAAAATTTAAAACAAAAGTTCAAGACATGATAGTCATCTGCTGTTATGCCCCCACAGAGGATTCTGATGAGAACGAGAAGGATATGTTTTACAGCCAGCTTCAGGATATTTTGAATTCTGTGAAGAAAGGAGATATTTCTCTTGTGCTAGGTGACTTCAATACTAAAGTTGGGACTGACTCTGAATTTTGGGCAGGAGTTTTAGGACCCTTTGGCATTGGTTGTTCCAATTGTAATGGGGAACGTGCTCTACAAGTTAGAAATGGTTTGAGAATATATAACACATACTACAAACAGCGGGGCATTTGAAAATATTCATGGGTTTCGCCTGATGGGTTGCACAGCAATATGAGAGATTATATTTTAACAGCAAAATACCAGTTCAGTTAAGAATAACAGATCGTACAGGGGAGACGAAACTTTTGACCATTACCTGGTCAAAAGTGTCTTGCAGCTGATGCTTAAGAAATGTGTTAAGGTTAAGAAAATTGCTTTCAACACTGAAAGTCTGAAAGATCCAGATATAGCCAAAGCACACCAGGATAGGCAACTTAGTCATTATGACAATCGTGGTTTGCTTACTGCTGAAGTTGAGAAAGAATGGGATCAGTTTAAAAAGGCTTTTCTTGAAACCAACTGTACTCTTTTGGGTAAAAGAGAACAGAGGAAACAAAATTATTTGAGTGATAAGGCTATGGAACTTATTTCTGAAAGAAGGAAGTGCAGGATTAATATGAATCAACAACCTACTAGCCCTAACAGAAGGCATTACAAGAGCTTAATAAACATGTAAAAGAGCAGTTAGCAGCTGATAAGAATCTTTGTCTTGATAGCTTGACTGACAAAGCTGAGGAAACAGTTAGACAGCACAACAGCAGGGGGTTGTACCAGATTGTTAATGTTTTATGTGGGAAGAAACAGACAAGTAAACAGGGATTGAGGGATAGATATGGCAAGGTGGTTGAAGGTGAAGATTCTGTGATCGCAAGGTGGTTGAAGGTGAGGATTCTGTGATGGCTAGGTGGGCTAAGCGTGTCAGAGATGTTCTAAATAATGTGATTATTTCTACTCCCATTTTTTGTAATGAGGATAGATGCATTACTGGCTTTTATGATGGCCCTATATCACATTCCGAAGTTTCTTTGCCTATCTCTAAATTAAAACTGCATAAATCCCCAGGGATGGACGAAATCACCACTGAAATGCTTAGAGCTGGGAACATTGGTGTTGTGAAATGGCTGACTGGAATTTTTTTTATGATAAAGGTGTTCCTAAGGATGTTACTAGAAATATCATTATCCCAAGTTTGAAAAAGGTGATCGCATTTCTTGTGATAATTATAGGGGAATTAGTTTACTTTCTGTTCCAGGTAAAGTTCTTTGCATGATTATACTTAATAGAATTAAGAATTTGGTTGATGAACAACTGCGTGATGAACAGTGTGGATTCAGAAGTGGTAGGGGATATATTGATCAAATATTTTCACAGGCAGATTCTTAAGAAATGTTTAGAGTTTCGGTAACATTTGGTTGTTAATTTTATAGACTTCCCAAAGGCTTTTGACTCTGTTGATCGACATAATTTGTGGTTTATTGTTAGATCATATGGAATAGCTGATAAGTTAGTTAGTGTAATGAAAGTTCTCTATTATAACACTGAGTCGTGTGTGAAAGTTGATACGTCTTGCAGCGATTGGTTTAGCATTCCTAGTGGAGTTAGACAAGGGTGCATTTTGTCTCCTTTTCCCTTTAGTTTTGTTATTGATTATGTAATGCCAAATTCTTTGCAAGGATAAGATTTTGGCCTTAAATGGTCTAGAGATTTCAAAATTTCTGATTTATATTATGCAGATGATTTGGCCCTGTTGGCTAAAGGTGTTGATGAGATGAATTCGTTCATTAGGGCTGTTGATTAGACTGGTAATTGAGTAGGTTTGGTGATAAGCAGAGAAAAAACTAAAGTGATGAAAAATGGTCAGGCAGATGGTGCTTCAGTTTCTTTGAATGGCTGTACTATTGAACAATTGTCTCAGTTTAATTATCTTGGGAGCTATATAACAGATACTGGTGATGTTCGGCGTGAGATAAATTAGAGAATAGGGATTGCTGTTGGGACTCTTAAGAATCTATGGAGAGTACGAAAAAATAGACGTATACACCTAAAGACTAAAATTATTCTGTATAATAGTATGGTTAGTCATGGTAGCGAAACATGGACCCTTGTAAGCAGGATAACAAGAAATTTGATGCCTTTGATTCTAGGTTCTTACACAGTGTCTTGGGAATTAGGTGGTTTGATTTTGTAAGTAATGATGACCTTAGAAGAAGGAGTCATCAACCTCTTTTGAGCAGCATATTGTGAAGAGACTGCGTTGGTTTGGCCATGTTGCCGGTATACATAGCTGTTGCCCGTATGCATAACAGTATGCCTAAGGGTTTGAGAAATAAGGGGGAGACCTAGGATGCAGTGGGTAGACAATGTCAAACAGGACCTTGCCAGAATTGGCCTACATACATATATATCACACATCAACAATTGAATATTCCTTCAAGGACAACTCTCGTTTCCCCGAAGACTCATTCAGGCACTTTTGATATTTTTCATTTCTTCTTTTTATATTAATATTTATATTAATTTTTTTTTATTTTTATAAGGAATTTAAAGAGTCTATGTTCTTTAGAAAATTAATTAGTATATTATAGTATATGGGATTAAGTGCTTTTTCTTTTGGTTCAAGGATTGATTGAAAGTTAAATTGATTAGTTTTATGTTTTCAGAGTTTTTGGAAGTATTTATTTCTTTCGTCTGTAGAGCGGCCAAATGCAGCAGCTGTAGCTCAAAAGAGACACGTCTGGACAGCAAAATTACACAGGCTGGTTGGACCTCCGTAGCCCATTTCTGCATGAGGATTTTGTATACCAATCTTCTCTGAGCCCTCAGGGTCCTTGTAACCTGACCATTTAGCTCACTGTGTGGAAAAAACATTGCCTTTCAGAGATAAAACAAACCCAACCCACTGAGCATAGTATGCTACGGAGTGAGCATGAAAAGCAGGGTGTCAGCATGAAACCTTTTGTTTTTATAATTTTGGAATAGAATGAGCTAGACATGTCTTTTCTAAATACAATGGCGATTCATAAAGTTATTTACAGCACTTTGACATGTACTTCTTTTGTGGCATATAACCCATCAAGTCGATATTCAATTTCTTGCCATGTACGTTGTAGCATATCCTCTGTTACAGAGTTCACAGCATCTCTGATTCACTGCTGAAGGTTGTCAACTGGCACAACCTGCGGAGTTACTTCACAGATACACACTATATGTGACGTCACCATACAAGAAAAAATTCATTAGGGTTATGTCCGGTGGTCGAGGTGGCCATGTCAATGGGACCTCATTGTCCAAACCATCTGCCTGGGTACTAGACGTTGAAACTAGTGATAGAGCAATGCACAAGACGTTAGTGCTGCCCTTACATGCAATGAAAAACGTTATGCTCTGCCATTTTATTTAGAAAATAAAAATTACGAAAATGTTATCAAAAGTCAAAGTTGTAAAGGTTACATCCTATATTGTGAGTCCATCTTCTAGAGAGTTACCTATTTGCTGGCACTGTAATCCACGATTTGTGGGAAGATATACAGTAGTTTGGTTATTTTACTTCTGAATGGCACTACGTTTGCACGCAATGGATTAAATAGATACCCGATACGTTTGGCCAGGTCCCCAAAGGCTGAGAAAAAGTTGGCCAAAAGGACTCACTGGACAAGACAACTGTTAGAAGAGAGATGGAATATTCCCGTCAAGGCCATCCAGAATGTTTTTTGATGTGAAGCTGGCCTGCGCACTGGGCCACGTTTTAACGTCTCATCCGATAATAGTTTATTAGGTCTTAACAGTGATGTAAAAGTAAGAAAAAGGTAAATTTCGATATATTTCAGAACTTTATTGCCGGAATCAGTAAATATTTCACGACAAACGAATACTTCTCGTTTTGGTTTTCTCAATTAGTTTTTTTAATCAGATTTACTTTCAGTAATTGCTTTTCCTTTCGTAAACTCACGCTAATCCACTGTCAAATTTACTTAATACATAATCTGTCATTAACAAGTGCTATGAAAATGGAGAATCAGCCGTCACATTCAGACTCATTGTGTGCTCATAAGAAATCAGTTTTTGTGGAAGTCGCTTTTCCCTAAATTATCTGATTTAAAGGAGACCTGTCTCTGAACTCCCTTTTACACTATGTGTTGTAAAGGCAGGAGACATAACTCTCAATTCTCCGTTTCCTTTGCACCATCCAGTGCAAAGAGAAGAACTGTCTCCGAATTCTTCTTCCTCTCTACATTACACAAAGAATTATACTTCTACATCATTCATGATGTAAAGGGAGGAGTAGATTCGCACTGAATTATTCCTTTGCTCTATCTGGTGTAAATAAAGGAGAACTTCCCATTGCATTATCTGATGCGAAGTGAGGAGATTAGTCTCGGAGCCACCCCCTTTGTCTCTGCATTATATCATGCAAAGAGAGGAGACGTCTGTACACTCCCTTTTGTACTATCTGGCGGAAAACGTCTCTCTGAATTCGACTTGTGTGGCCATGTACTCTGTACTACAAAATTAATAACGCGACGACACGTTACTTCTGTAAGCCACGTTACTTCTCTAACACGTTACTTATGTAAGCACACGTTATTTCTCTAACACGTTACTTCTGTAAGCACACGTTACTTCTCTAACACGTTACTTCTGTAAGCACACATCACTTCTCTAACACGTTACTTCTGTAAGCACACGTTACTTCTCTAACACATTACTTCTGTAAGCACTGAATACACAGTACAACACTGAAAATGTTTCGGAAATGAAAACAGTATTTTTTTTACTAATTTCGAGGCGCTAAACACGATTATTGCATTAAAAATTGGTGATTGGCTCTTGTTTTGAAATACAGAAAGCTGCGTCCATATAGTTTATATTGATTTGAGTCTTTCGCGCGCTGTACGAAGCGCCGAGGTGGCACAATACTAGGGAGCTATTGCATCATTCGAGGCAACGCAATACCGGGGGGGGGGGGAGAGGCTGTTGCATTATTTGGGAGTTATCCTTTCTCAATTGTCGTCCGTTCATGATTGCACGCGAGTGCTCTATGTGAGCGATATGCCTTGTTCTTGTGTGAAAAATGCAGACCATTTTTGTTGCACTTGTGGAGAAGTTACCTTTGCGTCACAGAAGTGTGAAATAACGTCCATCGAAAAGGCCTATCACCTTTACTTCATTCACATTTCTATGTGAATGAAATGTTGAATTGAATGAATGAATGAATGTCTACAGAACACATGCTTCAGAAGAATGGAGGTTATTTATAGATTCCTCGAAATTATGTATGAAAGCCTTTCTTCTACACAGTGGGAATGTGTTGCCTTTTGATCTTGTAGGCCATACTGTCAATGTGAAGGAAACCTTTGACAATATGACACCATTATTTCAATACATAAATTGTGAGAAATGCAAGTGACAAAGTCATTGCTCTTTTTTTTCTTGGACTACAGCTCGTATATACAAAGTTCTGTTGCTTCCTTTGCGAATGGAATAGCAGAGACAAAGCATCTCATTAGGTGAAGAAGATTTGTCTTTCTCGTCAATCACTGGTGCCAGGGAAGAAGAATATACAGAATCATCCGCTGCTACAATCGACGAAGACTTTGTTGCCACCTTCACACAGAAAATTAGGCCTAATGAAGAAATTTGTCAAGGCTATGGATCAGACGCAAACTGCCTTTTTGTACCTTCGACTGAAATTTCCTAGATTTAGTGACGCAAAGATAAAAGAGGATGTTTTTACCGGTCCAGATATTCGCTGATGGCTACATGATGAGGAATATGATCGTATCATCACTGGTGATGAACGGAGAGAATGGCATGTCTTACGACAGATGGCGACGGGCTTCTTAGGGAATAAAAAAGCAGAAAATTGCAAGCACCTTGTGGAAGAACTGCTATCCTCATATCACAAACTGGGATGTAGTATGTCTTTGAAGGTACATTTCTTAAGTTCTCATTTGGATTTCTTTCCGGAAAACTGTGACGCTGTGAGTGATGAGCACGTGGAACGTTTGCATCAGGAAATTGCTACAATGGGAAATGGATATTAAGGAAGATAGATCCCATCAATGTTAACAGATTTCTTCTGGAATATGATGCGAGATTCTCAAGATTTGTTATATAAGCGGCAGGCGAAGATGAGGCGGTTACTGTAGACCGATATGGAACCTTCAGCGAATGACCTAATTCCTGTAAGTGACTGTATCTCGAAAACCGTAGCCAATCAAACATTTTTGTTGTCATGTTCGTGTTCAGCACCTCTATTTACATAAGAAACGGCTTTTGCACTTCCGAAACGCACGGAAGTTCAAAATTTGTTGTTCAGTGTTATTTTAGCATATTTAACTTATCGGGATTGGCTCGTCGGTAGCTCGTCAGGCTCGTAATCTGATGTTCCTAGGTTCGATTTCCAATTCTGCCTGCGTTGGGATTTTCTCCTCTAACCCCATTCTGCTCACGGTGAGAAAGGGGTCACCGATGGGCTTGGAAAGGGTCACCGATGGCAATGGATAAGGCGTTAAGATGTGGTCTCATATAGAGGAGAGTCATGCATACCCTGTTCACGTTAAAGAGCACGCTGGATGGCTCTCTTCAGAGGAGAGTTCCATCGGTCTCCTAATAGCTGTACAGGGGATACCCCGTTTCAAATTTCTTGCAGCTCTTCGGATCCTTGTTACTGGCCATTTAACCAATGGTGGACAAGAAAGCCCCACCAAGAGATAAAGCAACCTGACTCTTTCGAAACATTTGCACAGAAAACGTGATGATTTGAAATGCATGGGAAATATTGCTGCGTCATTAATATTAACTGAATCCTAAACTGCTGGATTAGGAAAATTTCGATGAAAAATTCCATTAGTAGGCTCTACTTCCCTCGGATTTAGGAATCCTTTACAGGATTGACATTAGCCTCCTCTGGAGCAGAAAAATCCTACCTGATTTAAATTAATTTCTTTTGAATTAGAAATACCTTTAGGATTAATATTGGCTATTCCTGTATTAGAAATTTTACATAAGACCAACACTGGCTCCACTGGATTAGTCATTCTTCATAGAATTAACTATAAATGCTTTGGAGAAATCTCTATCCAAATGTTTATCCAAAGGAACAAGTTCTCTCAGAACTGTTATTTAATCACTAGGGACGCGTAACGATAAACCATGAATTCACGATTTTGATTCTCTTGAATCCACCCCAGTGGAGCAATGATATAGCCATGTCCTCATAATAATTTTTTATTTTGAAGTTTACTTTCAAATAATAGGAGAGAGAAAAATAATCGCTGTTAGTACAAAGGATTTGAAAATATTAACTCCTAAGAAATATATTAACTTCTTAGGTTTAAAAACTGGTTTCAAATCCTTGTTGTAATGTTTAAATGCCGGCACCTCTATTATGATGGCTCTCCTAAGGCAAGTGCTTAACGTTCCTAATGGGAAATTCTGCCCTCGACATAGTACAGAGGTGAGATGTCCTCAGTTGTGGCTTGTGCGTGTGTCTGCGATGGCGCATTCTTCTCACAGTTCAACAGACAAAGGACTGCGCCTCGTAGAGTTCAATGGAGATGGAGCATCGCCGAAGACTTGTGTAGAAAAGTGCGCCAGCCTCATATCTGAAAAGTCACAGAGTCGCCGAGGTAGCGCCTTCTATTGGAAAGAATGATCCCCATGACGTTTTTAGGTCAAAAAATGCTTTCGCTTTTAGGGTTCGAAAAGGGGCCTTAACGTTAATTTACAGACGAGTGTTTCAACCGCTGCGATAACGTGCCTTTGAAACTTTGATTTCATTTGGCAATACGTAAAATGTGTATAAAAGTGTTACTCGTTTTCAAAATATACGTAGATTCTAAGTTGGTTTATTTTACTTCTCTGAGCGATATCTTTTTGCACACAATGGTGTAAATGGCTAGGTCACAAGGACTCCGAGGGCTCAGAGAGGTTAGAGAAATGGACTCAATAGACAGCTGTTGGGGGACAGATGGTAGCCTCCCGTTAATGCCATCCACAGTGTTCTTTAACGTGCACAGTGTATGACTTTTCCGAACAGGAGGCCACATTTTAACGTCCTTTAACGGATGACGGACTTTCAAAGCCAATCGGTGACCTCCATCCGACGGAGGAAACAGTAAGGAATAGCGAAGATGAATCTCAACGCTAACACAGTTGGGCGCTGTTTTACTTTTTGGCGGAACTTTTTTGCACAAATTTTAAGCATTCCTGTTCTGTGTTAAGCAGGGACGAATCTTGAGGAGTGGGGGTAGGGATTAGAATCCTCAAAGGATAGCCAAGGGTGGCCATCACCCTTTGAGATTAAGATACACGACAGTGTGTATGAGTTTGCGATGACGCATGGCCAGGTCACAAGGACCCCGAAGGCTCCGAGAAGGTTGGGGGAAGAGAGCCACTGACTGCTTTTGGGAGACAGACGGTAGCCTCCCGTCAAGGCCATCCAACATGTTCTTTAACGTGCACAGGATATGGCTCTCTCCCGCATACGGAACCGTAGTTTAATGTCCCATCCGACGGACGGCGGTCTTTCCAAGCCTATTGATGTCCCCTATTGACCGTGGGCCTACTTATAAGACAGGGGGGGGGGGGTTGAGGAGAAAAATCTCAACGCTAGCCAATCTGGGACTCGAACCTGGGAACTGAAGATTACGAGCCTGGCAAGCTACCGATTGAGCCATCCCCGTCCCCCACAGTTGGGACTCGATCATGGAAAGTACATATCTACTATGGAACCATCTACCACGATGATCCCATTCTGGGTTTTCCTTTGTACTTGGGCGGGGTTGGCTCAGTCGGTAGCGCACCAGGCTCGTAATCTGTAGTTCCCAGGTTCGAGTCCCAGCTGGGTCAGCGTTGAGATTTATCTCCGCAAAATTCCCCGCCCTGCCCGCTGTCAGTAGGGGACACCGATGGGCTTGTAAAGGCCGCCGTCCGTCGGATGGGACGTTAAGCCGTGGCCCCGTGTGCGGGAGAGCCATACCCTGTGCACGTTAAAGAACACGCTGGATGGCCTTGACGGGAGGCTACCATCTGTCTCCCAACAGCTGTTCCAGTGGGTCCCCTCCCCCAACCTTCTCTGAGCCTTCGGGGTCCATGTGACCTCACCATTTAGCCCATGGTGTGCAAAAAAGTGCCGCTCAGAGGTAAAATAACCCAAATCCTTGGTACTATAAATAGTTAATTTATAAATCTGCAGGGTGGGGGGATCTAACTATACAGCGAGAACCTTTTTTATGAGCTGTAATTAGTATATAAACTTAGCTGCCACTTTATTAGGAAAAGTTCCATGTTGTATCAACAGTAACTCAGTTACAGAACTCAGTAACTTCTTAAATACGCTTTTCATAAAAGAAAATGTGACTGAAGATATTTTCAATATCTCTATCAAATCTATTTAAATCTCGATTTCCAACAATATGTGTTTAGTATTTAAAGAGTTGTTTGGTTGATTGTTTCACCTCTGAGCGGCACTTTTTTGCACACCATGGGCTAAATGGCCAGGTCACAAGGACCCCGAAGGCTCAGAGAAGGTTGGGGGAGGGGATTCAAGTGATAAAACAATGTGAAGAGGGAGTTGAAAATCTCATTTGCTGATGGTGGTAAAAAGATCCTTTTACAAGTCCTGCCTTCATCATTGGATACGTCAAGTTACACTGCACTTTCTTAAATGGAGTTTCTTGCTGTTATTTCAACAGTGCGTTAAGGGCAAATGGAAAGGAATGGTGTTTGATATGTGAAACCCATCTTGTCGAAATTCATGGCAACGAAGGGGACTACGCCGTCGCTGGAGCGAACCGAGTGTGGCGGAATGCTGCAGAGTGGGCCAATTTCTCTTCTCAGGTTGGGTTGTTGGGTTGTTTTACCTCTGAGCGGCACTTTTTTGCACACCATGGGCTAAATGGCCAGGTCACATGTACCCCGATGGCTCAGAGAAGGTTGGGGGAGGGGACCCACTGCAACAGCTGTTGGGAGACAGATGGTAGCCTCCCGTCAAGGCCATCCAGCGTGTTCTTTAACGTGCACAGGGTATGGCTCTCCCAGAGATTCTTAAAAGTCCCAGCAGCAATCCCTATTCTTCCGTTTATCTCCACCACACATAACCGGTATCCTTTACATAGGTTACAAGATAATTAAACTGTGATACCTGCTCAAGAGTGCAACCATTCAAATTAACTGAAACACAGCCTGTCTGACCAATTTTCATCACTTTAGTTTTCTCTCTGTTTATCATCAAATCTAATCTACTAAACGTAATCTCATCAACAGCTCTACTGAAGGAGTTCATCTCATCAACATCATTTGCCAAAAGGGCCAATTCATCAGAATAATCTAAATCGCAAATATTCAGATCTCTAGACCATTTAAGACAAAAATATTTCCCTTGAAATGAATTTTGCATAACATAATCAATAACCAAACTAAAAGGGAAAGGAGACAAAATGCACCCTTGTCGACACCAGAATCAGTGCTAAGCCAATTACTACAAGCTTTACCAATTCCCACACATGACTCAGTGTTATGATAGAGAACTCTCATTACATTAACTAAGTTTTCAGGTATTCCATATGATCAACAATCAACCACAAATTATGTCAATTAACAGAGTCAAAAGCCTTTTTGAAATCTATAAAGCTAACAACCAAATGTTTCTGAAACTCTAAACATTTCTTAAGAATCTGCCTAAGTGAAAATATTTGATCAATAATATAATGATGAAGTGAAATATTTGATCCCTACCACTTCTGAATCCACATTGTTCATCACGCAGTTCTTCATCAACCAAATTCTTAATTCTATTAAGTATAATCATGCAAAGAACTTTACCTGGAACAGAAAGCAAACTAATTCCCCTATAATTATCACAAGAACTATGACCACCTTCTGGGGCTGGGGTGGCTCAGTCGGTAGCGCGCCAGGATCGTAATCTGCGGTTCCCAGGTTCGAGTCCCAACTGGGTCAGCGTTGAAATTTATCTCCGCAAAATTCCCCGCCCTGCCCACGGTCAGTAAGGTCAGTAATGGACTTGAAAAGGCCGTCGGGTGGGACATTAAGTTGTGGACCCGTGTGCGGAAGAGACATACCCTGTGCACGTTAAAGAACACGCTGGATGGCCTTGATGGGAGCAACCATCCCAACAGCTGTTCCAGTGGGTCCCCTCCCCCAACCTTCTCTGAGCCTTCGGGGTCCATGTGACCTGGCCATTTAGCCCATGGTGTGCAAAAAGTGCCGCTCAAAGGTAAAACAACCCAACGACCACCTTTTTTAAAACTTGTGAAAACGATAGTTCTAGTAACATTCTTAGAAACAACACCGTTATCATAAAAAATATTCAAAATTTCAGTCAGCCATTTCACAACACAAATGATCCCAGCTCTAAGCATTTCAGTGGTGATTTCGTCCACCTCTGGGGATTTATGCAGTTTTAATTTAGAGATAGGCAACGAAACTTTGGAATGTGATATAGGACCATCATAAAAGCCAGTAATGCATCTATGCTCATTACAAAAAATGGGAGTAGAAATAATCACATTATTTAGAACATCTCTGACACGCTCAGCCCACCTAGCCATCATAGAATCCTCACCTTAAACCACCTTGCCATATTTATCCCTCAATCACTGTTTACTTGTCTGTTTCTTCCCACATAAAACATCAACAATCTGGTTCAACCCCCTGCTGTTGTGCTGTCTAACTGCTTTCTCTGCTTTGTCAGCGAAGCTATCAAGACAAAGATTCTTATCAGCTGCTAACTGATCTTATACATGTTTATTAAGCTCGTTGTAATGCCTTCTGTTAGGACTAGTAGGGTCCTATTAATCCTGCACTTCCTTCTTTCGGAAATAAGTTCCATAGCTTTGTCACTCAAATAATTTTGTTTCCTCTGTTCCCTTTTACCCAAAAGAGTACTGTTGGTTTCAAGAAAAGCCTGTTTAAACTGATCCCATTCTTTCTCAACTTCAGCAGTAAGCAAACCACGATTTTCATAAAGATTAAGTAGCCTATCGTGGTATGCTTTGGCTATATATGGATCTTTCAGACTTTCAGTGTTGAAAGCAATTTTCTTAACCTTAACACATTTCTTAAGCATCAGCTGCAAGACACTTTTGACCAGGTAATGGTCAGACCCAATTTCGGCTCCCCTGTATGATCTGGTATTCTTAACTGAACTGGCCCATTTGCTGTTAATTAAAATATAATCTATCATATTCCTGTGCAACCCATCAGGCGAAACCCATGTATATTTTCAAATGCCCCGCTGTTTGTAGTATGTGTTATTTATTCTCAAACCATTATGTTTTCTAACTTGTAGAGCACGTTCCCCATTACAATTGGAACAACCAATGCCAAAGGGTCCTAAAACTGTTGTCCAAAGGTCAGAGTCAGTACCAACTTTAGCATTGAAGGCACCTAGCACAAGAGAAATATCTCATTTCTTCACAGTTCAAATTATCCTGAAGTTGACTGTAAACGTGTCCTTCTCAAAAGAGTCCTCTGTAGGGGATGGGAGGTGGGAGTTCAATCGGTAATTTGTTGCAAACATTGGTAGTTCCCAGGTTCGAGTCCCAGCTGAGCCAGCTTTGAGATTTATCTCCGCCAAACTCCCCACCTTTCTCACGGTCAGTAAGGGACACCAATGAGCTTAGAAAGGCCTTCGTTTGTCGGATGGGATGTTAAGCCGTGTCCCGTGTGTGGGAGAGTCATACCCTGTGTACCTTAAAGAACACGCTACATGGACTTGACCGACAGGTTGTTGGGAGACACATGTCCAGTGGGTCCCCTCCCCCAACCTTCTCTGAGCCTTCGGGATCTTTGTGACCTGACCATTTAGCCCATGGTAAGGAACAAAATGCCGCTCAGACGTAAAACGACCCAACCCATTAATTCATTAACTTTTTTTTAATTTTGCTGTAAGAAATCTGACATGAATGCACTCTTATCCTTAGAAGAGCATCAGTATCTTGTCTGCTGAGAAGGAACCCTACACCTTGGAGATCCTTTACATCCTCCCTCCCTGAAAAAAGAAATTCAAAGTTTTTTAAGTATCTCACCTTTACCTGTGCATCTGATCTCTTGCAAGGCTAGAATATCTAGGTTATAACGCTGTAATTCCTGCGTGAGGACATGAAGAGAATAATCTCTATGTAATGTATTCACGTTCCACGTTCCTGTAGAGAGAAAATGATTAGTAGGATTTTTAAAGAAAGTAGGTTTACTGATAGAGGTAGGGCCAACAATATCTAAAATCTCTCTGATCGCAGGCATGGAACAAAGACCCTTTCCCTTACAGCTAAAAGCTGAAGCCACCCATGCTGGTAGGACCTTCAGGCACCA
This sequence comes from Ryuthela nishihirai, assembly GCA_038380435.1. Taxonomy (NCBI): domain Eukaryota; kingdom Metazoa; phylum Arthropoda; class Arachnida; order Araneae; family Heptathelidae; genus Ryuthela; species Ryuthela nishihirai. Next base: position 33,144,724 of record JAWZYU010000004.1, read on the forward strand.
CCTTTTCAAATGGAACTTTTGAAGAGCCATATGATCTGCCTGGCACACATTACTTCAGTTTAGGATTGGCGATTCCCAGCTCATTCCAGCAGAAATGAGGGTTCAGGTTACCCCATCGCTAAAGGTTAAAGCCACCAATGCTGGTAGGAACTGCAGGCACTACTTTTTCAAGTTGACCTTTTCAAGAGCCATATGACCTCCTGAAACAATTACTCCAGTTTATGATTGAACTGGGCTGTCGCTAAGTGAGGGTTCACAGGTACCTGCGATGGCCTTTGATCAGGATTATCCACCAGCTGATATGGTATCCCGTGCTCCTATTCACTTAGGGCTAGCAACCCACATGCAAACGAAAATCACAGCGGCAGATTCTTCCTCAACAGAGACCCATCAGTGCAGCGTCCAGAATCCATAATCAAGCTCAAAGCCGTAAACGAGTCCAGCCAAGTAGGTATAAATGAATAGTATATACATATAGAACCTTGTGAAGTTGACCACTCCTCAGCGGGGCAGTAAGAAACGAAAAACGTGGCCATGGACGACCAGGTCAGTAGGCCACACTGATTTGGCAGCCTTCGTTTTCTTCCAAAAAAGGAATATCTCTTCTAATTCTCGTACTAATGGCCTGCACCACTAAAAGGCGCGGGGTGGGGATATTGGGTGCTAGATCTAGCAGGTTCTGTGCATCATCACTGGGGATTGGTACATAGTTCTCCTTCCAGTTTATGCCTAGTTACCAATTTGCAGACCGACAGAAATAGCATAATTTTTCCAAAATGCTCTGATTTAAAAATGTTAGTTAGCATTAAACGATTTGTTAATATGCTTTACATACATAGCCAGACCTGCAGCAACTTAAATTCTTGGATATATTTTCAGAACTTTACTATGGGGGAGGGCGGTGTTTTCTTTCTCCTCTGGACGGCATTTTTTTCTGCACAAAATGGGCTAAATGGCCAAGTCACAATGATCTCAAGGGCTCAGAGAAGGTTGGGGGAAATTGCCCGACTAGATATCTGTTAGGAGACAGATAGAAGCCTCTCATCAAGGCCATGCAGCGTGTTGTTAACGTGCAGAGAGTAAGGCTCTCCTGCACACGGGGGCCACTGCTTAACATCTCATCCGAAGGACTACGCCCATTTAAAGGGCATCGGTATCGCCTTTTTGGCCGAAGGCGGGGTGGAGGTTCAGCGGGGAGAGTGCCGGACTTACGTATCAGCTAACCAATCTACAACTTAGGGCCTTGCGATATAAGGAGCCTCAAAGAGATGCATTTCTTGTTTTACTATGTCAAGCAAAAGTTTTATTTCCATTTAAATTAATCTATTATGCAAACACCTTTCATCTTAGCTTTACAAAGTCATCATCGCATACCAATTCTAGCGTAATATTTTCACCATCAGTTTCATGTTTATTTTTTAAACTTCCCTACAATTATAATATATATACTGCTCACAAAAAATAGGGGATATATTATCGCTTCATATTCATTTTGAAATATCCCCTAATTTTTGTGAGCAGTATATTACGACTGTCTAATTTTTAGAGCCTTAAACTTGCCGCAGTTTAGGGCCTCGGAAGATCAGAGTGCGGGGCGGGGGATAAATCTAAACGCTGGCAAAGTGGGACTCGAACTGGGAACTGCAGATCAGGAGCCTAGCGCGCTACCCACTGAGCCAACCCTACTATGGAGGTAATTTATGGGCGAATTGCTTTGATTTTATGATTGTTTATGAGAAATAAACGTGGAGCGTTTCAAGCTTGAAATTTATTAAAAAGCGTTGGGTCTCACGTGCATATTTGTGGGTTTCTTTAAACTGCGGAGAGGGAATTTTATTCCATTAAAATAAGCTAGAATTTTATGAAGGCAGCAAATAAAAAAATGACGTCTATAGTAATGCGATCAACCTACGTAGCTCTACGAACCGAATTTCTTTGATTTTGCAAAGTTTACAGGTAAAGTAATTTAATGCGTGTTTTTGATGTTAACGTGTTCTTTTTCTTTACGTCTTCATTTACTTAGTGATGTGCTCTGTTCAAAATAATTGTTTCCCAGGAGATTATTTTTTTTTGAAGTGCGGAACGGTCAAGATTGTTTTAATATATCCTTTGGTTAAAATCTCCAATCTAAATAATGTCTTAATTTTTCAAATTTAAATTTATTTCCAATTATCATTTGTATAATTATTTTACATAAAATATCCCACTAAGCCGAAGCTTATCAGTTTGGACCGATGTATTATATAATACCTATGTATAATAATAGTTCACGAGCTTAATTCTTTCCTCCAAAGTATCTCCGAATAAATACCCGCCCTTCCCACGGTCAGTAGGGGACACCGATGGGCTTGGAAAGGCCGCCGTCCATCGGATGGGGACGTTAAGCCGTGGTACCATGTACGGAAGAGCCATACCCTGTACACGTTAAAGAACACGCTGGATGGCCTTGAGGGGAGGCTACCGTCTGTCTCCCAACAGCTGTTCCAGTGGGTTCCCTCACCAAACTTCTCTGAGCCTTCGGGATCCTTGTGACCTGGCCATTTAGCCCATGGTGTGCAAAAAAATGCCGCTCAGAAGCAAAACAACCCAACTTTCCTCCAAAACTGCTCATAAGGCAAAAATTAATAAACGAAAATTAATTTCCCATTACATCTCATGTTACAAATTTTAATTGGTTCCAGATGTCAAAAATATTTCTGCAAACATACAGAGTTCACTTTAATACAGAACGGTTACTAAATTGAAAAATCAACCCTAATGCTCAGTTCTTGTATTTAAATAACATTCTTAATCGTTAGCGAATGAACCAACTGTAGTTACATGATTAAAGTTGCATAGAAAATGAATAAACATTAGGCACCATCTTTATTATAATATAAATTAAACATAAACTCATTTTACTTATTAAAGAGGAAAATTCTTCGATTCCCTTCAAAAATTGATGAAGGTGGTAAGTGGTGAATTGTTAATGTTGGGGGATGGTGGAGCATCGGGATCACATCTTTAACGCCAAACGACAAAACTTTAACATAACATTTTTTACCCTAATTTGGTTGCTGTAACACATAGAATTTTTGGACATGCTGATAAGTGAGCGATTCTTTTTACTGAGGGACAATCACAACATACAGTATATGACAGAACAAATGGCCATGCCAGACCCGGAGCTCGAATCCAGATCCCTGCAGTCGCAGTGCCACCACGAGCCAACGTGATACCATTGAGTCACCGAGGCAGCAAACATCCACAAATATAGAGGCAATGGGCTGAAAAATGAAAACATCTTTATCTTATGTCAATGGTGAAGAGCCGTTTATTTGGAAAGTGGGGCAAGTCCATTTTTTGTTATTGCGAGATATTTAAGGGATTAATTTTTTAATAGATTTAAAAATATTGGTAAGCACTAATAGACAACTTTTGTGTATTTTATGGTGTTAGGTAATGTAATTTTATTATCCAATAGTGTTTATCATATTAAGTTCTATCTATTGTTATCATTAGCTTCATTTTTTTTTCAAAAATGGACTTGTCCCACTTTCAAAATAAACGGCTCCATTGTCAGTTTTATACAAGTTTCTTCTGCCTGACTTTGCTTAAGGATTCGCGATTCCGTTGCTCTTCAAATACCGAACAAATATTGTTGAAAATCCAGATTTAGGTAGATTTGAATAATATTTAAAAATTAGTCTTATTTTCCTATAAAAGTTTATTGTAGAAATTACGGATCTTCGAATTTGTCTCTCCATTGACTTAACATGGAAATATTTCCATTTTCTGTCCAGTATGTTAATGCCTGAATATCGAACAGCAGAAGTGAATCAGACTTGGTGGTTGAGGATAGAAAGAATGTTGTCTTCTTAGCAGCCGCCTTTTCCTTCCTATAGGGGCGGGGGTGGCTCAGTCGGTAGCGCGCCAGGCTCGTAATCTGTAGTTCCCAGGTTCGAGTCCCAGCTGGGTCAGCGTTGAGATTAATCTCCGCAAAATTCCCCGCCCTGCCCACGGTCAGTAGCGGACACCGATGAGCTTGGAAAGGCCGCCGTCCGTCGGATGGGACGTTAAGCCGTGGCCCCGTGTGCGGGAGAGCCATACCCTGTGCACGTTAAAGAACACGCTGGATGGCCTTGACGGGAGGCTACCATCTGTCTCCCAACAGCTGTTCCAGCGGGTCCCCTCCCCCAACCTTCTCTGAGCCTTCGGGGTTATTGTGACCTGGCCATTTAGCCCATGGTGTGCAAAAAAGTGCCGCTCAGAGGTAAAACAACCCAAATTTCCTTCCTATAAAGTTTATGGTAAGAGGCAAAAATGGAATCCATTCCCCTTTTCAAAGCAGAGCTTCTCTCCGTGTTAGGGTCATTATTCTGAAACAGATTGCCCATTTCATTCACCGATTTTTAATACTTCAGCCAACGATTTTGTATAAAACATTTTAACTTCAGATATTTCATCTTGAACGCTGGCCTCAATTTCAGTAGCCGAATAAGTTAATCATTTATTAGTTCATTGCCAAGGGGAGCTAAAACATCCTCAGCATCATCTTTATCAACCTTCTCAAAGCAATCTCCGTTTGGGAGTTGCACAATCATATACTGAATCGATCAATAAACATCAATATTCAATAATTTCCAGCAAAAAATTCAACATTTTCCCAGCATGCACCCATGCACTGTTGGGACACTTTTTTTAAAGCAAAACCAACATTATTTATAGCCATTTTGATGCTATAATTCTTACGTAACTGTTAAGATGTTTCTGCCGTCAGCAGAATACGAACTTGATACAATGTATCGATAATAATTCCATTGGTTGGGGGAACGAGGTGTTATTAAGAGGCAAAAAAGTACAAATATTAGATTCAGTATGTTCAGTATTCTTTGGATGTGCAGGAACAGTTTCCAAAATTAAAACTGCCTTCTTATTAAGGTATTTTTCAACGAGGGGCGAAGGTACGCATGGAAATTAAAGAGTCGACCCAAGCCTTCTTGTTCCAGTACCAAAGTACTGGTAGTTTTGCTTTTGGTATGCCCTAAGTGCTCCTGGAATTAACGAATGATAAACCAAAAGTGGCTTTTAGTTTAAGGATCACCTTCCAGATTGCAACCGAGAAGTAGAGAGAGACATTCCTTAGATACTTTAAATTCTGATGTTTTATTTCTCTTCGTGGTAAATAAAAGTAGGTTTTTTCCTCAAAAGCATCTTGTTTCGTCAGCGTTGACTATTTGTTAAGATGAATGACGATCCTCTTCTGTTATTTTTTGAAGTTCAGCTGAGAATGGAAATGCTGCCCAAGATCAGCACGCGCTTTTCCTCCTCTTACTTTTGTGTTATGTAAATAACCGCGTTTCTTGAATCTCGTAAACCACCCGCCTTTAATATTGAATTTCTTTTTCGGCTTTTCCCTTTAAATCACTGAATAACTAGAGAGCCCGCCCCTGAATTATATTAAAGGGCAACGTTGAGTACTACGTAACGAGAGTTACGAGCACTGCTATCAATCTGATGCAATAGAAGTTTATCCAGTTCTAATATTGCATCCCGTGATTTCTATATATGATAAACAGTAAATGATCATCAGAAAGGACAAATGATTGAGCAACATCTTCAAGCTTTTCATTTTAGAGATAAATAGCCCTCACCGTTGACGACGACAAACTAAAGGCAGAAAAATATCCTTCGACCTTTCGTCTCTGACCACTATATTTAATAATATCCAATTTCTGTGTTCTACTTAATGACTTCCTGTCATTCTTCACTTTACCACTCGCAACACCGACACGTTTGGGGAGCATTATCCACAACAAGATTTAATCCATGCAAAATAATTAATAGAAGTAGTGTATTCCTAAAAAAAGTAGTACTTGGACGCTTTTACTTTTTCATCGGAACGATATAGAAAAAGGATTTTTTTTACATGTTTAAAATAGTAAATTGTTAAAAAATGATGAGATATCTCCATGGTGAGCTTTGACTCGACTACATCAATATGATTAATACCGAAAAGAAAACTTCATAATAAAGCTACGAGAGAATAATGAAAGATGTTGCTACTCAGGGATGTTGTGACGTTCTGCGATTTTTGAGAAACAAAAGTCAGACGAGAACAATGTTCGGTTTAAGAGATGAAATATAAGCGACAATTGGCTCGTAAAATGAAAAATGGATATTTCTGCATGTCACAGAAGAGAAAAAACCGTAAACAGCGATCTCTCGTATACCGAGAGATCGCTGTCATTTTAACAGTTTTGAACTACAAGTCATAAGTATCATGACAGAAATAAGTTGAACTAGAAGAATAATATATCGCCTCCAGCGAATAGAGAATGTTCGCCTTCAAAGAAAACGAAGTTTTACATTTTCCGAATTTTATATTCTTTAATGGCCGAGTGGTTAGCGCGCTTGGCTAGTGTTCTAAGGGACCTGGGTTCGAGCCCCGGGTAAGGCGTGGATGTATGTGTCGTTTTTCTGCTGAGGTCCTGCCATCCTCTCAGACCTTCTACTGTGGCATATAAACTGACAGGCTCCTGTCAGACCTCTGTGGCAAGCAGCTGCTTGAGGGGGTATTTATTTTATTTATTTTAACAGTAATAATTCGAACTAATGAGTGATTGGAAAATGTAAATAGTGCAGTATTATTAACTTTATAATAAATAAAAAATAAATACCCCCTCAAGCAGCTGCTTTGCCACAGAGGTCTGACAGTTTATATGCCATAGTAGAAGGTCTGCGATGATGGCAGGACCTCAGCAGAAAAACAACACAAACATCCGTACCTTATCCGGGGCTCGAACCCAGGTCCCTTAGATCAGTAGCCAAGAACACTAACAACTCGGCCACGGGATATTTTACATCTGTCACTTAAAACGAAAAAGTTGCGTTTTCTCATCCCCTAGGGTTAAAGGTCAAATAAGTCATCATCATCATTATCCTCCTCAAGCTCCATCAACCAGACCACGCAATTTAGTTGCGCTGTCTGGTTGGACCTCTGTAGCCAATGGCTGCTTGAGGATGATGATGATGACCTTATAGGACTATGTGACTCAGATTCTGAATTCAGTCACTGTCTAACAATGTCTCTTAATATTCAAAAATCTTTACGAAAGATCTACTTTTAACAGAGGGAAAAATACGGTGGCACTACTTTCATGATTATCGTCAAAGGATGGGTCCGCACAATTTCTAGTGCTAAACCGAATGTTCCGGAAAACAGCTGACAGAACAGCTTTCTACTCCGGAAGAAATTAAATTAGTTTGTCGAACTAAAACCAATGCACTAATCATCACTATCAAAAATGGCATCTTGTCTCTTCGAAATTCCTAACATTAAACAATTTCTGAATACCATGCCGGATCTAGAAAAAAAAATAAAAGGGACGGAGGGGATGTAAGACGCGCAACTGACACGGAAAAATAAAAAAAGGAGTTAAGAGACCTGAATTTTCATGCACTAAACCATTCTCCCCAACCGTTTGAGGTCTTTAAAATATTTCGTGAAAGCAAAAACATGGAATATACTTAATTTCATCATTTTTTCTTCTGGCATCCATACTAACATTCTCAAGGGGATGGAGGGACGATGATTATCGTCGTACCATCGCCTTGACGAGCTGCGTATGCAAGGCCTCAGGAAGAATGGTAAATTCCAGATTCATCTGCTATTTTAGAGACCAACAAACTTCTTTCTCACACCCAGTGTGGATTTTGCAGTCACCGGTCTACTCTATGTTATCTACAATACCTCAGGTGTTTTATATTATCTCTAAAATTTATCTCTGAGATCTGAATTTTTACCAGCAATTCTTGAATATTCTACTGTGGTACCTACTTTCAAAGGTGATAAACATCCTGATATTCTAAATTACAGACAAATAGCTTTATTATCAGTGTTTTCAAAAGTATTTGAAAAGCAAATTAAGATTAGATTTTTTAATTTTCTAAATAGAAATAATCTTCTTCTTTCTAGAAATCATTATGGGCTTAGAAAAAGGAATTGCAACAGAGGATGCAAGATATGCGTAATCATCTAGAATCTAAAGCATCGAGTTTTCTGTTATCTTGTTTACAAAGTTCCCAAGTTTCACTACGATAACTAACCCTAGAAAAAACCAAACTATTATACAGTCTAATTTTAGTCTTTAGGTGTATACGCCTATTTCTCAAACCTCTCCATAGATTCTTAAAAGTCCCGGCAGCAATCCCTATTCGTCTGTTAATCTCATGTCGCACACATCACCACTGTTACATAACTCCCAAGGTGATTAAACTGTGACACCTGCTCAAGACTGCAACCATTCAGATGAACTGAATCACAACCTGCCTGACCAATTTTCATCACTTTAGTTTTCTCTCTGTTTATAACCAAACCTACTCTATTTCCAGTTTCATCAACAGCGCGAATGAAAGAGTTCATCTCATCAACATCATTTGCCAAACGGGCTAAATCATCAGCATAATCTAAATCAGAAATTTTCGCATCTCCACCCTATTTAAGGTCAAAATCTTTCCCTTGAAGTGAATTGCGCATAACATAATCAATAACCAGCTAAAGAGAAAAGGAGACAAAATGCACCCTTGTCGAACACCAGAAGTAATGCTAAACCAATTGCTACAAGCCTTACCAACTCTCACACACGACTCAGTGTTATTATAGAGAGCTTTCATTATGTTAACTAACTTGTCAGGTATACCATATGATTTCACAATCAACCACAAATTATGACAATCAACAGAGTCGAAAGCCTTTTTGAAATCAACAAAGCTAGCAACCAAAGGTTTCTGAAACTCTAAACATTTCTCAAGAATCTGACTCAGTGAAAATATCTGATCTACACATCCCCTACCACTTCTGAATCCACATTGCTGATCACGCAACTGACTGTCAACCAGATTCTTAATTCTATTAAGCACAATCATGGAAAGAACTTTACCTGAAACAGAGAGTAGGCTGATACCCCTATAGTTATCACAAGAACTGCGATCACCTTTTTTGAAAATAGGGATACAATAGCTCTGGTAAAATCCTTAGGAACCATGCCATTATCATGAAAGATATTCAGAATTTCAGTCATCAAAGTGGTAACCGAAACATTCCCAACTCTAAGCATTTCGGTAGTAATTTCATCTACCCATGGGAATTTATGTAGCTTAAGTTTAGAAACAGCCAAAATAACTTCAGATTGTGTTATAGGGCCAACATTAAAGCCACCAATGCATCTATCATCATTGCAAACAATGGGAATAGAACTAACCGCATTGTTTAGAATATCACTGAAATGCTCAGCCCACCTAACCATGACAGAATCCTCCCCTTCTATAACCTTACCTTGTTTATCCTTCAATCCTTGTATGCCTGTCCGTTTTCTACCACACAAAACATTAAGTGTCTGGTACAGCTCTCTGCTGTTGTGCTGTCTAACTGCTTCCTCGGCTTTGTCAGCCAAACCATCAAGCCAAAGATTCTATCAGCAGCTAACTGATCTTTTACACGTTTATTAAGTTCTCTGTAATGGTTTCTATTAGGACTATTTGGGTATTGATTAAGGACATTCCTGCAGTTCTTTCTTTCCAAAATAAGTTCAAGTGCCTTATCACTCATATAATTCTGTCTCCTCTGCTCCTTTTTTCCTAAAAGAGTACTTTTAGTTTCCAAAAAAGCCTGTTTAAAATGGCCCCATTCTTCCTCAACTTCAGTATTAAGCAAACCATGACTGTCATAATGACTAAGTAACCTATCATGGTAAGCTTTAGCTATAACTGGGTCTTTCAGAGCTTCGGTATTAAAAGTAAATTTTTTCACCCTACACAGCACTTTTTAAGTTTAAGTTGCAAGACACTTTTAACAAGGTAATGGTCAGATACAATTTGAGCTCCCCTATATGATCTGGTATTCCTAACAGAACTAGCCCATTTGTTGTTAATTAATATATCATCAATCATATTCTTATACAGCCCATCGAGTGAAACCCATGTGTACTTATGTATGTCGCGGTGTTTGTAATAAGTGTTAGTTATTCTGCATCCATTGAGTTTACTTACCTGTGGGAGACGTTGTCCATTGCCATTGCAGCTACCAATACCAAAAGGGCCTCTTACTCCTCCCAAAGGTAAGAGTCATTACCAACTTTGGCACTGAAGTCACCAAGAACAAGGGTAATATCTCCTTACTTGACAGAATTCAAAATATCCTGAAGTTGTCCGTAAAACCTATCCTTCTCATCGGCAACCTCAGTGGGGGCATAACAGCAGATAACATTCAAGTCTTTAACGCTTGTCTGAAATTTTGCTGTAAGAAACCTTTCATTAATGCACTCATATCCTAGAAGAGCATCACTAGCGTGTCTGCTGAGAAGCAGACCCACGCCTTGGTGATGTTTATTATCGTTCTCCCTGAAAAGAGGATTTTAAGATTATTTTTAAGAATCTGACCTTTATCTGTCCATCTGGTGTCTTGCAAGCCGAGAATATCTAAATTATAATGGTGGAATTCTTGTGTGAGGACATCAAGAGAATAAGCTATATTCAGAATCCTCACATTCCAAGTACCTATGGAGAGAAAATGGATAGTGGGATGTTTAAAGAAACTATGTTTATTGAGAGAGGGAATGCCAACAATATCAAACAGCCCCCTAATCGCAGGCATGGGGCAAAGACCCGTTTCCCCCACCACTAAAGGCTGAAGCCATCTACACTGGAAGACTTCCCCCAATGTAGAATTTGACGCTACCAGTAGAAGCAAAGAGTTCAAGTGCCTGCGATAACCTCTGCTCAGGATTATCCACCAGCTGATAAACATATCCTGTGAATCTATTCACTTGGGGCTGTCAACCCACAAACAAAAAACACAGCGGAAGATTTTCCCTCCACACAAGCTCACCAGTGCATCAAATTCAGGATCCATAATCAAACTCAGAGCCTTATATCAGTCCAGTAGGTTTATATGGTGAGTACCAGTACCCTGTGTGGTTGACCACTCCTCAGCAGGGTAGAAAAAAAAAGAAAAGTAGCCACAGTTGTTCAGATCAGTAGGACACACTAATCTGGCAGCCCTCCCCTTCCGTTCACTTCCACAAGAGAGTATCTCTTTTGAAAGGTACTAACGGCCTGCACCACGAGAAGGCGGGGTCTGACATTTGGTGCTAGGCCTGGCCGGTTCTATGCATCATCACAGGGTATAGTTCTCCTTCCAGTGATTACCTAACTGCCATTCAGTTGTATATTTTGTTCAATTGTTCATACCGAATTGTGGATTTCATTTTAACTCATTATTATACTTTCATCTAATAACTAAAGCATTATTTATTTATTATTAAGTGTATTATATGTTAGATATAGTCAATAAACGTATTATTATTATTATTAGTTCTTGTTGGGTTTTGCCACAAAACGTTTTTTTTTAACGTGTAATGTATTTGATAAAATGTCTTAATACTTGTAATAATGATATTTTATCTCTGTTGTTGCAAAACCGACAACTGATGGATTTTCCTTCCACTTGTTTGTATCTTTGGTTGGCGTGGGGCAGGGGTGGCTCAGTCGGTAGCGCGCCAGGCTCGTAATCTGTAGTTCCCAGGTTCGAGTCCCAGCTGGGTCAGCGTTGAGATTTATCTCCGCAAAATTCCCCGCCCTGCCCACGGTCAGTAGGGGACACCGATGGGCTTGGAAAGGCCGCCGTCCGTCGGATGGGACGTTAAGCCGTGGAGCCGTGTGCGGGAGAGCCATACACTGTGCACGTTAAAGAACACGCTGGATGGCCTTGACGGGAGGCTACCATCTGTCTCCCATCAGCTTTTCCAGTGGGTCCCCTCCCCCAACCTTCTCTGAGTCTTCGGGGTCCATGTGACCTGGCCATTTAGCCCATGGTGTGCAAAAAAGTGCCGCTCAGAGGTAAAACAACCCAACCCTTTGGTTGGCGCAGAGCAAACAGATTAATGTGGTTCTTGGGTACTTATTGTGAAAACTTGAGAAACGCATGAGATGATTGAATCTAAAGTTTTTTATGAACAATCATGGGTAAGCACATTGTCCTTAAAAGAAATTCAACGTCTGGATGGAGTAATAAGGAATTTTTATTTTACCAATTTTAAGTTAGACGTCAAATTTATTCTTCACTTCATACTCAAGTCTATTTTTAAACTCCTGAACTATATTAAAAAAGATTATGCATCTTTTTGTATAATAAATTGAAAAACATTACACTTCAATTTTTGATTTTAAAAGTTTCATAATTTCTGTATCGTCACTAATTTCGAAATGAAATTAAGAAGAAATGTCCGTAACGGAAGTGGAACATTCACGCATTATTTGTGTTCATTGACTTGTGTGACAGACCAAGTGAAGTCATCCTTCGACTGAGGAACACTCGGTTGCAATTCAAAGCATCCCCATCGCAGTGGGTTTTTTCTCCTTTTAGGAGCAAGGCAATCCCCCACGCACTAACATGCCGATGTGTTTGCAGACTTCCGGCTCCAGCGACGAATAATTAAACATCCACTTACACTTTGTCTTTCTCTGACAGGAAGCTGTCATGTGTGTTGACATTCGGTTTTTGTTTCCCAGGCTGATTAAAACTAATTTCGCAGTTAGTGATCTGAAGCTAACTGAAGGGTTAGCGAAGGATGTCATTCAATTAGTTGGCTTCGTTTTTAATATAGATTTGGTTTTTGATGGTTTACAATCGTTACAATTAGTTATTAAACACGGGGGTTGATTATCGTTCACAGAAATGCTGGAGCTCAAAACATTATAACAAGCTAAACTTCAAACAAAATAAACATTGAGTACAAAAGAAAAAGCAACAGTAGATCTGGGCTCGAAGTTATTACCGCCTTTTTGGAGCTTTGAAAATGAGAATAAGTTTTTCCTGAATTATAGTTTATTTTCATAGTGAGCAAATAATTATAGGTTTGACCAGCAAAGCGAATAGAGTTGAAATCCGTGAGAAAAGTTGCATCTTTTCTTCCTGAGCTGTGGCTCTTTCAAAAGTCTCTGTTGCTGCATGTTGCACTGAAGGATTCCGTCACACCTCGGTCGTAAGTAAGGGATGTCTGTGGGTGGCCATTACTTCCACTGAGCAAAGATTAAGGTCCTGGGGACCTCTCTTACCATCAAAATAAGTTCATAGCAAGTAAAAGAAAGAATGGGGGAATTATAGTTTTGCTTAACCGATTCTTTTCCCGTTTCGGGAGTATTACACAATGCTGAAAAAACATTAACGTTTTCTTTCGATATATGCTTTTAGGATTATTACTAAAAAATAACCCATGTGGTTTGTAATTCACATGCCATTTTCACAAGTTCTGTTAAAACTCATACAGGTGAATAACACTTTTCATGCCTCCTTAACATTACTTCGATATGTGCTTTTAGTATTATTACTAAACGTTTGGGGGGGCGGGGGGGGGGGCTCAGTCGGTAGCGCGCCAGGTTCGCAATCTGCAGTTCCAGCTGGGCCAGCGTTGAGATTTATCTCCGCAAAACTCCCCGCCCTTCCAACCGTTAGTAGGGGACACATATGGACTTGGAAAGGCCGCCGTCCCTAGGATAGGACGTTAAGCCATGGTTCCGTGTGTGGGAGAGCCATACCCTGTGCACGTTAAAGAACATATTGAATGGCTTTCATTGGACGCTACCATCTGTCTCCCAACAGCTGTTCCAGTGGGTCCCCTACCCCAACCTTCTCCGAGTTTCGGGGTCCTTGTGACCTGGCCATGTAGCTCAATGTGTGCAAAAAAGTGCCTCTCAGAAGTAAAACAACCCTATTAAAGATTATCCTATTTGGTTGTAATTGGCATACCATTTCACAAGTATAGGCCAACAATACTTTTGTTACAAATCAAACAGGTGTAGAACACTTTTCATGTCTCCTTAACATTGCCTATTATTTTAGTAATGAAAATAACCAGAAATTATTAATTTCGTTGTAGAGTGCATTGCGAAGTACCGTATATTTCCGCAGATAAGACGACCTTCAGATAAGACGAAGTATAAATTTCCTTCAAAGTTTTATAGTTTTAGCATATATCTGTCCTATAAGACGACCCCAAACTATCAACGGCCTATGAATTTAGTTTAGATCGGCGATCATCATCTGGATAATAATACTGTATAGCGTATACGGAATTATGTCCTATTCGCAAATATTCGCACTGATTCGGGTAATGACCTTGACTATTCACAAAAGCGTCGTATGGGCTATTCTATTTTGTGGACATACCCTACTGTGTACAGTCGCTTAAAAAAGTATCCGAACGCTATAGTTGATTTCATAATGTAGAAAAAATATCTCGCAACGATATTTTTAGAAATTAGTGATCTGACAACCTTCGTGTACGTACACAAAGGTTGCCAGATCACTAAATTCTAAACAAATTGTTGCCAGGTATTTTTTTTTTCAATTATGTAATCAACCATAGCGTTCGGATACTTTTTCGATCGACTGTACTAGTAAATAATTACTGTTTGTCCGTTTTTTCCTGAGTAGCTCAATAAACATAACTTTTAATATTTATTTTGTTGTAGTATTGTTTTACTATTACAATGTAATGTATTATTTACTATTATAATGTAATGTATTATCATATAGCGTATTTAAATAATATGATAGATTTTCCGAATAGTTGTAGTAATAATGGTTTCAATTTATATAAATTTCAATCTAATTTTTTTCGTATCTGTCCTATAAGACGACCCGGATTTTGGGTGTCTTTTTTTATGATTCAACTATCGTCTTATCTGAGGAAATATACGGTATATTCCTTCTAAAGGTTTAATTTTCGAGCGAGATAGATTTTTCCAAATTTTTGAATTTCGGGTCTTTTTGCAATCTACGGTAGAAGAAAAATGAACACAGGCTATAAATAAAAAATTCGTTTACGTAGCATATTTCTCTCGAGTTCGTTTTCTTATGGTGTTTTTTTTTAATGCAAATAGGTTTCTGTTTTGTATTTTTCGAACATTCTCGTCAAATCGGTTTACTTTGTCGGTTTTGAAACTTTATTATCATTTGAATAACCTTGACGTAAGACGGTTTGTTTATGATTAAAAACATTTAGGCGTATTATGTTAATAAATAAATACCCCCTCAAGCAGCTGCTTGCCACAGAGGTCTGACAGGAGCCTGCCAGTTTATACGCAATAGTTGAAGGTCTGTGAAGATGGCGGGCCCTACAGCAGAAAAAACGACACTAACGTCCATGCCTTATCCGGGGCTCGAACCCGGGTTCCTTAGATCAGTAGCTAAGCGCGCTAACCACTCGGCCACGGGACGGCGTATTATGTTAACAGTCAAAACTAGTAGAAACCTTATTAACTACATCATTAATGAGGATAAATAAAATTATGCCCAATCTAAAGTTACATTAAAAATTTTTTTAGCACGAAACTTTAAAATGTTATGCTAAGAAACGGAAAATGAACCAAATACTGGATTCGAATTGGATCCAGTGTTTCTAATTCAAGCACATAGCTAAATAATATCAAGAATTAATTTTGAAAGTTATGTGGTACTGAGACGCTGATCCAGTTTTGCCGAAACAATATAATTGGTTGCAGACGTCATGTATTAGGTGAGATGTCACCATCAGACTGTTTAAAGTATATGCTTCACTCGCATGGTGATCCAGTGTTACAAGACAAAGCTTTGAATCTGCTTGCTGTCTTCCATCAGATTTTGTTTAAAGATTATGCTGGACTGATAAGCTAAATGAATATTTATCTAGTTTGCTGACTCACGTATTAGGGACTATTTTGCCATCAGGCTTTGAGTAAAAATTGTATTGACACAAGATGCTGAGACTGATGAGAGGGAGGAGGAAGATTTGGCTCAGTTAATAGCGCACCAGACTCGGGTAAACAGTAAGTATCTCGAGTAACACTCAGTGATGTTCCAGCTGTGAGATTTTTCTTCCCTAAATAGTGGGTGGATGCATAAGTAGGTGGGGGATTGGGTCGCTCGGTGGGCACGTAAATAGGTAGGTGGGTAGCTAGGATCGATCATGTGACATATCTGGGGAGAGGGTTTACTCGTCCTAGGCCAGCATTTATCTTTATATTTGCTGAATCCCTGCTCTGCCTTTGGTCAGAAAGGTGGCACCTATAAACTTGAAAACTCCGTCGTCCGTCGGATGAGAGTTAGGCGGTGTCCTCGTGTGCGGGAGAGCCATGCCCTGTGCACGTTAGAGAACCTGCTGGATGGTTGTAACAGGAGGCTACCATCTGTCTCCTAACAGCTGTCCAGAGGGTCCCCTTCTCCAGCCTTCTCTGAGCTGTTGAATTACTTGTGACCTGGCCTTTCAGCCCATTGTGTACAAAAAAGTGCCGCTCAGAGGTAAAACAATCCAATTCCGACAGATCTGCTGATGCATTTGACTGACTTAGAGTTAATTTTCTCCTTCAAAAAGATTTTGACACCTTAACTTCTGACAAAGAAGCATCGAAATGATCAAGTGTTAAGAAACTGAACTTTAAACATTCTGCAACGAAAACGAGTTGTTCACAATTTATTTCGCATGCTTTTGGTTTACGTTTCAATATTCTTTTTCTCCTCTTCTGCCATGTGCCTCGAATACCGTTGAAAATGTCCCCCACCACTCTGCTTATAATTCTGCACTAATATCCTTTCTCGTGCCTAATCCTCTCAGCTTAGCTTATCTGCTTTCATTTCTTTAGAATCTGCGGAGCGAACGGCTTCGAAGTTGAACTCACGTCTCGTTTCGCCACTTTCTGCTGCTGCGATAACTGTGTACTTCCGTCTGCAGCGAGCAAATGAATCACCCTTCTTCCAAAATCCCCGTTTTGCTCTCCTTCACAGTGCAGCCGCTCTCATCCACCCAAGCCTCTATTGATTCCGGCCACTTCTGTTTCTTTCTGGTTCCAGTTTGTCAGATCCCTTGGACTTCTCCGGTCACAGAACACGTGACAGGGTAACAAATTATGGGCAATGTTCCTGCCCCAATATCCCTCGTTGCTCCGCCTCCTAAGGATTTCCGCTCTCTTAGCACTTCTTGCAGGCAAACTGTTCTCAGACCGTTGGCCAAATCTCTACCTATACCGCTGTAGTTCTTGTTTTTCATCTCTCTTTATCTTTTTACTCTTTGTTTCCTCCGTTCTCTAGGCTTTTCTTTCTTCTTTCAGTTTTCAACCCTCCTATTTTTAGTTAGAATCTTTTCGAGTTGCTCTTTCTGAAACTAATCCACCGCTTCATGCCGATTTTTTCTAATTTTAATATCGCATGTTTTTTAATCTAATCTTTTCCGTTTCCTAAAACACAAATAGTTTCTCAAACTCGGCATTTTTATTAATATTTATTCGCTTTTTTGTATTAACAGTTTTACATTTTCTTAAGTTACTTCTCCAATTTTTCTCATAACTTCTTTTCTCTATTATAGGTTAGTGGCATATTTAGTTGCGTATATTCCGAAACTCTTAAAACACTTCGGCATATAACACAAATCTTCGCACGGGATGAAATTATAGATGCTTTCAGTGAAATGTGTCTTGTTATAAGAGTAACATATCTCCATGCCTATGAAGCGTAACAGTGCATGAGGGTTGGGTTGTTTTACCTCTGAGCGGCACTTTTTTGCACACCATGGGCTAAATGGCTAGGTCACATGGAGCCCGAAAGTTCAGAGAGGGTTGGTGGAGGGGACCCACTGGAACAGCTGTTGGGAGACAGATGGTAGTCTCCCGTCAAGCGTTGTTCTTTAACGTGCACAGGGTATGACTCTCCCGCACACGGTCACACGGCTCAGCGTCCCATCCGACGGACGGCGGCCTTTCCAAACCCATCGGTGTCCCCTACTGACGGTGTGCAGGGCGGGGAATTTTGCGGAGATAAATCTCAACGCTGAGACTCGAACCTGGGAACTGCAGATTACGAGCCTGGCGCGCTACCGACTGAGTCACCCCCGCCCCTAACATTGCACGAGAATTTAGGTTATGTATGCTATTTTGCGAAATATCCTGGAGTCCGTTTTATATTGAAAGAAATGCAACAGATCATTTGTACGTAACATGCACCACGTCTAGTCTCCAACCATGATTTCTTAAGGAGAGAGGGGTTCCATTCCAGTGGTTGAAAAGGTATGGAAGGGAAGGAGGGAGGGGTTCCATTCCCGTGTTTGAAAGGGTATTTGAGGGAAGGAGGGAGGGGTTCCATTCCAGTAGTTGAAAAGGTATGGAAGGGAAGGAGTGAGGGGTTCCATTCCAGTGGTTGAAAAGGTATGGAAGGGAAGGAGGAAGGGGTTCCATTCCAGTGGTTGAAAAGGTGTGGAAGGGAAGGAGGGAGGGGTTCCATCCCAGTGGTTGAAAGGGTATTTGAGGGAAGGAGGGAGGGGTTCCATTCCAGTAGTTGAAAAGGTATGGGAGGTAAGGAGGGAGGGGTTCCATTCCAGTGGTTGAAAAGGTATGGAAGGGAAGGAGGGAGGGGTTCCATTCCAGTGGTTGAAAAGGTATGGAAGGGAAGGAGGGAGGAGTTCAATTCCAGTGGTTGAAAAGGTATGGGAGGGAAGGAGAGAGGGGTTCCATTCCAGTGGTTGAAATGGTATGGGAGGGAAGGGGGAAGGTTTCCATTCCAGTGGTTGAAAAGGTATGGGAGGGAAGGAGGGAGGGGTTCCATTCCAGTGGTTGAAATGGTATGGGAGGAAAGGGAGAAGTGTTTCATTCCAGTGGTTGAAAAGGTATGGGAGGGAAGGAGGGAGGGGTTCCATTCCAGTGGTTGAAATGGAATGGGAGGGAAGGGGGGAGGGGTTCCATTCCAGTGGTTGAAAAGGTATGGGTGGGGAGGGGAGTCATTTCAAATAGCAAATGAATAAAAAAGAGTGTCGTTCCATTTTTAAAGGGACAAAGTTTACCTCAATGTCAATTTTCCGTTTTCGAATTAATTAAGAAAAACTTACAAATTCTGACAAGGTCCTGTTTAACATTGGGGACGGGTGACGCTCAGTCAGTAGTGCGCCAGGCTCGTAATCTGCAGTTCCCAGGTTCGAATCCCAGCAGGTTAGCGTTGAGATTTATCTCAGTTTGAGATTATTCCCCGCTCTGCCCACGGTCAGTAGCGGAAACCAATGGGTTTGGAAAGACCATCGGACGTTACGCCATGGCCCCATATGCGAGAGAGCTATAACTTGTGCACCTTAAAGAACCACACTGGATGGCCATGATGGGACGCTGCCATCTGTCTCCCAACAGCAGTTCCAGTGGGTCCCCTTCCCTAACTTTTTCTAAGCCCTTGGGGTCCTTGTGACCTGGCCATTTAGCCCATTGTGCGCAAAAAGTGCCAGTCAGAGGTAAAACAATCCAACCCTGTTTCTCTATTCTTTCGTTTATATCATGCCACATACATCACCAGTATCTGTTACATAGCTCCCATCATAACGCTGGTTTACAAGGTTTTTATAACATGAACAATTGTAGCTGCCTTTAACTATTTTTCAGGTGCTGATTTCAGATCTGGCCTTAAAAAATGGCTCACGTCACGTTTTTATGTTATTGGTCATTTTGACTCCTATTAAGATCTTCCTTTACCAACACCTCCTGGCAACTGTGAGGATACCAGATATTTTACTTTTTGTGGCTGGCAACACTGATTGCCAAGTGGGAGAAAGCATGTAACATTGACCTAACCTCAGATCGCCATTCTTGTTTTCATTGTAGGAGGAACACGTGCTGTACGTTGAAGATTAAATTTTGGCATTTAAATGGCACAAAGGGCAGCGTCGTGGGTGTGTTAATGTGCCATATAAGTTTTATTACGTCTGTGGAAATTATATTTTAAAATGCCAGGGTCGTTCTTTGACCAAGATTGTGAAGAAAGTCTATAACGTGTATTTTGTATGTCATGTTGGAGATCAAGGCAAAACATGCGCTCCCCATGTGTGCTGCATTTCGTACTTTGTTGGCCTGAGTGAATGGCTGAAAGGTAAGATATAATCCATGCCCTTTGCAGTTCCAATGGTTTGGCGTGAGCTTGCATGATTGCTATTTTTGTTTAACTAAAGTGTCGGGCTTTCCAAAAAAAAGAACAAAAGCAATATACAATATCCAAATGTGCCTTCGACCATAAGGACAGTTCCTCATGTAGAAGATCTTCCAACTGGGAGGAGATGGATTCACATTCATCAGAGGAAGACTTTGAGGCACATACAGACCCTGATCCTACATACACCCCTAAATGGTTAGACGAGACTCATCTGATTCAGCAAAATGAACTAAATGATCTTGTTCGAGACATAGAGCTTTCCAAACAACAAGCTGAGGTTTTAGGTTCAAGAGTGGGATCTTCTGGTCAGTGGTCCAAGAGTTTCTCTGTTCAGAAAGAGAAATTTGGCTTTATCTGCTTACAGTATTATGGGATGCAAAAGGGTTTGTGTTTCTTCACAGATATTTCAGGTATGATGCAAGAAATTGGAACAATTCACGACTTTCAGGAATGGCGTCTATTTATAGATTCGTCAAAATTCAGCTTAATTGCATAAAGGAAACCAAAAACCTTCCATTCCAGTGACACGCTGTGGGAATGAAGGAAACTTATGGTAGCATAGTAAAAATACTCACTGCTATAAAATATGACCAGTTTAAGTAGACAATACGTGGTGACCTACACTGGTTTCCATAAATTAAAGAAAATCCCTATGTTAAGTCAATGGGAAGTTAACGTCAAAGCTCAATAACTTCTAAAATAATTTGTTTGGGTTGGGTTGTTTTACCTCTGAGCGGCACTTTTTTGCACACCATGGGCTAAATGGCCAGGTCACATGGACCCCGAAGGCTCAGGGAAGGTTGGGGGAGGGGACCCACTGGAACAGCTGTTGGGAGACAGATGGTAGCCTCCCGTCAAGGCCATCCAGCGTGTTCTTTAACGTGCACAGGGTATGGCTCTCCCGCACACGGGGCCACGGCTTAACGTCCCATCCGACGGACGGCGGCGTTTCCAAGCCCATCGGTGTCCCCTACTGACCGTGGGCAGGGCGGGGAATTTTGCGGAGATAAATCTCAACGCTGACCAAGCTGGGACTCGAACCTGGGAACTACAGATTACGAGCCTGGCACGCTACCGACTGAGCCACCCCCGCCCCCACTTCTAAAATAAGTTTTTTGTTTTGAAAAATGTGATTACAGATAAAGATCTTAATCAAATAAATCAATATCACGATTTTCAACAATATTCGTTCAGCATTTAATGAGTTATGGAAGTTTGAATATTTAGCGATAACATTGCCAGCCAAAAAAATTGATTTCAGAAGTTAATTAAAACTTAGTAATAAGTATTGAATCAAAGTGTTTAATAAAATAAGTTTGTATTTTAGAACTTTGTGTAGAGAATTCTTTCACTATTCTTCACTTCTGTGTACGTTTCTTAAGACTGGCATTGCTGTTATTAAATATGCAAACTACCAGAACTCATTAAATACTGAGCGAATATTGTTAAAAATCGAGTGTTGATTTATTTGAATGAGATTTTATCTGCAATCACATTTTTGAAAACAAAAAAAAAACGTATTTTAGAAGTTAGAGCTTTGACGTTAACTTTCCATTGACTTAGGAATTTTTTGGGGGGCGGGGGGGGGGGCTCATCGGTAGCGCGCCAGGCTCGTAATTTATAGTTCCCAGGTTCGAGTCCCAGCTGGGTCAGCGTTGAGATTTATCTCCTCAAAATTCCCCGCCATGCCCACGGTCAGTAGGGATACCGATGGGCTTGGAAAGGACGCCGTCCGTCATATGGGACGTTAAGCCGTGGCCCTGTGAACGGGAGAGACATACCCTGTGCACGTTAAAGAACACGCTGGATGGGCTTGACGGGAGGCTACCATCTGTCTCCCAACAGCTGTTCCAGTGGGTCCCCTCCCCCAACCTTCTCTGAGCCTACGGGGTCCATGTGACCTGGCCATTTAGCCCATGGTGTGCAAAAAAGTGCCGCTCAGAGGTAAAACAACCCAACTTAGGAATTTTCCTTAATTTATGGAAACCATTGCAAAAGTCATACGTATCTCTCTTGTCGGTTTTTCAAGGAGCCTTCACAAAATTTTGCTGTTTTCTCTGTGGGACAGTAGGGCCAGAAAAGAAAATGCTACGAAACAAAAGACAAGACGCCAAAAGTGACGTTTTTTTTCCTGGAAAGAGTAATGTGGGGTATAAGCCTCTAGTTGATCCCTCTGATGTTCTGCTTTCACCACTACACATGAAACTGGGGCTTATGAAAAACTTTGTAAAGGCTACGAACAAAACTGGTAAAGGGTTTTTCCATTTGAAGGAAAATTTTCCAAAACTAAGTGATGCCAAATTCAAAGAAGAGATCTTTGTTGGTCTTCAGATCAGAAAGCTACTGAATGATACTATCTTCGAAGGAAAACTGAATATGAAGGAGTGCGCTGCATGGAAATCATTTACGTCTGTGTTCCGGGTTTTCTGGGGTATCACAAAGAGTAAAGCTATCAACAGCTCATTCAAGATCTTCTCAAAAACTATGAAAATCTTGGCTGCCGAATATCTGAAGATTCATTTCTTGCACTCGCATCTCGACTTCTTTTCCAAGAACTTAGGAGTTGTCAGTGATGAGCAAGGGGAAAGATTTCACCAGGATATCCGAACCATGGAGGAGAGATACCAAGGCAGGTGGGACCCAGCAATGATGTGTGACTACTGCTGGTTCTTGCACAAGGAAGATACCTTAGCACATAAAGGACAAAAATGACCTTCTTGTAAGTATAAAAGATCCTTACCCATGTTTTCTTATTTTGCGTTTCAATTTTATTTCATTTGTTGCTTTATATTTAGTGGTCTATGATGTTTCTAATTTTTTTCATTGTATTCATGTAATTAATAAGGGGCGGGGGTGGTTCAGTCGGTGGCGCGCCAGGCTCGTAATCTGTAGTTCCCAGGTTCGAGTCCCAGCTGGGTCAGCGTTGAGATTTATCTCCGCAAAATTCCCCGTCCTGCCCACGGTCAGTAGGGGAAACCGATGGGCTTGGAAAGGCCGCAGTCCGTCGGGTGGGACGTTAAGCCGTGGCCCTGTGTGCGGGAGAGCCATACCATGTGCACGTTAAAGAACACGCTGGATGACCTTGACGGGAGGCTACCATCTGTCTCCCAACAGCTGTTCCAGTGGGTCCCCTCCCCCAACCTTCTCTGAGCCTACGGGGTCCATGTGACCTGGCCATTTAGCCCATGGTGTGCAAAAAAGTGCCGCTCAGAGGTAAAACAACCCAACTTAGGAATTTTCCTTAATTTATGGAAACCATTGCAAAAGTCATACGTATCTCTCTTGTCGGTTTTTCAAGGAGCCTTCACAAAATTTTGTTGTTTTCTCTGTGGGACAGTAGGGACAGAAAAGAAAATGCTACGAAACAAAAGACAAGACGCCAAAAGTGACGTTTTTTTTTCCTGGAAAGAGTAATGTGGGGTATAAGCCTCTAGTTGATCCCTCTGATGTTCTGCTTTCACCACTACACATGAAACTGGGGCTTATGAAAAACTTTGCAAAGGCTACGAACAAAACTGGTAAAGGGTTTTTCCATTTGAAGGAAAATTTTCCAAAACTAAGTGATGCCAAATTCAAAGAAGAGATCTTTTTTGGTCTTCAGATCAGAAAGCTACTGAATGGTACTATCTTCGAAGGAAAACTGAATATGAAGGAGTGCGCTGCATGGAAATCCTTTACGTCTGTGTTCCGGGTTTTCTGGGGTATCACAAAGAGTAAAGCTATCAACAGCTCATTCAAGATCTTCTCAAAAACTATGAAAATCTTGGCTGCCGAATATCTGAAGATTCATTTCTTGCACTCGCATCTCGACTTCTTTTCCAAGAACTTAGGAGTTGTCAGTGATGAGCAAGGGGAAAGATTTCACCAGGATATCCGAACCATGGAGGAGAGATACCAAGGCAGGTGGGACCCAGCAATGATGTGTGACTACTGCTGGTTCTTGCACAAGGAAGATACCTTAGCACATAAAGGACAAAAATGACCTTCTTGTAAGTATAAAAGATCCTTACCCATGTTTTCTTATTTTGCGTTTCACTTTTATTTCATTTGTTGCTTTATATTTAGTGGTCTATGATGTTTCTAATTTTTTTCATTGTATTCATGTAATTAATAAGGGGCGGGGGTGGTTCAGTCGGTGGCGCGCCAGGCTCGTAATCTGTAGTTCCCAGGTTCGAGTCCCAGCTGGGTCAGCGTTGAGATTTATCTCCGCAAAAATCCCCCGTCCTGCCCACAGTCAGTAGGGGACACCGATGGGCTTGGAAAGGCCGCAGTCCGTCGGGTGGGACGTTAAGCCGTGGCCCTGTGTGCGGGAGAGCCATACCATGTGCACGTTAAAGAACACGCTGGATGGCCTTGACGGGAGGCTACCATCTGTCTCCCAACAGCTGTTCCAGTGGGTTCGCTCCCCCAACCTTCTCTGAGCCTTCAGGGTCCATGTGACCTGGCCATTTAGCCCATGGTGTGCAAAAAAGTGCAGCTCAGAAGTAAAACAACCCAACCCGTGTAATTAATTAATGAGTTTTAATTTGCAATTTAATAAAATAGTCACGTTTATTTTCGTTTCCTAGATATGCGTATTGATTTAAATTTGAAATATATCAATCCGTAATTTAAAAACCTCTGTACGTGCTGCAGATATTTCATAGCCATATTTGAATTCAGCACCCCAAAATTAGTTTTAAAAAATCCTATTTGACCAATGTTAGAAGAAAAAAGTTCAATTTGTTGTCTAGTGTAATTAAACTGAGATTAATTGAAGATTCAGATTAACTGAACCGCAACTTGTCTGACCATTTTCATCACTTAAGTTTCTCTCTGTTTATCACAAAACCTTTTCTACTAGTCTTATCAACAGTTCTAATGAAAGAGTTCATCTCATAAATATCGTTTGCCAAAAGAGATAAATCATCAGCATAATAAAAATCAGACATTTTCGTACCTTCAGAGCATTTAACGCCAAAATCTTTCCCTCGCAGTGAATTTCGCATAATATAATCAATGACCGAACTAAAGAGAAAAGGAAACAAAATGCACCATTGTCGTACACCAGAAGCAATGCTAAACCAATTGCTACAAGCCTTATCAACTCTCACACACGACTCGGTGATATTATAGAGAGCTTTCATTACGTTAACTTTTTTGAAATCAACAGAGCTAGTAACCAAAGGTTTCTGAAATTCTAAACATCACTCAACAATCTGTCTAAGTGAAAATATTTTATCGCTTTTTTTAAAAATAAGGCTCTGTTAAAATACTTGTGTACAGTGCGTCTAGCATAAAAAATATTCAAAATTTCAGTTAGCCATGAGATAACATTTTTTAAAACATCACTGAAATGCTCAGCCCCACCGGCCATGACAGAAGCTTTACCTTCAAAACACTTATCATGTTTATCCTTCAATTCCTGTATGCCTGACCGTTTCTTCCCACGAAAAACATTAACTGCTTCCTCGGCTTTGTCAACCAAGCCATAAAGACAAAGATTCTTATCAGCAGCTAAATGATCCTTTGCAAGTTTATTAAGCTCTCTGTAATGCTTTCTATTAGGACTAGTAGGGTATTGATTAAAGACATTCCTGCAGTTCTTTCTTTCAAAAATACGTTCAAGTGCCTTATCACTCATATAATTCTGTCTCCTCTGCTCCTTTTTTCCTAAAAGAGTACTTTTAGTTTCCAAAAAGCCTGTTTAAAATGGTCCCATTCTTCCTCAACTTCAGTATTAAGCAAACCATGACTGTCATAATGACTAAGTAACCTATCATGGTAAGCTTTAGCTATAACTGGGTCTTTCAGAGCTTCAGTATTAAAGGTAAATTTTTTAACCTTAGCATAACATTTTTTAAGTTGCAAGACACTTTTAACAAGGTAATGGTCAGATCCAATTTAAGCTCTCCTATATGCCCTGGTATTCCTATCAGAACTAGACTATTTGCTGTTAATTAATATATAATCAATGAACCCACGTGTCTTATGTATGTCACAGTGTTTGTAATAAGTATTAGTTCTCAAACCATTAAGTTTATTTACCTGTAGGAGACGTTGCCCATTGCCTTTGCAGCTACCAATACCAAAAGGGCCTATAACCTATCCCCAATGGTCAGAGTCAATACAAACTTTGGTTTTGAAGTCACCTAGAACAAGGATAACATCTCCTCTCTTTCACATCCTCATCGGCATCCTCAGTAGGGGCATAACAACAGATAACATTCCAGTATTTAATTACAGCTCAATTTAATAAGCATTAATCTTTCATTAATGCTACCCGTATCGTATAAGATCATCACTAGCCTGTCTGCAGAAAGATTATTGAAGAGAATATTCTTTCTGCATTGCCCTCACGATTTCCAACTACCTGTGGTGCGTCATGCTCGTAATGTGCAGTTCCCAGGTTCGTGTCTCAGCTGGTCAACATTGAGATTTATGTCCACAAAACTGTCCTTCCCGCACACAGTCAGTAGGAGACACCGATGGGCATGTAAAAATCAACCTTACGTAGGATGGGACGTTAAGCCGCGGCTCCGTGTGTGGGAGAGAGTCATACCCTGTGCATGTTAAAGAATGCGCTGAATAACCTTGACGGTTGGCTACCATCTGTCTCCCAACAGCTGTTCCAGTGGGTCCCCTTCTCTAACTTTCTCTCAGTCTTTGGGGTCCCTGCGACTTGGCCATTCATCCTATTGCGTGCAAAAAAGTGCCGCTCAGAAGTAAAACAATCCAACTAGCTGTGGAGAGGAAATGTTTAGTAAGGTGTTTAGAGAAACTATATTTATTGAGAGAGGAACTGCTGGTAATATCAAACAGCCTCCTAATCGCAGACATGAGGCGAAGAACTGTTCCGCTCATTACTAAAACTGAAAC
This sequence comes from Ryuthela nishihirai, assembly GCA_038380435.1. Classification (NCBI taxonomy): domain Eukaryota; kingdom Metazoa; phylum Arthropoda; class Arachnida; order Araneae; family Heptathelidae; genus Ryuthela; species Ryuthela nishihirai. Next base: position 33,171,554 of record JAWZYU010000004.1, read on the forward strand.
CATCTATACTGGTAGGACTTCCTACAAATGTGTGTTTCATGAAGCCCGTAGACGCATGGATTCACGTATCTGTGACGGCCTCTGATCAGCATTATCCACCAGCTGATTAAAACTTATTCTGGGAATCTATTCCCTTTGGGGGTTATCAACCCACAACCAAACTAGAAACACAGCGGATGATTTTCCCTTAACAGAAGCCAACCAATGCAGCTAATTCAGGATCCATAATCAAGCTCAGAGCCATTATTCCATTGATAGATGAATATATGGTTAGATGGATATATGGTCAGCAAAAGAACCCTGTGTGGTTGATCACTCCTCAGCCGATCATCATCATCATCCTCAAGCAGCCATGGGCTACGGAGGTCCAACCAGACCGTGTAGTTTAATTCTCCAAGCATATCTGTCCTGAGCTACATCTGCTGCATCCGGCCACTGCACACCAATTCTAACAAGGTGCTGTTTGACATTGTCTGCCCACCGCATCCTAGGTCTCCCCTTCCTTCTGAGGCCTCTAGGCACACTGTTCATAACCCTATTCGCCAATCTATAATTATCCATACGGGCAACATGGCCAAACCAGCGGAGTCTCTCTCTGCACAATATGCTGCTTAAAGCAGGTTGCTGACTCCTTTGCCAAATCTCACCAATAGTTACAAAGTTAAACCACCTAATACCCAAGATACTATATAAGCATCTAGAATCAAAAGCATCTAGTTTCCTGTTATCTTGTTTACACAGCGTCCATGTTTCGCTACCATAACTAACCCTAGAAAGAACCAAACAATTATACAGTCTAATTTTAGTCTTTAGGTGTATATGCCTATTTCTCCACAATCTCCATAGATTCTTAAAAGTCCTGGCAGCAATCCCTATTTGTCTGTTAATCTCATGCCGCACATCACTAGTATCTGTTACATAGCTCCCAAGGTAATTAAACTGTGACACCTGCTCAAGACTGCAACCATTCAGATTAACTGAATCACAACCTGCCTGACCAATTTTCATCACTTTAGTTTTTTCTCTGTTTATAACCAAATCTACTCTACTACCAGTCTCATCAACAGCTCGAATGAAAGCGTTCATCTCACCAACATCATTTGCCAAAAGGGCTAAATCATCAGCATAATCTAAATCAGAAATATTCATATCTCCAGTCCATTTAAGGCCAAAATCTTTCCCTTGAAGTGAATTTCGCATAACATAATGCGTGCAAAAAATAGGCACACTGTTCATAACCCTATTCGCCATTCTATAATTATCCATAATTATAGAATGGTATATCATCTATAATTATGGATAATTATAGAATCAATAACCAAGCTAAAGAGAAAAGGAGACAAAATGCACCCTTGTCGAACCCCAGAAGTAATGCTAAACCAATTGCTACAAGCCTTACCAACTCTCAAACACGACTCAGTGTTATTATAGAGAGCTTTCATTATGTTAACTAACTTGTCTGGTATACCATATGATGTCACAATCAACCACAAATTATGACGATCAACAGAGCCGAAAGCCTTTTTGAAATCAACAAAGCTAGCAACCAAAGATTTCTGAAACTCTAAACATTTCTCAAGAATCTGCCTAAGTAAAAAAATATGATCCACACATCCCCTACCACTTCTGAATCCACATTGCTGATCACGCAATTGACTGTCAACCAGATTCTTAATTCTATTAAGCACAATCATGGAGAGAACTTTACCTGGAACAGAGAGTAGGCTGATACCCCTATAGTTATCACAAGAACTGCGATCACCTTTTTTGAAAATAGGGATAACAATAGCTCTGGTAAAATCCTAAGGATAAAATCTCCTTATCATAAAAGATATTCAAAATTTCAGTCATCCAAGTGGTAACCGAAACATTCCCAGCTCTAAGCGTTTCTGTAGTAATTTCATCTACCCCTGGGGATTTATGAAGTTTAAGTTTAGAACTCAGAAAAGTCGAAGAAATATAAGATTGAAAAGCTATGTAAATGCCACTTCATCTGCTGCAGATAGATTTTTAACTTTCGGATCCCCATCATCTCAAAATCATTAAAGTATTTTAGGAAAAAAATACATCGGTTTTACCTAATGGGTTGCATAGGAATATAGTGGGTTTTATATAAATTAACAGCAAATGGGCTAGTTCTGTTAGGGATACCAGATTATATAGGTGAAATGAAATTGGGTCTGATCATTACTTTGGTAAAAGTGATCTGAAAGAAACTGAAATATACGAAATATTGTGCTAAGGAAAAAAGAATATCGCTAAAACTGAGCTCCGAGTTTCTCAGAAGTTACCAATGCTTAACCATGATAGGTTACGTAGTCATTATGATAATTCTGAAATGCTTACTACTGAAGTTCAGAAGGAATGGGATGAATTTTAACAAGCTTTTCTCGACTTTTGGAATCAGTTTTAACAATCTTTCTAACAGCACTCTGTTGGTTAAAAAGGAGCAGAGGGCTCAAAGTCGTTTGAGTGATATGTCTTTTTTCTGAAAGAAAGAACTGAAGGGATAAATTGAATCGACATCTAGTAAGGTGTCGATTCAATTAGTAAATTCAAAAAGAAAGCTTTACAAAGAGCTTAATAAACGTGTAAACGTTCAGTTAACAGTTGACATAAATTTTTGGCTTGATAGTTTGGCTGAAAAAGTAAGAGGAAGCAGGTAGATTGCAGCTGATAGTTATACAAGATAGTTAATGTTTTTTGTGGGAGAAACAAACTGCCACGCAGGATTGAGAGATAAACATGACAAGCTCATTGAAAGTTAAGTTTCTGTCATGACTAGGTGGGCTGAGCATTTTAGTGATGTTCTAAACAATGTGGTTTCTTCTCTCCCATTGTTTGTACTAGGATAGATGCATTACTGGCTTTAATGTTGGCCCTATGTCACCTTCCAGAGTTACTTTGGCTATTTCTAAAGCTACATAAATCCCCAAAGATAGATGAAATTGCAATTCAAATATTTAAGAGCTAGGACTGTTTGCGTGTATTTACAGCTAGGAATGTTGTGCAGGAAATGTTTAGAGCTAGGAATGTCACATGGTGACAATTTTGAATATTTTTTACAATAAAGGTATTTTCCTAAGGATTTTGCAAGAGCCATTATTACTTATATTTTTAAGAAAGGTGATCAGTGGTATTCTGGTAATTATAGGAGAATCAGCCTTCTTTCGGTTCCAAGTAAAGAGTTTCATCATTGTACCTAATAGAATTGCGCATTTGATTGATGGGCAACTGCGTGATGAGCAGTGTAGATTCTAAAGTGGTAGAGGATGTATGTAGATAAAATTTTCTAACAGGCAGATTCTTGAGAAATATTGAGTTTCAGAAACCTGTGGTTATTAGCTTTGTAGATTTCATAAAGAATTTCACTCTGTTGATCGTCAAGATTTGTGTATGTGATGGTATGGAATACCTGACAAATTAGTGAGCATTATGATGGCTCTCTGTAATACACTGAGTCATGTGTGAGAGTTCGTACGTCTTATAGCGATTCGTAGAAAAGGGTGCATTTTGTCTCCTTTTCTCTTTAGTTTGGTTATTGATTTTAGGTATTGACGAATTCTTTGCGTGGGAAAAGATTTTGTCCTCAAAATAGCCTAGAGATTTTAAAAATTTCTGATTTAGATTATGCTGATTTCTTTGGTCTTTTGTAAATGATGTTGATGATACTACTAGTAGAATAGGTCTGTTGATAAATAGCGATGAAAACTGGTAAAGCTGTCTGCGATTTAAGTTGTTTTGTTATGATTGCGGTCCCTGAGCCCAAACAGTCCCCGATATAATTTAGACGATACCCTTGAGCCAAATGGGTCAGTTTAATTATCTCGGGACTGTTTAACAGATACTGGCTATTTCCGGCTTTAGTTAAACAGAAGAATTGGCATTGCTGTTGTGACTTTTAAAACTCTATCGAGATTGTGGAAGAATAGGCGTATATGTAGGGAGTAAGATTAGGCTGTCTAATAGTTTGGTTCCTACTTGTATTTGTTGTGGTAGTGAAACGTGAACCTTTTGTAAACAAAATAACAGGACACGATGTTTTTGATTTCATTTGTTTACACAGCATGTTGGGCATTCGGTGCTTTGACTTTGTAAGTAATAATTAGGTAAGCAAAACAGTCGGAAACCTCCTTTGAGGATCATATTGTGCAGAAAGAGACCGGGTTGGCTTGGCCATGTTGTTCGTATGCATGAGTAAAGTTCAGTGAATAAGGCTTTGACAGTGTGTCTAAAGGTCGTATCAAACGGGGGAGACGTAGGATGCATTGTCAAACAGGACCTGGTCAGAATTGGCTTACAGTGGCTAAATTCAGGAGCTGTAGTTCAGAACAGAAATATCTGCAGGACTCAATTGCACAGTCTGGTTGGACCTCCTTGACCATGGCCAGCAAGCAATACAGTAAGCTTTACGTCCCCATCCAACAGACAACAAGCAACTAAAGGCCCAAGCACCTTTCATTGCTTGCTATCTATTGGATGGGACGTAAAGCCGTGGCCCCATGTACAGGAGAGTCATACCCTGTGTCCATAAAAAAACACTCTGATGGGGGTTAACGTCCTTCTCCAGGGTGGTACCAAGTAATCTGATATATGTAGGAGCGATGGATGCGTTAGGAAGTGGTGGTCCCTTCTTGATGAACACTTCTGAGACCGCTCGGTAACTAAGTGCGGAATTAGCAATGTTAAATTCAGAAATATTGTACATAGTGCTAAACTACAATGGCCGAAGTTGTACAGCAGCACCGATTATATACAGATATGTAATTGCCCTTGTATAACGGATTAAGGGTGGCTGAGAACCGCAACAAAAAGCCATCTGCAACTAACCATGCTTCAACAGCTTGATGTTGGCAAGTCGTATCATATGCCCACTAATTAAGGTTACTTACTGCCTGAACAGTTTCAAGCACGTACCTAGAACACGCCCAATGACAGAGCACTGAGAAAACAATATGTAAATGGCCATACAAGTTATTCGAGTGATCAGATGCATATGGTGCATCTGATCATTTGAATACACGTGCATTGATGACAGGGGTTAGCATTTCAGCCTATGGGCTCGTCTATCCCTCAATCTTAATAAGAGCTAAGCCTGTGATCCGTACAGCTCGATGACAGCGCCATCTAAGAAGATTTACTGAATGATCTGTAAATCTCTTTCTACTTAATCTCTGTCTTCCTGTTATTTAAAGAAAACGTTTTATTTTTTAATTGGACGCGTATCGAAGAATCACATGACGGGGAATACCATTTTATATACAGAATGAGGCAAAACCCGAGCTAACGTAGACAATTTATTAAGAAAATATAAAATTACTGAATTCATTAAAAAGAGGTCATGAAAATGTTTTATATTTGGAACCAAACATGTATGAACACATTTTGCATCGTTAGCTCTTCTCAAAATTATAGAGTTTCAAAATTATAGTCACACATAGAGAGATCACTAATGCTGTTCGAAAAATTATATATTATTCTTCGAACAGCATTAGTGATGTTGATTTTTACTCCCCATAATTAATGGTAGAAATTTAAAAGAAAGGTAAAGCAATTGTCAACGAAACTTGAAAGTTGTAAAACCTCCGAAGCCTTTGAAGGGTCCACCTTTGAAGACCGTTATCCAGAGAGTCGAAAACGCCAATTAAAAACGTTTAATCATCTGCAAAATTAGATAGCAAAAATCAACACGAAATAAGAAGACAAGGTAAACAGAAGAAATGAAGTTTTCGCCAGCAAAACTTTTAAGAAAAAACCTCAACCTCTTCAAACGTTTTCTTTCCACATTTCTGTCCATCTCTTCTTTTAGTCATATTCTTTTTCTGCCCTGGAATAGGAGATTTCACAAACCCTACTTATTTAGGTAGGTTGTGTTCAATAATAATTATGAAAAAGAAGCACACTAGTGTATTTGGTAAATCGCGAACGAAAATTATATAGAAGAGTCTCAAATCTGAATTTTGAAGAAACCAGATTTGCTGAAAAATATTTTGGTACTTCAGAGCTGGAAGGAATTTGCAAATATCCATTTTCCTAAGCATCAATATCGATAGATATTTAAATTTATATTTTTAGAGGTTACAAAATAAAGTCAAGTGCAACCAAGTTTTTAAAAACATTTCGCATCTCGAACTGCTAAGAAATAGAATATGAATACGGAAAAGCAAATTATGATCCGAAATATTAATGTGGTTTAATTTAAAAGTCTGAGCAAGTTACGTAGAATTTACTGAGCATAGCCTTCGTGCTGCATCCATTCCTCAGAACAGAAATGAAAGCTTAAAATATGCAAGTATAAAGGAAAATATTTTTTTTTTATTAGCCAAACCACTCTTAGGCTTATTTAGAATAATCTGAAAGGAGAGAACGGGGATTGTGAAGTAAAGTGTTCTGCCCCACTCCATTGTATAAAGGACAGACCTCGCTTCAATGGTCGTGGGTAGGAAGAATGATGGATTCTTTGAAAACAAATCGTCCGTTTAATCTTTTGAGTTTCTGGATTTAAACCTCCCTAAGATCATTTAGGCCCTTTTCAGGAATAAAAATATCGCTACAAAGGGAAAGTCTTCTGTGGAATTCCTGTGACGTAAGCTCTGCATCGTATGCATGATAATCGACTTATTGTTTCATCAATTGCTCCTGAATGCAAATGTATTGACGCGATCTGCTCGCAGGGAACTGATTTGATAATCAGAAAAAGTCTGGGATCGCTACATATGCAGAGTTCTAAAACACAACTATTCTCTTTCTGAACGAATATTAGTTATTCAAGTAGTGGAAGGTAGACCTATCTGTCAATTTTGTAACTTTGTTTTATCTATTCATGATGTTTTAATTTCAGTGTCGTGCTTTTACCAATGATTGACTCCCATAATCTACTGTTCATAATTTCAGAAAGTTGAAGAACATTGGGTCTCTAAATGGTAGCTAGGTAGTCACTGGAAGGGGAGCTATGCACCAATCCCTTGTTATGATGCATAGAACTGGCCAGGCCTAGTACCTTACGTCAGACCACGATATCTCCTAATGCAGGACGTTAGTACCTTTCAAAAGAGATACTGTCTTGTGGAAGTCAACGGAAGAGGAGGGTTGCCAGATTAGTGTAGCCTACTGATCTGAACAACTGTGGCTACATTTCTTTTTTTTTCTACCCTGATGACGAGTGGTCAACCACACAGGGTACTGACCATATAAACCTACTGGACTGATATAAGGCTCTGAGCTTGATTATGGATCCTGAATTTGATGCACTGGTGAGCTTCTGTGGACGGAAAATCTTCCGCTGTGTTTTCTGTTTATGGGTTGACGGCCCCAAGTGAATAGATTCACAGGATATGTTTATCAGCTGGTGGATAATCCTGAGCAGAGGTCATCGCAGGCACCTGAACTCTTTGCTTCTATTGGCATCGTCAAATTCTACATTGGAGGAAGTCTTCCAGTGTAGATGGCTTCAGCCTTTAGTGGTGGGGGAACGGGTCTTTGCCCCATGTCTGTGATTAGGGGCTGTTTGATATTGTCGTCATTCCCTCTCTCAATAAACATAGTTTCTTTAAACATCCCACTAACCATTTTCTCTCCATAGGTAGTTGGAATGAGAGGACTCTGCACAGAGCTTATTCTCTTTATCTCCTCAGACAAGAATTCCACCGTTACAATTTGGATATTCTCCGTTTGCAAAAGACCAGAAAAACTGATAAAGATCAGATCCTTAAAAAAAATAATCTTAAAATTCTTTTTTCAGGGAGGAACGATAATAAACATCACCAAGGCGTGGATCTGCTTCTCACCAGACACGCTAGTGATGCTCTTCTAGGATATGAGTGCATTAATGAAAGGTTTCTTACAGCAAAATTTCAGACAACCGTTAAAGACTTGAATGTTATCTGCTGTTATGCCCCCACTGAGAATGCCGATGAGGATGAGAAGGATAGGTTTTACGGACAACTTCAGGATATTTTGAATTCTGTCAAGAAAGGAGATATTACCCTTGTTCTAGGTGACTTCAGTGCCAAAGTTGGTACTGACTCTTACCTTTGGGAGGAGTAATAGGTCCTTTTGGTATTGGTAGCTGCAATGGCAATGGGCGACGTCTCCTACAGGTAAGTAAACTCAATGAATTCAGAATAACTAACACTTATTACAAACACCGCGACATACGTAAGTACACATGGCTTTCACCCGATGAGCTGCATAAGAATATGATAGATTATATATTAATTAATAGCAAGGAGAGATTTATTATTAATTAATAGCATCCTAAGGATTTTATCACAGCTATTATTATCTCTATTTTCAAAAAAGGTGATCGCAGTTCTTGTGATAACTATAGGGGTATCAGCCTACTCTCTGTTCCAGGTAAAGTTCTTTCCATGATTGTGCTTAATCATATTTAAGAATCTGGTTGACACTCAATTGAGTGATGAGCAATGTGGATTCAGAAGTGGTAGGGGATGTGTAGATCAGATATTTTCACTTAAGCAGATTCTTGAGAAATGTTTAGAGTTTCAGAAACCTTTGGTTGCTAGCTTTGTTGATTTCAAAAAGGCTTTCGACTCTGTTGATCGTCATAATTTGTGGTTGATTGTGTAATCATATGGTATACCAGACAAGTTAGTTAACATAATGAAAGCTCTCTATAATAACACTGAGTCATGTGTGAGAGTTGGTAAGTCTTGTAGCAATTGGTTTAGCATTACTTCTGGTGTTCGACAAGGGTGCATTTTGTCTCCTTTTCTCTTTAGTTTGGTTGTTGATTATGTTATGCGAAATTCACTTCAAGGGAAAGCTTTTGGCCTTAAATGGGCTGGAGATATGAAAATATCTGATTTAGATTATGCTGATGATTTAGCCCTTTTGGCAAATGATGTTGATGAGATGAACTCTTTCATTCGAGCTGTTGATGAGACTGGTGGTAGAGTAGGTTTGGTTATAAACAAAGAGAAAACTAAAGTGATGAAAAATGGTCAGGCAGTTTGTGATTCAGTTAATCTGAACGGTTGCAGTGTTCACCAGGTGCCACAATTTAATTATCTTGGGAGCTACGTAACGCATACAGGTGATCTGCAGCATGAGATTAACAGACGAATAGGGATTGCTGACGGGAATTTTAAGAACCTATGGAGAGTGTGGAGAAACAGGCCTATACACCTAAAGACTAAAATTAAACTGTGTAATAGTTTGGTTCTTTCTAGTGTTAGTTATGTTTGTGAAACTTGGACTCGTTGTAAACAAGATAACAACTAGATGCTTTTGATTCTAGATGCTTATGCAGTATCTTGGGCATTAGGTGGTTCAACTGTGTAAGTAATGATGAGGTTAGGCAAAGGAGTCAGCAACCTCCTTTAAGCAGCATATTGTGCAGAGACTCCGTTGGTTTGGCCATTTTGCCCGTATTGATAATTATAGATTGGCGAATAGAGTTATGAACATTTTGCCTAAAGGCCTGAGAAAGAGGGAGAGACCTAGGATACGGTGGGCAGACAATGTCAGGCGGGACTTTGCAGTTGTCAGATGCAGTAGATGTAGCTCAGGACAGATATGCTTGCAGAACTAAATTTCACGTTCTGGTTGGACCTCCGTAGGACATGGCTGCTTGAGGATGATGATAAAGATAATTGCAAATATCTCAACAGATCCTTTTTGGAATTTAACGAAAGTTTCAGAACATATTAAGCATGAAATAACTCACGTTTATTGGCTATAAAATTTGCATTTCTCAATGCTACAGACTCTGCGGTATGCAAATTAAGCTGGCGGAGGACATGCTTAACTGGAGATCCTTCCCCACCTCAGATCTGCCCTGGATACATTCCTCCAGATCCGGATACAACATCCCGAAAAGATTTTTTCTAGTTTCGCTTTCTGCTCCTGATAAGCTGATAAGCATATGCAATGAATTAGCTGACGTACAAAGATATGCAATTGATTTCGACATTAATCTTTTTTGTGTAGCTGAAACTTGGATAGACAACAAACTCAAAGACTGTTTTTTGTTCCAATAATTATTCAGCAACAAAAAGGATCGTGAAGGCCCACATGGTAGAGATGTTTCAATGTTTGTTAATAACATATTTGCCTGCGTTAGACCACCAGTGACAATGAAACCATTACCCCATGAAATGACCCTTCACCGCGTATCACGGTGGAGGCTTGATCAGTGTGACTGAAGTAGCTTCGAACTACTCTCCGAGTTTGATTTAGGGGCGGGGGTGGCTCAGTCGGTAGCGCGCCAGGCTCGTAATCTGTAGTTCCCAGGTTCGAGTCCCAGCTGGGTCAGCGTTGAGATTTATCTCCGCAAAATTCCCCGCCCTGCCCACGGTCAGTAGGGGACACCGATGGGCTTGGAAAGGCCGTCGGCCGTCGGATGGGACGTTAAGCCGTGGCCCCGTGTGCGGGAGAGCCATACCCTGTGCACGTTAAAGAACAAGCTGGATGGCCTTGACGGGAGACTACCATCTGTCTCCCAACAGCTGTTCCAGTGGGTCCCCTCCCCCAACCTTCTCTGAGCCTTCGGGGTCCATGTGACCTGGCCATTTAGCCCATGGTGTGCAAAAAAGTGCCGCTCAGAGGTAAAACAACCCAACCCAACCCGAGTTTGATTTTGAAAGTGGTGACTTTCTGTCAGCCAGGAGCCAATCAATGTTAGCAGTGGCAGAGATGCACTGTATCGTCCATGCAGCTTTTTTATTTATTTATACTAATTGTCTTTATTTGTTTTCTATAACTTTTCTAATACAAAATTAAGTCTCATGAAGCTAAAAAGCTTGTCCGCAGGAATCCAAATAGGTATACAGTAAATAGTTATAATTTTATCAAACTAAATATTACATTTACAAGATACCACAGAGTAAACAGTTTTTAAATATTTCCCAGAAGCCATGTCCTGAACTCTTTTTTTAACGTCTCTACTCTTTTTTAAGTTTAATAACTCCACAGGAATGTTGTTGAACACTGGGGAAATTTCATAATTTCGACAATTTTTCCATAATTGTTCCTAAAATATGGTAATTTGTATTTACCTTTAGATTTATATCTAGAATTTTTTTTATTAGGATTAATCTTGAATTTAAAAATATTTTCTAAACAATACCTAGTATTAATTTATATTTATATCGCTGAATAATAGGTAATATCTTCATAATAGCATAATCCTAATTGATATTCAGGAGATTATTATTATTGTGCTGGTTGGTACAATGTTTAACAATTGTATTTTGAATGTTTCTTATTTTAGCCATATGTGAAGGAGTACGTTTTACCATAAATAGCTAAAACATAATTTATGGCTGATTCTCCAATTGCATGATAGCCTCACTTACCTAGTTGGGCATCGTCAATCCTAAACTGGAGTAATGTGTCTCAGGCAGTCCATATGGCTCTTGAAAAAATCCACTTGAAAAGGTGGTGCCTGAAGTTCCTACCAGCATCGGTGACTTCATCCTTTAGCGGAGGAGGAATAGGTCTTTGCCTCATGCCTGCGATCAGGGGGTTGTTTGATATTGTTGGCCCTACCAATTTCAATAAACCTAGTTTCTTTAAAAATCCTACTAATCATTTTCTCTCTCCCGAACGTGGAACGCGGGGATATTACATAAATATTATTCTCTTGATGTCCTCATGCAGGAATTCCAGCGCTATAATTAGCAAGCAAGAGACCAGATGCAAAGGTAAAGGTGAGATATCTCCGCCAGCAAGAGACCAGATGCAAAGGTAAAGGTGAGATATTTAAAAATAACTTAAATTTCTCTTTTCAGGCAGGGAGGATGGAAAGCATCGCCAAGGCGTGGGTTTGCTTCTCAGCAGACACGCCAGTGATGCTCTTCTAGAATATGACTGCATTAATAAAAGATTTCTTAGAGCAAAATTTAAATCAAAATTAAAGATTGAATGTCGTCTGTTCTTATGCCCCCACAGAGGACTCTGATGAGAATGAGAAAGATACGTTTTTCAGCCATCTTCAGGATATTTTGAATTCTGTGAAGAAAGGAGATATTTCTCTTGTGCTAGGTGACTTCAATGCTAAAGTTGATACTGACTCTGACCTTTGGACAAGAGTTTTAGGTCCCTTTGGTAGTTCCAATGGCAATGGGGAACGTCTCATGCAGGTAAGTAAACTTAATGGTTTACGAATAACTAATACTACAAACACCGGGATATTTATAAATAAACAAAGATTTCACCTGATGTGTTGCACAGGAATATGATAGATTATATTTTAATTAACAGCAAATGGGCTTGTTCAGTTAGGAATACCAGATCATATAGGGGAGCCGAAATTGGGTCTGACCATTACCTGGTCAAAAGTGTCTTGCAGCTGAAGCTTAAGAAAAATTTGTGCTAAAGTTACGAAAATTACTTTCAACATTAAAGGTCTGAAAGATCCAGATACAGCCAAGGCATACCATGATAGGCTACTCAGTCATTATGACAATCGCGGTTTGCTTACTGCTGAAGTTGAGAAAGAATTTGATCAGTTTAAAAAGGCTTTTCTTGAAACCAACAGTACTCTTTTGGGTAAAAGGGAACAGAGGAAACAAAATTATTTGAGTGATATGGCTATGGAACTTATTTGTGAAAGAAGTGCAGGATTAATATGAATCTACTAGCCCTAACAGAAGCTAACTAACAGAGGCTAGTAGGGTTAATATGAACCCTACTAGCCCTAACAGAAGGTTACAATGAGCTTAATAAACATGTAAAAGAGCAGTTAGCAGCTGATAAGAATCTTTGTCTTAATAGCTTGGCTGACAAAGCAGAGAAAGCAGTTAGACAGCACAACAGCAGGGGGTTGTACCATATTGTCAATGTTTTATGTGGGAAGAAACAGACAAGTATACAAGGATTGAGAGATAAATATGGAAAGGTGGTTGAAGGTGAGGATTCTGTGATGGCTAGGTGGGCTGAGCATTTCAGAGATGTCCTAAATAATGTGATTATTTCTACTCCCATTGTTTGTAATGAGGATAGATGCATTACTGTCTTTTATGATGGCCTATATCACATTCCGAAGTTTCGTTACCTATCTCTAAATTAAAGCTGCATAAATCCTCAGGGGTGGACGAAATTATCACTGAAATGCTTAGAGCTGGGAACATTTGTGTTGTGAAATGGCTGACTAATATTTTGAATTTTTTTTTTTGATAAAGGTGTTGTTCCTAAAGATGTTACTAGAACTATCATTGTCCCAAGTTTTGAAAAAGGTGATCGCATTTCTTATGATAATTATAGGGGAATTAGTTTACTTTCTGTTCCAGGTAAAGTTCTTTGCATGATTATACTTAATAGAATTAAGAATTTGGTTGATGAACAACTGCGTGATGAACAGTGTGGATTCAGAAGTGGTAGGGGATGTATTGATCAAATATTTTCACTTAGGCAGATTCTTGAGAAATGTTTAGAGTTTTGGAAACCTGTGGTAGCTAGCTTTATAGATTTCCCAAAGGCTTTTGACTCTGCTGATAGACGTAATTTGTGGTTGATTGTTAGATCATATGGAATACCTAATAAGTTAGTGTAATGAGAGCTCTCTATAATAACACTGAGTCGTGTGCGAGAGATTTTACGTCTTGCAGCGATTGGTTTAGCATTGCTAGTAGGATTAGACAAGGGTGCATTCTGTCTCCTTTTCTATTTAGTTAGGTTATTCATTACGTCATGCAAAATTCTTTGCAAGGGAAAGATTTTGGCCTTAAATAGTCTAGAGTAGTGATTCTAAACCTTTTATGCTTCACGTACCCCCTGGAAATGTGTATGTAACTGGCATATCCCTTGTTCTAAATGCTTACGCAATATTTTTGGCATTAAATGGTTTCAGTTTGTAAGTAATGATGAGGTTAGAAGAAGAAGTCATCAACTCCTTTTGAGCGGCATATTGTGCAGAGAGAGACTGCGTTGGTTTGACCATGCCCGTATGCACAGCTGCAGATTGGCAAAGAGTATTACGAACATTGTGCCTAAGGGTTTGAGAAAAAAGGGGAGACCCAGGATGCAGTGGGCAGACAATGTCATACAGGACCTTGTTAGAATTGGCCTGGAGTTGCCAAATGCAGCAGCTATAGCTCAAAAGAGACACGTCTGGGGAGAAAAATTAGTCTGGTTGGATCTCCATAGCCCATGGCTGCACGAGGATTTTGTATGTATGTTATGGTAATATAGCCCGGAGTCTGGACAGAATTACAGAGCTATATGTTTATTTGCCACAGTCATAATTTATATATTTCTTCCTCCTGAGATATCATCAACAATAAGACCTGGATACTTCGCTGATGAAACTCTTTTAATAATATCATTACACTTGCAATTACCTAAAATGTTAGTGTCCACATTTGTTAGACATCTAAATGAATGGTGTAAAATTTGATTGGTATCAGGAACTGAGATATTAGATAGATGGAAGTATATGGCCTCAGATTTGTTTGTGTTTTAATATATGCAATTGTTTCATAATCATATTGAAATAATATCGAAATCTTTTTGTAGGTCACTACTAGCTTTTTCAAACTTTTTACCCCCGCTTAATATCACAATATCATCAGCATATAAATAGATAGTAGAGTTGATCTTTAGGTTATTGATATCACTAATATAGATCAGGAAAAGTAATGCTCCCAATATAGAGCCTTGGGGAGTTCCATAGCGAACTTGTCCGACTTCACTAGTGACCATTCTAATTTTTGTTACAATAAATCTATCTTAAAAGTAATTTTGAATGAAGTAAAATAAATGTTCCCGTATTCCTATGTTATGCAGTTTATTAAGAAAGATCTTATGGTCTAATGCGTTGAATGCCTTTTGGAAATCGAGGAATAATGATCCCACAATGTTGCCATTATTTAGGTTTGCATTGATTTCATCAGAAAAATGCTCCAGTAAATTTAGTGTTCCTGTGTTTCTTTGGAAGCCAAACTGATTTTTAGAAATAAGCTGGTATTTTTCTAGGTAATCCATAAGCACATTAGCAACATGTCTTTCCAAAACATTTTCAATCGCTGGCAATATAGAAATTGGTCCATAATTATCAAACTGCTTCTTTGATCCTGACTTGCAAAATGGTCTAATAATTGAAGTTTTATGTTCAATAGGAATTATGTGAGTATTATAAATTCCGTTTAATAATTTAGAAAGCTGCTCTGAGAGGGTAAATCTACAAGTTGGAGATCCGAGTACCTGATATTATCAATGCCATGAGATTTTTTACAATCAAAACCTGTAATAATAACGTGTACTTCTAAAGGTATTATTATATCAGAGAGGAAAACTGTTAGTGGGCAAGGCTAAGTGTAGTAGATTGCTAATTTCATTAAAATGTATGTAGATAATGACTTACCTAATGCATGTGGTACGTTAATCTTTTACAGAAACAAATTCAAATCTAAAACAATACAGTATACTATTCCATCAACAGAAATGATACTCTTATGTATCAATGACCCAAGTTACTACTTCATACATGTCGTAGCTTTATATCGCTCGCCTAGTGCAGATGTTCATGCATTCAATCATAACTTAAAGCTTTGGTTAACTAAAAATGAAAACCTTAAAAATGCCATTATGTTTGGCGAAATCAATATAGATAACAAAATCCCTCAAAATCAGGTGTACAGCTGCCAAGACTATTCCTCAAACTACGATACGGTTTCCTCGTTTCCTGAAACGGTGGTCCAAGCATGAGGGTCATTGAAAGACAACTGCAAATTGCCCTGAACAATCATTCTGTTTGGGCAATGGCCAATGAGTTTCAGTTCTCCCCATAGAATACTGTTTGTGTGCAATTTTGTCACAAAGGTAATCTTCATCTGGATCTTGAGCTGCGGCTCAGGGGTAGTATCATTCCAGCTGTGGCAGAGACCACGTTTCTCGGTCTCACCTTTGACGGGAAGTTGATCTTTTTACCACAAATACATCATCTCAGATCCAAGTGTACATTGGCATTGAACATCGTTTAGTTCCTCTCCTGAGGAGGGCATCGATGTTCTTTGCTCCTCTTGTCTCGTGCACTTGTCCAATCGAAATTGGACTACAGATCCTAGGTGTACCACATCGCCCAATATTCTGTGGTGAAGGTGCTGGACCCTTTCCATCACCAGGTCTTCCATGTTTGCATGGGTGCCTTCTGCACCTCATCAATCCAGAGTCTTTACATTAAGACTGACGAACCATCTTTATGTCTTCACCTTCAGTAGTTGTCCCAACGCTATGCATGTAAATTATGATCCTTGCCGGGTATCTCACTCGGGACTGCGTTTTCAGTCTCAAGTTGGAGACACTTTATACTAATCATCCCACTGCCATTCGTTCTTTTGGTTTATCTGTCCGAGGCTACCTCAGAGATATGAACACCAGTCTCAATAGCATCACACAATTGACAACCAAGTCACTTCCACTGTGTCTCGCTGTTTCCTCTTCCTGTGAGTTCTCCCTTGGCAGGATGGGGTAGGCCTTTACACATGACTGTGTGTATTGGTAACTATTTGTTAACCGTCATACTGAGCACCCGGACTTCTTTCCTGCCTTTACAGATGGCTCAAAGTCCGGCACATCAGTGGGATCAGTCGTGATCTGCTGTGTTGTAATTATTGAAGACCAGATCCCACTGCAGTGTTCCTTCTTCACTGTAGAGTTGCATTCTATAAGCCTCGCCTTGGACCACATAACGGCTAGGCATCATCATCGGTGTTTGTTTTACACCAACTCGCTTAGGTCGTTACAGGCGTTGATCTCAGTGAGGCATTGGCCTTACACTGTTCTTTCCAGGATCCACCAGCAGCTACATCGTCTACTACCAGTGACTGGGCAGACAATGCTGCCAAGTTGGCCATGCCTCTGTCTGGTTCTCAATTGATGGTTCCATATCTGGGTTTCTTGCAGCGTTTTACCATCGAGCTCCGGGCTCAGCGGCAAAGATCTTGGTCAGAACAGGTTATGAATAAACTCTTTGCGATCAAACTTATTATCAAACCATGGCAGTCATGTTTTTGCAGGAATCACAAGGAGAAAGTTGTACTTACTCGACTCTGCTTAGGTCATTCATTTCTTACTCATTCATTTCGTATATGGGTGGACAATGAACATAAGTGTGAGTTTTGTGACACCGTTTTATCTGTTAAACATATTTTAATCGAATGTCCATGTTTTAATATAGAACGACGTTTGAATTTTACTTTCTGTGATTTTATGTCAGAGCCTCTTACCGTCGGACATCTTTTAATCATTGCTTTTTACCACCTATTTTTTGCTTTTTAAAATATACTGGATATTTAAGACTGTGATTTTACGTAATTTTAGGTAGTGTTTCTACATTTATCATTGTTTTATTTGTTATTTATACACTTGTTGTTTGTTGCTTTTCATTTTGTCCTTTTTTGTTATTTTAAATTTTCGTTGCGGGTTTTCGTATCTTTTGTCGTTTATTTTATCGTTTGTTTGGTGCATTATAGCCGGAGTTGCACATGCGCCATTAAACACAAAACAACTAACCAATTGACTTATTATTATTTAGGCATCAATCTCACGTACATGGACCTTTTTTCAGGGGCGTAGCCATGGGGGAAAGGCTCCCCCCAAAGTAACTCGGAGTTGGCAAAATTCGAAGCGACTTCGTAAAATCTAGGTGAGTTGTGAAAATTTGTAATTTTTTTTTGTAAAATTAAGGGGAGTTGTCAAAATCGAGGCAACTTGGCAAATCTAAGGCAGTTTGGAAAATGGAGAGACTGCAAAATTTAGAGCAGTTGGCAAAATTCAAAGCCACTTGGTAAAAACAGGTGAGTTGGCAAAATTCGGAATGACTTCGAAAAATCTTGGGGAGTTGGCAAAATCGGGACAACTTGGCAAAATCTTGGGGAGTAGACAAAATTCGGAGTGACTTGGCAAAATCGTAGAGAGTTGGCAAAATTCAGGTGAGATGTGAAAATTTGGAATTTTTTTCTATAAAATTATGGCGAGTTGGCAAAACTTAGAGAATTGGCAAAACTTAGAGAGTTGGCAAAATCTAGGGACAGTTGGCAAAATTCGGAGTGACTTGGCAAAATCATAGGGAGTTGGCAAAATCATAGGGAGTTGGCAAAATTCAGGTGAGATGTGAAAATTTGGATTTTCTTCTATAAAATTATGGCGAGTTGGCAAAATCTAGGAGAGTTGGAAAAACTTAGGAAGTTGGCAAAAACTAGGGGCAGTTGGCAAAATTCGGAGTGACTTGGCAAAATCGTGAGAGTTGACAAAATTCAGGTGAGATATAAAAATTGGAATTTTTTTCCGTAAAATTATGGCGTGTTGGCAAAATCGAGGCAGCTTCGCAATATCTAGGAGAGTTGGGCAATCTTGGGGGAGTTGGACAAAATTCAGAGTGGCTTTACAAAAATCAGGTGTGATGTAAAATTGGGATTTTTTTCTGTAAAATTGTGGTGAGATGGCTAAATCTAGGGCAGTTTTCAAAATTCGAATCCACTTGGTAAAATACGGGCGATTGTGAAAACTGGGATTTTTTTGTGAAATTAAGAAAAGTTTATAAAATCGAGAAAACTTTGCAAAATCTTGTACTTTAAGATCTAATTGATAAGAAAACTGACCTATCCCTGACCTGGATAAGAAATGGGTAGTCAGGCTGCCATATCTCAGCTATATATTTTCTTACATTAACTAGTTGAATTTAAAACTTCAAGATCCAGTTACAATAATATTTAATGCTTGGAACAAGATCGAATCATTCGAAAAAAAAAACTCGAACTCTGGCTTAATATGATTGCAGAAAGAAATAATGAAATGTTTCAGTCGTACTCAGATTATATTATGGAAGCAGATGATATCTATTCAAAGAATAGAAATCAACCTCTTTTGAGCAGCATTTTGTCCAGAGAGAGACTGCGTTGATTTGGCCATGTTGCCCATATTCACAGCTGCAGTTTGCCAAACAAGATTGTGAACAGTGTGCCTAAAGGCTTCAGGAAAATGGAGTGACCTAAGATGCGGTGGGCAGACAATGTCAAACAGGACTTGCTAGAATTGGCTTACAGTGGCCAAATGAGTAGCTGTAGCTCAGGACAGACAGCTGTAGAGACTAAAAATGTACAGTCTGGTAGGACCTCCGTAGTCCATGGTTGCATGAGGATTTTGCATTTATGTATTCCTTTGTATGTGTTTCTTCTGCGATCAATTCATCGGTCATCTACTTTTCCCATAAAACGACGTTTTCGAGTACGAGTTTAAGAAACTCGTTAAGGAATCGGCTGCTTGAGAAAAGACGTCCCCTTCGGGATTTCCTGTGTGCAAGGAAAGAGCGTTTAGGCAAAAAGGCAGCAGAGACAATTGCGTTCTGCAAACGGAAGGTAGAACACCGAGAGAGTGGACCGAGAAAGCAGATCCCGCGCAGAGTGTGGTCCTCGCCTCTGATTGGTTGCCAGTTTCTGACGCCAAGAGATGTCTTATAACTCCAACGGGGACTTTCTGATCGATTAGGACAGAATCAGACCCCATTAGGAGTTGGAGGCTGAGCGGTTGTACTCGCACATGGTCCGGCGCCGTGGCACGGAATCATGCCTAGTCTGGCGGAAGAGAACAAAGAAAGAACGGGAGAGACTTGACTTTTATTGGAGGCCGGTCACTTAGACGCGGAGAGAAGCAATATGTTCTGGGGCATTAGCAATAATCGATGCACCGTGAAATCAAAGGCAAGCCCAACTTGCCCGGCTGTTGAACGCTTCGCCATCGCTTCATGTTTGTTTTAGCAAAGTTTTTTTTTTCTTTTTCAAATGAAAGAAAAATCTTTTCTCCTCTTTCTGATAAGTTTAAACTCTTTATATTATTTCCAATTTTAAACTATATTTTGAAATATACTCGGAAAGGGAATAAATTATCGAGTTGTTTAATTTAATAAATGCAGTTTTTGAATAGGTGTTAACTATTTCAGTTTTTTAATAATGAACATTTGTTTTCCCACACTACTTTTGTCAGTTATTTTAATTCTTTTTGCTCTGCCTAGTTTTGTACTAATTTTAAATACTGACATGTTAGGAGGATAAAGAAATTTGTAATGGTAGTACCAGTTATTTATTTTAGTATCTTTTGCTTATCATCCAGCATGAGGATTATTGAACGACAACTGCAGACTGCGGGGCAGGGTGTGGCTCAATCGGTAGTGTGTCAGGCTAGTAATCTGTAGTTCCCAGGTTCGAGTTCCGCCTGAGCTAGCATTAAGATTTATCTCTGCAAATATCCTGCCATGCTTGCGGTCAGTAGGGGACACTGAAGGGCTTGAAAAGGCACCGTCCTTCTGATGGGACATTAAACCGTGGCCAGTGTGCAGATGAGCCATATCCTGTGCACGTTAAATAGCACACTGAATGGCCTTGACGGGAGACACCATCTGTCTCTCACTAGCTGTCCAATGGGCCCTCCCCCAACATTCTCTGAGCCCTTGGGGTCCTTGTGACCTGGCCATTTAGAACATTGTGTGCAAAAAAGTGCGGCTCAGAGGTAAAACATCCCAACTGCAGACTACCCTGAACAATCTCTCAGTTTGGGCGACAGCAAATGGGCTACAGTTCTCCCCACAGAAGACCGCTTGTGTAATCTTAATCTGGACCCCTAGCTCGAGCTCGGAGATACCATCTGTCAAAGCCTTCATCGTTGCGAATGGTCATTTGCGTGGATGAGACATATGCATAACTTTTCTGAATAACTCAGATACGCAGCATTTTGCTCAGCTGTTACAAACTGCCCCAAACTATATTAGCTGGCCTAATCTCATTGCCCCAGCGAGGACGCAGTTCTAGTTCAGCCAGCTCTCTCTCCTGAGCCTCGTCACAAGCGTCCCCTCTTCAAGATGTTTACAGAGGAACACCCTTCTTCCCGCTCTTTCCATATCGTCGGGCGAAACATCCCATGGAGGGTTTGCAATGATGCTAGGTGTGGCCCAATAGCTCACACTAACAACCTTCGTTTAGGAGTGCAGCATCCGGGAACATGAGAAGCTGATCCCAGTCCACACCATCGGACCTTCATAAAATCATCTCCTCCCACTTGTGAATGGAGCTTCACGTGCATGCTATTGCAGCTGGGATGAAGACTTCCATTCTTCTCTCCACCTCCAGGAATCGGTGGCCTGTCAGCTGAAAAGGGGGGGGAGGGTGGCTCAAGTCGGAAACGATCCGCCATAATACCATCATTCCAAAGGTGTCGGAGACCAAGTTTCTCGGTGTCATTTTCGACCGGAAATTGACCTTTGATCTCTCACCCATCATCCAAGTGCACACTTTGAACATCCTCCTGGTCGCGTATCGCCAAAGGCGTCACTGATTCAGAGCAGTAAAGAAATCCGCTGCTCTGAGTAGCTCACGCTTTTGTATGTGCTATAGTTGCGCATAACGTAACAAAACTGTCAGCAGTTCAGACACAATAGATTTATTTTGGTTACGTTTTTAAATTCTGGGCTTCAGTAGTTTCTTTTGTGAGATGAAAGTTAGTTTGTGCATGTTTTTATGTGGAATTAGCACTTACAACATATGCTGACAGATTCCAAAAAGTCAGCGAAAAACGACAGGTCCCTTAGCATGGAAGTGCATTGGACAAAGAGTAAAGTGAAATACTAGTACCTTGACTTGAATTAGACAACTTCGAATAGTCATCACTTTACTGATTCGTTCTCACTTGGCGTCCGCTCATCAGGGGCGTTTATAAGAATATAAAGCACACAGACTGTATACGAAGATTTATTATCAAGAGATTCACCACTTTACGGATTCGTTCTCACTTGGCCTTCGCTCATCAGGGACGTTTTTTATAATGCGAACGACGGATTCATGAGAAACGAAGAACAGAATATAAAGCACACAGACTGTATACGAAGATTCATTATCAAGAGATTCACCACTTTACGGATTCGTTCTCACTTGGCCTTCGCTCATCAGGGACGTTTTTTATAATGCGAACGACGGATTCATGAGAAACGAAGAACAGAATATAAAGCACACAGACTGTATACGAAGATTCATTATCAAGAGATTCACCACTTTACGGATTCGTTCTCACATGGCCTTCGCTCATCAGGGGCGTTTTTTATAATGCGGACGACGGATTCATGAGAAACGAAGAACAGAATATAAAGCACACAGACTGTATACGAAGATTCATTATCAAGAGATTCACCACTTTACGGATTCGTTCTCACTTGGCCTTCGCTCATCAGGGGCGTTTTTTATAATGCGGACGACGGATTCATGAGAAACGAAGAACAGAATATAAAGCACACAGACTGTATACGAAGATTCATTATCAAGAGATTCACCACTTTACGGATTCGTTATCACATGGCCTTCGCTCATCAGGGGCGTTTTTTATAATGCGGACGACGGATTCATGAGAAACGAAGAACAGAATATAAAGCACACAGACTGTATACGAAGATTCATTATCAAAAGATTCAGCACTTTACGGATTCGTTATCACATGGCCTTCGCTCATCAGGGGCGTTTTTTATAATGCGGACGACGGATTCATGAGAAACGAAGAACAGAATATAAAGCACACAGACTGTATACGAAGATTCATTATCAAGAGATTCACCACTTTACGGATTCGTTCTCACTTGGCCTTCGCTCATCAGGGGCGTTTTTTATAATGCGGACGACGGATTCATGAGAAACGAAGAACAGAATACAAAGCACACAGATTGTATACGAAGATTCATTATCAAGAGATTCACCACTTTACGGATTCGTTCTCACTTGGCCTTCGCTCATCCGGGACGTTTTTTATAATGCGGCAGGCGGTGTACTGTCCATATAGATACGTTCAGAATACCATAAAGGAAAAACGAAAAAGTACAATGTACTGGCTGTTCCAATTCCGAAATAGCCAATACGCCATACTTTTCTATGGGCCACACTTCGACCAGCGCCCGCCAGTGTTGCCTGCGCTCGATCCCAAGCCTAAATCTATTGTGTCTGAACTGCTGACGGTTTTGGGACCTGGGTTCGAGTCCCGAGTAAGGCATGGATGTATGTGCCGTTTTTCTTCTGAGGTCCTGCCATCCTCACAGACCTTCTACTATGGCATATAAACTGACAGGCTCCTGTCAGACCTCTGTGGTAAGCAACTGCTTGAGGGGGTATTTATTTTATTTTATAGCACATACAAAAGCGTGAGCTCCTCAGAGCAGCGGATTTCTCTACTGCTTTGAATCAGTGACGCCTTTGGCAATACGCCTCCTGGTCATCTCCTCCCTCTCAAGGGGAGGGACCGATGTTCTGTGCTCCGTACCTACTATGCACTTGTCCAGTCGAAACAGGACTATGGATCATACTTATGCTTAGAAATTTTTATCAGTAATGCTCCATTTTATTGTATAAAAATTTTATAACTAAAGAATCAAGAATAAATTTTCAAGTTCTACCTTTGTAATTTTAAATCATTTCATCCAAATTCTAACAGTGTGCTGAACATTTTCTAGAAATTTGGTGTAAATTTCTTCAGTAGTATCCGATTGTATGGTTACATACATTATTAAATACACACAGTTGTGTCATCCTATTTATTCACAACTGGGTCTCCTAATTGCAATTTTTATATCATTATTATTTTAAAACCACAATGAAAGAAGAAGTAACGGAAAAGCAAGTGCAACGATTCTTTTTGCATGTATTCATGGATTTCGTTATTGATAATTTTCCTTTTAACATTTTTTTAACTGCTTATTAACAAGTGGATTGATTGAACGAATTGTGCGAATCTCTGGACGACGCTACTGCGTACATATATAATGAAAATGATAACACATATTTCATTATTTTGCATTTGTACTAAAAATGTTTCGAAATAAAGTTAACGTTATAACGAAATTTAAATTTTCCTATAACAAAAAACGATATTTTTGACTGTAACGAAAAACGTAGCGAAACATTTTTTATTTCGTTTGCTAACACTGGTTATGGCGAAATGGGGAAAGAAAAAACATTAATATGCCGAGCTCTGTGTGGACGAGCGTTGATATCTTGTAAGATAAATGTTTCACCTATTGCACCAACGTAAGAACGTAATAAGGGTCCAGGATGTGATCTCTATACCTTTTGAGCATTGAGGTTCGCACTCGTCAACACATAGAGGTCTGTGCGTCCACCTAAAGAAACGCCACCCCAAACATACACACTGCCGTAACAGCCTTTTTGACGGATGTTATTGGGATGATAGCTGGTACCTCGTTTTCTCCATATCAAACAATGTCCGGAATCACTCTGCAAGCAATATCTGGACTCATCTGTGGAAGAATACAGACCACCATTGCTCTTCTGTCCAGTTAACATGTATGCGTGCTAATTCAACAGCTCTTTCTTGTGACGTGACTGGTAGTTTCTCGGGGGTCCCGTCTATATTAACGAGTCTCTCCCCAGCTCATGATTGGTGGGGTTCCCTTTGGCCGTTTTGCCATTAGGGAGCCTGTCGCAGGGCTGGGCAGTGGATTCGGGGGCAACTGCTATGGCCTCTGTTTCAGGTAAATGGGAGGTACTAGGGTGGTCCCCTCAGGATTAATCGGCTGGTGGGCAGATCCTGCTAGGGTCAACCATGCAGAACAGTGAGTAACCTTGTCCACGTCCAGGCAACGGTTTACAAGTTTCCCCATGGATTTCTAAATTTTGCAGTTTTTTCTCATTTGTGAAAACGAGTTGTTTTTCACTGTTCCTTATTTTTCCGCTTTTTTCTTTTGTGAATCCTCAGGTGAGATTCTCACATTTCAATTTTGATTTTCCTTTCGTTTCTTTGTGAGGGTTTGGCTCACTGGCTGTGTGGGTATGGTGCCCGAGCATCCCTGGCGCCCAATTGGGAGTCACCTTGTTGGACTCCATGGTGGGTGGGGACAACAGGCACTGAAACTCAATACGCAAACATGAATCCCAAAAAGGAAAATTCACTGAAAGCCGCAAAAAGAGTTCGTCACGAGCCTCTGTCTTCTGTGTCTTCGTTGTCATCATCGCCGTCGTCTTTGTGTCTTCCTTCGTTCCCGAGATCCCTGGTCATCCACTCTACAGATGATCAGGTTCTTGGGGACATGTCTCCCTTTTTTTTTTATAAACTAGGGTTTGATAGGTCTTGCGAGAGAACCGAAATCTGTCAAGTGCCTAAGATCTGGCAACTTGCAGGTGGAGACTGCTTGCTCCAAACATTTGGAGTTTCTGTTGAATGTATTAGCGATTGGTGGAGTGGCATTACAGTCACTCCTCACAAGACGCTTAATTCCTCCCGGGGCGTGATCTCTTAGTGGGGCCTCCTCTAGGTTTCTGAGGAGGAAATCCTTTTGGAGCTTTCATCCCAAGGAGTGACAGCAGTCCAATGGGTTTTGACATGCTGTGATGGAAAGTTACTACCCAGCCAGGTACTAATTTTAACTTTCAGCACACCACACCTGCCTACTTCCATCAAGGCAACATTGCGAGGTATGGCCATTTATAGCAAACCCTCTGCGTTGTTTTCAATGTCAGAGGTTTGGCCATGCCCGCACTACATGCTGGGACCATCCCACCTGTGCTCGTTGTGGCAGTCAGGATCATCTTGAACCTGACTGCACGGCAGAAAAGGCATGCTGTGTAAACCGCCATGGCGAACATCCGATGTACTCCCGTGACTCTCCAAAGTGGCTGGAGGAGAAAGAGGTACAGCGCCAAAAGACCCTCCATAACATCAGTCACCGTCCACCCCACCTGGCAAGTTCTCCTGTGCCGGTGTGGTCATCGGTAAGCCCGTCGTTAAGATGGCTTCCATAGTGTGCAGACTAACATCAGCATCCCACCAGCTGAATCTTTCTTGCCTGCTGCAAAGTACTTCTTAACCCAGGCGAACCCAAAGTCAGTGTCGATCTCAACATCGACTCTGGTTTCTATTTCTGCGTCTGTGCCTTCCACATTCACCTCTGGAAGGCTCACTCCACCCCGCCCACAGACAGAAAGATCTTCCAAGCTCAAGGGGCTACTGCAAGGACCCAAAAAGAAAATTATAACAGCTCCTCGTTCGAAGGTCTCTGATCCGTGTAACTCAGATGACTCCGAGGACATGGACATAGACCACCCTATTTTTCCAAAACCATCGCTGGCGACGGTTAAAATAAATCGCAAGTCGTCAGCTAATTCTTCCAAGACCTGAGATGGCCACACTCCTATAATGGAGCCGTCATGGATTCCAGAGGAATATTGACGACATCAAGGTCATCCTGAGGACACACTAACCTATCTGTGTGTGCCTACAGGAGACATTCTTGCAGACAGCCAATGATCCAACTATTTGGCACTTTTCTCTTCTTCACCCGGACCAGGATGGAGATGGTCCAGCTAGTGGGGGTGTCGCCATCCTAGTGAGCAACCATTCTCCATTCCAGGTCCATTTTTACGTGTTAAACTTAGAGGCGGTTGCCATCCACTTCTTTGTGGGATTTTCGTTGACTGTCTGGTCTGTCTATCTACCACCTGGAAGCATCGTTTTCCGGGATGACCTCGTCTTGCAGCTGCCATCCCCGTTCCTGATCATGGGTGACTTACCGCTGTCCGTCGGATGGAACATTAAGCCGTGGGTCCATGTTCGGGAGAGCCATACCCTGTGCACGTTAAACACGCCGGATGGCCTTGACGGGAGGCTACCATCTGTCTCCAAACAGCTGTTCCAGTGGGTCCCCTCCTCCAAACTTCTCTGAGCCTTCGGAGTCCATGTCACCTGGCCATTTAGCCTAATAGAAAGCATTACAGAGAATAAACGTGTAAAGGATCAGTTAGCTGCTGATAAGAATCTTTGGCTTGGTGGCTTCGCTGACAAAGCCGAGGAAGCAGTTAGGCAGCCCAACAGCAGAGAGCTGTACCAGATAGTTAATGTTTTGTGTGGTAGAAAACGGACAGGTATACAGGGATTGAAGGATAAACAAGGTAAGGTTATAGAAGGTGAGGATTCTGTCATGGCTAAGTGGGCTGAGCATTTCAGTGATGTTTAAAACAATGTGGTTAGTTCTACTCCCATTGTTTGAAATGATGATAGATGCATTGGTGGCTTTAATGTTGGCCCTATAAAAAAATCTGAAGCTATTTTGTCTATTTTTAAACTTAAACTACATAAATGCCCAAGGGTAGGTGAAATTACTACGGAAATGGTTAGAGCTGGGAATGTTTCGGCTACCACTTGGATGACTGAAATTCTGAATATATTTTATGATATTGGTTCATGGTTCCTAAGGATTTTACCAGAGCTATTGTTATCCCTATTTTCAAAAAAGGTGATTGCAGTTCTTGTGATAACTATAGGGGTATCAGCCTACTCTCTGTTCCAGGTAAAGTTCTTTCCATGATTGTGCTTAATAGAATTTAGAATCTGGTTGACAGTCAATTGCGTGATGAGCAATGTGGATTCAGAAGTGGTAGGGGATGTGTGGATCAGATATTTTCACTTAGGCAGATTCTTGAGAAATGTTTAGAGTTTCAGAAACCTTTGGTTGCTAGCTTTGTTGATTTCAAAAAGGCTTTCGACTCTGTTGATCGTCATAATTTGTGATGGTATACCAGACAAATTAGTTAACATAATGAAAGCTCTCTATAATAACACTGTCATGTGTGAGAGTTGATAAGTCTTGTAGCAATTGGTTTAGCATTACTTCTGGTGTTCGACAAGGGTGCATTTTGTCTCCTTTTCTCTTTAGCTTGGTTATTGATTATGTTATGCGAAATTCACTTCAAGGGAAAGATTTAGCCTTAAATGGGCTGGAGATACGAAAATTTCTGATGTAGATTATACTGATGATTTAGCCCTTTTAACAAATGATGTTAATGAAATGAACACTTTCATTTGAGCTGTTGATGAGACTGGTAGTAGAGTAGGTTTGGTTATAAACAGAGAGAAAACTAAAGTGATGAAAATTGGTCAGGCAGGTTGTGATTCAGTCCATCTGAATGGTTGCAGTCTTGAGCAGGTGTCACAGTTTAATTACTTTGGGGGCTACGTAACGCATACAGGTGATCTGCAGCATGAGATTAACAGACGAATAGGGACGGCTGCCGGGAATTGTAAGAATCTATGTTTACAAGATTCTTACAAGTCCCGGAAACTTGTAAGTTTCCGGGACTTGTAAGAATCTTGTAAACATAGAGTTACAAGATTCTTACAAGAATCTTGTGAGTTTCTTGTAAGTGGTAGTGACCACTTACACCACTTACAAGAAAGTAGTGGAGAACTACTTTCTTGTAAGTGGTTCTCCACTTACCACTTATAGTGGTAAATGGAGAACCACTTACAAGAGGTTCTCCATTTACTCTTGTAAGAGTAAATGACGGAGAAATAGTCCTATACACCTAAAGACTAAACTTAAACTGTGTAATAGTTTGGTTCTTTCTAGTGTTAGTTATGGTAGTGAAATCTGGGCGCTTTGTAAACAAGATAACAGGAAACTAGATGTTTTGATTCTAGATGCTTACGCAGTATCTTGGGCATTAGGTGGTTGAACTTTGTAACTAATGATGTAGACAAAGGAGTTTGCAACCTCCTTTAAGCAGCATATTGCGCAGAGAGAGACTCCTTTGGTTTGGCCATGTTGCCCGTATGAATAATTATAGATTGGTGAATAGGGTTATGAACAGTGTGCCTAAAGGCCTCAGAAAGAAGGGGAGACCTAGGATGCGGTGGGCAGACAATGTCAAACAGGACCTTGTTAGAATTGGTGTGCAGTGGCCAGATGCAGTAGATGTAGCTCAGGATAGACTTGCTTGGAGAACTAAATTGCACGGTCTTGTTGGACCTCCGTAGCTCATGGCTGCTTGAAGACGATGATATTAAAACACCATAAACAGTATGTCTCGTAAACTTGCCTTCTGACTAACCTCCATATTTCAATACATTAAGGAGTGGTCGATCTGATTTCCAAAAATGTAGAAATACGGATCATAGATGGTCGAGTTCCCATTCGAATATATTTCCACAGATCTACCTTAATCGTCTGGCGTTAGATGGACCTGACAAGAGAATGAAGTTGCCTAGCAAGTCGCATTTGGCATCCCTAGTCCCAGCTAAAGGTTCTTATGATGTAGCCATTGATGCGATTTTGCCTCAAAAGGAATATCATTTCATTTGCTGCTGAGCATTGCTCTTCCAAAAGAGAGATGTTTCAAAAGAGAAACTTTTTCTTTCCCCAGCTGTTATGTCGGTTGCTTTAGAAAGAACTACACCACTTTGTTTTTAAGAAACTTCCTTTCTTTCTCCCAGGAAATCGTTCACTTTCAACAAATTATTGCCAACTGCAACTAAACGGCAAATCATGATTGATAGTGTAATGACCATCATTTAATTTTAAAGCGATCAAGGCATCATGCTCGTGTCTTTAATAGCACCATAAAAACATTGAGATATTATTTGAAAGAGAAGCCACACAGTATACTATTTATTTTTTTACCATGGCAGACAGCTTTATATATCGCTAATGCTTAACATCTTGCCTATTTTATTTTTTAATGACTCGGAAATATCTCATTACTTTGCAGTTCTTCGTTGAAATGCTTCTGCAAATTGCTAACTTCTAATAATTATCAAGCTGTTTCTCGATCTTAATTAGTTTCTAAGCAGGAACTTCTTTTATTTTAAATATGTTTTTGAGAATCTTTGACATTAACGTTTGTTTTGTTTCTCAAAACAGACTATAATTTATTACAATGACTGCTTTTGAAGGAAAAATTTGTGCTCCATATTCGGATCAATGATATTTCATTCAAGGCTATTTAGCGCGCCATTTAATGTGAACAGGGTTATGGATCTGAGTGTGTCACTCGTCTCGGGGGTAATGAGAAGGGGAATCATCTCTGTTTACAAATGTCAAATAGAAATTAAATTATATGAAAGTTATGCCACAAAAGTTTTGACTTAGCTTTTCTAATATGTTACTGGTTCCGAAAGGACAAAAATAATTGCATAACATATATAAAAAAAAATGAATATTAAATTTAAAAATAATTATTACATGATAAGGGTTGTAAAGGAGAGCATCCCTCTTATTATGACGTCGATATCAATTTTTAGAGGAAAAACTGTCACGAACAGGGTGGGATACTAACCCATGATCTCCTGATAACTTGTAAAAATTCATATCGATGATTTTCTCGACGGTTTTATTTTCAAGTGTATTAGATGTTTCCAGTGGATCGCCTTCTCCGAGCCCTTGGGGATCCTTGTAACCTGACTATTTAACCCAACATGTGGAAAACGTACAGCTCAAGGGAAAAAACATGTCAACTCGACTAATCAGTTGTTCAAAATATCTTCGTCTTTTATAAATGCGCAGATATGTTTAACTTCAAATTATATCCTTTAGAAGATGTTCATGGTTAGAGTAATATCATTTTCGCAATTATTCAGTAATGTATAACATTTCAGCCAATATTATCTTATGTAGTTTTACAGCTTCCCAGTAAATATATCATGACAGAGGAAATATCGCACTTAAATTATTTCTGTTTCAATAATGGTTTTTCTTTCCATTCAACATCGGAGCTGGTCTGGCAGTTCTAATCATTCTTTTTTGATTGGATTGTTTTACCTCTGAGCGGCACTTTTTTGCACACCATGGGCTAAATGGCCAGGTCACATGGACCCCGAAGGTTCAGAGAAAGTTGGGGGAGGGGACCCACTGGAAGAGTTGTTAGGAGACAGATGGTAGCCTCCCGTCAAGGCCATCCAGCGTGTTCTTTAACGTGCACAGGGTATGGCTCTCCCGCACACGGGGCCTCGGCTTAACGTCCCATCCGACGGACGGCGGCCTTTCCAAGCCCATCGGTGTCCCCTACTGACCGTGGGCAGGGTGGGGAATTTTGCGGAGATAAATCTCAACGCTGACCCAGCTGGGACTCGAGCCTGGGAACTACAGATTACAAGCCTGGCGCGCTACCGACTGAGCCACCCCCGCCCCATTCTAATCATTCTGTCGACAAGCCCAGTTGAAAAGGTTTGAGAAAGAAGATAGAAAGGGAGTGTAAGCTAAAAGTTTTTAGGGGAAAAAGAGACTTTTTTCATCAAATGGTCTATGTTGGCTCCTAATTCTTCTATCTTGATAGGCTGCCGTGAAAATTGTTTCCTGAAGATGAACAAAAGGCTTTGAGTCTGAAATAATTGCGGCATTTTTTACTTTTTAAGCAAGTGACACTGACTTCTTAGATGCTTTGAGTTCTGCGATAATAACTAAAATATTATTTCAGTTTCAAATTTCTCCTTATAGTTACCTTCTAATGCTATGAATGCTTCTTTTATGAGTTTGAATCAGGTTAATGTGAGCCACCTGTAAAGATTTTATAAGAGTCTATGGATTTTTTTACATATATTTCTCATAATAGCTGGGCGTTCTCCTTAACTTAAAGTTTTTATTGTATGTTTCTGAATAATTATCTAAAATATTTGGATGAATTTTGGTCTATGGTGAAAGGTTATCTGTATGGAACTTAAGATTTTGATGAAGATTAGATGGTGTTTGATTCTGCAATGATCTCGGAATTAATTTTCTTTTGGTTATTTTTAAGATGTTGTGTAACATATAGTTGGATTGGTAGGTCTTTATTTGTTATTGCCAAGTTTGGTATGACCGTCTCTGCAAACATAGAGATTGTTGGGTGCTGCTGAAGCTGACCGGTTCAGCATCTTGCAACATTATTTTGCCTCTTGTTTTCTGTTGTTCGATGTAGAAGAATTTCCGTCTCAGCCTAGTTACAAGAAAAACTTCAGTGGGTCGGAGAAAGAGCGAAAATTTAAATTTGCGAGAGTTAAATCTCCATAAGTTGCGATCTTACTATATATGGTTAATAAAGTTGATAATTATCTGAAGCATCTCAATGAAGAACTGAAAATAATTAGTTATTTCTATACAAATATAAATATAATACGCAAGTTATTCCACATTTTTCCACATTTACATTATAAAGATATCTGACGTATTAAAAAAAGAATACACAGTATGTCTCCGCCATTTTAATAATATCTCGATGTTTCAACGATGTCATCAAAAAATGGTGACATGATCCCTTTGCGTTTGCAATTAAATGATGTCGCTGTGTCAATAATCAATGATTTTATGAAATTTTTCTACGTACCTTTCACACAAAAATATTAAATATGTGTCGAATTTATCAAGTAGATGGAACTAAAAGTTGAAATAGTTTCCAGTTCGATAGCTTATATCAAAGCAGATCTGTCAAACAATTTGCCAAATTTCAGATTTCAGACGAATTAAATGTTTCCCTTTCAATAATCACCGTGCTTTAAATGCATCACCATGAAACATGACGAAAGTAAATGGTCATACAGCTTGAAAATATGAAACACTGTAGTCTTGAATGATTACATTTGGTTCCAGATAAATTTCGCTGTCTATGATAAAAGATTATCGAGATTAGATATTTAAGATGAACGCATTCTCTAGTCTCTCTCTTTTGCGGCTTCGGAACTGCATTCACGGATGAAGCATAAAGAGTAAGAAAGCGAAATCATCACTGACCATCAATCATTGCTGGGAATCCTCGTTGAAGTCTTCTATCTCAAGATATGATTACTGCAACTTTTTAGTGATTTACAATGAAGGCCGATGTAATTTATTATGTTTCTTTGAATGTTTTTCGGATTTCTTCCAACTGTCGAAAAGGAACTCTTTTTCGAAGCATACAGGACAACGAATCCATGCACTGAAATAATTTTATTTAATTTCCATTTAGTTTGCTCCGTTAATCTTTAAAATACCGAAAACCAATCTCTCTCTCTCTCTAAGCTTCTGCATCTCAAGATATTCCGCAAACATCACAAATAATTCTATTAGTGGAAGAAGCTGAACAGTGAGGCAAGAGTTGGCACTTGTGAAGAGTCGGGTGGACCGTGAAGATCATCAGCTCAAAGATGAAACTGCGAGAATGACTTGTAAGGAAGATTGTTACTAAGCAAGACTTTTCGATTCAGAAAGGCTAATGCTACGATTTTAACGATCAATCAGCACTAGGAGGTGATAACAACAATAACTGTCAAAGGAAAGTTGATACATAAATAATGATTGGCACTCTTTTGCACACAATGGGATAAATGAAATGGGTAGGGGGGAAGTTGGTTGGGTTCTTTTCCACCAACCTTATCTGAGTGTTTTTTTTTTTTGCACACAGTCGGCTGAATGGCCAGTTCACAAGTACACCGAGGGCTCAGAGAAGGTTGGGAGAGGGACCCACTGAACAGCTGTAATGTGACAGATGGTAGAGTCCCGTCAACGCCATAAAGCGTGTTCTTCAACATGCATAAAGAATGGCTCTGCCGCACACTTTACATCCCATCCGTCGGACGGCGGACTTTCCAAGCCCATCGGTCTTCTGTGCATCTAAATGTGGGTAGAGGATCTAATGTGTTCCCTACTGGCCGACGGCAGGAAGAATATGGGAAGGCAATCCACTGGACACTTAATAGGTGAAAGAGAGAAGCCTCCTGTCAAGGGCAATTAATGCCATCCAGAAACGTTTTTAAAGTTCACAGGATATGTCTGATAAAAGACAAGTTTCAATGACGATGCATGATTTACAAATAGCACGGCTATTACACCTTAACGTTGTCCTTATATGATGTAGAGAATGCAGTTCCGCAACACAGAAATAATTTTATGTTCCATACTCTTCTCCCTCCCCTCTCTAGAATTGCCTTCCCATACTCTTACCACCCTGCCCTTGACTAACACAGAGCATCACGACTATGGTAACTAATGTTGTCTCTTTCAGATGCACAGAATGAGGTTCTGCACCACAGAGCATCACGACTATGGTAACCTAATGTCTCAGATGCACAGAATGCGGTTCTGCACCACAGAGCATCACGACTATGGTACCCTAATGTTGTCTCTTTCAGATGCACAGAATGCGGTTCTGCACCACAGAGCATCACGACTATGGTAATCTAATGTCTCTTTCAGCAGATACAAAATGCAGTTCTGCACCAAAGGGCATCACGACTGTGGTAAACTAATGTTGACTATTTCAGATTCACAAAATGAGGTTGTGCACTATAAGGCATCACGAGTATGACAGCCTAACGTTGACTCTTTCAGATGCACAGAATGCGGTTTCCACCATAGGGCATCACGACTGTGGTAACCTAATATTGACTCAGATGCACAAAATACGGTTCCGCACCAGAGGACATCACGAGTATGACAGCGTAATGTTGAATCTTTTGGATTAACAGAATGCATTTCTACATTACAGAGCATCACGACTATGGCAACATAATGTTATCTCTTTCAGATGCACAAAATGCGATTGTGCACCACAGATAATCACGATTGTGGCAACCTAATGTTGTTTCTTCTTTGAACTGCGGCAGAGCACTAACGATGGTAAAAAAGAATAAATGAAAGTTCCAGCTAATATGTTATTAAAAAGCTTCCCATACCGATTCAATAGGAAACGCTCTTTGTGAAGGCCAGGATGGTGGAGTTCGGAAACCCATTATAACTTTGGGGAAGTGAAGGATACATTCCTCAATCATCAGAATTTGACCTCCTAAGACCAATATTTTTGTAGAATTTTGTCCGAGTTTGGTTGTTTTATGTTTGGAGAAGTGTTTTGCGTACAATGGGATAAAAGGCTGTTTCACAACAACTCCTAAAGGCTCATAGAAGGTTGGAGGACGGAGGGTTTAGAGACTGGAGAGCTATTAGGAAGTAAATGGTAGCTTTCCATGAAGGCCATTCATCGTGTTCTTTAACATACACAGGTATGACTCTCCCGCACAGGGGTTACGATTTTTGTCCCATCCAATGGACGATAGCCTTTCTAAGCCCATTACTATATTTCTTATTCAGAGTAGGAGGGGGGGAGGGGTTAACAGGGATAAATCTCAACACTGTCACAAGTGGTAGTCGAGCATAGAAGCAGCAGATTACAAGCCTGTCGATTTACCGACTGTTCCGCTAGCCAACACTCGCTCCCTTGGACCCAAGGGTCCATAGAAGCATTTAAGACTTATAATATTAAAAGCACTTTCCGTCATATTCTAAATGTTATGAAAAGTGTTTCAAAACTAGACGTCATTCAATGCTACAACAGCTTTAACATTACCCATTACATCTGTGTCCTCAAAGCGCTGGTGCAGCACGAAGTCAGTTTATCTCTGCTACTGACAATTTATAATTCATAGAGGATCATCATCATCCTCAAGCAGCCATGGGCTACGGAGGTCCAACCAGACCGTGCAATTTA
The DNA here is from genome assembly GCA_038380435.1 of Ryuthela nishihirai. NCBI lineage: Eukaryota > Metazoa > Arthropoda > Arachnida > Araneae > Heptathelidae > Ryuthela > Ryuthela nishihirai. The sequence continues at coordinate 33,206,761 of JAWZYU010000004.1, forward strand.
GTTCTCCAAGCAAGTCTGTCCTGAGCTACATCTGCTGCATCTGGCCACTGCACACCAATTCTAATAAGGTCCTGTTTGACATAGTCTGCCCACCACATCCTAGGTCTCTCCCTCTCTCTGACACCTTTAGGCACACTGTTCATAACCCTATTCACTAATCTATAATTATCCATAATGGTAACATGGCCAAACCAACGGAGTTTCTGCACAATATTCTGCTTAAAGGAGGTTGCCAACTCCTTTGCCTAACTTCATCATTACCTACAAAGCTGAACCACCTAATGCCCATGATAATGCGTAAGCATCTAGAAACAAAAGCATCTAGTTTCCTGTTATCTAGTTTATAAAGCGTCCAGGTTTCACTACCATAACTAACCACAGAAAGAACCAAACTATTATACAGTCTAATTTTAGTCTTTTGATGTATACGCCTATTTCTCCACACTCTCCATAGATTCTTAAAAGTCCCGGCAGCAATCCCTATTCATCTGTTAATCTCATGCCGTATATCACCAGTATCTGTTACATAGCTCCCAAGATAATTAAACTGTGACACCTGCTCAAGACTGCAACCATTCAGATGAACTGAATCACAACCTGCCTGACCAATTTTCATCACTTTAGTTTTTTCTCTGTTTATAACCAAACCTACTCTAATACCAGTCTCATCAACAGCTCAAATGAAAGTGTTCATTTCATTAACATCATTTGCCAAAATGGCTAAATCATCAGCATATTCTAAATCCGAAATTTTCGTATCTCCAGCCCATTTAAGAACAAAATCTTTCCCTTGAAGTGAATTTCGCATAACATAATCAATGCATAATCAAACTTCTGCATCTTCCATACATGTCTGTTTGTAGAATTCCATATTGGAAGGAGAAATTATATAGATAATAATAATAATGCTCCTGCTAAAGCGCAAACATAAAATCAATTGAAAATATCAAGAATGAAATTTAGGAATTACACATAATTCATTTGTATACAATCAGTGGCATAGCTAAGATTAGCCAATTTCTAATTAATAGGTTTTTTAAAAATTTGGTTAACACTTTTATTAATGGAAGTTAATCAACCAATAAATTAAAAAACCCTAAAGCACATAAATCATATAGGAGCCTGTGAGCATATTATCCTTGTCATTTCTGCAGGGTTTTAACCTAGCTTCTCAAGATCAATAGCCAAGCAAGCTAAACATTCGGCCACCGACACCCTGATGAATAAATGATTTCTTAGAAGTAAATTTCCTGAATGAGGGGGAGATTGCACATCAGCCTCTCCGCCACCTCCTTTGTTACTATGAGTTTTCTCATAGTTATACATATATAGTGGAATTAAAAATGTAAATAGTTCCACGTTATATCAACAGATAATCACATTCAGAGCATCTGCAATGTGATTTTTGGTGAAAACTATATCTAAAGATATTAAAGACCTCAATCAAATATGCATAAATCCAGATTTTAAATAACATTTTTTCAGCATTCAAAGAGGTATAAACACTTGAATATTTAACAGGTTACAAACAAATTGACCCAAAATTTTAATTGACACATTAAAAGAGATAAAGAGATTAGTAATGTGTTCAATGCACCCTTCACTCTGCAAGAGTGAACTATGATCTCCGATCCTGTTTAAATTTTCAGTGGGGTCAATTTTTGGTAGCCTGTCAATCGTATTCCAGCGTTCATAACTCTTTCAATATTGAACAAGTATTGTTTAATATCGAGATTTAGAGAGATTTTATTGAAATGTTTATCTTTAGGTGCATTTTTCTTTAAAAATCTTATTGAAGACATTATTGAGTCTTGAATGTTAATTTTCTATTTAGATAATATGGAACTGTTTCCACTTTTCTGTCCAATACTTGTATATAATACAAAGTCTTTTTTTTCCTGAGGACACACAGGTATGCCCGTATTCCCACCTGCTTTCATCCGTAAAAAATAAAATTTAATTATTATCTTTTAGTTGAGTTTGTTAATAAAAGATTTTTAATGCAGAGTTGGTGATATTTTTCTTTACCCCATTTCGACTCCACTACAATTCTAGTGTCGACATCAAAATTTCAGCCAAATGCTCTTCAGAACGCATTACTCATATTTGGAGTTTGTTATACAACTTTTCTAAAGGAAATTTAACTTTTTTTTATTATTAATTTGTGCTTTCGTTCTAACTTCCCACTAAGTAAAATAAAATTATATTAAAATATATGTTTAGTTCTTTCATGGCCTGGCCACAGCAATCCCACATTTGTTTCCTAGAAAAGACGCAATGTATAATACTAATTTCCAATAATATTTCATTGAAAAAGTATAGAACTATTTTCACTCGTAGATTAGGAAACATCAAGTTCAATCCCGTTCAATGATTCGGAAACATCGAGTTCCGGAATAGAGTTGCGGTTCAGTGATTTTAAAACATTAAACATTTTAAACCGGAACGGCGTTCCGGTTTAGTGATTCGCAAACATCGAGTACCAGAACGATGTTACGGCTCAGTTATTTGGAAACATCGATTACCGGAACGGCGTTCCTGTTTAGTTGTAGCACTGCTTCCTGTAATTGCTTCCCCTCCTCAAAAAGTCACACTTCGTCACTGAATGAATATTTATTGTAATCAGACTTTATGCATTTGAATTTAGCTCCTCCATGAGTGCTTCTTTAAGGTAAACGAAATAACAAAAGTGATTTAGGTTTTCATAAACCTGTCCCATCTCATTCTGTAATCAAATCAGAATCAAGTGGAATATATTTTAATATGGTAGTAAATAATCGGGACCAAAGCAGTTCACATATTTCTTAAACGATAAAAAGGCAGGTGAATATATAAAAAGCTCCCATTGCAAAGCTAACAGAGATAATTCTTCGACATTTTCATCACCAGAGATCTGTTTGGGATTCCTCCAGGTGCTCCTCTTCGCTTCCTCTGTAACCCAAACACACGTGTAGCTTTAATGTCATTGCGGCCGCAACTAATGCGACAAACGCGGCCAATTTCTACTGGCTAATTACTAGAGAGACGAACCGACCCCCCTGGTGGTTCCTCGGCCCCAAGGAGCTCGATGCTGTTGGCGACTGATTACGTACCAACCTAAGGGATTGCTCAGGTGGTGCTCGAGCCCAAGTTCAACAATCGCTGCCAGTCTTTTGTCTGCTTTCTTTACATAGTGACTGCGTCATTCATTACGTATTTGTCACCCTTCTTCCGACACCCCTTCCACCTTTCTATCTCTTCCTCGTTTCAGTTCGACTTCACCTTTTCGTTTGTCTTTTATAAACACTGCTGAAATGTCTGTATTAATTGGTTCTTTTGTTTTTCATATTACAACAAATAAATAAAACGAAAGAAGTTAAATTAGGAAGTTTTATCTGTTAAATATTGATTTTTTTTTTAATTTTTCTATTTTTACGGAGGATGTCAACAAGGCAGCGAAACTACACGATCCAGAGCGTTTGCAGTTTTTAGTCGTAAGCTGCAATAATGTGTCTCACCGGGGAATAAGAGTATGTGAACCATAGATGTAGTAAAGGGGAAATAGATATTGCATTGACAAAAAAAAAACCTGACCCTAGCTTACCTTGCTAGAGACCGCCATTTTGGTGGCCGAAAGCTCTCTACTGCAAGTAGTTTTCATTGCAATGAACTGGTGAAAAATCATTAAATTGTGTTTCAAATATCCTATCTGCATCATTTGGAAAATTGTAAAACAAATATAGATTTTTTTACCCTTTATTGCATTTTGAACTTTGACATATATTTTGTATCGCAACTTTGGCAATGACAGGCAGGATGTTTTAAAACAGTTGTTTTATATTTGTGGAAAAAACAAACTTTCGATTCATTAATTATAACTGATCCTTAAAGCTAGCAGCTTACAATGTTAACGAGTTGTTCATCGAATGAAAGCTAGTAATAGCAGATTACAAAATCCACATACCTGCCGACAGGCACGTACTGAGGATTTTATTTTGGGGGTCGGAGAATTCAGTTTCGGAGAGGTTCCGAAAATTTAGCCTCGTGGGTGTGGGAGTGTCTGAGAATAAGACGAACAAGGTGGAATATTTTAATAAATGAGGAAACCAACGAGGAAAGATTTTTAGTATCGGACATAAAATATGGGACTAAAAATTATACCAAAATAGCTGTTTTTGATTGAAAAGCAGGCAGATAAGTTTGAGATATAGTATAAGACAACAGGAGTGGGTAGATCCTCTATGGGTATGACACTGTTTGCCGCTGTAAAACACGAAATCAGATAAAAAATATTTCTTGCATATCTCAGAACTGTAGCGGACGTTTGAAAGAAGTTGTAGGTGAAATGAAAGCTTATGATGTTGCAAATGCGAAGTTACCCCATCACGAAAATTAAAAAGTGGCAAATTTTTGCCTTTATTTCAAATTGTGGTGTTCTGGCAATATCCTTACAATAAAAGTAAATTTTTAATATCAAGTGAGGTTAAGCATTTATTTTTTTCTCTAACTTTTCTGCAATTCATTATAATGGAAATCTATTTTATTAAGATGATCTGTAATTGATCTGTAAATGGTAGCTAAATAGTCACTGGAAGGAGAGCTATGCACCAATCCCCTGTGATGATGCATAGAACCGGCCAGGCCTAGCACCTAATGTCCGACCCCGCCTTCTCGTGGTGCAGACCGTTAGTACCTTTCAAAAGAGATACTCTCTTGTGGAAGTGAACGGAAGGGGAGGGCTGCCAGATTAGTGTGGCCTACTGATCTGGACAACTATGGCTACTTTTCTTTTTTTCTACCCTGCTGAGGAGTGGTCAACCACACAGGGTCCTGGTGCTGACCATATAAACCCACTGGACTGAATTATGGCTCTGAGCTTGATTATGGATCCTGATTTTGCTGCACTGGTTAACAATTTACACAGGGAAAAGCTTCCGCTGTGTTTTCTGTTTGTGGGTTGAGAGCCCCAGGTGAATAGATTTACTGGATATGTTTATCAGCTGGTGGATAATCCTGGGCAGAGGTCATCGCAGGCACCTGAACTCTTTGCTTCTACTGGCATCGTCAAATTTTACATTGGAGGAAGTCTTCCAGTGTAGATGGCTTCAGCCTTTAGTGGTGGGGGAACGGGTCTTTGCCCATGTCTTCGATTAGGGGGATGTTTGATATTATCGGCATTCCCTCTCTCAATAAACATAGTTTCTTTAAACATTCCACTAACCATTTTCTCTCCATAGGTAGTTGGAATGAGAGGACTCTGCACAGAGCTTTTTCTCTTGATGTCCTCACACAAAAATTCCACCGTTATAATTTAGATATTTTCGGCTTCCAAGAGACCAGATAGACAGATAAAGGTCAGATTCTAAAACATAATCTTAAATTTCTCTTTTCAGGGAGGGAATATAAAAGAATCACCAAGGCGTAGATTTTCTTCTCAGCAGATACGCCAGTAATGCTCTTCTAGGATATGAGTGCATTAATGAAAGGTTTCTTACAGCAATACTTTAGACAAGCATTAAAGACTTGAATGTTATCTGCTGTTATGCCACCACTGAGAATGCCAATGAGGATGAGAAGGATAGGTTTTAGGGACAACTTCAAGATATTTTGAATTCTGCCAAGAAAGGAGATATTACCCTTGTTCAAGGTGACTTTAATGCCAATGTTGGTACTGACTCTGACCTTTGGGAGGAGTAATAGGCCCTTTTGATATTGGTAGTTGTAATGGCATTGGGCAACGTCTCCTACAAGTAAGTAAACTCAGTGGATTCAGAATAACTAACACTTACTACAAACACCGCGACATACATAAGTACACGTGGGTTTCACCTGATGGGCTGCATAAGATTATGATTATATTAATTAACAGCAAATGGGCTAGTTCTGTTAGGAATACCAGGGCATATAGGGGAGCTAAAATTGGATCAGACGATTACCTTGTTAAAAGTGTCATGCAACTTAAACTTAAAAAGTGTTGTGCTAAGGTTAAAAAAAATTACCTTTAATACTGAAGCTCTGAAAGTCCCAGTTATAGCTAAAGCTTACCATGATTGGTTACTTAGTCATTATGACAGTCATGGTTTGCTTCGAAGTTACGAGGTTAATCCACATCCCGCCACTAAAACTCTTAATGAATCATAGGGCCTGATTGAATTTCTCCCTTATTCTTCAAGTATGTTAATGGTAGCATCTCTACCAAACTCTCCCTTCTTTTCAATGCTTGTTATGAAGTAAGTAAGATATCTGAATACTGGCATCATGCATTGTTTCTCCTATCTTCAAAAGAAAAGGCGATCGTACTGATCCAAGTAACTCTCGACCTATCTCTCTTACAAGCATCACACTTAAAATTATGGAGCCTTTTATATTATCTAAGTTACTTTCTATTATGCAATAGCACAATTTCTGATGAGCAATTTGGATTTGTAACTGGATGATCAACAACAATGCAGATTTTACACTGCCTAAATACGTGGACATCAGCACTTGAAAAAGGCTAATCAATTGATATCATCTTCCTTGATTTCGAAAAAACTTTCGACAAGCTTAAAAGATCCAATCTTATTTGAAAACCTAGCAAATTACGGTATTCCCAGCAAAATGCTTCAGTTATTGCAAGCCTTATTTTCAAATCGCACTCAACAGATTAAAGTCTGCAACACATTGTCAGCAGTTAAATGAGTTATTAGTGGCATCGTACAAGGCTTCTGGTTTCGTCATTTTCACCACTGAAATTCCCTCTATTTTATATATTTTTAAGACGTGTTGCCAGTTTTATCTACGCTGATGACGTCAATTCTACACTATTCTTTCGAACTATGAGGATGATCACTTACTTCAGGAATCATGCGATAAAATTGCATAGTGGTAGCGCAATAATGCTTTAGCTATCTCGAAAGGTAAAGTTATAGAGTTTAATACAGGCCACAATAATGTACAACTCACCTATTCTCTTGATTCTTATGATATTGAGAAAAGTGAAAGACACACTGATTTGGGTATCATCCTAACTCCCAACTTATACTTTTCACAATATTGCAATTTCATTGCTATGAACGCCAACCGTGTCATGGATGTCATTTTGAAATGCTACTGCAAGTGGATATAAGCTTGTGTTACACAAGCACCCTGGTTAAAACATCAAGCACATATGTTCGGCCCATTCTAGAATACGCATCTCCGGTATGGTGCCCTTACCGTGTTTGCGATACTGAAACTGTTAAAAAAGCCCAGAGATATTTTAGGAAAAAGCTGTTGGGATTTCGAAACAAATCGCATCAACAGAGACTAAAAGAACTCTCACTTCGCTCTCTGGAGTGGAAACGAGTTGAATACAATTTTAATTTATGCTACAAAATCATCCATGGACTTTTGTACTTTAATCTCGACCAACCTTTCTTTCACATAATTAATAGCAGGATTAGACAACACGCACTGTGTATTGATATCTCGTTTGCAAGAATGAGATTCCAAATACCATTTCTTTGTACAGTAGGAAGAGTATGGAATGATTTTCCGTAGGAGGTAGCCATCTCTCCTACCACAACCATTTAAGAAAAGCATTCACGAAGCCAATACTTATGTAAATATCTCAAATGCTATCAGTTTTAGACCTTGTTGCCTTCCCTCAAGATTGCCGAAGGATTCATTTATCTGTAGTACATTTTCTTACTTGCGATGTGTACACAACCATTAAGTTCGTTTTATGTTCGTAATGCTATATATGTTGTTTTCTTTTGTTAATTATCCCAAATGGAGTCAGTGTAAATAATATTCACCTTCCATTTATTGCTATTAAATTAAATGAAATAAGGAAATGTGAAAGGGCTGGAAAGACGGCATTCATTGGATGGGATATTATCATTGACCTGTACATTATGCAACTGAAGTACCACGATGGATGGCATTTACGTGATTCCAGATCTTCATTAGTAGCCGTCATTGAACAATTCTATCCCATTTTATCTGAACTTTGGGGTCTCTGTGACCAGTTTGTTGAGTGGACTGCGCAGATGTAAAAGCCATTCAGGATTCCGTCAACACCCTGACATCGAATTCGCTGCTTTAAGAGCGTAAGACTTCATGCAGCAAACTTAAACCTTACCGAATATCCACTAGGTCAACCTGGTAAATGAATAAAAGTTAAAGAGAAAATCGGACTTTTTATTAAACAGTTAGTTGATACGTGAAATGATGAGAAAATATGGTTATATTTCCTGCACACTCCCAGTTCCTAGATATATTTATATATATATCAATCTGGAAGGAAAAAAAAACTGAAGATCTACTTACTTAACATGAGAGCTGTGGTTTTGAAAAGGTTTCACTGAAAATGTATATGCAAATGTACACAACGATCATCCTCTTAATCTCCGTGAATTCTTCAGAAAAAAGACAAAATGAAAACAGAGAAAGAAATCCAGCTGAAATTAAAAATGACAAAAAAGAGAGGTAATTTATCATCCGAGTCATGTTACATCCTTCGTTGGCTTTCTCGCATCACTTTTCTTCTCCTAGTGATGTAAATTGAGATTCCTGATCGATAAGGACAAGAATGCAAAAGTTAATCGTCAGTTTCCGTCTTAGTCGTTTAGAATGCTTCTTTGCCGCTTTATGCATTAAAATGAAGATGGAAAAAGAAATAAACTCAAAACAATGAACTGCAGTTTAAGAAGCGAAATTTCAAACACGAATCATAAAAAAATCTATCATTAAAAAGTAAAATGTTTGCAATTAATGTGATATTTTAGTCTTTATATAAATTACTTACTGTTGCTCCAGAAATGTATTTGGTAAAATTATATAAGTTTGCTGACGGCAGAGTCGAAAAACAGTGAAAGTCCCTCTATTTTATATATTTTTAAGTTATAGCTAAAGCTTACCATGATTGGTTACTTAGTCATTATGACAGTCATGGTTTGCTTCGAAGTTACGAGGTTAATCCAGATCCCCCCACTAAAACTAAAACTACATTGTGCATTTGTACGAACAACTGATATCATGTCGTGACGTGATGATTCCACCATGATGATTCATGATTCCACCAGTGGTGTTCCACTGTTTGTGAGGACACCACATTATCTGAAGTGGTGTCCCCACGAACAGTGTACCTCAGTGGTGTCCCACAAAACTCTCTGCCCTACCCTCGGTCAATAGGGGACACCAATGGGCGATCCGTTGGATAGGGCGTTAAGCCGTGGCTCCTGTGCACGTTCAAGAACACGCTGGATAGCCTTGACGGGATGCTACCATCTGTCTCCTAACAGCTGTTCAGTTGGTCCTCTTCCCTCAACCTCTGAGCTCTTGGGGTCCATGTGACCTGGCCATTTAGCGCATGGTGCGAAAAAAATGTACCACTCAGAGGTGAAACAACTGAACCCTTTGTGGTGAGCTATCTTGCTAAATGTTTCTGCTTCGATAACTCTTTAACTACCGAATGCATATTGTTGGAAATCTAGATTTCGAGGCCTTTGACTTGTATCTTTGAAATAGTTTCAGTCGCATTGTTTCATAAAAGGATTATTTAGGAAGTTACTCAGATAAGTTCTGTATCTGAGTTACTATCAGAAACGTGAACTGTTCCTGATAAAGTGGCGCTGAGTCCCAGGCTGGATGAAGATATAAGAGAGAATTCGCTTGATAACTTGAAGATGAAATATCGCTTCGTTCTTATCACACTGGTCGATGCAGACAACTAAGTCTGTCTGTGTGATTGCGCGTCCAAATACGAGGTTGTTCCCTTCGAAGAAGTACGGTAACTCGAGGAAGATGTCGCTACGAAATTGATCAGTTGGATAGCCTTGAGAGGAAGGAGCGGGGATATCGCTGCCCAACGATCGCATCAGGAATTATGTATGTGTGCGAATATTTGTTGGCTATCAATCAACTATTTCGCAGTCCCACTTACGTGATATATTGATACGAGATCCTACAGCAATTCTGGCTGAAATATCCCAATATATCAGTTTTAATATCATATATTATCCTGAAACAGTCATTGGTTACAGAGGTCTAATCAGATTCTGCAATTTAATTCTCTAAAGACGTTTATCCAGAGCTGTAGATGTTGCAATAAGCCACATTACTATCGAAACAATTCCGCTATCAGAGTTTGATCTAAATCTATTAATCGTATTAGATATCAATTGAACTTTAACCTTCCTCCCCTCCCCGAAGAAAGTCCCCTTCTTCGTCGACCATCGGATTCTAACGTCATGATATCGACATGATATCAGTTGTTCGCCACAGAAAGTAACCCCGATCTCTTTCTAAGTCGGCTATCTAAACTCTGATACCATTGCAGTGCAACCCGCAGTAAAGGGGAAACTTTAAAACTAGAAGAACACATATCCCCTCTAGAGCATATGAGATTTCGTTTTCAAAGAGAAGGAAGATTTTCATTTACCTACTTTTTCACTCCTTAAAGTTTTAATTCGAACTAATGGATGATGGGGGAAATTGCAAATGGTAGGACCTCGTTAGAATTGGTGTGCAATGGCCAGATGCAGCAGATGTAGCTTAGGACAGATATGCTTGGAGAACTAAATTGCACGGTCTGGTTGGACCTCCGTAGCCCTTGGCTGTTTGAGGAGGAGGATGATGAGTACTTTATTAGTATTTATACAACATAAAAAGTATTTGTCTTTTATTCTTTTAAATTTAAAAAGTTTATATTCTCATACCCCTCTGAGAAAAAAGGAAATATTGTTACTCTTAGTGGAATAATCTCTTGACATTCTACCACCGAAACTTTAAATTTCTAAACAGATCACTTTCCACATTCGTTAAAAACTTTCGCCGTTTCCATATTTAGTGATCTATAACGATATAAATTAAAACTACAGAAGGATTTGAGAAATGAGAATTATAAGATTTCATTAGAACTAATCCAACAGAAAAAAAGAGTTTTCCAGTTCAAAGAAGAAAATTTTTGTTCCCCTCTCACCCATCCTGGGTGTAAGAATCGACTCATTGATGCCAAAAGGAAACATCATCGCGTTCATATTCCACCACCAAAATTTCAAAGTTCTAAAATGAATACATCATTTGCAATATTTGTGAACAATTTGGAAATTTTCAAAATTTTCTACCGTTAGAGGGTCCAATTATAGCTTTTGAGAAATTCGGAAAGTGCAAATCGTAATATTTCATCAATACATCCTCAAACCAAAGTGAATTTTTTAAATTATCTCTAAAAATAAAAATGTTCGATGTCGGAGACAGACGACTCATTTGTTTTGAAAACGTGATAAAAAATCGGAAGAATAGATCTGGTATCGGATGCATACCATGCGTTTACTCACTCAGGCATGGCACTTTGAAAAAAAAAATCTGAAGGGAAGTTCATATTTTCTTTTGCATCTATTTTTATTGTGAATTTTTAATTATATAATTTATTATAAATCGTCCGTCCGCGAAGACCAAATTTTATTAGTGGACGACTGAAAATTAATGACCTCTGAAATGACGAGTGTATACATATTTTTCGTTACAAACCGACCTCATTTTTAATTTTCCCTTTATTTGCATTCTTGTTTTTACCCCTACTTTTCTTTTACTGAAAATAATAAGACTGCAAACATAAGGAAGATGAAGTCATAAACAAGGAAATCTATTTTCCATCACCCACCTAAAATATAAGTGAAAAATAATGCACTTCTTTGAACACAAGTTGGTACTAACTAAGCATATTCCACCATTCAAGGAAAGGGTATTTTTCTCCCACTGAAGTTTGGGCTCACGTTAACGACACAAAAAACTTTTGAACTTAATTCTCAAAATAAATTTCCACGGCGTACATCTTTGGATATCGTTGACCCAATTTCTACCATGAATCACTGACTTTATGCTGGAATAAGAACTCGATGGACACAATAGGTATGTACCTTGAACAAAATCTCGGTTTCATTGAATGGCCAATGGATTTTAGTTTTACCCACAGAAGACTGCTTGTGTGACTTTTGCCACAGGCGTAATCTTCATCTAGACCCTGAGCTGCAACTCGAGGGTGCCATTATTCCAGTTGTGGGGGAGACCAAGGTTTTCGGTCTCACCTTCGACCGTAAATCGGCCTTTTCAGCTCATATTCATCATCTCAGATTCAACTGCACATGAGCATTGAACATCATCAAGGTCCTCTTCTCTCTCTTCTGGGTAGTTAAACGACGTTCTTTGCTTTGTCTACATTGTGCATTTGTACGTTTGCAGGACAATACTGATTGGATTATTGGAAATTGCAGGAAACTTGAAATACTGATCCCAAGTTTACGATAATTCCAGGGATTCGGTGGTGAGGTTGGTGGACATTTCGATCATCAGGACTTCTGCGTATGCACAGAGACCTTCTACACTTATCGATCAAGAGTCTCTATGTTGAATCATCTTCATCTACTCACTTTCAGTAGCTGTTCCTACGGTAGGCATCTCGACTGCAATCCCAACCTGGTCACAGCAGTTGGGATAGTTGTTTTAGTGCTAAGTGGGAAATGCTTTACACTAAACACTCGACTGACATTTGTCCTTTCGGTTTGTGTGTCCGAGGCTACCTCAGAGACCTTAACATCAGTCTTGATAGTGTTGCCCAGTCTACATCATGTGAGCCACTTTCATCATGGCACATTGTTTTCCTTCCTGTGATTTTCGTCTTTTCAGGACTAGGATTGCTCAGTACAACCCCGACTGTATGTATCGTCAAATATTGAACAGCCACCCAGACTTCTTGCCTTTCTTGACAGATGATTCAAAGGCCGGCACTTTGCTAGGGTTGACCATGTTCTGTTGTGATGTCATCTTTGCAGACCGAACAAACTGCAATGCTCCATTTCTATTGCAAAGCTGCATACTATTAGTCTTGTCTTGGACCACATAGCGGCTAAGCATAATCAACATCGGTGTGTACTTTACATTGACTCGCATATTACGCTATACTTTTCATTTCGGTGCTACCTCGGCCTCGCCGTGTTCTATCCAGGATCATCCAGCAGTTCCATTGTCTGAAGCCATTTCGATCATTCCTTTTCTTTTGGTTGGGTGTTAGGTCACCTCAGCATCAGGGTGCAATGACTTGACAACAGCAACATCCCTAAGCCATCTGCGCCAGAGACCAGGAAGACGACTTCAAACTGTCGTGGCAACAACACAGCAGGTTTTCAGCATAACTGGAGGATAGTGAACTTTATATTAATATTTAGGGAACCCCCGTGATATAAGGTTAATGCTCCATTGAAACCTTATGAATGAAATCTTATTATATTATTATGGGAGTGTAGTAGGTTATAAAAAATTTACCACCTCCTCAAAAAGGGGAAATGTGAAAACTCTTGTTCCACTACATATCCAGAACGCGAGGGCCGAAAGTAAAACCAATGCGTCAACTGAAAGCTTATGACATGGAGAATGTTCAAGTTAAAAACTTTCCACCCACTTTCGTCTTCGCCCCTACAAAAGGGTAAATGATTATTCAATATATCATCTGTATGTAAGGGCCTATAATTACGAGTTAGGTGTCAAAAGCATATATGAGGACCGTCGTAGACTGTTTTGAATTTTGCCCTCCACCATTCTCCGCCCTCCAAAGAAAACTCAGATTTACGAAAGGAGAACCTTAACGAGTTATATCTCAAATTGAAGTTTGAGACGCCTCAATGTCATGGGCTACTTTAATCATGATTCCAAAAGCAGGCGAAGGAAAAATGTGGTCTATATTTATGAGTCATATATCATAAGAAAGTTTCTGAAGATAGGTGTTTTTAATGACAAAGAAAAATATGTAAATATGTTTTAATATTTTTTATTTATTTATATTTTCCCATATACGCCTTAAAAAGTAGAAAACAAAACTAAAGCATATCGATGTTGAAATCAGTCACTGAGTTTGTATTCACTTCAAAGGAAGATAGGGCGCCAATTTACCTACTCAACAAGATTGCCGGCGCCCTATCTTTCTTGAGTGAATACGGGTTCAGTGACTGATTGTCCCATCGATATGCTTCAGTTTAAAAATAGTTTAGTAAAATTAGTTTTTAAATATTATTTGCGTTTGTTTTTCATATAATTTTAATGTTGTGTTGTTTGATCTTATTGGTTTGTTGATTTTAGCTTTGATTGAGGGTGTGAAAGTATTTTTTTCTGTTTTTCTATCTATTTTGATTGGCGCAACTAAGGCCTTAGTTAAAACTTGTTTCACACACAGGTTATTAATCATAAATCAAACACTATACACTGTTTATATCCTGCGTTGTCTTATTCAATACCTTGCGGTCACGTATGTATCTCCATTCGATAACGTGACGTACTAGGATATGATAAGAGAAAGAACTAAAGTAATTCGATCTTAATCCATTTCTAGGTCAGCGTTGAGATTTATGTCAGCAAAATTCCCCGCCTTGCCCACTGTCAGCAGGGGACACCGATGGGCTTGGAAAGGCCGTCGTCCGTCGGATGGGACGTTAAGCCATGGCCCGTGTGCGGGAGGGACATACCTTGTGCACGTTAAAGAACACGCTGGATGGCCTTGACGGGAGGCTACCATCTGTCTCCCAACAGCTGTTCCAGTAGGTCCCCTCCTCTAATCTCCTCTGAGCCTTCGGGGTCCTTGTGACCTCGCCATTTATCCCATGGTATGGAAAAAAGTGCCGCTCAGAGGTAAAACAACCCAACCTTAATCCATTTAGGTTGCTGGGAATGTCTGCCCTGATGTTAGCTCAGCTATCGTGGGTTGATCGGTATTGGTAGGTTCGTTCCTCTCTGGCTTGCACCGCGTCGTTGATAGGCGAACTGCGTCTTTGCGTTGTAGGCAGTGACGGCATCTTCAAACCGACCAATTCGTGTTCTGCACAGCTGTCATAACAAGGTACACAATTGAAGTCCGCACCATATTAAAGGCAATAATTTAACACAATATATTCGTATCGTTTTAAAATCTACGTTTAATTTCCACAACAGAAATATATACATTATTCTACGCGTTTCGATCCAACGACGTTTTTCTCAATATTCTAATCGGTTTTTAATTTTAAGTTTAAGTTTAAATTAGTTAAAGCCTTTGTTACCCTTGCCCCATAACACCCCAAAACAACCCATCAGCCGAAGAAAGACGAACATCGAAAAAATGCCAAAGCCACGTGAATTCCGGTTGTTCATATCTGCTATAGCAATGCGATAGTGGAAGAGTGATAACTCTTTAGAATTAGGATAAATTGTTATTCCGAAACGTGGTACTGGGTTTAACAACAGTGTAGTAAGTGGCATTAATTATCAAAGATTATTACGACTTTAATAATTCCATTCTAGCATTATGAGTGTTGGGAAGGAGATTTTTATCTCTCTCTGGTATTTATTTTTTCCTCCTAATTGAATAGTCTGCTTGAATCTACCGATTAATGTAAATTTATAGACAGTCAAATGTTAAATCCTTTATAAATGGTTTCTAGTTCACTTTCCGATCACGATGTAAAAACTTTTGGAAAAGCATAAATAAAACTAAATCCCTCTTTTCTTTTTTCGTTATCAGAAGATTCTTCAGAATTATTTATAAAAAAAAATGTACTTATCCTTTCTGTGTTCACTTTTTTAAAGAATGTTTTTTTCCCTCAAGTGCCGAACTTGATATTCCGTAATTAGATACAAAGAGCCCTTTTTCAATCTCTGAAGCCATCCTTCACAAGGAAACAAAAATTCTTCGGAAACTCTCTAATAAATTGTTTTGGCTTATGAGGGTCTTTTGCTTCATGCATCGTACTTTATCTGACAATTAAAGGAAGCCGCCTCCCTAAGTACGAAAGGAGTGTCAACGTGGCATCTCGAAAAACGTAAAAAATCGTTGTGAGTTTAATAGTTCTTTGCTGGGATTAAATAAAAATGTTTTGAATAATAATAATAATAGGGAAAAAAATACTTTCCTGAAGCGCTATGTAAGTTTGCAAAATTTCCCTCTTCATCGGCAAGGATGAGTAACGATGATTTTTCCTGATTGTCGATTACCATATTAATTATATGCTAAGGAACTTTCTAGAAGCGGATAACTACTGCTTTTATTGTATTGTCAAGTCAGCGAGGCAAATGAGAAAAGTGGGATGCCTTTTCTTCTGGGGAAACTAATTAAAGGGAAAATAAAAAGTGGCGGCGAGCACAACGGCAGAAGACTGATGAGGTGCCATGTTTTGCTTCCCGTCTCCTACGCATTTTTTTTCCTTCCCTCTTACCATTTATTAGATGAGAGACATGACAGAGGAGGCTTCGATTAGGGGGAGATTACCGTGTTCCTTTTCAGCCTGTAAAATTAATCCCATTATGCAATTAAGTTAAATTTCTACTTGAAAAGGATAGAAGAGGTTAAAGATGTGTTTGCGGCTTTAATTAAGAATTTTGCGAACGATTCTTTTTGTCTAAAATCAGCAATATTGGTTATTTGTTTTCCATGCTGAGTTTTTTTTCCACCAAAATGCTCGTTTCTTTGAAGTGAAATATGAGTGCTCTGGCTCACAGGGAGGGGAGGAGCGAAATCTCTCTTCACCGCAGTCACAAGTTCAGACTCAGCAACTATCCTGCTTTATTACTAAAAAGCATTGGGATTGAAGTTAGAAAGAATGCGCAGTGAAATCTTACGTTAAACACTAAACAGAGCTATTTATTATTATTATACGCCTTTAATAAATATGAATGAATTGTTTAGTGCAGGATCCATCTCTTTTTTGCATATGTGAATGTTAAAATTCTTCGACTCAAGATCGGGAAAAGAGATTCGCAAGACCTTTCTAGCAATTATAAAGAGAATAAATGAAACAGGAACCAAAAATTTATTTCTTGTCACTTTGTAGGCAACTCCAGAATGGAGGTTGCGTAGGAGGTGTTCGTCATCCCAAAGGGAGAATAAATATCGATGACAATGAGATATAATAATATCGATGAGAATAAGATGTAAAGAGAAGAAATATCTTTGAGATATAAATAAAAAAATTCTAGCACTCTAAATCTGAAGGATGTAAAAAAGATTTCTTTCCACCAGGAAGAACTGGATTGATCGATGGTAAGGACTCCTTCAGCATGGCGGCGCACTTCGAGAAAATGCTCAGTTAACAAAACGCGCAAAGGTTGATCAAAACACTTCAACAGGAATGAAATAAATTATGGTGTTAGAGAGGAAATATCGAGAATTTCGCCAAAGAAGGATTTGGAAAATGTAAATCCGCATCAGCGCCATTCAATATGATGTTTATTTTGTGATATAACCGAGTTGGATCAATGTGATCTTGAACCGTGTATTTTTGGGGGATGGCAATGGATCAAAGAGTCAACTCACAGCAACCATCCAACACTCAATGACATACATAATTCTCTGGACAACTGATCAGATGGAAAACCCTTCAAAGAAGCTGTTGCTTCTTGATCCCATTGATAAATCCTTTTGCAAGGTAGGCATGGCATGAACATTTAAATTAAATTTTCCAACTAGATTTTCCAACTACAACTGTACCAGTTTGTAGAAGTAAACGAATATTTTCTCCCTGAACCTAATGAGGTACATAAGCTGGTTCTATTAGCGCTATCACCATTCTAGCGGTTAATGGCAACGGACAATTAGCATCAAATATGATCCTCTGTATCTGGCCTTTCGGGTGAATAAATCATTTTTCATTAGCAGTTGCAATAGCAGTAAAGTATTCTCCTAAATAGTTTTAAACGTTTGATATTATATAAAATTTATTTCAAACATCTCAATATTTATAAATGCATATGAATTTCATCTAGTGGGTTACATAGGAATGTGACTAATTGCACACTATTAATGGTAAATGAAAAAATTCTGCTGGGCACACCAGGTTTGCGGTTGATTGGCAGTTGATAAAATAACTTCGGTTGTATCCTTATTATTATTATTATTTTTCATTCGAATAATTTGGTGACAGGAATTTTATGCAACTATGTAATAATATTTTTGTTTTTTGATGTATGTGCGTATAATTTAGTCGCTTTTCTTTAAAAAAAACCCAATGGCTACTTATCTAAGGGAACTGGATTCGAGCCCTGGGTAAGGCACGGATGTATGTGTCGTTTTTCTGCTGAGGTCCTGCCATCCTCACAGACCTTCTACTATGGCATATAAACTGACAGGCTCCCGTCAGACCTCTGTGGCAAGCAGCTGCATGAGAGGGTATTTTTTTTTAATTTTTATTAATGTTTGTACTTTGTCGTCTGTCTGTCCGTCTGTAGACATTCAGCCTTTTTTGTTTTCAGAGAAAATTTAAAATATTACGATTCGCATTTTCCGAGTTTTTTAGTAGCTTTGAAAGCACTTCTAACGGTGGAAAATTTTTGAAAAATTTAAACGAATATTTCCAACTCTCTATTTATGGCAGAAACATTAAATTTTAATGGCAGAGTGTGATGGTTAAGACCATCACCAGGAAAGGTGGGAAAACGCAAATTTTTTATCTTAAAAAAAACAGTGAGAAATTATTTTTGCGTTGTTTAAGTACTAATAAATATTGCTCTACAACTCTATACACTTTCCTAATCATTCGTTAAATCGATTTCCATTATTAGAGAGCATTAAAGGAGGAAAATAAAAAAAACTCAATTTTTCTTGAGTTCATATTAGAAATCAAGTATATAGCACAAGCTAAACAACCAGGAATATTTAAAATATCATCAGATTTACCCTGCGTTGCTCGGGTCTCAGGTTCTCTGAAGTTTATAGCAGATGGCATTTCACACTTCGCAAGTTTTCATTCGGCATAAATCTCATTACAATAGTTATGAGATTTACTCTCCAACGGTAAAAATTTGATTCCCCTCTTATAGGGGCGGTCTGAAACTCTAAAATATGTAGTAGAAGGCACTCCACACGCCGGAAGCTTTCATTTGGCATAACACTCATTAAAATTGTTTCTTCCCCCCCCCCCCACAACTCGCTACATTCCATGGTAGAAAATTTCTCCCCCTAGTCTAGGGAAGGTCTGAAACTCTAAAAGTAAGCATGGAGAATGTCTCTAAGGTAGATGACATTCTCCATGTCGTAAGTTTTCTTTTACTATAAAACTCATTACGATCTTTTCGTACCTCTCTCCCCCCGCACCCCACTACCCGCTCATTGGTAAAATTTTCATCCCCCTCTTTTTAGGGAATTTCTGAAACTCTCTAAAGTGTATACTAGATGAAATTCTCCATGTCGTAAGTTTTCGTTTACTATAAAACTCATTAAGATCTTTTCGTAAATCTCTCCCCCCCCCACCCCACTACCCGTTCATTGGTAAAAATTTCATCCCCCTCTTTTTAGGGGATACCTGAAACTCTCTAAAGTACATAGTAAATGACATTATCCATGTCGTAAGTTTTCGTTTATTATAAAACTCATTACGATCTTTTCGTACCCCTCTCCCCCCAACCCACTACCCGTTCATTGGTAAAAATTTCATCCCCCTCTTTTTAAAGGATTTCTGAAACTCTCTAAATTACATAGTAGATGACATTCTCCATGTCGTAAGTTTGGTTTACTATAAAACACATTACGATCTTTTCGCACCTCCCTTCCCCCCACCCCACTACCCGTTCATTGGTAAAAATTTCATCCCCTTCTTTTTAGGGGATACCTGAAACTCTCTAAAGTACATAGTAAATGACATTCTCCATGTCGTAAGTTTTCGTTTACTATAAAACTCATTACGATCTTTTCGTACCTCTCCCCCCCCCCCACTACCCGTTCATGGGTAAAAATTTCATCCCCCTCTTTTTAGGGGGTTTTTGAAACTCTCTAATGTATATAGTAGGTGACATTCTTTACGTCGTAAGTTTTCGTTTACTATAAAACTCATTACGATCTTTTCGTTCCTCCGCTCCACCCCCACCTCACTACCCGTTCATTGGTAAAAATTTCATCCCCCTCTTTTTAGGGGATTTCTGAAACTCTCTAAAGTATATAGTAGATGAAAACTGGATTCCCTACTCCCACTCCCCATTTCGCAAACTTTCCTTTGGCATAATACTCATTACAATCGATTCGTTTCCACCCCCCACCCCTTTACGGAAGTCAAACTCTCTAGAGTTGTAGCAGATTGCACTTCCCGCGATATTTTGAATAACAGGTCCTGTAATGCTAAGTCTATGAGAGATGCCTGTGTTTACCTGCTAATGTTAAGTCTGTCAAGATTTCGAAAAATTGAAACACGCCGACTCCAATTTTGGTTGATTCCAGAGGTATTCGCACGTAGCCTATATTTTTCCCCTGGGTGAAGGAATATTGATGCCAAGTTTGGTGCCTCTAGCTCTTCTGGGGGCCAATTTTCGATAGTCCAGTTTCGATGTTCTTTATTCTGTACAAGGCGTTGAGCTCGGTGTCGTGCCGTTAGAAGTGGGATTCTCGTAGGTCGGCGGCTCCCGAAGCCGAGCCGATGAAGTGAGCATTGCATGGTCCATGCACTGACTTCCTGGCTTAAACCCACGTTCAGATGGGAGGTGATTTCAGATAATGTCTGGCCCCTATCGATCCGTATGATGCGGGCCAGACGGCGAAGCCCACGATCATTCAAGGCTGGTTTCCTTTGCAGTTTGTACGGGTACTTCTTATTTTGCCGGAACTTTCATATTCCCGGAACACTCTTGAAGCTGTCGTACGAGAAAATCCAAGTTCGTTGACAATTTCGGAGATCGAGTGTCCCATCCGTCGGGCACCTACGATCTGCTCTCTGTCAAATGCATCTAAATCCCGCGCCTTTCCCATTACGCTTCTCAGGACGAATGCTTGGGGAAGCCAAAGCTGACAGCTATATAAGACCAGAGTTTCAGCCACGCATGCGCGCAAATACGGGACTTGCGGTACTCTATTTGGATAACGTTTCCTATCCCTATTCAATGGCACTTCATTGTAATCAATTAAATTTCAGATGCCAAAGAACTTTTTAAAAAACATGAATCAGAGATCCATTCTTAATTAATTTTGACTCCATACAGAGATATATTTCTCTCTATCACAGACCAGTTCGTCGACCTTAAATAAAAGTTCATGATAGACCACGTGAGCGGAGGTGATAACGTCCGTTCACTTGGCCTATCATGAATTGTTGTTGTGAAGTTAGGTTTCGAAACGCATCAACATACTAGTATGTTTTGATTTCGAGATGATTTAAAATATTACGAGTTGCATTTTCCGAATCTCCCAAATATCTTAAACGGTGGCATTTAAAGGTTGACTCTCCCAAATACCTTAACTGCCCTCTAACGTCGAAAAATTTTAGAAATGTTAACAAAAATTTTGTAATGTTAACATAATTTCTGATGTAATATAGATTACTTCTGCTCTATATAACCCATCACGAGAGAGTATTTTAGTTAACATAACTGTACCTGGCTTCCTTTATTACTCTTATATTCAGTTAAGTCACTTTATTTCGTTTCTTTTTAAATTCATGATGTCAAATAAAATTTTAAATTTCTGAATATTTCAAATATCTCTGCTGAAAATTTTACTTGTGTCCTCTTCTTTATGTTATTCATTATCTTTGTTCAGCTCCCAATCTTTTCCTTTTACTTGCCTCTTAATGACTACGCAGGTGTCGGAAACATTTTTCCTCAGGAAATATTAAATAATTTACGATAATTTAAATTAGGATTCGTCATCTGTTCCTTCACTGAGCATATTTTTACGCTCAGCGGAGGTTTGAAGTTTTATCGCCTTCTGCATGGAACGGACTGTGCGTTTCTACTGTCGCCTCTGAGCCCTCCTCCCGTAATCCGAACTTTGGGAAACCAGCAAGCACAAACTCACGATCACTTGCACGCGCTACGATCGATGGTATTTCACGCGTCAGATGAACATGTGACACCGCCTTGTCAACAGCTTAAGTGGAGTCGTAAAATTTACGGCTTTGGAGATAAATTTTAAGAGGCGAAGCCGAGTTCACTTAATTCCATGGCTGGTAGTAATATTTGAAGGAAGCCGTTATGATCTCTCCACACAGTTCACTGCAGAGGCACAAAAACGAAATAAATAAAAAGGAATCGTTAATGCTGAAAGGGTAACCTGGTCTTTTGTTGCAGATTTTCAGCTTACGTCGAATTTTCTATTTACGTTTCACTAATCTTCATCTACTGTCAACCACCATTAAACGAAGAGAATGTAGGAAGTCTGTCTGCGGCAGTGATTCGAGACCGATTGCCCTTTCTGATTCTCCTTTGTCAAGATGGTCAGCGGATGTAGACGATAATATTCGACGTTCCTAATGTGTGCCCAGGGGTTCCGATTTAATTATCGTAGAGATTTTTTTCTTTAAAAATTCTAATCTATTTTATTTTGCATACTGAAAAAATAAATTTGCATTTAAATTTGCACAAATTCTGAGTCATTAAGAGATTCATTGGCTTTGCGTAGAGAGAATACGAATTCGTTCAATAGCAATTAATAACATTAAAAATGTTAAAAGCGTTATAGATACATTCATATTCATATTATATTAACGTTATCTGTGTAAAAAAAACAGATATTCCATTCGAGTTAATATTCTTCTGTTAGATAATAACAGACATTTTAAAAGTTAAAGTGATTGCATTTGAAAAATGAAAATTTTTCGTTGTAATTTGAGTCGCCCTCAGTTTTAAAACATTAATAATCATCTTAGATAAAATCGTAAAATAATTTTAGTACTCTTATACATTGAAATCATGAACGACCCATTTCTTGCAGCAAAAGATCTCCATCCCGATTTTCCCCGTCGTCCTTCATCATCAACAATTTAAGGTTTTTCTCCAATAAATGGAAATCGTATTCTCTGTAATATCCTGATGGATGGGAGGCTTTCGTCTGTTTCTTCGACGATTTGTCTTCAGGATTTCCTTCTCTAGACTCCAAATGACTGAACCATTTTGGAGTCCTTGTGATCTGACCATTTAATCTGTTGCGCAAAGGTTAACCAACAAAGAGTACCTCTTACTAAAAAAAAAGAGTCCAAGTCAAAATCAGTGCAAGAGCAATGACTTCGAGGGAAAAAGAATATTTATTCCGGAGATAAATCATAATTAGAGAATAAATCAGTTTTATTACCTCTAAATAAGTTCTGCGTGACTATTGAATATTTAGGTGAAAAAAAGCTGCAATTACTAAACTAACAGATGCAATATCAGCTTCGGTCATATGTAGCCATTTTCAGATACTAAATTAGATCATCAGCATGTTTCTAAATTTCCAAGGTTGCCAAACGGAGAAAAGATCTTTGTGAAGAGTAAGAAAAGCTATTTCTCTTAAGTGGAAATAACAATATAGCTGAATAAGATATAAGTGAACGCTCGTTAAAATTCTAATTCATGCAATGCAAAAACAATGTCATTTTCTTGAATATAAACTGCCTGGCCAAATTAAGACGTCACTTCATTGTTCGCGAAGTACCATGGCATGACAATGTGGAAAATG
Organism: Ryuthela nishihirai; assembly: GCA_038380435.1. Lineage (NCBI taxonomy): Eukaryota > Metazoa > Arthropoda > Arachnida > Araneae > Heptathelidae > Ryuthela > Ryuthela nishihirai. The sequence continues at coordinate 33,230,138 of JAWZYU010000004.1, forward strand.
TGTTACTAAAGTAATTATTCTACATCGCTACGAAGAGTTATAAGAGCCGTAGTGTATGGTGACCACTCGTACTGCTTTAAGATTACTTGTACTGTCAGCATTACGTGTACCGTTTTCAACAAATAAATTCATTAATTTTTTGGTTTATTTTCCTTTGGTAAACAAAACTGTCTCTAGCACTAAACGGTGTCAATCGTACGTATTTCGACGTGCTTTTCTTCCAGACGACTTAAAAAATTACTTGAAAATGGATGAATAATGTACAAGTATTAATTTACTTTAGTAGTAAATGATAAGCTGAAAAAAAGACAGCAAAATGCTTCAAGCAATAAAAAGAACGACTAACTGCCACCCTGAGATTTCCAGCTAGTTGCTGATATATAATATAGTTTATCTTTTTCTGTGAGGATTTCTGAGCAAACTTTTCGGATATATTAGAAACATGCGGGGTGCTATTTCGGCTCCCCTGCCATTGAACAAAACTAAAAAAGAAGGAAAGACAAGATGATCGTTTCATGCACTTACTCCCAGGCAATTTATCGACAGACGAGTTCGATCTACAAATCTGCAGGCGTGCTTACCAACAATTGATCGACCGAACTATAATTGTGAGTTTTTTTATTACGATAACGAACTACCAACGCAAGAAAGACGAAACCCAAATTGGGGACATACGTGTGGACATCAGCGCAAAATCATATGGACTTCCGTTGTGGGATTATATCCTTTAAAAGATTCTGCAAAAGTGTGTCAAAGATGTGTTCATAATCACATTTTTATCATATTGTTACAAAATACAAACTAAATTCAACAGGTGTTTATCATATATATGAACAAATCTTAAATCTATCGAGAATAACCTTACCAAATCTTACAAGCAACTAAATGTAATTATACACTAAGTGATGAACTTTTCTTTCAGAAAAGTTAAAACCAGCTCTGTCTACTCAATTACCTCTTCGTTTTGATTGCTATGTCTCTTGTATAACCTTCACTTCAGCGTAAACAATCCTTTTTTTTTCCACCGATGAGCTTGGAAAGGCCGCCGTCTGTCGGATGGGACGTTAAGCCGTGGCCCCGTGTGCGTGAGAGCCATACCCTGTGCACGTTAAAGAACACGCTGGATGGCCTTGACGGGAGGCTATCATCTGTCCCCCAACAGCGGTTCCAGTGGGTCCCCTCCCCCAACCTTCTCTGAGCCTTCGGGGTCCATATGACCTGGCCATTTAGCCCATGGTGTGCAAAAAAGTGCCGCTCAGAGGTAAAACAATCCAATCCAATCCTTTGTTTTTCTTACTAGTTTAATTAACAAAATTCCACACTAATCAACTATTTTAACCTCCCGTGCACTCACCACAATAAACATTTCTTCTTTGGAATACATTATCGTGTAAAAACTAAGACTCACTCCGTTTCCTTTTGCACTCTAACTGCGTTTCATAACACAAATTTATTCCTTATTCTTTCAGTCAAGTTCGCTCGATGTCGTTAGTGACGAAGCTCTCACGCTAAAGCATACGCGAGCGTTCATGACGCGTTTATCATAAATTCATTGTAGCTCGTTCATCTGTCGTAACACTGCCCCCTCCTTAGGTCTTGGTTGTCCCGAACAATTCTGGATTCCGAAGCTTCTTCAGTTCTTCGATGAAACGGGGCGAAACGATCCATATGAACCAGCTTGCACTTTGTAGTTGGAAATCGACGAATGCGATACACCACGTCGTTAATCCTGTTAACTACTGTATACAGACCTTCCCAAGGTTTCTGAAGTTTTGGAGAAAGTCTCTTCTTTCTATGTGCATTGTACAACCAGACAAGATTTCCTTGACTGAAAACAGTTCGATTTATTTTACTGTCGTATTTCGTTTTGGTACTCTCGCTTGCTACGTTGATGTTATATCTGACGGAGTGATGGATTTCTTCTAGTCGTTGTAATTCTTCTACGTATTGTGGAGTGGATACAGGCATTGCTTCGGGTCGACTATATAAAAGGTCACAGGGAAGACGTAACTCTCTTCCAAAGAGCATCATGGAAAGTGTCTGTCCAGTTGTCTCGTGCACTGCTGTTCTATATGCCAACAAAGGAGTGGTACATGGCGATCGCAGTAACGTTGATGGTCGTCGACAAACAATGCTAGATGTTATACAATTGTCCTATTAAATCTCTCAACCATACCATCCGACTGTAGGTGTAGGGGATTTGTTCTAGTTTTCTGAATTTCTAATAGTTGACAGTGCCTTCAAACACATTGGATTCAAAATTCCGTCCTTGGTCAGAGTGGAGTTGTAAAAGTACTCCATACCTACTAATCAAGTTATTTACTATTAGCTCTGCAACTGTTGTTGCCTCCTGGTCTTGGATGGGATAGATCTAAGATCGCTTCGTGTAATAATGCATTACCATAATAAATAGCGATTTTCATCATCAGCCCTAGGAAACGGACCCGTTGCATCAATGGCTATTCTCTCAAAAGGGCCACCAATGTTATACGTCTGCTGCTTACTCCGACTCCTAGTCTTAGGACCTTTCTTTGCTGCACAGTCCTCACATTGCGTACACCATCTTTCAAAGTCTGCCCTACTTTTCAGCCAATGAAATCGTTCCCTGGCTTTTGCTAATGTTTTATTAACACCGAAGTGTCATCCAATGGCACTATCATGCACATCTTTCATTACTAGTTCCACTCGGGAGCGAGTAAGGATTATCTGTCAACGGATCATCCGTCCAGTGGGGAGTCCCACTGTGCCCAGTAACTTTTGGTAGTTGGGCTTATACCTCGAGATATGTTACCAATTAGGTCTTATATCAGATTTTTCAATCAAGTCCATTATCGGCCTTATATCTTCATTGTCTAGATGGGCCTTTCTAATTTCTATTGGACTCCAGATGTTAGGAATATCACTGTTTTCCTGTGTCGATACTATTTGTCTTTCTGTAATCAATAATAATTGATTACAGAGTAATTGTCAAATGTGTCGATACTATTTGTCTTATGGTCTCTTTAGTACCAAATTTCAACACTGCATTACAGCAATGCTTACAGTTGTCAATACATAGACGTCCGGAAATGGCATCTGCATTCTTATGCATTTTGCCACTTCGATGCTCGATGGAGAAATTGTATTCTTGCAACCGCTGTATCAACCTAGCGATTTGTCCTTGAGGGTTTTTAAGGTTTAGTAACCATCTGAGTGCAGCATGATCAGTGTGTGTAAGAAATTTCTCGCCATAGAGATAATGATGAAAATGCTCTATTGCTTTTACTATTGCTAACATTTTTTTTCGTGTCACACAATAATTTCATTCTGGTTTGGATAAAGTTTTGCTAAAATATATAACAACTCTGTCTTGTCCGTCTTGTTCTTGTGAGAGTACAGCACCAACTCCTGTGTTACTTGCATCAGTATCTATTATGAACTGTTTTCCAGCTTGTAAATATGCTGACACTGGTGACGTGGAAAGCGCTTGCTTCAATTGTTGGAAGACTATTTCACATTCGGTGGTGCACATGAACCGTTGACCCTAACCTGTCAGACGATGTAATGGTCTTGCGATGTTGGAGAAACCCTTGACAAATCTTCTATAATATGTGCAAAGTGCAATAAAACTACGAAGTTGATGAACATCCTGTGGTGGAGGCCAGTCTCTTATAGCTTCTATCTTACTAGGATCAGTCTTAATCCCTGATACAGTGAATGACATGACCAAGGTAATGAACTTCTTGCTAGAACAGTTTATACTTCGTCGATCCCAATCTTAGCTTGGGTGCCGTAAGTTTTTGCAACTCTTGACGAAGATTTTTCAACTGTTTCTCAAAAGTCTTTCCAAGAACGATGATGTCTTCCAAGTAAACCAGGCAGACCTCCCAAGACACACCTTTGAGCGCCAACTTCATTAGTCGTTCAAACGTTACAGGTGCATTGCAAAGTCCAAATGGCATCACTTTAAACTGCCAAAGTCCATTTCCTGTAGTGAAAGCTGTTTTCTCACGGTCTTCAGGATGTATACCAACTTGCCAACTTCAAGTCTCATATCGAGAATTATTCTGACCCAGCTAGTGTCCAGTGTATCATCAATTCTGGGTAAAGGAAATCAGTCTTTATTATATCATTCAATCTGCGGTAAAAAACACAAATCGTCTAGATCCATCCCTTTTATTGACAAGAACCACTGGTGAAGTCCAGGGACTCGATTATGCTTCTATAATGTCTTGAGCTTCCATCTCCCTTATGAGTCGTTCTGTGTCCTCCTATTTTGCCCATGGAACCTTCTTGCTGGTAGATGGATTGGAGGAGAATTACCAGTGTTGTTCTTCTGTTTTGTCAGGTAAGTACGGCCATAATCATTTCATCATCATCAACATCATTATCCTCAAGCAGCCTTGGGCTACGGAGGTCCAACCAGACAGCGCAGTTTAATTCTCCAAGCATATCTGTCCTCAGCTACGTCTACTACATCCGGCCACTGCACACCAATTCTAACAAGGTCCTGTTTGACATTGTCTGCCTACCGTATCCTAGGTCTTCCCTTCTTTCTGAGGCCTTTAGGCACACTGTTCATAACCCTATTCGCCAATCTATAATTATCCATACGGGCAACATGGCCAAACCAACGGAGTCTCTCCCTGTACAATATGCTGCTTAAAGGAGGTTGCAAACTCCTTTGCTTAACCTCATCATTAGTTACAAAGTTAAACCACCTAATATTCAAGATACTACGTAAGCATCTAGAATCAAAAGCATCTAGTTTACTGTTATCTTGTCTACACAGTGTTGAGGTTTCACTACCATAACTAACTCTAGAAAGAACCAAACTATTATAGAGTCTAATTTTAGTCTTTGTGGAGAAATAGGCGTATAAACCTAATCTCCACAGATTCTTAAATGTCCCAGCAGCAATCCCTATTCGTCTGTTAATGTCATGCCGCATATCACCAATATCTCTTACATAGCTCCCAAGAAAATTAAACTGTGACACCTGCTCAAGACTGCAACCATTCAGATTAACTGGATCACAACCTGCCTGACCAATTTTCATCACTTTAGTTTTCTCTCTGTTTATAACCAAATCTTCTCTACTACCAGTCTCATCAACAGCTCGAATGAAAGAGTTCATTTCTTCAACATCATTTGCCAAAAGGGTTAAATAATCAGCATATTCTAAATCAGAACTTTTCGTATCTCCAGTCCATTTAAGGCCAAAATCTTTCCCTTGAAGTGAATTTCGCATAACATAATCAATAACCAAGCTAAAGAGAAAAGGAGACAAAATGCACCCTTGTCGAACACCAGAAGTAATGCTAAACCAATTGCTACAAACCTTACCAACTCTCACACACGACTCACTGTTATTATAGAGCTTTCATTATGTTAACTAAGTTGTCTGGTATACCATATGATTTCACAATCAACCACAAATTATGATGATAAACAGAGTCGAAAGCCTTTTTGAAATCAACAAAGCTAGGAACCAGAGGTTTCTGAAACTCTAAACATTTCTCAAGAATCTGCCTAAGTGAAAATATCTGATCCACACATTCCCTACCACTTCTGAATCCCCATTGCTCATCACGCAATTGACTGTCAACCAGATTCTTAATTCTATTAAGCACAATCATGCAAAGACCTTTACCTGGAACAGAGAGTAGGATGATACCCCTATAGTTATCACAAGAACTGCGATCATCTTTTTGAAAATAGGGATAATAATAGCTCTGGTAAAATCCTTAGGAACCACGCCTTTATCATAAACGATATTCAAAATTTCAGTCATCCAAGTGGTAACAGAAATATTCCCAACTCTAAGCATTTCTGTAGTAATTTCATCTACCCCTAAAGATTTATGTAGCTTAAGTTTAGAAGTAGCCAAAATAACTTCAGATTGTGTTATAGGGCCAACATTAAAGCCACCAATGCATCTATCATCATTACAAACAATGGGAGTAGAACTAACCACATTGTTTAGAACATCACTGAAATGCTCAGCCCACCTAGCCATGACAGAATACTCCTCTTCTATAATTTTACCTTGTTTATCCTTCAATCTCTATATACCTGTCCGTTTTCTACCACATAAAACATTAACTATCTGGTATAGCTTTCTGCTGTTGTGCTGCCTAACTGCTTCCTCGGCTTTGTCAGCCAAGCCATCAAGCCAAAGAAACTTATCAGTAGATAACTGATGCTTTACACGTTTATTAAGCTCTCTGAAATCCTTTCTATTAGGAGTAGTAGGGTAGTGATTAAGGACATTCCTGTAGTTCCTTCTTTCTGAAATAAGCTTATCACTCAAATAATTCTGTCACCTCTGCTCCTTTTTTCCTAAAAGAGTACTGTTAGTTTCCAAAAAAGCCTGTTTAAAATGGCCCCATTCTTCCTCAACTTCAGTAGTAAGCAAACCATGACTGTCAAAATGACTAAGTAACCTATCATGGTTTAGCTATAACTGGGTCTTTCAGAGCTTCAGTATTAAAGGTAAATTTTTTAACTTTAGCACAACACTTTTTAAGTTTAAATTGCAAGACACTTTTAACAAGGTAATGGTCAGATCCAATTTCAGCTCCCTATGCCCTCGTATTTCTAACAGAACTAGCCCATTTGCTGTTAATTAATATATAATCAATCATATTCCTATGCAGCCCATCAGGTGAAACCCATGTGTATTTATGTATGTCGCGGTGTTTGTAATATGTGTTAGTTATTCTGAAACCATTGAGTTCACTTACCTGTAGGAGATGTTGCCTATTGCCATTGCAGCTACCAATAACAAAAGGGCCTATCACCCCTTCCCAAAGATCAGAGTCAGTACCAACTTTGGCATTGAAGTCACCTAGAACAAGGGTAATATCTCCTTTCTTGACAGAATTCAAAATATCCTGAAGTTGTCTGTAAATCCTATCCTTCTCATCTTCATCAGCATCCTCAGTGGGGGCATAACAGTAGATAACATTCAAGTCTTTAATGCTTGTCTAAAATATTGCTGTAAGAAACCTTTCATTAATGCACTCATATCCCAGAAGAGCATCACTAGCATGTCTGCTGAGCAGCAGACCCACGCCTTGGTGATGCTTTCCATCCTCCCTCCCTGTAAAGAGAAATTAAAAGTTATTTTTAAGTATCTCAGCTTTACCTGTCCATCTGGTCTTTTGAAAGCCTAGAATATCTAGGTTATAGCGATTGAATTCCTGCGTGAGGACATCAAGATAATTATCTCTACATAATGTCCTCACGTTCCACGTATCTGCAGAGAGAAAATGATTAGTAGAATTTTTAAAGAAATCAGGTTTATTGAGATTGGTAGGGCCAACAATATCAAACAGCCCCCTGATCGCAGGCATGGGGCAAAGACCTGTTGCTCCTCCGCTAAAGGCTGAAATCATCGATGCTAGTAGGAACTTCAGGCACCACTTTTTCAAGTAGACTTTTTCAAGAGCCATATGGCCTGCCTGAGACACATTACTCCAGTTTAGGCTTGACGATGCCCAACTAGCTAAGTAAGGTTCAGGTACCTGCGATGGCCTCTTCTTAGGATTATCCACCAGCTGATATAAGGTATCCCATGTCTCTGTTCACTTAGGGCTGGCAACCCAGAAGCAAACAGGAAACACAGCGGCAGATTCTTTCTCAACAGAGGCCCACCAGTGCAGCAAGTTCAGGATCCATAATCCAGCTCAAATCAATAAACATGTCCAGTCTAGTGGGTATAAATGGTCAGCACCAGGACCCTGTAAAGTTGACCACTCCTCAGCAGGGTTGGAAAAAAAAGAAAAAAATGCCATAGATGACCAGCTCAGTAGGCCATACTGAACTGGCAACCCTCCCTTTCCGTTTCCTTCCAAAAGAGAATATCTCTTTTGAAAGGCACTAACGACCTGCACTACGAGAAGGCGGGGTCGGACATTAGGTGCTAGACCTGGCCGGTTCTGTGCATCATCACTAGGGATTGGTACACAGCTCTCCTTCCAGTTTATGCCTAGCTACCATTTACAGACCATAATCATTTGATTTAGCAAAAAAATGTCAGAAAACTCTTTAAGTAGGTTCTCGGCCTTAGGAGCTTGGTGTTCAGTTAATATCTTTCTTGTTTCTCTCCACAAGCCAGCAAGATCACAAGGGATGTGTGTGTGGTGTTGGTTTGAGTCAGTAACATCTATTGTGTTTACACTTGTTACCCATGTAACAGGTTCACATATCGCTAATTCTTCACCCTTTTTCTATATTCTATTGAATTTGTTACAGTTCATCACTCTGATAGGAATCTGTTCCTTATCTATTTTGACTAAAGTCCATGCAACTAGGATACCATGAGCCGAAGCTCTTTTACCAGGGGCAGTAGTGACCGCCAATCGGAAGGCCTCAGAAATCTACGCCCCATGTCCATGTACTATAATTTCACTTTGTGTTGGGATATCTCTGTCTTCCATCACTAATACTGTTGTCACACTTGATAAAGAACCAAATGTTCGGCTAATCAGAGGGATCTGTTCTGTCTTTTAGATGAGCAGGCTGTCACTGGGTCTAATACTAAATCCATGTTTCTTTAGGAAATCAAGGCCTAATATGCATTCATCGTTGATGTTAAACAGGATGTATACAGGATGGCATAAAAGACATCTACCAACTCTGATGTTCAGTTCCATCCTTCCATGGACTTTAGTACGATCTTCAGTGGCTGTTCGAAGGGTTATATTAAACGGTCTAGCGTTCCAGTTAGGGTGATGTATTATTAGTGGAGACGACGGATTGGCAACTGATAGTTTCATCAGTTACCAATCCGTTGTCTCCACTATGCACTGCTGAAAGTTGGGCGACTTTTTTCCTTCACGTTGCTTATGCTGGTCCTGTTGCCTGTTAGACGTGCTTGAACTTTGCATCCACCCCTTTTTGCAAGTTGGCTCGAATATGTCCAGTTTTGCCATAATTCCAATACTGTAGGTCTGTGGAGGTCTTTGAGGAGGAACCTTGTATCTATTTCAAAACTGATAGTTGGGTTGGGTTGGGTTGTTTTACCTCTGAGCGGCACTTTTTTTGCACACCATGGGCTAAATGGCCAGGTCACATGGACCCCGAAGGCTCAGAGAAGGTTGGGGGAGGGGACCCACTGGAACAGCTGTTGGGAGACAGATGGTAGCCTCCCGTCAAGGCCATCCAGCGTGTTCTTTAACGTGCACAGGGTATGTCTCTCCCACACACGGGGCCACGGCTTAACGTCCCATCCGACGGACGGCGGCCTTTCCAAGCCGATCGGTGTCCCCTACTGACCGTGGGCAGGGCGGGGAATTTTGCGGAGATAAATCTCAACGCTGACCCAGCTGGGACTCGAACCTGGGAACTACAGATTACGAGCCTGGCGCGCTACCGACTGAGCCACCCCCGCCCCCAAAACTGATAGTATGGATGTGGTTAGTTCTCGCATTTCAGTATTCTTTTCCACAGTTTCTTCTGCATTCACAAATCTCACTGTCCGTTTGTTTGCTTGGGAGGAAAGCCTGGAGCACTCGTACTTCATGGCATGTGCCATAGCTGACTTTAAGGATACACCTTCCAATATCCTCAGGGATTGTTGTCTCAGGGTCGGCAATAGCATCAATAAATTGTAGATTTGTCGAAGATGGAACATTAGCATCTAGTCTCCTCCTGTAACTGATCTTAAAATGCTAAAAAGGAAGAGAAGAATCAACTACATTTTAGAAAGTTCTGTACTATCTTAATTAATAGTTCCAGATAATAGTTATAATTTGCAATAAACCATTCCGCTGAAAACTGCTGCTAAATTTTGAAGCTTTTGTAAATATTTAATATTTAAACTTATCGATCGAAAGATTCTAAATTTCAACTATCTTTATCTTCCATGGGATTTTTCTATCCAAAGATTATTTTGAATGATAGGCATCTTTGTATGAGGTTGCTCACAGGGCTACTGCCGATTCTTCTTTCACTGAAGTTTTTTTCCTGGTCCCGTGTGCAGGAGGGCCATACCCTGTGCCCGTTAAAGAACACGCTGGATGTCCATGACGAGAGGCTACCATCTGACTCCTAACAGTTGTCCAATAGGTTTCCTTGCTCCAACCTTCTCTGAGCCTTCGGGTCTTTATGACATGTCCATTTAGCTCATTGTGTGCAAAAAAGTGCCTCAAAGTTTTTCTTTCACGTGTAATTTCCATTACATACCTACAAATTATTTCATATCACTTACCCTGACGTTTACAAATGATCACCATTATTAGTGAAAATGAGAACAACTCGCCTAAACGAGTTTTTTTCGTAAAAACTTTGCTGTAATTTTAATCCCTCGCTCTCAGTTTTTTTGGTTTAAATATTATCTCAACGATTGTATTATAGGAACTAAATTAAGTGTTATGAACAGATCACAATCTGTTCATAACTTTAGAAACATATGTCATATACAGATGGATTTTGTCAGCACGTTGTATGACCTTGATGGGTCCGCTTTTGCTCCTAAGGGGAGCAGCCTGCAGAAGCGTGGATAATTCCTTTCCCCGAGAGGAACACTTAGAGACATCCGTAGCTGTGCTCCACACGCCTCTAGTACACCATTAAGCACATCGCTTTCATCAAGACAACAATGTGAACAAACCTTGAAACTTTGATCACATCACACGGATTCCCTGTGGGACGACGCCCGCCGAAAACATCTCCAATTAGTGAGCGGGAGAGACAGATGCCGACCGCCCCCTTGTGTCCAGGCGATCCCTTAATGGCCTCTGCGCTGTTTTCTAGGAACCACAGGCGCACAGGGGAACGAAATTCATAGTTAGAGGCTGCTGATACTGCCACCCCAGGATCACAAGACAACGGGACCCGGGGGCGACCAATGAACAAGAGGGACGACGAATGAGGAAGGCGGAAAAGGCACAAAGGGATTAACAGAGATTTTCTGCGGAAAAGACTTTTAGAGAGAGATGAGAAGGGAAAAGTCGACGAGTAAAGAGGTGCAGTGTGTCATTCCACTTCGAAGAGAGCGCGTCTGGTCGCCTTCAAGAATGTTCGCATTGCTCTGATGTAGAAGAAAAAGGGTCTCCCAGAGATGGTGATTGTGCGCGAGATAATCTGACAACGTTGTAGAGTCAACATCTAAATAAGAGACTCCTCCTGATGATCGGGGATGCCGTCGGGCTGAACAGTTGCCGTGCCGAAATGCTCTAGTGGTCACCTGCTCCTTCTGATGTACGCCCTCGCTCCCTCTTCAAGCGCCGTCGCGCAAAACTTTGATGGTTCTGTCAACGTTAAGGACGCAATCATGGACAAATGTTCTTCTGACTTTCACTCGCTGTTCGTGTGAGAACTATCAACTTCTGAGGACACGATCACAATAAGAGGTAGGGAATGATCCCTTGTTTTCCTGCGAATAAGAAAGTTTTATAAGCATTGAAATTAGCTCTGCGCGTAAAATCAAAAGACGGCAGCAGCAAATACAGTCGGGACAATTCGTGGGCCAGAGAGAAGCCCTTAAGGACCAATCAATTTTGCAAAATAGTTATTCAAATTGTAACAGTCAGCATGAACTCTAACTCAGGAGAGGGGAGTTTATCTATTGTTTTGAGGTCCCCCTCCTAAGTTTGTAAACATTTCCAATTATTAAAATGCTTGGTTTATAATATAAGAAAGAATCAACATTATTTTGTTAAGCTGTACTAATGACTTTATTTGTATAGAAAACGAGTAACAACGGCCAATAGGTTTTCTTAGAAAATCAACGAAATGTATGTTAGAATTATTTAGTCATGCAAATATATTTAGAGGGATGAAAAAAAATTCCATTTCACCCCCTAGCATAAGCACTAATTAAATCTCTGTACCTCTTAGAATTATTCTGGGTCTATCCTAAAAAGCTATTTAAACCCATTTCTCCTTATTTTAATTTACTTTTATTGTTAATGGTTTCTCAGAAATTAGCGGAAACTAATATTTAAATGCACGCAAACGATTGTCAGATGATTCTTTCAATTTCAACTCTTTCTTTAAAACAAGAAATCGTAAACAATATTTAGAATGTGCTTCATTTTAAGTACTTCATTAGTACATAATTGCTGTCTTAAGTTTTTCTTGATTTTCCCGACATGTTTATTTTGCATACTCCTCCCTTTACTTGAAGTTTATTTACATATTCACCTTCATGTTATCTGTCTGTCTTTGTTTATGTGTCTTGTTGACATGTTATTTATACATATCAAATACTTAGGCATATCTTTTTTTGTACTGTTTCGAATTTTTCAGTCTGCAAAGGTACTGTAGCATCAAGCCATATGAGCATCTTAGCTATGCTTTAAATTTATGTCTAGATTGCTTTCACTTTAACCACATAGTACGTACTATATTATTATTATCTTCTGCTACATTTTCTAAGAATTTAATGAATCAAATATTGCGACCCAAGCTGTCCAGTCGGAAGGGTGTCCGGGTAATAGCCTCAGGATCCCGAATTCTGTCCGACATTCCCGGAAGAGTTCGATTTTTCCCTTCCTTATTCTGATTGTTTCAATTTAAAACAAACGAACAGCACTGAGTGGCATAGGTGAAATGGGACCCTGTTCAAGAGAGCCATTAGTATGCAAGCATTAATAAAAATGCCCAATGGTTGTACATTAGAAGTTCAAATCTATCCATAACAGTTATCAGTTGGATCACTTCAGTTTGCTCTGAATTTTACAATCCTAATGATCTTATGCTTCGATTAGCCTATTACCCCACAAAAATATGACTCAGAGATTCAACAATCCAATTCATTGAAAATCAATGGAAGCGTTTTATGACGTTAATTGTATTTTTGGTCTCTCTTTAGGAGCCTCGAGCAAATGTAATTCTTTATTCAAAGGCAAAAAGTCCGCTTAATGTTGTCCAATTGTATTGAAAATGAAGAGAAGAATTAATTATATGTTAAAAACGCAAACTATTTTGTGAAACAAAAAATTTTATTTGAAATAATTAGCTGAAAAAATTTTGGTTCGCCCGGAGTGGAATTCAAACTCACTCCTTCCAGGAGCATGTCAGGCGTCATAGCCCCAGTTTGGTATCTATGGCGCCTGGCATGCCTCTGGGAGAGGTGGGTTCGAATCCCACTCAAGGCAAAACCTAATTATCTAAAGTGTTTCTTGTTTGAAGGACATTTTCCTGTGATACTTTATTACTGAAAATCTTTATTAGCTTAAATTTTCATATGGATTTCTTCCCACAATTATTCTATCAAAGGTGAAAGAAAGTTCCCTTTTCCCGTCTGTCAGAGACTTTCGGATCATTAAATTTTATCAAGGTATTCGGATACCTAAAAATACGACAAGAGGGAAAAATAATCTACCCAGACCAATACATAACCTCTGCGAACATCGCTGCTTTGTCTGCTGTCCTCTGGTGGGACGAATGCCGGGATGCCGAGATTGGGAATGAGAAATTTTGCGGTTGGTCTCGTTTTAATTTTTGAGCTTTAAAACCATTTCCGATGTCATTTAGGAGAGGAAAAATGCGTCATGCAGTCAGGCGTACATCGTACAACGAGAAGAATCGCGATTCAGATAAGGAAGGGAGCTCGTGATTACTGAATGATGATCATTCCTTGAAGACCATCTGAGGCGATTCACAGAGCTATAAAATTAGCACTGTTCTCATTTTCTACAGCGCTCTCTTGCTCTATTTTCATTAGCGCGAAGCAAGAATTCCTGTTCAGCTGTTGATTCTTATTTTCCATTCTTCGTGCTCCATCCACCAGTTCAGCTCTCTTGGTTACGCTCTATTCTGCTATGATCTGAAGAACTGCACAAGTTTTAGCTTAACACATTCTGCCTTATTCTTCATAGTCCGTTCGTGAGGGTTTCAGTACAGCTCGTATTATGTATTGGGTCAGAAGTGAAACGAATGCAAAAGGGCTTTAAGATTGACAAAGTAGGTAAGAAGGAAATTTTACATTTAAAAAATTTCGAACAGTGGCTCTACTGCGTAGCTATGTGATGTAGCTCCATTTTCGGTGATAGGGTCCTATTTAGTGTGAAAATTTATATAGGGTCAAAATTAAACTAATACTGTATTGATTATTTTTGCAGCAAAAGATAAAAAAAATTCAAAACTCAAAATTTAGTAAAGTTAGCAGAATATAAGATGTTCTTAGACCATTATGAAAACAATTTCATTCTCAGAGGTTGTGAGTCTTAAATGCTAATTTCTGTCACAGAGGAGTCAAGCCTTCAACAACAGTTTTTATTTATTTCAGAACACGAAACACCAAAAGGCAGTGCCGGACTAATGCATAAGCTAACTAAGGTACAGCTTAGGGCCTCAAAGAAATCTATTTCAAGTTTTACTACATCACAATACAATAACAAATTCCCGTTAACCCCGTCAAGCAGCTGCTTGTCACAGAGGTCTGACACGAGACTGTCAGTTTATATGCCATAGTAGAAGGTCTGCAAGAATTCGGCAGAAAATCGACACATACATTCATGCCTTACCCGGGGATCGAACCCAGGTCCTTAGATCAGCAGTCAAACGCACTAACCACTCGGCCACGGGACGGCTCTTACTGCATTACGAAACTTTTTTTAATATTTGCACTATTGTGCAAACACTGTTTACCTTTCCATACCGATGCTAGAATAGTGTTTCCACCACATCAATTTCGTGTTTATTTTTTCAATGTCCCCTCAATCAGAATAATTATATATATTTACTTTCGAATTTTTGAGGCCTTTTAACTTTGAATAGCTTAAGGGCCTCTTAAAAATGCCTGAGCTTAGGGCCTCAGAAGAAGCATTCATGTTGTGCTCCATCAATGAATGACTTGATTTGTGAATTGTCTGGTCGTTCAGATCTTTACTCTATGTCAGTGGTGGAACTAGAGGATGTGGGCCCCAGTGCAAACATAAATCAAAGGACTCTCTATTACCTTTAACTTATTTATATACGGTAATTATATTGATACGAATCTAAACAGATGAGCACTGAGCGTGAGTTCAAAACAATTTAGAGTAGTATTTAATAATTATATATACAAGAAATATCGCAATTTAAATATGAACTAAATATGCTTATAATTAATTACTCACTATCTTCTATTGACAAATGTTAATAGAACAGAAAATTCCAATATCCTTAGCACGACATTCAAATTAACAAGTCTTAAGGGTCGAACTATCTTGAGAAGCAAGCACATTATCAAACGAATGTCTACTTAGCAGCAACAGGTTACATAAATCGGATATTAGTAAAACTATAGCTAGGTAGTCACTGGAAGGAGAGCTATGCACCAATCCCCTGTGATGATGCATAGAATCTGTTAGGCCTAGCACCTAATGTCCGAACCCGCCTTCTCGTGGTGCAGGCCGTTAGTACTTTTCAAAAGAGATATTCTCTTTTGGAAGTGAACGGAATGGGAGGGCTGCCAGATTAGTGTGGCCTACTGATCTGGACAACTATAGCTACTACTTTTGTTCGCTTTTAAATCAAGTAAGAAAAGGTTTTTTGAGAGTCGAGTATTCTTTTCAAATGTCCGTAAAGTATGAACATTAAAATTCATCCTTATGTATTTCAGTACTTGAAATACATATAATTTCCTTATTTGTAAAATACCTAATTCATTGTATGCGTTTGCAACGCTTTCAAATTTTCTTAGTTTCATCATGCATCTAATTATGTGATTCTGCACATAGTGTAACGGTTTGATTGTTGTCAAATAGACTCCACCCACAGACTGTATAATAGTTAGGTTCTTTCTAGGGTTAGTTATGGCAGTGAAACTTGGACGCTTTGTAAACAAGATAACAGGAAACTAGATGCTTTTGATTCTAGATGCTTACACAGTATCTTGGGCGTTAGGTGGTTTAACTTTGTAACTAATGATGAGGTTACGCAAAGGAATCTGCAACCTCCTTTAAGCAGCAAATTGTGCAGAGAGATATTCCGTTGGTTTGGCCATGTTGCCCGTATGGATAATGATAGATTGGCGAATAGGGTTATGAACAGTGTGCCTAAAGGCTTCAGAAAGAGGGGGGAGACCAAGGATGCGGTGGGCAGACAATGCCAAACAGGACCTTATTAGAATTGATGTGCAGTAGCCAGATGCAGCAGATGTAGCTCAGGACAGACTTGCTTGGAGAACTAAATTGCACGGTGTGGTTGGACCTCCGTAGCCCATGGCTGCTTGAGGGTGATGTGATGATGATGATGATTTCTTTCAATGAAATTTTTACATCCAAATGCAATGCAGTGAGGCATTCATAAAATATGACAACTCTTGTGGACAAAAAAGTGGTAGAAATGTATATAACTATAACAGCTGAGAAGTTTTAACTTGGTACACACACTAAGTCATAGGATTTCGTTTCACGATACGAAAAAACATGGCGCCCATAAACCACGTGACTCAATCAACCAATGGCAGTGAAACATCGAGATGGCTCAGCCCTTAGCCCCTTGGCACACCATACTGTGGACCAATAACCTCTCAACAAAGCAAGGGGCTAACCACATAGCATCACACTTCATCACTACCAACCATCTGGCAAATTCCCACATATACCAACAACATTGCCACCACATGAACCAGATACTAACACATGATACACCTTGCAAACTACCCGCCATCAACTTACCATTCACACAACATGAGTTAAACATTGCCATTCATCAGGCAAATAAAAAAAGCACACCTGGGCCTGATTCTATCACATATAGTACACTTAAAAATCTAGGCACACAGGCTTTACATACTCTACTTCACATATTCAATGACTGCTGGGAAAAACACACATTCCCCACACAATGGGAAGACATTCACATAATTCCCATTCTCAAACCACACAAGCCAGCATCTCAAATCAGCTCATACAGACCCATAGCACTCACATCATGTGTCCTCAAAGTTCTAGAAAGAATGGTGCTCTCCAGACTCAAATACTATTTAGCAACCAAAAAAACACTCCCCTTATGCCAAACTGGCTTCAGAGAGCACATGTCCACCACAGACAATTTCTTTGACCTTGTCACTTCAGCAGAAATTGCTCTTCAAAACAAAGAAATCTTTTGCTGTGTCTTTCTAGACCTAACCTCTGCATTTGATACTGCCTCACACACCAGTATACTCTTCAAATTACACCAACTAGGAATCACAGGAAACATCTTGCATTTTATCAAAAATTTCCTCACACAGAGAAAGGTTAAAGTCAAACTGGGGACTACTCTCTCTGACCCCCACAATTTAACTAGGGGATTGCCACAGGGCAGTGTGGTATCACCTACACTTTTCAACATTCTTCTACATGATCTACCAACAGTATTTAAAAAGGACATTAATTGCTCCATCTTTGCTGATGACATAGTGCTTTGGACCAAAGGAAATGATACCCTCATTATACAAACAGCCCTACAAACAGCAGTCAACCAGGTCCTTGACTTTACAAACAAATGGGGACTAGCCATCTCTGCACCTAAATCTGCGGTCTTACCCATAACACATAAACAACCCCCCGCCAACTCACTCAGCATAACTACAAACAACCACGCCATCCCCCTAGTTAAACACTACAAATATTTAGGGCTAACTATAGACCGACAGCTTAACTGGAAACAACACATCACAAATACACAATCCACATGTAATGGAGCTCTCAACATTCTCAAATCAATCACAAGAGCTAGCTGGGGTGCAAGTGACAGATCTATGATCACCCTTATTAAAACATTTATCAACAGCAGACTGGAGTATGGCCTGCTAGCTCTAAACACTACCTCACCCACATTTTTTAACAAACTTGAAACCATACAAACCAGAGCCATCAGACTTGCACTGGGTCTTAAAACTGGCTGCCCAAACTTGGCCACATGGGCAGAAGCCAACATGCCTTCCCTCGACAACATCAGACACAAACTCACTTGCAAACACTATGTCAAATTAAAACATCTAAACCCCAACCACCCCACTATAAATAGAATTGAGTCTCCTACCAACATATCCCCCACTGCACATATCATAAAGCAGCACCCACTATATTCAACATGGAGAAAAATCAAACCTTTCAACAGTAGATACACAATCCCCTATTGGACTATTAAAAAACCCTCCATAAATCTCACACTACCACACATCACCCAAAAATATAAACACCTCCCACAAGAACTAAAATTTGCAGCAGAACAACTCATCACAAACATTCCTACCACAGACCTAATTATATTCACAGATGGCTCCCACATCCCACACACAACAAATGGCTCTGCTGCCTTCCACTCTACCCAACCAATTTTCTCACATATAATCAAAATGAACCATGCAGAAAACAGTACTGCTACAGAGCTAGCTGCAATACATATGGCTTTGGAATGGTCCTCCACACAAAATACACACAGCATACATATTATCACTGACTCAAAATCTGCCTTGCACAGCATCAACAAACATACATACAACCTATCACAAAATTACTCTCTTTTCCATATTCACAGAATTTCACACAATATAATTGCCACTCACAAAACACTAACATTCCACTGGATACCCTCTCATTGTAACATAAC
This sequence comes from Ryuthela nishihirai, assembly GCA_038380435.1. Classification (NCBI taxonomy): domain Eukaryota; kingdom Metazoa; phylum Arthropoda; class Arachnida; order Araneae; family Heptathelidae; genus Ryuthela; species Ryuthela nishihirai. The sequence goes on from JAWZYU010000004.1 coordinate 33,248,657, forward strand.
ACATAATGACACTGCTGACCATCTTGCTAAACAAGGACACAATATCCCTACACCTAATTATCACACCCCTGAGACATATAATCATCACCTAATTGAAATCAACAAATTCTTCCACTCCACATGGACACAAAACTGGATCCAACAGGCCACAATTAAAAATACATTCAGAGCCACCATTGCTGCCATCCCACACACACTAAATCTCAACTACCTATCAAGAAGAGCCCAAACAGCAATTCATCAACTACGCACTGGCAGAACAAATCTCAACAAGGACCTTTTCATGATACAAAAGGTACCATCTGCTCTTTGCACTACATGCCATGTGATAGAAGACATTCCACACTACCTTCTACACTGCACCAAATACACAATACATAGAATTACCCTCTTCCAGACACTCACCACACTGGGAACCACTTATTTCTCATCCCATACAATTCTTGGTCCTACTCATAATAATATAAAAAGCCACTATAGGGCCTTGGCCCAATATATCAACAGCACTGGGAGATCCCCCTAAAGCCTCTCTGCCTCTCCAAAGGCCTCTACCTCTCTTTTAAAAGATCCTTGGGACACTAAAAGATCCAGATGCCAATAAAAGATCCCCATAGGACATCAAAAGACGCATTTTGGACAACTTATTCCATAGAAACTAAATAAAAAAAAATATATAGTATAAAATCATCAAAAAAAAAATCAATCTAACTATCAAAAATAAAGTCACATAAAGGAAAACTTTATTTCTATATTGGAAACTTTTATATTTCTCTTTAACCAAATAACTTATATGGAATCTCTCCCAGAACATAACATCTCTATACACATTATCATACCTAATATACATATGGAATCTCACCACATCTCCCACTACCCTTTGATGGGAACCTTAAACTACACTCCTGCCACACACCCCAAGCTCATGGCTGACCTTCTACTGGCTCTATAAAATTTAAACACTGACCACCACACACTGAACACATAAATTTGATTTCCAACTCATATAACGTTGCTATATCATTTTCCTCCCTTCTCCTCCCAAAATAAAAGATTATCTTTATCATACTCCTTCCCATATATATGGCTGTCACTGATCTATGACTTTTCCCAGATCCACCCCTGCGCAACATTTCACTGCATGGCAGGGCAACCCAATGCTAACCTCTGGTGTTAGATAAGCATCCATAAATATTTCCTTCTCCATCTTCCTGACACAGGAGTTTTACCTATCCCACCGTCTCTGCTCCCCCACCAAATATTTCATCCCCCTTTGATTGACTCAAATCTACCATACTGGCAACCAACCATGGCCACAACTTCATAAAATAACATAACATTCGCCACTCGGAAAATTATAAAAAAATATATACACTACTTCTTCCTCTATCTCTCTCCCCCTTCCCCCCCCCCTTCACATGACATGCAACTGGTATTTATTCTCCTTCACCCTTCAACATCTGCCTCTCCACCACTGGGCGGCCTGCGGCCTAAAGCCCAATTGCCAATATGTACGATTGCCAGCCTTCACTGTGCTGGCCAGTCTTTGCTGTTTTCATCCGCACCCACTGCCCTTTATGCGTATGGACCTGATGATAAGGGGGCCGAGGCCCCCTTTACAAATAGGTCCAGCTTAGAAAGAAGGATGTATAAGAAGAAGAAGAAGAAGAAGGCCAGCCTCTAATTATACAGGACCTTTAGTGTAAAGTTTCCACACAAACGTAATATTTGTCGACGTAGTTGAAAGCTGATTTTTATCCAGGAAAAGATTCATTAGATACGCTTCTTGTCTTTCTGTGTTAAAATAATAGTAAAGTTAGAAAATTATATTTGTACAGACCCGGTTGTTAATAATTTTGTATCAGAAAACTGCGTGTAGATCGTTTTCAAATACTTCCAACGTTTATTTACATAACTTTCGAGTTTTCAATTTTCATTCACATGCTTCTATTACACTTTTATATGATCTAATTGCAAATTTTGAATATAGTGCAATATAGTGTGTACAGTGATACAACGTTAAGCTTAGACAACGATAATATATTGTTTTAATCTTGATGTGAAAGAAATGTTTCACAAGTTACATATTTCGTATTCTGAGTATAGCCTTGACGAATTGTATTAGTTACTCCACTTTGTCCCCAACAAATTGCATCCATATTTTTTTATTAAAAATTAGTGATCTGGCAACCTTCGTGTCACGTGACACGAAGGTTGCCAGATCACTAATTTCTAAAAAAATCTTTGCCAGATATTTTTTCTGAATTCTGTAATCAACCACAGCGTTCGGATACTTTTTTGAGCGACTGTACATTCTTCTTGATTGTTGGATGTATGAAACGCAGTTGGTGTCATCTGTGTCTTGTTGGATGAATTTAAAATAATAGGAATTTCATAAGTAAAGATAATAAAAATCGATGCTCCTAGTACAGTCCTGTGCATGACTCCACTTTCGATGGTTCTGATGGAGGATAAATTATTCCATCTCGAATTTGCCGTGTTCGGTGAGATATGAAGTTCGAGAGATTCTCACGATCATACTAAGTATGGGGCGTCTGAGTAATTTTTTGAATTAAATAGAATCGTTTTAATTTGCCAAAGGCTTTTTCAAAGTCCAGGAAAATGACGTCAACAGGAATATTATTATGTAAAAGTGAGGTCCATGAATGCAAATTTTGAAATAGTTGTATAAGTTACAAACTGTTTATTAGGTATAATGGTTTTCGATTGTAACAAGAGAAAGAACTTATACGATATGTATACATCTTTTCATAATCTTAGGTATATATTGTTGAGTGAAATGGGGCGATGGTTGCGAAAATTTTATCTTCACCATTTCGCTTAAAAACAGGCACTACTATTGCATGACGACATTCCTATGGTGGTATGTTGACACTTTACACTTTTTAAGCTATTATTAAAGAGATCTAATGGAACTAATGAGGTTTTTGAAAAAGATTGGTGAAAATCCATTAGGTCCTGGGGCAGAAGTAGTAGGAGTCTGATCAATAGCTTTTCAAATATTTTGCACATCAAACGGTCAATCAAAATCAAGGATAGATCTTTCAGCAGGTATACTTCTCGCTGTGCATTCAGGAATATAAATCAAAATTTTCAGCTAAAAAAATGCCAAGGCACCATCAAATTGCAATAATGGTGGAATACTGTACGACACTTTCATGCGTCTTCGAATGTCAACGATGACAGCATTTCGATTGGTAGCTTTACATAAATAATTCAATTTCGTAGACTCGTTATCTTCCAGACCATTCGTATATCTCGTTCAAGTAATATTAAATGATTAACAAGATTCTGAAAAAAATGAGATTTATTGAGAGAGGTAGTTCCAACGGTATCAAACATTCCATTAATTGGAGGCATGGGGAGAAGACCGGTTCTCTCACCACTAATGGCTTAAGACATTAATCCTTATAGGAATTACACGTATCACTTTTACGAGTGAACGTTTTCAAGAACCATAATTCGAACGCGAAACTAACCTGCCCAGACGCATTTCTCCAGTGTAGGGTTGGCGATGTGTCTAGAAGTAAAGAGTCAGGTAACGTAGATGGCCACTGATAAGGATTATCCCTCAGCTGATATAAAATATTTCTGTTTGTCTATTCTCTTGGTGATGTCAACCGATGAACAAATAGAAAACACGGCAATAGATTTTCCCCTCAGTTGAAGCAAATTCTGGATCCGTAATCATGTTCAAAGCCATTACACAGTCCAGTGGGTATAAATGATCAGCACCAGGACTTTGTGAAGTTGACCACTCCTCAACAGGATAGAAAAGAATAAAAATAAGAAGTAGCGATAGATGACCCCTATCAACAGAGCACACTAATCTGGCAGCCCTCCTCATCCGTTCCCTTCCACAAGAGAATATCTCTTTTGAAAGGTACTAACGGTCTGCACCACCAGAAGGCGGGGTCGCACTCTAGGTGTTAAGCCTAACCGGTTCTATGCATCATTCTAGATGATTGGTGCACAATTTTCCTTCCACTGTATGCCCATTTCTTATGGATATTATTATGGATGATATTATTTTATGGATATTATTATGGATGATATTATTTTTAAATTGCTCCATTTTGGAAACAGATCTTTCAATTTCTCCGTTAAAGTTGCCCTTTTTTGGTATTTGATAAGATAAACTATTCGTAGAATTTTCCAGACAACCACTTTCTTTATTATTTTTTTCTTTGGATTTAACAAGTGGAGGTTCTCAATCAAAACGGCTTCTACAATGCAGCAGGTTGAATGAATTATACAATGCATAACTAAAAACTTTAATATGTATCATACAAACTTGAACACACTGAAAAATAGACAAAAGAAGAATTATAAATAAAACTAAATATCTACTCTTTGAAGTGCACTTGCAAAATGTTAACAAAAAACACCTAAGTAAACCGGTCCGCCACTGGATTTAACACTTATATGTCCGCGAATAATTTTTCGTGATTTTGAAAACAATACTCAAATAAGTTTATTGTGCTGTCCATAATTACATTAGAAAATGCTCCATCCTATTATGTAGCTTTTAGTTTATTAAATTATTATTTATTTATTATTTCACCTTATTTATTATATTATTAATATTTCACTATCTATTAGTATTTATTTTTCGAATACTCTCTTAGGGAAGATTTTCTTCTATTACTTAGTTCAGTATTAACGTCTGAATCGTCCATACGAAATTAGTATTTCCAACCATTTAATATATTAAACAAATGCTAAATAAGTGTATGGAGCGTCTATTCGAAATTTATTTTGAAACTGTTAAGACTACCGCTAAGCCATGCATTGTTTCCTAGGCACAAGTACTCTCTAAATATTCAATGAATATTACTGAGAATTCAGATTCTCATAGATTTCATTTATACATTTAACTCATCTGTCACATTTTCTTACAAAAAAAAAACAAGAATGTGAAGAAGTTACGGAACTTCGATGTCATCATTCAAGGAACTTTCTACTTTAAAGAGTCTTCGTACTATTACATAAATGCATTTTTTCTCTCGTGGAAACACCTAGGAAGAACTAATTTTTTGCATATTACAAAGGTTACAATGTAATGAGTAGCCTGATATGAAATTTAGCTTCGGAATCGTGTGGAAGTTTTACTTTTTTTCACTATATCACAAAAAACATGCCAAAATAAACCTCTTCACTATAATTTTGTTTTATATTCCGACGTTGTAAATAGCAGAAAAAATAGTTTGGAAATCTTTTTCAAACAATTTCGTAGTTGGAAAATAAAATATTAAAATTAATCTTGAAAAATTACAGTTTTTTTCTGAAAAACTTACATTTATTATTATTATTATTATCTTATATTATTAGCTTTAATATAGTATATATTTTTTTATGATTCGCAATAAGTCGATTTTAGACATTTGCCAAAATATTTTCCTGCTCTCCTGCGAAGCGACAGACTCTTCCTTCGTGTCTTCCTGTCTGTCTGACTGTCTGTTTCGCAACTCCGGCCCGAAGAGATTTCAATTTCATTCTTTTATATTTTCCACTAACCAATTCACCACAGCCGACCATTGTCCTTAGCCCATTATTTTGCAATTAATTAAACTCAACTGCTGACCGACGGGCCTTGAGGTAAGATTTTGTGATCGACCTACACGAAAATGCCCCCGCGGCCCAGTCCGCCACTGTCCATAACTCTTTAAACATTAAGCAAATGTTGTTGAAAATAAGGTTTAGAGAGAGATTCGAGTAATATCATAAGTCGAACTTCAGTGTCAGTTTTCTCTAAATAATTTAGGTTTAAAATTAGGATCTTTTAATATTGTTTTAGGTTCATGTAAGATGAAAGTTATTACCAGTACCTTTGGTAATATAGTGAGTATAATGGCAACACGAACAAGCAGATTGCATCGCAGTAGCACTAGCCGAACACATAAAAGATTCTTCTAACTGTTTTAGAAAAACGCATATGTATTCGTGCTATCATCTCACTAATACAGCAGCTGTTATAACGTTAGCATTCGTCTCTTTTTAGACATCACTTGTTTCCCTCGATGCTATCTTTCTTTCCCCTGGTCGAAATTTCCATCGCAACGGAATCGTTCGTTCCTCCAGGTCAAAGAAAGTAACACTTGCGATGGATTACCAGAAGAAATGCTTGACTGAAACGAGAAGTCGAAACTGTTAAAGAGAGTGCCCCTCGGGCGCTGACTCTGTATCATTGCTTCAGACTTATAAATGTTTCAGAAGCTATTTATTAGGGCATCCATCACAGTCCGATGCTGCAGAGGCACCAGCAAAGAGATCCTTCGCTGCTCGCAAGGATTCCATTACTGTCATCTTATCGTAATAGGATGTTTTCACTTTGGAAGACAGTCCGAACTCCGATGCTGACGCTTGTTGCCACTTTTTTCTTCTTCATTTGCAATTTGATGGAACGAACTTTAGTAGAAAACCAAAAGCAGATAAATATCTGACACTTACGAACGATCGGATTTATCCAAATTGTGGAGAACATTTTCAGATTGAAAAAAGAAAAAAAAGCAAGATAAAAAAACAGCGTAAACATTAAGGTTTCTTGTTTTTTTTTTCTTTTATCATTGCACGAAGAGTACAGAGATTAGATAACAAATGTTGACGTCATGTGTTCACAATACCAAACGAGTTGGGTTGTTTTACCTCTGAGCGGCACTTTTTTGCACACCATGGACTAAATGGCCAGGTCACATGGACCCCGAAGGCTCAGAGAAGGTTGAGGGAGGGGACCCACTGGAACAGCTGTTGGGAGACAGATGGTAGCCTCCCGTCGAGGCCATCCAGCTTGTTCTTTAACGTACACAGGGTATGGCTCTCCCGCACACGAGCCACGGCCTAACGTCCCATCTGACGGACGGCGGTCTTTCCAAACCCATCGGTGAATAGCAAACGAAGTAATTTCTTTGAAGCCTTGTATGAAATGTTTGGCAAAATTATAGTTCTCTTTTTGTTTAATTCTTATCAACATAAAAATAAAGAATTTCAATAGAAGAATTATGGAGTTTATATAAAAGCGACTTTTATAATTTCTAATTTCTCATCTGGACTGCATCGCATGAACGTATTTTGTACACATGTATACAGTATAGTAAGCAATGTCTGTCACACTTGTGAAGTGTGACTAGACATTGCATTGCGTAGGATGAGACATTAACCCATGGCCCACATGCAGGAGAACTCATACTCCTGAAAACGTTAAAAGATATCCTTTTAACGGTTTCAGGTTACCATCTGTCCAATGAATCCCTAAGAGTGGAATATCATTGGTACAAACGTTTCAACCTAGTAACCAGGTTCAAGTGCCATAATTGAGATTTATCTCCGTTAAATCCCTACCCTCGATTAGAAACGGGGACACAGACTGGCTTGGAAAGTCCATCGGATGGGATGTAAAGCTGTAGCCCAATGTGCAGGAGAGCCATAACCTGTGCATGCTAAGAACACACTGGATGGTCTTGACTGGTGGCTTTCAACACTCTTCTAAGAGCCAACCAGTGTGTTCCCTACATTCTCTGAGCACTTTGGGGTCCTTGTGCTTAGGCATTGAGCCTATTGTATGAGAAAAAGGCCACTCAGAGAAAATAGCCGACATACTGGGGCCTCCATACTATACTAGGGGCTTTGCAGCTCGGGCTGCCAATTCTATCAAAGGGGCTTCGGCTCCTTGTTGTTGACTCACTTCTCGCTCTACTTCCAGAGCAATATGAAATTTTGCATTTATGAATGATGCAAAGGACGGCCAAGCTGCTTTTATAGCCAGTCAATTAACAAATCTATGAAAACTGCATGCACCGATGATAAAATTCATACAATACACAATTGCAGTATCGTTTGCATTGAGAGAAATGTAACTCAAAGCCTGTCTTTCTGGGGTATAAACATTTAAAGCACTTCACTCGACGAGTGAGTTAGTCGGTAGTGTGTAAGGTTCTCAATCTAGACCATCCTATATTTAGTCAGAAATGGGGCATCGATGGTCTTGGCCCCATGTAGGAGAGCCATACTCTGTGCACATTAAAGAACACATTGGATGGCCTTCTCATGAGTCTCCAATTTGTCACCAAACAGTTGTGCAATGGGTCTCTGGAAATCGTCTTCACCTGACCATTTAGTCTATAGTGTGTGAAAACAAATAGTCCGAGGTAAACAACTCGACCCACATCCTGGATTAAAAAATAACGTACGAACTCTGATGGAGCAGGAAAGTTGGAAACAAGTTGGTTTTCCTCTGAGCGGCACTTTTTGCACACACAGAGCTAAATGGCCAAGTGATTAGGATTCAGAAGGTTGGGGGAGGGGACCCACTGAACAGCTGTTGGGATACAGATGGTAACCTCCCATCAAGGCCATCCAGCATGTTTTTAACGTGCACAAGGTATGGCTCTCCTGCACATGAGGACATTGCTTTACATCCCATCCGATGGATGGCAGCCTTTCCGAGCCGATCAGTGTCTCTTACTGACCGAGGGCAGGGAGGAAAGTTATGTAGAGATAATTCCCACCTGTGCCAGCTTTGAAATTTGAACCTGGGAACTGCGGATTACACGCCTGGTACGATACCGACTGAGCTCACCCCGTTGGCAATCAGTGAAATCAATTTTTAAAAGTTAAATGTAGGGAAAGCTACATACTGAGCCTCACATCGACACGTCAGCTAACGTACCTCATTTCTCTTCTGGCATCCAGACTCCGTTACAGACAGTGACAGATGACGTGTTATAATATGATAGAGGCCTGCTTCGTATGTTGCCATTAAAGTTTCGTCACTGTTGTAGAACGACAAGTTTCACTCTACAGAATCTTGGACATTGCTTATTATACTGTATACATGTTATGTATTCGGACTGACGCTCTTATGACGGGGAATAACACTCTTCTCCACAAAGCTTATGATGAATAGCCCTGGGCTGAAGGGGGGATCTTAACAAATGTAAAAAACAAGTTAAAATGCTGATATTTTAAGAGTTAACTTTTGGACTGGTGGTTGTCTCACTCGGTAGCGCTACAGGTGAGCCAATCACCCGTCAGAAAGTGAACTCTTAAAATATCAGCTGTGGCTAAAAGCCTTTCGTTTTTTCAGCAGAAGAATAACGAAACTTTAGAATTTTATTCTGCTATAATTAACGATATGTAAGTCACGTTTTATACCCAGATGAAAGAACATTTCATTCTGAATTATAACATAAGTAGTCTTCATTTGAATTTCATTTAAGTTTACTTTTAAATAGCAGTTAACTGGCTTTTCACATGTTAAGGGTTAAAGAGTAATGGTATAAAATTGTATTAAGAAATGTCGCATAACAAAACTTTTAATTACGCAATAAAGTAAGTGTTTTATAATTTTGTGGCAGTTAAAAAAATGTTGTTTTTCAAATAAAAATGAAAACTAACTAAATTGGTGACATATTGACTGAAGTAGAAGCTTTTACATACAGACCCTCGTCAAATTCAACGAAACACAGGAAAACTCAGTTACTTAATGAGAAATGTATCACATAGAGCTTAGTACCAGAATTGTTTCTATTGTTCACTTAAAGCAATGTTTTTGCTCCTCGATTCGTTTTAATGGGTAGGTCGCAAATAACACTATGAAAGAAAATGGTTTGTGAATGCCCACGTATCATCCCTTAAGATCCCCCCCCCCTTCACCCCAGGGAATTCATCACGAGTCTTGAGGAGAAGAGTGTTGTTCAGAAGAGTGTCAATCCAAAAATACATAACATGTATACAGTATAATAAGCAATGCGGAAAAAATTGAAATTAAGTTCTAACGGACACAGACTTTTTTTCCTCGGACCTCGTATTCTTGAGAAATTCCCCCTCAGATACCGTAATGCTGTCTAAAATCAAATCTCTCCCTACAATAGAAACGGAAATAAAATTTCAGAAAACAATTTTTTTTTTACTGCATGTGCGAAAATTTTAGTAGAATCTCTAAAATTTATATAAAAATCAGAAGAAAAGGATATCCGAAACTTTCGCTGCGGATACCTGATAAGGATTTGAGCCCTATTATCCCGATACCGATTACGGATATATCCGTAATCGGTATCGGATAATAGGGCTCAAATCCAATCAGAATAATAGGGCTCAAATAACCTGTTTCTAAAACGGATATATCCGTTTTAGAAATCCTAGTTCGAACACCTGCTTTAGAGGAACAAGTGGTGGACATGGTCGAGGAGGATCCCGGGACTTCACGAAAAGAATAGCAGCAGACGTAGATGTTTTATATTCAGTTGTAAGGAGAATTTGTCATCAGGGCCAACTCTACCCATATCATGTGCAGCAAGTAAAGCCCTCTCACCAGCTGATTTTCATCCACGAATCGTGTTTTCGCTATGGCTTCTACAGCAGTGAATTGCACCTGGCTTTCTCTATTCTCTGCTTTTCACCGAAGAATCGCAATTCAGAAGAGATGGCATTCGGAATTTTCATAACTTTCACCATTGAACATGGGGAAATCCTTACGAAATTATCCAGTCTCGGCATCGAAAGTTTCATGTGAATGTTTGGGCTAGGATCATTGATGACTGCCTGATCGGCCATTTTTCCTGACACAACACTCAATGGCCAGCAATGCACGCATTTCTTGGAGGTGAAACTATCTGCATTGCTGGAAGACATTCGATTAGCAACACGCCGTTGCATGTAATTCATGCAGACAGTGATCCAGCATATTTTAGCCTCACTGCTTGAGATCAACTCGATCGTACGTATCCTGGTCTTGGATTGGTAGAGGTGGACCAACTCCATGGCCTACAAGCTCTCCCGATTTTAATCCACTAGATTTCTTCTTATGAGGACACATTAAGATTGATGTTTCGCTACCCCTGTTCCTAATACACAAGCTCTCCGCGAACAGATTATGGATAGTTGTCAAAGAATTCAGAACACTTCGGGACTTTTCGAAAGTGTTTGATAGTCAATGAGGAGACGCTGTGAGGCGCGTATCGGAGCTCGGAGAGATCCTTTAGAAGACTTTCTCTGATATCTGTCGTCGATCACTTACGGTTGCCATAATATCTGGAGTAAAATCTAATTAATTTCAGTCTTTCTTACTTGCACTAATTATTGCTATAACTCGAAAGGGAAGCGTTCTGACCCAATGTTTATAAGAACTCTTTTCGTTACTATGCGCAGTAGAGCACGTCTTCAAAGTTTGACTAGACCTTTTGTAAACACCCTGTATAAAACCTTGAGCCTATGTAAACAAGGTAACGTGATGCCTTTGAATTTTTATGTATACGCATTCACTTGGGAATTTGGTCGTTTGACTTTGTAAGTAATGATGAGGTTAGACAAAAAGAATCCAAACTCCTTTGAGGAACATATTGCGCAAAGAGAGAGTGCATTGGTTTGTCATGTTGCTCGTATGCATAATCATAGATTAACGAATAGGATTATGAACAGTGTTCTTAAGGGCCTCAAGATAAGGGAAAAAACCTAGGATGTGATGGGCAGACAATGTCAAACAGAACCTTCTTAAAAGTGTCGTGTAGTGGCATAATGCAATAGCTGAAACTCAAAATAGACGTGTTAAGAGGACTAAATTATATAATCTGGTTGGATCTATATACATTGCTGCTTAAGGATTAGATAAGTATCCTTTTCAAACATGTCCTTTTAAGAAAAAATAATTCTTGAAGTAATATCTAAAGACAATTTTTGCATTTCTTTTGTAAATACATTTAGAGCTCAAACTATTATCAAAAGACTATTTTTAGAAAATTATTTTCAAATGATCGCTGTTTATTTGAACTTCTCCACACATGATGAAAGAGAATCTTTTTAATATACATGGTTAGTTTTCAGCGTAAGAGTCAAGAGTTATGCTCCTTTGCCAGTAATGGGATATCAATTTCTTTTTGTTGCTAGGTGAAACGTTGACCGCCACCTACCATCAAATAACCTGTTTCTTGCTTTGTTTTGAATATCTTATGATGCAAGAAAGTGCCTTCACAAATGCTCATTCCCATTTTCCAACTTGCACATATTGTTCATTTCGCCATAATCTCTAAAAACTTCGTACTGATGATGTCGAAGCGAAACTATTTCATTTGTGAATATCCTACTACCTCCGAACCCATATTGTTCACCTCATACTTGCCTGACAAAAAAATTGTCCATGTTATTTAATCCTTTTGATGTAATCCTTTGAAGAATTGGATATGATATTCATACAATAGTAAATGGTAAAATATTTCTAACCAGTCTAGATTAAAAAAATAAGGGGGTGGGGAGAGGATTCAGGACGGTTTACGTGGCCGCAATGGGCCAGAACAACACTCTAGGATTTCTCCTATCAAAGTTGCGCAGTAGATATTTACCATTTTCACGCTTCTATACCGGTTATGGTCTGTAAATGGTAGCTAAAAAGTCACTGGAAGGAGAGTTATGCACCAATTCCCTGTGATGATGCATAGAACTGGCCAGGCCTAGCACCTAATGTCCGACATCGACTTATCATGATGCAGGCCGTTAGTACCTTTCGAAAGAGATACTCTCTTGTGGAAGTGAACGGAAGTGGAGGGCTGAAAGATTAGTGTGACCTACTGATCTGGACAGCTATGGCTACTTTTTTTTTCTAACTTGCTGAGGAGTGGTCAACCACACAGGGTCCTGGTGCTGACCATATAAATCTACTGTACTGAAATAAGGCTCTGAGCTTGATTATGTATCCTGAATTTGCTGCACTGGTGGGCTTCTGTGGAGGGAAAAGTTTTCCCTGTGTTTTCTGTGTTTCTGGATTGACAGCCCCAAGTGAATAGATTCACAGGATATGTTTATCAGCTGGTGGATAATCCTGAGCAGAGGTCATACAGGCACCTGAACTCTTGCTTCTACAGGCATCGTCAAATTCTGCATTGGAGGAAGTCTTCCAGTGTAGATGGCTTCAGCCTTTAGTAGTGGGGGAACGGGTCTTTTCCCTATGCCTGCGATTAGGGGACTGTTTGATATTGTCGGCTTTCCCTATATCAATAAAAATAGTTATTTTATTTTGGCTATATCTAAACTTGAACTACATAAACCCCAGGGGTGGATGAAATTACTACTAAAATGCTTAGAGCTGGGAATGTTTCGGTTACCAGATGGATGACTGAAATTTGTAATATCTTTTATGATAAAGGCATGATTTCTAAGGACTTGACCAGAGCAATTATTATACCTATTTTTAAAAACTATGATCACACTTCTTCTGATAACTGTAGGGGTATCAGCCTACTTTCTTCTTTCAGGTAAAGTTCTTTGCAAGATTGTGTTTCAGGTAAAGTTCGTTGCATTGATAGAATTAAGAATCTGGTTGATGGACAATTGTGTGATGAGTAGTGTGGATTTAGAAATTGTAGGGGATGTGTCGATCAAATGTTTTTACTTCGGCAGATACATCTAAACACTAAGCTTAGGCTATATAATGTTTTGGCCTGCTTTGATAAAACTTTAACCCTTTGTAAGCGAGAAAACGAAAAAGCGCACAATATCCATCTTTTTGGCCAATTGTGAATTTAATTTTCATACTTCAACCTAATAAACCAGTAGATGAATTAAAGTCATATAGACCAGTAACTCTGACTTCTAATATTCTTAAAATTTTTGAAAAATTTATTTAAAAAATCTGTTGTTTCTTGACGAAAAAAGTATTTTCTCTGATCATTTCATTGAATTTAGAAGAGGAAGGCCAACTATGGATTGTTTAATTCGTCTTGTTGGAAATGTTAAAAATGCTTTACACCACAAAAAGGCTCCGGCTACAATTTATTTTGACCTTACAGCTGCTTTTGACTCAGTATTGATTACTGGTCTTTTATACAAACTTAGCAAAATAGGGGTATCTGGACATCTGTACTCCTTTTTAAAGTTTTACCTTACTGATAAGAACTAACAGGTTAAACTATATAGCGTTTACTCAAATAAACTTAAAATGCATATTAGAATTTCACAGGGTAGTATTTTATCACCCACACTTTTTAATATATATATATACTGTATATCGTTATGAGCTATCTAAATCTAGTAATCAAAATGTTAACTATTTAATTTATGCTGATGACGTTACCTTATGGGTGATAGAAAAATAACACAAAGATCTGGAAAAAGCACTTCAAGAAGCAATCAAAAACATTCATTTATACTGTGACAAACGAGGGGCGGGGTGGCTCAGCAGGTAGCGCGCCAGGCTCGTAATATGTAGTTCCCAGGTTCGAGTCCCAGCTGGATCAGCGTTGATATTTATCTTCGCAAAATTCTCCCCCCTGCCCACGGTCAGTAGGGGACACCGATGGGTTGGGAAATGCCACCGTCCTTCCGATGGGACGTTAGGCCGTGTCCCCATGTGCGTAAAAGACATACCCTGTGTACGTTAAAGAACACGCTGGATGGCCTTGACGGGAGGCTACCATCTCTCTTCTAACAGCTGTTCCAGTGGGTCCCCTCCCCCAACCTTCTCTGAGCCTTCGGGGTCCATGTGACCTGGCCATTTAGCCTATGGTGTGCAACAAAGTGCCATTCAGAAGTAAAACAACCCAACTGTGACAAATGGTACTTGAAAATAAGTGCAGAGAAGTCATTAGTCATGTCTTTTGTTAGGACTAAAGCTGTTATTCCTCAACTAAATGTTTACCTTAATCATGACTTGTTGCCTAATACAGATCAACATAATTATTTAGGAGTAGTCTTAGACTCCACACTCAATGGGATAAACATTTACAAAACATTTGTACGACTATTATTAAAATTTTGATAAACTCTTTAATTTTGCCAAATGTTTAGCAACAACAAATTTGGGATGCTCTCCAACAAATCTTTTTTTATCTTTATAAAAATTTGGTTAGTCAAATTTGGAATATGGTCTTGGTTTGTTGGTGGGAATGCCAGACTTTAAATTTAACAGGCTAAATATCTTGCAAAATAAGTTTATTAGACTTGCTTTGGGCTTATTGAATGGTACCCCAAAGCTTTCTCTTTTGGCAGAAACAAATCTGCCAATTTTTGAAATTAGAGCAAAATATTTGCCCTCTAAGGATTAGGCAAGGTTACAGCTCAAACATAAAGAGCGTTTTTAATGAGGAGGTTTACAAAAAAAAACGAAATTTCTGCTCCTAATGTATTAAAGAAAGACTTATATTTTGTCGATTTTTAGAAATTAAAAATATAGGTGATTTATATACAAAACGATCCTATTTGGACTTTGCAATGTCCAAATATTAAAGATAATATTCCTAATATAATAAAAAAGTGGTATGGACAAAATAGTCTTAAAGATTATAACCGAATCCTTTATTGATAATGAATATGACAATTTTTTACAGATATTTACTGATAAGTCTTACTTCCCCAATGAAAGTATTGCTAGAACTGCTTTTGACATACCAGCCAAAAATATTTTTGAACAATTTAAATTTTCTAGAGATGCTACTATTTTTCAGGCTGAATTATAATTATATTATATTATAATTGCAATATATAAGTCAATTACATGGATTGAAATAATAAATAATTCATTACACAGCTAATAATTCATAATTTAATATACGATAAAGCTGTAGTTACACTAAAATTATTCATATACTGTATCAAAGTAGATATAAGCAAAATAGGGATAGGCCACTATGTCACTAATTTAGCCCTTTTGGCCAATATATGACGTAGATTCTATCCAAGGTGGTGAACATATATTCTGTATAACTCACATTATTAAACCTTTGTTAATATTCAGAGGAAATTGAGTTAAATAAAATATTTACCATTCTTGTTTTGCTAATACAACGGCAATAGGAATGTGCTACTAGTTGTTAAAGTCCGTTATAAAAGACTTATAGTGCTTTCACTATGCATTACCATTCCTTCATTGATGGCATATTTTTCTTTGCTTTATCCTCACAACACAGCCAGAATGTTCATTCGTGATGATTATTGAAGAAAACAACGATGTTAAGCTCTCTTCACTTGATTTTACGTAGAAGTATTCAGCCAGTAGATGGTACGAGTTATCCTTCAATCTTTAGTTGAAAGTCATTATAATACTTCATTGGCATATATTTACACATTCGCTATCTTGCGTGATAAAAGACGATATGTTCAATCCACTGCTTATTAATCTCTTTGCATCGTGATACAAATATCTAAAAGAAAATTTACTGCACTAAAACGTTTACAAAATTATAAACCTAACATTAAAACATCTTAAAAACTACATCATAATTAGTGCAGACTCCTCAAACACAACTCGAGCTCCACTTGAGCGACGCGTTTCGCTCTTATACACATTTGGATATCTTCACAGTTCGTCTTATAGATCGTAGATCGTATAATCATATTCAGTGTACCGGGTAATAATTTTACCCTAATCATCTGCATCATAAAGATATGCCCATTTGGCATGAGTAAGAAAAAAATATATAAGTAAACCATCCTTAGGTGGGCCCCTAAGGGCAAACATAAGAAAAGCTAAAAATAGGAGTAAATTTGTATAAGAAACCTAAAACGGATAGGTTTTCTCAGAGAATGCTACCGTTTTAGGCCTCTTGTACTTGTTCAAAGTAGTATGATCGCAAAAGAATCGAGAAGAAATAATCTCATTGGGATTATTGCTTACAGCCTCAAAAAATCTTTTTGAGGTGCGTTTTATATGTGTATATATATGGTCGATGCCCAGGTCTTTATGGGGTTGTCTGTTAGTAACAAACCAGGGGGCATCGACCGCAGTTCTCAAAATCTCGTTCTGTAAGACCTGAATCTTACGAATATTGGTGGGTGTAGTATTCGCCCATAATGGTGAAGCATAGAGAATCACCAGTCTGATGATCAACAGCTCGTCTTATGTTGGTAACAGTAGCTTATATACATCCCTCGCTCAAAACGTCAGAGTCACATGATTGTGACGTTACTAAGGATTGGGTACTCGTATGTTAAGTAAAAAGATCCCATGCTGACGGTAGGGGTGGACAATCGTTATTGCAAACTCGGTCACAGTTTTTATTTATCCATAATTATTCAGCGTATGACAGCTGAAATTTAGTTTTCGGGGCAGTTATCGGTTTATATTCTATTGTTTTTAAATTAAATTTATTATTTATTACTGTTTATGCTAAGGCAGTAGTTTTTATTCCTTTTGATATATCATATTGGTGTTCTTGTATTCGTGTTCTATATTACCTATGTTTTCCCAATATATCTATCTTTGCGCTGCAATATGTTATGGGGATCAGGTATTGTAATTTCATACCCCCCCTTGTTGGATACTGTTTATCTATGTCATTTATTAATAAATCTTTAATAGAATGTGTGATTTTGGTTGGAACAGTAATTTTATATTTTTTAAGTATTTTTTGTACGGTTTGAGTTATATTTGTTATATAAAGAAAGCTTTTTGTATATATATATTGTATTATTAATTATGTGTTTTGGAGTGGGATATAAGTGTTTTGATTCATAAAACTTAGCATTTTTTCCCCATCTGTTAAGATTTTCTTCAGCGTATCCTGCTTCTTTAGCTGTATTTCCAATGTATTTTAGTTCCTTTTGCAAACTTTTTGTTTTTGAGCAATATCTAAATGCTCTAAGAAGATGTGGGTAAATGCTCGCCTGCTTAAATTTTCAGGGATGTGCTGAGTCTTTTGGTATAAAGTTAGGAATATTGGTGGGTTTTCTGTATACTGTAGTTTCACAAATCTATGTCATATATTGGCCAAAAGGGTTAAATTAGTGGCTTAGTGGCCTATCCCTATTCTGCTTACATCTACATTGATAGAGTATGTGAATACTTTTAGTGTAACTACAGCTTTATCGTGTATTAAATTATGGATTGAAATAAATTTACTTAATGAAAATATGATGTTGTTAACAGATTGCAAAGCAGCCTTGTTAGCCTTGCTAAATGGTATTTATAATAATTATTATAATAAGATCATACTAGATGTTTTCGAAATATACACGAAATCTGTTATAAAAGGTAATCATATTGTTACGGCAGATGAACGTGCTGCAGTGACTTTATGATAAACGTAACATGAACGCTCGTGTATGCTTCTGCGAGAGATTTATATAACAAACGAATTTGAACATAGAACTGATCTGAAAATTAAGAAAGATAGAACGACAATGTTAAAGTGTGGAGATCTGAAAGGAGGCATAAATAGTCTCAGTCTGTGCACGATAGTGAAAAACAGAGGAGATATTTTTATGTAGTGAGTGCCCGGGTTGTTGTTTAGTTGTATTAGTGTAAAATCTAGTGACATAAAAGGATGGTTTACGCCTGAAATAAAGATATTCAAGAGACATGGCAATCAAAGTGAAGAGGAGATAATTTCGTTGAACAGACAGAGCAGGTCTTAACTGTTCTGTAGAAAAAAAGGTTATTACTTTATATAGGATAGTATTTATTTTGTTTATAAGTTATTTCGTTCATACTTTTGTAATAATTTACATTGTAATTTGTATTGTAAAATATACTTATTTATACTCGCGCTCAGTGCTTACCCATTTTAAATTAGCAACAATATTATTTTTGATGGTTGCCTAGCCACTGTGGAAGGGCAGGCAAAGAGAATGTGGGCAAAATTACTAAGGGTGCTATTAATTTACAAGTATCTACAACTTTACCTTCATTTCTCATATGTTTTAAAAGAAAAAATAAAGAAAAAGAAATTCAAGAACTAAATGCATATTTCTAATTTCATGCTCCAATTAATAGTAACTTTAGATATTATCTTGATGAAAATGCTTTATTTTTTAAGCAGTATAATATAAATAGACAAGATATTAGTAAAATCATAAGGCTGCGTGTAGGTACTGCTGCACTTAATAACTGCCTTTTTAAAATCAAGAAGAGCCAGTCCGATTTGTGTAACATCTGTCAAGTTAAAGAGACTGTTTCTCATCCGTTGTTAAATTGTGAAACGTATGATGAAGCCAGAAAATTCTTTTTTGAAGCACTTCGTTACAAATGCGCTGTAACTGAACATACACTACAAAATAATTTGAATCCCGATAATTCTTCTGAATTAGTTACCTTCCAACTTTTAATTGGTTTCCTTCGGGAATCAATGCTAAATAACGAAAATAAAAAACGAATTAAAGAGACTGTTTCTCATACGTTGTTAAATTGTGAAACGTATGATGAAGCCAGCCTGTAAATGGTAGCTGGGCATAAACCGGAAGGAGAGCTGTGTACCAATCTCTAGTGATGATGCACAGAACCGACCAGGTCTAGCACCTAATGTCCGACCCCGCCTTCTCGTGGTGCAGGCCGTTAGTACCTTTCAAAACAGATATTCTCTTTTGGAAGGGAACGGAAGGGAGGGCTGCCAGTTCAGTATGGCCTACTGATCTGGTCATTTATGGCCACTTTTTCTTTTTTTTTAAACCCAGCTGAGGAGTAGTCAACTTCACAGGGTCCTGGTGCTGACCATTTATTCCTACAAGACTGGATTTGTTTATGGATTTGAGCTTGATTATTGATCCTGGACTTGCTGCACTGGTGGGCCTCTGTTGAGGGAGAATCTGCCGCTGTGTTTGCTTCTCGGTTGCCAGCTCTAAGTGAACAGAGGCATGGGATACCTTATATCAGATGGTGGATAATCCTAATCAGAGGCCATCGCAGGTACCTGAACCTTACTTAGCTAGTTGGGAATCGTCAAGCCTAAACTGGAGTAATGTGTCTCAGGCAGGCCATGTGGCTCTTGAAAAAGTCCACTTGAAAAGGTGATGCCTGAAGTTCCTACCAGCATCGGTGACTTCAGCCTTTAGCAGAGGAGGAACAGGTCTTTGCCCCATGCCTGCGATCAGGGGGCTGTTTGATATTGTTGGTCCTACCAATCTCAATAAACCTGATTTCTTTAAAAATTCTACTAATCATTTTCTCTCTGCAGGGACGTGGAACGTGAGGACATTACATAGAGATAATTCTCTTGATGTCCTCATGCAGGAATTCCAGCGAAATAACCTAGATATTCTAGGCTTACAATAGACTATGACTGTCACAATGACATGTACAGGTAAAGCACAATGCACAGGTAAAGGTGAGAAACTTAAAAATAACTTTAAATTTCTCTTTACAGGGAGGGAGGATGGAAAGCATCACCAAGGCGTGGGTCTGCTTCTCAGCAGAAACGTTAGTGATTCTCCTCTAGGATATGAGTGCATTAATGAAAGGTTTCTTACAGCAAAATTTCAGACAAGCATTAAAAACTTGAATGTTATCTGCTGTTATGCCCCCACTGAGGATGCCGATGAGGATGAGAAGGAAAGGTTTTAGGACAACTTCAGGATATTTTGAATTCTGTCAAGAAAGGAGATATTACCCTTGTTATAGGTGACTCCAGTGCCAACGTTGGTACTGACTCTGACCTTTGGAAAGGGGTGATAGGCTCTTTTGGTATTGGTAGCTGCAATCGCAATGGGCAACGTCTCCTACAGGTAAGTAAACTCAATGGTTTCAGAATAACTAACACAGATTACAAACACCGCAACATATGGGGCGGGGGTGGCTCAGTCGGTAGCGCGCCAGGCTCGTAATCTGTAGTTCCCAGGTTCGAGTCCCAGCTTGGTCAGCGTTGAGATTTATCTCCGCAAAAATTCCCCGCCCTGCCCACGGTCAGTAGGGGACACCGATGGGCTTGGAAAAGCCGCCGTCCGTCTAATGGGACGTTAAGCTGTGGCTCCGTGTGCGGGAGAGCCATACCCTGTGCACGTTAAAGAACATGCTGGATGGCCTTGACGGGAGGCTATCATCTGTCTCCCAACAGCTGTTCCAGTGGGTCCCCTCCCCCAACCTTCTCTGAGCCTTCGGGGTCCATGTGACCTGGCCATTTAGCCCATCGTGTGCAAAAAAGTGCAGCTCAGAGGTAAAACAACCCAACACAAACCGCGACATACTTAAATACACATGGGTTTCACCTGATGGGCTGTATAAGAATATGATTGATTATATATTAATTAATAGCAAAAATGCTAGTTCTGTTAGGAATACCAGGGCATATAGGGGTGCTGAAATTGGATCTGACCATTACCTTGTTAAAAGTGTCTTGCAACTTAAACTTAAAAAGTGTTGTGCTAGGGTTAAAAAATTTACCTTTAATACTGACGCTCTGAAAGACCCAGTTATAGCTAAAGCTTACCATGATAGGTTACTTAGTCATTGTGACAGTCATGGTTTGCTTACTACTGAAGTTGAGGAAGAATGGGGCAATTTTAAACAGGCTTTTTTGGAAACTAACAATAATCGTTTAGAAAAAAGGAGCATAGGAGACAGAATTATATAAGCGATAAGGCACTTGAGCTTATTTCAGAAAGAAGGAACTGCAGGAATATCCTTAATCAGTACCCTACTAGTCCTGATAGAAAGGATTACAGAGAGCTTAATAAACATGTAAAGGATCAGTTAGCTACTGATAAGAATCTTTGTCTTGATGGTTTGGCTGACAAAGCCGAGGAAGCAGTTAGGCAGCACAACAGCAGAGAGCTGTACCAGACAGTTAATGTTTTATGTGGTAGAAAAGGGACAGGCATACAAGGATTGAAGGATAAACAAGGTAAGGTTATAGAAGGTGAGGATTCTGTCATGGCTAGGTGGGCTGAGCATTTCAGTGATGTTCTAAACAATGTGGTTAGTTCTACTCCCATTGTTTGTAATGATGATAAATGTATTGGGGGCTTTAATGTTGGCCCTATAACACAATCTGAAGTTATTTTGGCTATATCTAAACTTATACTTCATAAATCCCCAGGAGTAAATGAAATTACTACAGAAATGCTTAGAGCTGGGAATGTTTCGGTTACCACTTGGATCACTGAAATTCTGAATATCTTTTATGATATAGGCTTGGTTCCTAAGGATTTTACCAGAGCTATTGTTATCCCTATTTTCAAAAAAGGTGATCGCAGTTCTTGTGATAACTATAGGGGTTTCAGCCTACTCTCTGTTCCAGGTAAAGTTCTTTCCATGATTGTGCTTAATAGAATTAAGAATCTGGTTGACAGTCAATTGCGTGATGAGCAATGTGGATTCAGAAGTGGTAGGGGATGTGTGGATCAGATATTTTCACTTAGGCAGATTCTTGAGAAATGTTTAGAGTTTCAGAAACCTTTGGTTGCTAGCTTTTGTTGATTTCAAAAAGGCTTTCAACTGTGTTGATCGTCATAATTTGTGGTTGATTGTGAGATCATATGGTATACCTGACAAGTTAGTTAACATAATGAAAGCTCTCTATAATAACTCTGAGTCGTGTGTGAGAGTTGGTAAGTCTTGTAGCAGTTGGTTTAGCATTTCTTCTGGTGTTGGATTAGGGTGCATTTTGTCTCCTTTTCTCTAGTTTGGTTATTGATTATGTTATGCGCAATTCACTTCAAGGGAAACGTTTTGACCTTAAATGGGCTGGAGATACGAAAATTTATGATTTAGATTATGCTGATGATTTAGCCCTTTTGGCAAATGATGATGAGATGAACTCTGTCATTCGAGCTGTTGTTGAAACTGGTACTAGAGTAGGTTTGGTTATAAACAGAGAGAAAACTAAAGTGATGAAACTTTGTCAGGCATGTTGTGATTCAGTTCATCTGAATGGTTGCAGTCTTGAGCAGGTGTCACAGTTTAATTATCTTGGGAGCTAGGTAAACAGATAATGGTGATATGCGGCATGAGATTAACAGACGAATAGGGATTGCTGCCGGGACTTTTAAGAATCTATGGAGAGTGTGGAGAAATAGGCGTATACACCTAAAGACTAAAATTAGACTGTATAATAGTTTGGTTCTTTCTAGGGTTAGTTATGGTAGTGAAACTTGGACGCTGTGTAAACAAGGTAACAGGAAACTAGATGCTTTTGATTCTAGATGCTTACGTAGCATCTTGGGTATTGGGTAGTTTAACTTTGTAACTAATGATGAGGTTAGGCAAAAGAGTCTGCAACCTTCTTTAAGCAGCATATTGTGCAGAGAGAGACTCCGTTGGTTTGGCCATGTTGCCTGTATGGATAATTATAGATTGGCGAATAGGGTTATGAACAGTGTGCCTAAAAGCCTCAGAAGGAGAGAGAAACCTAAAATGCGGTGGGCAGACAATGTCAAAGAAGACCTTGTTAGAATTGGTGTCCAATGACCAGATGTTGCTCAGGACAGATATGCTTGGAGAACAAATTACACGGTCTGGTTGGATCTCCATAGCCCATGGCTGCTTGAGGATGATGATGATGATGAAGCCAGAAAATACTTTTTTGAAGCACTTCTTTACAAAGGCGATATAACTGAACATACACTACAAAATTTTTGAATCCTGATAATTCTTCTGAATTGGAAGGTAATTAACTTTTAATTGGTTTCCTTCGGGAATCAATGCTATGTAATAAGAGTATAAGTAAAAATAGAAATTGGAGTCCAAATTTAATGTCTAAAGGATATAAATATCCATATTTCAGCCAAAGAACATTTTCTAATTTTCTCTTATATATATATATAAGAATTTTCTTCCTTGCTATATTTTGTCATATATACGAGTTTTTTTTACATTTTGTATTTTTCTAAGTATATTTGTAATGTTATTATTGTATTAACATTTTCCAAGTATGTCGTTTTTTTTTTAATTGCATTGGAGTAGAAGTGTACAACTAAGCACCCCAGAGGCGTATATTGTTAAATAAATAAATAATAATAAATAAATAAGGTGTAGGTGGAAAAGTTTGGGGTTTTCTATTTCAGCGTTCCAGCATTTAGATTTTATCCTTGTAATGAATTGAAATTAAAGACGTTTCGAAAAATATTATTCTCTCTGGTAAGCAAAATTTAAATATAAATTTTTAAAAGCAAATTATGTGAGCTCCAATGCATTTTTCTTTCCAACTTTTAAGTTCAAAATATTATCTTAAGACCTTTGTTACATTTATTTTCTGGTGTTATTAATATATAACAGTACTTCCACAACAGGGGTTTGCTTTAGTATAATGCAAATGGCAAAAAAATTGAATTTTTTTTATTTATTTAACAACCCTGCAAGCAAGCACAAGCACTGAACACCTCATTTTATCATGAAATTTCTTTTACTCCAAGGCTTTAAAGTTTCCCCTTTTCTCTCTCTCCGCTGATTAAGAAGACAACACCATTCGTTGTGTATTTTTGTCGCTAACACGTCACTGGAACAAGTCCTCTGAGAGTGGAAGGAGACGTTCCTTTACATATATCCCGCCGTGATTGATCACCATCTTCTAAGAGTTTGTTTTTTTAATGGGCATTACTACAGCTCATGGATTCACAGCAAATAACAATAAACTGCTAATGAAAATCGAATGAAAAGAAATGCTGATCGCTTAAGACCACTGAGCAAAGGGAGTAAATTAAAGCAAGCCAAAGATTTTTCCAGCAAGTCCTTGAAATACATCGAGGTTGACAACTAATTAACGAATATAAGGAAGTAAAGTGTTCGATCAATGCAATAGTATCTTTTCTAAGCTTTAAGTTCTAATTGAGCAAGAAGTACGTAGTTTATTGAACTTAAAAAGCTTGGAAAGATCGGTGTGCTTTGTACGGAATTTGAAATTTAAGGTGTAATACTGGGAAAAGTGGAACCGGCGCTTCTATTTGTTGCACACTAACCCTTAATTTTCGCATGCATTCTCTTTCTAAATCCGCAAACTTCTTTCAGTGAATCAGTCACTTAAGAGACACAGAAAACAAAGAAAGGGGCGAAGCCACTTTTGTATTATCGATATTTCAAAGGCGATTTATAGTATTTTTGGACAACGGTAGCTATGGGATATTTTGCATCAAAACCAGCAACGAATTATCTATCAAGGCTATCAATGTTCTTAGTGTAAGGTAAAACGATATGCAACTGTAGCGTTTTAAATAACATGAAACAGAGTATTGCCTATTATAATAATGTGATCAAAAAATCATTATTAAAAACTCAGGAGTTAGAATTAACCTTCAGTGGCCAAATTCACTTGCAATGGCAAATTCAACATCTGTTGCTCTGGAGAGTTCTGTTTCGAAAACCAAATTGTAAAGTATCCTAGTAACTCCATGGCCTCTCCTCGAAGTATTTTGTATGACTAAAAAAGTTTGACCACCCCTAATAAATCAGGGGTGGTCAAACTTTTTTTCAGCCTGTCACATACTGTAATGGAAATGTATCCCGTGCCATCCAGGGCGAAGGAAATTTGAAAGGCTATGGTTTGCAGAGTGTCTCTCCCAGGATAAATCGGCTGGTGCGATGGACCTGCTACAGCCAACTATGAAGTATGATGAGTGCCTTGCCTACGTCTGGGTACATGTTAACGAGTTTCCCCACACATTTTTTTTTATTTTTTCTGTTATCTTTTATTTGTGAGGACTTCCCCTTGTTGGGCTCCATGATGAGTGGGGACCATTGGCACTCAACCACCAGCTAACAACCATGGTTTCGCAAAATTTTAATGATTCAGTCTCAGCTGCAAAGAGGGCTTGGCATGAGCCTTCATCAACTTCATCGTCTTTGTCCCAGATATTCGTTATTATCTATTCCATGGGTGTTTAGGTAATTGCGGACATGTCCCCCTTTTTTCATGCAGGAGTTTCGAAATCAGTGATGCTCCTAAAATCCGGCAGAAATGATGGTGGAAAATGCTTGCTCGAAATATTCATAGCTCCTTCTTAAGGTTATAGCAATGAATGGAGTGGCCATCTCCATGTCACACCACAAATCTGTTAATTCCTCCATGGATGTGATCCCCAAGTAGCGTCCTCAAGGTATATGAGGAAGAAATCCTCTTGGAACTCTCCTTGCAAAGAGTAACAGCAGTTCACAGGGTTTTGCAGTACTGCGATGCAACGTTAATACTCACTGGGGTATTAATATTAGCATTCGATAGCCATGCCTGCCCCCTGCCATCAAGACAAGGGCAGATATTGAATAGCGAATGTGAATTCCAGCATTCATTGCGAGGTATGGCCCTACATACCAAATCCCATAAGTTGCTTCCAATGCCAGAGGTAGGACCATGTCCCCACAGTTTGCTGGGGGCAACTACTTGTGCTCGCTGTGCCACCTACGATCACCTTGATCCTGACTACACAACAGAAAGTCAAGCTGTATGAATTCTAATGGTGATCATCCGGTATTATCTTGTGACTATCCTAGGTGGCTGGAGGTACAATGCGTCAAAACTGTTAACAACATCTCCTATCCTTACCCCTAGGTGCGAGCTCCTATACATGGTGAGGGAACCATCCTGTGAAGGATCTGCTGGTCTGGGTACCTTTAGAGGCTCCAGAACGCTCGCCCACGTTTGCTGTGCGTGGACCCATCTGAGCAGTGTTTTGTGAGTTTTCTCACACATTTACTAATTTTGTAGTATTCTTTATTTTGTGAGGCCAGTTAGGTCTCACACTTTTTTAATCTTTTTCCATATTCTATTTTGTGAGGAGTGAGTTTCTCATATTTCTCTTTTCCTTTTCCATTTTATTTATTTCTGAAAGCTTCGCCCACTGGGTGTGTGGGTATAGCGCTCAGATAGCCATGTCACCCAATTGGGCATCCCCTTGTTGGGCTCTATGGTGGATGGGGACAACCGACACTGAAATACCCAAAAAGAAACATGAGTTCCAAAAATGGAATTTCATCGGCGAATGCCCACAAGAGGGCGTGTCACGAACCCCATTTTCTTCACAATCTTCTTTGTTCTCATCGTAGCTCTCGTCCCCGTGTGTTTTTTCATCACCGAGTTGTTCTTAATCATCCATTCCACGTGATCAAGTGATTGTGGACTTGCCCCTTTTTTCTTCAGGAAAGGTCCGGAAGGTCTCAAGGGATCAATATCACGGGAGTCTCAAAATCTGGTGACTTTCAGGTGGAAACTGCTTGCTCGAAACATTTCAAGTTACTATGAAATGTTACAGCAATTGGTGAGTTGGAAGTCACCATCACACCCCACAAGATGATCAATGCCTCCAGGGGAGTGATCTCCGAGTGGGGCTTCCTCAAGGTTTCTGATGAGGATATCCTCTCAAAGCTGTCATCCCGGGGAGTGATAGCAGTCCACTGGGTTTCACAACGCCGTGATGGGAAGTTATTACCCACTTGGGTACTAATCCTCCTTCCATACACCATGCCTGCCAACTTTCATCAAGGCAGGTTACCTTCACTGCGAGGTATGGTTATCTATCCCAAACCCTTTGCGTTGCTTTCAATGGCAGATGTATGTACTGTCATGCCCACACAATTTGCCATGGCCAACCCACCTGTTATTGTTTTGGCAGCCAGAATCGCCTCGATCCTGGCTGCATTGCAGAAAAGGCAAGCTGCATGAACTGCAGTGGCGAACATCCGGTGTACTCCCATAACTGTCTAAAGTGGCTGGAGAAAAAAGGAGGTATAGTGCTTGAAAACAAAGAACAACTTCTCCTATCCAGAGACGAGAAAGCTTGCTGCACTGCCTGCCCCATCTGGCAAGGTCTCCTATATCGGTGTGGTGATCACAAAGCACATCATTGTGATGGTTTCAGTGGAAATTCAGATGGATATCAGCATACCAGCATCTGAATATTTCTCTCCTGTTGTGAAATACCTCTGACACAGGTGAAACCATGGTTGATATCAATATCGACATCAATGCCTGTTTCTATTCCTGTGTCTGTGCCTTCCTCTTCAACCTCAGGAAGGCTCCTCCATTGCTATCGCAGACAGACAGACAGACCTTACAAGCCGAAAGAACCCCCACCGGGACCAAAAAAGAAACCTACCACTCCTCCTCGAGTGGCAGTCTCAGATCCATGTCCATTGGATGACTTCAAAGATATGGACATTACCGCTGGCAGCCGACAGCCCATTACCGCTGGCATTAATTAATGCGCTGGCAATAGTTAAAATAAATCGAAAGTCGTCTGCCAAGTCTTCTAAGACCTGAGATGGCCACACACCTCCAATGAAATTGTCGTGGATTCCAGAGGAATATTGATGATATCAGGGTCCTTCTAAAGGCATACGATCTCTCTGTGCGTGCCTGTGGGAGACTCACTTGCAGACAGCCAATGATTCTACAATCCGACACTTTTCTCTGGTTCACTGAATAGGAAATGCTCCACCTCACAGAGGTGATGCCATCCTCGTGAGCTACCATTCCCATTCCAGGTCGTACCCCTCATCACCAACTTTGAGACTGTAGCCATCTCCCTCTTTTTGGGCTTTTCTTTGCCTGTCTTCTCTATTTACCTACAACATGGAAGTGTCATCTTCCAGGAAGAATCTACCGATTTCATCTCACAGCTGCCATCCCCTTTCCTCATCATGGGGGATTTCAACGGACACAATCCTCTGTGGGGCAGTACTTATACCAACGGGAGAGGGGGGGGGGGCGTTCTGGAGAAGTGGCTCCTGGATCTATCATTCTCCCTGTTGAAGACTGGTGTCAATACCTACTTTCATTCCCCGCCCATTCATTCCCTGCCATTGACTTTACCATCCGCTCGTTCTCGATCCTTCCACTCTTTATAAGGGAGGTCAAGGACAATCCCTACAGTAGCTATTATCTCCCGTGGTGTGTACCACGCTGGTGTGTACCATCTCTCAGAAGGGGTCTAGCACCCATTCATGTGCATCATGGTGGAGGCTGGATTGGTGATGGCTGATTCGAGTGCTTTAAAACTCCTTTGCGAGTTCATTGAACATTCTGTCAACCAGAAGCCATTCGATGATGCAGGGGCAGAGATGATGGACTGTATCGTGCATGCAGCTGCCTCTACAATTCCTGACCTCAACCCAGTTTCCATGGTATCCAAATCCGTGATGGCATCCCGACTGCACCACAACTCATATGGCTCAGAATAAGGTTTGGGGTGTTTTGGAGATATCCAACATCCCTCAATTTTCAAGCATTTAAACCCTCCAGGGCGAAATCCTGTTTCGTTAGGTGCCAGAGCTAGAAGGAATCTTGGATGAAATACACGCCTTCTGTCATCTGCACGACCAATTTCAAAGGTCGTCTGCGATTAAGTCTGGAAGATGTGTGGGTATTACACCTCCCTTTCACTATCGATCGTGAAGGCACAGACACAGGTACGCAATGGTCTACCTTGGAGCACAATGGACAGGGGATTACGGATCCTCAAGCAGTTGCCAACTCCGGGAAAATCTTTCTCCTCCATCTCCTCTTTGTGTTCTTATTCGCCCAAGTTTAGCTCTGAAGAGCAGGGCTAAATGTTATCTGCTGTCTTTCCATTCGAATGGACTGAAACTCTATAACAGGCCATTCACAGAATAACGAACTTTGCCTTGCTCTGCACATATGTCGTGCATCTGCCATCAAGCGAGACAATGCACATTATGCCATACTCTAGAATCTCTAACCATCGAATAAGGATTGGTTTCTCCGACTCTTCAATTGCATTTCCATCGAGGAGCAGTTTCCGGACTCCTTGTGGGAGGCTATCGTTTTCGCCATCTCGAAGCCAGGCAAAGAGCCCAAGATTACTTTCAATTATCATCCTATTGCATTGACGAACTGCATATGCAAGGTATCGGAACAAATGGTAAATTGAAACACCACAACCTCCTTTCCAACACCCAGTGCGGCTTTCGCAGGCAACGGTCTACCTTAGACTACCTGATCCGCCACGAATCGGCGATCAGCAATTTATTTCACAAACAGAGCACCTGGTATTAATTTTCTTTGATATCGAAAAAGCGTACGACATGGTGTAGAGATTCGGCATCCTTTTGACTTCCATAGTTTTGGCTTGAGAGGTCACATGCCGATCTTCATCTCCAACTTCTTATTGTTACGCTTTTTTCATGTGCATGTCGGCAATAGGTTATGTCCACACTTGTGCGTTTTACGTGCGCTAGACTCATGCACTGAGCTACATGCGTTTAGCGCACGTGACCCATGCGCCAAGGCATGCTTTAAATCAGTTGAACGGCGCCGTTTTCAGTGACGCATGCAGTAGCGCACATGTTTTCACCAGTAGTGAATTTATGTTCAACATTCCGTGCAACTTCGTAGTTTGTCTGGAAAGTTTTGTTCTGTTTTTGTAATTATTGAGCTTGTGTTTTTTGTTCACCATATGTCGTCAGAGCAAACATTTTCCTTTATTGAAGATTATAGGTTAAATAATTCATTAGAGATATAATTTATTAAATTAATTTAAATAAATAAAAAAATTAATTAAATAATTCATCAGATTATAGGTTTAATTATTCATCAAGGACATGAATGATTCACCGGTAGCCAAATTTCTAAGTGTGATCACTAATTTCACTTCAGCTGGTATTACTTCTCTCAAACGAGTAGTTTTTTTTTTTCGATCTTCGGCTCCACCATTCCCAAAAGCATGTAGAAGTTTGTTCTAGACTTTGATTCGCGTAAATTTCTTAAAAAGATCGTTTTCATTTAATTCCAATTCCTTCATTATTCCAAAATTCCGCGTTTTAAAATAATCTTTCATCCACATCGATCGCCGGTATTTTTCACGTCTTTTTCTCACTTTTATCAGCACTAAAATTGCAGCACTTATACCCGCTAACATAGCAACATCAGTTACGTCCATTGCAACTTCACGTCTGCACTGTGAAAAATTGAAAACTATTTGACGCACAGGTGTAGACAGTTGAAGGCATGCGTCCAACGCATTCCGTCCAAGGCATGCGCTAGACTACTCGGTGTTGTAAAGCGGAATTGAAAGTGAAGTTGAAGACAAGTGCGTAAGTGTGGACATAGCCATTATCTGTCGCCGCCTTACCCCAAGAACAAAGCTGTGTTCTGAGTCTTACGCTTTTCACTCTCAAGATTAATTTTATTAGTACACAACCTCCTCCATCTGCAGGCAATGTCCTCTATGTCAACGATTTTACCATCTTCTGCTCTTGATCCAGCATGAGGATCATTGAAAGATAACAGCCAAATGCCCTAGAAAATCTTTCGGTTTGGATGACGGCCGATGGGTTTCTGTTCTCCTTATAGAAAACCACTTGTGTGCACTTTTTTCACACAAGTAATCTTCATCTGGACCCTGAGCTGCATCTCGGAAGTACCACCATTCCAGTTAGGAGGAGACCAAGTTTCTCGGTTTCGTCTTTCACTGGAAATTGGCCGTTTTACCACACATACGTCATCTTAGGTGCATATGGGTATTGAACATCATCTAGGTCCTCTGTTCCCTCTCTTGTGAGGTGGACTGATGTTATTTGCCCTGTCTGATGTTATTTGCCTTGTCTGTATCATGTATTTGTCTAGTAGAAACTGGACTATAGATCTGAGGTGTACAACTCCGCCTGGATTCAGTCATAAAGGTGCTGGATCCCCTCCATTAGCAGGCCTTCTGTGTCAGCATGGGAGCCAACAAACTTCACCGGTCCAGAGTCTTTACGTTGAGACCGACGAATGGTCTTTTTCTATTCGCCGTCAACAGTTGAACTTAGAATATGCAGCAAAATTGCGATCCCTGCCACGCCATCCTACTTGGGACTTCGTTTTCAGTCCCCAATGGGAAATGCTATACCAGAATCTGCCAACTCTCATTAGTCTTTTCGGGTTGTGTGTCAGAGGCTACCTCCGAGATGGAAACATCAGTCTCGATATCATTGCCAAGCTGACAGCAGAACCACCTCCACCCTGGCTTGCTATTCCCTCTTCCTGTGACTTTTCTCTTTGTAGGACAAAGTAGGGTTTTGCGTTTAATGGCAATTCTTTGCCAGCTATTGTGCTGAGCACACCTGGACTTTTTTCCCATCTTCACAAATGGCTCGAGGTCTGGAATATCAGTGAGATTGGTCATAGTCTGCTATAATGTAAGCATTACAGACCAGATCCCACAACAATGTACCATCTTTACTGCAGAGTTGCATGCTGTTTGCTTCGCCTTGGACCACATAGCAACTAAGTGTCATCGTAAGTGTGTCCTCTACACCAACTCACTTAGCTCGCTACAGGCTATATCTATGTGGGACATCAGCCTCACCTTGTTCTCTCTAAGATCTGCCAGCAGCTGCATCATCTGGAAGCCACTACAACCATTCTCTTCTATTGTTGGGTGCCTTGTCACATCGAGATCAGGGGCAATGACTTGGCAGGTGCTGTTGCCAAGTCTGCCACACCCCTGTCCGGCTCTCCACTGCCAGTTACATACCTGGATTTCCGGCAGTGTTTTACCATCGAGTTCTGGACACAGTGGCAGAAATTTTGGCCTGAACACGTTAGTAGCAAATTCTTTGAAATCAATCCCATTGTCATGGCATGTCAGTCCTATTTTTTCAGGAATCGCAAGGTGGAAGTTGTACTTTTTTGGTTTCCCTTAGATCATTCATTTGTTATGCATTTCTTTCTTCGGGTGGATGACGAACCTAAATGTGAGTTTTGCAAACCATTTTAACTGTAAAACATATTTTTATTCATTGTCCTTGTTTTAAATTTGAACTACATATATGTTTTGGTTTCATGATTTTAAGTCCGGGCCCCTTACATTCGGACATCTTTTATCCGATGACTCTGTTTTAACCGCTGTTTTTGTCTCTTTACGCTTTACAGGTTTTTTTACCGTCTCTGATTGATGCTTTTCATCATTGTTGTCATACACTTTTAGCTTTAGCTGTGGGTTTACTTGATACCCCACGAATCGCTGAATTCCTCACCTGGCAAAATATTCGATTGGGACCTCCTCAAAGTCTTGAAGAGGAGATTCTCTCGGAATTATCTGGCCAAGGAGTGACTGCAGTCCATCATGTTTCGGTTCACTGGGATGGGAAATTTGTGCCCACTAAAGTATTAATTCTTACTTTCCATTTATTATGCCTGCCTACCTATATCAAAGCAGGTTACTTACATCGCCAGGTACAACCGTATGTCCCCAACCCTCTGCGCTCTTTCAGTGCCAGAGATATGGTCATGCCCGAACAGCAAGCCAATGTAAACCTACCTGTTCCCATCCCCTAGGGAGAATTGGTTTTGATTATGATTTTGTGAGCTTTGTGCGTTTATACGAGTAATATAGCAATTGTAAGGCCATTGGCCAGATTCTCTTTGTAACTTGTGCAATCAGAATCAATTCGTTGAGAGAGGACCTTGTCGTGGTCTAGGGGCTCCCTCATTGGAGGAGGGTCTAACACTCTCAGAAGAAAGAATAAGTAGCTGCCTGGTGTGAACCCCAGGGTACCAGGTACGCAATGGCTAGCGAAGTGAGTGAAGTGAATGAAGTGACACCTCAAGTAGAGACTGCCACTAATAAAACCACTGGACTGTTTGGAGAATTGGATTCTATCTTAAACAGCAGTAATAGTAAGGTGACTAAGCAGCAAGCAGCTGAGATTAGAAACCTATTTTGCAAATACAAGATGTAGTGCAAGAACAAGAGTTGAAAATCAACAACCTCGAGGGCAGGTTGGCTGAAAGAGAAATGACAGCCAAAAGTAAGGCGTCAGTCTCTAAAGGTTATGCTGAAGTGACAAAAAGTTATTCAACCCCGAAGACCAAGAAGCGAGACCAACAACATATAATGTTGTTATACACTCAAGATGAGGGTCAGAGTTCCGAAGAACTCAAGAATGATCTCTTAAAGAATTTAGATCCAACTAAGATGAAAATTGGCATTAAGAATGTCAAAAATATTGCAAAAGGGGGAGTTCTAATAGAATGTACTGATGAGTTTGATAAGAAGATATTAAAAACAGAAATACAGAGAAATACAGTCTTAAAAGACAAATGTGAGGCAAGAGTTTATCAACTATAACAAGAGTTATCAACTATAACTCAAGAAGATGGTTCTTTTACCAAAAGTGCAAGGGAGTCACTAAGAAGATTGCTTGAGTATCACTTCCCATTAGACAATAGGGAAGAAGATAACGAATTTCATAGAAATGTAAGAAACAGATCAAGGAGACCTGTTAATACGCAGGATGACAGCCCATTCACTTTAATTGAGGTCGAAGAAGTCTTAGACTCAATGAACAAGGGAAAAGCGCCTGGACGGGCTTTCCCTTGAAATCATAATGGAACTTTTTGAGGTGAACAGAACATAGTTTGTAAGTATCTTAAAGAATGTCTTAAAAGAGGAATTTTCCCGGATAGTTGGAAAGAAGCTGAACTTATCCTTTTTAACAAGGAGGGAAAAGACAAGAAAAATCCCTCATCCTATAGGCCAATATGTCTATTGTCGGCATGAAGCAAGGTGCTCGACAAGTTATTAACAAACAGATTAAGCTTCTTCCTCCATAGGAATGGAAAATTACATCCAAACCAGTTTGGATTTATACCAGGGAAAAGTACCACAATGGCGATTTCGCAGCTGATGGCTACTATAGACAGAAACAAAGAGCAAAAGAAACACACATGTGTTATATCTCTAGATGTGAAAGGGGAATTTTAATAATATCTGGTGGCCCTTTCTACTAGATGAACTGAGGAGACATAAATGCCCTAAGAATCTGTTTAAAGTCTTTAGTAGTTATTTGTCTAATAGATGAATACTGATGAACGATGGAGAAATTGAAATTTGTAGACAATATTATAGAGGTTGTCAGCAGGGATCAATTCAGGACCCGTACTATGGAACATTGTGGCGGATTATGCTCTGAACATCAAAACAAAAGAGGGAACGCAAATTCAAGCATATGCCGATGACAAAATAATCATTGTGTCGGCATCGGGAAGACATATACTGGAGCAAGATTGTAAGAAAGTCTTAACTGATCTGGGAGAATGGGCTGGACAAACGAGACTTGAATTTAGCCCAGAGAAGACTAACATAATAGTTTTTCCCAAAGAAGGGAAAATTAAGAGACTTTCAAGTCTAAGATTTAAAGATAAACCAGTGAAAGTAATTAAAACATTAAAATATCTTGGAGTGTGGCTGGATGATAAAAGGAACTGGCTAGCTCACCTTAATAACCTCATAGACAGGTGGGCAAGAATTTTAAGTGCCCTACATAGGATGTCAGCGAGAACATGGGGTTTACAAGGAACAGTTAAGAAAGAACTCTATAGGAGGGGCATTGAAAGAATAATAACCTATGCCTGTGGGCATGATGGCCACCAGGTGGCACAGTAAGACTGATCCAGAAACTGCAACAAATTCAAAGGTTAGCCCTATTGGGAATAACAAAATGTTCCAAAACGACATCTAAATCAGCTCTTCAAGTTCTAGCAGGAACACTCCCATTAGAAATAGTAATTGAACAAGAAGCTGCGATTTATAGAAGCTTCACATTGGGACAGAATGTGGAATTATTTGAGGAAACAATAGAAAATGATCTTATAGAAAAGCAAATTAATAAATGGCTAATACACCCAGCAAAACAAACTCAAATCAGGTGGGACAAGATCCCACCAGAGGACTCAGACAATGAAATAAAAATATTTACAGACGGGTCCAGAATGAAAGAACACACTGGAGCAGACGTCGGCAACCTTTTTTGGCTGCGGGTCAAAATCAACCAAAATGTAACTATTAAGAAGACAGTTCGGGTCAATGGGTATTTTCATTTTAAAACAGTCCGTTAGTGAATAATAAGATAAATTTTATTGAGAAAATTATTACAATATGCTTTTAAACTCAAAACATAAAAAAAATTATAATTCACATTATTATAAAAACAAATATAATTGTCAAGTTTTAGTTCATTAATAATTTATGAACTTTACTTATAAGCGTTCTCTTCGTTATCAATGGCTCCCCTGATGCTGAATTTGTGACGTCAATTTAGTCAAGTCTGGTTCATACCTAGTCACCTTAAGACGAATACAAGCGTCTGAATTTTCGGTAGTTAATCTGCTCCTGTTCTTACTTAAAATAAATTTCATGTGTGAAAACATTTGTTCACATTTATAAGTATAACCGAACACGGACAAAATGGCAAAACCAATTTTTTTCAAAGATGGAAAATTTCGTAGGAAGTGATGCCCAACACGATGATATCATGAGAAGCTGATTATCTTCCGTGTTTTCTAAATCTTTCTGCAATGTCTTGAATTTGTCCGTCCACAACGTTGAACTTTTAAAATCAATCATTTCTAAACTTAAATTGTCAATTTAAAGATATTCAAAATACTGCAAATCTAAAACATTTTCCTCTATTTCGTCGGGCTTTATTATAAATGTAAACATTTCGCCGTGCTTCTTAAAACTTTGAAATCTATTTTCAAATTCACTTTTAATCTGCAAAATACAACTTTCGAACATATTTAGATTGCTTTCATCGATATTTTCTTTCTCATGTCGGCTGTTCAGTAAGGGAAAGAAAAGAAATATTTTAGTTTTTATGTCAGTTTCAAACAATATTAATTTCGAACAAAAACTCTTCCATTCCTCGTACATTTCCAAAATTGTGTGGTTATTTCCTTGGAGTCGTATGTTGAAATCATTATAATGGTTCATTATGTCTGTTAAGAACAAAAGTCTTAAAAACCATTGTTTGTCATTGAGCTCGAGATCATTTTCACCGATTTCGTAAAGAAATATTTGTATATCAGCAAAGCACTCTAGAAATCTATTAAGAACTTTGCCTCGACTTAACCATCGTACTTCAGCATGTAACAGTAAATCTCCATATTTCGATTCAATTTCCTCCAAAAAAGCTTTGAAGCGCCTGTGTGTTAATGCAGATCGTGCTACTATTATGTTTACGATCTTAACAACCTTTTCCATTACATCCTTAAGTTGTTGCGTAGATGCCTTTGCAAATAAATTTTCTTCATGTATGATACAATGGAAGGATAAAAGTGGGCGGCCAAGTTTATTTTCCATTAGTTTCACAAATCCAACTTTTTTCCTCTCATAGCTGGAGCACCATCAGTTGTTATGGAAAACAATTTACTTTTCAAATCCAATATTTTCCCATTTTTGAAATTTGTAAACTCTTCTACTTGACGGAAAATATCAATGCCTTTGGTCGTGTCATTCATTGAAGCAAGAACGCATAGTTCTTCATTGACGTTCGAACTATTTATTGATGCAAATCTAATAATAATTGCCAGCCTAGCCATACTCTTTGCATCGGTACTTTCATCGAGTGCAATGCTAATTACATCACTAGATAACAAACCATTTTTGACCTGTGCGTCAATATTTTTTTCCATATCTTCAATACGACGCTGAACTGTTCTGGCCGACAATGGCATTTCTTTAATTCGCTCAATTATCTGTTTTTTATTTGCGAAGTCATTGAATCGGAACAATTTATGAATGCGTTTTGCAAAAATTCGCCGTCTGTAAACGGTTTTCCGTTGGTACCAATACTAAGAGCTGCAATAAAGCTGGCAGATGTTGCGTAATTGTGGCTGGTAACAAATCTCTTCAAAAATTTATTTTGTTTACCATAATTTAATACACGTTTAGCAATGTATTCATATTTTTCATCATTTGGCATTTCACTCACATCCTTTATGTTTTGAAGAAAAGTGTCGCTCAAAATATTGTAAGTCCTGGCGGTAATTATATCTGTACATAAAGTACATATCAATTTGTTACCATTTTCCATACATCCATATTTTTCAGTCCACACATCTTGAAATAATCTCTTTTTTGCTTTTTGTTTGTCCACGGTAATAAAAATAATAATTATTTCGCTTAGGTAACTGTTCTCGCGCTTCTGAACTACTGTTTATTCATGTTTAAGACGAGGTAAACGTAGACAAGAGTAGATGCGTGATCAGCATGTGGGCAGGGCTCCTATTGGTCGGCTGCAGGTGGCACGCAGTCAGAGAGCCCGGCCGACTAATAGGAGCCCTGATCACGTGCTGATCACACATCTACTTCGTCTTTAACGTGAATAAACGAACGACACGCTCGTCAAGTAATGATGAGATTCGTTCGGACAATGTCGCTGTATTCCGCATATGTTCATTTCTGCAACTTTGTAATCAAACCAAAATGTTAATCTTATTATTTATACTTTCTCAAAGTGTTTGTTTCATGTTTATGTTTTATAATTTATTTTTATATATTATACTTTATTTGCGGAACTCAAGTGGGTCAATTGAAATTATCAAATCGGTCACTTGGTGACCCGCAGGTCATAGGTTGCCGACGCCTGCACTGGAGCATCCATGTGCATATATAAGGGTGTGATGCTCAGAGTTCAAGACGAATACAGATTAACATATTCGGCCACGGTATTTCAAGCCGAAGTTTTAGCGATTTTAAAGGCAGTTGAGTGGTTTGCAACCACTAGCTTTCCAGTTTGGACGTGGACTGCTCCTGTTACAGAAGAGAGCTCGATTTATTGTCGAGCTCTCTTTTTTTTGATTTTATGAGCTTTCACATCTAGAGATATAACTAGTTCAGAGAAACAAGTGGACTTGAACTCGGATAGTCAATCAGCACTATATGCATTGCAAAGGATAAACCACAAAAACCCAATTGTAGATAAAATTAAACGACTAATAACAGAACTAGAAGAAGACAGGAAGATACTTTTCCGTTGGGTTAAAAGTCACCAAGGCTGCCCGGGAAACGAGTTAGCAGATGAACATGCTGAGAAGGCTTGTAGAAGATCCCAAATTGATATTGAAGTGTTCACTTCAAAGCATAGTATGAAAACAAGATTGAAACAGAAGAATTTAAAAATATGGCTATCAAGATCGGAACAAGAGGATTCCACAGGGAGACATACATTTAAATATATAAGAAAAGTATCTATTAAAAGAACATCAACGGACTTTTACTCAAATCCGATGTTCACTGATCACGGAAATTTTCCGAAATATTTTAATCGATTTAACATTAAAAATTGTTCATGTGTTTGTGGTTCCCGTGAAGCGGGAGCCCTGCATTACAGTTTTGACTCTCCACAGTTAGTGATAATAAGAGGAACTAACCTAAATAGAGTCGGTCTTGACAGATTAAATCTGTTATGGGAGATAGAGTCTCTCAGGTCTCAAGTTAGAGATCTCGTGAAATATGTGTATGACCATAGTCATAATCTTATTGTAATAGACTAAAGGGAGGGGATAAGGCTCTCCT
This sequence comes from Ryuthela nishihirai, assembly GCA_038380435.1. NCBI lineage: Eukaryota > Metazoa > Arthropoda > Arachnida > Araneae > Heptathelidae > Ryuthela > Ryuthela nishihirai. Next base: position 33,287,591 of record JAWZYU010000004.1, read on the forward strand.
CCTATGATGACAAGAAGATTATAATTTTGAGACGGTTTAAACTTCAAAGAAGAAGAAACGAGAAGATAGAAGACTTTGTAGCCAAATGCTATATTGTATTTATTTGAAAATGTATTATGTACTTGTTATATGTTTGTAAAGAGTACCAGAGTGTACCCTCATTGTATATATTGTATATATGTTATCAGTTTTAATAAGAGAAAGACGTAAAAGAAAAATGATGGTGTTCTTCAAGCGGACCCGGGAGGGGGGCAAAGTTCCTCTGGAAGTTTCCTGGTGGAAATGTTTTTAGAGTAGCTCCTTTTTTAGCCTGTAATGCCGTTTTTGGCGGGGCAGGCATTCACTTAATTTAGAATCTTACCTGTGCTCATTGCTGCGATCAGGATCACCTTGATTCGAACTTCACAGCTGAGACGGCAAGCTATGTCAACTTCAGTGACGCCCATACGTCGTATTCCCGCGACTGTCTAAAATGGGGAGAGGAAAAAGTGGTTCACCACGTGAAACTGTACAGAACACCTCGTATCTGGAAGCACGAAAGATTGTTGACTGCCCCCACCGCCTGGCAAACTCTTGTATGCCAGGTGGCTGCTGGGAAGCCCATCGTTCCCATAGCATCCATGGTGGTACAAACTGATATCAGCGTACCACCTGTTAAGTTTTTCACGCCAGAAGTTCATTATCCTTAGAGCAGGCGAAGCCGAGGTCGGCGTCCATTTCGACTTCGACTCCGGTTTCAATTCCTGCTTCTACACCTTCCACTGACACCACTGAAAGGCTTCCTCCTACCCAACCTCACAAAGTCAGACCTTCTAACCTCAAGGGGCCCCTACCAACACCGTCGCTGGCGATGGTTAAAATAAATCAAATGTAGTCTGACATTTCCATTAAGACCTGTTGGCTACACTCCTACAACGGAATTGTCGTGGATTCCAAAGGTATATCGACAGCATCAAGCCCATCTGCATATGCCTGCAGGAGATATACTTACAGTCAACCAACAGTCCCACTATCCAGCATTTCTCTCTTGTTCTCCATGACCGGGATGGAGATGGTCCAGATCGAGGGGGGTGTCACCATATTTGTGAGCAACCATTCTCCATTACAGGTCCTACACTTCACCACCCTCTGAGATGTGGTTGCCATCCGCCTGTTTGAGGGATTTTCGTTGATCCGTCTGCTCCGTTTACCTACCACCTGGAAGTATCATTTTCCAGGAAGACCTTGATGATATCGATGCCACTTGATAACCTTTCCTCATCATGGGAGACTTTAACGGACACATTTCTCTGTAGGACAATCCTGACACCAATGGGAGGATGTGTTTGGCGCAGTGGCCCCTAGATCCATCCCTCTCCCTGCTGAACACTGGTGTCAATACTTTTGTTCCCCGACCTGCTTTATCTTAACATCCGCTCCTTCTCGATCCTTCCACTCTTTACTTGGGAGGTCGAGGACAACCCCTATGATAGCGATCGCCTCCCTGTGGTATGTACCATCTCCCATGAAGAGCCTTGCACACCTTCATGTGCATGACTGGTGGAGGATTGATCGAGCTGACTGGAGTGGCATCGAATCCCTTTGTGAGTCTGATAAACACTCGGTCAGCCAGATGCTTGGTATTGTTTAAGAGAAAACTGATATCTCCCAACCTCGAAGCATTCAAATGCAGGGGCGAACGCCTGTTTCTTTCAGCACCACAACCAGAAGGTATCTTGGGTCAAATAAACGTCACTATCACCCACACGACCAGTTCCAGAGTCATGCGGGATAAAGTCTGGAAGATGGGTGGGAAGGATTGTCCCACTCATTATCGATCCTGGAACCCAATGCATAGATAATTGATGATTCCCAAGCAATTGCCGACACTCTGGGGGAGTCATTCTCCTCCATCTCTTCTTTCTCTTCATACTCCCCCGAGTTTCTGGCTCTGAAGAGCAGGGCGTAACTCTCTCCACTGTCTTTCTATTCGAATGGCCTGTAGCCTTACAACAGGCCATTCACAGCAGAGGAACTTTGCCTTGCTCTTCACACTTCTCGTGCATCTGCCGTCGGCCCAGACAATGTCCATTATGCGATGCTCCAACATCTCTCACCATCGAATAAAGATCGGCGGCTCCAACTGTTCAAACGTATTTTTATTGAAGAGCAGTTTCCGGATTCCTGTCGGAAGGCTATTGTTTTGGGCTACCCCATGTCAGGCAATGATCCTAAGATTCTTTCAATTATCATTCCATTGTGTTGGCGAGCTGCGTATGCAAGGTGTTGGAAAGCATGATAAATACCAGTCTGGCTGGTATTTGGAACACAACGGGTTTCTTTCCAAAACCCAGCGTGGCTTTCGCACGCACAGGTCTACTTTCGACTACCTGATCCTCCTTGAATCAGAGATCAGGAATTCGTTTTTACATCAAGACCTTTGAGTTGCTGTTGATTTTCTTTGACATCGAAATGGCATAGAGATTCGGCATCCTTCGTGACCTCCATAGATTCGTCTTGAGAGGTCACATGCCGAATCCCTCATTTTATATTCTCATTCTTTTCGTGACCATGTCGACAACACTCTTTCGCAGTCTTTCTCCCAAGAACAGGATGTACTACAAGGCTGAAGATAAATTCCATTTTATGACAGTTTCCTCCGACTGTAGGCAATGCCTCTATGTTGACGACTTTAGCATCTTTTGCTCAGCGCCCAGCATGAGTGTCATTGAACTACAACTGCAAACTCATCTGTACAATCTATCGGTTTGGGCGACAGTAATGGGTTCGGGTTCTCCCATAGAAGACCGCTTGCGTGCACTTTTGCCGCAAGTGTAATCTTCATCTGTACCCCAATCTGTGGCTCAGGATTAACATTATTCCAGTGATGGCAGAGAACAAGTTTCATGGTGTCATTTTCGACTCCAAATTGATCCTTTTATTCCAGATAGCGTCATCTCAGACCGATTTGCCTACGGAAAAATGTCAACATCGCATTTTCCCCTAATTATTTTGACCAATGTACATAACCTTAACATATGTTTGTTTAGACATTTGTATGCCTATAAATGGATGATATATCTTTTTAAAAATTGTCTTTTCTATAATCTGAAAGCAGATAACTGTTTTCGATCAAATTCAAAGATCTAGTAAAAAAGAACTGATGCCCAATATATCACATATTCAGCCCCTATGATCATCTATCCTATTGAGTTTAAGAAATCACGAAAGAGGATTTTTTGCGTACTACATGCAACCTAGTCAAGTTTTTAATTTTAAGTTATTTATGCGCTGAATTAAATTTATAGTAAAAATTGTGACGATAATGTAGTTGAACATGAATGATTCTGTAAACGAAACTTTCCGATGTTTTTCGATCTCGAAAGAAACTTCCAAACAGAAGTGGCGGGAATAAAGGGTTTGCATACTGAAAGGTTTTTATCTTTCTGGCAGTCTCTTGTTTGGACAATTTAGTTTATTTTTTGAATGTTGGTTTCCTGTCTCTGAACTGTGTTATCGTTATGCTAACGATTGAAATGGTAGTTTTTGAAACTTTGCGGTAAGTTGTCAGGTAATTTTTAACAAGTAATTAAATAAGGTGCCGTCCCGTGGCCAAGTGGTTAGTGTGCTTGGCTACTGATCTAAGGGACCTGGGTTCGAGCCCCGAATAAGGCATGGACGTTTGTGTTGTTTCTCTGCTGAGATCCTGCCATCCTCTCAGACCTTCTACTATGGCATATAAACTGATAGGCTGCTGTCAAACCTCAGTGGCAAGCAGCTGCTTGAGGAGGGTATTTATTTTTTTATTATTAATTAAATAAGGTCATCAGCAAAAGAAATGTATCTGTCAGATATCACAAATAATTCAAACGAAAGAAGTGATAAAAGTAGATTTATGGTTGCTAAGAAAAGGAAGTGAAAAACAAAATATGAACTAAATTGTGCAAACATCATCATTATCGAAAATGGCATTTGCAAATATAAAATATTTTTCTTTTTTCTCCTTTTCTTTCACGCTTCGCTAAGATATTTCGATCGAAATTCTCGCTCGGCATGAATCTCTTCTGACAAGAATTCCACCTCAAATACCTATCTCATCACATATCTCTGACCCTAACACTTCAATACTTCTCACCAGGTCGACCAGATTGTTGTGGAATAAGTAATCTTAAACTCAGGACTGAGAAGATTTTACTTAATGTTATCCCATTTAATTACACCCACTTCGTTTTTTTTATAAGAGATGGGGAATTTTTAGGAGCATAGTCTGTATACTGAAAATGGATCAATGAAAATGTCATGAAAACTGGTCAATTTTCCATAATTAATATAAAATTTGATATTAATTCCTAAGTGATGAATTTTTACTAGCTAAGTGACCACATCACAAATGCCTCCAAGAAAAACTATACTCTCTTAGCGTGTAGGAAAATTAAGGATGAAAGAATGTGTGTCCCTTCATTTTCAAACACTCTAAGTGATCAATTGGTTATATGCAAAATTGTAAGTTTAATCATTCCGGGCCCATTGGCATCTCTGTAGTCATTGGCATCAATGTGTCCCGGGTAGTAATCCGGGGACAGAGGTCACTTTAAACTGCAATCTATCGGTTGGAATATTGGGTTTGAAAAGTATAACCCATGCTATGTGCATTCCTAGGAATTTTGAAGAATGGGTGGAATGGAGTTCTATAAACCACACCCACGACTTCATTTAGACCCCTTATCGACTTCGTTTAGGTTACTAATACGTATTAATTTTTCTGAAGCTCGATCTCATGAGATATCTTCAAAGTGAAACACTTAACAGACTCTTTTTTATGATAATGTTCATTATGTTCAGTTTCATTTTGAACAATTGAAGATGATCTAAAAGAGGGAATTCCGTCCTATAGATCATCTCTAACTGAACGGTTAAAAATGAAAGTTTTCTTTTTTATTAAGATCATTTCTTCAGTTGGCTCTTGCAATGCTCACGGGTGGCGACAGGACACGAGTTATCGAAGATTGATTATCTCGACGAATTCCTCCTGATGGAGAGCTGTGTTTGGGTCTCGCCTGCAGCAGTCACTGGATCTAAACAGAGACAAAATGGTGGCGACAACCAAAATAAAAACTAAGCAAGTTAAGAGCATCATGCGTCAGATATGACACACGAGAGAAGACGACCACTTGGTGATCGGTTGAGTGGCTGCAAACGCTAACAAAGCGGATCTCGTGTCACCCTCATGATGTATGGGCAAGGTGATGACTCCAATTTGTCCCATGATTGCCTGGACATGGGTGTCGTGTTGGTTGCGTCGAAAGACGAGATCCGCTTCTTCTTTCTCTGGTGTGAATACGCCTTTGTGGATTCGTGAGGCTTGCATTAGCAAAGCCCCTACTTATACTCAAGAAACCTGGAATTAGGGGATCGCTGAGCAAGACTATCGCGCACAGCCAAAGGAAGGGAAAAATTCTGATGGATGCAGTTATAGTTTTCTTTTTATGAGAATGAGCATGTGTATTTGATGAAATAAAGATCAGCAAATAAACAGCGAATGAATTCCTTCAAAAGGGAATATCGCCTGCAACATAATTTATTCTGAAACTTATTCAATTATACCAAGGGAGAACAAAAAAAGAAGTCTAAAATTTTAAATTTTCCTGGCTCCTATTGGTATCAGTTCTGATGTAAGCTATGTTTATGACCGAATAACTGACACAAACGATATTTATGTTTAGGTAACCTTTACAGCTTTTAGCATCCTTAAGAAATCTAAAGAGATTTCACTCACGGCTTTACGAAGCAATCAAATTTAGGAAACTCTGAAACTTTGAACAGGGATATCAATCAATATGTGGAAAAAATGAAGGGTTGGGTTGGGTTGTTTTACCTCTGAGCCGCACTTTTTTGCACACCATGGGCTAAATGGCCAGGTCGCATGGACCCCGAAGGCTCAGAGAAGGTTGGGGGAGGGGACCCACTGGAACAGCTGTTGGGAGACAGATGGTAGCCTCCCGTCAAGGCCATCCAGCGTGTTCTTTAACGTGCACAGGGTATGGCTCTCCCGCACACGGGGCCACGGCTTAACGTCCCATCCGACGGACGGTGGCCTTTCCAAGCCCATCGGTGTCCCCTACTGACCGTGGGCAGGGCGGGGAAAAATGAAGGGAATTTGCTTTTTCTTATAAATGATAAGATCTTATAATTTCTTATAAATGAGCATGTGACATCAAGCAACATAAGTATTAGAAAAAAAATTCAAGAAAATGTGGATATACAAATTTTTAAGCATCTGATATCTCTTTAGCTACATTCCAAATTCTGAAAAGTTTCGACAATCTTCAAAACTTAATACTATTGGAACACAACCATTTTAATTATAAAGATGGAAACGAAAGTTTAGCCTTTAATAATCAAAGTTCTTTTTTTCATGATATCAGCAAGGATAGGTTACCCAAATAATTGATAGTTTTCAAGAGTAAAATTCTCTCAAAATTGAGAGGGTACATATTTAATATTCAGGAAATGGTAAATTTAAATTTCATCCATCTTTTGCTCTTTGTCCAACATGAGGGTCATTGAACGACAACTGCCCTGAACAATCTCTCAGTTTGGGCGACGGCCAGTGGGTTTCATTTCTCTCCACATAAAACCACTTGTGTACACTTTCGCCAGAAGTGTAATCTTCTAGACCTCGAAATGTGGCTCAAGGCTATCATCATTCCAGGTGTGGTGAGGACCAAGTTTCACAGTCTGATCTTCAACCAGAAATTGATCTTTTTTCCACATATGTTTCATCGCAGATGCATGTGCAACCAGACATTGAACATTCTTAAATCCTTTTACTCCCTCTCGTGGGAAGCAGACCAATGTTCTTTGCCTATACATTGCACGTGTCTTGTCGAAACTGGACTATGGGTCCCAGGAGTACGACTCCGCCCAGCATTTGGTGGATAAGATGTGGACCTTGTTCACATTGACTAACCATTTTTACTTATTTACCATAAGAATTTTTCGCTACACTATGCAACTAACCGGTGATCTCTTCAGGGCCATCCCACTTGGGACTGTAGTTTTAGTCCTCAGTAGGAAATGCTTTACCAGAATCGTCCGACTTCCATTCGTCTTTTTTGTTTTCCTGTCTGGGGCTACCTGCGAGACATTAACGTCAGTCTCGATAGTATTGCCCAGTCGACATCTGAGTCACTTCTACTGTGGCTTGCTATTTCCCCTTCCTGTGACTTTTCCCTTTGCAGGAAGGGGAAGACCTTTACACCCGACTGTGTGTACCAGTAACTCTTTGCCTGCCACCATACTGGGCACCTGGACTTCTTGCCTGTCTTCACAGATGGTTTGAAGTTTGGCACATCAGTGGGATCGTTCATGGACTACTGTGATGTTAATCACTGCAGACCAGATCCCACAGAAATGTTTATCTTCACTATGGAGTTCAATGATATCAGTCTTGCCTTGGACCACATAGCAGCTGAGCGTCATCGTCAGTGTGTGTTTTAACCCCACTCACTAACACACTACAAGATTTAATCTCAGTGAGCCTCTGCCTCACCATGCTCCTTCCAAGAAGCAGCTCCATTGTCTGGCAGTCACCACCACCATTGTCTTCTGTTCGGTACCCAGAACATTCTGTTCTGATATTCTGTTCGGTATAAATGAGCATGTGACATCAAGCAGCATAACTTTGGTTGTTCATGTTGGCATCAGGGACAGTGATTTGGTAGATCCACTACAAAGTCAGCGATGCCCCTGTCCATCACTCCACTGCAAATCCCATGCTTGGACTTCGGACAGTGTTTTTCCAGAGAGCTCCAGGTAGGATCACAACAATCCAATGTAGGATCACTATCAATCCGTTCCTTGGTAGGAACAGATTGATAACAAAGTCTTTCAGATGAAAGACTGCTATCAAACCATGGTAGTCATGTTTTCTCAGGGATCGCATGGAAGAAGTTGCTCTTGCTCAGCTCCTCTTTGATCATTCGATTATCAAACATTCTTTTCTTTTATGAAAGGATGAAAAACCTAGGTGAGAGTTGTTGTGACATAATTTTAAACACAAAACGCATTTCAATTGCATGGCCAGATTTTAATTGTGCATGTTGTCTTTATTTCACTTTTTATTGCTTACTATCTGAGCCCCTCACCTTTTACCTGATGCCTTATTTTTAACCCCTGTTTTCAAATTTCGTTTCACTGGTTATTTCATTCGTATTTAATGTTTTTTAAAGACAATTACACTTATTACCTTTTATTATATGAGTCTTATACACTCGTTGTTGGATTTTGGATTTAACGTTTTTTTTATATTGTTTTTTGTGCTCTTTGTTGTTACACAATTTACGCTTTATGTAGTTTACTGCTTTGTCTTCTGATTTAAGCTTTGTTTGTTGTTTACGAAACTTTTAGAAACTTTTACATTTTTACTGTTGCTCCTTGCACCTACTTTGGCGCAATATGGCCTCGGCTCCCGTTATACCATAAAATCCCAAACAACCCAAACTCATATCCCTTCGAATTATGTTACAAGTAACCTGGACAACTTGTAATTTGTTACAACACCTCGAAATTACCTAAATTTTCCGCATGTATTTACAGATATTTCACATTAATTCAGAAATTTCATTCTAATTTTTTTTCTACTGACCTTATTAAAATAAGTAAAATTAAACCCAACCCTAGAATTTCTTTTCTTCATGGAACATATCCTACACTAGAGAGTGAGAGTTTGTCGGGAATTGCCCATCTTATCCCGATTCGTTTTCCAGTAGTATTGCCCTATTATATATTGTTCGTGTTTCATTGCCAACAAACAACACTGACTTATGGGATCAGATTTGAATTAACGTTTGACAATGATTGTTAGCATTACTGTTGCTTTGTGTTGATAGTTGAACAACTCTGCACGTTCAACAAACGGTGTGTGGGAATGATTGTGGTATCCTGAGATCCTGAGATGTAATTAGTCGAACATCGTGTCAACTATCAGATAGATAGGCACGTTAAAGATAGATAGGTACTCATAAACATAGAAAAATAAAAATACACATCACTACATTTCGACGGAGTTCGTCTCAGGGGATGGTGTGCAAGATTTCCAATCTGCAATTCCCAGGTGTGAGTCCAAACACTGACAGCGTTGTTCAAGGCATGTTTTCGTTTCAGAAGACAAGCTAGTGACGCTTTTCTAGGGATATGAGTGCATTAATTAACGGTTCCTTAAATCTAAATGTAAAGCAAGCGTTAAATACTTAAGTGTTGTCTGATGTTTGCCCCCCCCCCCCCCCCCCCCCCACTGACGACGCCGATGAGAATGAGAAAGATAGGTTTTATGGACAGCTTCAGGATATTTTCAGTTCTGTCAAGAAAGGAATAGAATTCTAGGCGACTTGAGTGATAAAGTTCGTACTGATTCTTTGAGAAGGGGTGAGAGGCCCTTTTGGTATTAGTACTTGCAATGGCAATGGGCAACGTCTCCTACAGGTAAGTAAACTTAATCGTTTGAGAATAACTAACACTTATTACAAACACCATGACATACATAAGTACACATGGGTTTCACCTGATGGGCTGCATAAGAATATACTTGATTATAAATTAATTAACAGCAAATGGGCTAATTCAGTTTTGAATACCACGTCCTATAGGGGAGAGGCTGAAATTGGATGTGACCATTACCTTGTGAAAAGTGTTTGGCAACTTAAACTAAAGAAGTGTTGTGCTCAGGTTAAAAAATTTACCCTTTAATTCTGAAAGACCCAGTTATAGCTAAAGCTTACCATAATAGGTTACTTAGTTGTTATGACATCCATGGTTTGCTTACTACTGAAGTTGAGGAAAAATACGACCATTTTAAACAGGCTTTTCTTGAAAGCAACAGTATTCTTTTAGGTAAAAGCGAGAAGAGGAGACAAAATTATTTCAGTGATAAGGAGATGGAGATTATTTTGGAAAGAAAGAACTGCAGGAATTTCCTTAATCAATACCCTACTACTCTTAACAGAAAGCATTGCAAAGAGCTTAATAAACATGTAAAGGGTCAGTTGACAACCGATAAGAATCTTTCGTTTAATAGCTGACAAAGCAGAGACAGCAGCTAGACAGCATAACAACAGAGAGCTGTTGTACCAGATAGTTAATATTTTGTGTAGGAACAAATGGATAAGTATACAGGGAATGAAGGATAAACAAGATAATGTTATAGAAGGTGAAGATTCTGTCAGGGCTAGGTGGACTGAGCATTTCATTAATGTTCCTAAACAATGCAGTTAGTTCTACCCCCATTGCTGTAATGATGGTAGATCGATTACTGGCTTTAATGTTAGCCCTATATCACACTGTGAAGTTATTTTGGCTACTTCTAAACTTAAACTGCATAAATCCCCAGGTATAGATGAAATTAATACGGAAATGCTTAGAGCTAGAAATGTTTCTGTTTTCACATGACTGACTGAAATTTTGAATATCTTTTATGATAAAGGCATTTTTTCCTAAGGATTTTATCATAGCTGTTCTTATCCCTATTTTTAAAAGGTGATCGCAGTTCTCCTGATAACTACAGGGGTATCAGTCTACTTTCGGTTCCATGCAAAGTTTTTTCCATGATTTTGCTTAATAGAATTAAGAATCTGGTTGACAGTCAATTGCGTGATGAGCAATGTGGATTCAGAATGGTAGGGGATGTGTGGATCAGATATTTTCACTTAGGCAGATTCTTGAGAAACGTTTAGAGTTTCAGAAAACTTTGGTTGCTAACTTTGTTGATTTCAAAAAGGCTTTCGACTCTGTTGATCGTCATATTTTGTGGTTGATTGTGAGATCATATCAGACAAGTTAGTTAACATAATGAAAGCTCTCTGTAATAACACTGAGTCGTGTGTGAGAGCTGGCAAGGCTTCCAGCAATTGGTTTAGCATTACTTCTGATGGTCGACAAGGGCGCATTTTGTCTCCTTTTCTCTTCAGTTTGGTTGTTAATTATGTCATGCGAAATTCACTGCAAGGGAAAGATTTTGACCTTAAATGGTCTGGAAATACGAAAATTTCTAATTTAGATTATGCTGATGATTTTGCTCTCTTGGCAAATGATGTTGATTAGATGAATGTTTTCATTCGAGATGTTGATGAGACTGGAAGTAGAGTAGGTTTTTTATAAACGGAGAGAAACCTAAGTGCTGAAAATTGTTCAGGAAGGTTGTGGTTCAATTAATCTGAATGGTTGCACCCTTGATCAAGCGTCTTAATTTAATTATCTGGTAACCTATGTGACAGATAATGGTGATGTGTCGCATGAGATAAATGGAAGAATAGGGATTACTTCTAGGAGTTTTAAGGATCTATGGAGAGTGTGGAGAAATGAGCGTATGCATTTAAGACTAAAATTAGGTTGTATAACAGTTTGATTCTCTCTGGTGTTAGTTATTGTAGTGAAACGTGGACGCTTTGTAAACAAGATAACAGGAAACTTGACGTTTTTGATTCTAGATGTTTACGCAGCATCTTTGGCATTGGGTGGTTCAACTTTGTAAGTAATGAGGAGGTTAGGCAAAGTAGTCGTCAACCCCTTTTAAGCAGCATATTGTACAGAGAGGGACTCCTTTGGTTTGGCAATGTTGCCCTTGTGCATAACTATAGATTAGCGAATAAGGTTATGAACAATGTGTCTAAAGGCCTCAGGAAAAGGGGGAGATACACGATGCAGTGGGCAGGCATTGTCAAACAGAACTTCATATAGATATAGCTCAGGACAGAGGTGTTTCGAGATATAAGTAGCGCAATATTAATGCACATCCTACACACCTCCATAGCCCCTGAGTGCTTGATGATGATGATAAATGATGATGGGAAAGAATTGTAATATCTAATACATAATTGTATACATATCACTTACGGATCTTGAAATGATATCTCAAAGCCTCAAAACGTATGGGATAATTTGCACAAAATTAAGAAACGTGAGGTGTATGATAAAAATTAATATCATCATCATCATCCTCAAGCAGCCATGGGCTACGGAGGTCCAATCAGACCGTGCAAATTAATTCTCCAAGCATATATCACCTAAGCTGCATCTGCTGCATCGGCCACTGCACAACAATTCTAACAGGTTCCTGTTTGACTTTGTCTGCCCACCGCATCCTTGGTCTCTCCCCCTTTCTGAGGCCCTTAGGCATATTCTTCATAACGCTATTCGCCAATCTATAATTATCCATATGGGCAACATGGCCAAACCAGCGGAGTCTCTCTCAACGCAATATGCTGCTCAAAGGAGGTTGCCGACTCCTTTGCCTAACTTCATCATTAGTTACAAAGGAAAACCACCAAATACCCGAGATACTACGTAAGCATCTAGAATCAAAAGCATCTAGTTTCCTGTTATCCTGTTTACACAGCGTTCACGTTTCACTACCATAACTAACCCTAGAAAGAACCAAACAATTATACAATCTAATTTTAGTCTTTAGGTGTATATGCCTATTTCTCCACAATCTCCATAGATTCTTAAAAGTCCCGGCAGCAATCCCTATTCGTCTGTTAATCTAATTCCGCACATCACCAGTATATATTACATAGCTCCCAAGGTAATTAAACTGTGACACCTGCTCAAGACTGACACCATTAAGATTAACTGAATCACAGTCTGTCTGACCAATTTTCATCACTTTAGTTTTCTCTCTGTTTATAACCAAACCTACTCTACTACCAGTCTCATCAACAGCTCGAATGAAAGAGTTCATTTCATCATCATCATTTGCCAAAAGGGCTAAATCATCAGCATAATCTAAATCAGAAATTTCGGTATCTCCAGATCATTTAAGGCCGAAATCTTTCCCTTGCATTGAATTTCGCATAACATAATCAATAACCAATGTAAAGAGAAAAGGAGACAAAATGCACCCTTGTCGAACATCAGAAGTAATGCTAAACCAATTGCTACAAGCCTTACCAACTTTCACACATGATTCAGTGTTGCTCATCACGCAATTGCCTGTCAACCAGATTCCTAATTCTATTAAGCACAATCATGCAAAGAACCTTAGCGGAACAGATATTTAACTGATACCCCTATAGTTATCACAAGGACTGCGATCACCTTTTTGGAAAATAGGGATAATAATAGCTCTGGTAAAATCCTTAGGAACCATGCCTTTATCATAAAAGATATTCAAAATTTCAGCCATCCAAGTGGTAACCGAAAGATTCCCAGCTCTAAGCATATCCGTACTAATTTCATCTACAATGGGGATTTATGAAGTTTAAGTCTAGAAATAGCCAAAATAACTTGAGATTGTGTTATAGGGCCAATATTAAAGCCACCAATGCATCTATCATCATTACAAACAATGGGAGTAGAACTAACCACATTGTTCAGAACAGCACTGAAATGCTCAGCCCACCTAGCCAAGACATAATCCTCACCTTCTATAACCTTACCTTGTTTATCCTTCAATCCTTGTATGCCTGTCCGTTTTCTACCACATAAAACATTAAATATCTGGTACAGCTCTTTGCTGTTGTGCTTCCTAACATCTTCCTCAGCTTTGTCAGCCATGCTAAAGATTTTTATCACCAGCTAACTGATCCTTTACACGTCTATTAAGCTCTCTGTGATGCTTTCTATTAGGACTAGTAGAGTACTGATTAAGGACATTCCTGCAGTTCCTTCTTTCTGAAATAAGCTCAAGTGCCCTATCACTCAAATAATTCTGTCTCCTCTGCTCCCCTAAAACAGTGTTGTAAGTTTCCAAAAAAAACCTGTTTAAAATGGTCCCATTTTTCCTCAACCCCAGCCTCAAGCAAACCATGACTGTCATAATGACTGAGTAATCTATCATGGCAAGCTTTAGCTATAACTGGATCTTTCAGACCATCAGTCCTAAAGGTAAATTTTTTTACTTTAGGCCAACCCTTTTTTAATTTAAGTTGCAAGACATTTTTAACAAGGTAATGGTCAGATCCAATTTCAGCTCCCCTATATGCCCTGGTATTCCTAACAGAACTAGCCCATTTTCTGTAAATTAATATATAATTAATCATATTCTTATGCAGCCCATCAGGTGAAACCCATGTGTACTTATGTATGTCGCGGTGTTTGTAATAAGTGTTAGTTATTCTGAATCCATTGAGATTACTTACCTGTAGGAGACGTTGCCCATTGCCATTGCAGCTACCAATACCAAAAGGGCATATTACTCCTCCCCAAAGTTCAGAGTCAGTACCAACTTTGGCATTGAAATCACCTAGAACAAGGGTAATATCTCCTTTCTTGATAGAATTCAAAATATCCTGAAGTTGTCTGTAAATCCTATCCTTCTCATCCTCATCAGCATCCTCAGTAGGGGCATAACAGCAGATAACATTCAAGTCTTTAATGCTTGTCTAAAGTATTGCTGTAAGAAACCTTTCGTTAATGCACTCATATCCCAGAAGAGCATCACTAGCATGTCTGCTGAGCAGCAGACCCACGCCTTGGTGATGCTTTCCATCCTCCCTCCCTGTAAAGAGAAATTTAAAGTTATTTTTAAGTATCTCAGCTTTACCTGTCCATCTGGTCTCTTGAAAGCCTAGAATATCTAGGTTATAGCGCTGGAATTCCTGCGTGGGGACATCAATAGAATAATCTCTATATAATGTCCTCACGTTTCACGTTCCTGCAGAGAGAAAATGATTAGTAGGATTTTTAAAGAAACTAGGCTTATTGAGTTAGATAGGGCCAACAATATCAAACAGCCTCCTGATCGCAGGCATGGGGCAAAGACCTGTTCCACCTCCGCTAAAGGCTGAAATCTCCAATGCTGGTAGGAACTTCAGGCATCACCTTTTCAAGAGGACTTTTTCAAGAGCCATATGATATGCCTGAGACACATTAGTAGTTTAGTCACAACCGGGGACTCCCCCTTTGCACAGTGCTTTCCCCCTATGACGTCATCGACCACGCCCCCTATGACGTAACAGGCCACGGCCCCTATGACGTAACATTTCGTAACATGGCGCAATCATTACATAATCATTACGTAACATGCCACGCCCCTTTATTAATAATTAATAATTCCTCCCCCTTTATTAAACCCCCTTTCCCCCTCAGTGGCGCCATCTGTTGACAATGAGAAGTACTATTTTCCCAAAAAACCTTTATTTTCACTCTAATTTCTCGTTTTCGGACCCCCCGGTCGACCTACCTATATTTTAGGCCCTCCCCCTTATTAAAAACCCTCCTGGCGCCATCTGTTGACAGGGAGAAGTACTATTTTCCCAAAAACCCCTTTTTTTTAAGTCTAATTTCTCGTTTTCGGACCCCACGGTCGACCTACCTATATTTTAAGCCCTCCCCCTTATGAAAAACCCTCTGGTTGACCATTTTAAGGCCCCACTCCTTCACTCGGCTGATGCAAGTCTCAGAATAATTGCATGGAACGATTGACTGGTCTTAGAATAATTGTACAGAAAGGAATGATACAAAATTCCTTAGTAATTAAACACTCATCAAAATTCCCTTACCTCTATTAAAAATCATCCTACAGTTGAAACTCATTTTACTCTTACTGTTTCCATAGAAAATACCATAGGGTGAAATTAATAATGGTTTAAATTATTCGTAGGGATAACATGTTAAATCTGCTTTTAGAACACACGTCTGCAGTGGAAAAATTTTCAAACTCCGTTAATCAACTCCCTAGTAATTAAACACTCGTCAAAATATTCCTCACCTTTATTAAAATCACTCCACGGTCGAAATAAAAATCTGTTTTCTGTAGATGTGTTTCACCGGAAAAAAAAAAAAATTCGTCCCTCGCTGGGTGGATTCCAGGACTATGCCGTGTACTTGCTGTGGCTTAGATGCGTGTCAAACGGGTCAGACATTAACCTAGCATTCTTTATAACTAGCTTTTTCTATGTATTTCTTACATCAAAACCAACACTACCACTGAACACTTTTGAATGCGGATCTCAAATTGTAAATCAAACTCACAAAGCTGTATTTATTCCACCAAGACGGTTAAATTATTTTCTTATAATTAAACTTCCCGGCTATTAAACTCCCTAGTAATTAAGCACTGGTTAAAATTCCCACATTAAAAATCGTCCTACAGTCCGGGGTGAATGGTTTAAATTATTCGTAATAGCTGTCGAATAGTGCCGTGTTATGATCTGCTCTCAGAAAATTCAAACTCCTTATCGCAAGCGGTATTCCTTTCAAGTGCTTATCGGGGCTAGGAACAAGACTTTCAAAAACATCGCGCGATGTGGTCCGATCGGTGAGGGGTCGAGAGGACAGTGTCCAGCGCTCGCTTTGTTTACATGTGATACTGATAAGGATTCAAAATAGAAGTTGGCAACATCTCTTGTTTTTCTCTAGAGCGTATGACGGCTCACCCCAGCACATGTCATGATCAAAGTCGAGTACACAAGGCACGTCAAATAGTGGGAGGAGGGTATATACATGAGGAACAGTCAAAGAGTTGATATCCTGTGTTCTGTCATAGTTTTGAAGTCTCTGGCCGCTATGTAGGTAACCTACCAAACATTTTATGAAACAGTTCTTTTTATACATTCGTATACAGATGTCCTCTCACATCAGAAGGATGTAACGTATGAGGAATGCCTAGAGACACTGTTGAATGTTTTAACGGCGAAAATGGTGCACGGGTTGTGTGTTATACGTGACGGTCGGGATGTTGTAATAGAACCATATGAAGTGGCCAAGGAGTTTCTATGCCGTGTATGCGGTGCTGAAGTAGCAGCATTAAACCACATCGAAAGAATGGATTACCGAATGGTGATTGAGGATGCCATAGCCTCAATAGAGATGGTCACCACTGCAGTAGCTATGGAATAACTAAAAACAACAAAAGGTTCTTTTCAGAACCACTTAATTTGTGTAGAAAGGATTATCGATCGTACAATTTCTGTTCACAACCCTTCTCTATCACACCCGTTAACAGAGTAAATTTTATAGGAATCTTTAACCTTCAGTATAATTTTACACAGTGTGTTAGGATTAACAACTCTTATAGCATAGTTATTGGCAGTAGGATCCCTCTCCACTTTTAAAATTTAGATCTTACACCGACCGACTTTTCATGTACGTATTTTTTATAACCAACACTTATTTCTTTTAGCCCTAGCGATTACTGGTTGTTTCATTTTTTACTAGAAGAAACCCTACCCCGCAGTAACAGCTCCGCAGAAAATAAAAAATGTCGATGGGTAAAAGAAAACAAAAAATCTGATTTTATTCGTCATGATGAAAAATATTGAGGACCCCGGACAACTTTTCACTGACAAACGGTTAAATCCTACGAAATTATTCCAAACGGGGAAGCACAGACTTTTATTGACGAATGAATCTTGGATCTGTACTGCTTCAGGAGCGCTGCCTTTACATTGTGAAAACCCGCTCACACCCTTGATCCGTGTTTAAGTACTCGAAATTTTTATAGTCCAGAGGCGGCCCCCACCACTCCCAATTTACTAGTGAAAAAAATATTTTTTGTACGAGGTAGAAAGTAAGAATGTTAAAAGTACGTTGCGTAAAAAACTTTAGTTCCATCGCTAATACACGTTGATGGGGTAGGGGGACATTAGTTTTAGCAAACACTTCAACTATAAAAAAAAATAAGTCTCACTTGAGCGCATCGCTCCCAACTTGTCTACGCTAATCCGCTGAAATTTTATTTCCAACGGGAGTGATAGACGAAAATACTTCTTCCCTATGTGCTCTGACCAGCGCCTGAAATGTTCGCCCCCCACCCTACTGCTTCAACCCTCGTTTCGACACTCCCGCTCTATGTGATCTGCACGACGCGCTGATAACGTACAAAGGTCACTGGAGGAGTGGTGGAATGCCTGACCAGTCAGCCCCTGTTGAATGCTATCTTTTTTTTTTATTTCCAGCCGCAATAATACACCGTTTCTGTGGAACACTGGTGACTTCGCCGCAAAGGGTGATCCACACTAAAAAACAAATCCCATTGACAATAAAGAACTAAAAAAGTCATTAAAACAGTGAATGCACTTATGTACAGAGATTGACAACGGTAATATAGACAGGAACCCATCGCTCACTATCATAGCCCCCGAGAAATTATCAAATCTGTAAAGGTCTGGCCACACAATCTTCTGAGTTAATTCTGGACGGATCACAAGGACTTTTTCTCACATTCGTTAATCAAAGTGTCTACGCATCAGACTTGTCATTACCCCGACAAACTATCCATAGACTGAGTAAGCATTTAGAATGAAAAATTCAATTTGCTTCAGTGTCACAGCTTTAATTTTCAGATGCACTCCACAGATTCGTAAAACACTCATTAGGTATGCGTTCACAAGACAGTTCATCACTGATTCATCTTCCCTATCTTTCTAATAAATCATACGCCCAAAGTAGATAATTATATTACGAAAATAAAATCGATTTTAAGTGATTCCGTATTCGTAATTTATTAATGCTAAAGAATCACGACGAAAATCTCACAATAGTCTACCCAATACTTTACCATAGCCGATACAGTCACAAGTTACGATAGTCAGCATCTGCTCCCATAGACCAGGGACGGGTGAATAGCGACCCGTGGGTCGCATTCGGCCCGCTAAGAGTTTTTTGTTGCCCAACAAGACAGAAAAATCCTCCCCGAGCGCGACCGAAGATTCGTCTCGTATTTTCCATTAGGACGGCCACGTCAATATGCATACGAAATGTATGAAAACAATTGCCCACTCCGGCCATAGACAGTAGGTTAGTTACTTCTAACAAAGTCAAGGTTTGAGATCCATAGTAAGACACGAATGTTACCGAACGCCTATGTCGTGTGAATGATAACTGTTAAGACAGCTAGTTGCATATTTTTTTAAAGATATGTCGAATGCACTTTTACATGAACGAAGCTTCCATTTCCTAAAGTGTGAGGGGGAAAGCGTGAACAGTCAATGCTGACTGCATGAAATATGACTCGAACGAAAGACAATCTGAACAGGTGCTTTTGTTTAAAAACTGAAAACTCACTGTTTATAGTATTTCCGTGAAAACTTGGGGAAGCCAGATGCGACTTAGCTTTGCGTTCACTGACTTCCCGCCTACCCCCTTTGCAATTAGGAAAAAACTCTCGAGATCAAATTATATCTAAAACCAGTTTCATTTGAGTTTTTCGTAACCCTCTTGTGCCGTCGGACTAAGATTCAGACACTGAGCTGTCGGGCATAAGGTTAAGCTAATTTCTCACCAAGGTACGTTTGAATAAGCGCACGCTGCAAACACAAGTCTTTCGACAAAAGATAAGTGTTTCGCTACAACATAACACGGAGATGTCTGCTTAGTTATTTTTCCCTATTTCAACACTGTCTATGGAGCATTACGCCTCTACACACCATAATGCCTCGCGATTCTAAGCGTTCCCCGAACCGATATTAGTCTTATTTTTGTAGTTCAACGGAGTTCTTTGAGCTTGCTCAACCTATGTCAAGGGTTGGACCAGTGCTTGCACCGATGGGGGGCGGAGCAGCAGCGATGTTATTGCTCGTACTAGCAGAACCGGTACAAGGCGAATGCAAATCGGTTCATATCTCTATTCTTTCGAACACAAATGTTAAAAGATTTCATGTAGCAGCTAAGAAACAGTAAAAAAGTGATTTTCCGCATTTAACCATCTATCGGGTAGAAGAATCCTCAAAACTAAGTAACAATACTAGAAAAATCACTGTCCATAACATTTACATTCATGTATTTCATTTTCTTGTTGCGAGGCATCTGACCGAAACGTTAGCATTCATTACCTCAAAACAGATAAGACAGAATGCGGCGTCTTGAAAAACACCAAGAAGGCTAGTAACCACGGTTTAACCATTCATTTTTTAAGTATTAGGACGTTCATGTTACAATTTCTTGCAACAACGTTCATTTCTGGTAAAGATGCATGTCAGCACATTCACTTTACGTGTGTGATTTCAATCGTGTGTGAACCAGGCATTCAGTTGAGAAGAGTATGTGAATCAGTCACTTCAGAATACTAACACCTTTGCGCGCTCACTGAAACTACCTCCTTCTTGTGTCTCTCCATATACTATTCTTATGAGCACAAAAGATAGGATGTTTCACTACAATCTAACACGGAGATGTCTGTTTAGTTATTTTTTCCTCCTATTTCTACACTAGTGTGGAAGTCTTAGAACAAGTGGTTAGCACACGTTTTCAATATGTACCTTGTTTAGAAATCTGAAAGAACACTGTCTATGGAACATTACTCCCTCCCTTGCAAGCTAGTACTAATTACTTCACGATTCTGAGGGACGAAGGTTGTAATCGTTGGCGGATATTTTTCAGAATATGTAATCAACCATAGTGTTCGGATATTTGATCCATAGTAAGACATGAACGTTGTTTACCTCCCATCGACAATCCCTTCTACGGATCGTATGAGAGATGACTGTTACGACAATTAGCAGGGTGAAGTCGTATTTGTTTTCAAAAGCAAAGACACACTACCGACTAGCTAGAGAACGATATATTAACCTGCTAAAGTTTGATTTTAACGATCAGATATACCATCACTTTTTTATTTCATACTAATATTCCAACTTTTAAAGGAAATATTGTCTCGTTATAAGCGATTACATGCACACTCTATACTTTAAATCTATAGAGACAGCGATCACTAAACATGGAACACATCTGTGAAATATCACAACATTTTTGTTTTTAACGCACGGTTGAATCGTTCTACGATGCCAGCATTGGTTTTATTATGAGTGTGTTTTTTAAGATACTTTTGAAATACTCTGTTAGTGAATTCAACCCTCCTTATCTGTTTGTAATTTCAGAGGTATTCTGAAAGGTTTTTGTGATCAAAAGCTCCCACGATTTCCGTTTTAAAGGAGCACCACATGCATATTTCTAAAGCACGTCTATACAGGCTCGCAAATATTTGTAGACGTCATCATGTTTACTAAGAGATGGCAAATCTACCAGATCTCGACCAATGGGATGGAGTTACAGGGACACGTCACAGGTTTAAGGTATAAGTATTACCTTTCGACGGGCTGTAAGGCATTATTTTTTCCAGTATCGACTTGCTATGGCTTGTGCTAAACGTTCCCTGACCGATGGTGATCTTCCTGCGAAGCGACTTGCTGTTAGAGATGATGATAGCCATATGTTTCAACTCGGATCGGATTTGTTTGCGAGCGTTTGTGAATATCGGTCATATCCTAAAGTGCACATACGTGTGTTCCAGAGTGATGACTCGTTAAAACTATATCCTACAAAGGGCGGTGTGATGCTGTCTGAAGAGCAGTGGCATGGACTGGTTTCGTATGCGTCTACAATCGTCGAAGCGTTCGAAGATGTCGAATACGGCGAGTATGAACTGGACGCTATGGTTTGCCTCGTCGTGCTCAAAGGTGGACACGGCGTGGTCATTAAAAAAAGCATCCCCCGTGCCGGAGGACTTGTATTTTCGTCATCGGTTCGGCTCAGCGTCGAACAGTGGAATCGGTTGACAGATTTATGCGATCCAATCACCTACAGTTTGATGGCTCTGAAGTTTGAAAACGGTAAATTTTGGAATGCAGTACGGAAGGTAGAATTAGCGGCAAATCTTCCTCGAAGCCCACCATCTAACGATCGACCCCTTGAACAAGACAGCAGTGATTTCGTAAAGCTTATAGACTGTTTAAAGCGGACTTTGAAAACAGATCTCCGAAAAGAACTGTTTACGCTGCTACGTAAGAACTGTTTCGGGTGTGAAGTGGATCATCCGAGTCAACTTCGCCATTCGTGCCTCACCATAAACGCTGAATCAGCTTACGATTATTTCCCCGAAGTGGTAAGAAACGTTAATCTAACTGATATTGCCGTAAGTTTTGTGGAAGAATCATGTATCGAACTAAATCGTCCTGCTAATGTCGCGTTTATGTCTAAATTGAACTTTGCAACAGTACTAAAAGAGGTGCACGGTGAACTGGTATGTACGAACTAAATATTAATGTGACCTTAATGTAAATAAATATGAATGTCTCTGATATTTTTGTCAATGTGATTTATTTTGTATAGTTAACGGGGATTTTAAGGTCAGCCTTAGAAGTGTTAATATTGTTCTCTGTATCAAGACCTCGCACAGCTAGCAAGCTATGTTGGGTCGAATGTTTTATATCGGGTGTAAAGGAAAGGGATGGGAAACCAAAGCTAGCATCGTAGAACGATTCAACCGTGCGTTAAAAACAAAAATGTTGTGATATTTCACAGATGTGTTCCATGTTTAGAGATCGCTGTCTCTATAGATTTAAAGTATAGAGTGTGCATGTAATCGCTTATAACGAGACAATATTTCCTTTAAAAGTTGGAATATTAATATGAACTAAAAAACTGATGGTATATCTGATCGTTAAAATCAAACTTTAGCAGGTTAATATATCGTTCTCTAGCTAGTCGGTAGTGTGTCTTTGCTTTTAAAAACAAATACGACTTCACCGTGCTAATTGTCGTAACAGTCATCTCTCATACGATCCGTAGAAGGGATTGTCGATGGGAGGTAAACAACGTTCATGTCTTACTATGGATCAAATATCCGAACACTATGGTTGATTACATATTTCTGAAAAATATCCGCCAACGATTACAACCTTCGTCCCTCAGAAATCGTGAAGTAATTAGTACTAGCTTGCAAGGGGGTAATGTTCCATAGACAGTGTTCTTTCAGATTTCTAAACAAGATACATATTGAAAACGTGTGCTAACCACTTGTTCTAAGACTTCCACACTAGTGTAGAAATAGGAGGAAAAAATAACTAAACAGACATCTCCGTGTTAGATTGTAGTGAAACATCCTATCTTTTGTGCTCATAAGAATAGTATATGGAGAGACACAAGAAGGAGGTAGTTTCAGTGAGCGCGCAAAGGTGTTAGTATTCTGAAGTGACTGATTCACATACTCTTCTCAACTGAATGCCTGGTTCACACACGATTGAAATCACACACGTAAAGTGAATGTGCTGACATGCATCTTTACCAGAAATGAACGTTGTTGCAAGAAATTGTAACATGAACGTCCTAATACTTAAAAAATGAATGGTTAAACCGTGGTTACTAGCCTTCTTGGTGTTTTTCAAGACGCCGCATTCTGTCTTATCTGTTTTGAGGTAATGAATGCTAACGTTTCGGTCAGATGCCTCGCAACAAGAAAATGAAATACATGAATGTAAATGTTATGGACAGTGATTTTTCTAGTATTGTTACTTAGTTTTGAGGATTCCTCTACCCGATAGATGGTTAAATGCGGAAAATCACTTTTTTACTGTTTCTTAGCTGCTACATGAAATCTTTTAACGTTTGTGTTCGAAAGAATAGAGATATGAACCGATTTGCATTCGCCTTGTACAGGTTCTGCTAGTACGAGCAATAACATCGCTGCTGGTCCGCCCCCCATAGGTGCAAGCACTGGTCCAACCCTTGACATAGGTTGAGCAAGCTCAAAGCACTCCGTTGAACTACAAAAATAGGATTAATATCGGTTCGGGGAACGCTTAGAATCGCGAGGCATTATGGTGTGTAGAGGCGTAATGCTCCATAGACAGTGTTGAAATAGGGAAAAATAACTAAGCAGACATCTCCGTGTTATGTTGTAGCGAAACACTTATCTTTTGTCGAAAGACTTGTGTTTGCAGCGTGCGCTTATTCAAACGTACCTTGGTGAGAAATTAGCTTAACCTTATGCCCGACAGCTCAGTGTCTGAATCTTAGTCCGAAGGCACAAGAGGGTTACGAAAAACTCAAATGAAACTGGTTTTAGATATAATTTGCTCTCGAGAGTTTTTTCCTAATTGCAAAGGGGGTAGGCGGGAAGACAGTGAATGCAAAGCTAAGTCGCATCTGGCTTCCCCAACTTTTCACGGAAATACTATAAACAGTGAGTTTTCAGTTTTTGAACAAAAGCACCTGTTCAGATTGTCTTTCGTTCGAGTCATATTTCATGCAGTCAGCATTGACTGTTCACGCTTTCCCCCTCACACTTTAGGAAATGGAAGCTTCGTTCATGTAAAAGTGCATTCGACATATCTTTAAAAAAATATGCAACTAGCTGTCTTAACAGTTATCATTCACACGACATAGGCGTTCGGTAACATTCGTGTCTTACTATGGATCTCAAACCTTGACTTTGTTAGAAGTAACTAACCTACTGTCTATGGCCGGAGTGGGCAATTGTTTTCATACACTTCGTATGCATATTGACGTGGCCGTCCTAATGGAAAATACGAGACGAATCTTCGGTCGCGCTCGGGGAGGATTTTTCTGTCTTGGTGGGCAACAAAAAACTCTTAGCGGGCCGAATGCGACCCACGGGTCGCTATTCACCCGTCCCTGGTCTATGGGAGCAGATGCTGACTATCGTAACATGTGAGTGTATCGGCTATGGTAAAGTATTGGGTAGACTATTGTGAGATTTTCGTCGTGATTCTTTAGCATTAATAAATTACGAATACGGAATCACTTAAAATCGATTTTATTTTCGTAATATAATTATCTACTTTGGGCGTATGATTTATTAGAAAGATAGGGAAGATGAATCAGTGATGAACTGTCTTGTGAACGCATACCTCTGTCGAGTGCATCTGAAAATTAAAGCTGTGACACTGAAGCAAACTGAATTTTTCATTCTAAATGCTTACTCAGTCTATGGATAGTTTGTCGGGGTAATGACAAGTCTGATGCGTAGACACTTTGATTAACGAATGTGAGAAAAAGTCCTTGTGATCCGTCCAGAATTAACTCAGAAGATTTTGGGGCCAGACCTTTACAGATTTGATAATTTCTCGGGGGCTATGATAGTGAGCGATGGGTTCCTGTCTATATTACCGTTGTCAATCTCCGTACATAAGTGCATTCACTGTTTTAATGACTTTTTTAGTTCTTTATTGTCAATGGGATTTGTTTTTTAGTGTGGATCACCCTTTGCGGCGAAGTCACCAGTGTTCCACAGAAACGGTGTATTATTGCGGCTGGAAATAAAAAAAAAAGATAGCATTCAACAGGGGCTGACTGGTCAGGCATTCCACCACTCCTCCAGTGACCTTTGTACGTTATCAGCGCGTCGTGCAGATCACATAGAGCGGGAGTGTCGAAACGAGGGTTGAAGCAGTAGGGTGGGGGGCGAACATTTCAGGCGCTGGTCAGAGCACATAGGGAAGAAGTATTTTCGTCTATCACTCCCGTTGGAAATAAAATTTCAGCGGATTAGCGTAGACAAGTTGGGAGCGATGCGCTCAAGTGAGACTTATTTTTTTTTATAGTTGAAGTGTTTGCTAAAACTAATGTCCCCCTACCCCATCAACGTGTATTAGCGATGGAACTAAAGTTTTTTACGCAACGTACTTTTAACATTCTTACTTTCTACCTCGTACAAAAAATATTTTTTTCACTAGTAAATTGGGAGTGGTGGGGGCCGCCTCTGGACTATAAAAATTTCGAGTACTTAAACACGGATCAAGGGTGTGAGCGGGTTTTCACAATGTAAAGGCAGCGCTCCTGAAGCAGTACAGATCCAAGATTCATTCGTCAATAAAAGTCTGTGCTTCCCCGTTTGGAATAATTTCGTAGGGCTTAACCGTTTGTCAGTGAAAAGTTGTCCGGGGTCCTCAATATTTTTCATCATGACGAAT
The DNA here is from genome assembly GCA_038380435.1 of Ryuthela nishihirai. NCBI lineage: Eukaryota > Metazoa > Arthropoda > Arachnida > Araneae > Heptathelidae > Ryuthela > Ryuthela nishihirai. The sequence continues at coordinate 33,313,216 of JAWZYU010000004.1, forward strand.
AAAATCAGATTTTTTGTTTTCTTTTACCCATCGACATTTTTTATTTTCTGCGGAGCTGTTACTGCAGGGTAGGGTTTCTTCTAGTAAAAAATGAAACAACCAGTAATCGCTAGGGCTAAAAGAAATAAGTGTTGGTTATAAAAAATACGTACATGAAAAGACTGTCGGTGAAGATCTAAATTTTAAAAGTGGAGAGGGATCCTACTGCCAATAACTATGCTATAAGAGTTGTTAATCCTAACACACTGTGTAAAATTATACTGAAGGTTAAAGATTCCTATAAAATTTACTCTGTTAACGGGTGTGATAGAGAAGGGTTGTGAACAGAAATTGTACGATCGATAATCCTTTCTACACAAATGAAATGGTTCTGAAAAGAACCTTTTGTTGTTTTTAGTTATTCCATAGCTTCTGCAGTGGTGACCATCTCTATTGAGGCTATGGCATCCTCAATCACCATTCGGTAATCCATTCTTTCGATGTGGTTTAATGCTGCTACTTCAGCACCGCATACACGGCATAGAAACTCCTTGGCCACTTCATATGGTTCTATTACAACATCCCGACCGTCACGTATAACACACAACCCGTGCACCATTTTCGCCGTTAAAACATTCAACAGTGTCTCTAGGCATTCCTCATACGTTATATCCTTCTGATGTGAGAGGACATCTGTATACGAATGTATAAAAAGAACTGTTTCATAAAATGTTTGGTAGGTTACCTCCATAGCGGCCAGAGACTTCAAAACTATGACAGAACACAGGATATCAACTCTTTGACTGTTCCTCATGTATATACCCTCCTCCCACTATTTGACGTGCCTTGTGTACTCGACTTTGATCATGACATGTGCTGGGGTGAGCCGTCATACGCTCTAGAGAAAAACAAGAGATGTTGACAACTTCTATTTTGAATCCTTATCAGTATCACATGTAAACAAAGCGAGCGCTGGACACTGTCCTCTCGACCCCTCACCAATCGGACCACGTCGCGTGATGTTTTTGAAAGTCTTGTTCCTAGCCCCGATAAGCACTTGAAAGGAATACCGCTTGCGATAAGGAGTTTGAATTTTCTGAGAGCAGATCATAACACGGCACTATTCGACAGCTATTACGAATAATTTAAACCATTCACCCCGGACTGTAGGACGATTTTTAATGTGGGAATTTTAACCAGTGCTTAATTACTAGGGAGTTTAATAGCCGGGAATTTTAATTATAAGAAAATAATTTAACCATCTTGGTGGAATAAATACAGCTTTGTGAGTTTGATTTACAATTTGAGATCCGCATTCAAAAGCGTTCAGTGGTAGTGTTGGTTTTGATGTAAGAAATACATAGAAAAAGCTAGTTATAAAGAATGCTAGGTTAATGTCTGACCCGTTCGACATGCATCTAAGCCACAGCAAGTACACGGCATAGTCCTGGAATCCACCCAGCGAGGGACGAATTTTTTTTTTTTTTCCGGTGAAACACATCTACAGAAAACAGATTTTTATTTCGACCGTGGAGTGATTTTAATACAGGTGAAGAATATTTTGACGAGTGTTTAATTACTAGGGAGTTGATTAACGGAGTTTGAAAATTTTTCCACTGCAGACGTGTGTTCTGAAAGCAGATTTAACATGTCATCCCTACGAATAATTTAAACCATTATTAATTTCACCCTATGGTATTTTCTATGGAAACAGTAAGAGTAAAATGAGTTTCAACTGTAGGATGATTTTTAATAGAGGTAAGGGAATTTTGATGAGTGTTTAATTACTAAGGAATTTTGTATCATTCCTTTCTGTACAATTATTCTAAGACCAGTCAATCGTTCCATGCAATTATTCTGAGACTTGCATCAGCCGAGTGAAGGAGTGGGGCCTTAAAATGGTCAACCAGAGGGTTTTTCATAAGGGGGAGAGGGCTTAAAATATAGGTAGGTCAACCGTGGGGTCCGAAAACGAGAAATTAGACTTAAAAAAAAGGGGTTTTTGGGAAAATAGTACTTCTCCCTGTCAACAGATGGCGCCAGGAGGGTTTTTAATAAGGGGGAGGGCTTAAAATATAGGTAGGTCGACCGGGGGGTCCGAAAACGAGAAATTAGAGTGAAAATAAAGGGTTTTTGGGAAAATAGTACTTCTCATTGTCGACAGATGGCGTCAGGAGAGTTTTTAATAAGGGGGAGGGCTTAAAATATAGGTAGGTAGACCGGGGGGTCCGAAAACGAGAAATTAGAGTGAAAATAAAGGTTTTTTGGGAAAATAGTACTTCTCATTGTCAACAGATGGCGCCACTGAGGGGGAAGGGGGTGAAAGGGGGGTTAATAAAGGGGAGGAATTATTAATTATTAATAAAGTGGAGTGGCATGTTACGTAATGATTATGTAATGATTACGTCATGTTACATAATGTTACGTCATAGGGAGCGTGGTCGATGACGTCATAGGGGGGAAAGCACTGTGCAAAGGGGAATCCCCCGGTTGTGACTAAACTACTCACATTACTCCAGTTTAGGCTTGACGATGCCCAACTAGCTAAGTTAGGTTCAGGTACCTGCGATGGCCTCTGATTAGGATTATCCACCAGCTGATATAAGGTATCCTATGCCTCTGTTCACTTAGGGCTGGGAATCCAGAAGCAAACAGAAAACACAGCGGCAGTTTCTCCCTCAACAGAGGCCCACCAGTGCAGTAAGTTCAGGATCCATAATCAAGCTCAAATCCATAAACAAGTGCAGTCTAGTAGGAATAAATGGTCAGCACCAGGACCCTGTGAAGTTGACCACTCCTCAGCAGGGTTTAAAAAAAAGAAAAAAGTGGCCATATATGCCCAAAACTGTAGGCCATACTGAACTGGTAGCCCTCCACTTCCGTTCCCTTCCAAAAGATAATATCTGTTTTGAAAGGTACTAACGGCCTGCACCACGAGAAGGCGGGGTCGGACATTATAGTAATTTTAAAATATTGCAGGGAAATGTACGTAGTATGAGACAAACGTTTAATCATTTTGCTTTTTATTTGGAATTCGGTTCTCTTGTTTTGCCTTTGAGGGCACATTCTTGTACAAAATGGGCTACATGGCCAGGTCACAAGGACCTGAGGGCTCAGACAAGGTTGGGGAAAGGGGACTGATTCGACATCCGTTAAAACACAGATGGTAACTTCATGCCAATGCCATGCAGCTTGTTCTTTAACTTGGAAAGGTATTTCCATACTTCGGGCAATGGCTTAACATCCTATCTGAGTAACGGTGACCTTTCCCATCCCATCGGTTTCCCCTAGTGGCCGAGGGCAAGGTGGGGAGTTTTGAATAGATAAATATCAATGATGACCTATGTGGGACTCGATCATGGGAACTGCAGGCTACGAGCCTTGCCCCTAACAACTGAGCCATCCCTGCGCCTTGTTTGGATTTGGCAGCGCTACAACTTGATATTGTTGCGAATTTTAAAATGGATAGGCACTAAGCGTGAGTATTAATAACTATATTTTAAAACCAATTACAATGCAATGCAAATTATTACAAAAATATGGATGACGTATTTTATAATCAAATTAACTACTATCATACATAAGTCATTAACCTTTTTGTATACAGAGTATACAATATCAGCTCTGTCTGTTCTGCTAAAATGCTACCTCTTCACTTTGTTTACCATGTCACTTGAATACCTTCAGAAGTAAACAAACTCTCGTCCTGTGCTAGTTCACTAAACTTCTATTACTAACAACAGAAAACAAACACCTGCGCACAGACTAATAAATATACGAATTATTTTCACTTAACATGAACTGACTCATACTATCTAAACGTCCTTTCAGATCTCACAACTTTAACACACTGCCGAATCGTTCTAAGTTCCAATTCGTTGACTAAATTGCATCTCTCGTAGAAGCACACACGAGGATTTAAGTCACGTTAAGTCATGAAGTCACTGTTGATCGTTCATCTGTCGTAACACTGCCCCCTCCTTAGGTCTTGTTCATCCCGAACAATTCTGGATTCCGAAGCTTCTTCAGTTCTTCGATGAAACGGGGCCAAACGATCCACGTAAACCACCTTGCACATTGTAGCTGGACGTCGACGAATGCGATACACCACATCGTTAATCCTGTTAACTATTGTATGTGGACCTTCCTAAGGTTTCTGAAGTTATGGAGATAGCCTCTTCTTTCTATGTGGATTGTATAGCCAGACAAGATCTCCTTGATTGAAAACAGTTCCATTTATTTTACCGTCGTATCTTGTTTTGGTTCTATCGCTTCCTAAGTTGACGTTATGTGTAACGGAGTGATGGATTTCTTCTAGTCGTTGTTGTAATTCTTGTACGCATTGTGAAGCGGACACAGGCATTGCTTCGGGCCGACCATATAAAAGGTCACATGGAAGACGTAACTCTCTTCCAAAAAGTCTTGTCTTCTATGATTAGAAGGTGTCTGTCCAGTTGTCTCATGCACTGTCATTCTATATGCCAGCAAACGGAGTGGTATATGGCGATCCCAGTCACGTTGATGGTCTTACAAAAATAATGCTAGATGCTGCGCAATTGTTCTATTGAATCTTTCAACCATACCATCCGACTGAGGATGTAAGGGAGTTGTTCTGGTTTTCTGAATGCCTAATAATCGACAGATATCTTTAAACACATTGGATTCAAAATTCTGTCCTTGGTCAGAGTAGAGTTGTAAAGGTACTCCATACCTACTAATCAAGTTATTAACTATCATCTCTGCAACTGTTGTTGCTTCCTGCTCCTGGATGGGATAGACCTCAGGCCACTTTGTGAAATAATCCATTACCACTAATAAATATCGATTTCCATCATCAGTTCTAGGAAACGGACCCATTACATCAATGATTATTCTTTCAAAAGGGGCACCAATGTTATACGTCTGCAGCTTACTCCTAGTCTTAGGGCCCTTCTTTGCTGCACAGGCTTCACATTGCCTACACCATCTTTCAACGTCTGCCCTACTTTTCAACCAATGAAATCGTTCCCTGGCTTTGGCTAATGTCTTATTAACACAGAAGTGTCCTCCAGTGGCACTATCATGTTCATCTTTCATCACAAGTTCCACTCGGGAGCGAGGAAGGATTATCTGCCAACGGATCAGCCGTCCAGTGAGATTCTCCCATCTTCTGTATAATACACCGTCTTTCATTTTTTAGGAGTCCCACTGTGCCCAGTAACTTTTAGTAGTTGGACTATACCTCGAGATTTGCTACCAATTAGGTCTTACATCAGATTTTTTAATCAATTCTAATATTGGTTTTATACCTTCATCATCTAGTTGGGCCTTTCTGGTTTCAATTGGATTCCAGATGTTAGGGGTATCACTGTTTGCTTGTGTCAATACTATTTGTCTTATGGGCATTATCTCTTTAGTTCCAAATTTCAGTTCTGCATTATAGCAATGTTTACAGTTGTCAATACATGGGCGTCTGGAAAGAGCATCTGCATTCTTTTGCATTTTACCACTTCGATGTTCAATGGAGAAATCGTATTCTTGTAACCGTTGTATCCACCTAGCGCTTTGTCCTTCAGGGTTTTTGAAGTTTAATAACCATCTTAGTGCAGAATGATCAGTACGTATATGGAATTTCTGGCCATAGAGAAAATGATGGAAATGTTCTATTGCTTTTACTATTGCTAACAGTTCTTTGCGTGTTGCACAATAATTCCGCTCTGGTTTGGATAAAATTTTACTAAACTATGCAATAACTTTCTCTTGTCCGTGTTGTTCTTGTGAAAGTACAGCACCAACTCTTGTGTTACTTGCGTCAGTATTTATTATGAATTGTTTTCCAGTTTGTGGGTACGCTAGCACTGGTGCTGTGGAAAGAGTTTTCTTTAGCTGTTGAAAGGCTACATCACATTCGGTGGTCCACATGAACCGCTGACCCTCTTCTGTCAGACGATGTAATGGCCTTGCGATGTTGTAGAAACCTTTGACAAATCTTCTATAGTAGGTACAAAGTCCAATAAACCTACGAAGTTGATGAACATCTTGTGGTGGAGGGCAGTCTCTTAGAGCTTCTATCTTACTACGATCAGTCTTAATCCCTGATGTAGTGATCATATGACCAAGATAATGACCTTCTTGCTCGAACAGTTTACACTTTGTTGGTCCCAATTTTAGCTTGGCTGCCTTAGGTTTTTCAAATACTTGACGAAGATTTCTCAAATGTTCTTCAAAAGTTCTTCCAAGAACTGTGATGTAGTCCAAATAAACCAGGCAGATCTCCCAAGACAAACCTTTGAATACCGACTCCATTAGTCGTTCAAATGTCTAAGGCGTTATAAAGTCCAAATGGCATCACCTTAAACTGCCAAAGTCAATTCCTTGTAGTGAAAGTTGTTTTCTCACGGTCTTCAGGATGTATACCAACTACCCAATAGCCGCTCTTTAAGTCTAATGTTGAGAACCATTCTGACCCAGATAAAGTGTCCAGTGTATCATCAATCTTGGGTAAAGGAAAGGAGTCTTGCTTTGTTACGTCGTTTAATCTGCGATAATCTACACAAAATCATGTAGATCCATCCTTTTTTTTGACAATAAGTACTGGTGATGTCCAGGGACTCTGTGATGGTTCTATAATGCCTTGAGCTTCCATGTCCCTTATGAGTTGTTCCGTCTCCTCTCTTTTTGCCAATGGAAGCCTTCTTGCCGGTAGATGGACTGGAGGAGAATCACAAGTGTTGATCTTATGTTCCGTCAGGCAGGTTAGTACGGCCATAATCATTTGATGTGGCAGAACAAATGTCAGAAAATTATTTCAATAGGTTCTCGGCCTTAGAAGTTTGGTTATTAGTTAATATTCATCTTGTTTCTCTCCATAAGTCAATAAAATGAGATGGGATGTCTGTATGAATTTGGTTTAAATCAGTAACTTCTATCTGATTTATAGTTGTTACCCAGGTAACAGCTTCACATATTGCTAATTCTTCACGCCTTTTCAATATTCTATTGGATTTGTTACAGTTCATCACTCCGACAGCAATCTGCTCTTTATCTATTCTGACTAAAGTCCTTGCAACCAGGATATTATGAGCCAAAGCTCCTTTACCAGAGGCATCAGTAACTGCCAATCGGAAAGTCCCAGAAGTCTCCGCCCGATGTCCACGGACTATCATTTCACTTTGTGCTGGGATCTCTGTGTCTTCCGTCACTAATATTGGAGTCACGCTTGATAAAGAATCAGATGTCTGATTAAGCAGAGGAATCTCTTATGTCTTATAGATGAGTAAGTTGTCACTGGGTCTAATGTTGAATCCATATTTCTTAAGAAAATCAAGGCCTAATATGCATTCATCGTAGATGTCAGCGATGTAAACAGGGTGATGTACCAGACAGCTACCAACTCGGATGTTAAGTTCTATTTTTCCATGGACTTTTGTACGATCTCCAGTGGCTGTTTGTAGGCTTATTTTAGACTCTGTAGTATTCAAGTTTGGGTGAGGTATTATTTTCTTTATTATGTCCGTTCTGAGTAAAGTTACATTTGCACCAGTGTCGACTATCATACGGCAAGGTATTTCATTTATGGCTCCATCAGCAACTAATCCATTTTTATCACCATGTAATGTTGAAACATGGGCGACTTCCCCTGGGGCCAACCAATCAACAGTCAGCCTTTGTTCCGCAAACTGACTAATTTCTGTTTCCCTGATCCTGTTGTCTAGTAGATGGACTCGGACTCCTCATTCGTTTCCTATTACAGTTGGTACGAATGTGTCCGGACTTGCCACAATTCCAACACTGAAGGTCTGTGGTAGTTTTTGAAGAAGAACCTCTTATGTCTTTCAAAACGGATAACATGGCTTTGGTTAGTTCTTTCATTTCATCATCCTTTTCTACAATTTCTTCTGCACTCACAAATCTCACTGTACGTTTGTTCGCTCTGGGGGAAAACCTGGAGCACTCGTATTTCACAGCATGTACCACAGCTGACTTTAAGGTTTTACCTTCCAACATCCTTAGAGATTGTTGAGTGTCAGGGTCAGCAATAGCATCAATAAATTGTAACTGAGCTAAGTTATCTTGAATATCTGGTGGACAGTTACTATAAGCCAATCTAGCTAGACGCTCGATATTACTAGCAAGCTCTTGCAAAGTTTCACCACTCTTTTGCATGCGATGTTTAAATTGAGTTACATAATACTGTTTTAAATAACTATCACCAAACCTAAGTTCTAATGCAGAAACTAGACTTTGATAATGAAGTCGTTTTTCTTCTGGAACAGACCGCAAAACTTCCGCAGCAGAATTTCTTAAGGAAGCTGCAAGAAAACTGGCCTTTTGGAATTCATTCCACTCATTAGCTCCAGCGATAACTTCAAATTATGTTTTAAATACTGTCCAAGATGATTGACCATCATATGTAGAAGGTTTAGTTGCATTTCTAGCGATATGTCTAATAACATTATTTTCACTAAAATTACTATTATCACAAGAAGAAGGTAACATTTCATTTCTTAAAATCTGAAACTGACATTCACAATCAATTTCTACAGTTTCAATTTCATGTTTATAATCTATCTTAACACTATCAAGATCATCTTTTACACTGTCAATTTCAACCTTTAAACTATCACATTGTCTATTAAGTTCGGTTTTAATGTCCTTACACTAATTAGTAATCTTATATTTGAGAAGCCATTTCGGCTCTCAACTCATTATTTTGTGCGGCCATTTCGGTTTTCAATTCATCTTTTTGAGAAACTATCTCAGTTCTCAACTCATTATTTTGTGCGGCTATTTCGGCTTTCAAGTCACCACTTTGTCTAACAAGTTCACCTTTAAGGTCAGTTATTAATTTTACTAACTCATCCATACTTCCAGTTAACGGCATTCAATAAATTATCTACACTCTTAGACACCAAATGTTGCGAATTTTAAAATGGATAGGCACTGAGCGTGAGTATTAATAATTATATTTTAAAACCAATTACAATACAATGCAAATTATTACAAAAATATGGATGAAGTGTTTTATAAACAAATTAACTACTATCATACATAAGTCATTAACCTTTTTCTACAGAGTATACAACATCAGCTCTGTATGTTCTGCTAAAATGCTACCTCTTCACTTTGTTTGCCATGTCACTTGAATACCTTCAGACGTAAACAAACTCTCGTCCTGTGCTAGTTCACTAAACTTCTATTACTAACAACAGAAAACGAACACCCGCGCACACACTAATAAATATACTAATTATTTTCACTTAACGTGCACTGACTCATACTATCTAAACGTCCTTTCAGATCTCACAACTTTAACACATTGCTATCTTTTTCAATCCTCCGAATCGTTCTAAGTTCCAATTTGTTGGCTAAATTGAATCTCACGTAGAAGCACACACGAGTGTTGAAGTCACGTTAAGTCATGAAGTCACTGTTGCTCGTTCATCTGTCGTAACAATATGTACTATCAGTGCAGAGCTTCAAACAGATCAGGTGGTGTGATTTTGTATGTGGTAGCTGATGACTTTCATTATCAACAAGAATTTCACCAGCTTGGTACTGAGGGTGTTCACTTGTTTGATTCAGTTTTAAATACTTCTATTATTCTTATCTACAGATCTCATACTATTAATATTGATACTTTTAACATAGAATTAAAAACATTTTATGATCTATAACTTCTAAGAACATATTTTTAGTGGGGGATTTAAACATTGATTTAATGCAAGTTTCTTGGTTTGTATCTTACTAGATAAGTACTTTAACTAATTTTGGTTTTGAACAGTGTGTAGATATACCCACTAGAATAACACAAGTTAGTGCAAGCTGTATTCACCATGTTTTTGTTAGAAATGGCTCTGGGTTTGTTTATGAAGTGGCTATCTATCAATATCCTCTTACAGATTATTTTCCTATAATATGTAATGCTAATTTAAAATTAAAGGGGTAATAGAGAAAGGAGTAATTATGTAATGAGATCAGCAGTTGATTATGTAAAATTTTAAAAACGTATAAAGAACATAGATTTTAATAATATTGGTGAAATTGATGGGGATTTTAACACTATGTATAATAAATGCTTCTCTAATATAACTAAAAAAAAAACTATGTAAGAGGAAATAATAAACAAATTTTTAAAGGTAAGCAACCATGGATTACAGATGAACTAATTTTTTGTATAAATGAAAAAGAAAGGATTTATAAACAATTTAAGAAATATCCTGGAATAACTCAGTTTGAATTTCACTATAGAAATTATTCTAAATTTTTTGAAAAATAGGATTAAAGGAGGATAAAAATAATTTTTTTCTGATAAATTTCACAATTGTCGAAATGATAAAAAGAAGCAGTGGAAGTTCATAAATTTTATACTTGGTTTGAAACAAAAAACAAAAGTTTTACCTGAAATAGAGCTTCTAATACTTTTTTGGATGATAATACAGGTCAACAAATGAATAATTCCAATACATTCCCCAATCAATTTACTTTAAAACAATCACAAAATTATGTCTTTTTCTATGATGCTATTAACAATGAGCTAACAAATATAATAAATAATTTAAACAATAAAACAATGGGTAATGATGGAATAACTGTTGAAATGCTAAAAATTTTCTGTAAATACCATATTCACATTTTGACTCAAATAACAAACATTTCAATCCAATGGATTCTTTTATTATCATTTAAAAAGAGCTTTAGTCTACCCTATTTAGAGTCAGGAGACAGAAATCTTATAAATAATTGCAAACCAATACCTGTGCTGCAAATATTTTCAAAAGTGATTTCAAAAATTGCTAAAAAGAGAATTATTGGCTTCTTTGAAAAGCAAAATTTCTTTCATGATTCTCAGTTTCGTTTTTAGAGAAAACAAAAATACTGAACAAGCTATATTAGATATAAATGGAAAAATTTTAAAAGTATTAATGAAGGCAAAAACACACTAGCTGTTTTTCTTGATGTTAAAAAGGCATTTGACACAGTTAACCATGACCTTCTGTTGAATAAACTTTACATTAGTGGCATAAGAGGTATTTGTCTACGATGGTTTAAAAGTTAATTGAAAAATAGAAAACAAGCTGTCTATATTGAGCCTCAGGTTAGTGATTATATGATAATTAATGCAGGTGTACCGCAAGATTCAGTTTTAGACCCTGTGATGTTTATAATTTATTTTAATGATTTTTATAACCTTAACGATCACTTACCTGTTATGCAGATGATGCAGCCATTGTTTATTCACCCAATAATATAATAGATTTAAAGTTTATAGTTGAGCAGGATTTAACGCAAATTAATTACTGGTTCCATTTAAATAAATTATCCTTAAATGTTCAAAAAACTAAATTTATATTATTTAATCTCATTGGCAATAATGTTAATTTTAGTTTAGATATCATAACATTACATGTGGTAACAATCCATATTGTGATTGTTTCCATTTAGAAAGAGTAACCAATTTCAAATATCTACGTGTAATTATAGATCAGGATTTGAAATGGAAATGGCACTCAAGTGTTTTAACTAAAAAACAGGATTATTTTGTATAGATTACACTATTTAAAAAAACTTATGCCAAGAAAAGTTTTGATTTTACAGTATTATGCTTGGGTATATTCGATTATTCAATATGGTATATGTAGCTGGGGGGAGGTGATTATGAGCATAATTTGAAAAATTTATGCTTTTACGTAAAAAATTTATAAATTTGTCTTTAATGCAGTCTTTTTCTTCTATAAATAAAAAAATAAATACCCCCTCAAGCAGCTGCTTGCCACAGAGGTCTGACCAGAGCCTGTCAGTTTATATGCCATAGTAGAAGAAATAAGTTAAATGTTAATCACTTCTATTATATTAGATAAATTTATTTTTATAAGATTCTGTTATTTCTGTTTATTAATCAACAATGGATTTTGCATTTAATTTCAGCTTATAATTCAAGAAGAGTTGGATTAATGTTTGTTGTGCCTTTGCCTCATAAAAGTATTACGAAGCATCATTTCCTTTACGTCTCACCAAAAACTTTTAATTTTCTTAATTATAATTTGAGGATGGAAAAATATCTCTCATTGTTTAAAAAAGGTCTAAAGAAATATATTTTTAATATTCAAGATTTGGAAAAATACATAAAATGCTAGCTCGTTTATCTGTTTCTCCCTAGTTTTTAAAGTCTTACCATAGTGTAGCTACCGCCACTAGAAAGTGTTTAGTGGTAACATCTTTTGATTCCTGGACGGGCAGATAGTCTGCTTCTTGGTTTCAAGATTGAAAACGTATTATTGTTTCCTTTCTTTTGTGTTCTTCTTTTTGTTTATTTGTTTTTATGTATTATTATGTATGTATTATGTATGCATTATTATGATTTGAGTAAGCTGTAGATCCACCTCGGGCGTTCAGAACAGACGCAATTCGACGTGGAATAGACTTATACAAGTCAAGCACATACGATAATGGAATGTGGGACCATTCTTCCTGTAAAATATGGCTAAACTGTGCCAGTGATGCTGGAGGAGGAAAGTGTAATCTGATCTTGCGCTCCAGACATTCCCACAAATTTTCAATAATATTGAAATCTGGAGATTGAGGTGGCCAGGGTAGCTGCTGTAACTCCTCCTCATGCTCTGCAAACCACAACTTGACACGTTTCGCACAATGCATGGATACATTATCCGCTTGAAACCAAGAACAGTCATTAGGGAACAATGCCCTCAACACTGGGTACAGGTGGTCTCTGAGAATGGATTCGTACGTTACGGATGTGACACGACCCTGCATAATAACTAATGGCCCTAAGGAATGCCATGATATGACACCCCACAGCATCAGTGATCAACCTCCATACTTCACAGTCGGAACCAAACAGTCGGGGTGGTACGCTTCTGCAGGTATTCGCCAGACGTAGACTCTACCAGTGGTGGGAAACAATGTGTAGCACGATTCATCAGACCAGATGACACGTTGCCAATCTTTGGCATCCCATGACACGTTGCCAATCTTTGGCATCCCAATTTTTATGTGCTCTGCACCACCTTACACACTTTGTTGCATTGATGTTGATAATCAGATGTTTGTGGATTGCAGCACGACCATGAATACCGGCACGATGAAGTTCCCGAGGGACTATTATGACGGAAACGGGGTCATTCCGACTGGTATTCAACTCTGCTTCTATTTGCGGTGCCGTGGTCTTGTGCTTCCGTTGTACAATCCTTGCCAACATTCACCTATCCCTATCTGACAACTTCGTCTGCGCCCATAATTCGCACGTTTGGAGGCAATGCCCTGTCCTTTTTCATATGTAGTCATAATCTTCGATACATTTCCTCATGTTACACCTACTATTTCCGCTGTTTTGGTTATTGAAACTCCTGCAAGGCGCGCACAATGATCATTCCTTTTTGGGGGTCACTGAGATCTGACATTGTCGACAATTACACCACAACAGCTGTTTCACTGTACCTGTGGCACTGCTATGCGATAGCCGACATCCTAAGAAGTATGATTTATATACCTCACATCGCGTGTGACATCGGCCCTGTGATATGCATACGGCGCATTGCGTGTACTCCAGTCGCCGTCGGTGTTTCCATTATTTTGATTAACCCCTGTACAATGGATAAAGTCTTTTTCAATCTGTGGCATTCTGTATGGCTCATAAGACTGATATTAAGCCACTAATAGTGCTTCAAAATTATGCAATAAGATGACATATTGAAGAAATCTAGGAGAGAAAATACTGAAGAAATTTTCGAATCACTTGGCGTCTTGCAATTGCATAAATCGTTTTTGTTCCAAGTACTGAAATATATCAGACAACTATGAGATCTAGATAGAATAAAATCCTTTCCAGTTCATACTAGGTTGTAGAATAAATTAGTGTCAACACAGACAAAAATGAAGAAAATATAGTTAAAAGGTAATATATATTCTTAGCCGTCCCATGGCCGAGTGGTTAGCGCGCTTGGCTACTGATCTAAGGGACCTGGGTTCGAGCTCCGGGTAAGGCATGGCTGTTTGTATCGTTATTCTGCTGAGGTCCTGCCATCCCCACAGACCTTCTACTGTGGCCTAAAAACTGACAGGCTCCTGTCAGACCTCTGTGGCAAGCAGCTGCTTGAGGGGGTATTTATTTATTTTTATTTTTTTATATATTCTTAACATAAAGAATATTTAATTCCTTACGAAATCACGTAAGGAACGCATATAAGATTGGTTATGTAAAGGAAATTATAACTTGGTTGTTTCATGTTTTCTGTGAGAAAAAGTTTTCTAATTTTTTTCTAACAATTTTGTTCTGGATTTTATTATTATTAATGCAACTAAATTAATCATCTAATATGTTGCACAGGTTGCTTGTGGTAAAAATATTTACCACAAGCAATATTTTATATTATTGGTAGGTTAGTGCTTTTAAATACAGACACCATTAATGCAAACTGATTTCATTAATTAACCCACAAACGAGTTATACACAAGTGATATTATGTGATAATGATATTACAATCGGCAGTACTAATTCTCAGATAAGCTATTGTAACTGCGTTAAGTGCAAACTATTTTGTATGCGAAGATTTGTGTTCAAAACATGAATTTTTGTATTAATTTCTTTTAAAAACGCTCAGTACATGACAAACTATCGTATATCCCTATACGATAGTTTGTCATGTACTGAGCTTTGTAAATAAAATAAATTTCTGAAAAAAGTCGTGGCACATTGTAAAAGAGAGGTGCATACTCTGCGCATGTTAAGGAACACATTGGATGATCTGGACGTGACGCTTCCATTTGTCTTTGAGAAACTGTCTACTTTTTTCGAATGTTCTCTGATCCCATGGGGTCCTTTATATAGTGGACGTTTAGCCCATTCTGTGAATAAAAATGCCGCTCAGAGGAAAAACCCCGCAGCTCGTACCTCACATCAGTGAAGGTACAGTCGCTCAAACAAGTATCCGAACACTATGGTTGATTACAGATTTCACAAAAAAATCTGGCAACGATTTTTTTAGAAATTAGTGATCTGGCAACCTTCATGTAATGTACACGAAGGTTGCCAGATCACTAATTTTTAAAAAAATCGTTGCCAGATATTTTTCCTGAATTTTGTAATCAAACATAGTGTTCGGATTCTTTTTTGAGCGACTGTACTTTCGAAAGATGGAAAGCTAATTAATTTTTTTTCCTATTTTTCAAAGTTCGAAATTGTCATTGTGTACTTAGTTTCCTCTCCCGTTCTTTCTGGATTCTTGCCTCGTTGCCATAGTAACGGGTTGACACTTGAGTGGCCAGCTCGCGCTTGCTTCATGGCTGAGTGAAATATGCTGTCGTCCATCAGTCATTTGGGGGGGATCTGCTTGTCATCCCCCACGCTCGAAATACCACCCCCATTCCGTACTTGCAATCGCACTACGTCGCTAGGAGATTGGACCATTATTGATTGTTGAAGTGATACCGGTCGAGCGGAGAGTGATTATCCTGCGACTGGGTGGGTCCCGTCCCGACGAAGGAATCTGAAAGCGTCGATCGGAGAAATAATGGTGCAACGACTGGGTTACAGTTCGACATCGGAGGTGTAGAAAGGCATACATCATTTACGGGGAGCTTGCTCTTCCGATGGCAGAGAGGTTGACGTTTTGCCGCCTGAATCGAAGGAAGAGCAAACGGCTGAAAGAATATAACTGCTTGTAGTAAGGGGTGACGATCCATGAATCGTTAAAAGAGAAATAGAGTGCTATCTTGAAACACTGATTCTATCTGATGATTAAGGATTATTTTTCATCCTTAAATAATTACTGTCATTGTAACACATTTTGTCGGTCACTTTTCCATTTTGTATTTTAAAATATCGCTGGAGAGGGAAAATATTTTCAGATTATCTGTATTTCAATCAAAGATGTTTAAAAGTTTGATTTACAAGCAGAAAGTACTCTTTACAAAAGTGTAGAAATAGCTTTCTAATCAGATTTAAATGACTGTTTTTCTTACCTTTAGATCCATTTTAACGTTTCGTGATAATCGTTGTTTCGTCGACTTACGGGAATTATACTATTGAATCATCTCCCACAAGGCATAATCATATCTGGCATCAGAAGCTACAAAGGCAGATGTGGCTCTTCCAAAGGAGCTCGTGAGCCATCTGGAATAATTAGAAAATAAAAGAAAAATATTTCGACAATAATAGGTGTTCTCCCACCATTGTTCATTATTTATTTTTATTTTTTTATGTTATATTTAATTTATTATTATGTATTTGCATATTTCTTTAACGCGAAGGTTCTGTACGAATAGAACCCCAACTTCTCATCGTTAGTGCAGAGTGGAAGCGTGCACCGACCTTTAGTATTGTTTATTATACCAGAGTCATCACGTGACGGAGAGCTGGTTATAGAGATGCAGAATTTGTGCACATGGCTCTAGTGTGCATGCACCAAAGTAAAGCGATTGTTGATTGGGTGTGATGACACGTCAAAGATCAAAAGTCTGTTCTCAAAGGGATGCAATGTGCAGGATAATTTGAATGTTAACTCCTAACCTAAGGAGGCTAAGGTTAAAGATGCAAATTTCTGATTTCCTCAGAGCACCAGTTAACTCATTTAGTAAAGCCTTTAAGTGTATATGAGATGATAGGTAATCGATTGGAAAGTTCACTTTCAGTTCATTTACATGTAAATGTTTTAAGTTTACTCGTTGTTTTTAACAAGACTTACTATATTATGAAACAAAATCAATTTTAAAGTATCATAGACCTTTTCAAAAGCATTAGATATTTACACTAAAATGATAATAATTGTATTTAAGGGAAAAACAGAAAGGGTTGGGTTGTTTTACCTCTGAGCGGCACTTTTTTGCACACCATGGGCTAAATGGCCAGGTCACATGGACCCCGAAGGCTCAGAGAAGGTTGGGGGAGGAGACCCACTGGAACAGCTGTTGAGAGACAGATGGTAGCCTCCCGTCAAGGCCATCCAGCGCGTTCTTTAACGTGCATAGGGTATGGCTCTCCCGTACAAGGGACCACGGCTTAACGTCCCATCCGACGGACGGCGGCCTTTCCAAGCCCATCGGTGTCCCCTACTGACCGTGGGCAGGGCGGGGAATTTTGCGGAGATAAATCTCAACGCTGACCCAGCTGCGACTCGAACCTGGGAACTACAGATTACGAGCCTGGCGCGCTACCGTCTGAGCCACCCCCGCCCCTAAAACAGAAAGGGAGGTTTGGTGCAATGGTATTAATATTTAATTATGTTGAAAGGTTTTCAATGCGATTCCGAACATGATTGAAATCGGTTTTGTTTTTCCATAAATCTCGATTTTTTCTGCTTCTTTTCATTTTTTTAAATGTAAACATTAGAGATAGAATTGCATGTCAAATTTTTAATATTTAATTCACTGATAAAATTATAACAGGATTGGGTCATTTCTCCCCCTAGCGGCACATTTTTGCACACAGTGGGCTAAATAACCAGGTCACAGAGACTCGAAGGGCTGAGGAAAGATTGCGGAAGGGGATCCACTGGACAACTGTTAGTAGATTGATGTAAACCTTCCGTAAAGGCTTGAATGAGTTGGGTTGTTTTACCTCTAAGCAGAACTTTTTTTCCACACAATGGGTTAAGTGGCGAAGTCACAAGGAGCAAGGTCTAAGAGAATCCTCCAACCTTGAAGCTTTCGAGTGCACCAGGGCAAAAGCCCATTTCGTCCAGTGCTAGAGCCTGAAGGAAACTTGGATCAAATATACATCTTTTGTCACCCGTATGACCAGTGCAAAGGTCGTGTGGGATAAAGTCTGGAAGATGGGTAGGAACTATACGTCCCACACATTTTCAATCCTGAAGAACAATAGACAGGTAATTGCTGATCCTCAAGCAACAGCTGACCCTCTGGGGGAGTCCTTCTCCTCCATCTTTTCTTCTTCGTACTCCCCAGAGTTTCTGGTCCTGAAGAGCAAGGCAAAAGCTCTCTGCTGTCTTCCCATTCCAATGGTCTGGAATCCTACAACAGTCCATTCACAGCAGAAGAGCAGTGCCTTGTGCTACACACTTCTCGTAGATCTGCCGTCAGATCAGACAATGTCCATTTTGCCATGCTCCGACATCTCTCACCATCGAGTAAGGATCAGCTGCAAATACTTTTCAACCGCATTTTTCTCGAGAAGCAGTTTCCATACTCTTGGCATTGCCTTGCCAATCGTCTTAGCCTGCCACAAACCACGAAAACATCTTAAGATTCCTTCCAATTACCGTCGCATCACATTGATGAGCTCCGTGTGCAAGGTGTGTGAAACAATGGTAAATGTCAAAATCTTCTGGTATTTGAAATGCCACAACCTTCTTTCCAACACCCAATGCGGCTTTCGCAGGAAATGTTTGCCTTAGACCGTGTGATCCATCTCGACGCAACGATCTGGAATTCATTTTTGCATAGAAAGCACCTGGTGTCAATATTCTTCGACATCGCAAAAACATATGACATGGCGGGGAGATTCAGTATTCTTGGTGACATCCATAGCTTCGACTTGAGAGGTCACATGCCAATCTTCATTTCTAACTTCCTGTATTCTCGTTCTTTTCGTGCCTGTGTCAACAATACTCTTTTGCTGCCTTTCCACCCAAGAACAAATGGTACCACAAGGCTGCGTCCTGAGTGTTATGCTTTTCGCTGCCAAGATATATTCCAATATACTACAACTTCCTCATACTGTAGGAAATGCCCTTTATGTTGACCACTCATCGCTCAGCATGAGGGTCATTGACGACAACTGCAAACTGACGTGACAATCTCTCGGTTTGGATGAGGGCAATGGGTTCTGGTTCTCCCCAAAGAAGACTGCTTGCATGAACTTTTGGCGTAAGCATAATCCAACCCAACCCTTCCAGGCCATCCCACTTGGAACTGCGTTTTCTGTCCTCGGTGGGAAATGCTGTGCCAGAATCGCCTGACTGGCATTCGTCCTTTCGGTTTGCATGTCCAAGGCTACTTGCGAGACATCAACACCAGTCTCGATAGCATTGCCCAGTCGAAAGCTGAGCCACATCAACGGTGGCTCGATGTTCTTCTTCCTGTGACTTTTTTCTTCGCAGAATAGGAAAAACCTTCACACCTGATTGTGTGTAACGGCAATTCTTTCCCAGCCACTGCCAACTCTTTTTGGGTTGGACAGGTACTGATGAATTCTTATGATTCGCATTTTCGGAAACATTCTTTTGCTATGAATGTGCCCTCTAACGGTGGGAAAATGTTTAATTTATAAAATTTCAAATTAATATTGCAAGCTATGCAATTTAGTTAGAAATTTTCATTGTGAAATATGAATATTTTGAAGTTAGCATTGACGCAATGATATTCACCTTTACCGGAAAGGAGGTGGAAGAACATAAATTTTGTGTTTTAAGCAAAAATTGTTTGTTTTTAGAGATCAACTGAAATAATTTTTCGGTTGTTCAGGTATTGATATATTCTTATGATTCCATTTTTCAATTTCTCAAAAGCTTTAACTGCTCCCTCTGACAGTGCAAATCTTGAAGATTTCAAAAGTATAAACAAATGTTGCAAACGATCTATTTGGTCTAGACATTTTATATTTTAGTGCTAAGGTGCGATGATCAAGGGGTGTACATTGGTAGCAAACATTTGTCCCTTCACCACAAGGGTAGGTGAGAAAACACAACCTTTTGTTTTGAGAGCTTAATGAAATGTTCCTTTCGAATTGAATAGGTAAATGGAATAGGAAATATGATAATTCATAGTTTTTTAAATCCTCCAAGTGGCCTTAATTTGCCATCGTTAGAGTGCGCTTAATTAAAGGTTTCTTACAGCTAAATTTCAGAAAAGTATTAAAGACCTGAATGTTATCTGTTGTTATGCCCCCCCCCCCCACCCCTGAGGATGTCAATGAGTATGAGAAAGATATGTTTTACGGACAATTTCAGGATATTTTGAATTTTGTCAAGAAAGGATATATTACAATTGTTCTAGGTGACTTCAATGCCAAAGTTGCTACTGACTCTGACCTTTGGAGAAGGGTCATAGGCTCTTTTCGTATTGGAAGCTGCAATGGGAAACGTCTGCTAATAACTACTACTTAGTACAAACACTGCGAGATACATAAGTACACATGGGTTTCACCTGATGGGTAGCATAATAATATGATTTATTATATATTAATTAACAGCAGATGGACTAGTTCTGTTAGGAATACCAGGCCATATAGGGGAGCTGAAATTGGATCTGACCATTACCTTGTTAAAAGTGTCTTGCAACTTAAACTTAAAAAGTGTTGTGTTAGGGTTAAAAAATTTACCTTTAATTCTGAAGCTCTGGAAGCAATTCCTAGCTAAACTTAACATAACACGTTACTTAGTCATAATGACAGTAGTGGTTTGCTTACTACTGAAGTTGAGGAAGAATGGGACAGTTTTAAACCGGCTTCTCTTGAAATTAACAGTACTCTTTTAGAAAAAAGAAGCAAAGGAGGCAAAATTATTTGAGTGATAAGGCACTTAAGCTTAGTTCAGAAAGGAAGAACTGCAGGAATGTCCTTAATCAACAACCAACCAGTCCTAATAGAAAGCATTACGGAGAGCTTAATAAACGTGTAAAGGATCAGTTAGCTTCTGATAAGAATCTTTGACTTGATTGCTTGGCTGGCAAAGCCGAGAAAACAGTTAGACAGCTCAACAGCAGAGAGCTCTCCAGATAGTTAATGTTTTACGTGATAGAAAAGGGAAAGGTATACAGAGATTGAAGGATAAACAAGGTAAGGTGAGGATTCTGTCATGGCTCGGTGGGCTGAGCATTTTAGTGATGTTCTAAGCAATGTGGTTAGTTCTACCCTCATTGAAATGATGACATATTTGCAATGATGATAGATGCATTACTGACTTTCATGTTTGCCCTATAACACAGTCTGACGTTATTTTGGCTGTTTCTAAACTTAAACTACATAAATCCCCAGGGGTAGACAAAATTACTACGGAAATGCTTAGAGCTAGGAATGTTTCGGTTACCACATGGATGACTGAAATTTTGAATATCTTTTATGATAAATGCATGGTTCTGAAGGATTTTACCAGAGCTATTATTATCCCTATTTTTAAAAAAGGTGATCGCATTTCTTGTGATAACTATATGGATATCAGCATACTTTCTATTCCAGGTATAGTTCTTTGAATGATTGTGTTTAATAGAATTAAAAATCTAGTGACGGCTAATTAGGTCATGAGCAATCTGGATTCAAAAGTGTTAGGGGATGTGTGGATCAGATATTTTCGCTCAGGCAGATTCTTGAGAAATGTTTAGAGTTTCAGAAACCTTTGGTTGCTAGCTTTGTTGATTTCAAAAAGATGCGGTTGATCGTATGGCATATTAGACGAGTTGGTTAATATAATGAAAGCTCTCTATAATAACACTGAGTAGTGTATGATAGTTGGTAAGGCTTGTGGCAATTGGTTTAACATTAATTCTGGTGTTCGACAAGGATGCATTTTGTCTCCTTTTCTCTTTAGCTTGGTTACTGATTTTATTATGCGAAATTCACAGCGAAGGAACGATTTTGGCCTTAAATGGTCTGGAAATCGGAAAATATCTGATTTAGATTATAATCATAAATTAGCCCTTTTGGCAAATGATGTTGAGGATATGAACGCTTTCAATCGAGGTGTTGATGAGACTGGGAGTAGAGTAGGTTTGCTTATAAACAGGAAGATAACTAAACTGATGAAAATTGGTCAGTAGATCGTGCTTCAGTTGTTTAGAATGGCTGTACTCTTGAGCAAATGTCTTAGTTTCATTATCTTGGGAGCTATGTAATAGATACTGGTAATGTGCGGCATGAGATTAACAGACGAATAAGGATTGCTACCGGGACTTTTAAGAATCCATGGAGAGTGTGGAGAAATAGGCTTGGGGATGCTGGAGAAAACACGTAAAGACTAAAATTAGACTGTATAATAGGTTGGTTCTTTCTAGAGTTATTTATGACAGTGAAACCTAGACACTTTGTAAACAAAATAACAGGAAACTTGATGCTTTTGATTCTAGATTCTTAGACAGTGTATTGGGCATTATGTGATTTGACTTTGCAAGTAGTGATGAGATTAGGAAAAGGAGTTGACAACTTCCTTTGAGCAAAATATTGTGCGGAGAGAGAATCTGTTTGTTTCGCCATGTTACCCGTATGGATAATTATAGATTAACGAATAGGGTTATGAACAGTGTGTCTAAAGGCCTCAGAAAGAGGAGAAGCCCAAGGATGCGGTGGGCAGATAATGTCAAACAGGACCGTGTAAGAATTGATGTGCAGTGGCAAGATGCAGAAGGTGATTTAGCTCAGGACAGATATATTTGAAGAACTAAATTGCAGAATGTGGTTGGATCTCGGTAGCCCATGGCTGCGGTAGGATGACGATGAGATGGCGTTAAATATAGAGAATGTAAACCTTGAAGTAATATTGTAAACGATATATTTATGTCGGTAATTAGAAGTTCTGATGATAGAATATATTGATGAAGAACGAATACCCAGATAGCTTACTAAATTTATATATACTGTAAATACTGTTTACATTTGCCATTCGCTCATTAGTACGAATTATTACTATTAAAGGTGTTATCCTCCTCGTTTAATGACAAAAAATCAGCTGTTTATACATTATATTCATCTTCATATGGGATATTGACGTCATCAATTTCATAAGACCAAAAAATCGTCCTGTGTTGTTGGTTTATACTAAAATAGAAGCAAGTCCTCTACTTTTTCAGATTTAAAAAGGAAACTCTTGTTTTATATTCGGCAGATATTCATAGTTTAAAAGTGAACGATTGAAGAAAATCATTATAAGTTTGATTCGTTTTCATCTTAATTATGATTTTCTTTAGTCATCAGATGTCAACGCATTCACCACAGAGAAAGAATTTAAAATAACAATGAAGAAATACTGCTTTCTGAGTGTTATTTTCTCCCACTTTTGCTTTCTTTCTTCAAGAAGAAAGCAAGCTAAATCTCGGTTGTCATAAACTATATCATAAGAAGCGTAGAAAAGAAAATCCTTCACATTGGTTTTTCTCGTACTATACGTCAACATCCAAACAAAAGGCGCTTTTTTTTCTATTTTAAGTAGTCTTTTTTCCCGTCTATCTTTGACATGGCTATTAAGAGATATCATAAAAGTATTCCTTGACACAATCTCAAAGCATGTTTTCGGACGAAATACGACGTACATTGGAATCCCCGCGGATAATACCGTTCTCTTTATTTCCCCAGTTGCTGCGTGGGGGGACTCTGTGAGCAAAGGGAAGAAGAAGAAGAGAGGAGGAGGGATGGGATGATGCATCTTGGGGGGTTAGTGGAAGGTGGGGAGAGCCACCATAGGTGAAGTTAAAGAGAGGTGAAGTAATAGAAAGATCTCTCTCCGGAGCCTCTGCTGCATCCAGCTCGATCCCATGGATCCAGTTAAGCCTCTTGTAATGCAGCTTCACCTCATTGCAGCGTACAGAGGAAAGATAGATAGCTCCGCCAGTCTAAGTTAGCTCCCATCACTTCATATGGATTCGACTTTTTTTTTATTCGCTGATGGACAGAAAGAGAGCATCTGCTGATGATTACTTTTCCTCTTCTGCAGAGTCGCTCTTCTCTTTCTTTATTCCTTCTTCCTCGTATCTATTTTTATTTGCTCCTTCGATTTCCTTGTTTCCCTCTTAGAAGAGAGAAGGATTAAATCCTCTACTTACACGAGAGGAAGCATCTACGACTTGTGCCGTGCAATCGCGACCAAATGTTCGAAGCCTCACTGCTTTTAATTATTATTTGCAGGGGATAATGCGAGAGGTATGACTACGATTTCAAGAATTAAAGAATTGTGTTTTCATAATGGGATTTGTTTGGTGCAAAGAAAGTACTCAAAGATCCGATGATTTAAAGAGGTGGGTTCCAACAGACCAAAAGAAAAAGTTTTTGAAGTATACGGAACCATCAGTCAAGTCTCTTTATAATGCATGAGATGAATGAACCACACTGGTAAACTGAAGTTCTCAGGTGCTAGTCTCAAATGTGTAAACGTTCCTTTCCAGTGGTTGCCTTAAAATAAAATTAAAAAAAAATACCCCCTCAAACAGCTGCTTGCCAGAGAGATCTAACAGGAGCCTGTCAGTTTATATGCTATAGTAGAAGGTCTGTGAGGATGGCAAGACCTCAGCAGAAAAACGACATATACATCCATGCCTTACCTGGGTTCGAGCCCCGGGTAAGGGCCGAGTGGCTAGAGCGTCAGTAGCCAAACGCTCTAGCCACTCGGCTACTTAGATTAGAGTAAATCGAACAACTGCTCAGAATTCCACACTTCTTTCAGGGGGCCTCAAATTCTTTTCCGTAGATTCTACATTAAGTGAAGAATAACCCATTATATTACTACAGATATTATTATGATGTTAGTTCTTGATTTAGCCCTTATTGATGATAGCGCATTTGGTGAGGGTCGAAACCTAGGCGAAATTTGGGGTCGTAGAATATAATCCCAAAAAGGATCGATCACTTCTCCTTAGAAAATCGTTCCCTGTTGAAATAATATACCTTGTAATATTCTCCACTGCATTTCCCAAAAATATTAATTATACTAAATGAATTATGATATTTTAATTGTTTCTTCCTGACAGGAAAAAGCGAAATTTAATCAGAAATGTCCGAATTGCGAAGTTGCTTATAAATCACGAAATTGGTGTGGGCTGTCTCTTGTCCCCTGTTCATTTAGCCCACTGTGTTCACAAAAGTGCCGGTCAGAGGTAAAAGAACCCAACAGATCCTCTTAAGATTTCATTTTTTCCAATGCATTCATTTGATTAAATTTTAATGATTAAAATCCATATGCATATAATATTCAAAATTCTAACAATGAAAATGGTGTTGGGTTGGGTTGTTTTACCTCTGAGCGGCACTTTTTTGCACACCATGGGCTAAATGGCCAGGCCACAAGGACTCCGAAGGCTCAGAGAAGGTTGGGGGAGGGGACCCACTGGAACAGCTGTTGGGAGACAGATGGTAGCCTCCCGTCAAGGCCATCCAGCGTGTTCTTTAACGTGCACAGGGTATGGCTCTCCCACACATGGGGCCACGGCTTAACGTCCCATCCGACGGACGGCTGCCTTTCCAAGCCCATCGGTGTCCCCTACTGACCGTGGGCAGGGCGGGGAATTTCGCGGAGATAAATCTCAACGCTGACCCAGCTGGGACTCGAACCTGGGAACTACAGATTACGAGCCTGGCGCGCTACCGACTGAGCCACCCCCACCCCATGAAAATGGTGTAAAAGATCATAATATTGTTACGAATTAAAATGGATAAGCACTGAACTTGAGTTCAAGTAAAAATATGTCAATGGAAATTAAAAAAACAATGCAATTTATTGCAAAAGTATGGATGAATTTATTTATAAACAAACTAAGTCAATCGGAACGAAACTCTATAATAATACAAATATAAACTTTTAGAAGAATCCATTATCTCAATTCTATTTACATCCAAAACACAAAACAAGGCTAATATCATTTAATGAGCAATAAAATCATGTTGGTAAATAAATATTCAATCTAACGAGAATATCCTCACTGATTCCTAAACAAACTAAATAACTATACACTAAATGACTTCCTTCTGTGGTTTTAGTCATCAAGTACTCCAAAACTGCGGCTAAGTGTACTTGGTTTCTCAGAACCAATTCTTTTCAGACGTTGATCACCACGAACAAGACGTCGAATTCTTCTTTTCCTTTGCCAGCTTAACAACACGATCCACCCCAATAAACTACTCAACCTTCCACGCACTCACCGCGCAACTCATACTTCTTCCATTTATACCCCCATCATGTACGCACTGAAACTAATTATGCCTCCTTTCGGAATCCACAACTCCAACATAACAATTCTTTCTTATTTCTCAGAACATGTTCTGTGTTCCAATTCGTTGGTTACATAATTTTCACCAATGTATGCATTTTTTGAATGTATGGCACAATATACTCTTCACAATTATCATTCAAACCATTTTATATACTCCTGCCAAATATTGCAATTTTGCTAGGATTTCAGCAATCTCAAAATTTTATCACAAGTATACTTGCTATTATAAAAAGGCAAAACAATTGACATACCTTGCTAAATTTTGTTACTGTGAAGTTTTCTCTTCTTATTGCTAGAAGCCATTTTCTGCACAATTCTTCATCCTGGGGAAAACTGTAAACGCGCACTTTTGTTGAATTTTTATAGTTGCATCTACAGCCGAGAACAGAACAAGGATGAGGCATTTCTTCGAAAACTGATTCACAAGTGAAAACTTTATCACAGAAAAATATAAACGCCACTTCAAAGATTTAGAAAATCCCGCCACACACAAGCAGCTCGTAACCAGCAGCTACGGGGTGTCAAGTTGCTAGATCCACGAAGGCTGACGTCAGAACGTGTGTGGTCACTAATGAAAAGGCCTTGAGTCCCGATGGTTACGGTCTTTGCCCCATCATTGCGTTTAGGGGGCTATTTGAAATTAAACATCCCACTAACCATTTTCTCCCCATAGGGAGTTGGAATGTAAGGATTATGCACAGAGCTTATTCTCTTGATGTCCTCACACAAGAATTCCACCATTATAATTTAGATATTCTCTGCTTCCAAGAGACCAGATAGACAGATGAATGTCAGATTCTTAAAAACAATCTTAAAATTATCTTTTCAAGGCGGGAAGATAAAAAGTATCTCCATGGCGTAGGCTTGCTTCTCATCAGACACGCTAGTGATTCAGTTCTAGGATATCATCACCATCATCATTCTCAAGCAGCCATGGGCTACGGAGGACCAACCAGACCGTGCAATTTAGTTCTCCAAGCATATCTGTCCTGAGCTACATCTATTGCATCTGGCCACTGCACACCAATTGTAACAAAGTCCTCTTTGACATTCTCTGCCCACCGCATCCTAGGTGGGCGTGGTGGCTCAGCCGGTAGCGCGCCAGGTTCGTAGGCTGTAGTTCCCAGGTTCGAGTCCCAGCTGGGTCAGCGTTGAAATTTATCTCCGCAAAATTCCCCGTCCTACTCACGATCAGTAGGGGACACCGACGGGCTTGGAAAGACTGCCGTCCGTCGGATGGAACGTTAAGACGTGGTCCCGTATCCGCGAGAGCCATATCCTGTGCACGTTAAAGAACACGCTGGATGGCCTTGACAGGAGGCTACCATCTGTCTCCCAACAGCCGTTCCAGTGGGTCCCCTCCCCCAACCTTCTCTCAGGCTTAGGGGTCCTTGTG
The DNA here is from genome assembly GCA_038380435.1 of Ryuthela nishihirai. Lineage (NCBI taxonomy): Eukaryota > Metazoa > Arthropoda > Arachnida > Araneae > Heptathelidae > Ryuthela > Ryuthela nishihirai. The sequence goes on from JAWZYU010000004.1 coordinate 33,340,454, forward strand.
ACCTGGCCATTTAGCCCATGGTGTGCAAAAAAGTGTCGCTCAGAGGTAAAACAACCCAACCCGTATCCTAGGTCTTCCCCTCTTTCTGAGGCCTTTAGGCACAATGTTCATAACCCTATTCGTCAATCTATAATTATCCATACGGGCAACATGGCCAAACGAACGGAGTCTCTCTCTGCACAATATGCTGCTCAAAGAAGGTTGCCGACTCCTTTGCCTAACCTCATCATTGCTTCCAAAGTTAAACCATCTAATGCCCAAGGTACGTGTAAGCATCTACAATCAAAGGCATCAAGTTTCTTCTAATCCTGCTTAAAAAGGGTTCATATTTCACTACCATAACTAACCTTAGAGAAATCCAAACTATTACACAATCTAATTTTAGTCCGTGTATGTAAACTCTCCAGAGATTCTTAAAAGTCCCAGAAGAAATTCCTATTCTTCCGTTTATCTCCACCACACATAACTGGTATCCTTTACATAGGTTACAAGATAATTAGACTGTGATACCTGCTCAAGACTGCAACCATTCAGATTAACTGAATCACAGCCTGCCTGACCAATTTTCATTACTTTAGTTTTCTCTCTGTTTATAATCAAACCTACTCTACTACCAGTTTCATCAACAGCTCGAATGAAAGAGTTCATCTCATCAACATCATTTACCAAGAGGACTAAATCATAAGCATAATCTAAATCCGAAGTTTTCGTATTTCTAGACCATTTAAGACCAAAATCTTTCCCTTGAAGTGAATTTCGCATAACATATTCAATAACCAAACTAAAGAGAAAAGGAGACAAAATGCACCCTTGTCGAACACCAGAAGTAATGCTAAACCAATTGCTACAAGACTTACCAACTCACACACAACTCAGTGTTATTATAGAGAGCTTTCATTATGTTAACTAACTTGTCTGGTATACCATATGATATCACAATCAACCACAAATTATGACGATCAACAGAGCCGAAAACCTTTTTGAAATCAACAAAGCTAGCAACCAAAGGTTTCTGAAACTTTAAACATTTCTCAAGAATCTGCCTAAGTGAAAAAATATGATCCACACATCCCCTACCATTTCTGAATCCACATTGCTCATCACGCAATTGACTGTCAACCAGATTCTTAATTCTATTAAGCACAATCATGGAAAGAACTTTACCTGGAAGAGAGAGTAGGCTGATACCCCTATAATTATCACAAGAACTGCGATCACCTTTTTTGAAAATAGGGATAACAATAGCTCTGGTAAAATTCTTAGGAACCATGCCTTTATCATAAAAGATATTCAGAATTTCAGTCATCCAAGTGGTAACCGAAACATTCCCAGCTCTAAGCATTTCTGTAGTAATTTCATCTACCCCTGGAGATTTATGTAGTTTAAGTTTAGAAACAGCCAAAATAACTACAGATTGTGTTATAGGGCCAACATTAAAGCCACCAATGTATCTATCATCATTGCAAACAATGGGAATAGAACTAACCACATTGTTTAGAATATCACTGAAATTCTCAGCCCACCTAGCCATGACATAATAGTCACCTTCTATCACCTTACCTTCTTTATCCTTCAATCCCTATATACCTGTCCGTTTTCTACCACACAAAACATTAACTATCTGGTACAGATCTCTGCTGTTGTGCTGTCTAACTGCTTCCTCGGCTTTGTCAGCCAAGCCATCAAGCCAAAGATTCCTATCAGCAGCTAACTGATCTTTTACACGTTTATTAAGTTCTCTGTAATGCTTTCTATTAGGAGTAGTAGGGTATTGATTAAGGACATTCCTTCACTTCTTTCTTTCTGAAATAAGCTTAAGTGCTTAATCACTCAGATAATTCTGTCTCTTCTGCTCCTTTTTTCCTAAAAGAGTACTTTTAGTTTCCAAAAAAGCCTGTTTAAAATGGTCCCATTCTTCCTCAACTTCAGTGGTAAGCAAACTATGGCTGTTATAATGACTAAGTAACCTATCATGGTAAGCTGTAGCTATAGCTGGGTCTTTCAGAGCTTCAGTTTTACAGGTAAATGTTTTAACCCTAGCACAACACTTTTTAAGTTTAAGTTGCAAAACAATTTTAACAAGGTAATGGTCAGATCCAATTTCTGCTCCCCTATATGACCTGGTACTCCTAACAGAACTAGCCCATTTGCTGTTAATTAATATATAATCAATCATATTCTTATGCAGCCCATCAGGTGAAACCCATGTGTACTTATGTATGTCGCGGTGTTTGTAATAAGTGTTAGTTATTCTGAAACCATTGAGTTTACTTACCTGTAGGAGACGTTGCCCATTGCCATTGCAGCTACCAATACCAAAAGGGCCTATCACCCCTCCACAAAGGTCAGAGTCAGTACTAACTTTGGCATTGAAGTCACCTAGAACAAGGGTAATATCTCCTTTCTTGACAGAATTCAAAATATCCTGAAGTTGTCCGTAAAACCTATCCTTCTCATCCTCATCGGCATCATCAGTGGGGGCATAACAGCAGATAACATTTCAAGTCTTTAATGCTTGTCTGAAATTTTGCTGTAAGAAACCTTTCATTAATGGATTCCTAGAAGAGCATCACTAGCGTGTCTGCTGAGAAGCAAACCCACGACTGGGTGGTGCTTATTATCTTCCCTCTCTGAAATGAGAAAACTGAGATTATTTTTAAGAATCTGACCTTTATCTGTCCATCTGGACTCTTGCAAGCCAAGAATATCTAAATTATAATGGTGGAATTCTTGTGTGAAGACATCAAGAGAAAACGTTCTGTGCAGAGTCCTCACATTCCAACTACATATGGAAAGAAAATGGTTAGTGGGATGTTTAAAGAAACTATGTTTATTGAGAGAGGGAATGGCGACAAAATCAAACAGCCCCCTAGTCGCAGACATGGAGCAAAGACCCGTTCTCCCACCACTAAAGGCTGAAGCCATCTACACTGCAAGAGTTCCTCGAATGTGGAATTTGACGATGCCAGTAGAAGCAAAGAGCAGATGCCTGCGATGACCTCTGCTCAGGATTATCCACCAGCTGATAAACATATCCAGTGAATCTATTCACTTGGGGCTGTCAATCCAGAAACTCAGAAAACACAGCGGAAAATTTTCCCTCCACAGAAGCCCACCAGTGCAGCAAATTCATCATACATAATCAAGCTGAGAACCTTATTTCAGTACAGTAGATTTATATAGTTAGCACCAGGACCCTGTGTTGTTGACCACTCCTCAGTAGGGTAGAAAAAAAAAGTATCCATAGCTGTCCAGATCAGTAGGCCACATTAATCTGGCAGCCCTCCCACTTCCGTTCACTAATAGCTTGCACTACGAGAAGGCGGTGTCGGACATTAGATGCTATGCCTGGCCGATTCTATGCATCATCACAGTGGATTGGTGCATAGCTCTCGTTCCAGTGACTACCTAGCTACCATTTATAGACCAACTTCTAGGATATGAGTGCATTAATGAAAGTTTTCTACAGTTAAATTTCACACAAGCATTAAAGACTTGAATGTTATCTATTGTTATGCTCCCATTGAGGATAGGTTTTACGGACTATTTCAGGGCATTTTGAATTCGGTCAAGAAAGGAGATATTATCCTTGTTCCAGGTGACTTCAATGTCAATGTTGGTATTGACTCTGACCTTTCCGGAGGGGTGATAGACTTTTTGGTATCAGTAGCTGCAATGGCAATGGGCAACGTCTCCTACAGGTAAGTAAAGTTAATGGTTTCAGAATAACTAACTCTTATTACAAACACCGCGACATACATAAGTACACATGGGTTTCACCATATGGCTGCATAAGAATGACTGATTACATATTAATTAACATCAAATGAGATTGTTCTGTTAGGAATACCAGGGCATATAGGGGAGCTGAAATTGAATCTGATCATTATCTTGTTAAAAGTGTCTTTCAACTTAAACTTAAGAAGTGTTGTGCTAAGGTTAAAAAATTTACCTTTCATTTTGAAACTGTGAATGACGCAGTGATAATTAAAGCTTACCGTGATAGGTTACTTAGTCATTATGACAGTCATGGTTTGCTTACTAATGAAGATGTAGAGGAAAAAGGAGAAAACAAGAGCATAGGAGAGAAAAAAATTTTGAGTTATAAGGCATTTTGAGCTTATTTCGGAAATAAAGAACTGCAGGACTGTCTGTAATTAATACCCTACTAGTCCAAATAGAAAGCATTACAGAGAGCTTAACAAACGTGAAAATGATTAGTTAGCAGCTAAAAACAATGTTTGGCTTGATGGCTTGGAAGAGAAAGTCGAGGAGGCAGTTACACAGCACAACAGCAGAGAAGTGTAACCAAATAATTAATGTTTTGTTTGATAAGAAAGAGACAGGTATACAGAGATTGAAGGATGAATAAAGTAAGGATATAGAAGTTGAAAATCTATCATGGCTTGGACTGAGCATTTCAGTGATATTCTAAACAATATAGCTAGTTCTACTCCCAGAGTTTGTAATGACGATAGATGCATTACTGGCTTTAATGTTAGCCCTATATCACTGTCTGATGTTATTTTGACTTTTTCAAACCATAAACTACATAAATTCTTAGGGTATATGACATTATTACTGAAAGACTTAGAACTGGGAATGTTTCGATTTTCACATGGATGACTGAAATTTTGAATCTTTTGTGGTAAAAGCATTACCAAGGCTATTATTATCCGTTTTTTTTTTAAAGATCATCACCGTTCTTGTGATAACTATAGCGGTACCAGCATGCTTTCTGTTCCAGGTAAAGTTTTTTGCATAATTGTGCTTAATAGAATTAAGATTCTGGTGGACGGGCAATTGCGTGATGAGTAGTGTGGATTCAGAAGTGGTAGCTGATGTGTAGATCACATTTTTTCACTTAGGCAGATTCTTGAGAAATGTTTAGAGTTTCAAAAACCTCTGCTTACATGCTTTGTTTATTTCAAAAAGGCTTTTCACTCTGTTGATCATTATAATTTGTGGTTGATTGTAATATCGTATGTCACATCAGACAAGTTCGTTAATGTAATGAAAGCTCTTTATAATAACATTGAGTCGTGTTCGAGAGTTGGTGAAGCTTATAGCAATTAGTTTAGCATTGCTTCTTGTGTCTCCTTTTCTCTTTAGGTCGATTATTTATTAAGTTATGCAAAATTCACCGCAAGGGAAAGATTTTGACCTTAATTGTATGGAGATCTGAAAATTTCTGATTGAGATTATGCTGATGATTTAGCCCTTTTCGCAAATGATTTTGATGAGATAATATCTTTCATTCGAGCTGTTGATGAGACTGGTAGTAGAGTACGTTTGGTAATAAACAGAGAGAAAAATAAAGTGATGAGAATTGGTGAGGTAGTCTGTGGTTCAGTTAATCAGAATAATTGCAGTCTTGAACAAGTGTCTCAGTTTAATTATCTTGGTAGCCATGTAACAGATACAGGTGATGTCAGACATGAGATTAACAGACTAATAGTGATTACTGCCGGAACTTTTAAGAATCTACGGAAAGTGTGGAGAAATAGGCGTATACGCCTAAAGAATATTAGACTGTATAATAATTTGGTTCTCTCTAGAGTTAGTTATGGTAGTGAAACGTAGACCCATTTTAAGCAAGATAATTGGAAACTTGATGCTTTTGATTCTGGATGCTTACGCAGTATCTTGGGCATTAGGTGGTTCAACTTCGTAACTAATGATGTGGTTAGGCAAAGGTGCAGGCAACCTCCTTTGAGCAGCATATTGTGCAGAGAGAAACTCTCCATTGATTTGGCAATGTTTCCCGTATGTATAATTATAGATTATCGATTAGGGTTTTTAACAGTGTGCCTAAAGGCCTCAGAAAGAGGGGGAGACTTAGGATGCGGTGGGCAGACAATGCCAAACAGGACCTTGTTAGAATTGGTGTGCAGTGGCCAGATGCAGCAGATGTAGGTCAGGACAGATATGCTTGAAAGACTAAAGTGCGCAATTTGGTTGAACCTCCGTAGCCCATGGCTGCTTGACGATGATGTTGATGAAAGTAATCCACGTGATATAAAAGAACCGTGGAATTGCTGATGCAGTTTAAGCTGTCGTGGTTCATTAGGTAGCGCGCAAGGCTTGTAATATACAGTTCCCAATTTAGAGTCCCAGTTGAGCCAGCATTTACATTTATCTTCGCAAAACTCCCTACCCTGCCCACGGTCAATAGGAGATACTGAAGGGCTTGGAAAAACTACCGTCCGTCGGATGAGACGTTAAGTCGTGGCCCCGTAAGTGGGAGTGCCATAACATGTGCACGTTAAAGAACACTCTGATGGCTTTGATGGGAGCGTACCATCTGTCTCCCAACAGCTGTTCCAGTGTACCCCCCCCCCTCCTCCAACCTTTTCTGAATTTTTGTGGTCCTTATGACCTGGCCATTTAGTCCATTGTGTGCAAAAAAGTGCTGCTCAGAGGTAAAACAACCCAAACGACTGATGCAGTCATTTGTTCCCTTTTGATAATTCATATTGCCTAGAAAAAATATAGACCTTCCCGGGTATGGCAGTTAAAAGCCTAATTCTAAGATCCGAAGTTCAAATAAGCATTCTGTGGCCAGCAATCTTATGCCACAGACTTTAAATTAAGAATTTTAGTCAAATCTATGTAAATCTCGATTTTCAAAAATATTTGCATGGTATTTAAAGAGCCATGTATGTCGGATTCTTTAGCAACGGTAATTTCAGTCGTATATATTTACCTCAGAAGCTGATTAAAACTTATTGAAGGGTTTTAAATTTTACTAAGAGTATATTCTAAATATTTGTGTAAATAATTCTCTCAATATTTTTCACTTTTGCATATTTCTTAGAACTTGTATTGTTCTTGATAAACATCGCAGATTCCATAACTCCTTCAGTACTAACTAAATAGTTTTGAAATTGTGGTATTTGGATAGACTTGATATAGATCTTTAATTTCTCACCAGTCACGTGTTTTCATAAAATTCTTTCTTCATAACTTACGGATTATCGAATTTGACTTTACTCTGCCATAACATGGAAATCTTTAATTTTTTGTCAGGGAGTGTACAAATACACCATAAAAATAATCATACCAACTTCATAAACTTATCAAGTTCCTAGTAAAAGAAATGGCAGGAAAAGACAGATTATTCTGTTTCAAACCACCGTTTAATTTTCTACTTCATGAAGTTTTATTACTTTACCTTATTTACAGTTTATTTGTAATTTTTCTTCTCCATTATTTCTTTTCATATAATTAAAAAAAAGACTTGACATAAAGCTCTAGTTCGAGTCCAAAGTTTGCGTTGAGTTCAAGTGAACAGGAGCTCAAGCAGCACAGGACGTTTTAGCGAATATTATCTAAGTGAGCTGTTGAAGTTTAAAAACTGTAGAACAGAAAACTCTTCGCCAAGTCTTGGTGGAGCACACAGGGGAAATCTTGACGGGTTGTCCGCATCGAATGGTCGCCGTTTCGATTGCGTTGCCCTTCTCATCGATTTTACGTCAAGTCAAACCTCGTGTTCGCCACTGTACCACCCTGTGACAACCTCAAACTCTGCCACTATGACAAGGGTAAAAAAAAGCAGCCGTCTTTCCAATCGAATTTCGGATATCGGTTCTTCCTGGGGTAAGGAGAAATATTTCGAAATCTGACACGATGAAGTGACGTAAACAGCTTTTTGTAGTCGTTCCAAACCTCACGTTGTGTTTGATATGGAAGATCCACTCAAACAGCAATCAGGTCAGAATCGTCAAAATTTGATACACACTAATTAACTTTCAAGCCAATAAAACTTTAAATCATAATATTTCTAATCTTTCCCAAAAGTTAAACTACAATCTAATAGCACGTCATGGGGCTATTACCATTTGAGAATGAGGTTATGACTATTTTGATGGACTGAAACAGTTATTTTATGGTGAAAGAAAAAAGTGGAAACGGAAAAGACCGCCACATTATTCTTACCATTTCCTTTCACCAATACCACATGATATAGTTTAACATGCAAGATTGTACTACTCCAGTAGACAACGACAATATTAAAGGGCAGTTACTCTCGGTTCCGTCGCTCCTAACTGCAAATTATTTGAAGAAAAACAATACGTTTTCGAAGAAACTTGCAAACAACATAATTTTGCAGTTCTTCAAGAAATAATACCAATTCATTTTAATTTACAACATATAGGACAGATGGATCGTAGAAACTACTTCTAGTTTGTGCACGCCTTCCGATATTAAGACATGCTCTACTGAGACCGAACTCCCTGCTGGCCACTGACTAGAAAACACCACCACACAAAGTTTTCTCCAGAAACAGCTATCTCATCATCATGCTAATTAAGGCAAAAAAATTTCTAATATTATTTTCGCAATCTCATCATTTAATAGACATAAGAAATACGAGAGAGTTCAAATGTAAACGGGAATTGTGTTACAACGACTGGGCGAAGTAGCCGCTTCAAAAATTAACAACACTGGTAACGTTCTAACTTTACCCATCGACCCGCTTCCCTTTCCTTTCCGTAATCTCAATGTATGAGAAAGAGGACCAGGTTAGATTTAAACATAACCTTAATTATCAAATGTATCCTAATCGAAATGTGGGACAATGACAGTTTTTCGAGACTTCAAGCATAATACAACGAGCAAATGTGTTCATGTTAAATCTGGTGTGTTATAATGGTCTAATGCGTTCAATGAAAGGTGAACACTTGTTTGGGAAGATAAGAGGAAAAAAATTCGTGACCTTTCTAACACTCTAGAAATCAGCTTTGGGAGCGTCGAAGAAAAAGGTTAAGTTCAGTAAAATAAACGCTAAATGTATTCATATCCGCAGAACAGAAATAGAATCGTTTACTCGCTGTTAGTCAACTGCTGGGGGAATACAGAGGGTAGGAGACGAAATCTTAGTCTATCATGACCTATGAGGAAATGTGAAAGCAGTTCATTTCTTGCACTACAACGCTGGTCTGCCTACCGCTGAAAATGAAAATATATATAAATATTCCCTCAAGCAGCTGCTTGCCACAGAGAGGTCTGACAGGAGCATTTCAGTTTATATTCCATAGCATAAAGTCTGTGAGCATGGCGGAATCTCAGCAGAAAAACGACACAAACATCCATGCTTTACCAAAGGCTTCAATCCAGGTCCGTATAATTGATTACTATATATAAAGAGCTTCGTGATGAATGGCGCAACTACATTGAAGTCCAAGGATATTACGTTGAAAAGCAGTATTGGTAAGAATTTATATATCTCAATTAAATATTTGTAACGAAATTCTGGTTTATATTCTAGCACCCTATGTGTATGTTACAAGAAGTAAACCTTATTTCACACGAAATAGTACAATAGGATGGCAAGTTCCATAGCTATCGATAAGGAATGCTTTCCGAAAACGTTACCTTAAATTTTAAATTAACTTAATCTCTAAAAGTTTTCAGGAATGAATTTATTTAGTCTCAAATGAAGAAGCTGTTCAGTGTGTTCGAAAATATGGTCGGCAGTGACGTACGACATGAAGGCTCTTAATTTTTTCAAGCGGTAGGATACCTTCTTTACCCACAGAAAAATTAACGTTGCTAAAATTTGCTACCATAGCATCCCCTTTTTGAAAATATGGTCCTGTCATAGAATAAAAACTCAGAAATAAAAACTGGTAAAAAAAACTACACTGGTGTCCAAACGTTAAGCATAAATATTAAAATTCTCAAAGTTCTCAAAAACGCGACATTGGAATGCTATGAAATTTAGAATTACGATATACTGTCATCAGGCCCATTCAGAAAAGAATAGGGGAAGAGAGAGGGGGGACAAGAAACGCAATCGAGACAGAAAAAAGTAAAACGGGAAACCAAGACACTGGATTCGCAATGCAGTAGAGCATTTCCCCCTCCTGTTTAGTGGTCTGTTAAATATTTCTTGAAAAATGCATGAGGTTTTGCAAAGGTTTAACAATTTTCTGCATATATTACGATTATTCCCAAAGAGCGGTGGGTGGACATGGCACTCTTCGCCCTAGATCCGGCCCTGATTACTATATGAAGCAATAAACAATGATGTATAGAGCAAACCGATCGCATGATTTACGTAGGTTCTGGAAATCAATGAAAAATTTCGATACAGGGATCTCTTTCATCAGAAATGAGAAATTAATCTGGAGTATGATAGACTGCTATTCAAGCATCACAATGATGAATACTGTTTAAGCAGACTGCCATGTGGTCTTGTGGTAGTACATTCTATTCCTCCTGTAGAGCAAATTGGAGTTGATAGAAGGGTCTTCTAGCGGTTTGACCACCTTCAACACGTCTCCTCACCGCATTCCACACATGCTCTATTTCAAGAATGACCAACTTTTTCTTTTTATTTATTTTTCAGTTCAGGGCCAAATTCAAAAAAAAATATTCCATGGGCCACTATGAAAACAGTTTAGTAACACATATCAAGTTATCAATAAAAGTACCTGTGTGATATATGCAAGTGTGAAAAGCAGCTAGGTAGTAACTAGAAGGAGAACTATGCACCAATTCCCTGTAATGATGCATAAAACCGGCCAGGCTTAGCACCTAATGTCCGACACCAACTTCCTGTGGTACAAGCTGTTAGCACCTTTCAAAAGAGATACTCTCGTGTGGAAGTGAACGGAAAAGGAGAGCTGCAAGATCAGTATGGCCCACTGATTTGGTCAACTTTTCTTTTTTTTTTCTACACTTGAATTTGATGCACTGGTAGGATTCTGTGGAGGGAGAACGTTTTCTGTTTGTTTGTGAGTTGATAGCCCCAAGTAAATAGATTCATAGGATATGTTGATCAGCTGGTGTATAATCCTGAGCAAAGGTCATCGTAGGCATCTGAACCCTTGCTTCTCTGGCATTGTCAAATTCTTATATTGTAGGAAGTCTTTCAGGGCAGATGGCTTCAGCCTTTAGTGGTGGGGGAACGGATCCTTGCCCCATGTCTGCGATTAGAGGGCTGTTTGATATTGTCGGCATTCTCTCTCTCAATAAACATAGTTTCTTTAATATCCCACTAACCATTTTCTCTCCATAGGTAGTTGGAATGTGAGGAATCTGCACAGAGCTTTTTCTCTTGATGTCCTCACACAAGAATTCCACCATTATAATTGTATGTCTGATAGCCAAGATGTAAATATGCCTGTCCAGAGTTCAAAAATTTTGTCTACAAAAGGTTTTTGTGTCTTGTGGCTGTCCAAACAACTGTCCAATGGGCATCGCTTATAAATTTTAACATATTTAAAATTTATTCGTTTACCTAAACTGCAAGAACAAAAGAGCAATCTTAATTTACCCACCATTTCTTTTTCCATATCCATTTCTTTTTCCAAAACCATTTCTTTTTTTGAAAGAATGGTTTTTTCAAGAAATGGTTTTTCCAAAACCATTTCTTTTTCAATATCATATATATTTAATACATGATTTCTTAATTTCCTTTTAAACGAAGAAACTATTTTATCATTCCGGCCTGTAAATGGTAGCTAGGTGTAAACTGTAAGGAGAGCTGTGTACCAATCCCTAGTGATGATGCACAGAACCGGCCAGGTCTAGCACCTAATGTCCGACCCCGCCTTCTCTTGGTGCAGGCCGTTAGTACCTTTCAAAAGAGATATTCTCTTTTGGAAGGGAACGGAAGGGGAGGGCTGCCAGTTCAGTATGGCCTGCTGATCTGGTCATCTACGGCCACTTTTTTCTTTTTTTTCAACCCTGCTGAGGAGTGGTCAACTTCACAGGGTCCTGGTGCTGACCATTTATACCTACTAGACTGGACTTGTTTATGGATTTGAGCTTGATTATTGATCCTGGACTGGCTGCACTGGTGGGCCTCTGTTGAGGGAGAGTCTGCCGCTGTGTTTTTTGTTTGCTTCTGGGTTGCCAGCTCTAAGTGAACAGAGGCATGGGATACCTTATATCAGCTAGTGGATAATCCTAATCAGAGGCCATCGCAGGTACCTGAACCTTACTTAGCTAGTTGGGCATCGTCAAGCCTAAACTGGAGTAATGTGTCTCAGGCAGGCCATATGGCTCTTGAAAAAGTCCACTTGAAAAGGTGGTGCCTGAAGTTCCTACCAGCATCGGTGACTTCAGCCTTTAGTGGAGGAGGAACAGGTCTTTGCCCCATGCCTGCGATCAGGGGGCTGTTTGATACTGTTGGCCCTACCAATCTCAATAAACCTAATTTCTTTAAAAATCCTACTAATCATTTTCTCTCTGCAGGAACGTGGAACGTGAGGACATTACATAGAGATTATTCTCTTGATGTCCTCATGCAGGAATTCCAGCGCTATAACCTAGATATTCTAGGCTTGCAAGAGACCAGATGGACAGGTAAAGGTGAGATACTTAAAAATAACTTTAAATTTCTCTTTACAGGGTGCATTTTGTCTCCTTTTCTCTTTAGCTTGGTTATTGATTATGTTATGCGAAATTCACTTCGAGGGAAAGATTTTGGCCTTAAATGGGCTGGAGATCGAAAATTTCTGATTTAGATTATGCTGATGATTTGCCCTTTTGGCAAATGATGTTGATGAGATGAACTCTTTCATTCGAGCTGTTGATGAGACTGGTAGTAGAGTAGGTTTGGTTATAAACAGAGAGAAAACTAAAGTGATGAAAATTGGTCAGGCAGGTTGTGATTCAGTTAATCTGAATGGTTGCAGTCTTGAGCAGGTGTCACAGTTTAATTATCTTGGGAGCTATGTAACTGATACTGGTGATGTGCGGCATGAGATTAACAGACGAATAGGTATTGCTGCCGGGACTTTTAAGAATCTATGGAGATTGTAGAGAAATAGGCGTATACACCTCAAGACTAAAATTAGACTGTATAATAGTTTGGTTCTTTCTAGGGTTAGTTATGGTAGTGAAACTTGGACGCTGTGTAAACAAGATAACAGGAAACTAGATGCTTTTGATTCTAGATGCTTACGCAGTATCTTGGGTATTAGGTGGTTTAACTTTGTAACTAATGATGAGGTTAGGCAAAGGAGTCAGCAACCTGCTTTAAGCAGCATATTGTGCAGAGAGAGACTCCGCTGGTTTGGCCATGTTGCCCGTATGGATAATTATAGATTGGCGAATAGGGTTATGAACAGTGTGCCTAGAGGCCTCAGAAGGAGGGGGAGGCCTAGGATGCGGTGGGCAGACAATGTCAAACAGGACCTTGTTAGAATTGGTGTGCAGTGGCCGGATGCAGCAGATGTAGCTCAGGACAGATATGCTTGGAGAATTAAACTGCGTGGTCTGGTTGGACCTCCGTAGCCCATGGCTGCTTGAGGATGATGATGATGATGATGATGATGATGATGATTAGCCGAAATCCAGGGAATTAAACAATCTAGGAGCCAAAAACAGAAAATGCCGCTATCAAATATTTTTATTTGCCTTGGGTACAACAAACAAAGTTCCCTGTATTCGACAGTCACACATTTTATATTTTGCACCAACCCAAGTATGATTTAAGAAAAGTAAAAACATTATTCTATATAAGTAAATTTTTCTAATTTCAAAAAAACATGTTTTGGTTCATTCATTAAATTTATGTTATAAGATTTATTAAAAACTCTTTTAACCATCTTAGAATGGACACTGTTGAGTTTTGCAAGGCTCGCTTAATAATCTCCTGCCCAACTATGTAAGCCATAATGAACAGCTGAGTAAACCCATGCATAATACAGGGTGTGCATAAAATTGTTTGGAACTATTCTTTGAATTGCATAAAATCTATACAATATATGCCCTAATTGTTTCGTTCAGTACATAATTACTCTTCCATTTTAGACTGTTGTCTACTTCAATATCTAAATATTTACATTTTCCAACCCTCTCAACTGACAAACAATTACAATATGTTCTTTCATTACATTCAAGATCGTGATATTTTGCATTTCTCATACTATTAATGTTACTACATGTAAGGGAGAATATCATAAATTTACTTTTGCTTGTGTTTAATTTTAATTTATTTTTGTTAAACCATTCTTTTAGTAAAAGTAAATCGTTTTCGATGTCCAGTTTTAGTTCATTTACATATTTTGTTGAGTAAACCAGAGCAGCAGCATCCACATAACATATGAGTATTTCTCTTAATTTTAGAAAGCACATATCATTAAAGTATTTAAGGAACAGTATTGGACCAAGAACTGAGACTTGAGGCACTCCTTTTCGTAAAGTTTCAAATTTGCTGATAATATTTTCTAATCGCACTGCCTGTTTTATGTTCTGTAAGTAACTCTGAAACCAGAAGAGACCAATACCTCTGATACCTGCTGAATACAGCTTTCCTAATAAAATATCATGATCAATGGAGTTGAATGCTTTGCGTATGTCCAAGAAAACTGATGCTGTTAAATTTCCTTTATCGATGCTGCTATATATATTCCCTATATAATTTAAAATTCACTTTTCTGTGTTTTTACCTTCTCTATATGCATATTGATGGGAATCAAAATATTTGTTTTTCTTCAAGAAATCCAGTCATTCTTTTTTTCATTACTTGTTCAATTATTTTTAAAAAATTAGATAAAACAGAAATAGGCCTGTAATTATAAAATATGTCTGGATCATCTGATTTAAATATAGGTGTAACTATTACCCTTTTAAATTCCTCCAAAAAGATCCCTGATTCTAAAGAGGTATTATTTATATGTGTAAAGAGCTTTATGTTATATCTACTTATTATTTTAAGCATTTTTACTGTAATATTATCTGAAACAACGGCTTTATTGTTTTTTAAGTTGTGAATGATATTTTTTTTTAACTCAGTTGATCTGTGTTTGCCACATACATGGAATTATTGCATGACAGGAGATCACGATCATTAGAAGATAATCTGAAATTATCAGAGGGACGAATGTTTTCAATGAAACTTTTCTTCATCTCATTTACCAAAATAGGCAAGTTATTAGTGTTTGATTTTTTCCTGATTTTTTTTTCCTTGACACCAACAATGCCTTTTATAAACTTCCATTGTTGCTGTGTAAACAATGGAAGTTTACAAACGACTTATCGCTCATTTTAGATATTAGAGGTTTCACTCACTAGATAGATAATACGAAATCCTTAATGCAACCACTAGATCAGGGTATACTTACCTGATCAGGGTATACTTACCTGATTTCAGATCAGGGTATACTTACCTGATTTCACTCACTAGTAGATAGGTTCCCGAAAAAACCGTGTGAAAAAAAAAATACAGTGCATATGAAAAAATAGAAGATTGGTTCCAGACGTGAAAACCCTGTACAAGTAATAGGTTGTTTTCAAACAAATCATATCAAAATCTTTAATTAAATCTTTATTTGATTTTTATTTATTTAAACACATTTTTTATTCTATAAACTTATAAAGATAATTATTTGCACATATATAAAGTAAATTATCCTTCATAAAGAAAATAATATGCCACTAATTCAAGAATACAAAAGTGCAAAAAAAAATTGACTTACATATGCTTATTAACCAGATTTTATTCGTTGCCACTTTCTGACATTAGACGCATTCGTTTGCGTAAGACTGGAATTAAATCACTTTCATCGCTTGAAATATTTTGGCCGTCGTGTTCATACTCCAATGGTAGAATGATCTCTGTAGCATGGGGAACCAAATTATCACTTGTTTCCAGTGATTCTGGAGTTTGATTAGTTTTCACAACGAACTCTGTAATCAATCTTTGAGATCCGGCTTTGACTAGATCTTTGTATAATTCTTGATAACGCGCCATACATGACTTCAGTTCACGTTTAAACTGCTCAGCTCGTTCTACAATGAGATCATGTGTAAGAAAATTACTTTCCAATTTACTAGCCATTTGAAGCCCTTCTTTAATTAAACCTGCAGTGAGTGAAACCTCTCTCATCAGGAGTCTCAAGGACAACTTCTATTATTTCATCTTCGCTAAGAGCATTGTCAGCCAGCAATTTATCGATATCTGCACACGATAAATCATCGAATCCTTCTCCACCAACTGCATATGCTAAAGTGATGATATTAGGATATTCAGTCGTATTTGGGGGTACAGGATCTTTGCTTTTTCCACGTTCTGGCCAAATAGCTTTCCAGCATGCGTTTAAAGTTGATGGTTTTAATTTTGATAACGTCAATCCAGTATGTCTGATACCATCTAAAATAGAAAATTTCTTCCACACATCAATAACTGTTAGTTTATCCAAAATGTATTGGAATGTTGGTCTTACGTAGTAAGTTTTAAATGTGGTAAGTATACCCTGATCTAGTGGTTGTATTAAGGATTTCGTATTAGGCGGCAGAAAACAAAATTGCACATTTGGGTGTTCCAAAACAGGATGGCCAGGCGCATTGTCTATAATCAATAAATAAATAAATAAATAAATACCCCCTCAAGCAGCTGCTTGTCACAGAACTTTAAATTCGAGATTTTTTTCCTTCAAATAGCGTTTAACTTCTGGAACAAAACATTTATGGAACCATTCATTAAAAGTTTCTTTTGTAGCCCAGGAAGTTTTTGTTTGCCATCCAATACACTGGCAATTTATTCAAATCTACACCTTTCATTGACCGTGGTCTTAGGGATCGATTGATGAGGAGCAGTTTTAACATACGATCTCCTGAAGTGTTGCTGCAAAATAGAAAGGTCACACGATATTTATCTGTTTTTTGTGATTTTGCTACTTAGGTTCTACTCGGTATCTTTTTTTTCCAAAAAATAGATCAGTTTCATCTGCATTACAAACTTGATCAGGAGTGTATCCAACAACTTCAATGATTTGGGCTAATTTTGGACAAAATTCTTTAGCAGCCGGCTCATCTGCAGATGCAACTTCACCTTTCATCTTTGCATTATGAAACTCGTGTCTTTGAAGAAATCCTGCAAGCCAACCTGTACTTGCAAAAAATTCATAACTTTTGTTTAACTGAGTTGATGGGGTTGGTTCCATTTCTTGTATCTGCCTATATATTCGTAATGCTATCTTTTTGATGGTAATTCCGTCAAGAGGTATTCTTTTTTGTGGGTTATCTTCTATCCACATTACTAGTGCATTTTCCATCTTCACATTTACAATATCTCTCGTGAATGATGACGACGTAGCGCTCAATTTTGTTACGGAGAGCACGAATTTTCTAATAAATAAAATAGTTCCAAGTTCACTAATGAGCACTGCATTAACCTCAGTCTGTTCTTCAACAAGTCCTTGTTTGCCATCTTGACTCTTGAGTTTGTCTAAATCGTCTTCATTTCTAATTCTGGTAACTTTACTTACCTCTGTTGTTATTTTTTTTTTTGAGGAAGTGTTTCCCATTTTTTACACGTGCGTACTTAAAGTTATTTTCTAACCTAAAACTGTTTCACCTTGAGAATAATTGCTTTATGTGCTTGGTCAGATATTCATTAACAAATATTCTAGTATCCTTAAATTTACTATTAATCAGGTTTGCTTTTAATATTTTCATGTCCTTAGCTTTTTTTATCCAATTGTCCCTGATTGAGCTATCTTTGAACTTTACTATTATTGGTTTCATCTTCTCTTTATTGATTGTGGGTACTCTGTTAGCCACAATGATGTCATCTGTATTTTCTATCTGTGGTATTTCAGATACATTAGTTATTACACGTGAAATGTTTTCTTTTGGCTCTTCAGGTATGCCTGTCAATTCAATATTACAAGATTTTATTATAATATATTATTACAAAATATTTAAAATTGAATAATAATAATAATAATATTTATTTCCATTCACATTCACAGAAATATTACACACAAAAATTTACCATCAAATTTCGATGGAAAATAGCAAAAGGAAATAATATAAAATAAAATTAGAAAAAACGATTAAAAATAAAATAAAAAAAAAATAAAATAAAAAACACACAAACATATTTTTTTACAAGTATTTCTGTGTAATCTAGGAGTTACAAAACAACTCTTACAGATTACAAAAACAAAATTCTACTGTAAACGAAAATCTTTGGCAATGGATAAAAAAACTAAGAAATTATATTAAAAGCGTCTTCAATATCTTCAGTATTTACCAAAAAAATTTGGTTTTTTTTCTTAAAATTACAATCACTTTTTTCTTCTTTTACACTATTTGGTAAAGAATTATATAATTTTGGTGCAATAAAATTGAAATGCTTATGCATGATTTCTTTTTTTGATTTCACAACATGAAACATGTTTGTAGAACATCTGGTATCGAATGGGATGAACCGTTTTTCGATCCAATTGTTGTTTTTATGTAGATACAAAAGACTTCTATATAAATATAACTTTCTCAAGGGTAATATATTATTGCTTATTTTGTAACTAATGATGAGGTTAGGCAAAGGAGTCTGCAACCTCCTTTAAGCAGCATATTGTGCAGAGAGAGACTCCGCTGGTTTGGCCATGTTGCCCGTATGGATAATTATAGATTGGCGAATAGGGTTATGAACAGTGTGCCTAGAGGCCTCAGAAGGAGCGGGAGACCTAGGATGCGGTGGGCAGACAATGTCAAACAGGACCTTGTTAGAATTGGTGTGCAGTGGCCAGATGCAGCAGATGTAGCTCAGGACAGATATGCTTGGAGAATTAAACTGCGTGGTCTGGTTGGACCTCCGTAGCCCATGGCTGCTTGAGGATGATGATGATGATGATGAATGATAATTTACATTGCTAATATTGCTATTTGAAACTAGTTTTACAATTTTATTTTGCAATTTCACTAGAGGGAGTAGGTTTGATATATAATCTCCCCCCCAACATGTGATTCCATAGCTTAAAATTGAGTGAACCCAAGCGAAATAAACTAAAATTAACAACTTCTTATGAGAACATGATTTAAGATAATATAACTTGTACAAAATAAATCTTAATTTTTTACACACTGTATCTACTTGTTTCTTCCATTTTAGATTTTGTTCAACATAAATGCCTAGATATTTAACACATTCAACTTGTTCGATAGTTTTACATACACAACCATTTACCAAATTACAACCAGAATTATGGTATTTTATGACAACCTCTTTACTTGTATTCAATAAGCCGAAATAGATAAAATTAGTTTCTTCCACATTTATTTGCAGTTTATTACTACTAAACCAGTTTCTTATGCTTTTTAAGTCATTGTTTATCTTGAACATTAACTCACTATTAGTTTCAGTCGAGTACACTATCGTTGTGTCATCCGCATAAGCTGTGATTTTGCCAAATAAATTTAAATTGCAAAAATCATTAATATATATTAAAAACAATACTGGTCCAAGAATAGAACCTTGCGGTACACCACCATTCAAAACAAGCATATTACTTTCCAGTTTATGTATAGCCACATATTGTTTCCTATTTTCCAAATATGATTTAAACCAATTGAAAGCAAGTCCCCTTATTCCTATTATACTTAATTTTTGCATTAAAATTTCATGATTTATTGTGTCGAAAGCTTTTTTTATGTCTATAAATAAGGCTAACGTTTTCCTATTTTCGCTTACACTGTTATAGATGTTGCCGGTAAGTTGTAACATAGCATGTTCTGTACCCAATTTATCTCTAAATCCAAACTGTTTATTTGATAAGAAATTATATTTCGATAGAAATTTCATTAATCTCTCTTTCATGAGTTTTTCAATAATTTTTGAAAAGATAGGGAGTATGGAAATTAGTCTATAATTATTAAAATCCGTGTTTTTACCTTTTTTGTAAATTGGCTTTACTTTAGCAATTTTTAAAGCATCTATGAACATTCCAGTAGAAAAAGATAAATTTACAATTTTTACAAAAATATGAGGTTTATATTTAAAAACAATTTTTAACATATGGGCATTTATTTCATCCTAACCACATGATTTGTTATTATTCAATTGGATATTATATTGTTTAGTTCCGTTTGATCTGCTTCAAACAGAACCATTGAGTTATCATTATGGTTTACATATTTGTCAATTTCAGAATTAAAATTATTTGTAGTATATTGATACCCCTGGTTAACTTCTATGAAATGTGCATTAAATTTATTTGCTAGATCTTCATCAACATTTTTTGAAGGATATATCTCAGGTTTTTTTTCGATCCCTAAAATACTATTTATTGTTGCCCATTGCTTTTTCACATCACTATTACAATTATGGAACTCTTTTAAATAATGAAGTTTTTTTGCATACCTAGTTTTATTTGTTAGTTGAGTTCTTAATGATTTATATTGCTTTTCAAGCGATTTATCAAAAGGGTATTTTTTATATTTGTTGTATAATTTTTGCTTTTCTTTTGCTAAAATTATAATTTCATTTGTTATCCATTTGTTTTTGCTCCTCTGAGTAGGACCCAAAACATTATTGTTTTTAGTAACTTTAGTACTTACTGTTTTGGCCTCATTTATCATGTATATGAATTTATTATATAATGCATTTACATCATCAGTTTTATCATCCTCATTGTTCCATTTATATATTCTTTAATATATTTCTCGAATAAATTATATTCTATACAGCTTTTCACTAAAGGTTTAGGGTTAGAAAAAATTTCTTTCCCACTTACGCTTACAAATATTGGATAATGATCTGTAATATCATTTTGGAAGACAGCTGTATTGTACGTATACTCATTATTCTTATCTCGTATAAATACATGATCTATACAAGTATGAGAGGAAAAAGTAGATCTCGTAGCAATATTCACAAAAGACTTTAAACCACTTAAAGACATTACATCAAGATAATCTGACACCTCCGAGCTGTTGCTTAATAGATTAAGATTTATATCGCCAATTATTATTAGCTTATTATTTTTAATATTTTGCAAAGTACTACTAAATTCAGTTATGTATTCTTTGACGGAGTATTCATGAGAACGATATATAGCACATAAATATATACCTGTGCTACAGTCAAATAGATTAATATTCTCTGCAGTTTTCATATTTACATTACAATCACAAAAACTAAACTTCGTAACATTTGCATAAACTACAATTCCTCCTGATTTATTATACTGCCTACTCCTAAAAAATTGCTGATAACCATCAATTTTATAATTTACAACTTCATCATCCTTTACCCAAATTTCACTTAAGATTATAATATCAATGAGATTTCGAAATTGGTACATTAATACAAGTGAATCATTGAAATGCAATCGCAAACTTCTGATATTCGCATGCAAAAGGGTATAATTTAAAAAACAATGACAAGAAAGGAATTTATTAACTTCATCAATATCTGTTAGCAAAGCACACGAATCCAGTTCGGACTGAATCTCACAGACTAAATCATCCATTTTGTTCAGTATAATCCGTTATGTCTCTTTCATTTCTTACTCTTCTAACCTTGGAGTTTTCTTCCTTTCTTAAAAAAATTTTACTGTCCTTAACCCATAAAAATTTATAGTTATGCTCTAATTTGAATTGCTTTGCCAAATAGAGCAATTTTTTATTTCGTTGTGTCAAATGTTCATTCAGATAAATTGGTTAATCATCAAAATTTTTGTTTACGTTGCTAGCCTTAATCCGTTTCTTCTTTGCTTCTGAAATCCATTAATCTCTTATCGACTTGTTTTTCATTTTCAACACGATAGGTTTGGTTTTTTCTTTTTTCACCGAAGGAACTCTGGGTGCGACTACAACGTCTCCGATATCCACCTTAACCTGTATTATCCTTGCTATATTCATTACTACAGAACCGATGTTTTCATCTGAGGTTTCTGGCAAACCTTGCCTGATCAATTTGCATCACTTTAATTTTCTCCCTGTTTATAATAAAACCTACTCTACTACCAGTTTCATCAACAGCTCCAATGAAAGAGTTCATCTCATCAACATCATTTGCCAAGAAACCTAAATCATCAGCATAATCTAAATCAGAAATTTTCGTATCTCCAGCCCATTTAAAGCAAAATCTTTCCCTTGAAGTGAATTTCGCATAACATAATCAATAACCAAACTAAAGAGAAAAGGAGACAAAATTCACCCTTGTCGAACACCAGAAGTAATGCTAAACCAATTGCTACAAGACTTACCAACTCTCACACACGACTCAGTGTTATTATAGAGAGCTTTCATTATGTTAACTAACTTGTCAGGTATACCATATGATTTCACAATCAAACA